>JASDFA010000010.1:15655000-17068333 GCA_035772735.1 Datura wrightii
AGATTGTAAAGTCACCATCACTTCTGATATAGGTCGTAGTATTAAAGGTAATGATTATTTAACTGTTACAGTCCATTGTATTGATCATGACTAAAATTTGCAAAAAAAATTTATTGGCTATAAATATGTTGATTAAAAACACTGTTGCTCAAGAAATTTTAAAACTATATGATCTTCTTGACAAAGTGTTGAATATCATGTTAGATAACACTTCTACTAATACTTGTGTTGTTACATTCTTACAAGCTAGAATTTGTCCAATGATTGAACAAAATTTTCATGTCAGGAGTACATGCCATATTTTTAATTCGGTTGTAAGAGATGGTGTTGAGTTATTTAGTTGTGGTTGTAAAATAGAATATGCTTGTGCTTGCATTTTAAAGCTAATAAGAGTAGTAAAATTTGTGAACATAAAGAACGTTGTATATCAAGGGTTATGCCTTGAGTTGCTGTTAATTAGTACTAACTAAACCTAAAATTGCTCTTTCAAGCATCATAAAGGTAATTGAGCACGATTGAGTGACTTTCATTATCAATCATACACTGCAATGCACAAATCAATCAAATGCTCTTAAGCCTACAATCAATTTTATCAAATTAAGATCATTAAGGTTCACAATTCTAGATCTGGGTTTAGCTACCCATAGCAAGAAGAAAAGTAGAAAGCATATAATTAAACATCCTTACTAATAAAATTACAAATTGGAGAAGGAAGCTTGAATTGATGAAGTTGAAATATTCAAAGTTAAAATCTAGATCTAAGAACTACACTACTATGGTTGAAAAATAAAATTTTCTATCAGTCTAACTCCCCTACCCCCTCGATAAAAGAAAGAAAAATCTATTGGTACTATGTCTCAAAAACCCAAAATAATTTAAACTCGGAGGCTCCCAGGTACGCAAGGACGGATCTTCCATTTAGAGAAGTTTCAAAAGAAGTTTGTACTAGGTGAAATTCTTTATATGAAATGCTTGACTTTGCTTATATTTATCAAAGACCTATATAAATGGTTCTTAATATACACAATGCCGACCCCCTTGATCAAATTACTCAAACTGATCGGGATGAAATTTCTAAGCTAATTAAATTTTTCAAAATATTTTATATTGCTACAAAATATTTTTTTTGGAATTTATAAAATTTATATTATATTTGTATTATTTCAGCTAAATTTGCTAAATATAAAAAAAATATAAAAAGATATGAGTCTGCCATTATAAAAATAATTGAGAAATTTAGAATTTTTTTCTATTCCTCAAATTTATTTAACTGCTTCTCTATGAGACGCATCTTTAAAATCATTAGGTGTAAATGGAGTGACTGCTAAGATTCATTAGGATTTAAAAATTAGTGAAACTTAACGCCCAACTCTTCTTGAATGTCAGAAAAATATATATGTAATTGCTAAATTTATTTATGATAAGGATAAATCCATGGGAAAAATGACGATGTAGTTGCTCCTCAAACTTCTAAGGGTAGAGTAGCTGATACTTTTAATTTTATGCCAGAGTATATTGGTCTTGATTCTTATCTTAATCAGGAATTGGAACAAATTAAGGTTGAAGACAATAATGACTAACTTTTAGCATGATGGAGGACACGTAACAACTCATTTCCATTACTTTCAAAGATTGCTCTAGATTTACTTGTTGTTCAAGCACACTTCGAAGGCCACTGTAACACTCCGTACCATCAAAAAGAATTTTCAACCTCAATACGTAATTTTACATGTGTTTTGTAACATGTACATCGTGCGTGGAGTCCTTATACCTAGTGTGAAACTGTCTGGGAGTTTAAATACCAAAAATGAAAAGTTGTAGAAAATTTTCACTGTGCAGGTATCACAGATGACATATGAGCTGTAGATGGAATCTACGAGCTGTAAGTCCCATCGCAGATGGAAGTCAGGTATCCTAAGTCACTCAATTAGCTTACGAAGCAACATATGAACCATAGATAAAACCTATGAAGCTTACATTAAATCGTGATTGGAAATCTAATTTTTTGTTGAGTTACTGTTTAAGACTTACAAAGGCAATCTACGAACCGCAAACTCAATCTACGAACCATATCTATCATCATAAGTGGAGATTAAGATATTTTGAGCTACTGTATATGAGTTACGAAAAGATCTCGGGACTGTATCTTGTATTTTTGCTTTGTATCTGGTTTCCTATATAAGAATTTAGAGAAGTGCATTTTTCCAAATCAATTTGTCACGCTGTACACTGTATCTTGGATTTACGCTTCATATCTAGTTTCGTAGATAAGAATTCAGAGAAGTGAATTTTCCCAGATCAATCTGTCATGCTGTACCAACCCTAGAAAAGACCCCAAGAATTGATCTCGGACTTAAAATGAAATCCATTAGAGAAGCTGCCAAGAACCACAGGATGAGTCATGTAACAACTCGTGGTGAGAAAAAATGAGTCGTGACATGACTCATAGGGAGAAAGCAGTATGGTAGGGGAAGGAACCAATGAACCACTTGGAGACTCATTAGTCCAAGTGATGAGTCATTACAAGGGCCGTTGGAAGGGAATCAAAGAATGGTCAAAAGTGTTCCAGTCGTAATGGGAGGTCATAACGAATCATGATGACAAGGCACGAACTGTACTAAGTGGTCGTTAGTTGAATATCAAAAAGCAGAAAAATTGTGCCAACCATAACGACCCGTGACCTTAACTCTTTACAACAGATCATGAGTCGTTAGTGCAGTCATGGTCACTAATGAGACAGGTTTCCATAAACAAGTTTAAGGGTATTTTGATAAATTCCTATGATTTAATTGCCTAAACCCAGATGATTTGGGATTTCTAGAGGTATTATTTAAGTACTCCTAAAGCCTAAACACCTAGTTCTTCCAATTTCAATATGAACAAGGATTTTAGCTCTCAAGTTCTTCAAGAAGTTAGGAAGTCTTCTCCAAAATTAGGGTTCTTCAAGCTTGAGTCTAAGAATTTAATTTTCAGGTATGTAAGGCTAACCTAAGTGAGAAATTCTAATCTTCCTCATGTCCTAAATTCATTGTTGAGATTGTTGAGCTTAAAATTAGGATTTATTGTTCAATTCATGATCTTCTACCCTATCTATATGTGTTGAATTGTCTTTATTGAATTCTTCACATTGAGTTGAATGTTGATATCCTTGATTATTGATATTACTCTGTTTCTATCGAATCGCTACGGTTAATCATCCTCTCTTGATTGTCAATTGTTGAATGATGAGTTGGTTCATGCCTGTTATCCCAGGAACCCTAATTGCATGAAAGCATGACTTTTAGAGCATGGTTTGAGAGCATGTATATCGAAGTAAGTGCATTGTTTTTATAAAGATTGAGCACATTTTCAAGAGAGTATGCGTGATGAGATTTTTAACATAAAAATATGATTTTTAGCATGATTTTCAAAAGCTTAAGTCTTATTTTTGAAAGTCATGAGATGATTATGAGCTAAGGCTCACAAGTATAGTACAATTTTAAAGAAGATATGTTGAAGTCAAGACTCCCCAACACAATTTTAAGCCATGTTTTAAGCCAAGGCTCGTAAGCAGAGACTAATAAGATTTTAAGCGAAAGGCTCCAGAGATGATTTTAATATATTCATTATATATTATAGTTA
This sequence comes from Datura wrightii, assembly GCA_035772735.1. Taxonomy (NCBI): domain Eukaryota; kingdom Viridiplantae; phylum Streptophyta; class Magnoliopsida; order Solanales; family Solanaceae; genus Datura; species Datura wrightii. The sequence goes on from JASDFA010000010.1 coordinate 15,658,622, forward strand.
AAGTGATTATAATGATGTTTTTAGTTTTACCTCATTGAGGGCCTAGATATATGAGCATATGTTTTAAAAGAATTATCTAGCATCGAGTTGGGTGAATGGTTCAAACAACCCCTACGCCCCAGAACTATGTAGCCAGTGTAGGTTAAGATCGTACCATTGGTTCAGGCAACTCCTTAGATGAGTCCCTAATAAGGACTTCAATTATGGATCCATAGTTCAATTTTGTCCTCAGTCCTAGCAAGGCTTTGGACAACTCTCCTCCATGTGGGCCAGATGTGGGATCATCATGCGCACATTCATGATGATTATCGGTTATGAGAAATTTCCAATTTAAGGATATACATTACTTTCATATGTATTCACACAGATTATTATGATGCATGAGTTTTATTGCATAAGTTGTTTTACACATTGATCATATTGAATTCCATACATTACTTAGAGTTTGGTTTCAGATTATTTCAGTCATGATTATTCAGTCATTTTATTGCACTCAGTTATTCCTTTCAATTCAGATATTTTTGCTAATCGTATTCCATTCAGCTATCTTACATACCGTATATTCTATGTATTGAAGCCTTTTTTGGCATTGCATTATTTTATCATGTAGAGTCAGGTGGACAGGCACAACAAGGGATGCTTCCCTAGTACTTCATCTACATTCAGCTTTTGGTGAGGTCTCCTACATCCAGAATGTCACAGTTTTATTGAGTCTTTTACTTATAGAGCTTGAGGTAGCTGTGGGAGCTTCTTCCCTACATCTATCTTATAATTATAGAGGCTTCATAGATATAATTAGAGATTGAGTCAATAATGTTACTTCTTAACACTTATATCAGTTATAGAATAAATTCTCTTTTATTATATTGAGCTTACTATGTTTTACCTTCTGCATTACTTTATTGAGGTCTAAATTGATAGTAAGCTAGGCCAAGGATTCACTTGGATCACGAAAGTGATTTGAGTGCCGGTCCACCCCTGGGTCTAGATTCAAGGCGTAAAAAACTTGATATTAGAGCTTTTGGTTTTCAAGAGTCCTAGGGTATCTATGAATCCGTGTCTAGTAGTGTCCTTCTTATCGGTGTGAAGTGCACCACATATATAGTGAGGAGACTATGAAACATAAGGAAATGCTTCCCTTCTTTCATACTCTAGATCGTGAGATATAGTCTAACTTTATAAAGACTTTCTTCTTACTCATGTATTCATGTGTTTTAGATCATGCATTCTAAATGCACTGCCAGTTAGAGAAATGCAATAAACATACCTCTGTCTACCAGCGGCAGGGTTCTAGAGACACTGGTTCCACAGCCTTCTAGTATGGTCATGTACATCGAATGCAGAGTTTAGAAGAGCTATTCAGATGCTCACTCAATTGGTGGTTTCCCAGTCAGACCATCATAACTCAGCACCAATTAGCTTCAGTTTACATGACTTAGAAGCGTCAAGGATTAGAGAGTTCCTGAGGATGAACCCACTAGTTTTTGTAGGAGCTAAGGTTGATGAGGACCCCAAGGACATCATTGATGAGATCAGGAAACTTTTGAGGGTGACGCATGCTTTGGAGATAGAGGGAGTTGAGTGATCGTTCTACTAGTTGAAGGACATTGCTAAAATTTGGTATGATCAGTGGGAGCAAGATAGAGGTGAGAATACACCTCCAACTACTTAGAATAGTTTTGAGAAAGCATTTCTGAACCATTTTTTCCCTTAAGAGCTGAGAGAGTCAAAGGCAGAGGAATTTGTAAACTTGAGGCAAAGTACTATGAGTGTGAAGGAGTACAACCTCAAGTTCATACAGTTGTCCAGGTATGATTCGGAGATGGTACCAGACATGAGAGAATGAATGAGGAAGTTTGTGTTTGGTACATAAAGAAAGAGTGCAAAGCCACCTTCTTGATTAATGAGATGGATATCTCAAGGATAATGGTATATGTACAACAATTAGAAGAGGACAAGCAAAAGAACATGGAAGAACTCCAGATTAAGAGAGCTAAGATAGCAGGTAATGAGACTACACACAGAAGAACAGGAATAGAAATAGGTCTTTCTTCAGAAAGAGGTCCTCTAGGCCTATTCGGTCAGCTAATGCTCCAACATAGAGTCACAAAAATGAGTAGAGATCACAGCGATAGGATGGTGCAATTTAGGGAACCCAACAATACCCACTTTATGGCAAGTGTGATAGGCATCACTTGGGTGAGTGTTGTAGGGGCAAAGATGAGTGTTATGAACGTGGCCGATAGGGACACTATATGAAGGATTGTTCATCCAGATAGGGCAATAAAGCCCAACCCACTCCACCAGCAGGCAGACCTACCCAAAGAGGCACTACTTTAGGGACAAGCAGTGGTTAAAACTGTCTGTATGCCATGGCCAGCTGACAGGATTTGGATGACTCCCCAGATGTTGTTATTGGTATGTTGAAAGTCTTCTTCATTGATGCTTATGCCTTAGTTGATCCAGGCACTACTTTATCTTTTGTGACTCCTTATGTAGCCGATAAGTTTGGGAAGCGTCCGGAGCTACTCCTAGAGCCTCACAATGTTTCTACTTTGGTCGATGAGTCTATTCTACCTAAGAGGGTCTATAGAGATTGTATAGTTTCAGTCCATCATAAAAATACCATTACTGACTTGATAGAGCTTGATATGGTGGACTTTGGTGTTATTCTAGGCATGGATTGGTTATATTCCTGTTATGCCATAGTTGATTATAAAACTCGAGTCATAGAATTTTGATTCCAGATGAGCCAGTCTTAGTTTTGGAAGGAAGTCCATTATGCCTAAGGGTCATTTCATTTTATAACCTTAAGGCCAGAAAGTTAATCTCAAAGAGGTGCGTCTATCATGTAATGCGAGTGAGAGACTGTGATGATGAGACACCATCCCTTTAGTCAGTTTCAATCATAAATGAGTTTCCCCAGGTCATTACAGATGAACTTCCCGGAGTCCCTCCAGATAGGAAAATAGATTTGGGGATAGACGTTCTTCCCGATACTCAGCCTATCTCTATCCCACCATATAGAATGGCTCCAGCCAAGTTAAAAGAGTTGAAAGAGCAATTAAAGGATCTTCTAGATAAGGGTTTCATCTTTCCTAGTGTTTCACCTTGGGGTGCTCCAGTTCTCGTCGTGCATAAGAAGGATGGTACCCTTAGAACGTGTATAGATTACATACAGTTGAATAAGGTCACCATAAAGAACATGTATATTCTTTCTAGAATTAATGACTTATTCAATCGGCTTCAGGGTGCTACTTGTTTCTCTAAGATAGACCTCATATCAGGCTATCATCAGTTGAAGGTAAGGGAAAATGATATTCCCAAGACAACTTTTAGGACCCACTATGGTCATTATGAGTTTGTTATTTTGTCCTTTGGATTGACTAATGCTCTTGTAATATTTATATATCCCATGAATAGAGTATTTAAGCCATATTTGGATATGTTTGTTATTGTGTTCATTGATGATATCTTGGTTTACTCCAAGAGTGAGGAGGAGCATGCCAATCATCTCAGAAGAGCCCTTCCGATGCTTAAGGACAAGAAGTTATATGCCAAGTTCTCTAAGTGTGAATTTCGGTTGAAGTTTATGGCATTTTAGGCCACATTGTCTCCACCGAAGGTATTAAGGTTGACTCTCAAAAGATTGTGGAAGTTAAGAATTGACCTAGACCCATAATTGCGACAGATATCAGAAGTTTCTTAGGTTTAACTGACTATTATAGAAGGTTTGTGGAAGAATTTTCATCTATTGCTGCCCCGATGACTAAGTTGACCCAGAAGAAGGCCAAATTTCAACGGTCTAAAGCTTGTGAGAAAAGCTTTAGGAATTGAAAACCCATTTGAATACTGCTCCTATATTGACCCTACTAGAGGGCATAAATGGTTTTGTTTTATATTGTGATACCTCTAGAGTTGGCATTGGATGTGTATTGATGCAGAATGGTAAGGTTATAGCTTATGCCTCTAGACAGCTTAAAGTCCATGAGAAGCACTATCCGACTCATGATATAGAGTTGGCAACAATTGTGTTTGTATTGAAGATTTGGCACCATTATGTCTATAATGCTTATGTTAATGTGTTCACAAACCACAAGAGTTTACAATATGTGTTCATCTAGAAGGCGTTGAGTTTGAGATAGAGAAGATGGTTTGAGTTGCTCAAGGATTATGACATGAGTATTCTCTATCAACCAGGTAAAGATAATATGGCTGCTGATGTTTTTTGTAGGTTGTCTATGGCAACACAACCCACGTGGAAGAAGAGAAATGAGAGTTAGCAAAAGATGTGCATAGATTTTCACGCTTTGGAGTTCATCCATTAGACTCCGAAGAAGGCAATGCGCTTGTGCAGATTGAGGCCGAATCATCTTTAGTTGTGGAAGTTAAGGAAAAGTAGGACAGAGATCCCTTCTTGCTTTAGATGATGAAAAATGTCGAAGAACAGAAGGTGATGGTTTTCACACAAGAGGGAGATGGTGTCCTAAGGTACCAAGGCAGATTGTGTGTTCCTAATGTAGATGGCCTCAAAGATAGAATTATGGCAGAAGCATATAGTTCGAGATATTCAATTTACCCAGGTTCCATCAAGATGTACCATGACTTGAGAGAAGTCTATTGGTGGAATGGTATGAAGAGGGACATTGCAGACTTTGTTGCTAAGTCCAGGTTAAGGTTGAGCACAAGAGGCCATGTGGTGTTTCTCAAAATATAGCACTCCCTGAGTGGAAGTGGGAGATGATAAATATGGACTTTATCACCATTCTACCAAGATCCTGTAGATAAAATAACTCTATTTGGGTGATTATATATCGAATGACTAAGTCAACTCACTTCTTAACTATTAAGACTACAGACTCAGCTGAGGAACTTGCTATGATGTACCTTAGGGAAGTGGTGAGACTCCATAGAATGTCATTATCCATCATTTCAGACAGAGGTACTCAGTTTACCACTCAGTTTTTGTAATATCCAGAAAGTCCCTAAGATTTGGACCCGGGATCAAAAATTTGAATTTGGCTAGAAATTGGGAAAATATCATAGAGCGGGTAACATAAAGACGATGGTATCAAACCATGGGTCATTGTATGCAGTCATGGTGAGGGGAAGTCCTAGTGGCAGTGGGAAAAAAGGATGATGTAACGACTCATTGCTTGGAACAACAAGTCATTGTTAACAGTCGTTGGAAAGGCTGGACCTTGGTAGTTGGGGAAATAACGGGTCACCCAACGACCCATCATGAGTAACAACGACTCGTTGTCTACATGGTCAAATTTCCAGTGGACTTAACGGACGGACACCACGAACCATTGGAGGAAACAACGAGTCGTGGTGAGACCCATTGTGAGGAAGTTCAGAAATTTCAGAGGGGCAAGCAACGATCGACTCAACAACCTGTTGGAACAAAGGATGAGTCGTCCTATCTAGCCGTGGTTTGATTCCAAAAACAAGGCCTGGAAATTGCAGACAACGAGCCATACCACGAGTGGTGATAGCTTCCAATGACTCGTTAGTGCGCCTGTTGGTTAACCTGTGCAGATTTCCAAGCTAAATTCATTATGGGCATTTTCGACCTTTCCATGTTATAAGGCCCTAAACTACGTCGTTTCACGTATTTCTGGGCATTTTAAGGTAGGTTAAGTCCCTACTGCATAGGTCATTCCCATGCATGCATATTCGGAGAAATTTTGGAGAGATCAAGCTATTCCTCAAGCTTTTCCCTACCAATTCATCCTTAGGCATTCAAGAACTTTAGTAACTGATCTTACCTAGGTATGTAGGGTTACGAATGGGTGTTTCTATTCACACCCATACCCATTTTCTATTAATTTATGAAAATCTATCAAAAATCTCATGGGGTTTTGAATCCAATTTTTTGAGAAATCTAATGATTTACTAATGAGTTGTTATGATTTGTGAGTTACATCATATTTTATGAATTTTATCAGATTTTACAACTATTTTACTTATAAAATTATTGATTTCAATTTCTACTAAATTAAGCCTATTTAAGCATGATCTATGATGAATCGGTCTATGATCTTCTCTTCAATTGATGATATTTTTAAGCCCAACATGATTTATGATTTTAAATATGAATTTATTAAATTACACATCATGATTTGATGATTTATAAGTTATATGTATGATCTACAAGTATGCATGAAACCTATGATTCATGAATTATGTTTTGGCCAACTCACAGGCCTCATGTCATGGCTAGTTCACATATGTACAAGAATGTTTATGATTATCATGATTTAACTAGCTCATGAATTCATTCATGTTATACTATGAGCACTATATATGTTTTGAGAGTAGTATCAAACACCGAGTAGGTTCGGGGCCTAGGTTCTGCCCCGAATCTCATAAACTACGTGTCACCATAGGTATGTTGGGACCTCCCTTGTGACTATCCCCCGGCCCAAATGGCCCTTTTCATGGTGATATCACACTTTCATGGTTCTACCCTTAGCAAGGTACGAACACCCTCCCGACTAGGGTTACAAGTCGGACTTCATGTGTGCTCATATGGGGTATGTCGGTTAAGAGAATCTCCCACTGTTCCTCATGATTTATGCATGTTAATGATTACATATGTTGGCTCAAGAAATGTTCATTTTTGGCTTTTCTCCTATTATCATGATTATGACTGTATTACAGATGCTTTGAAAACCTTGAGCCCTTTTGATAAGTTACGTTACGATATTTATGATATGAGCATGATGTCCTACTTTTATGATGTTTTATTAGATTTTACATATTTTAAATGTCTGTTTTACTTACCTTGCATACTCGGTACATTCCATATACTAACCGCATACTTTCTATGCTGTATCGTCTTATGATACAGGTTCCGGCTCTCAGGCTTATCCTCACATCTAGATCATCTCTGAGTGTACTTTCAGCTTATTAGTGAGTCCTCATGTTCCGAGGGCCATTTCACAGACATTCATGCTATTTTATGTTTTAATACTTGTCTGGGTTAGATGGGGGTGTTTTCCCATCAACCCATCGTATGTAGTAGAGACTTTCAGATAACGTGTAGTACTTAGCTGATTTATGTCTAAGTGTTTTTGTTTTTTATGATATGTCATGATTATGCTTATATTTCCTCTTTGCCTTGTGATTAGTCTTTCACTTATAATGAATGAAGTTAGATGTATGCTTATGCCATGGACCGACTTGGGGCCTCTCGGGGTTCCTTGTCCTGTGTAACGATGTGGGTCTACGTTCTGGTTGTAACAAACTTGGTATCAGATCCATATGTTTTGAAGTGTCCTAGGGTGTCTGAAATCTGCATTAAGTTGAGTCTTTTTCATGGGTGTGAAGCGCGCCACACTTATGATGAAGAGGCTACCAGACGTTTAGAAAATGTTCCCCTTTTTCCTGATCTATATCATGCGATGAAAAGTCCTTCTATCCTTCTAATTCGTGCTATTTCGATTGTAGAATCATGGCTCCTAGGAGAATGAACGGAAGGAGAAATGGGAATGGTGAAGGCCACGGAGATGGCAATGATCATGGGCATCATCAGGCCCCACCTATTCAGGAGCCCCAAGCACCAGAGCCAGTTGCCCATGTTGAGTTTCGGGTGGCTATCCAGATATTGGCGCAGGCCTTGACTGCTCAGGTCAACCAGCAGGCTGTTGCACATATCCCCCAGAATAGCAATGTGGCAGCGACCAAGATTAGAGACTTCTTGAGGATGAACCCTCTGGAGTTCCTTGGATCCAAGGTGGATGAGGATCCGCACGATTTCATCGAGGAGATTCTAAAGATCACCTAGGTTATGGCGGTGATCAATGGAGGTTGTGTTGATTTGGCCTCCTATCAGCTAAAGGGGTTGGCCCACATATGGTTCAAATAGTGGAAAGATGCTAGGGAAGTGGGTGCAGGCCCTATCGGTTGGGAAGAGTTCCACTCAACATTCTTAGATTGATTCTTCCCTTGGGAGATGAGGGAGCAAAGGCAGCCGAGTTTGTTAACTTGAAGTAGGGTGACATGTCAGTTCAGGAGTACACATTGGAGTTCACCCGACTATCTAACTATGCACCAGAATTGGTGGTAGACCAGAGGACTCGAATCAGTTGATTTGTGCATGGGGTGTCAGACTACTTGGATAAGGATTGTAGGATCGCCATGTTGCATCTGGATATAAATTTTCCCCGTAATGTGTTGCATGCTCAAAAGATGGAGTCGGTGTATCAGAGGCAGAGAGAGGCCAAAAGGCCAGGACCGACAGTAACAGGACTTCTCAGGTCAGATCAAGGGGTGGACAGTGTCAGCAGTCTCAGCATAGGTCTATTGCTCCAGTTCCATCATCGGCCCGTACGCCGTCTAGGTTCTGAGGAGATCAGAGGAGTAGGGCTCTAGATTCAAAGGCCAGGGTAGCATGCAGATAGAGTGCACTTTCCCAGCTTGTGCAAAGTGCGGCAAGACTTATCTCGAGAGGTGCCTAGTTGGCTCGAATGCTTGTTTCGGGTGTGAAAAACCTGGACACAAACCAGGAATTACCCTTTAGCCAGATTAGGGGTCGGTGGAGTCCGTATGCCAACAACCAGTTCTGTCGCTCCAGCAGCACGCCCCCCTCAGCAGGGGTGCCTTGACCATTTTAGTCGGTTGTCAGTGTCAAAATAGGTTTTTTTCTTTAGCACCTCATCAGGAGCAGGAGGTCTCCTCGGATGTGGTCACTGATATGTTGCATGTTTTTCATATTGATGTTTATGCTTTGCTAGATCTAGGAGCTACCTTGTCTTTTATGACCCCCTACATTACTAGTAGCTTTGGAGTTAGTCCTGAGACTCTGTCAAAATCATTTTTGATTTCTACTCCTGTCGGTGATTCAGTTGTAGTTAGGCGGGTGTATAGAGGATGCCCGGTCACTATATTGCATAAAATCACCTCCCGTAGACCTTGTAGAGTTAGCCATGACTGGTTTTGATATTATTCTTGGCATGGATTTGTTGTATGCATGTTATTCTTCTGTAAATTGTAGAACCAGTGTGGTGGAATTTTGTTTTCCGGGCGAATCAGTTTTGGAGTGGAAGGGTAGTTCGGTTGTACCAGCAGGTCGATTTATTTCATATCTTAAGGCCCGAAAGATGATTTCTAAGGGTTGCATGTACCATTTGCTTAGGGTTAAGGATGTTGAGCCCGAGTTCCTGACTATCTAGTCAGTTCCGGTGGTGCGTGAGTATCCAGAGGTCTTTCCCGATGATTTGCCAGGTATTCCTCTCGAGCGGAAATTGATTTTAGTATTGATCTTCTACCCGATATACAGACTATATCTATACCTCCTTACAGGATGGCTCCACTCAAGCTAAAAGAGTTGAAGAATCAGTTGAAGGACCTGTTAGATAAGGGCTTTATCAGACCGAGGAAGTCTTCATGGGGTGCACCAGTGTTATTTGTCTGAAAGAAGGATGGTTCGCTTTGGATGTACATTGACTATCGGTAATTGAACAAGGTCATCATTAAGAGCAGATATCCTTTACCCAGGATCGATGATTTGTTTGACCAGCTTCAGGGTGCCGAGTGTTTCTCAAAGATAGATCTCAGGTCCGAGTATCATCAGCTCAGGGTTCGGGAGTGTGATATCCCGAAGACAGCCTTTAGGATGTGGTTTGGTCATTATGAGTTTGTAGTCATGTCTTTTGGACTAACAAATGCTCCTGCAGCTTTTATGGACCTGATGAACAGGGTGTTCAAGCCGTATCTGGACATGTTCGTGATTGTGTTCATTGATGACATCCTTATATACTCTCGGAGTGCGGACGAGCGTGCTGCTCATTTGAGAGTAGTGGTTCAGACTCTCAAGGATCGCCAATTGTATGCAAAGTTCAGCAAGTGCGAATTCTGGTTGAACTCGGTAGCATTTCTGGGCCATGTAGTATCAGGCGAGGGCATAAAAGTAGATTCCTAGAAAATCAAGGTGGTGAAGAATTGGCCTAGATTGGTGAATCCCTTGGATATTCAAAGTTTCTTGGGTTTAGCTAGCTACTATCGGAGGTTTGTTGAGGGTTTCTCATCTATTGCAGCACCTTTGACCAAGTTGACTCAGAAAAAGGTAAAGTTCCAATGGTCGGAGGCTTATGAGAAGAGCTTCCAAGAGTTGAAGGATCGACTTACTACCGCATTGGTGTTGACCCTACCCGAGGGTACAAATGGTTTTGTGGTGTATTATGATGCTTCGAGAATCGGACTCAGGTGTGTATTGATACGGCGAGGGAAGGTGATAGCATACTCCTCGATAAAGTTGAAAGTCCATGAGAAGAATTACTCGACCCATGATCTTGAATTGACCACGGTGGTGTTCGCATTGAAGATATGGAGACATTAATTGTACGGGGTCCATGTGGATGTGTTTACAGACCACAAGAGCTTGCAATATGTGTTCGCGCAGAAAGATCTCAATCTTCGGCAAAGAAGGTGGTTGGAGCTACTCAAGGACTACGATATGAGTGTCCTTTACCATCCGGGTAAGGCTAATGTGGTAGCAGACGCACTTATTAGGCTCTCTATAGAGAGTGTGTCCCATGTGGATGAGGGGAAGAATGAGCTGGTGAGAGATGTCCATCGACTTGCAAGGTTGGGACTTAGATTGGTCGCCTTGATTGATGACGGTGTTGTTGTGCAAAATGGATTAGAATCGTCCTTGGTGACTGATGTGAAAGCTATAAAAGATGAGGATATGACTTTAGTGAATCTAAAAGAAGCCGTTCGAAGTCAGGAGGTAGAGGTCTTCTCTCAAGGGGGAGATGGTGTGCTTCGCTACCAGGGTCGCCTCTGTGTTCTAGATGTTGATGATTTGAGGAGCCGGATATTTCATGAGGCCCATGGATCTAGGTATTCTATCCATCCAGGTCACCAAGATGTATTGTGATTTATGAGAAATCTATTGGTGGGATGGCATAAAGAAGAATATTGCAAACTTTGTAGCCAGGTGCCCGAACTGTCAGCAAGTAAAGGTTGAGCTTCAAAGGCTAAGAGGAGTACTTCAGGATATCAGCATTCCTACTTGGAAGTGGGAAGAAATTAATATGGATTTCATCACAAGCCTGCCTCATACTCGTCGACACTATGATTCTATTTGGGTAGTGATAGACAGGTTGACCAAGGCTGCACATTTCCTACCGGTGAAAACCACAGATTCAACGGATGATTATGCCAAGATATATATCTGGGAGTTGGTTCGACCACATGGAGTGACCCTGTCCATTATTTCGGATAGAGGTACTCAGTTTACCTCCCAGTTTTGGTGGTCTTTTCAGAAGGGACTTGGGACTCAGGTTAAGCTCAGCACAACCTTTCATATGCAAACGGATGGCCAAGCGGAACGAACAATCCAGACTCTCGAGGACATGTTGAGAGCATGTGTGATGGACTTCAAAGGTAGTTGGGATGATCACTTGCCCTTGATCCAGTGTGCTTATAATAACAACTATCACTCTAGCATTCATATGGCACCATTCGAGGCTCTTTATGGGCGGAGGTGTAGATTGCCCATCGGTTGGTTTGAGGCTGGTGAGGCAACTATGATAGGGCCAGATTCGGTTCATGAGGCTATGGTGAAGGTTCAGTTGATAAGGGACAGGCTGAGGACCGCTCAGAGTCGTCAAAAGTCTTATGCGGATATGAGGATGAGGGAGTTGGACAATTGGGTATTTTTGAAGGTGTCTCCTATGGAGGAAGTAATGTGGTTTGGGAAGAAAGAAAAACTCAGTCCCCATTATGTTGGTCCCTATCGGATTGTGAGAAGAGTTGGTAAGGTAGCGTATGAGTTGGACTTGCCCTCAGAGTTATCTTCCATGCATCCTGTGTTTCATGTATCGCTTTTGAAGAAATGTTTGGGAGATCCAGCTTTGGTAGCCCCGATGGACAACATTGGTGTAAAAGATAGCCTTAGCTATGAGGAGGTTTCGGTGGAAATAGTAGATTGTAGGTTCGAAAGCTAAGGAACAAGGAAGTGGCTTTAGTGAAAGTATTATGGAGAAATCAGCATGTCAAGGGAGCTACGTGGGAAGCTGAAGCGGATATGATGACCAAAAACCCACACTTATTCTCTACCGGCTCAGTTCCAACTTGAGGTATCAGGTTTTCCCTATAACTCTATTTAATTTTCATGTTCAAATCATGTGTTCAAGTTTTTTCTATGTATACAGATGTGTATGTGAAGTATGAAATCAGATCAGCTATGTGATATGAATCGGAGGTAGTTACTCCGTTAGTTTTCAGTTTAAATGATCAGTATTTGGATGTAAGGATTGCATGCCCTTATTTTTCGGCTTGTTTCCAAGATTTGAGGATGAATTTTCCCAAGGGGAAGATATTGTAATACCCCAAAAGTGCCTAAGATTGGACCCAGGATAAAAAATTTGAAGTTGGTTGGAAACTGGGAAAATATCATAGAACGGGCGACGTAACGACTCGTGGTATCAAACCACGGGTCGTTGTATAAAGTCATGGTGAGGGGAAGTCTTGGTGGTAGTGGGGACAACGGACGATGTAACGACTCGTTGCTTGGAACAACGAGTCATTGTTAGCAGTCGTAGGAAAGGCTGCACCTTGGTAGTTGGGGAAATAATGGGTCACCCAACGACCCGTCATGAGTAACAACGACTCGTTGTCAGCAGTCGTTGTCTACATGGTCAAATTTCCAATGGATTTAATGGACGACCGCCACGACCCATTGGAGGAAACAATGAGTCATGGTGAGACCCGTTGTGAGGAAGTTTAGAAATTTCAGAGGGGAAAGCAGTGATCAACTCAATGACCCATTGGAGCAAAGGACGAGTTGTCCTTTCTAGTCGTGGTTTGATTCTGGAAGCAAGGCCTGGGCAGTGCAGATAACGAACAAGGAAGTTGCTTTTGTGAAGGTGCTATGGAGGAATCAACATGTTGAGTGAGCTACTTAAAAAGTTGAAGCGGATATGATGGCCAAGTATCCTCATTTATTCCCTTCTAGTTTAGAATCATCATATGGTAATAGTTTCCTCTTATAGAATACTTATTGGTTTTATGTTCCATTCTGTTGTCATTTAGTCCATTGGAATTACTTAAGTGTCACATGAGTTGAGTTTGGGGTAATTTAGCTAGATCAACTGTTGCTTGATCCTAAGATCAGTTTTCATTCGAGGACGAATGATCCCAAGGGGGAGTTAATGTAACAACCCTCAAAAAGACCCTAAGAGCTGATCACAGACTTAAAATGAAAGCCATTTGAGAAGCTATCAAGGACCACAGGACGAGTCATGTAACAACTCATGGTTAGAACCAATGATCATGACATGACTCGTGGGGAGAAAGCAGTATGAAAAGAGAAGGAACCAACAAGCCACTTGACTACTCGTTAGTCCAAATGAAGAGTTATAACAAGGGCCGTTCGAAGGGAATCAGAGAATGGTCAAAAGTGTTCTAGTCACAACAGGAGGTCATCACGAATGATGACACAAATCGTACTAAGTGGTTGTTAGTTGGAGATTAGAAAGTGATGAGTTGGTAATTTACCAACTCATTAGGCTTTTAAACGTGAGCTTTGGCTTAGTTTTTAAGACTTTTAGTTGGATTTTATTGCCTTTTTAACTTTGGATGTGTAGGTACCTAACTTGAAGAGAAGGAGCATAAGTTGAGTAAAGAGGATGAGATTCAGGTGAAAACTTGCGCTCCATCAAAGGACACCGGCGAAACACCGGTCAACCGCAGGCACTCACTGGTTTAATGAACAACTACAATCGGCGGCTCGCAAACAGCAACCGACGATCTGCAAGTTCCATCGCTGAAATATGCTGGACTTTACTGGAAAACTGATGAGATCAACTGGCGGCTGGTGGATAGAAATCGGAGAATCGCCGGAAGATATCACCGAAATGCTCCGGACTTCACTGGACCACAGAGGAAAGAAACTAGTGGCTCGCGGATAGCAATTGGTGAAACGCCAGTACCATTGCAAGTGAAAGACACCTGAAAAGGGGCAAAAACGTCTAGTCTTGTAAAAGAGGATAATGTCATGACCTACTTTTGTATATATTCTAGAAAAAGTACTCTGAACATATCATTAAATATTTTCCTTACTTTTGAGAGAGAGAGAACTCCATTGGAGAAGAGAAGAATTATTTTGAATATTGCTTTTTCATCATCATCTTCTTCATCAAGTATAACCACCATTGTAGAAATATTTTGAGCTTAATTTTGCTTACTCTTAATGATGAAATTGTTGAGTTTATTGATAAATAAGATCTTGTATTTCTCAATTATGAGTAGCTAAATCTATAGCTAGAGCTGTGTGATGATGGGTGTGTAATTTGATTGGGTATTGCTAGATATGTCTTGTTATTACTTAATTAGTGTAAATCTATGGGTATTGCTAGATATGTCTTGTTATTACTTAATTAGTGTAAATCTATTAAATTCTCCTTAAATTATAGTTGATTGCTCATAGTTACAAATATGGGCATTGTTTTCTTACTTGATTTTGGCTTGAAAAAGGAGAATTAAGTAATGGGGGAGAATTTAATAGTAGATTGGGATTTGATTATATGGGGTTGGGCTAGAAACAGCCAAAACCCATGATCATAATCCCTTTAGAGGTTGTTGGCTAGAAATAGCTCAGCCCCTAACCCAAACCATATTGGAATAGTTGAATTGTACCTTGAGGTTCGAAAGGACTTGAGGATAAGGAGCTCCAGTGGTTGAAAAACATTGGGTTCCATCTTTTTCAAAGGTTATTTACATGTATTAGTAATAACTTAACTATCTAGTAAATCCCGATTTGATTGACATCCCATTTACACCACACCTCTAGCCTTTGCTTATTATTGTTTCTCAATTTCGGTTATCTTTCTCTTTTGATTAGCTGATTTTAGAGTCCACAATATTATTGCATTCATTTCCCCCAAAATTTACTTTTACATTTTCATTGCTTGGATGCAAATCAATTCAATTCACTAAATAACTCTTGTGTAAATCATTCTTTATTCTCTGTGGGATTTGATCCGGACACCCGTTGGGTTATTTGTTTTGATACAATGATCGCTTAAATTCTCTCTAAATGCAGTTTGAGCGTTATCAAAAATGGCGCCATTGCCTGGGAATAACACTTGATATCCTTGAGTTGTTTGTTAATTTGAATTGATTAAGCATCTTATTTCTTTTGACGTTGTTCTTGTTGTTGGTCATTAGGGTGTATTCATATGAGCCATTATTCGCAAGAAGGTGATAGTTCGGTGGAAGGAATGGAACATGAAGAGGATAACCCCGTCATGCCTGAGGTTGCAGGTGCCATTCGCCTACCAGCTATGATAGGAAATGCGGTGTTTCACGTCACTAGTACGATGTTGCACCTGCTATAGATGAAATGACTCTTTGGGGGTAAATCGAGTGAGGATGCAAACCACCATTTGAGGAACTTCCTCGAGATTTGACAACCTTCTAATGAGAGAAGCAACTATGTAGTTGGAAAAATTGCCTCCGGGATGCATCACCTCGTGGAAAGAGTTGACAGAAGCATTTTTGGATTGATTTTTTCCTCCTTCAAGGATGTTACAGTTGAGGGATGATATTACAAACTTTAGGTAAGAGCCGGGTGAATCTTTACATGAAGCATGGCTGAGGTTTAAGAAGAAGGTGTCTCTTTGTCCTAACCACGATCTTCCTGATGGAGTGCTACTTCAAAGCTTTTATCGAGCCTTAGACTCCATCAACAAATCAGTCACCAATAACCTAGATGGAGGCTCAATCATGGACCAGACGCATGGTCTAGATAAAGCCCTTTTGGATAGGATGACGAAGACGAACAGGGCATGGCATACAAGGGAGACAACTGTATCTTCACATGATGCTGGTTCTAGTTTGCTAATTGCTGAAATGAGAAAGAAAGAGGAAGAGCGAGATGAAAATCTGGAAAAATAATGACTCAGCTGGAGTTAATGACTAAACATGTGATGGGAGCCATGCCTAAAGGTGTAAATGCTGTGGGAGAGTCTTCGCCACCAAGGTACGAGGAGGAGTATCAATATATGGCAAATCAAATGGGGGGTTCTCGACCTGGATACTAAGGGCTAATCAAGGCCCTTGGTGCCCAAGGGAAGAGAACCAAGGTTGGAGGAATCGTGACGCAAAAGGGTGGCTTGATTGGAATGAGAGATGGGGCAATAGAGAGTAAAACCGTAAGAGAGACCGCTATTATAGAAGCCCAAATTCGTATGTTCCTCCTCCTAAAGCTGAGCATGCCCAATGCCAACTAGGTGTGAGTGATGTAGGGAACTCAAAAATTCAATAAATGTTGGCAAGAGTTCTCAAGAAGGTTGAATCAACGGACAGCGGGATCAAAGAACTTAAGGGGGAGGTGTCTAAGCTTACCCAAACAGTAAGTTCACACTCGACCTTTATCAAGCATTTAGAGGCCCAAATGAACCACTTATCTTCTCAAATGAACCCCCGGATGAAGGGAACACTCCCTAGTGATACAATGCCAAATCCCAAAAAGGATAATCAATGCATGGCAATTGTTACTAGGAGTGGAAAAATGATGGGAGATGCAGGTGTTAAGTCCAAGAATGTTGTTTCCCCAACGACAAATGATGTGAAAGAATCGGATAAGATACCACAAGCACCACATGGTTGTGGTGATGGTGTGGATCAAGGTGAAGGAGATGTTGATGAGACCCCTCTATGTTGAGGAAGGAGATGTGGGCATGAAGGCCTCGAGTGAGAAAGAACAAGAACCAAGAGTTTCAGCTCATACACAACGATTAGCCAAAAAGAAAAAGAATGATCAATTCATCAAGTTTATAGATATGTTCAACAAATTTTCCATAAATATACCGCTAGTGGATTCTTTACTCCAAATGCCCAAATATGCAAAATATGTGGAACAGCTGCTGAAAAAGAAGAAGGTAGTGGATGTGGGCACCGGAGAGACAACACATCATTGCAACACCGTGATGATGAGCAACCTTGCCCCAAAACGGGAGGATCCAGGAGCCTTCACAATTCCTTGCACCATAGGGTTGTGTGTGTTCCAGAAAGCCCTTTATGATCTAGGAGCAAGTATAATTTTGTTGCCCCTCATAATCATCAAGAAGTTGGGGCTTGGCAACATCAAACCTACATCGATGAGATTGTTAATGGCTGATCACTCTATCAAGAAACTGGTGGGTGTTTTGGAGGATGTATTGGTGAGGGTAGATAAGTTTATTCTACCAGCTGACTTTGTAGTTCTAGATTGTGAGATGGATGTGGAAGTCCCAATCATCTTTGGGAGACCATTACTCACCACGGGCAGAGCATTGGTAGATGTAGAGCTAGGTGAGCTCAAGTTCCGTGTGGGAGGTGAAGAGGTTACCTTCAAAGTATGCCAAACTACTAAACCCTCCAGACGAATGTAAGGTGATTGGAGTGTTGAATGATGAAAGTGAAAATGGAGGAGTTGATATAGAATAGGACGAGTCATAGGATGATCCTCCGAAAAATGGAATGTGAATGAGTAATACGTCGTGCCACGACATTACTAAAGCACTCCTTGGGAGGCAACCTAAGTGTATTATTTTGAGCATTTTGATGTTTTGTTGTTTTTGACTTTGTAGGTACCTTGGATACACAAACAATGGAAAAGAAAATAGGGCCGGCACAACATTAGACCGGTGAAAAGCCGGTGACAACATGCAAAATGCCGCTCTATCATAGGTCATGAACAGAATAAGGGGAGAAAGGAGAGGAGATTGGCGACTTGCCAGCGGAACACCGATAGCATTTCGCGGACTGTCGGTGAATCGGCAGCTCAAAACAATGCAGCTGGAAGTTTGGGGGTGCTCGGCGATCCAATCGGCATCTCGCCGGTTCCAATCTACAAGTCGCTGGTCAACAGCCGATCATTAACCAGTGAACTAGAAAGGTATGGGGCACCGACCTTAGAACCGACGAATTGCCGGTTCCTACCGGTGACTGCTGGTTAAGCTCCGGTGTATGTAAGTTAAATTGTCTCAAGATGTTTTACTGATCCATGGATCGACCCGACCTGATATTTTAGGAGCACCAGTCAAACCCCTATAGATTCCCATAAACCTTCTTTTTCCACCTTCACACTTCCCCATTAAATCTTTTCAACTTTCCTATACACCACTTTTCACCTTCCCACCATTAAAACCTTCTTATCAACTACCAATCCCGTTTCCTCCTTCTCTTCTATAAAACCCACATTTCATCCCATATCTTCTTCACCATTTACTCTACTCTCACATTTACTAAAGCAATAACAAGTTGAGTAAAGCTTTCTTGTGTAAACTTTGATCCTTCTCATCTTTGTGCTTTCCAATCCATCTGGTATGTTATTCTTACTCTATTTTAACTATCAATTGGGCAATATGATTATTTTTTTTTTTGATTGGGACCATGGAAATGGCCCCAAATCATGTATCCCCATTACACTCTTGCCGTGCTAGATGATACTTTGCTATTATTTTTTCTTGAGTATGTGGGGGTAGTGATATCATGTGAGTACCAATATGGGTTTAGCCTTTGATAAAATGCTTGTTCCTTAGTGCGTAGATTTTGAGTTAGGGCTGAAGTCTAACTAACCCTATGTGTGCTTATAATATCCGATTTGCCCGATGATAGATCGGGTAACGTCGTTCTAAGGGCAAATCATCTGTAGTTAATGCTAATATGGTGTGAGTAAGTGTTTGTGAGAGTAAGATATGTGAATTCTATTTTGAGGCATTGGGGACAATGACCACTGGTCAGGTCCGGTGAAATGCCAGTTCAGGTGAAATGGCTTCAGGCCATTTCCTTGAACCTGTATTCTATCGGCACTTCACAGATCATGATCAAAGACTCACCAATGAGTTGCCGATTACCATAGAAATTTATTTGTGTTCTACCAAGCACCGGTAGCTTATCGACATTTCGCGGATCCCCTTTTGCATTTCACCGATGTCTCGCCGGTACTGCCAGTGCTTCACATTTCAGAAATTCTCATTGTTTGTCATCCAATGGTTACAATTCCTTATTTTAGTTTAGAATATATAATAAGTTTGTTACTTTTATTTTATTTTCTCTTATATAAAAACACAAAAATAAAATATGGTCGTTTGGCACTAACATAGTTTTTGCAGAATATGTCTTCATCTAGGGACCCAAGCAAGGGAAAGGCCATTGCTACTTCAAGAGCAAAGGGAAAAGGGAAAGCCAAATCTACCTCAGCCCCCGCCAATACCAGAGGTTATAATCTTTTGTGTGCCTAACATGAAGGGGCACTATGTTATTTGTGAAGGCCGCTCCATCACTATGGAGAAATGCCTTGATTTGGCAGGACTGTGGGGCGACTTTCCCAACATCACTGCCCAATTCACCGATCTCCAGTGGCATGTCTTTGCCAACCCTCTCCCAGATTTCAATAGGAGCTTGGTACCTGAGTTCTATTCTTCTTACCAGGCCAAGCAGGAGAGAATGAAACACAAAGGTGAAGTTAGAACTTTCCATACCTACCGTAAGTGCTGGTGAGAGGTGTTGAGGTCGACATCACCCCAACATCCATAAACTTGCTATTTTGGGATGATGAAATTGATGAGGGCACAAAGTATTCAGTTTTCCTCGCTAACAAAGAGGACCAGTTCAGTGTCATTGCTCCAGTCATTGCCACCGTCACACCCCTATGGGCATCTATGGGTGGTGAGATATCTCTCCATGATCTACACTTCGAGGCCAAGTTGTGGCTCAACTTCATTTGTGGTTGAATCATGCCCTTCAAGAATGAATAATGGGTGAATTTGGAAGCAACCATCCTTATCTATTGCATTATTATAGGGGTCCAAATCAACTTTGGGGAGATAGTGGCTAATCAAATGCGGGGAAAGGCTACGCAAGTCGAAACTTCAGTGCCATACCCGATGCTTATATCGCAACTTTGCCTGAGAGCGGGAGTAACCCTTTTCCCAGATGAGACCCCTAGCTCTTCCTCCGGTGTGATCTCCGTTGCTAAATATTTTAACTGAAATACACCAATCTGGAATATTAGTACCGGCTCTTCAATTTGAGTGGTTAATAATGCACGTAAGTATGATGATAAAGGGACATTGATGCTCCTAAGAATAAGAGGCAGTGAATGCAAGCCTTTGAGGTTCCAGATGAGCCCGTCACTCCTGGTTCAGAGCCGACCCCTTTTGCCCCCGATCTCAACATGCCATATACTAAGGCATCGGGTCAGGCTTCTGGAGGTGCATCAATTCAAGGCTCCTCACCTCTTACCACCCCAGTGGTTTTTAGAAGCTTATAAAAATGATCCACTCACATAAAAACCAACTCCAACGACTAGCTAAGAGCCTTCATGAACTTATCATGAAAATAATTAAGAAGGAGTTAAAGTCAATCAAAGACAGCTTGAGAAAGCTGTGTTCTCGTGTAGATGTGGTGGAAGGAGCTGTCACCTATCTCTGGGCTGAGGTTCAGGAATGAAAGAGTCGGACACCTATGGCAGCACCCGATCGAGTGCTCTTAATGCAATTATGACTGCCCCTTCCATAGATCGAAGCCTATCGATAATTTATTTGAGGGCTTAGGTAACGATGAGGATGAGGTTGGCCCAGTTGGGGTTGAAGCAGCCGGTGATGGTGATGATGATGAAGTCAATGAAGAGTGACCACAACAGGAAGTCCTTTCCCTTTTTCAATTTTCATGCATACATTGGGGACAATGTAAATTTTTAGTTGGGGGCGGGTTGAGTGTTTTGGTTTTTGATGAATTTGTGCCCTTGTCGGGATTGTCTTTGATGAAGTTGTGCCCTTGTCAGGCTTATCTGTGATGAATATTTTGGTGCACTTTTCATGGATTTTAATTTATGGGTTGGAAGCCTTTGTCGGGCTTAAAATGAAATGAAATGTTAGTGTTAATAAAGGGGTCATTGCTTTAATTGCCGAATGTTGCATTGTGATCCAAATTTTGATTGTTGCCTGTGTAAATAGTAGATAGTAATCAAACTCGAAGGGTTTTTTTCATACCACGATTCTTTTCCAAGGAGAATTCTCTTTCTCTTTTCTTTTTGTTGTTGAACCGGGTTGACATTTCCAATGATAGATTGTGAGGCGACTCTTTTAAGGGAAAATATCATGTCTTTCTTTGAGTCTTTTGTGAAACTGTTTTTGCGAGGTACCACCAAATATTTTTGTGTGGCATGGAAAAGAATGAAAATGAGTATTTGAAATAAAACTGTAGGATTCTCTTGTCATACATTACACATTCCCTGTCTGGCTTGTGGATTTGCATGCTCTCATGTCTTGAATCAAAATCTTGTGATAATAATGACTTGTGTGAACTCTTTGGGTGTGATGCCTTGTGTGGTAAGGATTTTTGAATGAATCTCATACATCTCTTTTTGTCTAGAACTTTCCCTAAGTGTGACTCAGAAAAATTCTAGATGTAGCTGCGCTTAAAATATGATTTTAGGCTTATATTTGACTAGTCACTTCATCCAAAAATGACCTCCGAAAATGTCTTCCCTTGCTAGCCAATATTGAGACTTTGAACTATTTATTCTTGAAAAGCACATTACAAGCCAATGTCCTTTTTTGTTACCCTTTTCTTTGGCACCCATCCTCCCTAATTGCTGTGATGAGTGAATGAGAATAATGGGGGCTTGAATCCCAAGACATAGGGAGAGACAAGGAGATCAGTGAGAAACAGGCAAAAAACCTAAGTTTGGGAGTTTACAAGAAAGGGGGAAATATGAGGAGGCTAAATTTGAGGTAGCACCAAATTGTGATAAAAAAAATGAAATTATGGGTTGATAAACCTTGAGGCACCAGAAAAAAAAAGAATAGTGAAATGATATTACCTCTTGCTTAGACAAGGCTTAATGTGATAGCCAAATAAGCTACAAGGACGGCCTTTGAGAAATAAAAGATGAAAATGGATGCAAAAGGAGGAAAACGGTGGAGTGATTTAAAGATTTGGATAGGGAAGATAAAAGTGTTCACATAAAGACATTAGAGAGGTTCTAGTCATTAGAGCTAAATATTTGTCCTACCATTACCCCTAAGCCTTCATGATCTGCAAGTCCTAATTGATTTTGAGTATAGTTGATTTACATTAGTGGAGAATTACACAAAGGGCAAGCCTATGGGTCAAGTTGTGTGCATGGAGATTTCTTTTGTGAGAGTGAATGTGATCATCTTCTTCTATAATATGTGCATTGATTTATGATAAAGAAAAGGGATTCTCTCTTGTAGTGAGTAACATCACTCCCTTTTGGGGGCATACTTGTATTAAAGTAAAGGTGTGATTGAGGCATGAAGAATGTGGGCTCCAAGGCAAACTTTGAATGTGCAATGATTATGATTTGAGATGCTACGTGTATTTGACTGGAAAACTATGCCCTTGTTTTGCAAAATGAAAGCAGTTGTGAATCAAGCCTATAAATTGTGGTTGCCTCTTGAAACTTTTCCACTTTTTATAGGGAAAATTGCTTCTCTTTTTCTGTGAGTAGGTGAGTATTTTTGGGTTGTGATAGATTAAGCGGTCATTAATGCATAGACTCTTGTGGAGTGTTTGCTCAACTGATAAGAATTACATTACTTGAGGACAAGCAATGCTTCAAATTTAGGGATTTGATGAGTTAGTAATTTACCAACTCATTAGGCTTTTAAGCGTGAGTGTTGGCTTAGTTTTTAAGACTTTTATTTGGATTTTATGCTCTTTTTAACATTGGATATGCAGGTACCTAACTTGAAGAGAAGGAGTACGAAGTTGAGTAAAAAGGATGAGATTCAGGTAAAAACTGGTGCTCCACAGGAGGACATTGATGAAACACTTGTCAACCACAGGCACTCACTAGTTTAATGAACAACTGCAACCGGTGGCTCGCAGACAGTAACCGACGATCCGACGGTTCCATCGCTGAAATATTCTGGACTTTATTAGACAACTGATGAGATCAATCGGCAGCTTGCAGATAGCAATGGGAGAATCACCGAAAGACATCGACAAAATGCTCTGCACTTCACTGAACCACAGAGGAAAGCAACTGGAGGCTCGCAGATAGCAACTAGCGAACTGCCAATTCTATCGCAAGTGAAAGACGCCTGAAAAGGGTCAAAAATGTCCAGCACTGAAAAAGAGGAGAATGTTATGATCTACTTTTGTATATATTCTAGAAAAAGTACTCTAAACAAATAATTGAATATTCCCATTACTTTTGAGAGAGAGAGAGAGAGAGAGAAAGAACTCCATTAGAGAAGGGAAGAATTATTTTGAATATTGCTTTTTCATCTTCATCTTCTTCATCAAGGTATAACCACTATTGTATAGATATTTTGAGCTTGATTTTACTTACTCTTAATGATGAAATTGTTGAGTTTATTGATAAATATTCTCTTGTGTTTCTCAATTATGAGTAGATAAATCTATAGCTAGAGGTGTGTGATGATGGGTATTTAATTTGATTGGGTATTGCTAGATTTGTCTTGTTATTACTTAATTAGCGTAAATCTATTGAATTCTCCTCAAATTATAATTGATTGATCATAGTTGCAAATATGGGTATTGTTTTCTTACTGATTTGGCTTGAAAAAGAAGAATTAAGTAATGAGGGAGAATTTAATAGTGGATTGAGATTTGATTATGTGGGGTTGGGCTAGAAATAGCCAAAACCTATGATTATAATCCCTTTAGAGGTTGATGGCTAGAAATATATTAGCCCCTACCCAAACCATATTAGAATAGTTGAATTATACCTTGAGTTTAGAAAGGACTTAAGGATAAGGAGCTCAAGTGGTTGAAAAACACCCAGCTCCATCTTTCTCCAAGGTCATTTACACATATTAGTAATAACTTGACTTTCTAGTAAGTCTCGATTTCATTGATATCCCATCTACACCACACCTCTAGCCTTTGCTCATTATTATTTCTCAATTTTTGTTATCTTGCTCTCTTGATTAGCTGATTTTAGAGTCCACAACATTATTGCATTCACTTCTCCCAAAATTTAACTTTTACTTCATTTCTTAGATGTGAATCAATTCAATTCACTAAACAACTTTTGTGTAAATCATTCTCTATTCTCTATGGGATTCGACCCCGACACCTGTCGGGTTATTTATTTTGATACAACAATTGCTTACATTCTCTTTAAATGAGGAATGTAGTTTGACCGTCATCAAAAAGTAGAAAAATTATGCCAGCCATAATGACCAATGACCACGACTCATTACAGCAGACTATAAGTCGTTAGTCCAATCGTGGTCACTGATGAGATAGATTTCCATAAATGAGTTTAAGGGTACTTTTGTGAATTCCTACCATTTAATTGCCTAATCCCAGATGAATTAGGATTCGTACATGTATTATTTAAGTACTCCTAAAAGCCTAAACACCTAGTTCTTCCAATTTCAATGTGAATTCAAGGAATTTAGGTCTCAAGTTCTTCAATAAGTTAGGAAGTCTTTTTCTCCAAAATTAGGATTCTTCAAGCTTGAGACTAAGGCTTCAATTTTTAGGTATGTAAAACTAACCTAATTGAGGAATTCTAGTCTTCCTCATGTCCTAAGTTCATTATTGAGATTGTTGAGCTTAAAGTTAGGGATTATTGTTCAATTCATGATCTTCTACCCTATATATATGTGTTAAATTGTCTTTATTAAATTCTTCACATTAAGTTGAATGTTGATATCCTTGATTATTGATATTAATCATCCTCTCTTGATTGTCAATTATTGATTGATGAGTTGGTTCATGCCGCTTATTCTAGGAACCCTAATTGCATGAAAGCATAATTTTTAGAGCATGGTTTGAAAGCATGTATTTAAGTAAATGCATTGGTTTCATAAAGATTGAGCATATTTTCAAGAGAGTATGCATGACAGATTTTTAGTATGATTTTCAAAGGTTTAAGTAAATCCTTATTTTTGAAAGTCATGATATAAATTTGAGCTAATGCTCACAAGTACAATTTTAAAGAAGATGTTTCGGAGTCAAGTGTTGCTCCCCGTATAATTTGAGAAATAAATCTGTACATTTGAGGTAGCACTAAGAGTAATTAATAGGTTAATAAGGAAGTTTTATATGGTATTTGAGTCACTCTATGATCGTATTTAATATTTAAAGTCGATCAAGTTGTAGAACGAAATTCAGCAAAAGTTATCACAACTTTCCTCTTTGAAATTCTCTAAAATTTGGCTTAAATGTATCAAAGCTTTTATCCTAATATATAAGTAGTTATAGGGTGTAAAACCTATCAAGTTAAATGTCTATGAGTCTATTTTCCAGTGCATTAAACTGTTTTTCAATCCGACTTTAGATTAGAGAGATATTCACATTTTCGCTAGACTACGCAAGCAAGCACGTCAAAAACAGCTAAAGCGGTGGATGACTATTTAAGTCCCTTTTGTCAGTGGATTGCTATCATATTTTCTCTAGAAATTTTCACAAAGGAAAGAATCTCTCAAGGCCTTCCCATGGAATCCTAAGGGTTTGGAGGCTAGGAAGCTCAAATCAAGTGAGTTTTGGTATTGGAAAGTCTAGAATTCGCTGTAGAACTCGTGTAGCGGCGTGGTTTTCAAGTTTCTTGTTGCTTTTTAGTGGAGTTAGCATGGTAAGACTTTTTCCATATTGATTATTAGTGTTCTAAGGTTTATTTTGAATCTATTGGTGATGGAAGGTTGTCACCTTAGCTTTCTTACTGTTGAATTCTTAAGAACTAGCTGATAAACGTCGTTTCATGTTGTTTCTCTTGTTGGTATCTTGTAGCAACTTGTTGATGGGTGTTTAAACTGTTCTTTGGAAGTATCTTGGTGAGATTAACGAGTGGAATTTTGGTTTTCTTGTGTTCTTTGGATTCAAAGGTATGGTTAGGTTGTTTCTTTCCTTTTTCTGCATGATTTTCATAATGTTTGAGCTAGTATTATTTTCGTGAATATGGGCTTCTTTGTGGTGTCTTGAGAACGTGTTGGTATACTCTTGGTTGAGATAATAGTTGTGTATGATATATGTGTGTGTGTGTTTTCATAAGGTTGGGTTAGACTCATGTGTCGGTTGGCACGTTGTCGAGTTGAAAAACAACCTGTAGAATCGATTGTGTCAAGTTTCTGTTAACGCTGGTTGTAAGTTGGTTGGGGGATTCCTAAGACCTTTATATGTGATTTATGATTGTGAATTTTATAATTGTGTGATTTTTTATGTGTGTGTGTGTTGAGGCCCTTGGGACTCGTGGTACCCAACACTGAGTAGGTCCGCTTGCGGGGTTGAGTCCAAGGGGTAGAAAAATTGGCTTATGGTCGAGTTGTGTTTGCCTCCCATAGGACTGTTCTAAGACATGCAATACCTATAGGTCGGTAGATGCCTCCATAGTGTCGTATATGTCTATTCTGAGCCTTCCTGGGATCGCGATTTATTCTGTCATATGGATGGAGCTTTGCTAACTGTGCGCAACCAAGAGAGGGTCCAACAATGCTTGATTGTTGTTATTGTTGATGCAATTATTTTGTATTTTTTGATTGAAACTATGTGATGGTTTGAGGTCGACCATATGCCCCAGGCAAGTGGGTTGTCAGGTGGGTTCCTGAATCTCTTATTAGATAATAACGCTCAAACCACACCTCTTACTGAAGTGAGAAGCAGACGTTGTCAATAAAGAACCCAACTAGAGGTCGGGGCCGATCCCACAGGGAATAGGGAGACTAGATTATAGCCGGTAATTGAACTTGTGAGGTAGTTACTTCAGAATAGGGGGATTCTGAAGAAAATCAATAATAAAAGAAAATATTAAAATTCTGGAGTTGATTCAATATCAAAGGATAACTAGGGTTTGTGTTCCCCATGGGTTCATGACTGCTTTGGGTATACACTCGTGATTATCACCAATACTTACTTATAGAATTGATAACTTAGGTTCATTCAAATGACCAACCAGTCCCTATTGAATGACTATACTCAATCACTCGACCAAGTCTCGTGAGCAGTTTCTAACTATCCATTATCACTAAGTTTTAGATTTAACTATCCCGTGACCACAATTCAAGTTAATAAAATGATTATCAAAATCAAGGCTCTATTATAATTCTTTTTTCCTAATCTCTACCTCTTCGACCAAAGCAAGTAAGGAATTTGGGCATGTCCTAACGCTGCACACCGTTAAGAAACATTTAAGCATGAAAAGAATACAATATAAGTATTTGGTATTGGTTTTAAAATCACTTTGTGTAACCCTAGCTTGTTAATCCACCATGGTTCCCACACCCCTAGCAATGGAGGTTTTAGCCTCTCATAGTTATAAAGTTGTGATTTGCATTCATGATTAAGAATAAAAATCAATACTTATAATAATGATTGAGAAAAATACTTCCTTCAATTACTCCACAAAATATTGAAAAACAAGTAGCAAGAACAAGATAAATTCAAGAAAAGGTTGATCACAAGTTGAATCAACTCAATTCTCTCTCTCTTACTTGTTTTTCTTCTCTATGATTGTCTGATTGTCTACAGAAAAATAAAACCTAAAACGTTTTTTTAAAGATACAAGAATCCTTTTCCTAGACTAACTGGATGAATTTCCATATCTGGTGCCGCAATCGTCACAAGCCAAGTTACGATCCGTAGCAGCTTCCTATGACTCGTAGCTACCTGTCGTACCTTGTATTGTTGAATGAATTTCGGCTAAGTGTTGGATCCAGGTACGATTCGTACGTCCTTCATACGACCCATACTGAGCTCCCGTAGATTAATTTTGAAACTTTGGAATTCTTCTAAAGTTCAACACGACCATCATGGTATGACTCGTACCTTCTTCCCACAGGTCGTACATTCCTTCCGTAGCAGGAGTCAGCACTTTATGCAACTTTTCTGAATTTTGTCACGATTTCTTCATCAGGACTCGTACCATCTTGGTACGGTTCGTACTGAGACTCGTACATTGCCTCTCTGCATATTAAGGCTTTTGCAACTTCTCATGGCCCTCAGTACGACTCGTAGGTCCTTCCTATGGTTAATACTGTGGTTTGCACATTAAGCCTATTTTGCATCTTTCAGGCTTTCTTTTTCCATTTTTAGGTCCAACATTAATTCATCTTGCAATCAAAGTAAAAGTGCCTTATATCCATATAAACATACCTAAGCTCATGCTATTTTCTTAGTTTTGAGAGTCGAAAGTGCTGTTAACCCACAACACATCAACACCCTTAACTTAAGACTTTTGCATGTCCTCAGGCAAAGAAAAGAAAAACTAAAACGCGCTCTCAACTAAAAAATAGACTTAAGATACTACAACCAAGATTCAAACATAGCTTGCACTTTCTATACAAACTCTATTGACCCTTTCTCATGGAGCAACATCAGCTAAGGTATTACAAGCATCCTCAAAATATCATAAACAAGGATTAAAACATGTCATTCATCTGTCAATAGGTAATCAAGTCATCACCAATGTTTTCAACACATGCCAATGGTAAAAAGCAAACATAATCCATATACCCTCACACAAATGAAGTCCCCACTCAGATATGAAATGTCAAACATGATATGGGACTAAGCAAGTAAGGCACTCACTCTCACGAAGAAGTTACAAGTATTATGTGTCAGATACCATAGGCTTTCCCTTATTTTCTCTGCTTTGGTTTTTCAGATGGTCAGGTTAGGATCACTATAGGACTTGATATGGCTTGTAATGTAGGCTTAGGGCTGTACATGATAAAGATGGAAGATTTTATAAGTGACTATTCCTTCCTTGGCATTACATACATTGGCTACACCATTCACCTAATTCACCCTTTTATTATTTCATTCCCTTTTCCCCTTTTTCTCCTTTTTATTCACATTTGCATGGGTGTGGTGAGTTTTCAAAATTTTTCAACATTTTCAAAATTTCTTTGAGCTTTAGTTCTCAACATTTACAACATTTTTCATCCTTTTCTTTTCATCTCACCACACCTTATTTTCCACCATTTCTTTCTTTTCTTTTCTTTTCCTTTCTTCCGTTCCCACCATTTACGCACCCCTACTCTAGCCACCCTCAACTTAAGTATTTTGCTTATGTTGAGGTTCACAATATCCAAGGAAGGACCAGGGCCAAAATAGGTTCATTGTAAAAAATGGGTACAGTTAATCGATAAATCAAAAGAACATGGTCTATTAAGTTCAAACTTGGGATCAAGGGATTCATACAACTTTTGGTAAGGGAATATAGGATAAAAGTGAGCTAAACAAAAATGTCCTATGATCATATCCTAACCAACCGTCCTTAGCCTATGCAAAGACCAACCAGGAAAGTTCTAGATCTACAACACAATACCGAATTGACTAATATACCTCACTCACACATGGTCCACAAAATATTTTCACCTCACCTGTCTGGTTTATACATGGCTTAAAAAAACTACTCATATTGACAAACTAAATGACATCTAAAGATCCACAACAATCATGCATGTTGTCACAAATACATAGCTAATGCATCAATTTTCTTTTAAACAGGATCAATTTTTACAAAACCAAAACTAGTGCAATTTATTGGCTGAGTAATGCTAAGGTACTTACTAATCAAAAATCAAAAAAATAAAATTCTAAACATGCCGTTTCTACTAGATAGCATGCTTGAGGAAAAAGAAACACGACAAAAGAAACCCTCGGACGAATCAAAATTTCCAAAAATTACAAGTAGACCCCCTCCCCTTTTTTTTACTTTTAAAAAAGCATGCTTCATACCCGAAGCATAGAATGTAAAAACAGAGGGAATGGGACATACCTATGGCTACTCAGAGTTTACCATCCATGAGTTGCCTCTCATGCAGTGCCTGATTTAACGTCGTGGCACGATGTAAGTATCTTGACTACTTAGACTTTGTCAAGGAATTCGGACTCATCCTCCACTGTCTTAAATGCTTGGTTTTTCCAAGAGGTGACCTGAATGAGACAAAACAAAACAAATAAAAATGTAAAAGAGGAAATAACTACCAAAAGTCAAATACAAGCAATTAATCTAGTCTTACCCGTATTCCCCGGCAACGGCACCACTTTTTAATAACGCTCAAATCACACCTCTTACTGAAGTGAGAAGCGGACGTTGTCAATAAAGAACCCAACTAGAGGTTGGGGTCGATCCCATAGGAATAAGGAGACTGGATTATAGCCGGTAATTGAACTTATGAAGTAGTTACTTCAAAATAGGGGGATTCTGAACAAAATCAATAATAAAAGCAAATATTAAAATTCTGGTGTTGATTCACTATCAAAGGGTAACTAGGGTTTGTGTTTCCCATGGGTTCATAACTGCTTTGGGTATACACTCGTGATTATCACCAATATTTACTTACAAAACTAATAACTTAGGTTCATTCAAAAGACCGACCAGTCCCTATTGAATGACTATCCTCAATCACTAGACCAAGTCTCATGAGCAGTTTCTAACTATCCGTTATCATTAAGTTCCAGATTTTACTATCCTGCGACCACAACTCAAGTTAGTACAATGATTATCAAAATCAAGGCTCTGTTGTAATTCTTTTCTCCTAATCTCTACCTCTTCGACCAAAGCAAGAAAAGAATTCGGGCATGTCCTAACCCTGCACACCATTAAGAAATGTTTAAGCATGAAAATAATACAATATAAGTATTTGGTATTGGTTTTAAAATCACTTTGTGTAACCCTAGCTTGTTAATCCACCATGGTACAACCCTAGATATGGAGGTTTTAGCCTCTTATAGTTGTAAAGTTGTGATTTGCATTCGTGATTAAGAATAAAAATCAATACTTACAATACTGATTGAGAAAAACGCTTTCTTCAATTATTCCGTAAAATATTGAAAAACAAGTAGCAAGAACAAGATGAATTCAAGAAAAGGTTGATCACAAGTTGAATCAACTCAATTCTCTCTCTCTCTTACTTGTTTTTCTTCTCTATGATTGTCTGATTGTCTACAGAAAAATAAAACCTAAAATGTATTTGTACAGATACAAGAATCGTTTTCCTAGACTAACTGGATGAATTTCCATATTTGGTGCCGCAGTCGTCACGATCTAAGTTACGATCTGTAGCAGCTTCCTACGACTCGTAGCTACCTGTCGTACCTTGTATTGTTGAATGAATTTCGGTTAAGTGTTGGATCCAGGTACGATTCGTACATCCTTCATACGACCCATACTGAGCTCCCGTAGATTAATTTTGAAACTTTGGAATTCTTCTGAAGTTCAACACGACCGTCATGGTACGACTCGTACCTTCTTCCCACGAGTCGTACATTCCTTCTGTAGCAGGAGTCAGCACTTTATGCAACTTTTCTGAATTTTGTCACGATTTCTTCATCACGACTCGTACCATCTTGGTACGGTTCGTACTGAGACTCATACATTGCCTCTCTACACCTTAAGCCTTCTGCAACTTCTCATGGCCCTCAGTACGACTCGTAGGTCCTTCCTACGATTCGTACTATTGTATGCACATTAAGCCTATTTTGCATCTTTCAGGATTTATTTTGCCATTTTTAGGTCCAACATCAATTTCATCCTGCAATCAAAGGAAAAGTGCCTTATATCCACATAAATATACCTAAGTTCATGCTATTTTCTTAGTTTTGAGCATCAAAAGTGCTGTAAACCCACAACACATCACTGTCATTAACTCTGAACTCTTGTTTCATTGTCGCTTTTCATACTCGGTAGATTGTGTACTGACGCCCTAGTCCGGGCATTTCATTCATGCCTGCAGGTCTTGATCTTTTGTTTGACTGTGGAGCCCATGCTTGAGCTGAGTTCCAGTTGACATCGGTACACTCTAGTTCATTCGGAGATTCCTTTTTTGATTTTTAGTACATATTAGATAGGTCGGGGCCATGTCCCAACCAGTATGAACCTGTTAACTCACTAGAGGCTCATAGACATGACTTGTTGGGTTGAAGGGTGGTGGTTACCCTTGCATATTTCTTTTGGTTAGTTGGCATCCTAGTTGGCCAATGTATATTATCGTTGTTGCTTATGTTTTTTTATGCATGTCTTCTGGGGTGTCGAGTCACCAAGCCTTAACGGTTTTGGTCTATGTTTTATATTTGGCTGCTGCATCTTCCCGTATTAGGAGTGGCACCAGGTGCCTGTCGTGCTTCCCCTGGTTGGGGTGTGACATCAAAACTCCCCAACTTAGTTTTAAGCTATTTTTAAGCCAAGGCTCGTAAGCAGAGTTTAATCAGATTTTGAGCGAAAGGCTCCACAGATAATTTTAAAACATTTTTTACATTTTATAGCTAAAGTTCTTATAATGATGTTTTTAGTTTTGCCTCACTGCCCAGTTATATGAGCATATGTTTTGGGATAATTATCTAGCACCGAGTTAGGTGAACGAGTTCAGACAACCACTAAGCCCAAGAACTACGTAGCCAATTTAGGTAGGGATCATTCCATTAGTTCGGGCGACTCCTCAAATAAGTTGCTGATAGGAACTTCAACTATGAATCCACAATTTAGTTTTGTCCTTAGCCCTGACAAGTCTTTGGATAGCCCTATGATAACGCTCAAACTCACACTTCCTAACAAAGTATGAAGCGGTCGTTGTCAATAAAGAACCCAACTAAGAGGTTGGGGCGAACCCATAGGGAATAGGGTAAGATCTAGATTAATGCCGGTAATTGAACTTGTTAGTGAGTTATATCCAAATTGGGGGGTTTAAAGAAAACAATTAAAACAAAGATTATAGTTGTGATTTAAATCAAGATTTGAAAGCAACTAGGGTAAGTGTTCCCAATGGGTTCATAACTACTTCGGGTATACACACATGATCAATCCCAATGCTTACTTATAGAACTGATAACTAGGGTTCATCCAGACGACTGGTTCGTCCCTATTAAATGATTATACTCAATCACTGGGTCAGGTCTCATGAGTGATTTCAAACTAACCTTTATCAATATATTCCAAATTTAACTATCCTATGACCACAACTCAAGTTAATACAATGATCATAAAAATCAAGGCTTTGTTGCAATTCTCTTTTCCTAATCTCTACCTCTCTAGGCTTAAGCAAGTAGAGAATTCAAGCAAGTCCTAGTGTTGTACACTGTTAAGAAAAGTTTAAACATGAAGAGAATAAATACAAGCTTTTTTCATTGGTTTTGAATCACTTTGTGCAACCCTAATTTGTTAATCCACCATGGTCCCACAACCCCTAGTTGTGAAGGTTTTAGCCTCTCATGGTTGTAAGATTATAATTTGTATTCATAGACAAACACAAAATTAAATACTTACAACAACAATCGGAATAAAACACGATTGGATTATCAAAGAAAAACCTCAAGAAAATTGTAGGAAATCAAGAATTTGATCCCAAGAATTGCTCCTCAAAACTTGATAAAAATTTACAAAAATAATTCTTCACACGTCTACTAATTCAATTCTTTCCTCCTGTTACTAAAATAAAATGTAAAGGTTATTTATACAGATATTAAAAACCTTTTCCTAAGCTAACAGGGAGTTTTCCATATCTGGTGTCGACTGTGTCACGACTGGACCTACGATTTGTAGCAGGATTGTACAGGTCGTACCTGCTTTCCATAAGTTCTTGGCTGCTGCAAATTTGGCCAAGTTTTGGTAGGCTGGTATGAATCATACCTTCATCCTACGAGTCGTACAATGCTTTCGTGGTTTGGCCCTGAGAACTCTGACATCTTCTGAAATTCTTCACGAATGTTGAGGAATGACTCCTACCTTCTTGCCACAACTCATATTGTCTGTTGTGTCTGAAGTTTTTCCTAGTACTATAGAATCTTCTGGAGTTCACCACCACTCCTGGTACGGTTCGTACATTGATGACACGATTCATGAGTCCATCCATACCAAGAATCCGCTTTTGTGCAATTTCTTTTGAATAATTCCACGACTCCAGTTATGGCTCATACCATCTTAGTACGGCTCGTACTGAGAGTCGTATGTTGCCTTCTTCCCACTTCAGCCTTTTGAATTTCATCACAGTTCTCAGTACGGCTCGTACAATCAAGGTACAACTTGTACTAAGGCTGGTACTTAGGCTGATTTTCTACATTTTAAGGCTTCTTTTGCACATCTTTGCTCCAACACTTATTTTCCCTGAAATCAAAGTAAAAGTGCCTCATATCCATATAAACATACCTAAGTCTATGCTATTTTTTTAGTTTTAAGCGTCGAAAGTGTTGTAAGCGCACAACACATTAATGCCCTCAACTTAAGACTTTTGCATGTCCTCAGGAAAAGAAATATAAAAACTAAACACGACACTTAACTAGAAAATAAACCTAGTATACTACGGCCAACATCAAACAAAATCTGCACTATGACTTAAAAAGCTTTTGACCCTTTTCCGGTGAACCAAATCAACATATGCACTACAAGCAACCACAAAACATGATAAA
This sequence comes from Datura wrightii, assembly GCA_035772735.1. Taxonomy (NCBI): domain Eukaryota; kingdom Viridiplantae; phylum Streptophyta; class Magnoliopsida; order Solanales; family Solanaceae; genus Datura; species Datura wrightii. The sequence goes on from JASDFA010000010.1 coordinate 15,692,972, forward strand.
CAGGGATCAAGCTATGTCATCTAGCTATTAACAGGTAATCAAGTCATCACCGATACTTTTTACATAGACCACTGGTAAAGTTAAACACAAACTATGTACCCTCACAACAAATAAAGTCCCTCACTTACAGATATAGTAAAATGTATAACATGGGACTGAACAAATGAGATTCTCACCCTCACAAAGATGTTTCAAATACTGCATGTCGGATATCATAGGCTTGCCCTTATTTTCTCTACTTCGATTTGTCAGACAGTCAGGTTAGGATCACTATAGGACTTGATTTGGCATGTAATGTACGCTTTTGGGATGGGTATGGTAGATATGGAATCTTTTGAGTGACTAAACCCCTCCTTGGCACTACATACACGTGGCTCCATTTTTTTCCACTTTTTTCACCCTTTTTGCTTCTTTTATTTTTTCTCCTTTTTCACCCTTTTTTATACACTTGTATGAGTGTGGTATGTTTCTTCAAACTTTTATGCATATTTCTTTTTTTGTATTTTCTTTTTCAATTTTCTTTCTTTCTGTTTCTTTTATCACACCACACCTCATTTTTCACCTTTTTTTTCTCTCCCTTTTTCACCTTCCCAATCTTTATGCACCCATACTCTAGCCACCCTCAACTTAGTCATTTTACCTATGTTGAGGTTCACAATGTCCAAGGAGGGACCAGGGCCAAAACAGGTTCATTATAAAAAATAGGTACGATTAATTGGTTAATAAAAAATATGATCTATTTAAGGCTAAAAAATTTGGATCAAGAGAATCATATGATTTTGGTAGGGTTATTTAGGCTAAAAATGGGATAAACAAGAATGGCCTATGATCCTTTCCTAAACAACCATCCTAAAACCTATGCAAAGACCAACCGAGCAAGTTTTAGATCCTCTACGTAGTATTAAACTAGGTATTAGACCTCACTCACTCATGGTACATGACTTGCATTCACTCTATCTGTCCAACTTATTCATGTCTTAACAAAAACTACACATGCTAATATACTAAATGACATAAAAATATCCACAGAAATCATGCATACAATCACAAGTACACAACTACTTCGTCAAAAAATTTTAAACAAGGTCAATTTTTCAAAATATCAAAACTAGTGCACTTTGTTGGTTGAGTACTCCTAAGCTACTTTCTAATTAAATAAAAATAACAAAAAAATAAAATCCTAAATATGCTGGTTCTACTAGATAGCATGCCCGAGGAAAAAGAAATACGTCAAGAAAAACCCTCAGATGAATCAAAAACCCAAAAATACAAGTACACCCCCTCCCTTTTTTAAATATTGTGCTTCATCCCCGAAGCATAGAATGTAAGCACTGAGGGGAGGGAACATATCTGCGGCTACTCAGACTTCACCATCCATGGGTTTCCTCCCATGCAGCGCCTAATTTAACATCGCAGCACAACGCAGGTGGCTCGATTACTCAGAATTCACCAAACCACCACTTGGGTTGCCTCCCAAGAAGCGCCTAATTTAATGTCGTGGCACGATGCAAGTCTCTTGACTACTCATACATCGTTAAGGAACTCGGATTCATCTTCTATTGTTGAGACCACTCTGTATTCTTTCGGTTGCTTCATTGACTAGCAGATGTTGAAGGTGACCTATTCTTTATTGAGTCTGAATTTCAGTTAGCCAGCCTCCACATCTACTAAGGCCCTCCCAGTGGCAAGGAATGGTCACCCCAAAATGATGGGGACCTCAAAATCAACCTCTCAATCTAGGATCATGAAGCCCGTTGGGAATATAAATCTATCAACTTTGGAAAGCACATCGAACAGGAACCCCACAGGCTTCTTCACAGTTCTATCGGCCATCAGCAACTGCATGGTAGTTAGTGTGGAGGCTCCCAAGCCCAGCTTCTTAGACACAGCCAATGGCATCAAATTGATGCTTGCTCCCAAATTGCAGAGTGCCCTTGTGAACTCAACATCGCCGATTGTGCATTGAATGGTGAAGGCACCTGGATCTTCCTTCTTTTAAGCCAGGACCCGTGAAGCTATAACACTACAATGGTGTACATTATCAATGGGCTCATAGTTCACAGACCTCTTCTTCGTCATAAGGTCCTTCATGAACTTGGCTTATCCAGGCATCTGTTTCAGTGCCTCGACCAATGGTATGTTTACAGATAACTGTTTGAGCATTGACAAGAACTTCTAAAACTTACCATTCTCCACCTTCTTTTTCATTCTTTAGGTGAACGGTGGTAGTGGTCTTGGAATAGCCTTGTACGTTTGTGTGGCTCCTTGTTCAGGTTCAGGTCCCTTTTCAACATTTGGGGCCTTATTTAACTCAACATCCTCATTGTGTTCCTTCTTAGCAACATCATCTTCTTCTTCGATTATGCTTTCTTTCTTTCTTATAAATACAACTGGTAGAGGGGAATCAACCTGGTCTTCCCACTCCTAGTCGTCACAGCCATACAGTGAGCATCATTCGTTGGATTCTGAACTATGTTGCTAGGTAGTGTACCCTTCTGCCTAGGGTTTATAAATGCTGACAGTTGCCCTAGCTGCTGTTTGATCTGCTTGATAGCCATTGCATGTGACTCCACTCTCTGACCCATGCTTGATAAATCACTACAAATGTCTTTCAACTGATTATCTGTGGACCTCACCTTTTTTAGTACCTCAGCCATCATGCTCTCTAACTTAAACTGTCCAGTCTCACCTTTACGTGCATTAGGAGGCACGTAAAATCCAACTCGGTCATTACGGTAACCATCATTCCTTCTCCATTCCCCCTCTCGCTCATGACCTCAACTTCTATCTCTGTACTCGTTCTAGTTATAGTTGTATCTATATTGGTTCCGACCTTGGTTTCCAGAACCTTGGTGCCAAGGGTCTTGTCCATACCCTTGGGCATTAACTCAGAAACTCACCATTTGGTTGTCCAAGAAGTTTGCCTCCTCTTGAAAATCTGAGTGGTGTGGCCCTGGCTCCCGTCCCTGTGTCGCAACTGCGTTGACCTTTCTTGGTCCAGCTCCCATGATATGCATAGTAAGAAAATCCAATGATGTGTGCATATGAGCCAACTCCTAGTGTCACACTCTTTTTTTCCTACGTTGGTCTGCAGTCAAACCAAAAACGTATGTACCGGCCGCTGCGTATGCTTCCTGGGTATGCCATTCTCTGTTTGTTTTTGTCATCCTGTCAAGAATAGTAGCGGCTTGCTCCCATGTATGGCTCATCAGTTCTCCTCCCGCCATTGTGTCTGCCTATCATCAGGGATTTTGTGGTTCAGGCACTTGGTCAACTTCTTTTTGAACCTCAACCAGGTCTCATGAAGTGCCTCACTCTTTAATTGTCGGAAATTGTAGATCTCATCCTCAAGCTGCAGCATCCTAGAGGGTGGAACAATATCTTTCTAAGAAGGCTTGCTTGAGCTCCCTCCAGTTGGTAATGGAGTCATTGGGAAACTCCGATAACCATAATGTGGCCTCCCCAGACAGAGAGAAGGGGAAGAGTCTTAGCCTTATAACATCTTGGCTAACTTCAGGCAACCTGTATACCTTACATATTCCCACGAAGTTCATTAGGTATAGGTTGGCATCGTCAGCTGCATGACCACTAAACACCCCTTTCATGTTCAACAACTAAATCATGGAGCTAGTGATATCAAATTTGGCCCCAACAGGCAGCGATGGTGATACAATGGCTCCGGTTGACTCAACTTCATCGATGTCTAGGTCATATTCATCAAAGAACTAAGGGGCATATCTTTGGCCTTTGTTTCCCCTCCTATGTTGACCAGTATTTACAACCTTATCTCAAGCATCCTCCGCATCCTGAAGTGCAGCTTGCCGAGCTTTTCCAGCTATATGGGCATCTCTTTGCTCCTGGTTTTCCATCCTACGCAGTGTTTGTTCAAGTTAGAATCCAACGAAATTAGAGGGTTTCCACTATGATGAGTACTTCACATTCAGCAAGCAACAGCTTGTGGATATCCAAAAACAAAAAGAAAACATAATTCAGGAAATAACAACCAAAAGCCTAATACAAGAAATTAATCAATTATTAGTTGTATTCCCCGGCAGTGGCTCCACTTTTTGATAGCGCTCAAACTCACACTTCCTGACAAAGTATGAAGCGTTCATTGTCAATAAAGAACCCAACTAAGAGGTTGGAGTCGAACCCACAGGGAATAGGGTAAGATCTAGACTAATGCCGATAATAGAACTTGTTGGTGAGTTACCTCCAAATTGGGGGGTTTAAAGAAAATAATATTAAAATAAATATTATAGTTGTGATTTAAATCAAGATTTGCAAAAAACTAGGGTAAGTGATCCCCATGGGTTCATAATTACTTCAGGTATACACACGTGATCAATCCCAATGCTTACTTGTAGAACTGATAACTAGGGTTCATCCAAATAACTGGTTCGTCCCTATTGGATGACTATACTCAATCACAGAGTTAGATCTCATGAGCGATTTCAAACTAACCATTATCAATATATTCAAATTTAACTATTCTGCGACCACAACTCAAGTTAATACAATGATCATAAAGATTAAGGGGCTTTATTGTAATTCTCTTTTCCTAATCTCTACCTCTATAGACTCAAGAAAGCAGAGAATTCAGGCAAGTCTTAACGTTGTACACCATTAAGAAACATTTAAACATGAAGAGAATACAATACAAGCTTTTTTCATTGGTTTTGAATCACTTTGTGCAACCCTAATTCGTTAATCCACTATGGTTCCCACAACCCCTCGTTGTGGAGGTTTTATCCTCTCATGGTTGTAAGATTATAATTTATATTCATAGACAAACACATAATTAAATATTTACAACAACAATTGGAAGAAAACACGATTGGATTATCAAAGAAAAATCTCAAGAACAATGTAGGAAATCAAGAATTTGATCCCAAGAATTAATCCTCATAACTTGATAAAAATTCACAAAAATAATTCTTCACGCATCTACTAACTCAATTCTATCCTCCTCTTACTAAAATAAAATGTAAAGGCTATTTATGCAGACATCAAAAACCTTTTTCTAAGCTAACAGGGGTTTTTCCATATCTGGTGCCGACTGTGTCATGACTGGACCTACGACCCGTAGCAGGATTGTACGGGTCGTACCTACTATCCATAAGTCCTTGGTTGCTGCAGATTTCGCTAAGTGTTGGCAGGCTAGTATGACCCATACCTTCATCCTTCGAGTCGTACAATGCTTTTGTGGTTTGGCCCTGAGAACTCTACATCTTCTGGAATTCTTCACGAGTGTTGTGGTAAGGCTCGTACCTTCTTGCCACCACTCCTACTGTTTATAGTATATGAAGTTTTTCCTAGTACTGAAGAATCTTCTGGAGTTTACCATGGCTCTTGGTATGGTTCGTACATTGATGCCACGATTCGTGAGTCCATCCGTACCAAGAAGCTGCCTTTGTGCAATTTCTTCTAAATAATTTCATGACTCCAGTTACGGCTCATAACATCTTGATACGACTCGTACTGAGAGTCGTATGTTGCCTTCTTCCCACTTCATCCTTCTAACTTTCAGCATGGTTCTCAGTACGGCTCGTACAATCAAGGTACAACTCGTACTGAGACTGGTACTTAGGCTGATTTTCTGCATTTTAAGGCTTCTTTTGCACATCTTTGCTCCAACACTTATTTTCCCTGAAATCAAAGTAAAAGTGCCTCATAACCATATAAACATACCTAAGTCCATGCTATTTTCTCAGTTTTAAGCATCGAAAGTGCTATAAACTTGCATAACATTACCCTCCTCCACATGGGCCGGATGTGGGATCATCATGCGTTCATTCATGATGGTTGTCAGTTATGAGAAACTACCAATTTAAAGATATACATTACTTGCATATGTATTAATAGAGATTATTATGATGCATGAATTTTATTGCATAAGTTGTTTTACATATTGATGATATCACGTTTCATGCATTACCCAGAGTTAAGTTTCAGATTATTTGAGTATTTATTGTACTCAATTATTCCTTTCAATTCAGATTGCTTGTTAACCTTGTTCTGTTCAGCTATTTTACATACCATATATTGCATGTACTGACGCTCTTTTTGGCACTCCATCATTTTATGATGTAGACTCAGGTAGACAAGCACATCAAAGGACGCGTGGTCAGCCCTATTTGGTCCTTCGGGAACCAACAAGACATGGAACGACCCATTGTGAGAAATAATGAGTCGTCCTATCACTTGTTGGTCCCCAGCTCAGAAGTCCCCTTTTCATAACCCCACGACTCAAACAATGAGTTGTCATGTGTTACAATGACTCGTTTCTGTCACACCCCACCTTGGGGGGTATGACGGGCACCTGGTGCCTGCTAGACTCTAGACTGCTAAATGATCCAGCCTGAGCACATCTGGTGCTTTGGCTGGCTTTGGCTCTATTTCAAGAAACAAATCGGCTATATAACGGCTGTAAATACAGCCTCCGGCCAACTGGCCTGTAGCCATCTGTACCTGTAACAACAGCTAACCAGAAACAGACTTGTAACAAGGAACCTATGCGGGCCGACAAGGCCACCATGCTGTCTAGTTATCTGTAACTCAACACAAGACTGCTGTAAAACTACGTGACCGGCAAGGTCACCACTACTGTCAAACTAAGGCCCCACACGGCCAACATGAACTGAAATACTACACAGCTACAGCAGACCGCACGGCCTCACACGACCGGCTCAACTAACCACAGGGAATATATACAGACTGCAAGCCTCTACGAATACTGTAAGAAACTAATAGAAATGATCGGGATAGGTCCCCGACCTACCCATACTGCACAACAAAAGAAAAGGAGCTACACCTCTGGGAATCAAACTCCGGATGACAGGAGCTGATGACTCACTGGCTGGCTGGAATCACGAGGGATCGGCTCCTCGTCTGTGAGTACCTGTAGGCAAGCAATACAGCGCCCCGCTGGGCGTCAGTACCACAGGTACTGAGCATGTAAAGCAAACTGAAATATGCAACTGAAACGAATAGCACAATAACAGGACATTTAAGCAAGAAGTAGCTGAGTCTATCTAGCTGAGGATAACTGGGGAGAGTTTATACATTCTGTAACTAACTAAGCATACCTGAAGAGGTGTCGTCCTTCTGTCTATCAGTATCTACTAGCACATATCAATATATAATACACACAATACCTGACCGACCCCCATAAGCCGGAAGGTGCCAACCAAGCAAGCAATCTATTTACCCAGACCCGGGTCTAAACCAACCAAAAACAAGTCACTCCACTCATCTGATAATTGTGAGCTCCTCCTACCGGCCCCCTTGGGTACGTAGCTCAGGCCTTGGCCTCTGACAATAAAATGTGTCTGAGTCCGAAGACTCCTGCCTCTGGGCACAGGTGTGCACACAGACTGGTCTGCCCCTTTAAACAGGGTGTGCTAGCTCTGCGCAGAGTAAACTGAACTACCCCTGCAAGCAGGGTGGTCTGGACCGTATTATCATGGTGGTCGGCCATCATCGTCCTTTAGGCGGACGGCATCGCCCAGCTGGTGGCGGTATCTGAATCTGGTATCGACACAGCTATAACCCAGGGGCAGTGGGGATGCTGAAAGGGTGCCCACATGCCACAACAAGTCTCAACATACAAAACACATACATAGCAAGCATGCTTAATGAAAAATACTAACCATATTCTCTTCTTGTATCTCAAGGCCAGTTTGTATTAAATAACTGAACTATATTCTGTGTTACACTATTCCTGATTGCTGGACTAACTGCTACCTGGACTTTATCTGTCTATCTGATTATATCTGGATATAGCTCAATAACATAAAATGTACCACCTACTACTGGATACAATCTCAACAGATGTAATACGCATTGCCTGATTATCTACTATTCTGATTATCGCATGATACGTAATTAATATACTAGCATGCTTGCTGGAAATTATACTAAAATCATTCCTGTACGCTGGGTATCGTTTAATATCCTTTATTCTATTTACTTTCTAAGCTATACTTCCTGGCTTGCCGAAAGAATAACTTTACATACCTGATTTCTGAGTACCCGACTGACCGGTGTGATTTCCGTCGGTACTTCTGCTGTTTCTCCCAACTACATTCATATACACGTCAATTAGAACTAAATACATTAATATTAGGGAGAAATTATCACTTTTGATATATATATTTATCCCAACTTCAACCTTTCGGAAAACGATCAAAAACTCGTTATTTCTCGATAGTCCAGAAGGGATAAATGCTCACTGCAACGCTAGGAACACATTGGTACTAATTTAAAGTAATTCTATTTACTTTACCTCGGTAGCACGACATTTCGTCGGCCAAATTTCACGAAACCAACTCCGTAGGATTGCTCTCTGCAGCTTTATACACCTGTACCTAAGCCGGAACGGAGTTTAGACCGCGTTTTGTCGCGTAATTGGAAAGAAATATATATATTTTCTTGTGGGCAAAGGTTTGCCTAACAATGGCTACCCTCTGTTTCTTGCTGGAAATCATCTTATATGAAGATGAAAACCGACTTTTATTTTTTTTTATTTTTTTTATTTTTGCTTTCTAAATCCCTTAACCAACATGACATTAGGCTATTTATTTATTTAAAATTTACGGGGTGTAACATCCTCCCCCCCCTTAAGAACATTCATCCTCGAATGATATTCTGTCTAGAGGACTGCTCAACTTACTCAACTTGTTTCTAGAAAAATTTTGGCAGAGTTTCCCTTCTATTATGAACTATCTCATAATTCCTGAAAAGCAGAAAAGCCCAAGACAGGTACTCTACACGATATAGTAACATTCATGTATAAAACTGTCTATAATCAACCGCCTACTTTCATATATGAAGTATAAGCATTAATAAGGAAAATAATGCTAACATACCTCCCGTTTGCCTATGCCTGGAATAAGTGGGGATATCTGGCTTTCATGTCCTCCTCAGCTTCCCAGGTCATTTCTTCTCGGTTCCTGTTACGCCACAATACTTTGACAGACGCAATATCTTTAGTTCTCAATCTACGGATCTGTCTATCTAAGATAGCTACTGGAACCTCTTCGTATGCTAACTCTTTTGTGACCTGGACATCCTGAACTGGAACAATTGTAGAAGGGTCTCCTACGAACTTTCTCAACATAGATACATGGAATACTGGGTGAACAGATGCTAACTCCGGAGGCAAGTTCAATTCGTATGCAACTCGGCCTATTCTCCGCTGAATCTGATATGGCCCAATGAATCTCGGGCTAAGCTTGCCTTTCCTTCCAAATCTCATCACCCCTTTCATCGGAGACACCTTCAGGTATACCCAGTCATTTACCGCAAATTCTAAATTTCTACGCCGCATATCTGCATACGACTTCTGGCGGCTCTGAGCAGTCAGCAGGCGTTCTCTGATAAGCTTTACCTTCTCCTATGACTGTTGAATGATGTCTGGCCCAATCAACGTTGATTCCCCCACTTCAAACCAGCCTACCGGCGATCTACATTTTTGCCCATATAATGCTTCAAAGGGCGCCACTTGGATAGCTGAATGATAACTGTTATTATAGGCAAATTCAATCAGCGACAGATGTTCATCCCAGCTACCCCCAAAATCTAGTACGCACGCTCGTAGCATATCTTCGAGCGTTTGGATAGTTCGCTCAGCCTGTCCATCTGTCTGAGGGTGGAATGCTGTGCTCAAATTAATCTGCGTTCCCAGACCCCTCTGGAACGACTGCCAAAATCTAGCTGTGAATTGTGCTCCCCTGTCTGAAATAATAGATACCGGCACTCCATATAGTCTAACTATCTCTCTGATGTATAACTCAGCATAATCCTTGGCTGAGAAGGTAGCCTTCACCGGTAGGAAATGAGCTGATTTTGTCAGCCTGTCAATTATTACCCAAATAGAATCGTTTCTGCGTCTGGTACGGGGTAATCCTGTTACAAAATCCATATTTATCGCTTCCCATTTCCACATAGGCACAACTATATCCTACGTCAGACCACCCGGTTTTTGGTGCTCTGCTTTCACCTGCTGGCAGTTAGGACATCTAGATACAAATTCAGCTATTTCAGATTTCATACCTGGCCACCAGTAGATGTCTCTGATATTGTGGTATATTTTCGTTGCTCTTGGATGGAGGGAATAACGAGCGTAATGTACCTCATGCATGATCTGCTGGCGAAGCCCTGAAACATTCGGGACACATAGACGGCCCTTACAACGTAGCACTTCATTTTCGGTCACTTGGAAATCTGACTCCTTACCTTTCTGAATTCTATCTCTGAGCTGGACTAAGTCAGGGTCCTCGTACTGCCGTTCTTTTACCTCTGTAACTAGTGATGACTCGGCAGAATTCTGAATTACCGCTCTGTTATTTTCTGTCTCCACTACTCGAACGGCTAAACTAGCTAGTTGATGAATTTCCTTGGCTAATTCCCGCTTCTCGGGCCGCAAATACGCTAAACTCCCCATTGACTTACGACTCAGGGCATCTGCTACTACATTAGCTTTTCCCGGGTGATAGAGAATATTTACATCATAATCTTTCAACAATTCTAACCAGCGACGCTGCCGCAGATTTAACTCCCTCTATGTAAAAAGGTATTGCAGACTTTTATGATCTGTAAAAATGTCTACATGGACGCCATACAGATAATGCCTCCAAATTTTCAAAGCGTGGATCACTGCAGCCAGTTCCAGGTCATGGGTCGGATAGTTCTTTTCATGTTTCCTCAGTTGTCTAGAAGCATAAGCAATCACCTTACCATGTTGCATTAACACACAACCCAGTCCCAAACCTGAAGCGTCGCAATACACCGCATACCCAGAAGGGATAAATGCTCACTGCAACGCTAGGAACACATTGGTACTAATTTAAAGTAATTCTATTTACTTTACCTCGGTAGCACGACGTTTCGTCGGCCAAATTTCACGAAACCAACTCCATAGGATTGCTCTCTGCAGCTTTATACACCTGTACCTAAGCCGGAACGGAGTTTAGACCGCGTTTTGTCGCGTAATTGGAAAGAAATATATATATTTTCTCGTGGGTTTGCCTAACAATGCCTACCCTCTGTTTCTTGTTGGAAATCATCTTATATGAAGATGAAAACCGACTTTTATTTTTTATTTTTTATTTTTTATTTTTTATTTTTTATTTTTTTTTTCTTTCTAAATCCCTTAACCAACATGACATTAGGCTATTTATTTATTTAAAATTTACGGGGTGTAACAGTTTCATCCATATTTAGCTTTTGATGAGGCCTCCTACATTCGGAGTGTCATAGTTTTATTGAGTCTATTATTTATAGAGTTTGATGTAGCTGTGGGAGCTTTGTCCTGGCACCTATCTTATAGTTATTGAGGCATAGATATAATTAGAGATTGAGTCAATAATGTTACTTCTTAACATTTATTTCAATTATAGAATAAATTCTCTTTTATTATATTGAGCTAACTATGTTTTGGCTTCCGCATTACTTTGTTGTCACAACTCGAGCTGGGACCTCGGATCGAGACATGGTACCTAGAACCACGAATGGCTCCAAGCTAATCCATGGCACATACATAACATGACTTAATAACATAAACAAGAGAAAATTTAAGCAAAACATCCTTAAGCAAAATTCTGACATTATATTGATCAAAACAGAGTTACAACTGACAAAGCTAAAAAGTCTACATAACAGCCTCTAAACTTGTACGATGAGCTGATAGGACAACACCCCCAACTAGATTGCTAAGAAGGGAGAACTGAAATAACATAAGGCATAATCTAAACTGAATGTCCTCGAAAGATGAGGACTCACTAATAATAGGGCAAAGTTGGAATGAGGGGAGAGCAGGGCTAACGGCGGGGCTGAGACTAATCGATCAGACCTGTATCATGAAACGATACAACATAGAGTATGCGGTCCGTATTTGGAATGTACTGAGTATTAAGGTAGTTTAAATAGATAATTTAAAATACATAAAAGTTCATGAGAGTAGGAAATTTCAATAAAATATGAGATAATAATCATAATTGTAACATGAGGGCTCAAGGTTTTCAGAACTGTTCATAAACTAGTCATAGTCGTAATCATATGAGAAAACTTGTAAAAACGTCCTTGAGCCAAAGTATCGTAAACATGATCATGCATAAACGAAAGGAATAATGGGAGGACTCATCATAACAACCACCATCATGATAGAGCTTACACGATTCCCCAACTATCTCGCTCAAGTGGCAGAATCGTCCCAAGCTTGCCAAGGAAAGGAACGATATGTGGCATGATATCACTAGTAGGAACCTCATAAAGTCAAGCCTGAGTATATACCTACGTTGGCACATAGTTATGAGACATCGGGGTTTGTCTGAATGTTGGGTCTACTCGATGCTAGACATTACTCCCAAAAACTTGCACATGACTCATAATAAATATCGTGAAATCATATATGAAGTTCATGGGATAGTTTAAATTGTGATAATTGTGAACATGCTTGACATACTTGAACTAGCCATGAAATACGGGCCTGTGAGTCGACCATAATCATAAACTTGATAGTTGTGAAACTCATGCATAGTTGAAAAAACTTTCTATACTTAAAATTCATATATTCATGAAGAGTTCTTGTAATAGATCATGCATCATAAATCATAAATCATAAATTAGAGTTTGCGAGAATTGAAATAATAACAGAGTCATAGAATTTCATAAAAAGGAATTTTAGCCCTAAAAGTTCATACTTATGCTTGTAGCATAAGAGACCATAATTTCATGAAATCTTGAAGGAATTTTAAAACCTCAATCATGGAACTTATAAATTCATATCAATTCAACTATACCCATAAAAGAATCACATGGAATTATCGCAACCCAATGTAACCCCCTTGAATTTCGAAACAAGGGTTTGGGGAATGAGCGATCATGAATTTGATTAGAGAAGGTCATGAGAGTGGAAGAACCCATCATTGAATAAGCCCACATTCCTGGAGTTGAAAATCAACAAGTCTTGAAATCCCCAATTGACTCTTAGGAGCAACTTGACCAAGAACCAGAGTGAGCTTGAGAGAATTTGAGAGCCTTAGATCTTCTAATTAGAGTGTTAGGAAGAGAATGAATAGGCTAGGGTTGATTATACCTCTAAAACACCCTTTCTCAAGCTTAAAATAACGTAGTTTAGGACTTTAGAAGCTTAAGAATTACGAAAATGCCCTTAATGATTTTGTAGGAAAAATCACACTGCCAGGGGCCATGACTCATACCACAAGCCTTCCTTCGATACCATGACTCGTGGTATCGCTCATTACTATTTTCCATTATTCCTTAGTCCCTAATCTTCAAACGATGGCTCGACATGATCTATTTTCCATTATTCCTTAGTCCCTGATCTTCAAATGATGGCTCGACAGGATGAATCTTTACTCATCACCACAACCTTTTATTTTCCCCTCGTTGACACCACTGACCTCATATACTTAGATTCTATAACTTCCCAACGGGCCTTAACCACGAGTCATTACTAGTGACAATGGGTCGTTGGACTATTCATTGTCACTGCACTAACTTCCATTACAACTTCTCATGAGTACCAACCACGGTGTGTTGCTCCCTACAATGAGTCATACCACGACTTGTACCATCTAGCCTAGGTACACCAACATCAACCAACAACCCCTGACAATGGCCCGTTATAGGGACCAATGGGTCATTCTATGACTCGTTATCCAAGGCCTTCCCTTGTTGGGACCAACCATGGCTCATGACCGCGAGTCGTCACATCGACCAACGAGTAGTACCTTGGCTCATTAGTCCAGATCATGATACCCAATAGCTTACCACTACTCCAGCTTATGACCCGTCGTTCCTTTCCACGACTCATACACCAAATCATTCTGAGGTATTTTTCCCAACGTTTTTTGCTGATCACGTTTCTAGTCCCGAGTCTAGTCTTAGGAACTTTTGGGGTATAACAATATCTCCCCCTTGGAAACATTCATCTTCAAATGCAGGCTAAGCATGCTAGAAGGCTAAGGAAGTAACTCAATCCCAAAATTGAACAACTACAGGTGAAACTGACAGAGTGGCTGACTCCGAACTGAAATACATGACTTAACAGAATTCATAAAACATACATACATTCAATAAAATGAGAGAAACTTAGAGACATGAACTCGACATGAAACTGAATAGAGTATTACGGAGGAAACTGACACCACAAGCTGGAACAAAACTAGAAGGAAATAATGCAGGTATCTAGCCATCGTATCTGCTTCGGCTTCAAAGGTAGCTCCCTCAGTGAGCTGATTCCTCTATAAAACCTTTACTGAAGCTACCTTCTTTTTCCTCAACTTACAAACTTGAAGATCAAGGATCTCAACTGGTACATCCTCACAGGTAAGGCTGTCCCTTACTCCAATATTCTTTACTCAAACTACTAGGGATGGATCACAGATGCATTTCTTTAACAAGGACCATGGAACACCGGATGCACCGAAGCTAACTTCGCTGGTTGCTCTAACTTATAGGCCACCTTGCCAACCTGTCTTACAATCCTGTATGGCCCAACATAACGGGGACTAAGCTTTCCTTTTTTTTCAAACCTCATAATTCCCGTCATGGGAGACACCTTCAGAATACCCAATTGTCAATCTCAAACTAAAGTCTTTCCTCCTCATATCCAAATAAGATTTCTATTGACTCTAGCTATTTTCAGCCTATCTCTGATAAGCTGAACCTTTTTCATGGCCTCATGAACTGAATCTATCCCTATTAATGTAGCCTCACCTACCTCGAACCAACTAATAAGCGATCTATACCTCTGCCCTTAGAGAGCCTCAAACGGAGCCATCTGAATGTTGGAGTGATAACGGTTTTTGTAGGCAACTCTATAAGAGGCAAGTGATCATCCCAACTACCTTTTAAGTCAATCATACATGCTCTCAATAAATCCTTGAGAGTCTGAATGGTCCACTCGGCCTGACCATCTATTTGCGGGTGAAAAGCTGTGCTGAGTTGTACTACCTCAAAAGTCCCTAAGATTAGACCCGAGGGTTGAA
Source organism: Datura wrightii (assembly GCA_035772735.1). Classification (NCBI taxonomy): domain Eukaryota; kingdom Viridiplantae; phylum Streptophyta; class Magnoliopsida; order Solanales; family Solanaceae; genus Datura; species Datura wrightii. The sequence continues at coordinate 15,707,989 of JASDFA010000010.1, forward strand.
ATGGAGAAAACAGGAAAAATTTATACCAGGTCACAAAATAACTCTTTAGTGACTCATCAGGTCACTCAACGAATCGTTGAGTGATTCTTTAAGGGGTACCAGACCAGACTGGTAAGGTGGTGGTCAACGTCAGAATAGGTTTTATGCCCTTTCATCTCATCAAGAGCAGGAGGTCTCTCCAGATGTGGTCACTGGTATGTTGCTAGTGTTCCATCTTGATGTATATGCATTGTTAGATCCAGGGGCTACTTTATCTTTTGTGAAGCCTTATGTTGCTATTTGTTTTGGAGTCAGTCCTGAAATTATATCATAACCCTTCTCAGTCTTTACTCTAGTCAATGACTTAGTTATAGCTTGATGGGTATATAGAAATTGCCCTTTCACGGTCCTTAAAAAAGTCAATTCAGCCGATTTAGTAGAGTTAGGCATGACTGAGTTCCGATGTTATCTTTAGTATGGAATGGTTGCATGCATGTTATGCCTCAGTGAATTGTAGAACTCGTATGGTAGAATTTTGATTTTTGGGTGAGCTAGTCCTAGAATGGAAGAGTAGTTCAGTTGTGCCTGTGGGTCGCTTTGTTTCCTACCTTAAGGCCAAAAATATGATTTCTAAGGGTTGTGTGTACCATCTAGTTCGGGTTAAGGATGCTACATTCGAGACCCTGACTCTTCAGTCTGTCCCTATTGTATGTGGGTATGCAGAGGTTTTCCCAGATGATCTACCAGGAGTTCCTCCAAAGGAGGAGATTGACTTTGGATTAACCTTCTTCCCAATACACAACCTATATCTGTTCCTCCTTACAGAATGGCTCCAACTGAGCTAAAGGAGTTTAAAGAATAGTTGAAAGATTTCTTAGATAAGGGCTTCATCAGATCTAGCAAATCCCCGCGGGGTGCACCAGTTCTCTTTGTTAGAAAGAAGGATGGGTCTTTTCGTATATGCATTAATTATCGACAGTTGAACAACATTACAATCAAGAACAAGTATCCCCTCGCTAAAATTGATGACTTGCTTGACCAACTTCAGGGTGCTAAGTGCTTTTTAAAGATAGACCTTAGATCCTGCTATCACCAACTCAGAGTTAGGGAGAGTGACATCCCGAAGATAACCTTCCAGACTTAGTATGGTCACTAAGAGTTTGTAGTTATGTTGTATGGACTGACAAATGCTCCTGTAGCTTTCATGGATTTGATGAACAGGGTATTCAAGCCATATTTGTACATGTTCGTGATTGACTTCATAGACGACATCCTCATATACTCTCGGAGTGAGGAGGAGCACGCCGCCCATTTGAGGATTGTGCTATAGACTCTCAAAGATCACTAGTTGTTTGATAAATTTAGCAAGTGAGTTTTGTTGGATTTGGTAGCATTTTTGGGCCATGTGGTGTCAAGTGAGGGTGTGCAGGTGGATTCTCAAAAGATAGAACCTATAATAAATTGTCCTAGACAAGTTAATCCTTCAAATATCAGGAGTTTCTTGGGTTTAGCTGGCTATTACAGAAGGTTTGTTTAAGGATTTTCATCCATTGCCGCCCCATTAACTAAGTTAACCTAGAAGAAAGTCAAATTTCAGTGGTCGGATGCCCGTGAGAAGAGTTTTCTGGAGTTAAAGACTTGACCCACTTCAACCCCAGTATTAACCCTACCTGAGGGCAAGAATGGATTCGTGGTGTACTGTGATGCCTCTAGGGTTGGTCTTGGTGTTGATACAACATTGTAAGGTCATGCGTATGCCTCTAGAAAGCATAAGACTCGTGAGAATAATTACCCGACGCATGACCTAGAATTAGCAGCAGTGGTGTTCCTATTGAATATTTGGAGATACAATTTGTATGGAATCCATGTGGATGTTGTTTTGGACCACAAGAGCCTATAATATGTGTTCACCCAGAAGGATTTGAATTTGCAATAAAGAAGATGGTTAGAGCTGCTCAAGGACTATGACATGAGTGTACTTTATCATCTGGGTAAGGCCAATGTAGTGGTGGATACCCTTAGCAGACCATGGAGAGTTTTTCTCATATGGAAGATGGAAGGAAAGAGTTGGTGAAAAATGTGCATCGGCTTGCACGATTAGGGGTTTGCCTCATGTATTTAACAAATGGTGGTGTCATTGTTCAAAATGGGTTAGAATCTTCTTTGATAACTAAGGTCAAGTCTAGGCAAGATGAGGATTCTATTTTGGTGAAGTTGAAAGAAGTGGTCCAAAATCAAAAGGTGGAGGTCTTCTCCCAAGGGGAAATGGTATACTTCGATATCATGGTCATTTATATATTCTGGATGTTGATGATTTGAGAGAATAGATGTTGCATAAGGCTCTTGGTTCTTAGTATTCTATACATCCAGGTACCACCAAGATGTACTGTGACCTATGGGAAGTCTATTAGTGGAATGGCATGAAGAGGGATATAGCAGCGTTTGTGGCTAAGTGTCTCTATTGTCAACAGGTGAAAGTTGAGCATCAAAGACTGTAAGGTATGCTATAAGACATCAGTATCCCCACTTGGAAGTGGGAAGAGATCAATATGGACTTCATCATAGTGTTGCCTCGCACTTGCCGACAATATGACTTTATATGGGTGGTGGTAGACAGGTTGACCAAGGTAGCTCATTTCCTACTGGTCAAAACTACCAATTCAGCTAAGGACTATGCTAGATTATATATTCGAGAGTTAGTTCAACTACATGGTGTTCCCTTGTCCATCATTTCAGATAGAGGTACTCAGTTCACCTCACAGTGTTGGAGATTGTTCCAGAAGGACTCGGTACCCAGGTCAAGCTTAGTACAACTTTCACTCGCAGACAGATGGTAAGGTGGAGCGGACCATTCAAAATGTTGAGGATATGTGGAGAGCATGTGTGATTGATTTCAAAGGTAGTTGGGATGATCATTTACCTCTCATCGAGTTTTCTTATAACAACAGTTATCACTCTAGCATCTAGATGGCTCCATTTGAAGCTTTTTATGGGCGGAGGTGTAGATCGCCTATTTGTTGGTTCAAGGTAGGTGAAGCTACATTGATAGGTCCAGATTCAGTTCATGAGGATATGGAGAAAGTCCAGCTTATTAGGAAAAGGTTGCAAACAACTCACAGTCGTCAGAAGTCTTATATGGATGATAGGCGGAGAGTGCTTGAGTTTGAAGTTGATGATTGGGTGTTATTGAAGGTGTCTCCCATGAAGGGAGTGATGAGGTTCGAAAAGCAAGGGAAGCTCAGTCCCCGATATATTGTCCCATATAGGATTTTGAGACGTGTTGGCAATGTACCTTATGAGTTTGGAGTTACCAGTGGAGTTAGCGTCAGTGCACCCAGTTTTCCATGTATTATTGTAGAAGAAGTGCATTGGCGACCTGACTGTTGTTCTAGTGGAAAGAATAAGTGTGAAGGATAGCCTGAGCTATGAGGAGGTTCCGGTTGAGATCCTTGATCGTCAGGTACGGAAGTTGAGAAACAAGGAAGTAGCTTCAGTGAAAGTCTTGTGAAGGAATCAGCTTGTTGAGGGAGCTACGAGGGAAGCCATTACAGATATGATGGCTAAATACCTGCAGTTTTAGCATATGTATGATTTATGAATTTAGTTCAGTCATGTATCTCAGTTCAGATTCAGTCACTCCGTAAGTTTTCAGCTTCAGATAATCAGTATTTGGGATCCCAGTTCTTTTCCCAACCCTTTAGTATGTTTAGCCACATTCGATGACGAATTTTCCCAAGGGGGAGATATGTAATACCTTGAAAGTCCCTAAGATCAAACTTGAGTGTTGAAATGGAGAAAACAGAAAAAATCTACACCAGGTCAAAAAATGACTCGTCAGGTCACCCGATGAGTCATTGAGTGATTTATTAAATGGTGCCAACCTGGTAAGGAGTCGCTGTCAGGGGTTCACCACGGATAGTGTGACAACTCCTTATATGACCCCACGAGTCCTTAGTGTGTTGAGGAAATTGCAGACCAGGAGACCTAAGTCGTCGTGTCACTTCGACTAGTCTGGTGGGTCATTGTTAGGATAGCTGAGAATTAAGGATGGAACTTCCAGTGGTGTGAAGAGAGGGGACAATGAGTCATTGTCATGACTCGAACATAGGACCGGATCTAGACACGGAACCTAGAACTATAAATATCCCCAAGTCAAACATGGCATGAACTGGATAACTAAAGATCAACAAAAGCAAAATTGATAACTGAATTCTAAAATAACGGAAACTTGAATAACAAAACATCTATCCAACGATAAAATTATAACACTGAGTTCGAAGTTGAATATACAAATCTATGTCTAAAAAGCCTCTACTAACTGATTAGATGCTAGGACAAGCCCCCAGCTATCTTCAAGTATGAAACAATTGGACATAACAATACTGAAAGATAGATGTCCTTGGAGGATGAGGACTCACCCAAGGCAGGGTCTGAGCTGGAACAAGAGCAGAACTAATGACGCGTGTGATTCTAATCGCTAGGACCTGTATCATGAAATGATACATCATAGAGTATGCAGTCAGTACTTGGAATGTACTGAATATGCAAGTTAAGTAAAACAGACTGAATAAGTATAAACTAAAATCATGCATCACATAAATCATGACATCCTAAAAAAAATTTCTGAGAGTAAGGTCTGCATGCTGATATTTGAAAAACATGAATAGACCAAAATGGATCACATAACTAAATCAAATGACCCATAGCTGAAACTGAGATTCATATGTAAAAACTAATAACCTGATCATTGGGTAAAACCTGCTAAAAAAATAATATCACAACTAATAAACATGCATAACTAGAATCATGAGGAAAAATGAGAGACTCATCATATAACCGATACTATCATGATAAAGTTTACGTGATCCCAACTATTACACTCAAGTGGGCAAAGCCGTCCAAAGCCTTGCTATGGCTAAGGACACTACCATGATATTGATATCAAGTTGAAGGCACCTTGGGGGCAGGGGAAGCTCACAAGGGAGGTCCCAATGAATATCTATAAACCTATATTGGCACGTAGTTCTGAGGCCCGGGATTTACCTGAACCCCTAGCCTACTCGGTGCTAGACACAACTGCTAAAAACATGTAAGGTGCTCTCCATCATTTTTTAACAAAGTTGATAATGTAATTACATGACATAGTCTGAAATCTGAATATGGGGAGACCTAGCTCCAAACATACCATAAGCTAAAAATGGGAGTATAGACTCCAAGACCATATGGTAAGAGGATTTATAGGACTAAATTGAATCATGAAAACATGCTAAATCTGAGTGGGATTACCCAAAATATGAAGATCATGCATACTTGTAATAGTCTTCACTAGTCAAAATCATAGATTAACATATGGGTGATTTGTAAGCATACATACATCCTAGATACTTCATCATACTTGAAACCATGAATCATAGATTAACTTTCTTTCACGAACTTACATAATTGAGTATAATCTCCTAAAACTTGAAAACATGATTTATGTTCGCGCTCTGCTGCTCGGTATATATTATACACCGACACGCAAGTGTACGTGGTCAAAAAAGTAATAAAGTGGCTAAGTAGCCAAGTATCGATCCAAGGAGGCTGCTCTAGATATGCAAAACTGCCTAGTTTACTATATCTCTATTCTATTTCTAACTATGTTAACAACAATCCAACCAAGATTTGAGTAAGTTTTGTTTCTAAACTAATTATCTACTAAAATTAATAACTACTATTTACGTTGAGTTTAGACAATGGATATGCACATGCCAAGGTTAAGAACGAGTAATGAACTTGATAATCATGATAATTTGGTCATCTTCTTCTTCATATTGCTAGACAAAATGTTTGCCTAGAAATTAAAACTTCCGTATTTAATTTCACTTTAGATTCATAAACCATTCGTCTACATTTCTGTGATCAAATGCAATTTATGACCTAACGCTACAATTCCGGTTCCTAAATTGACTAATACGGCTTTCAAGTATATTTCTATCAAGAAAGCACATCAAAACCCAATTTTCCCAAATCAAGTTAAGAACAATACCCTATTAATTCACAACTTTCCAATTTCATGCTCTCTCGAGTGAAATTGGACTTTTTAGATATACATTAATGGTGGCCAATCAAGAATGTAATAAGCACAAGAATTAATAGAACAACATGCAAGAAGAAGAAGAAACCATATCAATTATTACCAACATTCATTTCACAAGTTCAAAACCTCAGCAAGAGAGGAATTAGCCACTCATTCTTGGATTAATCATCCTAGAATGAGTGTGAATCATGCATACAATTGAAGGAAAGAAGAAGGGAAGAGAAGAAAACTCTTATCTTTCTATTCTTTAACTGCCACAAAACCACGTTCCTGCTCCCACTTTTGAACTCAGGCTAAAAAAACTAAAACTAAAAACTCCCCTTTAAAAATAACCTAAGTGTGCTATTTATACTAGTGGGAAATTTTTCCCGGAATAACAAGCAATGTGTCACGGAGGCCAACGCGGAGCACTGCCTCCGTGACATGCTACGGACGCGGAGGCTTTCTGGAAAATCACCCGAAATCAGCCCAGGCAGCACCTTGCCGCGTTGGTGATGTGTCACGCTGCCTGGGCAGCGCGTTACAGCCCCATGGTCGCAGAGTCCACCTGCCGTGGCACGTTGCCAACGCGGCAAGGTGGGCTGTTTTGAGCGGCCTGCCTGCCGTGGCACCTTGTCGACGCACCGGTGGGCTGTTTTGTGCCTCTTCCTTGCCGACGTTCGCGTGTTAATTCCGTTTCCAAGCTTCTACTTCACCAACTCATGGATTAGTTACTCAAACATCATCAAAACCTACAAAACAAAGGCTAATCATGTTGATTAGCACATATCTCCACATTATATAAAATTACATGAAAATGTATACAATAACTTAGATAAACAAGACTAATTGAAGTAATAAAGAGTATCTCGGGCATATATTTTTTCCCGTGATCAATTTATAATCAATTAGTACATAAAAGCTTCCCATGAATCTTAAAACATTCTTTGAGACATAGAGGGAATTGACCTATAAATGAATCATAGAGAATTTCATAAGTTTGGGTTAAAACCCCATAGGATCATACACTTGAAGTAACACTTGATACATAAACTTGAGGAGAAAAATTTGGGCATGAGAGTGAAAGAAAACTCTCATTCATGACCCTACATACCTGGGTTAACTGATTCTCTACTTGACTTTGAAAGCCCAAGAGATTTGGAGAAGAATTGGAAGATTCTAGGCTTGATCTTCAATGGAACCCTCTAAACTTGCATGCGTGGGAGTTAAATGAACTAGAATAGGCTTAACCCCTTTTAAAACCCTCCTAACAGAGCTTAATATGATGTATTTTAGGACTTAGGGGCTTAGAGATTACAAAATTACCCTTACTAAATTCGTAGAAATTTTCACACTGCCAGGAGTAACGACTCACACCACGAGTTGTCCCTCGATCCAATGACCCGTTACTACGCTCATTACTTCCTTCATCTTTCTCTAGAATCTGGTCTTCAAACCACGACTGAACAGGATGAGTCGTTACCCATCACAATGACTCTTTACTTCCACTCATTGTCACCACTGTTCGAAAATACCTAGCTTCTGGAATTCCCACAACGATTACCTTACAATAGATTATTCTTTTTTCCAACAGGTCGTTGTATCCTTCCGTTGCCTCTGAACCAAAACTTGGACCTATCCTAAACTCTACCTACGACCTATTAGAATGATCTCTTACTTGGAGTAATAGACCGTTACTTGACTCGTGGGTTCTGGGAAGACTGCACTACTGACTTATGATGGGGTACTTAATGGGTCATTGTTCCCCACAACGACTCGTTTTGCTGAGTTGTTCTTTGGCACAGATTTTTGCTGACTACTTACCACAAGTCTTACCATGAATGGTGGTAGCCTTTAATGGGTCGTTCTCTGACTCGTCCTGAGGAAAATTTTTCCACTTTTCTGTTGATCACCTTTCTAATTCCGAGTCTACTTAGAGACTTTTGGGGTATTACAATATTTTCTCCTTGGGAACATTCATCCTAGAATGTGGATTAAACACACTTGTAAGGCTGGGGAAAGAACTGAAATCCCAAACTGAACAACTGAAACTAGAAACTAACAGAGTGACTGCCTCCGGACTGAATATACACGACTGAACTAAATTCATAAATCATACATACATACTAGAACATGAAAGTAATTGAGAGGCTTGAATTGGACATGAAACTAAATAGGGTACTAGAGAAAAAACCAATACCTCGAGTTGGAACTAAGCCAGAAGGGAAAAGATGCGGGTATTTAGCCATCATATCTGCTTCAGCTTCCCACGTAGCTCCCTCAACAAGATGATTCTTCCACAGAACGTTCACTACAACTACTTTCTTGTTCCTTAACTTTCGAACATGATGATTAAGAATCTGAACCGGAACTTTCTCATAGCTAAGGTTATTCTTCACACCTATGCTCTCTACCAGAACAACCAAAGCTGATGTACTTCTTTAATAGCGATACATGGAAAATCGGATGTACTGAGGCTAACTCCAAGGGCAACTCCAACTCATACGCCACCGCCACGTCTCACAATGCTATATGAGCCAACATATCAAGGGATAAGCTTTCCTTTCCTTCTGAACCTTATCACTCCCTTCATGGGAGACACCTTAAAGAACACCCTAATCATCAAATTTGAACTCAAGCTCTCTCTGCCTAACATCCGCATATGACTTTTGACTATTCTGAGTTGTATTCAGCTTTTCCCTTATAAGCTAAACCTTCTCCATAGCCTTATGAACTGAATCTGGCCCTATCAAGATAGCTTCACCTACCCCAAACTAAACAATAGGTGACCTACGCCTCTGCCTGTAAAGAGCCACAAATGGGGCCATCTAAATGCTAGAGTGATAGCTGTTGTTATATGCAAACTTGATGAGAGGTAAGTGATCATCCCAACTACCTTTAAAATCAATCACACATGCTCTGAATATATCCTCAAGAGTTTGAATGGTTTGCTCGGCCTAACCATCCGTCTGTGGGTGAAAAGTTATGCTAAGCTTGACCTGAGTACCAAGTCCCTTTCAAATAACGTCCAAAATTGCGAGGTGAACTGAGTTCTTCTATCAGAAATGATGGACAAGGGAACTCCATGCAATTTAACTAACTCCCAAATGTATCATCTAGCATGATCCTCCATTGAGTCGGTAATTATGACTGATAAAAAATGGGCTGCTTTCGTCAATTTGTCCACAACCACCCAAATAGAGTCATACTGTCGATGTGTGTAAGGAAACCCAGTGATGAAGTCCATATTGATTTCCTCCCACTTCCATGTAAGGATACTAATGTATTGTAACTCACCTCCTGGTCTTTGATGCTCCACTTTCACTTGATGACAATTTAGACACTTACCCACAAACTCCGCTATGTCCTTCTTTATGCTATTCCACTAGTAGACTTCTCATAGATCACGGTATATCATGGTGGAACCTAGATGGATAGAATACCGCGAACCATGAGTTTCATGCAACATCCATTCTCTCATGTCATCAACACCCCAAATACACAAACTACCCTGATAATAAAGTACACCATCTCCTTCTTGGGAGAAGATCTCTACCTTCTAATTCTGAACCGCTTCCTTCAACTTTAATAAAATAGGATCTTCATCTTGCCTAACCTTGACCTCAGTCACCTAAGAGGATTCTAAATCATTCTGAACAATGACACCACCATCCGTCGAATCAACAAGGAGAACCCCTAACCATGCTAGTCGATGCACATCCTTCACCAACTCTTTCCTTCCATCTTCTACATGAGAATTACTCTCCATGGACAACCAACTAAGGGCATCTACCACTATATTGGCCTTTCCTGGATGATAAAGGACACTTATGTCATAGTCCTTGAGCAGCTCTAAAAATCACCTTTGTCGCAAATTCAGATCCTTCTGGGTGAACACATACTGTAGGCTCTTGTGGTCCATAAACACATCCACATGGACCCCATACAAATAGTGCCTCCAAATCTTCAATGCAAATACCACCGTTGTCAATTTTAGATCATGCATCAGGTAATTCTTCTCATGAGTCCTAAGCCGTTTAGAGGCATAAGCTATGACCTTACCATGTTGCATTAACAAGTAACCAAACCAACCCTAGAGGCATCACAATACGCAATGAAACCATCCGTACCTTCTGGTAGAGTTAATACTGGGGCTTATGTGAGTCGAGTCTTTAGCTCTTGAAAACTCTTCTCACAAGCATTCAACCACTGAAATTTTACTTTCTTCTGGGTCAACTTAGTCAACGGTGCCATAATGGATGAAAGTCCTTCGATAAACCTCTTGTAGATGCTAGGTAAACCCAAGAAACTCTTGATATCTGAAGGATTAACTGGTGTAGGCCAATTCTTTATAGCGTCTATTCTCTGAGAGTCCACCTACACACCCTCACTTGATACCACATGACCCAAAAATGCTACTGAACTCACACTTGTTGAATTTAGCAGACAACTAGCGATCCTTGAGGGTCTGTAACACCACCCTCAAAATGAGAGGCATGCTCCTCGCTCTAAGAGTATATGAGAATGTCGTCGATGAAGAAAAAATAATGAATATGTCCAAATATGGCTTGAGCACCCTGTTCATCAAATCCATAAAAGTTGTAGGAGAATTCGTTAGTCCAAAAGACATAACTACAAACTCAGAGTGACCATACCATGTTTTGAAAGCTATCTTCGGAATGTCACTCTTCCTAACTCTGACCTGATGATAACTGTATCTAAGGTCCATCTTTGAGAAGCACTTAGTACCCTGAAGTTGGTCAAACAAGTCATCAATTCTGGGGAGGGGATACTTGTTCTTGATTGTAATCTTGTTCAACTACTGGTAGTCAATGTACATATGAAGAGACCCATCCTTCTTTGGAACAAAGAGGACTGGTTCACCCCATAGGGACTTGCTAGGACTGATGAAGCCCTTATCCAAGAGATCCTTCAACTGTTCTTTCAACTCCTTTAGCTCAGCTGGAGCCATTATGTATGGAGGAATAGATATAGGCTGCGTATCGGGAAGAAGGTCAATACCTAAGTAAATCTCCCGCTCGGGAGGGACTCCTGGTAGATCATCTGGGAAAACCTTTGGATACTCACACACTATAGGAACTGACTGGAGAGTTGGGGTTTTGGACATTGCATCCTTAACCCAAACTAGATGCTAAACACAACCCCTGGAAATCATCTTTTTGGCCTTAAGGTAGGAAACAAAGCGACCTACAAGCACAACTTAACTACCCTTTCATTTTAGGATTGGCTCACCTGGAAACCAAAACTTTACCATACAGGTTCTATAATTCAGTGAGGCATAACATGCATGCAACCAATCCATACTAAAGATAACATCAAAATCAGTCATATCCAACTCTGTTAGATCGGCTGAGGTGACTTTCTAAAGGACTGTAACAGGGAAATTTCTGTATACCCACCAAGCTATAACTGAGTCACCAACTAGAGTAGAGACTGAGAAGGGTTCTGATAGGATTTCGGGACTGAATTAAAGACTAATAGCGATATAGGGCATCACAAAAGATAAGGTAGCCCATAGATCTAACAATGCATAGACATTAAGATGGAATACTCGCAACATAATAGTGACCACATCCGGAGAGACCTCCTTCTCCTGACATGATGAGAGGGCATAAAATCTATTCTAACGCTAACCACCACCTGCACTAGTGGATGCACCCTGCTGAGCTGAGAGTGCTTGTGGAGCTACTAAACTGGTAATTGGGTCACGGTCTCTACCATGGCCCTGTCTGACCGCTGAATAACCTCTAAGCATATGGTCAGGCTTTTCACACCAAAAACATGCCCCTAAACCTACTAAGCACTGACTGGTGTGCCTCCTACCACACCTTTCACAAATTAGAATGCTGGGCTCTACTGACCTGCTTCCCTGACCTCGAGAGCCTGATCTCTTTCCCCTCTGATCGCGCCTAAACTTTGATGGCGCAATGCCTGATATGATGCTGGGGATGATGATATCTGGTAGGACTACTGAAGATGTCCGCCGCCAGACCTTTGCTGAGAAAACCCAAAGCTGTCTATCCTGGCCCTCTTGGCCTCTCTCTCCCTATCTCTCATTTGCACCGCCTCTATCTGCTGGGCATACAAGACCAATCAGGAGAACTCAATGTCCTGATGTAGCAGGGCAGTCCTGCAATCCTTGACCAAGGAATTCCCTAATCCATTCACAAATCTGCTCACCCAAGCTCTCTGATCGGCCAACATCTCCAGCGCATATTTGGACAACTGGGTGAACTCGAGAGCATACTCCTGGATGGTCATGTTGTTCTGTTTCAGATTCACAAACTTGGTGGCCTTGATTTCCTTCATCTCCTAGGGAAAGAATCAGTTTAAAAATGTGGTAAGGAACTCATCCCATCCAATGAGACCCGTACCGACTCCCTGGCTATCCTTCCACTGCTTATACCATATATGAGCGATCCCCTTCAACTGATAGGAGGCTAAGTATGCACATCCCTCTCCCATCACCCCCATAATCTGGGTGATCTTCTAGATTTGCTCAATTAACTCATATGGGTCTGCATCCACTCTCGACCCAAGGAACTCAGGAGGATTTATAATAAGGAAATCTCAAACTCTAGCCACTGCCGCATTTCCATTCTGGGGAACATGAGCCACTGCCTACTGATTAACTTGAGCAGCCAATGCTTGTGCCAATATCTGAATGGCTGCCCTAAACTCAGCATGGGCAACCTGCTCGGGCACGAGATCTACTTGAGTTGGTGGAGCTTGCTAGTGCCCATCTCCATTGCCATCCTCATGGCCATTTCCATTCCTGTTTCCATTCCTTCTTCCGTTAACTCGGCATGGAGGCATGATTCTGCAAACGCATAAAGTTGGAGTTAGAGGAATAGAGAGTGTTGAACTCATAGCATGAGATAGAATCATAAAAGAAGAGAAGTTTCCTAAAATGTTTTGTAGCCTTTTCGTCATAAGTATGGTGCACTTCACACCCATGAAAAAGACTCTACTTAACGCAACTTTCAAATACCCTAGGACACTTCAAACCTAAGGCTCTGATACCAAGTTTGTCATGACCCGAACATAGGCCTGGATCTAGTCATGGAACCTAAAACTCTAATGTCACGACCCAAACGTACACCCGGATCGTACAAACGAGACAAGGATCCCCGAGAGACCCCATGTCGGCCCATGGAATGAGCATACATCTAATCCAATCACATGAGCGGAAGACTTAACATATAAGAATAATCAAAACATAACCAAAGGGAAAATCAGTACAAGACTTATACAATACGGCTGAATACAACTTGCAGTCTGATAAGCCTCTAAACATGAAGGACAGATTAATGGGACAACTCCCCAACTAATCCAACATCCAGAAACTGAAAGAACAACATAAAGGATGAACATACAACCCTAAAAACATGAGGACTCGCCAAGAGCGTTGAGAGCGAATCTGAAACTATGTACAGGTGAGGATGAGCCTGAGAACTGGGACCTGTATCATGAAATGATACATCATAGAAAGTATGCAGTCGTGGAATGTACTGAGTATGCAAGGTAAGTAAAACGGACATTTAAAACATATATGAAATTCATAAATGATCATAAGAGTAGGACGTCATGCTCATATCGTAAATCATAATTACATATCATATGGCTCAAGGTTTTCAAAACATTCGTAGCATAACATAATCATAATCATAATAGAAGAGATTTACTTAACATGACTTGAGCCGACAAACATAATCATAACATGCATAAATCATGAGGAACAGTGGGAAATTCTCTTAACCGACATGCCCCATATGAGCACACATGAAGCCCAACTTGTAACCCTAGTCGGGAGGGTGTTATACCTTACCAAGGGTAGAACCATGAAAGTGTGATATCACCATGAGAACGGGCCATTTGGGCCAGGGACTACTATGAAAGGGTTCTGACATACCTACGGTGGCACGTAGTTCATGAGATCCGGGGCTTAACCTGAGCCCCCGAACCTACTCGGTGTTCGATACTACTCCTAAAACATATATAGTGCTCATAATAATACATACATGAGTTCATGGGCTAGTTAAATCATAATAATCGTAAACATGCTTGAACATATATGATCTAGCCATGACATGAGGCCCGTGAGTCAATCAAAATCATAATTCATGATTAATAAGATTCATACATACTTATAGATCATGCACATAGCTTGAATTTCATAAAATCATAATGGGTAACATAATGAATTCATAATTTAAAACATAATTCATGCTGGGCTCGTAAAGAACATCGATGGGATAATAGATCATAAACCGATTCATCATGGGGCATGCATAATTAAGCTTAATTTCTTAGAAAATCAAAATCAATAATATTATAAACAATTTAAATCTCAAAAGATGATCAAAATTCATAGATTATGATAATATTTCAAAATCAAAAAACCCATAATTAAATCATTAGATTTTATATAATCAAATACAAAATCCCATGAGTTTTTGATAAATTTTAAATAAAATCATAGAGTAGGAGCATGGGTGTGGAAGACTTCACCCATTGATGACCTTACATACCTGGAATTATTAGATTCTAAATCTCACTTGATGACCCAAGAAGAAATTGCAATGGATTTGATGAATTATAGGCTTGATTCACTCCCTAACTTCCTCTACCTTGCATGCATGAAAGAATGGAGTGAAATCTAAACTTAACCCCTTTAAATTTCCCTATTCATAACCCAAAACATCGTAGTTTAGGCCTTAGGATCTTAGGAATTTACGTAAAAGCCCTTATTAACTCACAGGAAAACTAACTGTCAGGGGTCCCAACGAGTGACCTGACGACTCGTTGCCAACCCTCACGATCCGTCACCTTGCTCGTTAAGTACACTGTCTGAACTGGTCACTGGAACCTCTAACGGACGACATAACGATTCGTTATCGGTGGCCACGAGTCATGGCCACCACTTGTCAAGTTTACTGCCTCCTTAAAACCATTTAATGAAAATTCCTCCCAAAGACTCACACCAAGACTCATTGCTTGACATGACGAGTCGTGGTCTCCTTCTGCTAAGTACACTGGTCGATCCTTCCATTTTATTTTTCTACTTTACCCCACGCCTGACTTGATGACTCGTGGTGGCTGACCACGAGTCATTCCCTCGCCTGTGGGGACCTTCAACCATACTTTCATACAAGTCTCCCTCTAGTCACCTGACGACTCATGGGGTCTCCTCATGAGTCGTCCAATGACTCGTCCTGTGCCTGCAACCCAGATTTTCAGTTTTTCCCTGTTTCAACTCCTATGTCCGATCTTTGGATTCTCGGGGTATAACAATATCTCCCCCTTAGGAACATTCATCCTTGAATGTTAGAAACAAGAAAAAAACTTAGAAACAAGCAATCATCATGCAATTACTGATTATTTAACCCGAAAACTGGCGGAATGACTACCTCTGAAAAGGACTACATAACTGAACTAAATTCCGACATCACGTACATCTATCATAACATAAATCAAACTTGTGCACATAAACTGAACATGGAAACTGATTAGAGAATTAGGGCAAAAACTGATACCTCAAATTGAAACGGAGCCGGTAGAGAACAGGTGAGGGTATTTAGCCATCATAGCGGCCTCGGCTTCCCACATAGCTCCCTCAATATGCTGGTTTCTCCATAACACCTTCACCGAAACTACTTCTTTGTTCCTCAGCTCCGAACCTGACGATCCAAGATTTCCACCGGAACTTCTTCATAGCTGAGGTTATCCTTTACACCAATCCTGTCCCCGGGACTACTAAAGCTGGATCACCCAAGCACTTTTTTCAAGAGCGACACATGAAACACGAGATGCACAGAAGATAACTCTAATGGCAAGTCCAACTCATACGCTACCTTACCAACTCTTCTCATAACCCGGTAGGAACCAATATAGCGGGGACTGAGTTTCCCTTTCTTTCCGAACCGCATGACTCCCTTTATGGGAGATACCTTGAGAAATACCCAATCGTCCATATCAAACTCCAGGTCCATTCTCCTCACATCGGCATATGATTTCTAATGACTTTGAGCGGTTTTCAATCGGTCCCTTATCAACTGGACTTTTACCATGGCCTCAGGAACCGAATTAGGTCCTTCATGGATGCCTCACCAACCTCAAACCATCCGATGGGCGATCTACACCTCCTCCCATAAAGAGCCTTGAATGGTGCCATCTGGATACTAGAGTGATAACTGTTATTACAGGCAAACTCGATTAAGGACAAATGATCATCCCAACTACCTTTAAAATCCATGACACATGCCCTCACCATGTTCTCAAGAGTCTGAATTGTTCGTTCGGCTTGGCCATCCGTTTGTGGATGAACAACTATGCTGAGCTTGACTTGAGTCCCAAGTCCCTTCTGAAAAGACCGCCAAAACTGGGAGGTAAATTGAGTACCTCGGTCTAAAATAATAGACAAGGGCACTCCATGAAGTCGAACCAACTCCCAAATATACAACTTGGAATAATCATCCGCCGAATCCGTGGTCTTGATCGGTAGAAAGCGTGCAGCCTTGATTAACCTGTCTACCACCACCCAAATGGAATCATAGTGTCGGCGACTACGGGGTAGGACTATAATGAAATCCATATTAATCTCTTCCCACTTCCATGTGGGAATGCTAATATCCTTAAGTACGCTTCCCGACCTTTGATGCTCGACCTTCACTTGCTGACAGTTTGGACATTTAGTTACGAACCCTGCAATATCCTTCTTCATACCATCCCACCAATAGATTTATCATAAGTCTCGATACATCTTCATGCATCCAGGATGGATAGAATATCTGGTACCGTGTGCCTCATGCATTATCCGAGCTCTCAAATTATCAACGTCCGGGACACATAACCGATCCTGGTATCGTAGAAAACCATCTCGCCCTTAGGAGAAAACCTCCACCTTTTGACTCCGTACCGCTTCCTTCAGCTTTTTCAAAATCGGATCCTTATCTTGCTTAAATTTGACATAGACCACCAAGGACGATTCTGACCCATTCTGCACAATGACACTGCCATCCGTCGAGTCGATCAATCTAACTCCCAATCTTGCAAGCCGTTGGACATCCTTCACCAACTCCTTCTTTCCCTCATCCACATGGGACACACTCTCCATAAAGACCCTACTAAAAGCATCTGCCACCACATTAGCCTTAACCGGGTGGTAAAGAACACTCATATCATAGTCCTTTAATAACTCCAACCACCTCCTTTGCTGAAGATTGAGATCCTTCTGCGTGAACACATATTGCAAGCTCTGTGATCTGTTAACACATCCACGTGGACCCCATACAAGTAATGCCACCATATCTTTAATGCGAACACCACCGCGGCCAACTCAAGATCATGGGTCGGGTAATTCTTTTGGTGAACCTTTAACTGTCGAGAGGCATACGCTATTACTTTCCCATGTTGCATCAACACGCAACCAAGTTCGACCCTCAAAGAAGCACAATATACAACAAAGCCATCCGTACCCTCGGGTAAAGTCAACACTGGTGCTGAAGTGACTCGGGTCTTCAATTCCTGGAAGCTTTCCTCATAAGCCTCCGACCATTGGAACTTCACCTTCTTATGAGTCAACGTAGTCAATGGTGTGATAATAGATGAAAAACCCTCTATAAATCTCTGATATTAACCTGCTAAGCCCAAAAAGCTCCTGATATTTGATGGGTTCACCGGTCTGGGCCAATTCTTCACTGCCTTTTTTTTTCCTGTGAATCTACTTTTATGCCCTCACCTGATACCACATGGCCCAGAAATGCAACCGAGTCTAACTAAAACTCTCATTTTCTGAACTTTGCATATAACTGACGATCCTTGATGGTCTGAAGCACTATTCTCAAGTGAGCGACATGATCCTCCTCGCTCCAAGAGTATATAAGGATGTCATCAATGAACACAATCACGAACATGTCTAGATACGTCTTGAACACCCTGTTCACCAGATCCATAAAGGCTGCAGGAGCATTGGTTAGTCCAGATGACATAATTACAAACTCATAATGGCCATACCGGGTTCTGAAGGCTGTCTTTGGGATATCACACTCTTGAACTCGGAGCTGATGATACCCGGACCTAAGATCGATCTTCGAGAAACACCCGGCACCCTGGAGCTGGTCAAATAAATCATCAATCCTGGGCAAAGGGTACCTATTCTTGACAGTGACCTTATTCAGCTTCCGATAATCAATACACATTTGAAGGGACCCATCCTTCTTCCAAACAAATAGAACCAGTGCATTCCATGGAGACTTTCTTGGTCTAATGAAACCCTTATCCTACAAGTCCTTCAACTATTCTTTTAACTCTTTTAGCTTGGCTGGAGCCATCCTGTAAGTAGGAATGGAGATAGGCTGCATATCGGGCAATAGATCAATATCGAAATCAATTTCCCTTTTCGGAGGAACACCTAGCAAATCATCGGGGAAAACCTTCGGATACTCACACACCACTGGAACTGACTGAATAGTCGGGGTCTCAGACTCTATATCCTTAACCCTAACTAGGTGGTACATGCAACCCTTAGAGATCATTTTCCTGTCCTTACAGCATGAAATAAACCAATCGGCTGGTACAGCGGAATTACCCTTCCATTCTAGAACTGACTCACCCAGAAATTGGAATTCCACTACACGGGTCCTACAATTGATCGAAGCATAACATGCAAATAACTAATCCATACCCAAGATGATATCAAAGTCATTCATGGACATCTCTACTAAGTCTGCGGAGGTAACCTTATGCAACACCATGATGGGCAACCTCTATACACCCGCCTAGCTACCACTGATTCACCCACTGGAGTAGATACGAGAATAGTTCTGACAAAATTTCAGGACTAACTCCAAATATACTAGCAATATAAGGGGTCACAAAAGACAAAATAGCTCCTGGATCTAACAAAGCATAAGCATCAATATGGAAGACTGGCAACATACTCGTGACCATATTTGGCGAAGCCTCCTGCTCCTGGCGAGGCACTAGGGCATAAACCTGTTTTGGTGCTGACCACCTGCTAAACTAGTGGAGGCACCCTACTGAGGGGGTTGTGCTGCTGGAGCGGTAGAACTGGCTGCAGGGAAATCTCAAATCTTGTGTTTGGATTTTCCATACCTGAAACAAGCATCCGCGCCGACCAGGCACCTCCGGGGTGATTCTTGCCGCACTTCGCACAAACTGAAAAAGGGCACTCCACCTGCATGCTACCATGATCCCTAGAGCATGAAGCCGGCTCTTCTGGTCTCCCTTGAACCTAGATGGCATGCTGGTCGATAATGGAACTGGAGTAATGGACCTGTGTTGGGACTGCTGACATGGTCCACCCCCTGTCCTGGCTTGAGAAACCCCGTAGCTGTTGGTCCTGGCTCTCTTGTCCTTTCTCTTCCTTCTATAGACCGACTCCATCTGCTGCACATGCAATACAATACAGGGAAAATCAATGTCCCGATGAAGCATGGTGATCTGACAATCCCTTTTCAAATAATCTACTACCCCATGCATAAAACGGCTCACCCGAGCCCGCTTATCCGCCACCAACTCCGGAGCATATTTAGATAACCAGGTGAATTCCAATGCGTACTCCTGGACAGACATGTTACCCTGCTTTAGATTCACAAACTCGGCCTCCTTGAGTTCCCTCATCTCCCGAGGGAAGAACCGATCCATGAATGCAGTGTGAAACTCATCCCAACCTACCGGGCCTGCACCCGCTGCCCTGGCATCTCTCCATTGCTTAAACCATATATGCACTACCCCCTTTAGCTGGTAGGAGGTCAAGTCAA
Source organism: Datura wrightii (assembly GCA_035772735.1). Classification (NCBI taxonomy): domain Eukaryota; kingdom Viridiplantae; phylum Streptophyta; class Magnoliopsida; order Solanales; family Solanaceae; genus Datura; species Datura wrightii. The sequence goes on from JASDFA010000010.1 coordinate 15,727,831, forward strand.
CACATTCCCCATTGTTCACCCCCATAACTTGGGTGATCTTCAGAATCTCCTCAATGAAATCATGTGGATCCTCATCCACCCTTGACCCCGTGAACTTGTAATACCCTGGGAAGACCTAAGAATAGACTCGGGCATTGAATTTGAAAAGTGCAGAAGATTGGCAAAAATATCATAGGACGGGCGACTCAACAACTCGTGGTTGGATACCACGAGTCGTCAGAAGCAGTCGTGGTATGGGGTGTTTAGGGAAGCAGTGGTGATAAAGGACTGTGGAACGAATCATTGTCAGGAACAATGAGTCATTGTTAGCGGTCGTAGGAAGGGCTGAACTTAGGCTGAGGGGGAAACAACGGGGCATCCCGCGATCTGTGGTGAGAAGGGATAACCCGTTGTTTCTAGTAGTTGCTTGTGGGTTGAAGTGTCCAGTGCTTACAACAGATTGAGACCACAACTCGTTGGAAGCCACCACAAATTGTGGTGAGGCTTGTGGTAAGGGAAGTTCGGTTGGTCAATGAGTTGATGATGGTCGATCCAACGACCCGTTGATTGAAGCAACGACTCATCCTGATGAGTTGTGGGAAGAACCTGAGGTTTGTTGTGAGGAAGTGGACCCAATGACTTGATACCACGAGTCTTGGTATCGTGCAACGCCCCGTTGGATCGGTCATTGGTCCGTCCGGAGCAGTTTTCAAGGGAAAATTCATTAAGGGAAATTTAAACTTTCCCATGCTTTGAGACCCTAAACTATGTTTTTTTGTGTTTTCTTGGGTGTGATAAGATGGGTTAAGTCCCTAAGGCATACAAATTCCCATGCAAGAGCTTTTAGAGGGTTTTAGGGAGACTCAAGGTCTTCTTCTCCAAAATTTCATCAATTTCTTTGTGGGTATTCAAAGAACATTGAAATTAGTCCATTTCCAGGTATGTAGGGTTTAGAATGAGTGATTTCTTCCACACCCATGCCCAAATTTCGAATTTAATCATGAATCCTCCTATTCAATTCTATGAGGTTTTACCCAAATGCATGAAAATATGATTTCTCTTTATGGGTATGATTTAATTGTGTTTTAATTATTGAATTATGAATGATGGGCGGGTTTTATATTATTTTCCTTAAAATTATGTTTCAAGATTTTTAAATCTAAAATGCCCATTGATGAAGGTTCATGAAAGTTATGATTTATGATGAATATTCAATATTTTGAGTTTATTGATGATGGAAAAACATGATTTCAATTTGAGTTTATTGATGATGGAAAAACATGATTTCAAGTTACCCATGTTTATGAACATATTTTTGAAAGAATTGAGTATGTCACAGTATTGGGCAATTCCCACATGTTGAAGAATGATTTACAATTTATGAACGAATTACATGATTTATCGATTTATGATGTTGGCCGATGAAAAGGGCCTTTGATTCTTGGCTAAGCATGTTTTAAAGGAGATCAATGATTATAAATGTTATATTTTAGCCAATGAATTTTAATGTATGATGTTATTAATTTACGTATGAGCCTATATGCATATTTTTAGGAGCCGTGTCTAGCACCGAGCAGCTCGACGTTCAAAGGACTACGTTGGTGTCTCATAACCACGTGCCACCGTGGGTTTCTAATGATATATTGTATTGATAATGATCCCCTCAAATGTGATATCATGCCTAATGCATGACCCTCGCCTGGCAAGCCAGGGTCGGCTCTACCCACTTGAGTGAGATAGTTGGGGCATCATGAAAGGCTTTACTATGATGGTGTCGGTTATGACGAGTCCTCCAATTGTTCCGCATGTTTTATTCATTATTATATTTATGTTATTGGCTCAAGTTATGTTTTTATAAAGTTTACATACGATTATGATAATGAATGATTTATGAATAATTTGAAAGTCTTGAGCCTTATGTTTAATTACGAAGTTTATGATACAAGCATGACGTCCTTCTCCTATGTTTATTTATGAGTTTATTTTACTTTTAACATCCATTTACTTACCTTGCATACTCAGTACATTTCACGTACTGACCGTATACTTTCTATGTTGTATCGTTTCATGATACAGGGTTTGGATCTCAGGCTCATCCTCATCCTTAGTCCATCTCAGCTCACGCTCTCAGACTAGTGGTGAGTCCTCATGTTCCGAGGACCATTTAACTGACTTTTATGTTATCTTATGTTTCAGTATTGTTCGGGTTAGTTGGGGATGTTTTCCCATTAACCCATGGTATGTAGTAGAGGCTTTCAGACAATATGTAGTACTCAACTTATGTGTATGTCTAGTATTTCCTGATGTTATGCTATGGTTACGTTTTTGTTACGTTTTATGTTTAGGATTCCACTTACTTAAATGAGAATCACTGTATGCATGTGCCATAGTTCGACTGGGGGTCTCTCGGGGTCCCTTGTCCTGTGTCTACGGTCTAGGTATACATTCGGGTCATGACAAACTTGGTATCAAAGAAATAGGTTTGGAGTGTCCTAGGATGTCTGAAAGGCCCGTTAAGTAGAGTCTTTTTCATGGGTGTGAAGCACACCACACCTATGACGAGGAGGCTACCAGACATTTAGGAAATGTTCCCTTCTTTCATATTCTATGTCATGCGATGAAAAGTCTCTCCATCCTTCTAATTCATGTGATTCACGATTGCAGAATTATGACTCTTAGAAGAGTGAACAGAAGGAGGAATGGAAATGATGAAGGCCACGATGATGGAAATGACCATGGGCATCAGCAACCCCACCTGTTCAGGAGCCCCAGGCACCAAAGCCAGCTGCCCGCGCTGAGTTTCAGGCAGCTATTCAGATGTTGGCGCAGGCCTTGACTGCTCAGGTCAACCAGCAGGCTGTTGCACAGGTCCCACAGAATGGCAATGCAGCGGCGGCTCGGATTAGAGACTTCTTGAGGATGAACCCTCCTGAGTTCACGAGATCAAAGGTGGACGAGGATCCATGCGAGTTCATTGAAGGGATCTAGAAAGTCACTCAAGTTATGAGGGTGACAAATGGGGAGTGTGTGGACTTGGCCTCTTATCAGCTAAAAGAGGTCGCTCATATTTGGCACAAGCAATTGAAGGATAGCAGGGCAGCGGGAGCGGGCCCCATTAGCTGGGATGAGTTCCACATGGCCTTTCCCGATAGGTTCTTCCCTCGAGAGATGAGGGAGTTGAAAGTAATGGAGTTTGTGAACCTCAAGCAGGGAAAGATGACAGTGTTGGAGTATTCACTTGAGTTCACTCATTTGTCAAAGTATGTCCTAGAGTTAGTGATGGATTAGAGGGAGCGGGTGAGCCGATTCATTCATGGTATGGCTAGTTATTTAGACAAGGATTGCAGGACTGCCATGCTCCACTAGGATATGGACTTTCCTCGCATAGTGTTGTACGCCCAGCAGATGGAGTCGGCTCATGCGAGGGAGATGGAGGCAAAGAGGGCTCGGACGGATAGCCGTGAGTTTTCATATCAGAGGTCCGGCGGTGGCTGCTGTCCACAGTTTCAGCAGAGATCACTAGCCCCAGCACTATCATCAACTAGTGATCCATCTAGACCCAGGAGTGATCAGAGGAGCAGGTCTTCAGGTTCAAGGGATCAGAGGAGCACCCAGTTAGAGTATACTTATCCAGCCCGCGGGAAGTGCGGCAAGAGTCATGCCGGGGAGTGCCTGCTCAGTTCAGATGTTTGCTATGGGTGTGGTAGATTTGGGCACATGCACCGAGCATGCCCATATGCCCACTTGGGATAGATTCAAGTCATTATTGAGAGACTGCCCCCATCACCAGCAGTCCAATGAAGTGCTAGCCCATACCTTTCCTCAAGACAGTCGTCATCCATCCATCACCGAAAACAGTCCCTAACTATGACTAAAAACACTATATACAGACAAAAGAAAAAAAATCTTTATTCTTCGGTTCAAAGACCCCCCCCCCCCGTAGGAAAAGAACCGATAAGAAAAACCAACGGATGATGAAGTCATGCTTGACTCACAAAAAAATTTTTCAAATATTTCTCACAAGAATTACATTCACCAAAAATCGTTAAGCACAAAAATTTTGAAATTTTCCTCACCCTACACTTGAATCATGTTATGTCCCCATAGCATCAAATTAAAATTAAACAGGATGAGAATTACTCCCTGAGGCTTCTAGGCCTAGCTAATAGCATGTTTTTCTTCAAATTTGCACAAGTGGGTGTTTGACCCCACACTTTTTATCATCCGTGCTTGTTAGATTCCTCCTCCACGGGTACTCAAACTTCCCCTATTTCTGTGCTTAACTTTCCACCAAAACAACACCAGATGAAAAATAAATAAATTCAACACAAATGCAAGAAATTAAAATGGTAACCATGGTACCCTTGGGTTGCCTCCCAAGCAGCGCCTAATTTTACGTTGCGGCATGACGTGTCAAGTTTCACCACTTTTTCCTCCACCTTGAGGATATGAATCTCGCCCCTAATTTCTTCTCTAGTTTCCTCTTATGCTCCAGGGGTGGTGGTGAAAAAATTAAAGGACCAAGCAGTGGATGTCGCCTTTGGCATTTATTGGCCCTCAAGTTATTTTTTCTCTCAGAATCAGCAAATTTCAGAATATATGGGGCTTGTTCCTCCTCAAGACCTTTCTCCACAGGCTTGGAAGACTCTATTTCTAGGTTGTCAACCAAACTCAATGTCGAAAAATGGTTCGAGTGAGGTACAATACACCTCGAATCTGAAACTGCATTGTGCTTAACCTCGCTACTTATGTACACCTTCTCCAAATTAACATCTAACTCTTCATAAATGTCGAATGGTTGGAACTCTATCTCTTCTTTCATGAATGGATCGACTATACAAGTGAGACAATCATGGAGACTCTCAGGAACTTCTAACAGTTGAGCTTGTTTCAAGAACTCACCCTTTTCTTCTCCTTGTATTCCCTCCTGAGTATTGCATAAAACTGTCACTTGCAAAGCAGAGCAAGCTTCTGCTTCAGCCCTCATCTCCATGAACTTGTTGCTTATCATTTCCAAGGCCTCTCCATTTTCCTTTGTCTGAATTCTCAATACTTCCATCTCCTCCTTCATTGCTTCTGTTTGCTCAAGGACCTGCTTGATCATGTTTTCTATTTGAGCTTGGTGTTCCAAGTCCTCATTTTCATCATTCATGTACTCATCAAAAACAACAGAAGGATCATAGTAGGGGCTTGGGGGAGGGGAGTATGCATTCGGACAGCCATCCCAATGGCCATCTTGACCACCACATATGTTGCAAGTGTTACAGTTTTTCCATAAGTGGGGTCCTCCACAATTCAGACAGGACTCACCAAAATATGAGTATCCACCATTCAACCCATTTGTGTTCCATGATGTCATGTCAAGAAGGGTATCAGACTAAAAACTAAAAATAAAATAAATTTAAAACTAATAAATATTTTTTTCAACACTTAAGGAAATGTAAACATCACACAAAAACAGAAAAATTTACTAAACTTTGCCATGTCCCCGGCAACGGCGCCAAAAACTTGATGAGCCCGCAAGTGTACGAGTCGTACAAGTAATATAGTGGCCCTTTTTAAGAGCTGGATTTCGAACCCACAGGGACTGGACCTATTTAGCTAATTATCAAATTCAAGTGTGATATTAACTTTTGCAAGTGTTGGTTAGAGAAGTTTTCGATAAAGTCTAATTAAATTTAGGGGTGGTCACATAAATACTCTGAAATAATTCAAGAAGCAACTAGAGCTAAGGCTGGAAAATCATGCGATACTACGCTTTGTAATGGTTTAAGTATGGAATTACAATTGTCGTCTCACATAATTGAAATTGCATGTTCACGGTTTTTCAAGTCTCTAAACACGACAAACTAGCCTCACAACTACATCATTGAGCAGTGATGTGACATTCTAGTTCGTGGGAAATTCAATTACGTGGATGTGGTTTACGGGATTTATGCTTTTGATTAGGGACTTTCGTACCTCTAATTATTCAACTTATGCTTTTGATTAGGCATTTTCGTACCTCTAATCATTCAACTCAACTTAGCTTCACAACTACTTCTACGATTGGTGGAGTGACATTTCTAAGTTATTTCATGTTACAATCCCGTTTTATCAACCAAGCAAGGCAAATTAGGTATAATTTCTTATCCTACCTGCAAATCATATCAAAAGATACGAACTTGCTCCCTACATTCTCATGTTCTTGCCTAGGTTTTCTTTCTCAAGCTTTTGCCTAGGTTTAACGTGTGTGTTTTCATGGTGATCAATCATAAAAACAGCCATAATTAAAAATGTAAGACAAAACAACAATTAATAACTTAAAACCAAAACAAAATCATGTATTCACAATCATACCATGAGGCCTCAACCCTAGAGGAAGGGTTCTAGCCACTCAAGTTCATACAATTACTAGAAAACATAATTAAAGTAATGTACTTACAAGAATAGGTAGAAGAGAGGATGAAATTGATGAACCCTAGGTGAGTTATCCCACTTCTCCCTTCACTCCTTGGCAGTTTTTCAAAAATAAATTGTGACTTTTCAATTTTAGGAGCTAAGGGACCTATTTATAGTAAATGAGAATTGTACAAAATTATTCCCGGCATGAAATAGCTCCGTGTCACGGAGGTTATCGCGCCAATATGCCTCTGTGACACGGATGCATCGCGTAGGCATTCTGGAAACCAAAACAGTCGCCAAGCAGAAGCTGGCCGCGTTGGCAGCGTGTCACGCTGCTTGTGCAGCGTGTTAGGTGGCGTGTCACAGCCCTTGTCGTGCAGCCTGCCTGCTGTGGCACGTTGCCAAAGCACAGGTGGGATGTTTCGCACATCCCCCTTGCCGATGTTCGCGTTCTACTTCTGATTCCATGCCTCCACTTCACCAGCTCATAGATTAGTTCCTAAAAATCATTTTAAACCTACAAAAACAAGAACAAATCAAGTCGGTTAGTATATATATTCACATTTACATAAAAATACATGAGAATGCATATAATTAAGTCGATAAACAAGACAAAACTAAGTTATAAAGCATCACTCGGGCATGCTATTTTGCCCGAGATCACCTAGCTCATCCCGTTTTAATAACCAAGCAACGCAATTTAGGTATAATTTCTATCCTAACTATGAATCCTATCGTAAAGATAAGAACTTTCTCCCTACATTCTCATGTTCTAGCCTAGGGTTACTCTTCCGAGCTTTTACCCAAGTGTAACGCATGTGTTTTCATGGTGATCAAGCATAAAAACGTAAATAATAAAGAATGTAAGACAAAACAACTACTAAAACTCAAAACGAATAAAGAATTCATGCAATTACATTCATATTACGTAGCCTCAACCCTAGAGGAAGGGTTTTAACCACTCATGTTCGTACAATTACTCAACAACATAGTTCAAGCAGCATACTTACAAGAATAATTAAAAGAGAAGGCAAAACAATGAACCCTAGTTAGACTTCTTCACTTCTCCCTTCGCTCCTTTACGGTTTCCCAAAGATATTTTGTGACAAATGATTCTAGGAGCTAAGTATCCTATTTATACTAAGTGGGAAAATACAATTTTTGGCCATGCATGAAACTGCTCTGCGACACGCTGCCCATTGCGGCAGTTTTGCTCCATGACACGGAGCAGTCGCGCAGGTGCACTGGACGGGTGACCTTGGCAAGGCATGGGAAAGAGCATAGGGCATGGCACGGAGGCTATCACGTCTCTCGCATACCGTGGCATGGACTGGACGCGCTGCACCACTAAAATCTCATCAGTTGACATTCCCTTGCACGCACATGACATGGGGCGTGACACGCCTGTTCGCGCGGAGCTCACACACCATGGCACGACATTGTTGCGCAGGATAAAATTCATGTCGGATGTCTTGATCGGTTAATTTGAATGAGTTTTTTGAGATTGAGAGTCCATTCTTGATGCTAGGAAGTCTTTACATAGTTATATTCGATTCTAAGGGTTAAATCTTGCATGCTCTAGTTGTAACTTGCCATCTAAAACAATCGTTGTATCCTTAGCTTGAATTGTTTTGATTTAATTAGCTATGTGTGAGTTCATATGCATGAGATGTAAAAGAGTTGTTCGAGGACGAACAAGGCTTTAAGTGTGGGGTAGTGATCTTGGGCATAATTACATGCCCAAGTGCTATTTTACAACTTCATTTGGTCAAGTTTGTCAATTTAAGTAGTATATTCTCATGTGATTTTGTACACATTCGTGCATAAACTAACCAATGTGATTAGCTTTTTGCTTTGTAGGTGAAAAATTCTAAGGATGAGCTTAATACGATGATGCACGAAGTAAAAGGAATTTCGAGATTAAGTGCACGGAAGATAGCATGAAAAAAATGTAGAAGTGCCTTGATCATACCCTGTAGCGTGCCACGGCAAGTCATCAACTTTAAAATCAAGTATGATGAAATCAACGGGTATAATGAACTTACCCACTTTGATGAGAAGGTCCTTGATTATTCCATCTGGGCCACTTGAGACTTGTCTGCCAACTGCAGCATCATTCGTGTTAGTCTGGGTTTACCCAACCCCAAGGTTTTAAAAAAGATAGGGGCATGAAATTAACTACTGCCCCTAAATCACATAGATCTCTTATCACCTCAGCTTTACCAATTTGTATGGGGAGGGTAAAACTCCCTAGGTCTTTGAGCTTTTTCGGTATCTTCCTCATTACCTTGTGGCTGCACTCCTCAATCAATGCCACTGTCTGAACATCCACCAATCTAACTTTGTTGGCCACCACATCTTTCAAATACTTAGCTTACTTGGGCATTCCCTGTAAAACATCAAGAAAAGGCAAATTTATGTGAAGTTCTTTGAAAATATCAGAGAACTTTTTAAAGCATTCCCCCTCCTTGCTCTTTTTGAGTCTTTGTGGGAATGGTGGTGGTGGTCTCTGTGTTGGCTACAATGATGGTTGTGCATTTTGTTGCACAACACTCTGATTATCACCCTTGTCAGTCGGTGGTCCTTTTCTAACTAGCTCCGCCTGCACCTCATTTCTCTTCTCTTTCGGTGGTGCATCAGCCAACTGCTGCCACTTCTCAGATTGATGGCGTTGACCTATCGGATGTTTGTAGCTATGTCACTGGGTAACCCTCCCTGAGGTCTGGTATGCTGAGCAACTGCTATTTGACCCATCTGTTTCTCTAGATTGCGGGTGGCCAACTGCTGATTTTTCAAATCTGATGCCATCCTCGCCTGATTCTTTGCTAACTGGGTCTGTGTTGCCATAATCTTTTGCAACATCTCCTAAATGTTGCTGCTCGACTGGCCACCATTCTGCCTGTTCTGCTGCTGCTGAGGTTGCTGGTAGCTTTGACTTTGATTTCCACCCCATGAAAATTTCGGGTGGCTCTGCCATTCTTGTAGTAATTGTTCCCAAAATTTTGATTGTTTCTCTGAATATTCCCAACAAAATTGACTGATTTAGGATTGGCCCCACAAGATTCTGCATTGTGCCCATTATTACCGCAGATTTCACAGCATATAGGAGCTTGCTGAACTACATTCACCTGTCCCTGCTGTTGGTTCATACTCAGTTTGTTGAACTGAGTCATCATCTAATGCTTGAATGATGCTAGTTGTGCCGCGAAGGCATTTACACCATCCACCTCTATCAAGTATACCTCTCCAGCCTGCAGGAAGTGCGGCAAGAGTCATGCTGGGGAATGCCTGCTCGGTTCAGATGTTTGCTATGGGTGTGGTAGATCTGGGCACATGCACCGAGCGTTCCCATATGGTAGACAGGGTGATGATAAGGGTCATGCACAGGCCACCAGGACAATAGTAGCTCCAGCCCGTTCCGCTCCACAAGGAGCATTGACTAGTGGAGGTGGCGGACAGCGGCAAAACTGATTCTATGCCCTTGCCATACGCCAGGAGTAGGAGACTTCGCAAGACGTGGTCACTGGTATGTTGCGTGTCTTTCATGACTCCTTATATTGCTAGTAGCCTTGGAGTTAGTCCCGAGACCTTGTCAGAACCATTTTCAGTTTCAACCCCTGTTGGTGATTCAGTCATAGCTAGACGAGTATAAAGAGAATTCCCGGTCATTGTGTTGCATAAGGTTACCTTCACAGACCTTGTAGAGTTAGCCATGACTGACTTTGACATTATTCTTGGTATGGATTGGTTGTTCGCATGTTATGCTTCGATTAATTATAGGGCCCGTAAGGTGGAAGTTCATTTTCTGGGTGAGTCAGTGTTGGAGTGAAAGGGTAGTTCGACGATACTAGCAGGTCAGTTTATTTCCTATCTTAAGGCCAGGAAGATGATCTCTAAAGGTTGCATGTATCACCTAGTTAGGGTTAAGGATGTGGAGTTTGAGACCCCAACTATTCAGTCAGTTTTGGTGGCGTGCGAATATCCAGAGGTGTTTCCTGATGATTTGCCCAGTGTTCCTTCGGAGAGGGAAATTGATTTCGATATTGATCTATTACCCGATACGCGACCTATCTCTATTCGTCCCTATAGGATGGCCCCAGCCGAACTAAAGGTGTTGAAGGATCAGTTAAAGGATTTGTTGGATAAGGGCTTTATTAGACCGAACCAGTCTCCATGGGGTGCACCAGTTCTATTTGTTCGAAAGAAGGAAGGTTTCCTTCGCATGTGTATTGAGTATCGACAGTTGAACGAGGTTACCATCAAGAACAGGTGCCCCTTACCCAAGATCGATGATTTGTTTGACCAGCTTCAGGGTGCCAAGTGCTTCTCCAAGATTGATCTCAGGTTTGGGTATCACTAGCTCAGGGTTCGGGAGAGTGACATTCCAAAGACCACTTTTAGGGCTCGGTATGGTCACTACGAATTTGTTGTTATGTCTTTCGGACTAACCAATGCCCCTGCAGCTTTTATGGATCTAATGAACAGGGTGTTCAAGGCATATTTGGACATATTCGTGATTGTGTTCATTGACAACATCTTGATATACTCATGGAGCGAGGAGGAGCATGCCGCTCACCTGAAAGTAGTACTTCAGACCCTCAAGGATTGTCAGCTATATGCAAAGTTCAATAAGTGTGAATTTTGGCTAGACTCGGTGGCATTTCTTGGTCATGTGGTATCAAGCGAAGGCATAAGGGTAGATTCCCAAAAAATTGAGGCGGTGAAGAATTGGCCTAGACCGGTGAATCCTTCGAAAATTTGGAGTTTCTTGGGTATAGCTGGATACTACCAGAGGTTTGTTGAGGGTTTCTCATCTATTGCGGCACATTTGACTAAGCTAACTCAGAAAACGGTGAAGTTCTAATGGTCGGATGCTTGTGAGAAAAGCTTCCAAGAGTTGAAGACCCGACTCACTTCAGCAACAGTGTTGGCTTTGCCTGAGGGTACTGAAGGCTTTGTTGTATATTGTGATGCTTCGAGAGTCGGACTAGGATGTGTGTTGATGCAACGTGGGAAGGTAATAGAATATGCCTCGAGATAGCTAAAAGTTCATGAAAAGAATTACCTGACCCATGACCTTGAGTTGGTCGCGGTGGTGTTTGCATTGAAGATATGGAGGCATTACTTGTATGGGGTCCACATGGATGTATTCATGGATCATAAGAGCTTGCAATATGTGTTCACACAGAAGGATCTAAATCTTCGGCAAAGGAGGTGGTTGGAGTTACTAAAGGACTATGACATGAGTGTCCTCTACCATCCGGGAAAGGTTAATGTGGTTGCGGATGCGCTTAGTAGGCTCTCTATGGAGAGTGTGTCCCATGTGGATGAGGGAAAGAAGGAGTTGGTGAGAGATGTCCATCGACTTGCAAGACTGGGAGTTAAATTGATCGAATGGACTGATGGCGGCGTTATTATGCAAAATGGGTTAGAATCGTCCTTAGTGGTCAATGTCAAATCTAAGCAAGATGAGGATCCGACCTTGAGAAAGCTGAAGGAAGCTTTGCGGAGTCAAGAAGTGGAGATTTTCTCCCAAGGGGGAAAGGGTGTGCTACGATACCAGGGTCGACTATGTGTTTCGGGCATTGATAATTTGAGAGTTTAGATATTGCATGAGGCACATGGTAGTAGATATTCTATCAACCCAGGATCCACGAAGATGTATCGGGACTTGCGAGAAATCTATTGGTGGGATGGTATGAAGAAGGATATTGCGGAGTTCATAGCTAAATGTCCAAACTGTTAGCAAGTGAAGATCGAGCATCAAAGGCTGGGAGGTGTACTTCAGGATATTAGCATTCCCACTTGGAAGTGGGAGGAAATAAATAAGGATTTTGTTACAGGCCTACCTAGTACTCACCGACACTATGACTCCATTTGGGTGGTGGTAGACAGTTTAGCTAAGGCGGCACACTTCCTATCAGTCAATACCACGGATTCAGCGGATGATTATGCCAAGTTCTATATTTGGGAGTTGGTTCAACTTCATGGAGTGCCCTTGTCTATTATTTAAGACCGAGGTATTCAGTTTACCGCTTAATTCTGGCGTTCTTTTCAAAAAGGACTTGGGACGCAAGTTAAGCTCAGTACAGCCTTCCATCCGCAAAGACGGCCAGGCAAAACGAACCTTTCAGACCCTCAAGGATATGTTGAGGGCATGTGTTATGGATTTTAAAGGTAGTCGGGATGATCATTTTCCCTTAATCGAGTTCGCCTATAATAACAGTTATCACTCCAGTATCCAGATGGCACCGTTCAAGGCTCTTTACGGGCAAAGGTGTAGATCTCCCATCGAATGGTTTGAGGTTGGCAAGGCAGCTTGATAGGACCAGATTCGGTTCACGAGGCGATGGTGAAGGTTCAATTGATAAGGGACCGGTTAAAAACCGCTCAAAGTCATCAGAAATCGTATGCTAATCTGAGGAGAAGGGATATGGAGTTTAATGTGGACGACTGGGTATTATATCTAAAGGTATCTCCCATGAAGGGAGTCATGTAGTTCAGAAAGAAAGGGAAACTCAGTCCCCGCTACATTGGTCCTTACCGGGTTATGAGGAGATCTGGTAAGGTGGCGTATGAGTTGGACTTGCCTCAGAATTATCTTCAGTTCATCCTGTGTTTCATGTATCGCTCTTGAAAAAGTGCTTGGGTGATCCAACTTTATTAGTCTCGGTAGACGGCATTGGTGTAAAGGATAGCCTCAGCTATGAGGATATTTTGGTGAAGATCTTGGATCGTCAGGTTCAGAGGCTGAGGAATAAATAAGTAGCTTCAGTTAAAGTATTATGGAGAAATCAACATGTTGAGGGAGCTACGTGGGAAGCCGAAGCAGATATGATAGCTAGATACCCTCATTTGTTCTCTATCGGTTCAGTTTCAGTTTGAGGTATCGGTTTTTCCCTAAACCTTTAATCAACTTTTCATGTTTAGTTCATGTGTACAAGTTTGTTTTATGATATGGTATATGTATGTGATTTCTGAATTCAGTTCAGCTATGTAGTTCTCTTCGGAGGTAGTCATTCCGTCAGTTTTTGACTTAAATGACCGGTAATTGTATATAGTGATAGCTTGTTTCTGAGTTTTCTGCATGTTTCTAACATTCGAGGATGAATGTTCCCAAGGGGGAGATATTGTTATACCCCGGGAACCCAAGGATCAGACCAGGAAGTAAAAGCGGAGAAAAACTGAAAATCCGCAGCAGGTCACAGAACGACCAGTGAGGTGGGTCGTGAGGAGTGACCATGAGTCATGAGGTGACTCATGGTCAGCATGGTTTGGCAAGGCCTAAGTGAGGAGGTCACGAGCCTGACCACGAGTCACCTCATGACTCATGATTCATGAGGTCACCCGTGGTCTACCTTGGAGGTTTGGCATGTTGGGATGGACAGTGTAGGCCACGGAAGGTGACCACGAGTCGTGGTCTGACCTCACGACTCATGGGGTCCCCTTGGATGTTTTGGATAGTGGACTCAAGGGACCATGGCCACGAGTCGTGCCCTGTGGCAACGACTCGTGAGGTCCCTCGTGGGGACTGGCGACCAGAAATTTCCTGCGTTTTAATAAAGGTGTTTTCGTAATTCCTAAGTTCCAAAGGCCTAAACTACGTCATTTTGGAAATTTTTTTGAGTGAGATAGGATGAGTTAAGTCCTTTATGCATGCCCATTCTCATGCAAAAGTTTAAAAAGATTTTTGGGAGATTCAAGGTCTTCTTCCCTAAATTTTCTTCAATTTCTTTGTGGGTATTCACAGAACCTCAAAATAAATCCATTCCAAGGTATGTAGGGTTTTAGAATGGGTGAAATTCTTCCTCACCCATGCCCAAAATTCAATTTAAATCATGAATCCTTCTATCCAAGTCTATGGGGTTTTACCCAAATGCATGAAAATGTGATTTCTCTTTATGGGTTTGATTTAATTGAGTTTTAATTATTGAATTATGAATGATGGCAGGTTTTACATTATTTTCCTTAAAATCATGTTTCAATCTTTTAAATCGAAACTGCCCATTTGATGAAAGTTCATGGAAGTTATGATTTATGATGAATACTCTGTATTTTTGAGTTTATTGATGATGGAAAAGCATGATTCCAAACTCCCATGTTTATGAGCATATTTTGAAATAATTGAATATGATAAAGTATTGGGAAATGCCCACATGTTGAAGATGATTTATGATCTATGAAGTGAATTACATGATTTATCGATTTATGATGTTGGCCAATGAAAAGGGCCTATGATTCTTGGCTAAGCATGTTTTAAAGGGGGATCAATAATGATAAATGTTATATTTTAGCTAATGAATCATAATGTATGATTTTATTGATTTACATATGAGCCTATATGCATGTTTTTAGGAGCCGTGTCTAGAACCGAGCAGTCTGGTGTTCAACGGACTACGTCGGTGTCTCATAAACATGTGCCACCGTGGTTTCTAATGATATATTATATTGATAATGATCCCCTCAAATGTGATATCACGCCTAATGCACGATCCTCGCCTGGCAAGCCAGGGTTGGCTCTGCCCACTTGAGCGAGATAGTGGGGCATCATAAAAGGCTCTACCATGATGGTGTCGGTTATGAGTCCTCCCATTGTTCCACATGTTTTATGCATTGTTATGTTTATGTTGTTGGCTCAAATTATGTTTTGATAAAGCTTTCTTACGATTATGAAAATGAATTATTATGAATGATTTGAAAGTCTTGAGCCTTATGTTTTATTATGAAGATTTGATGTAAGCATGTTGTCCTTCTCTTATATATTTATTTATGAGTTTTATTTACTCTAAAATGTCCATTTTACTTACCCTGCATACTCGGTACATTTCACGTACTGACCGCGTACTTTCTATGTTGTATCATTTCATGATACAGGGTCCGGATCTCAGGCTCATCCTCACTCTTAGTCTATCTCAGCTTACGCTTTCAGCTATAGGTGAATCCTCATGTTCCGAGGGACGTTTGACAGACTTTCATGTTATTTATGTTTTAGTATTGGTCGGGTTAGTTGGGGATGTTGTCCCATCAACCCCTCTTATGTATTAGAGGCTTTCAGACAAGTATGTAGTGCTCAGCTATGTATATGTCCAATATTTCTTGATGTTATTGTTACACCCCATAAGTTCCTAAAATTTAGTCGGCTTACTCGTACGTTAGTCAAGAGTTTTAGAGTACGACGCATACGAGTAAGGTCCTGGAAAGATCGAACGAGCGTGGAATTGGGACCACGCGGGAGAAGGCCGAAGTAGGCTGCAACAGGGGCGATGTGTCACGGACCCCTTCCCTGCGCGTTTGGCGTCGTGGCACGCCCGTAAATCAGCGTGATGGGGTCCATTCCACGGATCCCGTGTCCACCGCCCAAGTTTTATATAAGTTCAATATTTTCATTTGGTTTCATTTCAATTTAACAAATTCGCGACCAGAGAAGAGGAACACGCCATTTTCAGGTAATTCTCATCCGTTTACGCTACCAAACGCTGCCAAAACTCAAATTAACTTAGGGTATCTAAGTTTAAACCTGCTGGGAACATTACTATGGAGTTATTTTTGTGAAATTCGCCTGGCAAATCGTAACCTGTCTGAGTCAAAGTTGTCGTAATTGCTTCAAACTAGTTTTTGTACGATCACAGGCTTCAAGTAAGTAGTTCTCCCTTCTGAGCTCTTGGGAAATATTACGTTTTCGGCCTTGTTTCATTAAGTTGAAGTATAGACAATATTAATATCGAAAGTTATCAATTTACGTCGAATTTGGTATTGAAATTCATCTCTTTCTCCCAGTATAACGGTTACAGCTGAAGAGAGCTGGCGAATACAAGAGAAAACTCAGCGGTTATTCAGGAAACAACAATCGAGGTATGTAAGGCTTAACCCTCGGCAATTATTCTCGTTGTACAACATTATGACTTATGTTTTCGAATAGAAGTAACGATTCCATATGCTGTAGATAGTTGCTACCATTAGATTGTGATTGGACATGTTGTAATTAATTGTTGCTGGTACATAAAGAGTAGATACGCTGTGATTAGCTGCTATCAAGTAGATTACGGTTATATAAGCTCTGCTTAATTGCTAGAAAATGTATATAGATTATACTGCAGTATTCATCGTCGAGAAAGACAGGATAAGTACGATACGCGCTAGAAGCGTCATAGAAACTCTTCTATTCTCTAGTTCATCGTGTTAGTAGAATTGTATGTTTTATTTCTAGGCCTAAACCTTAGGAGCTCATGAGAGTTATCGAGCCTAAGTTAGTAAGTTGACCAGTATAGGCAGAATTAGGCAATATAACTACTAGTTTGGCACCTGTGTAGCCAAAAAAAGCACGTCCAGAGGCCATTGGCATACCTTTATGCCCCTGGGCCAAAAATCCAGATAGGAAGGCCATACCGGAGAGTCAGCAGCCGAAGGTTGTCTAGTGAGCTGAGTGACAGCCTGCCATCTAGTTACCTACTAGCAGTAATTGTCAGTTCCATTTGACTTAGCATTCACCCGACAGATCACCCAGGAAGCAGTTCAATCATTCAGGTTAAATAGACCTGTGGGTACCCTAAGGAAGGGAACCTTATTCGCAGACAACCACAGAGCCAACCACCCAGCCTATTGTTAGAAGCTACTCTCAGGTATAGATTGCCGTGAACGACTAATTCTAGGTAGACTTGTCCTTAAAGCTAGGAATCACCCAGAAATGTCATATAAGATTGGACCAGACCAGGATAGGGTCTAAAGTACCAGCACTGTGTAGTACAACACTACCCTCAGACTAAGAATGTCAGTAAGCTTCCTGTGGAGGGTTAGGGGCCGATTGCTCAGGAGCATGTTCGGCCAGTACCAGCCCTAAAATTATCCTAAACAGAGGACTGAGTAGTCAGTCATTAGCGACCCCGCAGTTATTATGAGTTATAGATGTCTGGGCCAACATATAGAGAGCTGTGTTGAACCACTCCAGATCTCGCCCTATTCAGTCCAGACTTTTAGAGATCATGATCACTATCAGGATCCTCTGATCAGAGATAGGCGCAGGGCATGCCTGTTAGCAGCCTTATAGACTATCCTAGAGGGCGAGCAGCGGTGGCGTTAGGCCCAGAAGGCCAATTACAACTTTTGAGTGGCTAGATTAAGATGTTGGTACAACACCTTGGTTGGGGTTTCCCTCACTTAGGAGCCATCCATGACCACTCCAGGGTTACTAGCTGTGTCGACGCCAGCCAGGGGTGAGATGACATTGCTCCAGAAGAGCGGCATGCCATTCGCAAGGGACATAGATGGGGTCCCAGGTCCTCATACAGTCCATTCCATGGTTGGACTATTATATGCCATATTGCCACCACACCCCCGTCGAGCCTGGTGCTCGGGGTGCAGATATCAAGAGTCCACTGGACTCAAACACAGCTACAGTCAGAGGCCGAGTGGGCTCAGTTGCAGACCCAGGGGACTGGTAGGTTGGCTATAGCACCAGTAGAGTCATAGAAACCTGGTTAAGGGTATATAGATTGAAGTGCACTCACCAGGGCTTATGGGGGCTCCCAGTGGGTTATCCGTGCTGGTTGTACCTTCCAGGCTTATGGGGGCAAGGTTAGGTTCTTGTTTTCATTCTTTTCTGCTAGCTATAGCTTATGAATATTTGATTATGCAGTCATCGCTTATGTATCTGTAGTGTTTGCTAGACGCAAGTTACAAATAAGCCAGCTTACAGGTTAATCTTTCTACCTCTTCTTTCTACTTACCTTTAGTATTTCACCACTGTCATTCAACTCATTTACTACCTTGCATATTTAGTACATATTGTACTGATGCCCAGATATGGGAGCTGCATTACTTGCCTGCAGGTTTAGACAGACAGGGTTCAGGATCTTCAGTAGCAACTGTTAAGAGTTCGCAGTTGGGTCAGCTCCTTTCATTCGGAGTTGTCAGGTTGTAGAGATTTTTGTATTTCTGTTATATAGCATTGTGGGTAGCCCGAGGCCCTATCCCGACCATTATTTGTACTCTTAGAGGCTTGTAGATTACAAGGCCTTAATCAGTTATGCTTCATGTGTTGGCTGTGTGACGCCTAGTATGGTAGCTCGTCTTCATTTCTGTTATAACTAGACAGCATGGTGGCCTTGTCGTCCCGCATAGGATCCCTTCTATTTCCTGTTGTTGGTTAGTTATTTTCGTTTACAGGTGGCTATACGGCCTTGTCGGTCGAAGGATGCATTTACAGCCGAGATATAGCCCGTTATTTTCTTCAATTGAGTCGCAGGATAGCACTAGACGTGTATAAGCCTATCTAGGTCAGTTAGTTGCCAGTGTGGCACCAGGTGCGAGTCATGATTCCTAAGGTAGGGCGTGACAATTATGCTATAATTACGTTTCCGCTATGTTTTTATGATTATCATTCTGCTTATTTGAATGAGATTAGTTGTATCCATGTGCCATGGATCGACTTGGGTGTCTCGGGGTCCCTTATCCCGTGTCTACGATTCAGGTGTATGTTCTGGTCGTTAAATCCGTGGTGAGAAGGGATGGACTGTTGTTTCTAGTCGTTGCTTGTGGGTTGAAATGTCTAGTGCTTATAACGAATTGAGACCATGACTCGTTGGAAGCCACCACGAGTCGTGGTGAGGCTTGATCACGGGCAAAAATAGCATGCCCGAGATACACTTTATGACTTCAATTAGTCTTGTTTATCTAAGTTATTGTATACAATTTCATGTAATTTTATATGAATGTGAGGATAAGTGCTAACCAACATGATTAGCCTTTGTTTTGTAGGTTTTGATGACTTTTGAGCAACTAATCCATGAGTTGGTGAAGTAGAGGCTTGGAAGCGGAATTAACCCGCGAACGTCAGCAAAGAGGAGGCACAAAATAGCCCACCTGCGCGTCGGCAATGTGCCACGGCAGGCAGGCTGATCACAACAGCCCACCTGCACGTTGGCAACGTGCCACGGCAGGTTGGCTGCACGACAATGAGGTGTCAACGCGCTGCCCAAGCAGCGTGACACGTTGCCAACGCGGCAGGGTGCTGCCGAGGCCAATTTCGGGTGATTTCCAGAGAGCTTTCGCGTCAGTGGCGTGTCACGGAGGCAGTGCTCCGCGATGCACTCCGTGACACGTTGCTTGTTATTCCAGGAAAAAGTCCCACTACTATAAATAGCACACTTAGGTTTTATTTGAGATATTCTGACTTGGTGGAGCAAGGACGTGGGTTACAGGCAGTTGAGGGACGAAAATATCAGGGTTTTTTCTCTCTTTCTTTCTTCTTTAATTCAATTGCTTGTATGATTAACACTCATTTTAAGATGGTTAATCCACAAATGAGTGGCTAATTCCTCTCCTTGCTGAGGTTATGAACAATTGTGATGAAATTTGATCATTAATTATTTGGTTTTTCATCTTTTCTTCTATGTTGTTATATTAATTCTTGTTCTTACTGCTTTAATGTGTGGCCTACGTTAATGTAAATCTAAAAAGTCCAGTTTCACTCGAGAGAGCAAGAAATTGGAAAGTTGTGAATTAATAGGATATGTTCTTTACTTGGTTTGGGAAAATTGAGTCTTGATTTGCTTTCAGGATAGAAATATACCTGAAAGTCATATTAGTCAATTTAGGAACCGGAATTGTATAGCTAGGACATGAATTGCATTTGATCATAGAAATGTAGACGGATGGTTCATGATTCTTAAGTGAGGTTAAATACGAGAGTTTTAATCTCTTGGCAAATGTTCTTGGCTAGCAACTGGAGGAAAAGATTAACCAAATTATGATGATAATTAATTTCATTGCATGTTCATTTAACCTCAGCATGCTCTCATTCATAGTTCAGATTCAAAGTAGATAATTGTTCTTAGCTTTAGTATAAAAAATTATAAAACAAACTATCAAACTTTTGGTTACACTGTTGTCTGCATTTTTAGAAGTAAAATATAGTACACTTGAGCAAATTGCACTTCATCCAAGTCACTGAGGGATCGATACTTGGCTTACTAAAGCCACTTACTACTTGTTCGATCACGTGCACTTGTGTGTCGTTTTATATACCCACAATCACGCGAACAAGGCTCGTGGTAAGGGAAGTTCAGATTGGTCAATGAGTTGACGCGGTCGATCCAATGACCCGTTGATTGAAGCAACGACTCATCCTGATGAGTCGTGGGAAGAACCTGAGGTTTGTCGTGAGGCAGTGGACCCAACGACTCGATACCACGAGTCGTGGTATCGTGCAATGACCCGTTGGATCGGTCGTTGGTCCGTTTGGAGCAGTTTTCCGGGGAAATTTCGACTTTCCCATGCTTTGAGACCCTAAACTACGTCGTTTTGTGTTTTTCTGGGTGTGATAAGATGGGTTAAGTCCCTAAGGCATACCCATTCCCATGCAAGAGCTTTTAGAGAGGTTTTAGGGAGACTTTGGTCTTCTTCTCCAAAATTCCATCGATTTCTTTATGGGTATTCAAAGAGCATTGAAATTAGTCCATTTCTAGGTATGTAGGGTTTAGAATGGGTGATTTCTTCCACACCCATGCCCAAATTTCAAATTTAATCATGAATCCTCCATTTAATTCTATGGGGTTTTACCCAAATGCATGAAAATGTGATTTCTTTTTATGGGTATGATTTAATTGAGTTTTAATTATTGAATTATGAATGATGGGCAGGTTTTATTTAGTTTCTTTAAAATCATGTTTCAAGCTTTTTAAATCTAAAATGCCCATTGATGAAGGTTCATGAAAGTTATGATTTATGATAAATATTTAATATTTTGAGTTTATTGATGATGGAAAAACATGATTTCAAGTTACCCATGTTTATGAGCATATTTTTGAAAGAATTGAGTACGTCACAGTATTGGGCAATGCCCACATGTTGAAAGGCTCTACCATGATGGTTTTGGCATCATGAAAGGCTCTACCATGATGGTGTCGGTTATGACGAGTCCTCCCATTGTTCCGCATATTTTATGCGTTGTTATATTTATGTTATTGGCTCGAGTTATGTTTTGATAAAGTTTACATACGATTATGATAATGAATGATTTATGAACGATTTGAAAGTCTTGAGCCTTATGTTTACTTATGAAGTTTATGTTACAAGCATGATGTTCTTCTCCTATGTTTATTTATGAGTTTATTTTACTTTTAACGTCCGTTTTACTTACCTTGAATACTCGATAAATTCCACGTACTGACCACATACTTTCTATGCTGTATCATTTCATGATACAGGGTCTGGATCTTAGGCTCATCCTCATCCTTAGTCCATCTTAGCTCACGCTCTCAGACTAGTGGTGAGTCCTCATGTTCTGAGGACCGTTTGACAGAATTTTATGTTATCTTGTGTTTCAGTATTGTTCGGGTTAGTTGGGGATGTTGTCCCATCAACCCATGGTATGTAGTAGAGGTTTTCAGACAATATGTAGTACTCAGCTTATGTGTATGTCTAGTATTTCCTGATGTAATAATATGGTTACATTTCTGTTATGTTTTAAATGAGAATATCTATATGCATGTGCCATGGGTCGACTTGGGGTCTCTCGGGGTCCCTTCTCCCCTGTCTACGATCTGGGTATACGTTCGGGTCATGACAGAAATCCAGAGGGCTCATCCTCAAGAAATCCCTCACCCTAGCTGCCGCTGCATTCCCATACTGAGGGAAATGCGCCACTGTCTGATTCTGGACCTGGGCATTCATGGCCTGTGCCAGCATCTGAATCACCGTCCTAAACTTAGCGCAGACGGCTGGCTCTAGTACATGCTCCTCATGAACAGGTGGAGCTGGCTGATGCTCGCCATCATGGGCACCCTCATGACCATTACCATTAGTGTTTCTCGTGGCGTTTACTCGACATGGATGCATGATTCTGCAAATGCAAATAGCATGAATTAAAAGAGTAAAGAACGTTCATCGCACGAAATAGATCATGAAAGAAGGGAACATTTCCTAAACGTCTATTAGCCTCTTCGTCATAAGTGTGGTGCGCTTCGCACCCATGAAAAAGACTCAACGCGGCTTTCAGACGCCTAGGACACATCAAACCTATTGCTCTGATGCCAAGTTTGTCACGACCCAAACATACACCCGGATCGTAGACAAGGGACAAGAAGCCCCGAGAGACCCCATGTCGACCCATGACATGAGTATACATCTATCCAATCACATGAGCGGAAGAATTAACATATAAGAACGTAATCATAACATAGCCAAAGGGAAAATCAGTACAAGACTTATACAATACGGCTAAATACAACTTGTAGTCTGATAAGCCTCTAAACATGAAGGACGGATTGATGGGACAATTCCCCAACTAATCCTGTTTCCAGAAACTAAAAGAACAACATAAAGGATGAAGATACAACCCTTGAAACATGAGGACTCACCAAGAGCGCCGAGAGAGAATTTGAAACTATCTATGGGTGAGGATGAGCCTGAGAACTGGGACCTGTATCATGAAACGATACAACATAAAAAGTATGCATTCTGTATGTGGAATGTACTGAGTATGCAAGGTTAGTAAAATAGACATTTAAAATATATATGAAATTCATAAATGATCATAAGAGTAGGATGTCATGCTCGTATCGTAAATCATAATAACATATCATATGGCTCAAGGTTTTCAAAACATTCGTAGCATAACATAATCATAATCATAATAGAAGAGATTTACTTAACATTACTTGAGCCGACATACATAATCATAACATGCATAAATCGTGAGTAACAGTGGGAGATTCTCTTAATCGACATACCCCATATGAGCACACATGAAGCCCAACTTGTAACCCTAATCGGGAGGGTGTTCGTACCTTGCCAAGGGTAGAACCATGAAAGTGTGATATCACCATGAAAAGGGGCCATTTGGGCCAGGGACTAACATGAAAGGGTCCTAACATACCTACGGTGGCACGTAGTTCATGAGATCTGGGGCTTAACTTGAGCCCCCGAACCTACTCGGTGTTCGATACTACTCCCAAAACATATATAGTGCTCATAATAATACATACATGAGTTCATGGGCTAGTTAAATCATAAAAATCATAGACATGCTTGAACATATGTGATCTAGCCATGAAATAATGCCCGTGAATCGACCAAAAACATAATTCATGATTAATAAGATTCATACATACTTGTAGATCATGCACATAGCTTGAATTTCATAAAATCATAATGGGTAACATAATGAATTCATAATTTAAAACGTAATTCATGCTGGGCTCGTAAAGAACATCGATGGGATAATAGATCATAAATCGATTCATCATGGGGCATGCATAATTAAGCTTAATTGCTTAGAAAATCAAAATCAACAATATTATAATCAATTTAAATCTCAAATGATGATCAAAATTCATATATTATGATAATATTTTAAAGTCACAAAATCCATAATTAAATAAATATATTTTATATAATCAAATACAAAACTCCATGAGTTTTTAATAAATTTTAAATAAAATCATAGAGTAGCAGCATGGGTGTGGAAGAATTCATCCGTTGATGACCTTACATACTTGGGATTATCACATTCTAAATATCACCTGATGACCCAAGAAGAAATTGCAATGGATTTGATGAATTATAGGCTTGAGTCACTCCCTAACTTCCTCTACCTTGCATGCATGAAAGAATGGAGTGAAATATGAACTTAACCCCTTTAAATTTCCCTATTCATAACCCAAAACATCGTAGTTTAGGCCTTAGAATCTTAAAATTTACGTAAAAGCCCTTACTAACTCACGGGAAAAGTAACTGTCAGGGGTCCCAACGAGTGACCTAACGACTCATTGCCAGTCCTCACGATCCGTCACCTTGCCCGTTAAGTACACTGTCTGAAATAGTCACTAGAACCTCTAACAGATGACATAACGATTCGTTACCTGTGGGGATGAGTCGTGGCCACCTCGTCAAGTTCACTTCCTCCTTAAAACCATTTTATTAAAATTCCTCCCAACGACTCACACCACGACTCGTTGCTTGACATGACGAGTCGTGGTCTCCTTCCGTTAAGTACACTGGTCGATCCTTCCATTTTATTTTTCTACTTTACCCCACGGCTGACTTGACGACTCGTAGTGGATGACCACGAGTCGCTCCCTCGCCCATGGGGACCTTCAACCATCCTTCCATACAAGTCTCCCCACGAGTCACCTAACGACTCGTGGGGTCTCCTCACGAGTCATCCAACAACTCGTCCTGTGCCTACAACCCAAATTTTCAGTTTTTCCCCGTTTCAACTCCTGGGTCCGATCTTTGGATTCTCGGAGTATAACACATAAATGTCCCCAAGTTAACCCATGGTATGAACATAATAACTAAAGATCAACAAAAGCAAAACTAATAACTAAATTCTGAAATAACGGAAGCCTGAATAACAAAATGTCTATCCAACGGTATATCATAACACCGAGTTCGGAGCTGAATATACAAATCTATATCTGAAAAGCCTCTACTAACTGATGAGATGCTGAGACAATACCCCAACTATCTCTAAATCTGAAACAAACGGACATAACTATACTGAAAGAAAGATGTCCTCGGAGGATGAGGACTCACCCAAGACAAGGTCTGGGCTGGAACGAGAGCAAAACTAACGGCGGGTCTGAGTCTGATCACTAGGACTTCTATCATGGAACAATACAACATAGAGTATGCAGCCAGTACTTGGAATGAACTGAGTATGAGAGGTAAGTAAAATAGACTGGGTAAGCATAAACTGAAAGCATGCATCTTATAAATCATAACATCATAAAAAAAATATTTCTGAGAGCAAGGTTTGCATGCTGATATCTGAAAAACATGAATAGACCTAAATGGATTACATAACTAAATCAAATGACCCAAAGCTGAAACTAAGATTCATATGTAAAAACTGATAACTTGATAATTGGGTCAAACCTGCTGAATACATAATATCATAACTGATAAACATGCATAGCTGAAATCATGAGAAAAAATGTCACGACCTGAGCATTGACCTGGATCATAGACGCGGGACAAGGGACCCCGAGAGACCCCAAGAGACCCCAAGTCAACCCATGGCATAAGCATTCACAAACTCATTCAATAAACATAAAGAAACACAATCATAAACCCAGTGGAAGTCTAACTTAACGTAACAATAGACTTAACGTCTAAAGCTGAATACATGTCTAGGTCTGATAAGCCTCTAATTTGGACGAGCTGATGGGACAATACCCCTAACTAGCTCAACAATACTGAAACTAAAAATACAATCAAGATAAATGAAAGTCTAGTCTTCAAAAGATGAGGACTCACCAACCAAGCAGGTACTGACTCTGATAAGCGACTACAAACGCGGCTGAAGTGAGGACCAGATCCTGCATCATGAAACGATGCAACATAGAAAGTATGCGGTCAATACGTGGAATGTACCGAGTATGCAAGGTAAGTAAAAGCACGTAAATAAAATAAATCATTTCTTTTAAAACCATTCATACATATCATAAGCTTTCAAAAGTGAGTAGGAGACTACATGCATTCATTCTGAAATCGTACTGTTATCATAATGTGTCCATGTATAGCTTTAGAACATCATAACTAACTCGAATGACTCAAAGCTCAAACATAACATTTACATCAAAACTGAACGATGAGTCAAACCTTGCTTTTTGAACATGCATGCATAAGATAATGATCGTGAGTATGCATAAGAGAATTCGAATGATATAGACAGTGGGAAACTCGTCACTTAACCGACATACCACGATAGAGCTTATGTGGTCCCAACTATTACACTCAAGTGGGCAGAGCCTTCCAAAACCTTTCCAGGGCTAAGGACGCTACCATGATATCGATATCAAGCTTATGGGCCATTAAGGCTGGGGATAGCTCACAAGGGAGGTCCTAAATATAATAGAATCAACCTACGTTGGCGTGTAGTTCTGGGGCATAGGGTTGTCGACCCTTAGCCAGCTCGGTGCTAGACTCTTCTCCCAAAGCATGCAATGCTCTACATCGTATATAACGAATCTCAACATTGTCCATTGACGAAGCTCAACATGAAATCATGCATAACTCAACATCGTATGAAATAAAGCTCAACATTATCTATCGAAAAATCTCATTAATGAAATCATGCATAGATTCGACATCATATGAAAATGAAGCTCAACATTGTCCTTCGACAAAGCTCAATGGTGCCCTACATCTCAATTATAAATTCATGCATATGAGAAGCTTTATTTCGAAACATACCAAAAGCTCAATCATAGGTGGGAATATCTACTCCAAATCATGTGGTAGGCTACATGTAGAAGTATTTACTCGACACACCACAAGCTAGAATTTATAATAAGAATTGGGAAATTTCTCTTTAAACAATGTGGTAAGCATATGTTGGGAAAATCATCACTTTAATCAACATGTGGGTATTACCCAAAGCTCTATCATTCTAGAATCCAATCAATTTATTTAGGAAACAATATCAAAATCATGGGTAGTTTTAGAAATATGCTTTTCATCATCAACTTCATCACCACTACACATTTACCATAAATCACCACTTTTATGAACTCTTCACCCACGGGCGTTTTAGATTCAATTCTTAGAAAAACAAATTTTATAAGAGAAACAAGTTAGAATCTGCCCAAGCTTCATAAATCATCAATATCAACTCAATCTAATCATACCCATGAATAGAGATATAAAAATCATGCAATTGATCAAAATTCCATAATTGATTATTCATAATTTAACACTAATTGATAGGAATTACGCATGGGTGTGGAAGGAAGACACCCATTAAAACCCTACATACCTGTAAATGAGGAATTCTATCACCCTTCAATTTCCCAAGGTCAGATTCCAAAGGAAACCTTGAATTTGGCCTTGAATCACCTCCTTCAAGCCTTCAACCTTGCATGCATGGGGAGTATGCACTTAGAATAGGTTTTCCCCTACTAAAACCCCTTCAAAACGAGCCCTAAACGACGTAGTATAGAGCCTTAGGACTAGGAAATGATGGAAACGCCCTTACTAAATTCGCTGAAAACTGATCACTGGGCCAAACAATGGGTGAACCAACGGGTCGTTGGAGGATACCACGACCCGTGGTATCTACCCGTGCTATGCACTGTCCCAGTCATATCTCGGAATCAAACCACGGACGAACAATACGAGTCGTTCTAGGATCCAACGGGTCGTTGAATTAGTCATTGATTGCTCCCCCGAACCTTCTGAACTTCTACCTAACGAGCCTCACCACGGCTCGTCTTACGCTTCAACGGGTCGTGGTTACTATCCGTCCTTTCTCATTGAGATCTGGGCTCCCTTACCACGGCTGCCCACAACGGGTCATTGCAAGCCACAACGGGTCGTTGCATGACCCATCGTACCTTCCTACTGCCAAGTCCACTTCCTACCACGACAACATACGACGGCTCATGGTTACTTACCGCGGGTCGTTGAATCAACAGTTGTTTCCCTCTGGTACCTAACCACCTGAACCCACGACCACCAACGATGGCCCGTGGTTACTTACCATGGGTCGTGGTACCTGTCGTACTGCAACCTTTTTCCCAACTTACAATAGTTTTGCTTTTAGCTTCCCGGGTCTACTCCTAAGCACTTCCGGGGTATTACAATATCTCCCCCCTTGGGAATATTCATCCTTGAATGTAGGAAACAAGCAACAAATAGAAACATACAATTTATCATACTCCAATGCTGATTATTTTAATTGAAATTTCACGGAATGACTACCTCCGAAAAAAACCACATAGCTGAACTAAATTCAAGCATCACATACATTTATCATAACATAATTCAAACTTGCGCACATGAACTGAACATGGAAACTGATTGGAGAATTAGGGCAAAAAATGGTACCTCAAGTCAGAACTGAGCTGATAGAGAACAAGTGTGGGTATCTAGCCATCATGTCCGCTTCGGCCTCCCACGTAGCTCCTTTAATATGCTGATTCCTCCATAAAACCTTAACTGAAGCTACCTCTTTGTTCCTCAGCCTTCGAAGTTGTCGATCCAAAATTTCAACCAAATTTTCTTCATAACTGAGGCTGTCTTTCACACCAATGATGTCTATCGGAGCCACCAAGGCTGGATCACCCAAGCACTTCTTCAAAAGCGACACATGGAAGACATGATGAACCGAAGATAACTCCGATGGTAAGTCCAACTCATATGCCACCTTACCAACTCTTTTCACAATCTGGTAGGGACCAACATAGAGGGGACTGAGTTTCCCTTTCTTCCCAAACCGCATGACTCCCTTCATGGGAGATACTTTTAGAAATACCCATTCATCTACATCAAACTCCAAATCTCTTCTCCTCACATCAGCATATGATTTCTGATGACTGTGAGCGATTTTCAACCGGTCCCTTATGAACTGAACCTTCACCATCGCCTTATGAACCGAATCCGATCCTGTCATAGCTGCCTCACCAACCTCAAACCATCCGATGGGAGATCTACACCTTCTCCTGTACAAAGCCTCGAACGGTGCCATTTGGATAAAAGAGTGGTAACTGTTATTATAAGTAAACTCAATCAGGGGAAAATGATCATCCCAACTGCCTTTAAAATCCATAACACATGCCCTCAACATGTCCTCAAGGGTCTGGATTGTTTGCTCGGCTTGACCATCCATTTGCGGATGAAAGGTCGTGCTGAGCTTGACTTGAGTCTGGAGTCCTTTCTGAAAAGACCTCCAAAATTGAGAGGTAAACTGGGTACCTCTATCTGAAATGATAGACAAGGGCACTCCATGCAACCAAACTAACTCCCGTATGTATAACTTGGCATAATCCTCTATTGAGTCAATAGTTTTGGCCGGTAGAAAATGAGCCGCCTTAGTCAACCTATCCACGATAACCCAAATGGAGTCATATTGCCTACGAGTCTAGGGTAATCCTGTAATAAAGTCCATATTGATCTCTTCCCACTTCTAAGTGGGGATGGTAATATCCTAAAGTACGCCTCCGGTTCTTTGATGCTCGACTTTCACTTGATGACAGTTTGGACATTTTGCTACGAACTTCGCAATATCCTTCTTCATACCATCCCACCAATAGATTTCTCGCAGGTCCCGGTACATCTTCGTGGATCCTGGATGAATAGAATATCTGGTAGCATGTGCCTTATGTAATATTCAAACTCTCAAATTATCAACATCTGCGACACATAGATAACCCTGATATTGTAGGACACCATCTCCCCCTTGGAAGAAAACCTCCACCTTTTGACTCTGCACCACCTCCTTCAGTTTCCTCAAAATTGGATCCTCATCTTGCCTGGACTTAACATCAACCACCAAGGACGATTATGACCCGTTATGTACAACAACACCGCCATCGGTCGAGTCGATTAATCTAACTCGCAACCTTGCGAGCCGGTGGAAATCCTTCACCAATTCCTTCTTTCCCTCATTCACATGGGACACACTTTCCATGAAGAGTCTACTAAGTGCACCCGCAACCACATTAGCTTTTCCCGGGTGGTAAAGGACACTCATGTCATAGTCCTTAAGTAATTCCAACCACCTCCTTTGCCGAAGATTTAGATCCTTCTGTGTGAATGCATACTGCAAGCTCTTATGATCTGTTATACATCCACGTGGACCCCATACAAGTAATGCCGCCATATCTTCAATGCAAACATCATGCAGCCAACTCAAGATCATGGGTCGGGTAATTCTTTTCATGAACCATCAGCTGTCTCGAGGCGTATGTTATTACCTTCCCACGCTGCATCAACACACATCCCAGTCCGACTCTCGAAGCATCACAATAGAGAATAAAGGCATCGGTACCCTCGGGTAATGCCAAAACAGGTGCTAAGGTTAGTCGGGCCTTCAACTCTTGGAAGCTTTTCTCACAAGCATCTGACTATGGGAATTTCACCTTTTTCTGGGTCAACTTAGTCAAAGGCGCTGCAATCAATGAGAAACCCTCAACAAACCTCCGATAGTAGCCAGCTAAGCCCAAGAAATTCCGAATATCCGAAGGATTCACCCGTCTGGGCCAATTCTTCATCACCTCAATTTTCTGCGGATCTACTTTTATGCCTTCGCTAAACACCACATGGCCCAAGAATGCCACGGAGTCCAACCAAAACTCACACTTGCTGAACTTTACATACAATTGACGATCCTTGAGGGTCTGAAGTACTACTCTCAAGTGATCGTCATGCTCCTCCTCGCTCTGAGATTATATTAAGATGTCATCAATGAACACGGTCACGAACACTTGAATACCCTATTCATCAAGTCCGTAAAAGCTGCAGGAGCATTCGTTAGTCCAAAATACATAACTACAAACTCATAATGACCATACTGTGTTCTGAATGCCGTCTTCGGGATATCACTCTTTCGAACTCTGAGCTGATGACACCAAATCTGAGATCTACCTTTGAGAAACACTTAGCACCCTGAAGCTGATCAAACAAATCATCAATCCTGGGTAAGGGGTACCTTTTCTTGACAGTAACTTTGTTCAACTGCCGATAATCAATGCACATACGAAGGGAACCATCTTTCTTCTGAATAAATAAAACCGGTGCACCCCATGGAGACTGGCTTGGTCTAATGAAGCCCTTATCTAGTAAATCCTTTAATTGATCCTTCAACTCTTTTAACTCGGCTGGGGCCATCCTGTAGGGAGGAATATATATAGGCTGCGTATCGGGAAGAAGGACAGTACCGAAATCAATTTTCCGCTCGGGAGGAATACTTGGCAAATCATCGGGAAAGACCTCTGGATACTTATGCACTACTGGAATTGACTAGACAGTTGAGGTCTCGGACTCAACATCCTTGACTCTAACCAGATGATACACCCAACTCTTAGAAATCATCTTCCTTGCCTTGAGGTAGGAAACGAAGCAACCTACAGGCACAGCTGAACTACCTTTCCATTCTAAGACTGGCTCACCCGAAAATTTGAACTCTACTGACCGGGTCCTACAATTAATGGAGGCATAACAAGCATACAACCAATCCATGCTGAGAATAACATCGAAATCGATCATGACTAACTCTATCAGATCTGCTGAGGTGACCTTATGGAGGACCAAGATCGGGCAATCTCTGTACATCCGTCCAGCTGTAACTGAGTCACCTATAGGAGTAGAAACTGAAAAAAATTCTGACAAGACATCGGGACTGACTCCGAAGCTACTGGATACATAAGGTGTCACAAAGGACAAGGTGGCCCCTGGATATAATAGAACATAAACATCAACATGGAAGACTCGTAACATACCAGTAACCACGTCTGAGGAGACCTCCTGTTCCTGACGGGATGCTAGGGCATGAAATCTATTCTGGCGCTGATCGCCAGCTACACTGGTAGATGCTCCCTGATGTGCTGAGCGAGGGGGTGGGGCTGCTGAGCTAGAAGCTGGGCCATGGCCCCCAACTTGATCCTGTCTCGCTGGTGGACAATCTCTAAATGTGTCCGATTTGCCTGCACCTAAAACACGCATCCCAACCTGCCAAGCATTGGCCTGCATGCCCTCGGCCATATCTGCGACAAGCTGGAACACCTAAATCTGTGGGCCTACTGCTCTGACCCCTCGAGCCTGATGCTCGCCCCCTCTGATCATGCCTAGGCTGAGATGGCACCCTCAAGGCTGATGAAGCTGGGGCGGATGATCTCTGGTGGGTGTGCTAACAGTGCCCACCTCCTGACCTAAGCTGAGGAAATCTGTGATCATTAGTCCTGGCCCTCTTGGCCTCTCTCTCTCTCAAATATGCCGCCTCCATCTGATGGGCGTACAACACCATCCGAGGAAAGTCCATGTCCTGATGGAGCATAGCAATCCTACATTCCTTATCCAAGTAACCTGCTATCCCATGCACAAACTTGCTCACCTGCGCCCTCTGGTCAACCACTAACTCCGGAGCATACTTTGATAGGCGGGTGAACTCAAGGGAATACTCTAGTACTGTCATCCTCCCTGCTTCAGGTTCACAAACTCTGCTGCTTTTAGCTCCCTCATCTCCCGAGGGAAGAGCTGATCGAGGAATGCAACCTGAAAATCCTCCCATGTGACCGGACCTGCTCCAGCAACCCTGCTGTCCTTCCATTGACAGAACCAGATATGTGCAACACCCTTCAACTGGTAGGAGGCCAACTCTGCGCACTCAACACCACTCACCCCTATGACCTGGGTGATCTTGATAATCTCATCCAAGAATTCATGTGGGTCCTCATCTACCTTGGACCCAAGAAACTCTAGCAGGTTCATCCTCAAGAAGTCCCTGACTCGAGCCGCCACTACACTGCCATTCTGCAGAACACGCGTAGCGCCTGCTGATTACTTGAGCGGTCAAGGCCTGTGCAAGCATCTGGATAGCGGCCAAAAACTCAGAGTGGGAGGTCGACTCCAGTGCATGAGGCTCCTGAACTGGTGGGACCTAAGCCCACGACCCATGCCATCCTTGTGGCCTTCACCATCTCCATTTCTCCGTCCATTCACTCTTCAAGGAGCCATACTCTGCAATCGTGAATAGCATGAATTAGAGGGATAGAAAAACTCTTCTTCGCACGAGATAGATAATGAAAGATGGGAACATTTCCTAGAACATCTCGTAGCCTCTTCGTCATAAGTGTGGCGCGCTTCACACTCATGAAAAAGACTCTACTTAACGCGGCTTTCAGACTCCCTAGGACACTTCAAACCTATGGCTCTGATACTAAGTTTGTCATGACCTGAGCGTAGACCCGGATCGTAGACACGGGACAAGGGACCCCAAGAGACCCCAAGTCAACCCATGGCATAAGCATTCACGAACACATTTAATAAACATAAAGAAACACAATCATAAACTAGGTAGAAGTCTAACTTAACATAACAACAGAATGAACGTCTGAAGCTGAATACATGTCTAAGTCTGATAAGCCACTAATCCAGACGAGCTGATGGGACAATACCTCAACTAGCTCAACAATACTGAAACTGAAAATATAATCAAGATAACTGAAAGTCTAGTCCTCAAAAGATGAGGAATCACCAACTAAGCAAGTACTGACTCTGATAAGCGACTAGGAACGGGGCTGAACCTGAGGATCGGATCCTGCATCATGAAACAATGCAGTATAGAAAGTATGCGGTCAGTACGTGGAATGTACCGAGTATGCAAGGTAAGTAAAACCGCTTAAATAAAATAAGTCATTTCTTTTAAAACCATTCATACATATCATAAGCTTTCAAAAGTGAGTAGGAGACTACATGCATTCATTCTGAAATCGTACTCTTATCATAATGTGTCCATGAATAGCTTTAGAACATCATAACTGACTCGAATGACTAAAAGCTCAAACATAACATTTACATCAAAACTGAACAATGAGTCAAATCTTGCATTTTGAACATGCATGCATAACATAATGATCATGAGTAATGGATATGCGAATTCGAATGATATAGACAGTGCTCCACTCATCACTTAACCAATATACCATGATAAAGCTTACGTGGTCCCGACTATTACACTCAAGTGGGCAGAGTAGTGCAAAACCTTGCCAGGGCTAAGGACGTTACCATGATACCGATATCAAGCTCATGGGCCATTAAGGCCGGGGATAGCTCACAAGGGAGGTCCCAAATATAATAGAAACAACCTACGTTGGCGCATAGTTCTGGGGCATAGGGTTGCCGACCCTTAGCCCTCCGGTGCTAAATTCTTCTCCTAAAACATGCAATGCTCTACATCGTATATAATGAAGCTCAACATCATCTATTGACGAAGCTCAACATGAAATCATGCATAAATCAACATCGTATGAAACGAAGCTCAACATTGTCTATTGACAAAGCTCATTAATGAAATCATGCATAGACTGGACATTATATGAAAATGAAGCTTAACATTGTCCTTCGATAAAGCTCAATGGTGTCCTACATCTCAATTATAAATTCATGCATATGAGAAGCTTTATTTCAAAACATACCACAAGCTCAATCATAGGTGGGAGCATCTACTCTAAATCACGTGGTAGGCTAGATGTAGAAGTATTTACTCGACATACCACAAGCTAGAATTTATAAAAAAAAATTGGAAAATTTCTCTTTAAACAATGTGGTAAGCATATGTTGGGAAAATCATCACTTTAATCAACATGTGGGTATTACCTAAAGCTCTATCATTCTAGAATCCAATCGATTCATTTAGGAAACAACATCAAAATCATGGGTAGTTTTAGAAATATGCTTTTCATCATCAACTTCATCACCACTACACATTTGTCATAAATCACCACATTTATGAACTCTTCACCCATGGTCGTTTAAGATTCAATTTTTAGAAAAATAAATTTTATAAGAGAAATAAGTTAGAATCTGCCCAAGCTTCGTAAATCATTAATATCAACTCAATCTAATCATACCCATGAATAGAGATATAAAAATTATGCAAATGATCAAACGCCCATAATTGATTATTCATAATTTAACACTAATTGATAGGAATTGGGCATGGGTGTGGAAGGAAGACACCCATTAAAACCCTACATACCTAGAAATGAGGAATTCTATCACCCTTCAATTTCCCAAGGTCAAATTCCAAAGGAAACCTTGAATTTGGCCTTGAATCACCTCGTTCAAGCCTTCAACCTTGCATGCATGGGGAG
This sequence comes from Datura wrightii, assembly GCA_035772735.1. Taxonomy (NCBI): domain Eukaryota; kingdom Viridiplantae; phylum Streptophyta; class Magnoliopsida; order Solanales; family Solanaceae; genus Datura; species Datura wrightii. Next base: position 15,762,786 of record JASDFA010000010.1, read on the forward strand.
TATGCACTTAGAATAGGTCTTGCCCTACTAAAACCCTTCAAAACGATCCCTAAACGACATAGTATAGAGCCTTAGGACTAGGAAATGACAGAAATTCCCTTACTGAATTCACTGTAAACTAATCACTGGGCCAAACAACAGGTGAACCAACGGGTCGTTGGAGGATACCACGACCCATGGTTCTACCCATGCTATGCACTGTACCGGTCATATCTCGGAATCAAACCACAGATGAATAAGAAGAGTCATTTTAAGCTCCAATGGGTCGTTGAACTAGTCGTTGATTGCTCCCTCCGAACCTTCTGAACTTCTACCCAACGAGCCTTACCACGACTCATCGTATGCTTCAACAGGTCGTGGTTACTATCCATTCTTTCTCACTGAGATCTGGGCTTCCTTACCACGCTGCCCACAACGGGTCATTGCAAGCCACAACGGGTCGTTGCATGACATGTCGTACCTTTATACTGCCAAGTCCATTTCCTACCACGACAATAAACGATGGCTCGTGGTTACTTACCACGGGTCGTTGAATCAACCATTGTTTCCCTCTAGTACCTAACCACCTGAACCCACGACCACCAATGACGGCCCGTGGTTACTTACCACCGGTCATTGTACCTGTCGTCCTGCAACCTTTTTCCCTACTTACAACAGTTTTTCCTTTTAGCTTCCCAGGTCTACTCCTAAGCACCTGAGGTATTACAAAAAATGGGAGACTCGTCATAGAACCAACACTATCACGATAGAGCTTACGTGATCCCAACTATTACACTAAAGCGGGCAGAGCAGTCCAAATTTTTCCGGAGCTAAGGGCGCTACCATGATATCGATATCAAGCTTAAGGCCTCTTGGGGGCCGGGGAAGCTTAGAAGGGAGGTCCCAATGAATATGTATAAACCTACATTGGCACGTAGTTTGAGGCCTGGGGTTTACCTGAACCCCTAGCCTACTCGATGCTAGACACTGCTCCCAAAAACATGCAAGGTTCTCTCCATCATTTTTCAACAAAGCCGATAATGTAATCACATGCATAGTTTGAAATCTGAATATGGGGAGTCGTGGCTCCAAATATATCATAAGCTAAAAATGGGAGTATAGACTTCAAGACTATTTGGTAAGTTGATTTATAGGACTAAACTAAATCATGAAGACAAGTTAAATCTAAGTAGGATTATCCAAAATCCGAAGATCATGCTTACTTGTAATAGTCTTCAGTAGTCAAAATCATAAATTAACATATGTGTGATTTGTAAACATACATACATGCTAGATACTTCATCATACTTTAAATTATGAATCATTGACTAACTTTTTTTCATGAACTTACATAAATGGGCATAATCTCCTAAAATTTGAAAACCTGAATTTATTATCAATTAGTACATAAAATCTTCCCATGTATCTTACAATATGTTTTGAAACATAAATGGAATTGACCTATAAATGAATCATAGAGAATTTCATAAATTTAGGTTAAAACCCCATAGGATCATACACTTGAATTAACACTTGATTCATGAACTTGAGGAGAAAAATTTAGGCATAAGAGTGAAAGAAAACTCTCATTCATGATCCTACATACCTGGGTAAACTTATTCTCAACTTGTCTTTGAAAGCCCAAAATATTTGGAGGAAAATTGGAGGATTCTAGGCTTGATCTTCAATGGAACCCTCTAAACTTGCATGCATAGGAGTTGAATGAATTAGAATAGGCTTAACCCTTCTTAAAACCCTTCTAACATAGCTTAAAATAACGTAGTTTAGGACTTAGGGGCTTAGAGATTATAAAATTACCCTTACTAAATTCGCAAAAATTTTCACACTGCCAGGAGTAATGACTCACACCACGAGTCATCCCTCAATCCAATGACCCGTTACTACGCTCATTACTTCCTTCACCTTTTTCCAGACTCTAGTCTTCAAACTACGAATGAACAAGATGAGTCGTTACCTGTCACAATGACTCTTTACTTCCCCCCGTTGTCACCATTCTTTGAAAATACCTAGCTTCTAGAATTCACACAATGCTTACCTTACAACAGGTCGTTCGTTGCTCCAATGGGTCATCGTATCCTTCCGTTGCCTCTGAACCAAAACTTGGACCTATCCTGAACTCTACCTACGACCCATTAGGATGATGCATTACTTGGAGTAATGGACCGTTACTTGACTCGTAGGTTCTGGGAAGACTGCACTGCTGACTTACGATAGGGTACTTAACAGGTCATTGTTCCCCACAACAACTTCTTTCTCTGAGTCATTCTTTGGCCCAAGGTTCTACTGAATGCTTACCACGGGTCTTACCATGACTCGTGGTAGCCTCTAACGGGTCATTCTGTGGCTTGTGCTGATGCAAAATTTCCCACTTTTCTACTGATCACCTTTCCAATCCCGAGTTTAGTCTTAGGGAATTTAGGGGTATTACAGTCGTACATTGGAGTAATGATTCCTCCAGTCCCTCGTTAGGACTGGTAGTGTCCCTTTTCCTGGGAAATTAGTAAGGGATTTTTTTTGTAATTTCTAAGCTCCTAAGCCCTATACTACATCATTTAAAGCTCTGTTAGGATGATTTTAAGAGGTTTTAACCTATTCTAAACAATTTCCCTCCCATGCATGCAAGACTAAGACTTCTCCATTGATGATCAAGCCTAGTGTATTCAATTTCTTCTCTAAACCTCTTGGGCTTCCAAAAACAAGTGTAGATTCAGTTTACCCATGTATGTGAGGGCATGAATAAGGGTTCCTTTCACTCTCATGCTCAAAATTCTCCTCAATTCTGGGAATTCAAGTTCTAGATTAAGTTCATGATCCTATGGGGTTTTATCCTAATTTTATGAAATTTTCCATGATTTATTTATGGGTTAGTTCCCTTCATGTTTCAAAGTATGTTTGAAGATTCATAGGTAGATTTTATATCTATTTTGATTCTAAATTCATGCTTTCAAGTTTTAGAAAATTATGCTCAATTATGAAAGTTCATGAAAAGTCAAGTATATGATTTATGATTTAAGTATGATGAGATATCTAGCATGTATGAATGTTTACAAAATTACCCATGTATGAATTTATGATGTTGACCAATAAAGTCTATTTCAAGTATGCATAATTTTGAGTTTTAGGCAAGCCCATACAAGACAAGTATGTTTTGTGATTTAGCAAAGGCTAACAAGATCAAATGATAGATATATGTTTTGGAGTCAAGATGCCTCAAATGTATAGATTCAAGTTATATTTTTGAATACAATTATATGAGCAGTATACATGTTTTGGGAGAAGTGTCTAGCACCGAGTAAGCTAGGGTTCCAAGGTTACCCAATCTCATAAACTACGAGCCAATGTAGGTATATTTTGGGGCCTCTCAAGAGAGCATTTCCCCCTACCTAAGGGCACACCGTGATATACGCATTACTTATCGTTTTCCCTGGCAAGTCTTAGGATGGCCCTCCTCCATGTGGGAAAGACATAGGATCATCATGCGCTCATAGATGGTGTTTGTTAGTTATGACAAGTCTCCCATTGTTCCTCATGATTTTAGTTATGCATGTTTATGACATATGATATTATGTTTTAAGTAGGTTTGACCCAATGATCAGTTTATAAGCTTTTACTCAAATATTTCAGTTATGGCAAGCCATATGACTCTATTTTCAGCTTTGGGCCATTTGATTCAGATGTGAGATTTGGTTTATGACTATTCAAGTTTTCAGAAATCAGCATGTAGTCCTTACTCTTATGACCTTATGATTTATATTATTTGCATGATTTTAGTTATACTAACTCAGCCTATTTTACTTACCTTACTAACTCAGTACATTCTAAGTACTCACCGCATACTCTATGCTGTATCATTTCATGATACAGGTCCAGATGCCCCAACTCAGTCCCGCCATTGGCCAATCTCCACAGCTTAGTCCAGTTTTCTTATTGGTGAGTCCTCATCTTTCGAGGACCTTCAAATTGTTGAGTTGTGTTACTTTTAGTTTTAGGCTTTTAGTGAGCTAGTTAGGGATGTTGTCTCATCAGTTCTTTAGTTATGTTAGAGGCTTTTTCAAACAATATGTAGAATCTAATCTTGTCAGTATTGACTCTGTATGGATGATATGTATTCAGAATTCCCCTTGTTTCTGTTTAGTTTATTAGTTTCCGTTTAATGTATTCTCTTTAGCCGCTATATTCATGCCATAGGTTGACTTGGATCCATTGGTGGTTCTAGGTTTCATGTCTCGGTCCGGACCTATGTTCGGGTTGTGACATGAGCTTCACCTGAGTACCAAGACCCTTCTGAAACGAGCTCCAAAACTAAGAGGTGAACTGAGTACCTCTATCAGAGATTATGGAAAAGGAAATTCCATGCAATTTAACTAACTCCCGTATCTACATTCTAGCATAATCCTCGACTGAATTAGTAGTTTGACCGATAAGAAATGAGCAGCTTTGGTCAACCTATCCCCACCACCCAAATAGAGTCACGTTGTTGCCGGTATGAGGCAACCCTATGATGAAGTCCATATTGATCTCTTCCCATTTCCAAATGGGAGTACTAATGTCTTGCAACATACCTCCAGGCCTTTGATGCTCGACTTTCACTTGTTGACAATTCAAACACTTAGCCACAAACTCTGCTATATCCTTCTTCATGCCATTTGACCAATAGACTTCCCGTAAGTTAGGTACATCTTGTTGGCACTGTTGTCGCCCAAACGCACGCAAGTGCAAGTGGTCATAAAAGTAATAAAGTGGCCCTTTTTAAGAGCCAGATGTCGAACCCACAGGGACTAGACCAATTCAATGAATATTCAAGTTCAAGTGTAAGATTAACCTTCACAAGTGTTGATTATAGATGTTTTTGAAAAATTATAATTAAGTTTAGGGGTGATCACAAAATACTTGAGAAATAATATAAGAAGAAACTAGAGTTAAGGCCTAATAATCATGCAATGCTACAATTCTCATTGGTTCGAGTATGAAAACTTCAGTTATTGTCTCAAATAATTAAAATGCAATGTTCATGGTCTTTCGAGCCTCTAAACATGACAAACTAGTCTCACACCTACATTGTTGAGTGTTCAGTGTGTTATATGGGTATCTAAACCGACACGCAAGTGCACGTGGTCGAACAAGTAGTAAGTGGCTTTAGTAAGCCAAGTATCGATCCCTCAGAGACTCGGATTAAGTGAAGTTTGCTTAAGTATACTATACTATATTTCACTTCTAAATATGCTGACAACAACGTAACCAAAAAGTGAATAATTTGTTTTATAAATTTTATAATAAACTACAAACAATTATCTACTTTGAATTTAAACTATGGATATGAGCATGCCGAGGTAAAGAACATGTAATGAAACTGATTATCATCATAAATTGGTTAATCTTTTCTTCCAGTTGCTAGCCAAGAACATTAGCCAAGATATTAAAACTCTCGTATTTAATCTCACTTAAGAATCATAAACCATCCGTCTACATTTCTGTGATCAAATGTAATTCATGACCTAGCAATACAATTCCGGTTCCTAAATTGACTAATACGGCTTTCAAGTATATTTCTATCAGGATAGCACATCAAAACTCAATTTTCCCAAATCAAGTAAAGAACAATATCCTATTAATTCACAACTTTCCAGTTTCGTGCTCTCTCGAGTGAAATCGGACTTTTTAGATGTACATTAATGTAGGCCACACACCAATGCAGTAAGAACAAGAATTAATAGAACAACATGGAAGAAAAAGATGAAAAACCAGATGATTAATAATCAAAATTTATCACAAGTGTTCATAACCTCAACAAGGAAGGGAATTAGCCACTCATTTGTGGATTAATCATCCTAAAACAAGTGTTAATCATACAAACAATTGAATTAGAGAAGAAAGAAAGAGAGAAAAAACCCTGAACTTTTCGTCCCTCAACTGCCTGTAACCCACGTCCTTGCTCCACCAAGTCAGAATTATGAAAAATACACTTAAGTGTTCTATTTATACTAGTGGGAATTTTTCCCGGAATAATGAGCAACGTGTCACGGAGTGCATCGCGGAGCACTGCCTCCATGACACGCCGTGGATGCGGACCCTCACTGGAATTGGGGTCCGAGAATATAACACCAACGTGGCACGACGTGCAACGTGGAGGCTAGCCACCGTGCCACGGAGCTGTCGCGAACCTCCACTGGAAATTGATGAATTTTCACCCTCCAGGCAGAATGCCTCCGAGATGGCAGCGTGACACGGCTCCATCGCGGAGCCCCTTTAATTTGTGCAGTCCAATGCCTTTTTCCGTGCTCAATTCCAAGTCCAACTCCGATATCATCCAACATGCATTTTAGCTCCTCGAAATCACATTTTACCTACAAAACAATGCTAATCATGTTGGTTAGTATAAATTCACATTTTATTACCAATTACATGAAAATGTATACGCATTGCTAGATAAACAAGGCGAAAATGATGCTTTTGAGTATCACTTGGGCATATAAATCTGCCCAAGATCACTTACCCCACACTTAAATCCTTGTTCGTCCTCGAACAACAAACACACCATTCATGCAATTTACATCCCAACCTTCGCTACTATGGTACAACAATTTAAGCTACGGTTATACCGATCATTCAATATTGCAAATCATCAAGAAACCATGCATGGTCTTATCAATGCGTACCTTCAATACATTAAGACTTCCTAGACTTTAAGAATCGACTCTCGATATCGGCAAACTCATGCAAATCAGCTAATCAAGATATCCGACACGAAAATCAATCTTTCCTCAAGCATGTGCCCTCACAACTCAAGAGAATCTTCTCCCTTTTTGCTCATGTGACACACAAACATTCAAGTAGGGGCATGTAAAAATAATTTCACTCTCTCTCCCAAAAGAATTCACATGCATCATGTCATGACCCATAAGCTTGCCCTTAGTGTATTACTCCACTAATATAAAGAAATGCAATGTAAGATCACGTAGGACTTTAATGGGTTGTAATGGAAGCTATGGAACTATTATATATTGGATTAGCCAATAATAGCCACTAGCATCCTTAAGCGCCTTTGCAACACATTCCCATCAACTCATGGACATTGTTTCTCTCTTTTCCTTTTTTTTTCATCGTCCCATTCTTGACGATTTACTTTAGTATGGCCCATTTCATTAAGCACATTTGACACAATAACAAAGGTCATTCTTGCACCATCATTATCGTTTATTTATAGCAAGTGCACCTTCAACCTTTTCTTTTCTTTCCTCACTCTGCTTTTCTTTTTCTTTTCACCATTCTCACTCTTTGACACTTTGGGAAAATTATTTTCTTCTTAAGCGCTTAAGAGTTTTGTATAGACTTTACGGCTAATGAAAAGAAAGAATTAAGCTCAATTTATACTTTTTGGACAAAAGAAAGAGATAATAGGCTAAAGGCTCAAAGGGCTGACTAGGGTATACAATCACAGAAAGGGGGAGTATGACAAAGAAAAAATTTAGAAACTCTTGGGTAAAACAAAGAAATGCCTACATCCTTTCCAACAATACACCTCCTTCATTTTGTTTTGTACACACACCAGGCAAGTTCTAGACACTTCACAATAGCATGGAATAACAATACCTCACTTCACACTTTATGCACATGCTCGATTCAAGATGCATTCACAGGTTGTTCAATCAGCTAATTACACGAATTCAAACATTAAGCCTCAATCACACCAACTCGAACTCTACAGCCTAGGTATCTCAACATATTTACAAGTTTGCATGCTTTCATACGAATCACCTTAGCATTTTGAATACCAGTTACAACACGCAACCAAGATTTCGCAACCATATAGTAACTACAGGTTTCGGGATGCAATCCACCAAAGAAAAATGAAAAATTAATTGAAAAAGATCTACTCCTAACGACTACATTTCCCTTAAGACAGTCGTCATCCATCCATCATAGGGAACGGTCACTAACTATGACGTCGGTTCAATGGGACCATTCTCGGTAAAAGAACCGAAAACAAACGCCGAGAAACCCAAAATAAAAAATTGAAAAATTTTGCAAAACATCGATCATTTCGATAGAAAAATATTTACAAAAATTTTAAATATAAACAAAATATTTTCACAAAATTTTAAAAATATCGATCATTTCGATAAGAAAAAATATTTACAAAATTTTTTTACAGAATCAGCTGGCAACATTCCACAACACACATCAATTCCACAAATATGTACAGATACAGAACAGTTTAAAAATTCACAAACACAGGGAAACAAAACATGTAAATATACAGAGGAAAGCATACAAGCAAACCAGCCCAGCCCAGCACCTAACTACTCCCACCCCACACTTAAACCGAACACGGTCCCCAGTGTTCACAAAAATTAAAAATCACAAAATTGGGTGGTGGAACTCCCTAATCAGTCAAAGTATTCCACTTCTTCATCAGGTGCTGCTGCCTCATCTCCCATGTCCGAGTCGCCTCTGTCGTCGTCATTGGACTCCACACCGGAGTCCTCCCAACGTGTCTCCTCGTCCGTGGGGACGTCATCGTCTGTGGGCTCTACAAAGGCTGGCCCCACTCGTCATAGAGCCCTGGCGTTTTTGCCAAACGGGTAATCTAGCTCAAGTTGCCATAGCTCCTCCTCTGTGGCTGGTCTCCCACCTATCCTGAGCTGGAGCATTTGCATCCCATACATCCGCGCCATGTACTGGTCATCACGAGCATGTCGCTCGCCAAGTGTCAGCACTGGCTCGTGGGTGGTGTCGGGAGCCTTAGTTTTGGTCACATCCAAGGCCCGCCGCTCCAACTGCGGGATATAATCCAAAGCCTCTTCCTCAACGTCGAGGCCCCGGACAAATGTGGTGAGTAGTCCACCGAAACCATACATGTGGCCCTGGTGTAATCGGGCTCTCTTCATGGCGGATATGATGACCACCCCGACATTAATCTCCAGCCCTTTCATCAGGGCGTACACCAGGCAAACACGGTCCCGGGTCACATCAGTCATGTGTACCCCCGGGATTAGGCACGAGCAGACTATCTTCAGCCAGATTCGGGCTTCCCTGTTCATTTGAGAATATGGCAGAGTCTGGTGGTAGCCCCTTTCTTTAGGTCTGCTCCATCTAGCTGTGGATCGAGCCCCACACAGTGTGCGTCTGATGTCGGCATATGGTGGGGTAATGTTCAGCTGGCGGAGAACGTGGGTGTCTGTGTCCCGTGCTCCGATGATGGCATTTAGCTGGTGGGGTTCCAAAGTGACTATCTGCCCTCTGATTTTGATGGTGTGGCTTCTTATTGACGGGTTCCAATTTGCATAGAACTCCCGGACCAGGTGCAAGTTGCATTCTTTGGGCTCCTGAAATATGAAACTTAGCCCAGCAGCCTCGATCCGTTGGACTATTCTGGGGAACTCCCTTGGTAATGGCTCCCGTGCTATATGCTCCTTGGGGAAGTATTTATTCTCTTTGTGCTTGGCATACCACTTTTTCCCCTTGTAAGTCACCCATCTCGTTCCGTATTGGCGGCGCTGGCCGCGTGGAACTGCTGGTGCAGCTGGGACTGCTGTGCCTGGTCTGAGTCGCTTTCTTCCGGTGCCTGAAGTTGATGCACCCTTACCTTTATCTTGCCTGCTTGCCATTTTACCTGTCAACACAAGTAAACAAGCTCAATGTCAAGCTAAATGAATATTAACTTCGGCTAAGGTCGGGTTAGCTAGGTTCACCCCACACTTAGTCCTTTAGCTACAGTTACAATACTACGGCAAGAATAACTTTATTTACACCAAACAACCAGCTATACAATCATGCTTAGTGCGCTCGAACGAAAATTCGACGGTATAACTTCTGCGTACTACTCAGACTTCGTACAGATAATCCCAATCACTACCATCGCTAACATTTTAATCATCGCACTTAGCAAAGAAAAACAACGAAACAAAAACAACAACAAAAATTCTATACACATGAACCTATACAACCAACCAAATTTGAACAAATTTTCAACATTTTCCCCAAACCCGAGAATTCGTCATCAATTAACATTCAAACAATTTGTACAGCGATTCAACCCATTCAACACGTACAACCCGGCATACAATTCATGATTTCGACACATTACCAACTTCAAATTCAACAACAAGCCCTAGAATTGATTTCTTCTATCAAATTCGAATAATTCATGCAATCGACAAGTTCAAACGATCATTACGACATTCCGAACATTTATCAATCAACAATTTACTCGAAGTCATGCTAAATTTCGACTTAGGGCGATTTATCTCACCTCCCATGCTTAATTTCGAATAAAATCGACAAAAACTTGAGAGAGAATCGGAAAACATACCTTAACATTGAAGAAGCAAAGAAAACTTGGTAATTTGTTTCCTTAAGCCGTGGCACGTTGGTGGAGGAGGGGTTTTGGGACGTTTGGTCGCGGAGGAAAATGAAAATGAGGGAAAAAAGCGAGAAATCGGGGTTTAAAAGGTAGAAAACACGCGGGTCACCCGGCGACCCGGTGTGACCCATCACAATTTACACGGCAACGTGTCACGGAGTGCATCGCGGTGCACTGCCTCCATGACACGGAGCCATCGCGACAACTTTCTGGAAATTGTAAAATTTCCGGATTACACCTCAACGTGTCACGGAGGGTAACGCAGAGGTCTTCCTCCGTGACACGGAGCTATCGCCCCAGCTCACTGTCTTCTACATTTTATTAATTTTTCATACCTCGCCTTTTCCTTCACGATTCCGTGCACATTTTCTTCCGTTTGACCTGAAAATCATCTCACTAAACAAAATTGGTTAGAATAATAGGTTTCACCTAACTAAAAAAATAAAAATACTAACTAAAATGAAAAATTTTGTAATAAATCAAGAAAAAGAAAAAGAAAATCTATTTACACTTTACAAAATGAAAGAAATTTTTTTTTTCACGGGTTGCCTCCCGTGCAGCGCCTGGTTTACCGTCTCGGCTCGACGTCATTTACGCTCAATTGTCCGCTAGGGTGATGGACGATTTCTCACGATCATTGTCCTCCCCCCAGTAGTGCTTACACCTATCCGGTGGTCTTCCCAATAACTCTCGGGAATGCTTCATCTGCTTAGCATTACCATGATCAATCACATTGATCACCAAGAGTTCTTCATGCACCATCGGAGCTTGGGTGCTTTATACACATCGAACACCTCTACCTTGTCGTGTGCTCGCATTGTAAGTTGCCCCGCAGCTACGTCGATTAATGCTTTCCCGGTTGCCAAGAAGGGTCGTCCCAAAATAAATGGGACTTCTGCGTCTGGTTCAAAATCCAGAACAATAAAATCTACCGAAAAAATTAGGGAGCCAACTTGCACTAGAAAATCCTCAACAACGCCATCTGACCTAGCTAAGGATCGATCCGCCAACTACAAGATTACGGTTGTAGGTCTAGGACTCCCTAGACCCAACTTTCTGAATACCAAAGATGGCATCAGATTTATACTTGCCCCCAAGTCACACAATCCACGAGCTCGGATGCTCTGCCCAATAGTAAGCTGGATAGTAAAACTTCCAGGGTCTTTTAACTTTGTGGGCAGTCTGTTTTGGATCCGGGAAGTGCACTCCTCCGTCAAAGCCACTGTGGCATACTCAGTCAAATGACTTTTGTTGGCCACGATGTCTTTAATGTATTTAGCATATTTTGGCACTCCCTGCAAGACATCAACAAGAGGTAAGTTAACATGTACCTATTTAAGCACCTCCATGAATTTCTTGAAACATGCCTCCTCCTTGTGTTTCTTGAGTCGTTGAGGGAACGGGGGTGGAGGTTTTTCTGATTTAGCTTCTTTGGTCTTCCCCCTTTCCGAACTTTGCTCCCCCTTAACTTCTGCTGCTCCCGAATTTTGAGGTGGTCTTTCTGGTTCCACCTCCTTCAGCTGCAAACCACTCCTTGTGGTCACTGCATTTACCTGCTTCGGATTCGGATCCGTGTCACTCGGCAGTCCTCCTCTGGGCCTTGTATTTTGGGCACTAGCAAATTGCAAATTGATACTCAAGAGCCTTGGTCGCTAACTGGTTATTTTTCACTTCGGCTGCCAATTTAACATAGTCAGCCTGCAATTGCGCTTGATTAGCGATCATGGTCTTGAACATCTCCTCAATGCTGGGTGATGGTGGTGGAGGAGGGGCATTGTTATTTCTGAATTGAGATTGGTAGTTCTGTTGCCCTCCTTGATTCCTTTGCATACCCTGACCCGCACTTTGGCCTTGATGGTTGTTGCTACCCCATGAAAAATTTGGATGGTTCCTCCAATTTGAATTGTAGCTACTCCCATAGTGCTGATGATTTCTTTGTGCATTGCCCACAAAGTTAACCGAATCAGGGTTGGCTCCACAGCACTCGGCTGAGTGCTCACTGCTTCCACACACTTCACACCACATTTGCTGGACTGCATTAACTGGAGCTGAAGGCTGGTTCAAAGTCATGTTGCTGAAGTGGTTGTTCAATTGATTTTGCAAGGCAGCTATCTGTGCAGCGATAGCTATGAATCCATCCACTTCAAGCACTCCTGCTGCTTTCCTTGTTCCACCTCGTGATGACTTAGCATTCCATTCTGGATTGCCCTGTGAAATCCGGTTTAGCAAGGTGTACAGCTCCTCATAAGTCTTTTCCAGCGCTTGCCCTCCAGCTGCTGAATCTAGCAAAATTTTGGTATGGGGTTCCAAATCCTCAATAAATGTGTGCACCAACACGTCATTGGACTGATGATGATGAGGACAGTCCCGCAACATGGATTTAAATCTCTCCGAGGCTTGTTATAAATTTTCTCCCTCTCTCTGTTTGAAACTTAGAATTTGACTTCTAAGTCTTGCTGTTTTGCCAAAGGGAAAAAACCTTATCAAAAACTTTCGTGCAAGATCATCCCACGTTGAAATAGAATTTGGTGGCTCAGCTTTCAACCACCTCTTGGCTTCTCCGAGTAATGAGAACGGAAATAATGTAAGCCGAACATAATCAGGTGACACTCCAGCGGGTATATAAGTGTCACTATCTCCAAAAAGTTTTGGAGATGCTATTGTGGGTCTTCATGAGGGAGATCGGTAAATTGCCCGCTTGTGTGCAATAGTTGCACCATATTTTGCTTGAGTTCAAATCTCCCTCCAGTTTGCGGATACTGGATGTAACATTGTTGGCATGTGGGATTTCCACCTCGCGAACCGGCCTTGCTGCTGCTTCATCGGGCACTAACACTGCCCTCACAACCGGTGGATTTTGTTGCTCCATAATAGTCTGTTTGAGCAACTGCAGCTTCCTTTGTAAAGCTTCTCTTCGTTTACTATGAAATATACGTTCAGGCTCTATATAAGATTCCACCAGCTCTTTGTCTCTTGCCAGTGTTCACAGCAATTAAGTCTGTAAAATACAGGCTAAGACCAAGTTGTCAACACTTAAGAAAAGAAAATAAAAATACAGTAAATTTACACTTAACACAATTTCACCAATTGCCAAGTCCCCGGCAACGACGCCAAAAACTTGTTCGGTGTGTTATATGGGTATCTAAACCAACACGCAAGTAAGTGCACATGGTCGAACAAGTAGTAAGTGGCTTTAGTAAGCCAAGTATCGATCCCTCAGAGACTCGGATTAAGTGAAGTTTACTTAAGTATACTATACTATATTTCACTTCTAAATATCCTGACAACAACGTAACCAAAAAGTGAATAATTTGTTTTATAAATTTTATAATAAACTACAAACAATTATCTACTTTGAATTTAAACTATGGATATGAGCATGCCGAGGTAAAGAACATGTAATGAAACTGATTATCATCATAAATTGGTTAATCTTTTCTTCCAGTTGCTAGCCAAGAACATTAGCCAAGAGATTAAAACTCTCGTATTTAATCTCACTTAAGAATCATAAACCATCTGTCTACATTTCTGTGATCAAATGCAATTCATGACCTAACAATACAATTCCGGTTCCTAAATTGACTAATACGGCTTTCAAGTATATTTCTATCAAGAAAGCACATCAAAACTCAATTTTCCCAAATCAAGTAAAGAACAATATCCTATTAATTCACAACTTTCCAATTTCGTGCTCTCTCGAGTGAAATCGGACTTTTTAGATGTACATTAATGTAGGCCACACACCAATGCAGTAAGAACAAGAATTAATAGAACAACATGGAAGAAAAAGATGAAAAACCAGATGATTAATAATCAAAATTCATCACAAGTGTTCATAACCTCAGCAAGGAAGGGAATTAGCCACTCATTTCTGGATTAATCATCCTAAAACAAGTGTTAATCATACAAACAATTGAATTAGAGAAGAAAGAAAGAGAGAAAAAACCCTGAACTTTTCGTCCCTCAACTGCCTGTAACCCACGTCCTTGCTCCACCAAGTCAGAATTATGAAAAATACACTTAAGTGTTCTATTTATACTAGTGGGAATTTTTCCCGGAATAATGAGCAACGTGTCACGGAGTGCATCGCGGAGCACTGCCTCCGTGACACGGCGTGGACGCGGACCCTCACTGGAATTGGGGGTCCGGGAATATAACACCAACGTGGCACGGCGTGCAACGCGGAGGCTAGCCACCGTGCCACGGAGCTGTCGCGAACCTCCACTGGAAATTGATGAATTTTCACCCTCCAGGTAGAATGCCTCCGCGATGGCAGCGTGACACAGCTCCCTTTAATTTGTGCAGTCCAATGCCTTTTTCCGTGCTCAATTCCAAGTCCAACTCCGATATCATCCAACATGCATTTTAGCTCCTCCAAATCACATTTTACCTACAAAACAATGCTAATCATGTTGGTTAGTATAAATTCACATTTTATTACCAATTACATGAAAATGTATACGCATTGCTAGATAAACAAGGCGAAAATGATACTTTTGAGTATCACTTGGGCATATAAATCTGCCCAAGATCATTGAGCGGGGATGTAACGTCCTAATTCGTGAGAAATTTAATTACATGGACGTGGTTTATGGAGTTTGCACCCTTGATTATGGACTTCCGTACCTCTAATCATTTAACCAAACTTAGCTTCACAACTACTTCTACGAGTGGTGATGTAATAATTCTAAGTCGGTGTCTAGATTATCCCGTTTTAATAACCAAGCAAGGCAAATTAGGTACAATTTCTATCCTAATTGTGAATCCTATTATAAAGATAAGAACTTGCTCCCTACATTCTCATGTTCTAGCCTAGGGTTACTCTTTCGAGCTTTTACCCAAGTTGAACGCATCCGTTTTCATGGTGATCAAGCACACAAACATCAATAATTAAGAATGCAAGACAAATCAACAACTAAAACTCAAACCAATGAAGAATTCGAGCATTTAAAATCATATTATGTAGCCTCAACCCTAGAGGAAGGGTTTTAGCCACTCATGTTCGTACAATTACTCTAAAACATAATTCAAGAAATGTACTTACAAGAATGATTAGAGGAGAATGAAATATAATCAACCCTAGGTAGAGTTCTTCCGTTCTCTCTTCGCTCCTTTACAGTTTACAAAAATTTTTCGTGATAAATGATTCTAGGAGCTAGTATCCTATTTATACTAAGTGGGAAATACAATTTTTGGCCGTGCATGATACTGCTCCGTGGCATGCTTCCCATCGCGGTAGTTCACGGAGCAGTCGCACAGGTGCACTGGACGGGTGACCTTGGCAAGGCACAGGCGAGAGCATAGGGCGTGGCACGGAGGCCATTGTGCCTCTCGCATGCCGTGGCACAGACTAGACGCACTGCACCACTAAAATCTCGACAGTTGACATCCCCTCGTGCGCGCATGGCATGGGGCATGACACGCCTGTTGGCGCGGAGCTCGCACGCCATGGCACAACACTGTCCCGCAGGCACTCTGCCTGGCACTCCTCGCGTGCACTCCTGCCTGCGTGACACGACTTCCTTCACAACAGTCTCTTGTCGTGGCACACCGCGGGGCATGATCGAGGCACTTCTACATTTTCTTCATGCTATCTTCCGTGCACTTAATCCCGAAATTCCTTTAACTTCATGCATCATCATATTAAGCTCATCCTTAGCATTTTTCACCTACAAAGCAAAGAGATAATCACATTGGTTAGTTTATGCACGAATGTATACAAACTCACATGCGAATATGCTACTCAAATTGACAAACTTGACTAAATGAAGTTATAAAATAGCACTTCGACATGTAATTATGCCCAAGATCACTACCCCACACTTAAAGCCTTTTTTGTTCTCGAACAACTCTTTTACATCTCATGCACATGATGACTCAAACAAAGGTAATTGAAGCAAGACAATTCAAGCTAAGGCTACAAAGGTTGTTTTAGATAGCAAGTTGAAAATAGAGCATGCAAGATTTAACCCTTAAAATCAAATATAACTATGTGAAGACTTCCTAGCCTCAAGAATGGACTCTCACTCAAGAAACTCATTCAAATTAACCGATCAAGACATCCGACATGAATTTTATCCTTCATTAAACATGTGCCCTCACAAAAAGAGAGTTACCATTTCTCACTCGCGATTCTTCAAATTTAGAACATGTATGAGTCTATGCATAAGAGATAAGCTCACTCTCACAAAGAATTCACATGCCACGTGTATTGACCCATAAGCTTGCCGTTAGTGTTTTACTCCACTAATTTAAGAATGTTCGAAAGTAAGATCAAGTAGGACTTAATGACATGTAATGTAAGCTAAGGGCGGTTAGGTACTATTATGGCCAGTAATAGTGACTATCTTCCCTAAGCGCTTTTAATACACCACGGTTTCATTAGGAATTTCCATCCTCCTACTTCACCTTTATACTTTCCAACTCCCATTTTCCTCTTTTGTTTTCCCATTTCATTAGGCACACTTAAGCTATTAGTACGGAGTATTTGAGCAATTTTATTTGATTTTCTTTTTCACTCTTTTCTTCTTTTACTCCCTACTAACTCTTATTCATCTTATACAATTGCACCTCTAGTCTTCTCTTCAACTCCCACAACTACTATTTTCCTTCTTATTTCACTTCTCACTCCTTAACTTCTTTTGCGATTTCACATAAGCTCATTGGAGTTTTGGATCAAATTAAAGGCTAATGAAATGAAAGGATTAAGCTCATTTTGTGGCTAGAAAAGAATAGGCTAAAGGCTCAATGGGGCTAACTAGGATCAATCATTCAAGGTAGATAAAGCAAGGGATAAAAATTAGGCTCATTCAAAGAAATGTCTAAATCATCTCCTACAATCTACATCCTTCATTTCGCTTTGTATACACACCAGGCAAGTTCTAGACATTACACAATAGCATGGAATATTCAAAAACCTTACACACACAACACATGCTTAATTCAAGATAAATTCAGCAGACTCTTAACTCAGCTAATCACAAGAATGTAGAATTCAGCTTTAAACACATCGAGTCACATCCAAGAGTTTAGGTGTCTCAAACTGAGTTATAAAACTGCTCACATGCTTCAAAATTTACAACACTTGCATCTCACAATCATACATAACACATAACAAGAACATCAATCCATCAATCAACTACTCCAAAATAAAAACCCATTGACTAATTTTTCCTCAGGACACTCATCATCCATCCATCATTGGGAGCAGTCACTAACTATGACTACAACAGCTATGTACAGAAAAAGATAAATTTTAATCATCGGTTCAAAGTGCCCCCCATTGAAAAAGAACCAAAAAGAAAAACCAATAGGTGGGAGAATCATGCTCAACTCAACTTTTTCATCTAAACTACCATATCAAGCACTAAATTCACCCGAAATTATTAAGCACAAAATTTTTGAAATTTCCCTCACCCCACACTTACAATATGCTATATCTACAAATAATCAAATTACAATACAAATAGGGTTAGAAAATACTCCCTGAGGCCTCTAGGCCTAGCTAACAACATGTTTTTCTTCATTTTTGTACAAGTGGGTTATCAACCCCATACTTTTCCTCCATCACGCTGCTTAGCTTCCTCATCCACGGGTACTCATACTTCCCCTTATCTGTGCTTAATTCACCACCAAAAACAACAAGATAATGAAAATAAACAAAATGAACACAAAGGAAAAATAAAATTGTACCTGTGGTACCCTTGGGTTGCCTACCAAGCAGCGCCTGAGTTTACGTCGCGGCACGACGTGGACTATCCTTCTCAGGACATCCTCAGACCAGTGTTCCCTTTTGAGAACCATCTTCTTCTCTTTTTGTTTTTCAAGGGACCAACCTCCACTATGTCCCTCTCTTCTTCGAACTCCTTCTCTAACTGAAGCCCTCCATCAGATTCAGGTGTAAAAGCAATCATCTCATGCGGCCATGGACCTATGGGATCTGCCACCCCACACTTAGCCTCTGACAACATGATGATCTTATAAAGGTCTCTGTAGTGTGTGGGTGGGTTGATCTCTTGATAGACCCGGAAGAGTTCTTCATCATCGATCCTCATTTTCAGGGTCCCTGCTCTTACATTAATAATTGCTCCTCCAGTGGCCAAGAATGGTCGTCCAAAGATCAGGGGTACCTTGTCATTAACTTTAAAATCAAGTATGATGAAATCAGTGGGTATAATGAACTTACCCACTTTGATGAGAAGGTCCTCGACTATTCCATCTGGTGCCACTTGAGACTTGTCTGCCAGCTGCAACATCATTCGTGTTGGTCTCAGTTGACCCAACCCTAAGGTGTTAAACAAAGATAGGGGCATTAAATTAACTTCTGCCCCTAAATCACATAGAGCTCTTATCACCTCAACTTTACCAATCTGTATGGGGAGGGTAAAACTCCCTAGGACTTTGAGCTTTTTCGGTATCTTGCTCATTACCCTGTGGCTCCACTCCTCAGTCAGTGCCACTGTCTAAACATCCACAAATCTGACTTATTTGGCCACCACATCCTTCAAGTACTTATCGTACTTGGGCATTCCCTACAAAACATCAAGAAAAGGCAAATTTATGTGAAGTTCTTTGAATATATCAAAGAACTTTTTAAAGAATTACTCCTCCTTGGTCTTTTTAAGTCTTTGCGGGAATGGTGGTGGTGGTCTCTGTGTTGGCTGCAATGATTATTTCGCATTTGTTTCACAGCACTCTAATTATCACCCTTGTCAGTCGGTGGTCCCTTT
This sequence comes from Datura wrightii, assembly GCA_035772735.1. Classification (NCBI taxonomy): domain Eukaryota; kingdom Viridiplantae; phylum Streptophyta; class Magnoliopsida; order Solanales; family Solanaceae; genus Datura; species Datura wrightii. The sequence continues at coordinate 15,781,878 of JASDFA010000010.1, forward strand.
CTAATCATCTCGGGCTGCACCTCATTTTTCTTTTCCTTCGGCGGTGTATCGGCCAATTGCTTGCCACTCCTCAGACTGATGGCATTGACCTATCGGGGGTTTGTATCTGTGTCACTGGGTAACCCTCCCTAAGGTATGGTGTGCTGAGAAGCTGCTATTTGACCTATATGCTTCCATAGATTGCGAGTGGCCAACCGTTGATTATTCAAATCTGACGCCTTCCTTGCTTGATTCTCTGCTAGTTGGGTCTGTGTTGCCATAATCTTCTGCAATGTCTCCTTAATGTTGTTGCTCAACTGGCCACCATTCTGCCTGTTCTGCTGTTGATACTGCTGCTGTTAATGTTGCTGGTAGCTTTGACTTTGATTTCCACCCCAAGAAAAATTCGGGTGGTTCTGCCAATTCTTGTTGTAATTGTTCCCAAAATTCTGATTGTTTCTTTGCATATTCCAAACAAAATTGACCGATTCGGGATTGGCCCCGCAAAATTCTGCATTGTGCCCATTATTATTGCAGATTTCACACCAACTAGGAGCCTGCTGAACTACATTCACCTGTCCCTGTTGTTGGTTCATATTCAGTTTGTTGAACTGAGTCTTCATCTGATGCTGAAATGATGCTAGCTGTACTGCCAAGGCATTGACACCATCCACCTCTATCAGCCCTGTTGTTCTCTTTCCTGCCCCTCTCGATGATTCGTTGTGCCACTCTAAATTTCCCTGAGTAATCCTATTCAACAAAGTGTACAGCTCATCATAGGTCTTCTCCAATGCTTGCCCACCCGATGCAGAGTCTAGTAAAATTTTTGTGTGCGGGTCTAGACTCTCCACAAAGGTATGGGATAGCACTTCATTGGATTTTTGGTGATAGGGCCAGTCTCTCAATAGTGACTTGAATCCCTCCCAAGCCAAATACAAGTTCTCCTCCGACCTCTACTTGAAGCTTAATATTTCACTCCTAAGTTTGGCAGTCTTGCCTGAAGGGAAGAATCTGATGAGGAACTTCTTTGCTAAGTCATCCCAAGAAGTAATGGAATTCGGTGGCTTATCCTTGAACCTCCTCTTTTCCTCTCCCAACAATGAAAATGGGAAGAGTGTGATTCGGACATAATCAGTTGACACTCCGTGGGGAAGAAGGTGTCACTGATCTCCAAGAAGTTCTATAAATGCTGTTGTTGGTCCTCATGAGTCATCCCAATAAACTGTCCACTAGAATGTAAGAGTTGCACCATATTCTGTTTCAATTCAAAGTTCCCTCCGGGCTCCGTTTTGCGGATACTAGAAGTCACATTTGTCGCTGGTTGGATTGCCACTTCGCGAACTGGTCGGGCTGCCATTTGATCAAGTAACAACACTGCTTGTCCAACTGGTGGATGTTGTTGCAATTTCTCTTCTAATCTTTACAACTTTCGCTCTAAAGCTTCTCTCCTAAGCAAATGCAATTGACGTCAGGTTCCAACAATGGTTCCACCAGCTCTCTATTCCTTGCCAGCTCTGCAAGGACAAGCTGTCACCTGCAATATAGCAGACTAAGACCAAATTTCTCAATAGTTAAGGAAATTAAAAATCACCCAAAATAGAAAACTTCACTAAACTTCGCCAGTCCCCGGCAACGGCGCCAAAAACTTATTGTTGCCCAAATGCACACAAGTGCACGTGGTTGCCCAAGTGATACTTTATAACTTAATTTTTCCTTGTTTATCTATTTATTTATATACATTCTCATGTGTTTTTATGTAAATGTGAATATGTATTAACCAACATGATTAGTCCTTGTTTTTGAAGGTAAATAATGCATTTTAGGACTTAATCTATGATTTGGTGAAGTGGAGGAATGATATCGGAAGAGAAACACCAAAGTTGGAACAAAATGAGGGATCACTGAAGGGTGTCGCGATGGGCACTGTGTCACAGAGCCATCGCGGCAGTGTTCTGCCTCCAGGATTTAAATTGGGCGATTTTCAGAGGGCTTCCATGATACCTCCGTGTCACGGAGGCAGTGCTCCGCGATACACTCCGTGACACAAAGCCACTCCACTTTGGGCTAAATAGTTGCTTTTTCTCATTTACTATAAATAGAACCTTTAGCCAAAAATTAGGGTACATGGGATTTTCTGGAAAAATCGAAGGGAGGCGCGAGGGAGACTTGGAGAACTCACCTAGGGTTCATCTTTTCTTCATTTCTTTTCATCTATTCTTGTAAGCATATTAGTCTAAACATGTTTTTGAGTATTTGTACAAACATGAGTGGCTAGAATTCAATCTAGGGTTGAGGCCATGGATATGATTGTAAATGCTTAAATTCGTTTTCGGTTGAGTTGTTAATTGTTGTTTTGTCTTACAATCTTCATTATTGTTTTTTTTATGCTTGATCACCATGAAAACAAGTGGATTAAGCTTAGGTGAAATCTTGTAAGAGCAACCCTAGGCAAGAACATAAGATTGTAGGAAGCAAGTTCTTATCTTTTGATAGGATTCGCGGTTAGGATAGGAATATACCTAATTTGCCTTGCTTGGTTGATAAAACAGGAAGATAGCAAGACACCGGCTTAGATTTGTCACTCCACCACTCGTATAATTAGTTGTGAAGCTAAGTTTGGTTAAATGGTTGGAGGTACGGAAGTCCCTAATCAAGAGCATAAACCCCGTGAATCACATCCACATAATTGAATTGCCCACGAACTAGAATGTCACATCCCCGCTCAATGATGTAGTTGTGAGGCTAGTTTGTCGTGTTTAGAAGCTTGAAAGACCATGAACATGCAATTTTAATTATGTGAGACAACAATTGATAATTTCATACTTAACCCATTACGAATTGTAGTAGTGCATGATTATCCGGCCTTGACTCTAGTTTTGTTTTGTATTGCTTCCAGATTATTTCGTGTCACCCTCAAGATTTAATTACAAATTATCGAAAACTTCTAAAATCAACCTCTTAACTAACACTTGAACTTGATAATTCGCTGAACCAATCCCTGTGGGTTCGACATTCCGGCTCTTAAAAAGGGCCATTATATTACTTGTACGACCACGTGCACTTGCGTGTGCGCTGAAGCGCAATAAGTTTTTGGCGCCGTTGCTGGGGATCTAACAAGTTTTTGGCGCCGTTGCCGGGGACTCAGCGAAGTTTAGTAAATTTTCTGTTTTTGTGTGACCTTAAATTTCCTTAAGTGTTGAAAAAAAAATTTATTAGTTTTAAATTTATTTTATTTTTAGTTTTTAGTCTGATACCCTTCTTAACATGACATCATGGAACAAAAATGGGTTGAATGGTGGATACTCATATTTTGGTGAGTCTTGTCTGAATTGTGGAGGACCCCACGTGTGGTAAAACTGTAACACTTGCAATATATGTGGTGGTCAAGATGGCCATTGGGATGGTTGTCTGAATGCATACTCCCCTCCCACAAGCCCCTACTATGATCCTTCTATTGTTTTTGATGAGTACAGGAATGATGAAAATGAGGACTTTGAACACCAAGCTCAAATAGAAAACATGTTGAAACAGGTCCTCGAGCAGACAGAAGCAATGAGGGAGCATATGGAAGTATTAGGAATTCAGACTAAGGAAAATGGAGAGGCCTTAGAAATGATAAGCGTCAAGATCACGGAGATGAAGGTTGATGCTGAAGCTTGCGCTGATTTGCAAGTAACAGTTTTATGCAATACTCAAGAGGGAATACAAGGAGAAGAAAAGGGTGAGTTCTTGGAAGAATCTAAACAATTAGAATCTCTTGAGAGTCCCCGTGATGGTCTCACACATATGGAAAATTCATTCATGGAAGAAGAGATAGAGTATCCCCCATTTGACATTAATGGAGAGATAGATGTTGATGCGAAGAAGGTGTATACAAGTAAGGAGGTCAAGCACAATGCAGTTTCAGAGTTGAGGTGTATTGTACCCCACTCGAAGCATTTTTTGACATTAAGTTTGGTTGACAACCTAGAAATAGAGTCTTCCAAGCTTATAGAGAAATGTCTAAAGGAGGAACAAGCCTCGTATATTCTGAAATTTGCTGACTCGGAGAGAAAAAATGACTTCGCTTATGTAAGGGCCAATATGTGCAAAAGGCGACATCTACTTCTTGGTCCTTTCATTTTTTCACCACCACCCCTGGAGCATAAGAGGAAACTATAGAAGAAATTAGGGGTGAGATTCATATCCTCAAGGTGGAGGAAAAAGTGGTGAAACTTGACACGTCGTGCCGCGACGTAAAATAAGGCACTGCTTGGGAGGCAACCCAAGGGTACCGTAGGTACAATTTGTGATTTTTGTTATGTGTTTTTGTTTATTTGCAACTTGTGTTGTTTTTGGTGGAAAGTTAGGCATAGAAAGAGGGGAAGTCTGAGTGCCCGTGGAGGAGGAAGCTAAAAAGCATGGAAGAGAAAAAGTGTGGGGTCAAACACCCACTCGTGCAAATTTGAAGAAAAGCATGCTATTAGCTAGGCCTAGAGGCCTCAGGGAGTATTTCTCATCCTGTTTAATTTTAATTAGATGCTTTGGGGACATAGCATGATCAAGTGTGGGGTGAGGAAAATTTAAATTTGTGCTTAATGAATTTTGGTGAATTAGTGCTTGATACTTATTGAAATCTTTTTTTTTGAGTTGAGCATGATTTCATCACCCGTTGGTTTTTCTTTTCGGTTCTTTTCCGACGGGGGGTCTTTGAACCGAAGAATAATTAAAAAAAAATTATTTTTCTGTATATAGTGTTTTTAGTCATAGTTAGGGACTATTTCGGACGATGGATGGATGACGACCGTCTTGAGGAAAATTAGTCAATAGGGTTGGGTTTTTGAACCCGTAGCTAATTGATGGCTTGATGTTCTTGTTATGTGCTATACATGATTGTAAGATACAAGTGTGGTTAGTGTTGAAGCATGTAAGAAGTGTATAACTTTGTTTGAGACACTTAGGCTCTTGAATTTGACTCAATGTGATTGAAGCTTAATTCTGAATTTTTGTGATTAGCTGAGTAAGAGTCTGCTGAATGTGTCTTGAATTGAGCATGTGCTGTGAGTGTAAATTTTTCGAATATTCCATGCTATTGTGGAATGTCTAGAACTTTCCTGGTGTGTATATAAAATGAAATGAAGGATGTGGATTGTAGGAGACGATTTAGGCATTTCTTTGAATGAACCTAATTTTTTATCCCTCACTTTACCTACATTGAATGTTGAATCCTAGTGAGCCCCATTGAGCCTTAAGCCTATCCTTTGATAGCTACGACATAAGCTTAATCCTTTTTCTTTCATTAGCCTTGAATTTGATCCAAAACTCCTAAGCACTTAAGGGAAAAATCCGAAAGAGTGAAGGTGTGAGAAGCATGTAAAAGAAGGAAAAGTAGCAGTTGTAAAAGTTGAGAAAGGTCAAGGGTGCACTTGTTTGAAAATGCTTGATTATTGGTAGGGAGTAAGAAATAAATGAATGAAAAAGTTGCTTAAGTACCCGTTACTAATAAGCTGAATGTGCTTAAAGAAATGGAAACAAGAAGAGAAAACTCAAGAGTGAAAAGAATGAGGAGGAAGTAAGAGAAGAGATGTCCTTAATGAAGGTTGAAGTTATTAAAAGCGCTTGGGGAAGATAGCCACTATTACTGGCCAGAATAGTACCTACCCGTCCCTTAGCTTACATTACAACCCATTAAGTCCTACTTGATCTTATGTTCATACATCCTTAAATTAGTGGAGTAAAACACTAAGGGAAAGCTTATGGTTCAATACATGATGCATGTGAATTCTTTAAGAGAGCGAGCGTAATTTTATTCATATACCCATACATGTTGTGATTTGAAAATCGTGAGTAAAAATTGGTAACTCTCTTGTTGTGAGGGAACATGTTTAATGAGAGACAACATTCATGTCGGATTTCTTGGTCGGTTGATTTGCATGAGTTTGCTAAGATTGAGAGTTGATTCTTGAGGTTAGGAAGTCTTAACATAGTTGTATTTCATTTCAAGGATTAAATCATGCATGCTCTATTTTTAACTTGCTATCTTAAATAATCATTATAGTCGTAGCTTGAATTGTCTTGCTAAATTAGTTATATGTGAGTCTTCATTTACATGAGATGTAAAAGGGTTGTTCGAGGACGAACAAGGCTTTAAGTGTGGGGTAAGTGATCTTGGGCAAAATGGCATGCCCAAGGGATACTTTACAACTTAGTTTTGTCTTGTTTAGCTACTTATTTATATACAGTCTCATGTAATTTTATGTAAATGTGAATATATATATACTAACCAACATGATTAGTTCTTGTTTTTGTAGGCTTAAAATAAAATTGAGGAACTAATCCATGAGTTGGTGAAGTGGAGGAATGGAATCGGAAGTAAAACGCAAACGTCGGCAAGGAGGAGGCGCGAAACAGCCCACCTGCACGTTGGCAACGTGCCACGGTAGGCAGGCTGCGCGACCAAGGACGTGTCACGGCCCCAAACGCGCTGCACAAGCAGCGTGCCACACTGCCAACGCGGCAGGGGGCTGCCTTGCATGTATTTTTATGCGCTTTTTAGTGTGCCTCCGCGATGCCTCCGTGTCACGAAAGCATATTGGCACGATAACCTCCATGCCACGGAGCTATTTCCATGCCGGGCATAATTTTGTACAACTCTGTTTTTTACTATAAATAGGTCCCTTAGCTCCTAAAAATATTTAGTCACGATTTATTTCTGAAAAACTGCCAAGGAGTGAAGGGAGAAGTGAGAGAACTCAGCTAGGGTTCTTAAATTTCATCTTCTCTTCTGCCAATTCTTGTAAGTATGTTACTTTAATTATGTTTTCTTATAATTATACGAACATATTGGCTAGAACCCTTCCTCTAGGGTTGAAACCACAAGGTATGATTGTGAATACATGATTTTGTTTTGGTTTTAAGTTATTGATTGTTGTTTGTCTTACGTTCTTGATTATGGTTGTTTTTATGATTGATCACCATGAAAACACACACATTACACCTAGGTACAAGTTTGAGAAAGTAAACCTAGGCAAGAACAAAGAATGTAGGGAGAAAGTTTGTATCTTACGATATAATTCGCGGTTAGGATAAGAAATTATACCTAATTTGCCTTGCTTGGTTACTAAAACGGGCTGAGCTAGACACCAACTTATAATTATTACATCACCACTCGTAGAAGTAGCTGTGAAACTAAGTTGAGTTAAATGATTAGAGGTACGAAAGTCCCTAATAAAGAGTATAAACCCCGTAAACCACATCCACGTAATTTAATTGCCCACGAACTAGAATGTCACATCCCCACTCAACGATGTAGTTGTGAGGCTAGTTTGTCGTGTTTAGAGGCTTGAAAGACCATGAACATGAAATTGTAATTGTGTGAGACGACAATTGATAATTCCATACTTAAACCATTACAAAGCGTAGTATCGCATGATTATCCGGCGTTAGCCCTAGTTGCTTCTTGAATTTTTTCAGAGTATTTCGGTGACCACCCCTAGACTTAATTAAACTTTATCGAAAAAAGTCTTTAATCAACACTTGCGTAAGTTAATATCACACTTGAATTTGATAATTAGTCTGAATTCCTAATACTTCCATCTGCTCCTCATTGCTTCTGTCTGCTCAAGGACCTGTTTCAACATGTTTTCTATTTGAGCTTGGTGTTCCAAGTTCTCATTTTAATCATTCCTATACTCATCAAAAACAACAGAAGGATCATAGTAGGGGCTTGGGGGAGGGGAGTATGCATTCGGACAACCATCCCAATGGCCATCTTGACCACCACATATATTGCAAGTGTTACAGTTTTGCCACACGTGGGGTCCTCCACAATTCAGACAAGACTCACCAAAATATGAGTATCCACCATTCAACTCATTTGTGTTCCATGATGTCATGTCAAGAACGGTATCAGACTAAAAACTAAAAATAAAATAAATTTAAAACTAATAATTTTTTTAAAATTTTTTTTTTCAACACTTAAGGAAATTTAAGGTCACACAAAAACAGAAAGTTTACTAAACTTCGCTGAGTCCCCGGCAACGGCGCCAAAAACTTGTTGCGCCGCAAGTGTACGCAGTCATACAAGTAATATAGTGGTCCTTTTTAAGAGTCGGATGTCGAACCCACTGGGACTGGATAAATTCAGCTAATTATCAAGTTCAAGTGTTATATTAACTTTCGCAAGTGTTGATTAAAGACTTTTTTTGATAAACTTTAATTAAGTCTAGGGGTGGTCATCGAAATACTCTGAAAACATTCAAGAAGCAACTAGGGCTAACGCCGGATAATCATGCGATACTACACTTTGTAATGATTTAAGTATGGAATTATCAATTGTTGTCTCACACAATTACAATTGCATGTTCATGGTCTTTCGAGCCTCTAAATAGGACAAACTAGCCTCACAACTACATCGTTGAGCGGGGACGTGACATTCTAGTTCGTGGGCAATTCAATTACGTGGATGTGGTGTACGGGGTTTATACTCTTGATTAGGGACTTTCGCACCTCTAATTATTTAACTCAACTTAGCTTCACAACTACTTCTACAAGTGGTGATGTGATAATTCTATGTTGGTGTCTAGCTCATCCCGTTTTAGTAACCAAGCAAGGCAAATTAGGTATAATTTCTTATCCTAACCGCGCATTATATCGTAAGATACAAACTTGCTCCCTACATTCTTTGTTCTTGCCTAGGTTTACTTTCTCAAGCTTTTACCTAGGTGTAACGTGTGTGTTTTCATGGTGATAAATCATAAAAACAACCATAATCAAGAACGTAAGACAAAACAATAATCAATAACTTAAAACCAAAACAAAATCATGTATTCACAATCATACCTTGTGGTTTCAACCCTAGAGGAAGGGTTCTAGCCACTCATGTTCGTATAATTACAAGAAAAAATAATTAAAGTAACATACTTACAAGAATTGGTAGAAGAGAAGATGAAATTTAAGAACCCTAGGTGAATTCTCCCACTTCTCCCTTCACTCCTTGGCAGTTTTTCAGAAATAAATCGTGACTAAATGTTTTAGGAGCTAAGGGACCTATTTATAGTAAAAGAGAATTGTACAAAATTATGCCCGACATGGAATAGCTCCGCGGCACGGAGGTTATCGCGCCAATATGCCTCCGTGACACGGAGGCATCGCGTAGGCACACTGGAAATCGCATAAAAATACATGCCAGGTAGCCCCCTGCCATGTTGGCAGCGTGGCACGCTGCTTGTGCAGCGCATTTGGGGCCGTGACACGCCCTTGGTCGCACAACCTTCTTGCTGTGGCACGTTTCCAACGCGCAGGTGGGCTGTTTCGCGCCTCCTCCTTGCCGACGTTCGCATTTTACTTCCGATTCCATGCCTCCACTTCACCAACTCATGGATTAGTTCCTCAAATTCATTTTAAACCTACAAAAACAAGAACTAATCATGTTGATTAGTATATATATTCACATTTACATAAAATTACATGAGAATGTATATAAATAAGTAGCTAAACAAGACAAAACAAAGTTGTAAAGTATCCCTTGGGCATGCCATTAGTGGCCCTTTTTAAGAGCCGGATGTCGAACCCACAGGGACTGGACCAATTCAGCGAATTATCAAGTTCAAGTTTGATATTAACTTTCACAAGTGTTGATTAAAGACTTTTTTCGATAAAGTTTAATTTAGTCTAGGGGTGGTCACCGAAATACTTTGAAAACATTCAAGAAGCAATTAGGGCTAACGCCGGATAATTATGCGATACTACGCTTTGTAATGGTTTTAAGTATGGAATTATCAATTGTTGTCTCACACAATTACAATTGCATGTTCATGGTCTTTCGAGCCTCTAAACACGACAAACTAGCCTCACAACTACATCGTTGAGCGGGGATGTGACATTCTAGTTCGTGGTCAATTCAATTACGTGGATGTGGTTTACGGGGTTTATACTCTTGATTAGGGACTTTCGTACCTCTAATCATTTAACTCAACTTAGATTCACAACTACTTCTACGAGTGGTGATGTGATAATTCTAAGTTGGTGTAGCTCACCCCGTTTTAGTAAACAAGCAAGGAAAATTAGGTATAACTTCTTATCCTAGGCGCGAATTATATCGTAAGATACAAACTTGCTCCCTACATTCTTTTTTCTTGCCTAGGTTTACGTTCTCAAGCTTTTACCTAGGTGTAACGTGTGTGTTTTCATTGTGATAAATCATAAAAACAACCATAATCAAGAATGTAAGACAAAACAATAATCAATAACTTAAAACCAAAAAAAAATCATGTATTCACAATCATACCTTGTGGTTTCAACCCTAAAGGAAGGATTCTAGCCACTCATGTTCGTATAATTACAAGAAAACATAATTAAAGTAACATACTTACAAGAATTGGTAGAAGAGAAGATGAAATTTAAGTACCCTAGGTGAGTTCTCCCACTTCTCCCTTCACTCCTTGGCAGTTTTTCAGAAATAAATCGTGACTAAATATTTTTAGGAGCTAAGGGACCTATTTATAGTAAAAGAGAATTGTACAAAATTATGCCCGACATGGAATAGCTCCGTGGCACGGAGGTTATCGCGCCAATATGCCTCCGTGACACGGAGGCATTACGTAGGCACACTGAAAATCGCATAAAAATACATGCCAGGCAGCCCCCTGCCGCGTTGGCAGCGTGGCACGCTGCTTGTGCAGTGCGTTTGGGACCGTGACATGCCCTTGGTCGTGCAGCTTGCCTGCCGGGGCACGTTGCCAACGCACAGGTGAGCTGTTTCACGCCTCCTCCTTGCCGACGTTCGCGTTTTACTTCCGATTCCATGCCTCCCTTCACCAACTCATGGATTAGTTCCTCAAATTCATTTTAAGCCTACAAAAACAAAAGAACTAATCTTGTTGGTTAGTATATATATTCACATTTACATAAAATTACATGAGAATGTATATAAATAAGTAGCTAAACAGGACAAAACTATGTTGTAAAGTATCCCTTGGGCATGCCATTTTGCCCAAGATCAGTGGTCGTACAAGTAATAAAGTGACCCTTTTTAAGAGCTGGATGTCGAACCCACAAGGACTAGTTAGGGATGTTGTCCCATCATCTCTTTAGTTATGTTAGAGTCTTTTTCAAATAATATGTAGAATCTCGGCTTGTCAGTATGACTCTGTACGGATGATATGTATACAAACTTCCCTTTGTTTCTTTTTAGTTTATCAGTTTCCGTTTAATATATTCTCTTTAGCCGCTATATTCATTCCATAGGTTGTCATGGATCCATTCGTGGTTCTAGGTTCTATGTCTTGGTCCGGACCTATGTTCGGTCGTGACATGAGCTTCACCGGAGTACCAAGACCCTTCTGAACCGAGCTCCAAAACTAAGAGGTGAAATGAGTACCTCTATATGAGATGATTGAAAAGGGAACTCCATGCAATTTAACTAACTCCCAAATGTACAGTCTAGCATGATCCTTGGCTGAATTAGTAGTTTTGACCGGTAAGAAATGAGAAGCTTTGGTCAACCTGTCTCCCACCACACAAATAGAGTCATACAGTCGGCGAATATAAGGCAACCCTATGATGAAGTCCATATTGATCTCTTCCCATTTCCAAATGGGAATACTGATGTCTTGCAACATACCTCCAGGTCTTTGATGCTCGACTTTCACTTGTTGACAATTCGAACACTTAGCCACAAACTCTGCTATGTCCTTCTTCATGCCATTCCACCAATAGACTTTCCATAAGTTTTCTGAGAGTAAACATGAGAATGAGGGGAGGAACCGTCCAAACCCTCTAATAAGTCTGAATTTACGTCCAGAACGACGTAATTTAAAGCTTAAAAGAATAGAAAATTACTAAATAGACCTTATAAAATCGCTGGGAAAAACTGTCAAGTGACCCTAACGGGTGACCTAACGAGTCGTGGTGACTGACCACAACTGGTGGTCACCCCCATTGAGTACACTGCCTGGATCCTCAGTAGGTCACCACGAGGGACCCAACGAGTCATGGTGACTGACCATGACTCGTGGTCACCAGTCACGAACCTAACTACCTCACTTCTGAAGTTCTATACTAGGCTTGACCACGAGTCACATGATGAGTCATTGCGCTGATGACGACTCATGGTGACACTCGTTAGGTGCACTGCTAACAACTGACTAGGGCTGATAACGGGGGACATAACGAGTCGTTACAGGTGACCACGACTCGTGGTCATCATCTGTCAAGTACACTGCTTCTCACTTCACACTTCTAATTCCTCCTTCCCATGACTAACCTAACGAGTCATTAGGTCTCACAACAACTCATTAGGTGAGTTGTCTTGAGACATTTTCTGTAGATTTTCAGATTTTCTGATTTAAGTCCCGGATCTAGTCTTTGAGTTTCCAGGGCATTACAATATCCCCCCCTTGGAAATATTTGTCCTCGAATGTTAGAAAACACACAGGAAAGCAGAGAATAATAATCAAAATGCCATATACTATTCATTTAACTCCAAAACTGATGGAACAACTACCTCCGTTTCAAGATACATAACTGAACTGAATTCTCTTTTCATACATACATCTAAAGTATTAAAAGAAACTTATGCACATGAATTGAATCCCACAACCAAATCAATTTATAAGGCAAAACCAACATTTTAACCTATAACAGAGTCGGTAGAGAACAAGTGCAGGTATTTGGCCATCATATCTGCTTCGGCCTCCCACGTAGCTCCCTCGACCTGCTGATTTCTTCATAAGACTTTGACCGAAGCTATTTTCTTGTTTCTCAGCTTATGAACCTGACGGTCAAGGATCTGGACTGGTACTTCCTCATATGAGAGGCTATCTTTTATTCCTACACTGTCCAATGGCACAACTGAGGTTGGATCTCTGATGCACTTCTTCAAAAGTAACACATGGAAAATTGGGTATACAGCTGCTAGTTGTGATGGTAATTCTAGCTCATAGGATACATTGTTGATACGCCTCAAAATTCTATAAGGTCCCACGTACCTCGGACTGAGCTTTCCCTTCTTGCCAAACCTCATCACCCCTTTCATGGGCGATATTTTAAGGTAAACCCAGTCATCAACTGCAAACTCCAACTCTCTTCTCCGCACATCGGCATAAGATTTCTGACAGCTCTGAGCTGTTTTCAACCTTTCTCGGATAAGCTGAACTTTCACATTGCCTCGTGAATTGAGTCTTGCCCTTTCAAGGTAGCTTCACCAACCTCTAACCACCCTATAGGCGATCTAGACGTTCTTCCATATAATGCGTCAAAATGGGGCCATCTGAATGCTAGAGTGGTAACTATTGTTGTATGCAAACTCTATAAGAGGCAAATGGTCATCCCAATTCCCCTTAAAATCGATCGCACATGCTCTTAGCATATCTTCTAGGGTCTAAATAGTCTGCTCAGCTTCCTATCGGTCTGCGGGTGGAAAGTTGTGTTGCACTTGACTTGAGTGCCTAGTCCCTTTTGAAAGGATTTGCAGAAGTGTGAGGTGAACTTAGTTCCTCTGTCTGAAATGATAGATAAAGGAACCTCATGGAGTCTGACTAACTCTCGGATGTAAAGTCTAGCATAGTCCTCATCTGAGTTTGTGGTTTTGACTGGGAGAAAGTGAGCTGACTTAGTCATCCGGTCTACTATTACCCAGATTGAGTCACATTGCCGACGAGTCTGAGGGTGGACCTGTAATGAAGTCCATATTTACTTCTTCCCACTTGCATGATGGGTATACTGATATCTTGAGTCATGCATACTGGTCTTTGATGCTCCACCTTGACTTGCTGGCAGTTCGGGTACTTGGCTACTAATTTAGCATTGTCTTTCTTCATGTCGTTCCACTAGTAAATATCCCGGGTACATTTTTGTAGCACCAGGGTGAATGGAGTATCTCGAGCTGTGTGCCTCAACCAGTATCTACTATCTCAATTCACCAACATCCAGTACACACAACCTTCCATGGAAATAGGGCACCCCATCTTCCCCTTAGGAGAAAGCTTCTATTTCTTTTCTGAGGACTGCTCCCTTAAGCTTAAGTAAGTTGGGATCCTCATATTGTCTGGACTTGACTTCAACTACAAAGGATGAATCTGACCCGCTTTGCATCACCACACCACCTTCGGCTAAATCCACCAACTCCACCCCTAACCGAGCTAGTCTATGAACATCTTTCGCTAACTCCCTCTTGCCTTCCTTAATGTGAGCCACACTCCCCATAGACCATCTGCTTAGGGAGTCAGCCACCACATTTTCTTTACTCAGGTGATACAACACACTTATGTCATAGTCCTTTAGCAGCTCTAACTACCGTCTCTGATGCAGGTTAGGTCCTTATGGCTGAACACATACTAAAGGCTCTTGTGATCTGTGAACACATCCACATGAGCCCCATATAGGTAATATCTCTATAATTTTAGCGCGAATACCACTGCTGTCAACTCCAAGTCATGAGTTGGATAATTCTTCTCATGAATTTTGAGTTGTCTGGAGGCATAGGCTATCACTTTGCCCCGCTGCATCAGAACGCAACTGAGTCTAACTCTGGAAGCGTCACAATAAACAACCAACCCAACTGATCCTTCCGGCAAAGTTAAAACTAGAACGGTAGTGAATCGAGTCTTCAACACCTGAAAACTCTTCTCACACTCATTCGACCACTGAAATTTCACTTTCTTCTGAGTTAGCTTAGTTAGAGGAGATTCTATAGAGGAGAAACCTTCCATAAACCGTCGGTAATAACCAACTAAGCCCAGGAAACTCCTGATTTCAGTAGGAGAGGTAGGTCTGGGCCAATTTTTCACTGCTATTATCTTGTGAGGATCTACTTGTATTCCTTCACCTGAGACCACATGACCTAACAAAGTAACAGACTTTAACTAGAATTCACACTTGCTGAACTTGGCGAACAACTGGTGGTCCCTGAGTGTCTGTAATGCTAACCTTAGGTGATTGGCATGCTCTTCCTCATTTCTGGAGTACACCAGAATGTCTTCGATAAATACAATGACGAACATATCTAGGTACTGCTTGAAGACCCTGTTCATCAAATCCATGAAGGCTGTTGGGGCATTTGTTTGCCCGAAGGACATCACCACAAACTCTTAGTGACCATATCGAGTTCTGAATGCTATTTTTGGTATGTCACATTCTCTAACCCCTAACTGATGGTACCCTAACCTGAGATCGATTTTTGAGAAACAACTGGCTCCCTGAAGTTGGTCAAACAGGTCGTCAATTCTGGGTTAGGGATACTTGTTCTTGACTGTGACTCTGTTCAGCTGGTGGTAATCTATGCACATTCTGAGGGTACCATCTTTCTTACGCACGAATAGTACTGGAGCACCCCAGGGAGAGATGTTGGGCCTGATAAAACCCTTGTCAAGAAGATCTTTCAGTTGGTCCTTCAACTTTTTAAGCTCGCTAGAGCCATTCTATAAGGAGGGATGGAGATGGATTGAGTATCTGGGAGGAGATCTATCTCGAAATGTATTTCCCATTCAGGGGGAACTCGAGGAAGATCCTCAGGAAAAACATCTGGGAACTCGTTGACCACTGGAACTGATTGGATAGTTGTGGTCTCAGAGTTGGAATCCTTGACCCGAACTAGATGATAAACACATCCCCTGGAGATGAGTTTCTGGGCCTTAAGGTAGGAAATAAAGCTACCCTTAGGTGTTGAACTGCTGCCGTCCATTCTAACACTGGCTCATTTGGAAACTGGAACTTGACAACTCTAGTTCTGCAATCAACTAAGGCATAGTAGGAGTGTAACCAATCCATGCCAAGGATAAGGTCAAAATTGCCCATGTCTAACTCTACGAGGTTAGCTGGGATGACTTTATTTAGGATTGAGACTGGGCAATTTTATACACCCGACTGGCTTTAACTAAGTCGCCAACTGGGTGGAGACTAAGAATGGTTCTGAGAGGACCTCTGGACTGATATTAAACTGGACTGCTATGTAGGAATTGATGAATTAAATAGTGGCTCCTGGATCTAGGAGGGCATACACGTCTAGATGAAAGAGACGTAACATAACCGTGACTACGTCAGGTGAGCTCTCCTGATCCAGATGAGAAGACAAAGTATATAAACGATTTTGGCACTGAACACCATCTGTACCTGATGTCTTGGCCTGCTGAGCTGGTCGGCCTGCTGGAGCTGATGATGTGATAGATTGTGATCTCCCTCGCCTTGCTGACGGGCACTCCTTAAGCCGATGTCCAAGCTGCCCACAACCAAAATAGCCCTCTCGACCCTAAAGACACTCTCCCAAGTGGTTCCTACCACACTTGGGACAAGCTGGATACTAGTTCCCGGTACTGTGGGCCTGATACTAAGCGCCAGATAACCCACCCCTCTGATCCTGGCAGGACAGAAAGGTTGGGGCGCTGGCTGAACTGGGTGCTGGTGCTCTTTGTTGCTGCTGCTGCAGTGGGTGGATACTATCGCTAAACCTCTGATGGCCGAAATCTTACTGGCCAGTCCTTGCCCGTTTGTTCTTTCGCTCCATATCCTTCAGCTTTTAAGCCTCAATCTACTGGGCATAGAAAATCAAGCTGGAGAGGTCCATATCTTTAATCAACATCGTTGTCCTGCACTCCTTGAGGACCAGATTCGACACCCCCTTCACAAATTTCAACATGTGAGCCCTTGGCTCAGCTACCATCTCTGGGGCGTACTTAGACAGCCTAAAAACTCCAGAGCATACTTCTCAATCCTATTGCCCTATCTCAAATTCATAAACTCCGCCACATTTGCCTCCCTCAACTCCAGAGGGAAAAATTCTATCCAAGAAAGCGGTATGGAACTCCTTCCACTCTACTTGTCCTGCTCCTACTGGCCGCCCCCTTTTCCACTGGTCATGTCATACCTGAGCTACCCCTTGTAGCTGGTAGGCAGCCAGGTCGTCACTCTCAGATGAGCTAAAACCCATAATGTGGGTAATCTTCCTGATCTCATCCACGAACTCCTGGGGATCCTCCCCTACTTTGGATCCCTAAAAAGATGGAGGGTTCATACGGGTGAAGTCCCACGCCCTCGCAGCTGCTGTAGACCCATTCATGGCTACCGGAACCACCTGTTGGTTCACCTAGTTGGTGACTGTTTGGGATAGCAGTTGAATGGCCTCCCTGAATTTGGCGGTAGATACCGAATCATCTTGAGGAGCCGCTGAGGCTGATGGGGCAGGATGTTGGCATTACCGACCCTTTTTCCATTACCGCGTCTGGGAGGCATGGTTCACTGAAATGAAACAGAGCACGAGTTAGAATGCCATTTCTAGAATTGAACTTTAACGCACGATAAGGAGTATGAACAAAAGAGAGTTTTCCAAATAACATCTCGTAGCCTCCACATCATAAGTGTGGCGCACTTCACACCTATGAAAAGGATTCTACTCGATGCGGCTTTCAGACATTCCGAGGATACTCTAAACCTAGTGCTCTGATATCAAGTTTGTCATGTCCCAAGACTACACCCTGGACGTAACACGGTACTTGAAGTCACAAGTGACCCCAAGTCAACCCCTGGTCTATCATACACTGGTCGTCTCTGAGTAAAACATGCACAGCAGAAATTTTGAAATAATAATATAAATTATGAAATTTAAGATGAAACTTAAAACATGAAATTCTGAACATCTATAGTCTGAAAGCCTTCTAACTGATGAGTTACTAGGACAAGCCCCCAGCTAACTCTGAGTCTAAATAAAAATTGTAATCTAATTGTAAGAAAATAAAATAAGGCCCTCGAATGATGAGGACTCACACTTCAATTGCAGTTGAGGAGGATTTGAATTGTGGAGGCTAATGCTGCTGAGTCTGGGAACCTGCAGCTGTATCATGAAATGATATAACATAAAAATATGCATCAATACTTTGAATGTACTGAGTATGTGGGGGAAAGCATAACTGAAATACAAAGTCTGAACTGAAATGACATTGCATGACCAACAAGTAAACTGAACTTAACTACTGATGTAAACTGAAATGGTCAAGATAACCCTGTCTGATGGTCAAAGACATGCCCTATGTCTGAAACACTGAGTTTGAGAGACCACACTGAACTGATCTGAACTGAATTGAACTGTCAAAACTTAGACTGAACTAAGCTGACTAGTGGGAGAGTCTCTAACTGACATATAACCATGTAAGCTAGACATGGAGTCCAATGTATACACCCCTCTGGGTAGGACCCAATATACCTTGCCAGGGTATAAAGGCATGAACTGGGTGATCACAAAAGTCTGGGGCCAATCAGGCCAAGTAATACTGTAACCTACGCTGGCAATGTAGTTTTGGGAACCTGGGTGCGCTGGAACCCCAGCCCGCTCGGTGCTAAGTCCTACTCCCATTGGAAAACCTAAACTAAAATACTAGGTTGATAGATCAAAACTCGGGTCCAAGACTATTAAGGGACATATAACTGAAAGTACCCTGAGAGTCTTATCGGACCAGATTCTAAAATTGGGTTCCAGACTGGTTAGAGCTGCTTATTTGGAAGCGTCGTAACCATCTAAGAACAAACTATAAATTGAACTGGGGTCCTGGGGGTGGTCAGAGCGATATATATATATATATATATATATATATATATATATATATATATATATATATATATATATATATATATATATATATATAATGTCATGACCGTCTAATGGACCAATAAACTAGATTTTGAGTCTGATTCTGATAACTGGGAGGCACCATTGACACATCGGGAAAAGACTAAAGTCAAATCGATCAGTTGACAATTTCTGTATAGTTATGAAGAATTTCTATGTTCTAACTGAACTAAACTACTAAGCAGATAATAGAGAACTCAACTCATTCCAACTACACGAGAATTTCATAATATAGCGAAATTTCAAGAATTTAAGAAATCTCATCCGACAAGGCTAAAATCATTTTTATCAATGGAATATTTTCTCAACATATATATTTATATATATATATAATAAGAATTACTAGGAAATTTATCCCAAAACACACTTCACAAACTAGACGAAATTTAATACACAAATAGCCTTTACTCGAAACTTTAGGGATTAAATTAACTTTGGCAAGAACATCAACAATTTATTTAGGAACTGATAAAGATATTATGAATAATAAACATAGATATTATCCTAGGTAAAATTAACAAAAACTAACATGAAAATTTCTTCGAATTCGATAGCTCTGGGCTAAAACTGAAAGAGAAACTATGGGAGGGTTTTGGGGAAAAAAAGGGAAGGACAATCCCCTTGTTGAATTCCCACATACCTGGCTAAGAATTCCTCGAAGAAGAAGATCTGAAATACTGCGATAAAGGAAATCCTAAGCCTGCTAGAGAGTTTCTTGAGAGAACTTTTGATAAGTTTTTTGAGAGTAAACGTGAGAATGAGGGGAGGAACTGTCCAAACCCTCTAATAAGTCTGAATTTACGTCCAAAATGATGTAGTTTAAAGCTTAGGAGAATAGAAAATTACTAAATAGCCCTTAAAAATCACTGGAAAAAATTGCCAGGTGACCTAACGAGTTGTGGTGACTGACCACGACTCGTGGTCACCCCTGTTGAGTACACTGCGTGGATCCTCAGTGGTGACTGACCACGACTCATGGTCACTAGTCGTGAACCTCATTTCCTCACTTCTGAAGTTCTATATTAGGCTTGACCATGAGTCACATGATGAGTTGTTGCCACTGATGATGACTCATGGTGACACTCGTTAGGTGAACTTCCTAACAACTGACTAGGGCTGATAATGGGGGAAATAACGAGTCGTTATAGGTGACCACACTCGTGGTCACCATCCATCAAGTACACTGCTTCTCACTTCACACTTCTAATTCCTCCTTCCCACGACTGACTTAACGAGTCATTAGGTCTCATAATGACTCGTTAGGTGATTCATCCTGAGACATTTTCTATAGATTTTCGGATTTTCTAATTTAAGTCCCGGATCTAGTCTTTGAGTTTTCGGGGCATCATAGAAATTCTCCCAGTCGTGGTAATGGATGGAACCCACGACTCGTTGGATGAAGGTACAAGTCGTGGTGCGACTCATAGAAAAGCCTAGAATGCAGGTTTCATCAGAGGCAGTAACGGATGGTAACCACGGGTCGTGGGAAGGAGGTATGACTCGTGGTCACCGCCAGTGTTAAATTTTTAGATTTTTCATTAAAGGTCTTTCCATAATTTCAAAGATATAAGGTCCTAAACTATGTCATTTTAAGCTCATTTAGAAAGGTTTTAAGGGTTTTTGACCTATCATAAGCCTTACCATTCCATGCATGCAAGTTTAGAGTTCTTCCTTGGAGATCAAGCTTGAGAAATTCCCCAATTCCTTTGGGCTTTCAAAGGGGAGTGTAAATCAGATTTTGCCCAAGTATGTAGGGTTGTGAATGAGAGTTCCTCTTCATCTCATGTCCCAATTCCTCTCTATGTTCATGGATTCAAGTAGTAAGTTAAATCTGATGATCATATGGGGTTTTAAGCCCAAATTTATGAAATTCTCATTGATTCGATTATGAATCATTTCCCTTCATGTTCTAAATATTATTTTAAGATCTACGGGTAGTTTTTATATTTAAATTGATTATTTATTTTATAGTTTCAAATCTCAACCAATCCATGCCCAATTATGCAAGGTCTCATGAAAAGTCAAATTATGATCTAAGCCTAAATTATGATTTATGATTCATTTTATGATTTATCTTCAAGTACTCTCCATGAATTTATGAATATCAAGTATATGGATTTTCACAAATATGCATGTTTTTCATGATCTATGAATTTATGATTTTGGCTGACTCACGGGCCTTATTTCATGGCTAGTTCATGTATTTCAAGCATGCTTATGATTGTCATGATTTAAACTAGCCCATGAATCTCATGTATGTTTTCCCTACTATGATTTGAGCACTATATATATTTTGGGAGTAGTATTTAACACTGAGTAGATCCGGGGTCCAAGTATAACCCGAGTCTCAAAACTCTATGCCAACGTAGCCATGACGGGACCTCCCTTGAGACTGTTCCCTTTGCCCGTATGGGCCTTTCATGAATAATATCACACATTTTTCATGGTTCTACCCTTGGCAAGGTATGAGCACCCTCCCGACTAGGGGTTCTACAAGTCCGGCTCCATGTGTGCTCATATGGGGTATGTTGGTTATAACAATCTCACATTGTTCCTCATGATTTATGCATTGTCATAATTATGTTGCTTTGGCTCAATTTATGTTTTATAAGTTTTCTCTTATGATTATGATTATGACTAGATTATGAATGGTTTGAAAACCTTGAGCCCTCATGTTTATATTATGATAGTCATGTTTATACTGTCCTACTCATATGAACTCTTATGTATTTTAACTGTCCGTTGTACTTACCTTGCATATTCAGTATATTCCAAGTACTAACCGCATACTATATACTGTATCATTTCATGATATAGGCTTGAATGTTTAAGTTTAGTCCCGTCGCTAGCCAGATTCTCAGAGTTAGTATTTCTCAGCCTATTGGTGAGTCCTCATCCTTCGAGGACCTTCTTATCAGCTTGTTATCAGTACTTTCAGCTTTCAGCTTGTTAGTGAGTTAGTTGGGGTCTTGTACCACTTGTCAGGTTATAGAGGCTTTTCAGACATAGCATGTATTCAATTTCAGATCAGTATTATGTTTTTGCCGTTGTTCAAATGTTATTGGATTTTCAGGCTTTTGCTATTTTAAATGTTAGACTTTTCGCATTTATTTATGTTGAGTTTAGTTATCATGTTAATTCCATGGGTCTACTTGGAGTCCCTCGGGGTTCTTTATCCCATGTCTCGATCGGGCCCATGATCGAGTCGTGACACCATGACTCATGGTATTACTCGCTACTACCTTTCATTATTCCTCAGTCCCTGATCTTCAAATGACAGCTCGACAGGATGAGTCCTTACTCGTCACCATGACTCGTTAGTTTCCCCTCGTTGACACCACTGACCTCATATACTTATCTTCTATAACTTCCACAACTCCTTCTTAGAACCCCTGAGTAGCTTTCCTTATTTTCTTAATCCTACTGTCAAGGATTGGCTGTTTCTTATTTTTCAGTAGTGTATTCTTGTGTTAAGGACTTCCTGGATTAAATAAATTGCTCTTGTTGCTCAATTTTCACTGCCTTGTTAATATTTTCTCTTATTTTTAAAATGTTATCATGGTTGTCTTGAGATTGCCCAGTGGCAATAGGGTCATTTAACATTTTAATGGCAATAATTCACGGATTTAGCTTTTCAATTATGCCAAAAGGGGGAAGAAAAATGCAAACATATTGATCATGCTTATGCAATATTTATAACCCATTTGACTAACCTATTTCATTCGAGAGATGTCTTCCTTGCAGGAAGAATCTGTGTAGAAATGGGATTGTGTTTCTCATCATCAAAAAGGGGGAATTTGTTGGGACTTTGAAGTTTGATGATTGACAAGATAGTGAAACAGGTGAACAAAACTGGTCCTATGAAGTGCTTAAACAGTTGTGTGATAAGATGAAAATATCCAGAAGCAAGGATGTGAAAATCTTGAAGTTTATAAGCATTAAATCATTCATATCTACATGTGCTGATTTGTAAGAGTTGGAGTTTGATTAAAACACAAAGGAAGCCAAGAGATAGACTTGAAGAGGGATTCCTACTTGAAGTAGACATACACAAACCCCACACGGCTAACAACAACTAGCCATAGGAAATGTACAACAGTCTGCAAGCCTCTAGGAGTGATATAATGGTCGAGAAAGAGCCCTAACCCACCCAAAACTGTACATCAAAAGTACAAACCTCTACTAACTGTCAACTCCAGAGGGAAGGAGCTTAATAAACTACTGACTTTAGCTAGAGCCTAGGAACATCCCGAACAACGTCTATCCGTATTTGCAGGCAAGCGATGCAGCACCCAAGGTGGACGTCAGTACAACATGTACCGAATATTTAATGCAAAAAGATAATAACTGACTCAAAGTTAGTAAAACTATAGTAATTAAAGGACGAAGTAAGGATGTAACCTGTATACCTTCGTTGTTTGAATTATCTAAACAAAAAGTCTATAAAAGCATACAAGAACCTAACCGGACGCCCATAAGCCTGGAAGGTAGAAACAACACAGAAGAACTTACCTATGGCCCCATAAGCCCCGGCAAGTACAAACAAGGTCCAATCTTACTACCTAAGTACTAAGGATGGTGTGTACTATAACTCAGGATGGCCTCGCGGCCTCAATCTGGTGAAATTCATTACGACGCTCACAGCCTCAATCTGATGTAACTCAATAAGGCCTACGCGGACTCAGTAAATGGAACTCAAAATGGCCCTCGTGGCCTTAATAAATGGAACTCAATACCGCCCTCATAGCCTCAGTAAATAGAACTCTGTATGGCCCTCGTGGCCTTAATAAATGGAACTCAATATAGCCATCACGGCCTCAGTAAATGGAACTCTATATGGCCCTCGTGGCCTCAATAAAAGGAACTCAATGTGGGATAACATCTAACTACTGAACATCAAAGTAAGACCATTCTATCTAGATTAACCTGGACAAGAATTACTATTTTGTCACCATAGGCTCAATTCAGTTTATAACAGCTAACACCAATAGGTTTACTCTAAAGTACTATAGAGACACGGGTAGTACTAACTTTACAACTAACGTAATTCAACAGCCCTTTCCAACTATAATCGTATTTACTATGAGAATGAGACTAGTTTTCGTACTAAATTTGGCAAAAACGATAACTTTTAATACCAATATTAACTATACTTTAACTTAACAAGACACGGTCGAAAACGTATAATTTCTAGAGGGTTTAAAAGGGAGAAATACTTAATTGAAGCCTGTGATCAAATAAAAATTAGTTTGGAGCAATTCCGACAACCTTTGCTCGATGGGGCTACGATTTTCCAAGGGAATTATAAGAAAATAACTCCGCAGTAATGCTCCCTGCAATCTTACAATCCAATACCTGAAGTTAATTTGAATTTGGGCGGTGTTTGGCAGCATAAACGGAGGAAAATTACCTTAAAGTTGCGTCTTCCTTTCTCTGGATGAAGATATATATATATATATGTATATCAAATAAAACAATTGAAATCAATTGAATTTATATAAAACTTGGCAGTGGACACGGGGTCCGTGGCACGAAACCCAATACGCCGTATTACGGGGGTGCCAAGGAGCCCATCACGGAGGGGGAGGGTCTGTGACTTGTTGCCCCTATTTGGCAGCTTGTTCGACCTTCTCGCTCTCTTGTTCGTCCTTTTCCTAGGCCCTTTCTCATGCGCGTTGTACTCCGAAATTCTTGAATAATGTATGAATATGTTGTCTTAACCCATAGAAACTTACGGGGTGTAACTACAAAATCAATTGATTTTATATAAAACTTAGGAAATGGACAGGCGGTCCGTGGCACAGACCCCAACGCATTGTACTTCGGGCGTGTCACGGAGCCCATTGTGGAGGGGAGGGTCTGTGACACGTTGCCCCTATTTGTCCTGCCTTTTCCCTCGCTCCCCAATCTCGCGCTCGTTCGATCTTTTCCTGGGACCTTTCTCGTGCACATCGTGCTTCGGTACCTGGGTCGCTTATGTGTCCCGAGCGTGGATGATTTGAGAAGCCGGATGTTACATGAGGCTCAGGGGTCCAGATATTCTATACATCCAGGTGCCACCAAAGTGTATCATGCCTTGCAGGATATCTACTGGTGGAATGGCATGAAGCGGGATATTGCAGAATTTGTAGCTAAGTGCTCGAATTGCATACAAGTGAAAGTAGAGCATCAGAGACCGGGGGGTGTACTCCAAGATATCCTCATTTCTACTTGGAAGTGGGAAGAAATCAATATGGACTTTGTGATAGGTTTTTCCCCGCACTCGTAGACATTATGACTCTATTGGGTTGTGGTGGACAGGTTAACCAAGGCTGCTCATTTCCTACCGGTCAAAACCACTAATTCAGCAGAAAATTATGCAAAGTTATACATTCGAGAGTTGGTTAGACTACACAGAGTGCCCTTGTCCATTATATCCGACAGAGGTAACCAGTTCACCTCTCAGTTCTGGAGATCTTTTCAAAAGGGACTTGGCACCAAGTTCAAGCTTAGCATGGCATTCCATCAAAAAACAAATGGTCAGGCAGAGGAATTATCCAGACTCTCGAGGACATGTTGAGAGCTTGTACTATTTACTTCAAGGATAGTTGGGATGAGCATTTGCCTCTTACTGAGTTTGCCTACAACAACAGCTACCACTCCACCATACAAATGGCACCATTCGAGGCTCTTTGAGGGAGACGGTGTAGATCGCCCATTAGGTGGTTTGAAGTCAGTGAGGCGTCATTAATGGACCCGATTCAGTCCATGAATCTATGGAAAAAGTTTAGTTAATAAGAGAAAGGCTGAAAATGGCTCAGAGTCACCAAAAGTCTTATGCAGATGTGAGGAGAAGTGAGCTTGAGTTCGAGGTCGATGATTGGGTGTTTCTAAAGTTATCTCCCATGAAGGGAGTGATGAGATTTGGAAAGAAAGAAAAACCCAGCCCCCGCTATGTTGGCCCATATCGAATTGTTAGGCTAGTGGGTAAAGTAGCATATGAGTTGGAGTTACTTTTAGAGTTGGCTTCAGTTCACCCCGTTTTTATGTATCGCTCTAGAGAAAGTGCATAGGAGATCTAGCCTTAGTGGTTTCGGTGGAAAGTGTTGGCGTGAAGAATAGCCTCAGTTATTAAGAGATCCCTATTGCAATCTATGCTCATCAGGTTCGAAGGTTGAAGAACAAGGAAGTAGCTTCAGTAAAGGTGTTATGGAGAAACCAGCATGTTGAGGGAGCTACATGGGAAGCTGAAGCGGATATGATGGCCAAATACCCCCATTTATTCCCTATCGACCTAGTTTCAATTTGAGGTATCAGTTTTTTCCTAAAACTTCCATTCAATTTTTCATGTTCTGTTCATACGTATAATTTTGTTTTATGATATGATGTATGTAAGTTATGTCTGAACTCAGACCATCTATGTGGTTCTTTTCGGGGGTAGTCGTTCCATCAGTTTCCGGCTTGAATGATTAGCATCTATATATAGTGATGGTGTGTTTCCATTTGCTGCTTATTTCCCTACATTCGAGGATGAATGTTTCCAAGAGGGAGATATTGTAACACCCGGGAAGGACCTACGAATGGAGCCGGGAGTTGAAGTAAAAAACTATAGAATACCTAGAATTTGCACCAGTACGACATGAGGTACGAGTCGTGGTTAGGACCTACGACTCGTGACTCGAGTCATAAGGAAACTGGGAGCCTGAGGTTGTGTCACGGGTAGTCCTACGAATTGTGGTGATAAGGTACACTCATGGTTAGGAGTCGTGATGAATATCTCAGTGGTGCCAGAGTGAGTCATCACGGGTCATGGTACGAGTCATAGATTGAAGCAATGAGTCGTGGTGAGGAGTTGTGGTTAAGTCATATTGGTTTGAGTTGATGGTACCACGGTTAACAATACGACCTGTAGGATGGTGGTATGAGTCATTGTATACCAGTCGTGGCCAAATTCAGAAAGTTAGGAGAAAGGGTGAAGTGACCACGAGAGGTAACCACGAGTCGTGACTTAATGGTACGACTCATGGCACGACTTGTGGTCAGGGCCAAAACTGCTTTTAGGAAAATTTCAGTAAGGGCAATTTTGACTTTTTTACGCTTTTGGACCCTAACCATGTCTTTTGAGGTTTCAATAGGGTTTTTAAGGGATGAAAACTCCTGTTAGCAATTACAAGTGTTAAAGAAGGGAGTAGGAAGGGTTTCGAGCAACTTTCTTCAAGATTCTTCAAGCTTTAAGTTAGGTTCTTCATGGGAGTAGGAAACCACAAAATTTCCAGGTATGTGGGGTTTTGAATGGGTAGATTAGACCCTACCCATGTCCATTTCTCCCCATTTCCTACTATTAAGTTACCAAATTCTCATGGTTCTTAACCAAATTGCATGATTTCTCAAAAGTTTACATGAAAGTGTGGTAGTATGTTTCCGCTATTCCTTTTGATTAGTCTTCTACTTATAATGAATGAAGATAGATATATGCTTATGCCATGGGTCAACTTGGGGCCTCTCGGGGTTCCTTGTCCCGTGTTACGATCCGGGTCTAGGTTTAGGTCGTGACAAACTTGGTATCAAAGCCATAGGTTTGAAGTGTCCTAGGGTGTCTAAAATCCGCGTTAAGTAGAGTCTTTTTCGTGGGTATGAAGTGCGCCACTCTCATTAAAAAGAGGCTACGATACGTTTAGCAAATGTTCCCTTCTTTCATGATCTATGTGGTGCGATGAAAAGGCCTTCTATCCTTCTAATTTGTGCTATTCGCGATTATAGAATCATGGCTCCCAAAAGAATGAATGGAAGGAGAAATGGTAACGGTGAAGGCCATGGAGATGGAAATGATCATGGGCATCAGTAGGCCCCACCTGTTCAGGAGCCTCAAGCACCAGAGCCAGTTGCCCACGTTGAGTTTGGGGCTGCTATCCAGATGTTGGCGCAGGCCTTGACCACTCAGGTAAACCAATAAGCTATTGTGTATATTCCCCATAATGGCAATGTGGCGACGTCCTAGATTAGAGAATTCTTGAGGATGAACCATCCGGAATTCCTTGGGTCCAAGATGGATGAGGATCCGCATGATTTCATCGAGGAGATTCTGAAGATCGCCCAGGTTATGGGTATGAACAATGGAGATTGTATTGATTTGCCCTCCTATCAGCTAAAGGGTGTGGCCCACATATGGTTCAATTAGTGGAGAGATGCTAGGGCAGGGGGTGCAGGCCTTATTGGTTGGGAAGAGTTCCACACAATATTTTTTGATCGATTCTTCCCTAGGGAGATAAGGGAGAAAAAGGCGTCCGAGTTTGTTAACTTGAAGTAGGGTGACATGTCATTTCGGGAGTACATATTGGAGTTCATTCGACTATCTAAATATGCACCAGAGTTGGTGGCAGACTAGAGGACTCGAGTGAGTCGATTTGTGCACGGGGTGGCGGACTACTTGGATAAGGATTGTAGGATTGCCATGTTGTATCGGTATATAGATTTTCCTCATATTGTGTTGCATGCTCAATATATGGAGTCGGTGCATCAGAGGTAGAGAGAGGCCAAGAGGGCCAGGACTGACAGTTATGGGACTTCTCAAGTCAAATCAGGGGATGGACAACGTCAGCAGTCTTAGCATAGGTCTATTGCTCCAGCACCATCATAAACTAGTATGCCATCTAGATTTCGAGGGTATCGGAGGAGAAAGGCTCCAGATTCGAGAGGCCAGGGTAGCATGCAAATAGAGCGCTCTTTCTCGGCTTGTATGAAGTGCTGTAAAAAATCATCCCGGGAGGTGCCTAGTCAGCTCGGATGCTTGTTTCGGGTGTGAAAAACCCAGACACAAACTCAAGGATTGCCCTTCAGGAAGATTAGGGATTGATGGAGCCCGTATGTCAGCAGCCAATTCTGCCGCTCCAGCAGCACGTCCCACTTAGCAGGGTGCCTCGGCCAGTTCAGTCGGCGGGCAATGTCAAAATAGGTTTTATGCTTTATCACCTCGTCAAGAGCAGGAGGTCTCCCCGATGTGGTCACTGGTATGTTGCATGTTTTTCATATTGATGTTTATGTTTTGCTAGATCTGGGAGCTACCTTGTCTTTTGTGACCCCTTACATTGCTAGTGGCTTTGGAGTTAGTTCTGAGACTCTATTAGAACCATTTTTGGTTTCTACTCCTGTCGGTGATTCAGTTGTAGCTAGGCGGGTGTATAGAGGATGCTCGACCACTATATTGCATAAAGTCACCGCCGCAGACCTTTTAGGGTTAGCCATGAATTATTTTGATATTATTCTTGGCATGGATTAGTTGTATGCATGTTATGCTTCTGTAAATTGTAGAACCCGTGCGATGGAATTTTATTTTTCCGAGCGAATCATTATTGGAGTTGAAGGGTAGTTAGGTTGTACCAGTAGGTCGATTTATTTCATATTTAAAGCCCGGAAGATGATTTCTAAGGGTTGCATGTACCATCTAGTTAGGATTAAGGATGTTGAGTCCGAGACCCCGACTATCCAGTCAGTTTCGGTGGTGCGTGAGTATCCAGAGGTCTTTCCCGATGATTTGCCAGGTGTTCCTCCTGAGCGGGAGATTCATTTTGGTATTGACCTTCTACCCAATATGCAACCTATATCTATCCCTTCTTACAGGATGGCTCCAGCCAAGCTAAAAGAGTTGAAGGATCAGTTGAAGGACCTTATAGATAAGGGTTTTATCAGACCGAGCAAGTCTCCATGGGGTGCACTAGTGTTATTTGTCTGGAAGAAGGATGGTTCTCTTCGGATATGCATTGACTATCGGCAATTGAACAAGGTCACCGTTAAGAATAGGTATCCTTTACCTAGGATCGATGATTTGTTTGATCAGCTTTAGGGTGCCAAGTGTTTCTCAAAGATAGATCTTAGATCCGGGTATCATCAGCTTAGGGTTCGGGAGTGTGATATCCCAAAGACAGCCTTTAAGATGCGGTATGGTCATTATGTGTTTGTAGTCATGTATTTTAGACTAAAAAATGCTCCTGTAGCTTTTATGGACCTGATGAACAGGGTGCTCAAGCTGTATCTAGACATGTTCGTGATCGTGTTCATCGACGACATCCTTATATACTCTCGGAGCGAGGAGGAGCATGTCACTCATTCGAGAGTAGTGCTTCGAACTCTCAAGGATTGCCAATTGTATGCCAAGTTCAGCAAGTGAGAGTTTTGGTTGAACTCGGTAGCATTTCTAGGCCATGTTGTATCAGGCGAGGGCATAAAAGTATATTCTGAGAAAATCGAGGCAGTGAAGAATTAGCCTTCACCGGTGAATCCCTTGGATATTCGGAGTTTCTTGGGTTTTGCTGGCAATTATCGGAGGTTTTTTGAGGGTTTCTCATCTATTGCAGAACCTTTGACCAAGTTGACTTAGAAAAAGGTAAAGTTCCAATGGTCGGAGGCTTGTGAGAAGAGCTTCCAATAGTTGAAGGCTCGACTTACTACTGCACCAGTGTTGACCCTACCCGAGGGTACAAATGGTTTTTTGGTGTATTGTGATGCTTCAAGAATCGGACTCGAGTGTGCATTGATGGAGCGAGGGAAGGTGATAGCCTACGACTCGAGACAATTAAAGATCTATGAGAAGAATTACCCAATCCATGATCTAGAGTTGGCAGCGGTGGTATTCGCGTTGATGATATGGAGACATTACTTATATGGGGTCCATGTGGATGTGTTTACGGACCACAAGAGCCTACAATATATGTTCATGCAGAAAGATCTCAATCTTCAACAAAGGAGATGGTTGGAGCTACTCAAGGACTACGATATGAGTGTCCTTTACCTTTCAGGTAAGGCTAACATGGTAGCGGATGCACATAGTAGGCTCTCTATGGAGAGTGTGTCCCATGTGGATGAGGGAAAGAAGGAGCTGGTGAAAGATGTCGAATGACTCGCAAAGTTGGGAGTTAGGTTGGTCGACTCAACCGATGGTGGTGTTGTTGTCCAGAACGGATCAGAATCATCCTTGGTGACTGATGTAAAAGCTAGACAAGATGAGGATCCGATTTTGATAAAGCTGAAAGTAGCTGTTAAAAATCAGAAGGTTGAGGTCTTCTCCCAAGGAGGAGATGGTGTGCTTCGGTACCAGGGTTGCCTATGTATTCCAGATGTCGATGATTTGAGGAGACGGATATTGCATGAGGCCCATGGATCCAGGTATTCTATCCAGCCAGGTGCCACCAGGATGTATCATGATTTACGAGAAATCTATTGGTGGGACGGCATGAAGAAGAATATTGCAGAATTCGTAGCCAGGTTCCCGAACTGTCACCAAGTAAAGGTTGAGTATCAAAGGTCGGGAGGAGTGCTTCAGGATATCAGCCTTCCTACTTGGAAGTGGGAATTTGACAGACATTCATGCTATTTTATGTTTTAGTACTTGTCCGGGTTAGTTGGGGGTGTTGTCCCATTAACCCATCGTACGTATTAGAGGCTTTCAGACAGCATGTAGTACCCAACTTGCATGTATGTCCAAAGATTTCCTTATGTTATGATATGTTATGATTATGTTTACATTTCCACTATGCCTTGTGATTAGTCTTCCGCTTATAATGAATGAAGTTAGATGTATGCTTATGCCATGGGTCGACTTGGGGCCTCTCGGGTTCCTTGTCCCATGTTATGATCCGGGTCTACTTTCTGGTCGTGACAAACTTGGTATGAGAGCCATAGGTTTGAAGTTTCCTAGGGTGTCTAAAAGCCACATTAAGTAGAGTATTTTTCATGGGTGTGAAGCGCGCCACACTTACGACGAAGAGGCTACGAGACGTTTAGGAAATGTTTCCCTCTTTCATGATCTATGTCGTGCGATGAAATGGGAACGGTGAAGGCCACGCAGATGGAAATGATCATGGGAATCAGCTGGCCCCACCTATTAAGGAGACCCAGGCACCAGAGTCAGTTGCCAACGCTGAGTTTCGGGTGGCTATCCAGATGTTGATGTAGGCATTGACCGCTCAGTTCAACTAGCAGGTTGTTGCGCATATCCCATAGAATGGAAATGCGGCAGCGACCCGGATTAGAGACTTTTGAGGATGAACCCTCCGGAGTTCCTTAGGTCCAAGGTGGATGAGGATCCGCACAATTTCATCGAGGAGATTCTAAAGATCACCCAGGCTATGGGGGTTACCAGTGGAGATTGTGTTGATTTGACCTCCTATCAGCTAAAGGGGGTGGCCCACATATTCTTCAAATAGTGGAGAGATGCTAGGGCAGTGGGTGTAGGCCCTATCGGTTGGGAAGAGATCCGCACAACATTTTTGGATGGATTCTTCCCTCGGGAGATGAGGAAGCAAAAAGAGGCTGAGTTTGTTAATTTGAAGCAGGATGAAATGTCAGTTCAGGAGTACGCATTGGAGTTCACCCGACTCTTTAAATATGCACCAAAGTTGGTGGCATATCAGTGGACTTGAGTGAGTCGATTTGTGCACAGGTGGCGGACTACTTGGATAAGGATTGTAGGATCGCCATGTTGCATTGGGATATATATTTTCCCCGTATTGTATTGCATGCGCAGCAGATGGAGTTGGTGTATCGAACGAAGAGCGATGCCAAGAGGGCCAAGACCGACAATTATGGGACTTCTCAGGTTAGATCAGGGGGTGGACAGTGTCAGCAATCTCGACATAGGTCTATTGCTCTAGCACCATCATCGACCAGTACGCCATCTAGGTTTTGAGGGGATCGGTGGAGAAGGGCTCAAAATTCAAGAGGCTAGGGAAGCATGCAGATAGAGCGCACTTTTCCAGCTTGTGTGAAGTGTGGCAAGAATCATACCGGAAGGTGCTTAGTCGGCTCGGTGCTTGTTTTGGGTGTGGCAAACCCAGACACAGACTCAAGGATTGCCCTTCAGTCAGATTAGTGGTCGATGGAGCCCGTATGTCAGCAGCCAATTTTGCCGCTCCAGCAACACGTCCCCCTCAGCAAGGTGCCTTGACCAGTTTAGCCAGCAGTCAGCGTCAAAATAGGTTTTATGCTTTAGTGATCCGTTAGGAGCAGGAGGTCTCACCGAATGTGGTCACTGGTATGTTGCGTATTTTTCATAATGATGTTTACGCTTTTCTAGATCCGATAGCTACCTTGTCTTTTGTGACCGCTTACATTGCTAGTGGATTTAGAGTTAGTCCCGAGAATCTATCAGAACTATTTTCAATTTCTACTCTTGTCGGTGATTCGGTTGTAGCTAGGCGGGTGTATAGAGGATGCCCGGTCAGTATATTGCATAAGTCACCTCCGCAGACCTTGTAGAGTTAGCCATTATTGACTTTGACATTATTCTTGGCATGGATTGGTTTTATGCATGTTATGTTTTTGTAAATTATAGAACCCGTACGGTGGAATTTTGTTTTTCGGGCGAGTTAGTTTCGGAGTGGAAGGGTAGTAAGGCTATACCAGCAGGCCGATTTATTTCATATCTTAAGGCCCCGAAGATGATTTCTAAGGGTTTCATGTAACATCTAGTAAGGGTTAAGGATGTTGAGTCCGAGACCCCAATTATCCAGTCAGTTCTGATGGTGCGTGAGTATCCAGAGGTCCTATCCCTCCTTATAGGATGGCTCCAGCTGAGCTAAAAGAGTTGAAGGACCTGTTAGATAAGGGCTTTGTCAGATCAAGCAAGTCCCCAAGAGGTGCACCTATGTTATTTGTCCAGAAGAAAGATGGTTTGCTTCGGATGTGCATTGACTATCGGTAATTGAACAAGGTCACCATTAAGAACAGGTATCCTCTACCCAGAATTGATGATTTGTTTGACCAGCTTTAGGGTGCCAAGTGTTTCTCAAAGATAGATCTCAGGTCTAGGTATCATCAGCTTAGGGTTCGGGAGTGTGATATCCCGAAGATAGCCTTTAAGATGCGGTATGAGTATTATGAGTTTGTAGTTATGTCTTTTGGACTAACAAATGCTCCTGTAGCTTTTATGGACCTGATGAATAGGGTGTTCAAGCCATATTTGGATATGTTCGTGATCATGTTCATCGATGACATCCTTATATACTCTCAGAGAAAGGAGGAGCGTGCCGCTCATTTGAGAGTAGTGCTTCAGACTCTCAAGGATCGCCAATTGTATGCAAAGTTCAGCAAATGTGAGTTTTTGTTGAACTCAATAGCATTTTTGGGCCATGTAGTATCAGGCGAGGGCATAAAAGTAGATTCTCAAAAAATCAAGGCGGTGAAGAATTGGCCTAGGATGGTGAATTCCTCAGATATCCAGAGTTTCTTGGGTTTAGCTGGCTACTATCAGAGGTTTGTTGAAGGTTTCTCATCTATTACAACAACTTTGACCAAGTTGACTCAGAAAAAGGTGAAGTTCCAATGGTCGGAGGCTTTTGAGAAGAGCTTCCAAGAGTTGAAGGCTCGACTTACTACCGCACAGGTGTTGACCCTACCAGAGGGTACAGATGGTTTTGTGGTGTATTGTGATGCTTCGAGAATCGGACTCGGGTGTGTATTGAAGCAACATGGGAAAGTGATAGCATATGCCTCAAGACAGTTTAAAGTCCATGAGAAGAATTACCGACCCATGATCTTTAATGGGCCACAGTGGTGTTCGCATTGAGGATATGGCGACATTACTTGTAAGGGGTCCATGTGGATATGTTTACGGACCACAAGAGCTTACAATATGTGTTCATGTAGAAACATCTCAATCTTCAGTAAAGGAGTTGGTTGGAGTTACTCAAGGACTACAATATGAGTGCCCTTTACCATCCAGGTAAGGCTAATGTGGTAGCGGACATACTTAGTAGGCTCTCTATGGAGAGTGTGTCTCATGTGAATGAGGGAAAGAAGGAGCTGGTGAAAGATGTCAATCGACTTGCAAGGTTGGGAGTTAGGTTGGTCAACTCGACTAATGGCAGTGTTTTTGTCCAGAACGGATCAGAATAGTCCTTGGTGACTGATGTAAAAGCTAGACAAGATGAGGATCTGATTTTGGTAAAGCTGAAAGAAGTCGTTCGAAGTCAAAAGGTGGAGGTCTTCTTCCAAAGGGGAGATGGTGTGCTTCGGTACCAGGGTTGCCTATGTGTTCCAGATGTTGATGATTTGAGGAGACAGATATTGGATGAGGCCCATAGATCCAGGTATTCTATCCATCAAGGTGCCACCAACATGTATCGTGATTTACGAGAAATCTATTGGTGAGATGGCATGAAGAATGATATTGCAAAATTCATAGCTAGGTACCCGAACTGTCAGCAATTAAAGGAAGAGCATCAAAGGCCGGGAGGAGTACTTTAGGATATCAGCCTTTCTACTTGGAAGTTGGAACAAATTAATCTGGATTTCATCACAAGCTTGCCTCGTACTCGTCAACACTATGATTCTATTTGGGTGGTGGTAGACAGATTGACCAAGGCTGCACATTACCTACCGGTGAAAATCATAGATTCAGCGGATGATTATGCCAAGATATATATCTGGGAGTTGGTTCGATTGCATGGAGTGCCCTAGTCCATTATTTCAAACCTAGGTACTCAATTTACCTCTCAGTTTTGGCGGTCTTTTCAAAAAGGGCTTGGGACTCAGGTTAAAATCCGCATAGTATTTCATCCGCAAATGGATAGTTAAGCGGAGTGCACAATTCAACTCTTACAGACATGTTGAGAGCTTGCGTGATGGATTTTAAAGGTAGTTAGGATGATCACTTGCCCCTGATCAAGTTTGCTTACAATAACAACTATCACTCCAGTATCCAAATGTAACCATTCGAGGCTCTCAATGGGCGGAGATATGGATTTCCCATCGGATGGTTTGAGGTTGGTTAGGTGGCTATGATAGGGTCAGATTCGGTTCATGAGGCTATGGTGAAGGTTCAATTGATAAGGGACAGGCTGAAAAATGCTCAGAGTCGTCGAAAGTCATATGCTAATATGAGGAGGAGAGAATTGGAGTTCGAGGTGGACGATTGGGTATTTCTGAAAGCATCTCTCATGAAGGGAGCCATGCTGTTCGGGAAGAAAGGGAAGCTCAGTCCCCGCTATGTGGGTCCCTATCGAAGTGTGATAAGAGTTGGCAAGGTGGAGTATGAATTGAAGTTGCCCTCAAAGTTATCTTCTATGTATCCTGTGTTTCATGTGTTGCTTTTGAAGAAATGTTTGGAGATCAAGTTTTAGTAGTCCCGGTGGACAGCGTTGGTGTGAAAGACAGCCTTAGCTATGAGGAGGTTCTGGTGGAAATATTCGATCTTTAGGTTCGGAGGCTAAGGAACAAGGAAGTAGCTTCAGTTAAAGTATTATGGAGGAATCAGCATGTCGAAGGAGCTACGAGGGAAGCCGAAGCGAATGTGATGGTTAAATACCAACACTTATTCTCTACCGGCTTAGTTCCGACTTGAGGTACCAATTTTTTCCTATAACTCTATTTAGTTTTCATGTCCAAATCATGTGTTCAAGTTTCTTTTATGTGTGTGGATGTGTATGTGAAGCATGAAATCGATTCAGCTATGTAATATGAATCAGAGGTAGTCATTCCGTTAGTTTTCGGTTTAAATGATTAGTATTTGAATATGATAATTGCATGTCTCTGTTTTCTGATTGTTTCCTTCATTCAAGGACGAATGTTACCAAGGGAGAGATATTGTAATACCCAGGAAGTGCCTAAGAGTAGACCCGGGAGTTAAAAGTTGAAAACTGCTGAAACTGGAAAAAACATCACAAAACAAGAATTGTAATGACTCATAGTTGGATACCACGATCCATTGTTGCCAGTCGTGGTTTCAGGAGTTCGGGTGGCATCGGAAGCAACAACCGATGTAACGACTCATTATGGGAAACAATGAGTCGTTGTCCGTAGTCGTGGTGAGAGATGGAATTTAGCATTTGAGGAAATAACGGGTCACCCAAGGACCCGTCATGAGTAACAATGACTCATTGTCAGAAGTCGTTGTCCACATGGTCAAATTTCGAGTGGACTTAACAAAGGGCACCACAACCCGTTGGAGGAAACAACGAGTTTTGGTGAGACTCGTTGTGAGGATGTTCAGAAATTTCGGAGGGGCAAGCAACATCGACTCAATGAACCGTTGGACCAAAGGACGAGTCGCCTTGTCTAATCGTGGTTTGATTCCGGAAGCAAGGATTGGGTAGTGCAGACGACGAGCCATACCACGAGTCATGGTAGCTTCCAATGACTCGTTGGTACGCCCGTTGGTTAACCTGTCTAGATTTTCAGGGTAAATTCATTAAGGGCATTTTCGAACTTTCCACGCTATAAGGCCCAAAACTACATCGTTTCATGTATTTTCAGGGCATTTTAAGGTAGGTTAAGTCCCTATTGCACAGGTCATTCCCATACATGCATATTAGGAGAAATTTTGGAGAGGTCAAGCTATTCCTCAAGATTTCCTATCAATTCATCCTTGGGCACTCAAGAACTTTAAAATATGATCTTACCCAGGTATGTAGGGTTACGAATGGGTGTTTCCGTTCACATCCACGCCCGTTCTCTAGTAATTTATAGAAATCTACCAAAAATTTATTGGCGTTTTAATTTAATTTTTATGAAAATCTTATGATTTACAAATGGGTTGTTCTAAATTGTGATAAACATTATATTTTATGAATTTTGATCAGATTTTATAACTATTTTGATTATATAATTGCTGATTTCGAATTCTATTACATTAATCCTATCTAAGCATGATCTATGATAAATAGATTCATGATATTTGCATCAATTGATGATATTTACAAGCCCAACATGAATTATGATTTAAAATATGGAGTTATTCAATTTCCCATCATCATTTGATGATTTCCAAGTTTTATGTGTGATCTTCAAGTATGCATGAAACTTATGATTCATGAATTATGTTTTGGCCGACTCACGGGCCTTATGTCATAGCTAGTTCACGTATGTACCGTTATGTTTATGATTATCATGATTTAACTAGCACATGAATTTATTCATGTTATACTATGAGCACTATATATGTTTTGGGAGTAGTATCAAACACCGAGTAGATTCGGGGCCTAAGTTCTGCATCAGATCTCATAAACTACGTGCTACCGTAGGTATGTTGGGACCTCCTTTGTTACTGTCCCCGGCCCAAATGGCACTTTTCATGGTGATATCACCCTTTCATGGTTCTACCCTTGGCAAGGTACGAACACCCTCTCGACTAGGGTCACAAGTCGGGCTTCATGTGCGCTCATATGGGGTATGTCCATTAAGAGAATCTCCCACTGTTCCTCATGATTTATGCATTCTTATGATTATGTATGTTGGCTCAAGAAATGTTCATTTTGGCTTTTCTCTAATGATAATGATTTCGATTGTATTACGGATGCTTCGAAAAACTTGAGCCTTTTGATATGTTATGTTACGATATTTATGACATGTGTATAATGTCCTACTCTTATGACGTTTTATGAGATTTTACATACTCTAAATGCCCGTTTTACTTACCCTGTATACTCGGTACATTCCACGTACTGACCGCATACTTTCTATGTTGTATCGTCTTATGGTATAGGTTTTGGCTCTCAGGCTCACATCAAATCTAGATCATCTCAGAGTGTACTTTCAACTTATTGGTGAGTCCTCATGTTCTGAGAACCGTTTGATAGACATTCATGCTATTTTATGTTTATGTACTTGTCTGGGTTAGTTGGGGGTGTTGTCCCATCAACCCCTCGTATGTAGTAGAGGCTTTCAGACAGTGTGTAGTACTCAGCTTGTGTATGTGTAAGTGATTCCATTTGTTATGATATGTCATGATTATGCTTACGTTTCCTCTATGCCTTGTGATTTGTCTTCCGCTTATAATGAATAAAGTTAGATGCATGCTTATTCCATGGGTCGACTTGGGGCCTCTCGGGGTTCCTTGTCCCATGTTATGATCCAGTTCTACATTCGAATCGTGAAAACTACTCCCAACAAAACATTAGTATTGATAATCTGAAACTAGCATTCTAAGACTAAGTCAGAACTACTTTATCTAAAAGTGTCGACAATATAAAGAACCATGAAAATACTGATAGCTCAAAACTGATGCCCTAAGACTAGGACAAAACCATTTAACTGAAAGTGTCCTGAGAGTCTAGAGGACCTGATAAAATTGATAATACTAAATATACTGATAATGCTAGTCTTACTGTAGAACATATGTACTGAACTCAGGGGAAAATCATATGAACCAAAAAGGACCCTGCTATTCGAAAATCATGCTAGCTCATAAAGAAAAATCTCTGAAGTCATGCTAAAATATAGTCATGAAAGTACATTATGTATACAAATATAACATCAAGAATTTCACTTAACAATGATCATGGAAATGTTGAAACATTGAAAAGATCCAAGAATTTATTATTTGCTTAAAACCCTAAGATATGATTTTTCTATCAAGCTATGGTTTCTAGGTTTTTCCGAAATCATTAGGGACACAAGTTTCATGATCCGAGTCAACACCTTAGACGGGACATGGTGCCTAGAACCATGAATGACTCCAAGTTAACCCATGGCATAACATGAATCTAACATGACTGTCACTTACAATGAAAACTCAATTAAAGTATACAAAATATATATGACGTACAAAATATGAATACTTTAGATAAGCTGGATAAACTAAAAGAAGCTGAATACTGCAACTTTGTCTGAAAGCTCTACTAAAGATGAGCTACTGGGACAAGTCTCCAGCTAACTCCAAAGTCTTAAAACTAAAATAATAATACTAAAAGTCTCCACCGTTGGAGTACTGCTGAGCTAAGTCTGATGGAGACTAACTACGCTGCTGAATGTAAGAGCCTGAGCCCATATCATAAGATTATATAGCATAGGGAATATGCATCATTACATGGAATGTACTGAGTATGTGAAATTATGCAGTTTAAAATGTAGTCATGCTGATATGAAAGTATAAGTAAAGCACTGTAATATTGTAGGATGACCCTGTATGTTGTAATAGCTTGCAACATGAAGATAATGTAAGCTGATCAAGGGTCATGCTTATATTTTGAGATTTGAGACTGGACTGTACTGTGGGAGTGCCTATTAACCAACATAGAACCACATGAGCTAATCATGGAGTTTGATGTATACGCCCCATCGATAGGACCCGATATACTTTGTAGGGTATAAAGGCATGGTTGTGTGATTACTAAACAGATGCTAATTCGGGCTAAAGATCTACAATGGCGTGTAGTTTTGGAAACCTAGATGTGCTGGAACTCCAATCTGGTTGGTGCTAAGTACTACTCCCAACTGAACTGATTATAACTAAACTGATTAGCTCGAACTGGCGTCCTATGGCTAAGCTAAAACTACTTATTTGGAAGTTTCCTAAGAGCCTAAAGGACCAGATAACTGAAAGCACTAAAGATACTAATAGACTAATAAAGTGACAAACAACTAAAATTGACATTTCTGTGAAATACTAAGTATACTCTTAATATGAAAATACCAACTTTGATTGAAAGCATACACACTGAAGATTATACTCAAATGATAATCAATGTAAAAGTAGTAACATAGATAAGCTTTTAAATCATGCAAAATTCAACCCAAACATCATGCTACAATTAGGGCTAAAAATGAACATATATAATTGAAGCCAAAACATGAATTTCACATAATACTAGTTATGGGAAACTGGGAAAGACACCAAAATTAGGGAAAGTATAAGCTGTCTATATACCCTATCTTTCAACTTTCTACAACGCTAACATCAGTGAGATTTTCTAAAAATACTTTGGGGCACAAAGGTGAATGGTACCTTGCTAAATCCTCGCATACCTGTAGAAGAAATCCCGGAGAAGAAGCTTAAAATTCTAAGAAGAAATAGAAGCCCTAGTTCTTGGTTTGAGAGGTCTGTCTGAGTTTTTACGGTGTTCTTGAGAATGTTGAGAGAGAATGAAGGATAATGTCAACTAATCACTCTAACTACCCCCCTAAAATATCCTAATACGACATAGAAGTACAATGATTCATTGTTTCCACCCATTGTCGCTGGAATGATCTTGAACAGTTTTTGAATTTCATCTAACGGCTCATTAGGATTAGTTGTTACTTCCTCCAATGAATCGTCGCCTGGGTCATTAGTTCTAGGGAGATTTTGACAAGTTTCTTATCCTGTCATAATGAGAAACACAAAGACTCGTTACTTCTACCAATGGGTCATTACATCACTCGTTAAATCTAGAGGAAAAAAATCACTGGACAACTAACAACTGTCTCAATGGGTCAGTGGTTCTAACAATGGATCATTTGACAAGTTGTTTTGTGGAAAGTTTTTTCCTTCTAGTTTTCATTCTAAGTTTGTGAATTTGTCTTAGGGACTTTTAGGGTGTTATAGTATCTCCCCCTTAGGAATATTCGTCTTTGAATGGAAACTAACAGAGCTAAAAAGATAGGGAAAGAGTTGTAAATCCCAAAACTAAATGATATGGACTGATACTGATGGAGTGACTGACTCCTAACTGAAATACATGGCTAAACTGAAAAGATGAATCATGGATGCATACTACGACATGAACATAACTGGAAGGCCTGAAAATAGCATGAAACTGAGTAGAGTGTTGTGAAAAAACTAGTACCTATTATTGGAGCTAAGCTGGAGAGGAATAGTTTGGGTACTTAGCCATCATATATTCTTTGGTTTTCCACATAGCTCCCTCTACAAGTTGGTTTCTCCAAAGAATCTTGACCTCAATGACTTCCTTATTCCTCAACCTACGAACTTGTCAGTCTAGGATCTCAACTCGAATTTCCTCGTAAGAGAGACTATCCTTTATGCCAACACTCTCTGGAGGAACAATTGAGGTTGGATCACCGATGCATTTCTTCAATAGACACACATGAA
The DNA here is from genome assembly GCA_035772735.1 of Datura wrightii. NCBI lineage: Eukaryota > Viridiplantae > Streptophyta > Magnoliopsida > Solanales > Solanaceae > Datura > Datura wrightii. The sequence goes on from JASDFA010000010.1 coordinate 15,823,232, forward strand.
AGAATGGATGGATCGATGGTAGCTTTGTGAGCAATTCTAAATCATAGCCCACATTGCTAATGCGTTTTAAGATTCTATAGAGACCAACATATCTAGGACTGAGCTTTCCTTTCATCCCAAACCTTATCACCCCTTTCATAGGTGAAATTTTCAGACATACCCAATTATCTACAGGAAACTTTAGCTTTCTTCTCCTCACATCTACATATGATTTCTGGCGACATTGAGCTATTTTCAGTCGTTCCCTGATAAGCTAAACATTCTGCATAGGCCTCATGTACTGAGTCAGGCCCTATCAAGGTAGCTTCCCCAACTTCAAACTACCCTATAGGAGACCTACACCTCCTACCAATAGTGCCTCGAATGGGGCCACCTAAATGATGGAGTAGTAGCTGTTGTTATATGCAAACTCAATGAGAGGTAGGTAATCATCCCAACCATCCTTGAAATCAATCACGCAAGCCATCAACATATCCTCTAGAGTATGAATGGTTCACTCAACCTGGCCATCTATCTATGGATGGAAAGTTGTGCTGAGCTTAACCTGAGTACCAAGTCGCTTCTGAAATGACTTCCAGAAGTGCGAGGTGAACTTAGTACCCCTATTTGAAATGATAAACAATGAGACCCCATGAAATATAACTAAATCTCAAGTGTATAGCCTAGCGCAATCCTCTGCTGAATTTGTGGTCTTTATTGGTAGAAAATGCGCTGCCTTAGTCATCCGGTCTACAATCACCCAAACTGAATCATACTATCTGCGCGTACGAGGTAGACCTATAATGAAATCTATGTTAATCACTTCCCATTTCCAAGTAGGGATTCTAATGTACTGAGTTATACCTCCTAGTCTATGGTGTTCAACCTTCACCTGCTGACAGTTAAGGACATTTAATCACAAATTTTGCGATGTCCTTCTTCATGCCATTCCATTCCACTAATAGACTTCCCGTAGATCATGATACGTCTTGGTGGAACTTGGGTGGATAGAGTACCCAGAGCTGTGAGCTTTCATTATTATCCGCTGCCTTAAATCATCTATATCTAGAACATACAACCTGCTTTGGTAACGGAGCACACCATCTCCCTCTTCGGAGAATGCTTCCACCTCTTTCCTTAGGGCTGCTTCATTCATCTTTAGTAACATTGAATTATCATCTTGCCTTGCTCTTTCCTCCACCACCAAAGAAGGCTCTGAAACATTTTGGACTACAGTTCTATCCTTCGCTGATTTAGCCAAATGAACTCCTAACCAAACCAGCCTGTGAACATCTTTCTTATCATCCTCAACATGAGTAACACTGTTCGTCGGTAGTCTACTGAAGGTGTTGAACACTACATTGGCTTTACCAGGGTGGTACAAGACACTCATGATGTAGTCTTTCAACAACTCCAACCACCTTCTCTGATGCAGATTCAGGTCCTTCTAACTGAACATATACTGTAGGCTTTTGTGGTTAGTAAAAACATCCAGATGAACCCTATAAAGGTAGTGCCTCCAAATAGTCAAGGCAAATACTACCACTACCATCTCAACATCATGAGTTAGAGAGTTATTCTCATGAGCCTTGAGTTCTTTGGAAGCATAAGTTACTACCTTTCCATGCTGCATCAATACACAACCCATACCAATTTTGGAGACGTCACAGTAGATCCCAAACCCATCTAAACCTTCTAGTAAAGTAAAACCTGGGGGCAGTAGTGAGTTGAGTCTTCAACTCATAAAAAATCTTCTCACCTGCCTCTGACCACTGGAACTTGATTTTTTTCTGAGCCAGCCTGGTTAGAGTGGATGCAATAGAGGAGAATCTTTCTATGAATCCTTTGTAATAACTAGCTAGGCCCAAGAAGCTCCTACTATTCACAGAGAAGTGGTTCTTTGCCAGTTCTTAACAACTACTATCTTTTGAGGATCCATCTGAATACCTTCACGAGAAATAACATGACCAAGGAATGTCACTCATTCTGGAAAAAATTCACACTTGCTGAACTTAGCAAGTAACTTGAAGTCTATAAGAGTCTACGAAACTATCCTCAGGTGGTCTGCATATCATCCTTATTCCTGGATTAAACTAGTATGTCATTTATAAAGACGATGATGAACATATCCAGTACTATTCGAACACCCTATTCATCAAGTCCATAATAGTTGCAAGAGCATTCGTTAGTCCAAAAGACATAACAACAAATTCATAGTGATCGTACCAAGTTTTGAAGGTTGTTTTTGAAATGTCACATTCTTTGACTCTTGTTTTTGAAATGTCACATTCTTTGACTCTGAGCTGATGATAGCCTGATCTATGGTCTATCTTTGAAAAACAGCTAGCACCCTGAAGCTAGTCGAATAAGTTATCAATCCTGGGGAGGGGTTACTTATTCTTGGCTATGAATTTTTTCAATTGATGGTAGTCGATGCACATTTGAAGTGTACCAACCTTCTTTCGCACGAATAGAGCTGGGGCACCCTAAGGGGATATACTGGGTTTAATAAACCTTTATCTAGAAGGTGTTTCAACTATTGCTTCAACTCTTTAAGCTCAGCTAGAGCCATTCTATAAGGAGGAATTGAGATAGGTTGGGTATTTAGAAGAAGATCTATGTAGAAATCGATTTTCGCTCCGGAGGGACTTCGAGAAGATCCTCGAGAAGCACATCTGGTAACTCACTAACGACTGAACTGACTGAAGATTTGGGAATTTAGAGATAGAATCCCTGACTCAAACAAGATGGTAGATATACCCATTTGAAATCATCTTTCTAAACTTAAGGTAGGAAATAAACCGACCCTTAAGTGTAGAAGTACTACCCTTCCATTCTAGAACTGGCTCATTAGAAAGATGGAACCTGATGTCCCTAATTCTACAGTCAACTCGGGCATAACATAAATGTAACCAGTCTATGCCAAGAATAAGGTTGAAATCCACTATTCCTAAATCTACTAGATCCACTATGGTGACTTTCTGTAGGAAAGTGATTGGGCAAATTCTATAGACCCGACTGGCTATGACTGACTCACCACTAGGGGTAGAGGCTGGAAACAGTTCTGACAGAACCTCTGGACTAATGTCAAACTAGACTGCAATTTAAGGAGTTAGAGAGGAAAATGTGGTTCCTGGATCTAATAATGCATAAACATCTATATGGAAGAGGCGTAACATACCTGGAACTACATTAGGAGAGTTTTTCTTGTCATGGCATGAGGTTAAAGCATAAAAATATTTTGATGTTGACCACCACCTATACTTGAAGTAGAACCCTACTGAGCTGGGTGACTTGTCTAAGATCCTAATGTAGTGGACTAGCCCTTCCCCCATCTTTCTAGATGGGTCCCTCAACCTGCAACCTAGTTGGACATAACCAAAACAACCCTCCTTGCCTAAACAACACTCACCGGGATGGTTCTTACCACACTTTGGAGAGGCGGGAAAACTGTGATTGCTTGAGACATGGCTCTAAGACTGAGAGCATGATGCTCCACCCTTCTGATCCTTACAAGATCTACAAGAAGGAGCACTGACTGAAGAGGATGCTGGAGGTCTCTGCTGTTTCTATGGTCGGCTACCATTAACCGACCTATGCTACGAATACTCAAACTTCCCTATTCTGGCTCTCTTGCTCTCCCTTTCCATTTCCTTTTAACTTTTCTGCCTCTGTTAAGCATGGATCATGAGTCTGGATATGTACATGTCACTAATGAGCATGGAGGTCCTACACTCCTTGACCACCAAGTCTGAAAACCTTAACAAGAACTTGCTTATCTTAGCCCGGGGATCAGCCACCATCTCAAGAGCATACATGGATAACTGCGTGAATTTTAGGGCATACTCTTGAACAGTCATAGAGTTCTAATTCAGATTTATGAACTCTTCCATCTTAGCTTCCCTCAATTCATGAGGAAAGAATTTTTCCAGAAATACATTACGAACTCCTCCAACTCCACTGGATCTGCACCAGCCCGTCTCCCTTCTTTCCACTAATGATACCATATCTGAGCCACTCTTTTCAGTTGATAGGCATCCAAATATGCACTCTCAATGGAGGTAACGCCCATGATTTGGGTGATCTTCTGAACCTCGTCTATAAAATCCTGTGGGTCCTCCTCTACCTTTGACCCGTGAAACTCTAAGGGATTCATTCAATTGAAATCCTGGACATTGGTAGAAACTGTAGTTCCATTTGTATTAGAAGGTTCTACGGCCTATTGGTTGGCCTGATTGGTTATAGCCTAGCGAGTAGCTGAAATGCGTCCTGAAATTCGACATGTGACACCTGCTGGCCCTGAGGGGCTGCTGGAATGGGCAGGGCTTGCTGGTTTGCATTTTTGTTCCTTCTATTGTTAATGTGTCTGGGAGGCATTTTCTATACATATACAAAGCATGAGTTAGAAGGTTGTTTTTAGAGTTTTACACTCTATCGCATGATAAGAGTCATGAAAGAAGGGAAATTTCCTAAAATGTCTTGTGGCCTCTTCCTCATAAGTGTGACACACTTTACACCCATGAAAAAGACTCTACTTAACATGGCTTTCAAAAACCCTAGGACACACTTAAACCTAAGGCTCTCATACCAAATTTATGACAACCCAAGTCTACACCTTCAATGTGATACAGTGTCTAGAACCATGAATGGTTCCAAGCTAACTCATGACATAGCATGACTCTAACATTACTGTCACTTAGAATGAAAAATGAGCAGAAGCATAAATTACGTATATGACATACAAAATATGAATACTGTAAGTAAGTTGGATAAACTAAAAGAAGATAAATACTACAACTCTATCTGAAAGCCTCTACTAATGAGCTACTGGGACAAGTCCTCAGCTAACTTCAAAGTCTAAAAACTAAGAAAAACCACTACTAAAATTGAAAGAAATGCTCTAGTCCTCGGGAGATAAGGACTCACCATTGGAGTACTGCTGAGCTAAGTCCGATGAAGACTAACCATGCTGCTGAACCTGAGAGCCTGAGCCTATATCATAAGATGATATAGCATAAGAAATATGTGTTAGTACTTGGAATATACTGAGTATATGAAGCTATGTAGTTTAAAACATAATCTTCCTGATAAGAAAGTATGTGTAAAACACTATATTAATATAGGATGATCCTATCTGAAAGTATATATGTTGTAACAACCTAAAATCTGAAAATACTCTAAAGCTAGTAAGCTAATTAAGGGTTATGCATTCTAAGATTTGAGACTAGAATATACTGTAGGAGTGCATTTTAACCGACATATAATCACGTGAGCTAAATGTAGAGTTCGATGTATACGCCCTATCGGTAGGACCCAATATATCATTTCAGGGTATAAAGGCATGGCTATGTAATCACTAAACTGATGCCCATTCGGGCTAAAGACCTACAGTGGCAGATAGTTCTAGGAACCTGGGTGAGCTAGAAGCCCAGTCTGCTCGGTGCTAAGTACTACTCCTAATTGAAATCCTGATTATAACCAACTGAACTGATAGCTCAAGCTGGCATCCTATGGCTAAGTCAGAACTACTTATTTGGAAGTGCCTTGAGAGCATAAAGGACCGAATAACTGAAAGTACTAAAAATACTGATAGATTGATAAAGTGACAAATGGCTAAAACTAATGTTTTTGTGAAATACTAAGTATACTGTTAATCTGAAAATACTAACTTTGATTCAAAACATACACGCTGAAGATTATACTCAAATGATAATCAATGGAAAAGCAACAATTGAGACTAGCTTTTAAATCGTTCAAAGTTCAACCCAAAAATCATGTTAAAGCTAGGGCTAGAAACGAACATGTATAATTGAAACCAAAACATGAATTTCACATAATAGTAGTCATGGGAAACTGGGAAAGACACAAAAATTAGTGAAATTATAAGCTGTCTGGAAAACCTATCACATAACTTTCTACATGGCTAACAATATTGAGATTTTCTAAAAATACTTTGGGGAATAAGGGTGAAAGGTACCATTGCTAAATGCCCCACATACCTGTAGAAGAAATCTCAAAGAAGAAGCTTGAAATTCTAAGAAGCAGCAGAAGCCCTAGTTCTTGGCTTGAGAGGTATGTCTGAGTTCTTATAGTGTTCTAGATAATGTTAGAAGAGAATGAAGGATAATGTCGACTAATCCATCTAATTCCCCACCAAAAATATCCCACTATGATGTAGTTTAGGAAATAAAATAATAGGAAGTTACAAAAATGCCCCTTGAAAGTAGTCTGAAAAACTGTCCGTCCTGATCTAATGGGTCAAACAATGAGTCGTTGGTTGTCACCATGACTTGTTGGGACCAGTCGTTGGAATTGGGCTAGAGTTTCTAGTATTTCAATCTCTCCCAATTGAAAGATAGAATGACCAATTAGAAGGTACAACAATTCATTATTTCCACTCATTGTCGGTGGAATAACCTTGAATAGTTTTTGAATTTCATCTAACGGCTCATTAGGATGAGTTATTACTTCCTCTAATGACTCGTCACCTTGCTCATTGGTTCTGGGGAGATTTTGAAAACTTTTTGATCCTTGTCATAACGAGCAACATGACGAATCATTACTTCTACCAATGGGTCATTACATCGCTTGTTAAATCTGGAGGAGAAAAATCTATTGTGCAACTAATGACTGTCTCAATGGGTCATTAGTTCTGATAATGGCTCATCTGACGAGTGGATCTATGGAAAGTTTTTTCCTTCTGGATTTCATTCCAAATCTAGGGTCTGGTCTTAGGGAATTTTGGAATATTACAACAAGGTTGAAAGGAAATCTATGTTGAGTCTTACGTACCTAGAGAAGAAGACACCTTGCTAGAGCCTTGAGTACTAGAGCCTTTGATGAAGAAACCTAACCTTGGATTGAGAGAACTTAAATCTCTTAATGCCGATGTTTTGCGTGTTTTGGAGGGGAATGAGGGGAATTATCGGCTAAACTCCTTTTTACCTTCTAAAAGAACCCAAAAGTACATAGTATAGGAGTTAATAAAGTGTGAAGTGACATAAATTCCCTGTAGAAACCTTTCAGTGATTCTGTAATTTTTACCCCATTGGTCATCTGATGGCTAAAGCGATGGGTTGTCACCAGAATGACGGTCCATTTTTTTCACTGTCTGATTTGTCGGGGATTAGTGATAACTCTTTTCTTCTTTTCATAGAAATTTGCTTTCCTTCCGTAGTTAAAAATAAGCAGAAATTAACCTTTTTATGCTATGTTTCAAGATCCAAATACATTTGAAAGATGAAAGGAGTTTGGGCTATAATATTGCTCAAAAGACAAGGCAATAGATGTACCATTTGTCTGAAGAGTGATTCACCCCTTAGTCCGTCCCTTTTGAGCTGTAATTCCAGAAACACAATAAAATGGGTCCTTAAAATACAGTTGAAAAGACAGATGGTCTTCCAAAAAGACAGTTCATCAATCGAAGATTAACCAAAGCTTGGCAGAATGAGATTTCTAAAATAAGGGGTGATGTATGGGCCGTCATTCCAAAGGATGTTTCGTCTCTCAAAGGACGACAGGTCAAGGGACAGGAGTAGAAAAGTAAAAGATGGTTCAAAGGATCGTCTGTCCCTATACACCTAACACTTCAATGTCCAAATTAAATGGACTTTTTTGGGGCATAGTATAAATATATTTTTCTTGTAATTATTCATATGTTATTACATTCCTTAGTTCATACTTAGTTTACTGAGTAGAACTTAGATAATTTTAGCCCTAGTTTTTAGTAGATTGCAGACGTAGCTTTGTAATTGAATATTCTCATTCATCAACTGAAGTTTTCAATTTCTTTTTGTTTGAATGTCTTATTAAATTGATTTTATTTTTCTTCTAGCCATGATAACTAAAATCAAATCTAGGGTTGTGAACCTTGATGATATTAATTTGTCAAAATTGAGTTTGGGCTTAGGAAGATTTGATTAATTTTTTATAGTGTGTGATTGGTGATGAAAGTCATCCAATCCTGCCCAATTACCTTTATGAGGCTTGAAAGAGCAAATTTAGGCTGGGTTAGCATCAATCAATAATGAGTCAAGGTATAACTGTTGTTTAATGGGTTCTCCTAGTCATAGGTTGAATTCCAAATTGGAAAACAAGCAACTAGGTAATAGGGAGTTCTCTTTAATTTGACAAAATTAAAGTAGATTGACACCTATGGTATTATTGAATTATACCCATGGGTTGCCTAAGTAAATTACTTGCATGTTCAGCCTTAGCCCACTCTCAATTCTTTGATATTGGGTGATTTAAGGGGATCGACCAAATATTGGGGTCACTTCCTTGGAGAGTTCACTTGTTTCCCATAGGAGTTGGGGACATTAATGTGGTCAATGTTAAGCAAGAAGTTGGTAGGGTAGCTTAGCATGCCATAGAAGAATCACCCATGACAAAGAAGGCTAAATTAACATGGTTGAAGCAGTACATAGGTGGCTCCAAAGGCATGAGTGGGTGAGGAAGTTCCATCCGAAGGACAACTCACAAAATCCATGATCAAGTATCTTGCATCGTGCGATGATATTAAATCAAACTCTTTTTTAGAGGCAACCCAAGAGATGCTACACCATGTGTGGTATCTATATCGTGTTGTGATGTTAAATCAAGCACTACATGGGAGGCAACCCAAGCCTTTTCTTGGACTAATAGGTATTTTTGGATATAGGTACACCTGGAAATTTGGAGGAAAGTGATCTAAAAGAAAGGAAGAAATTATCACGACCAGAACGGAGGCCCAGATTGCAACACGGGATAAGTAGCCCCGAGAGACTCCAAGTCGACCCATGCCATGAACATACTGTTACACCCAATAAAAGTTAACGAATAGTAAGCATACGCATGGATTAGAGATAAATAAAGGGAGTACGACGTGTGTGGAGAAACTTTAGAAGTCAGGTCAAGTGAGGCCAGGCCGTGTCGGGCCAGCGTGACGCGCTAGCTGGCAGGACAGCAGCCAACACAACACACCAGGCCACTGTCGCCTTGAGGGGCGCGAGGCACTAGGCATTGTGGCTTTCTGAGAGGCGCGGGGCGCCCCCTCTGCCCACCGGCCTCACCTATATAAACCCTTTATCCTTCATTTCATTTCATTTCTCACATGTTAGCCATGGCTAGAAGAGGTAACCCACGAAGAAATCAAATAATTTTTTCCCGTTTACACTATGAAATGCCATCTAAATTCAAATTAACTTGGGGTATCGAATTTTAAGGCTAAAGGGAGCGTTACTACTGAGTTATTTTCACGAAAGTTTCCCGGCAGATCGCAACCCCGCCGAGCTAAAGTTGTTCGAATTGCTCCAAACTAATTTCTATACGATCACAGGCTTTAAGTAAGTATTTCTCCCTTTGGGATTTTCGAGAAATTACACATTTTCGACCGCGTTCCGTTAATTTGAAATATAGTTAATATTTATATATAAAGTTATCGTTTTTGCCGAATTTAGTACTAAAAGTAGTTTCATTTTCCCAGTAGTACGATATAAATTGAGAATAGCTATTGAATATGAATCTAATACTTGCCAGTTAAGTAAAAATCATCAATCCAGGTATGTTAAGGCGAATCTCTTCGGCAAGTTAGTTTCCTCAGTATCATAACTAAGTTTGAATCCCAGTAAGAATACCATAAGCATATTTATAATGATTAGTTGTTGTTATTAGCTGAGACCAGTATTCCATGTTTAGTTGGGATTGACTATGCCCTGCATAGCGCTCCCTAACAAACCCCATGGTTACTAGCTGTGTCAATGCCCACAAGGGGCTAGATGACGTAGCTCTGAGGAGCGGTATGTCGTCCGTGAGGGACGAAGACGAGGTTCGAGGTCCTCATATGGTCCATTCCATGGATGGACTACTTTTATACCATATCGTCACACCCCGTCGAGATTGGTACCCGGGGTACAGACAGCAGGAGTCCACCAGACTCAGACACAACTATAGTTCAGGGGTCGAGCGGGCTCAGTTGCATACCCAAGGGACTGGTAGGATGACTATAGTTATTAGATGACTCAACATGACCGTATTAGGGGTATATAGATTGAAGTGTACCCACCAGGTCTTATAGGGGCTCTGAGTCGATTATTTTGTGCTGATTGTACCTTCCAGCTCATGGGGGCCAGTTAAGGTTCTTATTTACATTATTTATTGATAGACTAGGTGGAAGGAAGGTAAATATTCAGGTTTTATTTCCATCTCTTTCACTCAGTTACTTTCAGCTTTATTTTTAAGATCTATTCATTCAATTTCACTTATTGCCTCACATATTCGGTACATATTGTACTGACGCCCATCCTTTGGGGCGCTGCATAACTTGCCTGTAGGTGCAGAGAGACGAGAAGTTGGTCCCTCTTAGCCTTTAGCCAGGATCGTCAGAAGTATCGACTCTTTTTCTCTGGAGCTTTATAAAAGGTTTACTTCTTTTGATTATACAGTTTTGGGTAGGCTGGGGCCCTGTCCCGACCATCATATTACTCCTAGTGGCTTGCAGATTGTTTCTATTCACCTGTGGTTAGCTGTTGGTGGTTGTGTGGGCCCCATATGTGTTTTACTTTACATGATGGTCGTGTGGGGCCTTGTTTAGCTATCAGTTAACGGCCTTGTCGGCCATAGCTTAGTTTAGCCCGGATTTACTTTACAGTAATAACGAGATATGATAGGGGTCTTGTTGGCCCGCATAGGATTCCCTATTATTGTCAATTTCTAGCAAGTTGATTTCCTTTACAGGTGGCTATAAGGCCTTGTCAGTCGGAGGTTGTATTTACAACCGAGATATAGCCCGTTGTTTTTTTGATTTGGGGAGTAAGCCTACACCAGGAGTGCACATGCCTAGTTAAGTCAGTTTAGATCCTTGTAGGGCACCAGGTGCCAGTCATGCCTCCCAAGGTCGGGCATGACACATACATTTAACTCAATTAATAAAATAGAAGAATCAACAAGATAATCATAGTGGTAGTCTATAGTAAACATAACAATAGAATACACAATTTGAAGCTGAATACATCCATATGTCTAAAAAGCCTCTAAACATGATGAGTTGATGGGATAAGACCCCAACTAACTCCATAAACTGAAATTGAAAATACATAAGGGAAATCCGAGTAAGTCTAGTCCTCGAGAGATGAGGACTCATCAACATCAAAGATGCTAAATCTGAAGACTGAGTAAGAACGGGGCTGAGCCTGAGAGCCGGCTCCTGCATCAAGAAATGATACAACATAGAGTATGCAGTCAGTACGTGGAATGAACAAAGTATGCAAGGTAAGTAAAACCTCTTAGGTAAGTAAAATCATGTAAATACATGCATAATGTAAATCATAAACAATAAGAATCTGAGAATAGGGCTTGCATGCATTCTTTCTGAAATCACGATTGATCTTGGGCAAATTTATATGCCCAAGTGATACTCAAAGGTGTCATTTTAGCCTTGTTTATCTATCAATGTTTATACATTCTCATGTGATTGATAATAAAATGTGAATTTATACTAACCAACATGATTAGCGTTGTTTTGCAGGTGAAATATAATTTTGGGAAGCTAAAATACGTGTTGGGAGAGATTGGGGTTGGACTCGGATGTTAGCAAGTGGACAAGCATTTGAAGGCACAAATTAAAGGGGCTCCACGATGGAGCCGTGTCACGCTGCCATCGCGGATGCCTTCTGCCTGGATAGGAATTTTTGGCCAAAATCCAGTGAGGGTGCGCGTTGGGGCTGTGGCACGTTGGCCCAGCCCCGCGTTACACGCCGTGCCACGTTGGGCCTTATTACCTAGACAAGCAATTTTCAGTAAGGGTCCACGTCAGTGGCGTGTCACGGAGGCAGTGCTCCGCGATGCACTCCGTGACACGTTGCTTGTCATTCCGGGAAAAATTCCACTAGTATAATTAGAACTCTTAGGTTCATTTTTAATTATTCTTACTTGGTGGAGCAAGAACGTGGGTTACAGGCAGTTGAGGGGACGAAATTATTAGGGTTTTTCTCTATCTCCTTCTTCTTTAATTCAATTGCTTGTATGTTTAACACTCATTTAACGATGTTTAATCCACAAATGAGTGGCTAAATTCTCTTCTTGCTGAGGTTAAGAACAATTGTATTGAAATGTAGTTATTGATCAATTGGGTTTTTCATCTTTTCTTCCATGGTTGTTCTATTGATTCTTGTTCTTACTGCATTGATGTGTGGCTGACGTTAATGTACATCTAAAAAGTCCGGTTTCACTTGAGAGAGCAAGAAATTGGAAACTTGTGAATCAATAGGATATGATCTCTTCTTTGTTTGGGAAAATTGGGAATTGATTTACCTTCAGGATAGAAATATACCTGAAAGTCGTATCAGTCAATTAAGGAATCGGTTTTGTATGGCTAGAACATGAATTTCGTTTAATCACAGAAATGTAGGTGGACGGTTCATGATTCTTAAGTTGGGTCAAATATGAGAGTTTTAATCCATTGGCAATAATTCTTGGCTAGCAACCGGAGGAAAGATTAACCAGACATTGTATCGATAATTAGTTTCTATACATGTTCATTTAACCTCAGCATGCTCATATTCATAGTTCAGACTCAAATTGTATATTCGTTTATAATTAGAATATAAACTTAGAAACCAAAATACCAAACTCTTTTTCACACTGTTGTCTGCATTTTTAGAGTTAAAGTATAGTGACACTTGAGTAGATTGTACCCTAGCCCAATCCCTGTGGGATCTATACTTGGCTTACTTAAGCCACTTTACTACTTGTTCGACCATGTGCACTTGCGTGTAGTAATTACCCCAGAGTAGACAGCCGAACAAGTTTTTGGCGCCGTTGTCGGGGATTGGCAGTTGGTGAAATTTTTCTAAAGTGTAAATTTACTATATTTTTTTTCTTAGTGTTGACAACTAGGTCTTAGCCTGTATTTCGTAGATATAATCTCTGTTGAACACTGACAAGAGACAAGGTGCTGGTGGACTCATATTTAGAGCCTGAAAGACAATTTCATCGTCAGCGGAGAGAAGCTCTAGAGAAAAAGCTGCAGTTGCTCAGACAAACAATCATGGAGCAATAACAGAATCCACCAGTAGTAAGGGCAATACTAGTGCCCGAGGAGATGGCAGCTAGGCCGGTTCGCGAGGTGGCAATCCCACATGCTAACAATGTCACATCTAGCATCCGCAAACCTGAGCTAGGAAGGAGATTCGAGCTCAAACAAAACATGGTGCAATTGCTGCACACCAGCGGGCAGTTCTAGGTCTCCCTCATGAGGATCCACAGCAGCATCTCCAAAATATTTTGGAGATAAGTGACACTTACATCCCCGCTGGAGTGTCATCAGATTGTGTCAGGCTTACATTGTTCCCATTTTCACTATTGGGAGAAGCCAAGAGGTGGTTGAAAGCTGAGCCACCTAATTCTATTACTACGTGGGATGATCTTGCAAGGAAATTCTTGATACAATTTTTTCCATCCGGTAAAACAGCAAGACTTAGAAGTCAAATTCTAAGATTCAAACAGAGAGATGGGGAGAATCTATATCAGGCTTGGGAGAGATTCAAGTCCATGTTGCGGGATTGTCCACATCATCAGCAATCCAATGAGGTGCTGGTGCACACTTTTATAGAGGGCTTGGAACCCCACACAAATATCTTTCTAGACTCAGCAGCTGGGGGACAAGCATTGGAGAAAACTTATGAGGAGCTGTATACCTTGTTAAATCGTATTTCGCAGGGAAATCCGGAGTGGAATGCTGATTTGTCAAGAGGAGGAACAAGGAAAGCAGCAGGAGTTCTAGAAGTGGATGGTTTTACAGCTATTGCTGCACAAATAGCTGCTTTACAGAATCAACTCAACACCCACTTCAATAATATGACAATGAACCAGACTCAAGCCCCAGTGAATGTAGTGCAGCAAATTTGGTGTGAAGTGTGCGGGGGTAGTGAGCACTCAACCGAGTGTTGTGGAGCAAATCCTGACTCGGTGAACTTTGTGGGAAATGTACAGAGGAACAACCATCAACAGTATGGCAACAGCTACAATTCAAACTGGAGGAATCACCCGAATTTCTCTTGGGGTAGCAACAACCATCAAGGGAAACGTTCGAGTCAGGGGGCGCAGAGGAATCAAGGAGGGCAGCAGAACTATGAAGCACAATATAGAAACAACAATGCATCTCCTCCACCATCATCACCCAACATTGAGGAGATGTTCAAGACAATGATAGCTAACCAAGCTCAATTGCAGGCTGACTATGTGAAATTGGCAGCCGAGGTGAAGAACAACCTGTTAGCTACTAAGGCACTTGAATATCAATTTGGGCAATTTGCTGGAGCCCAAAACACCAGGCCTAGAGGAGGACTTCCGAGCAACACAGATCCCAACCCCAAGCAGGTGAATGCGGTGACCACAAGGAGTGGTTTGCAGCTTAAAGAGGTGGAACCAGAAAGACCACCTCAACAATTGGGAGTGGCAGAAGTTGAGAGGGAGCAGAGTGAAGAGAGGGGGAAGAAAAAAGAAGCTGAATAAGAAAGACCACCACCCCCGTTCCCTCAAAGATTAAAGAAACACAAGGAGGAGGTGTGTTTCAAGAAATTCATGGAGGTGTTGAAACAGGTACATATTAAATTACCTTTTGTCGATGTTTTGCAGGGAGTGCCGAAATATGCAAAGTACATTAAGGACATCGTGGCAAACAAAATTCGGTTGATTGAGTATACTACGGTAGCTCTCACGGAGGAGTGCACTTCCCGGATACAAAACCGACTGCCCACAAAGCTCAAAGATCATGGGAGCTTTACTATACAAATTACAATGGGGGAGAGTATCCGAGCTCGCGGATTATGTGATTTGGGAGCGAGCATTAATTTGATGCCGTCATCGGTATTCAAGAAGTTGGGTCTAGGGAGTCCTAGACCAACAACAGTGATCTTGCAACTAGCGGATCGGTCCTTAGCCAGACCTGATGGCATTGTGGAGGATGTGCTGGTGCAAGTGGGCTCTATTATCTTCCCGGTAGATTTCATCGTGCTGGATTTTGAGCCAGACGCGGAATTCCCATTTATTTTGGGAAGTCCCTTCTTGGCAACCGGGAAAGCGTTGATTGATGTAGCTGCAGGGCAGCTAACCATGCGAGCACACGACAAGATTGAGGTATTTGATGTGTTTAAACGCATGAAGCTGTCGGCCATACATGAGGAGCTGTCAGCAATCAGTGTGGTTGAACAAGAAGAAATTCGTCAGATTGTTAAATCTCAAGACCCACTAGAAAGAGTGTTGATGCACTCTGATCATTTTGGAGATAGAGACGCCTATGAGGTGGTCCAAATGTTAAGTGAGTCACAAAGGCATTCGAGGAGACAGGAATTTCAATCCTTGATGAGGTCCCTAGAACCATTGCCGAAACCATCCATTGAGGAGGCACTAAACCTGGAATTGAAAGAATTGCCTCCCCATTTAAATATGTCTTTTTGGGGGAAGATGAGACGTTACCAGTCATCATCTCCACAAAATTGACGGATGCACAGGAGAAGGAAGCATTGGGTGTCCTCAGAAAAAGGAAGAAAGCAATGGGTTGGCAAATGTCAGATATTCAGGGTATCAATCCAGGTTTTTGCACACACAGGATTTTCATGGAGACATGAGCAAAACAAACCGTTCAGCCGCAACGAAGGCTAAATCCAGCAATGAAGGATATGGTTAGGAAAGAAATAATTAAGTGGCTTGATGCAGGTGTGGTCTACTCAATTTCAGACAGTGAATGGGTTAGCCCCGTTCAGTGCGTTCCAAAGAAAGGAGGGATGACCGTGGTCACCAATGAGAAAAATGACTTGATTCCTACACGAACCTTCACAGGCTGACGGATTTGCATGGACTATAGAAAGCTGAATGAAGCCACAAGGAAAGATCATTATTCTATCCCGTTCATTGATCAAATATTGGATAGGTTGGCTGGACAGGAATATTATAGATTCCTTGATGGGTACTCTGGTTATAACCAAATAGCCATAGCTCCGGAGGACCAAGAGAAGACTACTTTCACCTGTCCTTATGGGACATATGCTTTTAGGCGGATGCCATTTGGGTTATGCAATGCACCCACCACATTCCATAGATGCATGATGGCTATTTTCCACGACATGGTGGAGGATTTTGTTGAGGCATTTATGGATGACTTTTTCTGTTTTCGGTAATTCGTTTGCTACTTGTTTGCAGAATCTTGACAGGGTGCTGGCTCGCTACAAGGAATCCAACCTAGTACTAAACTAGGAGAAATGCCACTTCCTAGTTAAGGAGGGTATTGTCCTTGGCCACAAAGTGTCTCGCAAGGGGTTGGAAGTCGATCGTGCTAAGATAGAAGTTATTGAGAAGTTGCCACCACCTGTGTCGGTGAAAGGTGTTCGCAGTTTTCTTGGGCATGCTGGATTCTATAGACGGTTCATCAGAAACTTTTCCAAAATTTCTAGACCATTATGCATATTGTTAGAAAAAGAGGTAAAGTTTGAGTTGGATGATGAGTGTGTTAAAGCATTCGAGGAGTTGAAGTAGAAATTGATAGAAGCACCTATCCTTACTTCTCCGAATTGGGGACAACCATTTGAGCTGATGTGTGATGAGAGTGATGTGGCTGTGGGAGCTGTATTGGGGCAAAGGAAAAATAGAATCTTTCATTCTATTCATTATGCAAGCAAAACGCTGAATACGGCCCAAAGCAATTACACAGTCACAGAGAAGGAAATGCTAGCATTGGTGTTTGCATTTGACAAATTCAGGTCCTATTTGGTGGGGTCAAAAGTAGTGGTGTACACCGATCATGCAGCGATTCGGTACCTATTTAACAAGAAGGATGCTAAGCCCAGGCTGATCAGATGGATCCTATTGTTGCAAGAGTTCGACCTTGAGATTAAGGACAGAAAGGGGAGCGAAAATCAGGTGGCAGATCACCTATCACGATTGGAGAGCCGATCGCATGTGATGGAAGGTGATAACATCAATGAGGAGTTCCCGGATGAGCATCTCTTGGCAGTAGGGGAAGCTGAAGTTCCCTGGTACGCAGACATAGTCAACTTGCTAGCGAGTGGAGTCTACCCACCTGAGGCAACAGACCAATAGAGAAGGAAATTGAGGCATGATTGCCAGCACTTTGTTTGGGATGAACCATACTTATTTAAATAGGGACCAGATCAGGTGATGAGAAGATGCATCCCGGAGAGTCAGATTGAAGAGGTGTTGAGGAGCTGTCACTCTTCGTTGTATGGGGGTCACCATGGAGGCAAGCAAACAACACACAAGGTTCTACAGTCAGGGTTCTTTTGGCCTACACTGTTCAGAGACTCTATGGCATACGTCAAAATGTGTGATAGATGTCAGCGTACAGGAACAATTGGTAGAAGAAAAGAGATGCCGCTGCAGAATATACTGGAAGTAGAGACCTTTGATGTATGGGGCATTGATTTCATGGGCCCGTTCCCACCGTCATTTGGTAATCATTACATCTTGGTGGTCGTAGACTATATATCAAAATGGGTGGAAGCAATAGCTTGCCCCAGGAATGACAACAAGGTGGTAACAAAATTTGTGAAAAAACACATTCTCACCAGGTTCGGGACACCCCGAGCCATTATCAGTGATGGAGGGGCTCATTTTGTCAATGCGAGTTTCAAGAAACTACTAGCCAAGTATGGGGTGCGCCACAAAGTGGCAACAACATACCACCCCCAAACTAGTGGGCAAGTGGAGGTGTCGAATAGAGAAGTGAAGCAGATTCTCCAGAAAATAGTAAACGCACAACGGAATGATTGGTCAAGCAAACTTGATGATGCGTTGTGGGCATACAGAACTGCTTATAAGACACCGATTGAAACCTCACCATACCGATTGGTCTATGGTAAAGCTTGTCATCTGCCGGTGGAGCTAGAGCACCGAGCCTTCTGGGCCGTGAAGAAATTGAATATGGACTTAGAGCTAGAGGGCGAGAAGAGACTAATGCAACTCAGTGAACTTGAAGAATTCCGCTGGCATGCTTATGAGAGTGCCAAGTACTACAAGGAGAAAATGAAAGGGTGGCATGACAAGCATGTGGTGCATTGTATCTTCGAGCCAAGGCAGAAAGTATTGCTCTTCAATTCAAGGTTGAAGTTGTTTCCAGGAAAGTTGAGGTCCAAATGGTCAGGGCCTTTTGAAGTGGTGAGAATGACCCCGCACAGGGCAGTAGAGTTGTGGCAAGAAGATCGGAGTGCCACATTCTTAGTCAATGGGCAGAGATGTAAGCACTACTGGGGTGAGGACGGTGGTCGAGAGAAAACGTCCATCACCCTAGAAGATGATTGAGCTGAATGACGTCGAGCCGCGACGGTAAACCAGGCGCTGCACGGGAGGCAACCGTTGAAATTTTTTCTTTGTAAAATGTGAATAGATTTCTTTTTATTTTTCTTTCTTTTGATTAACAACGAAATTGTTAGTTTTTATTTTTTTTATTCTTATTTTTATTTTGAGTGAATCCTATAATTCTAACCAATTTCTGGTAGTAAGATGAATTTCAGGTTGAACGAAGGGCAAATATGCAAGGAATCACAAAGGAAAATCCGAGGTATGAAAAATAATAAAATGTGGCAAAACAGTGAGCTAGGGCGATGGCTCCGTGTTACCCTCCGTGACACGTTGAAGGTAATTCTGGATTTTTTACAAATTCCAGAACACCTACGCGATGGCTCCGTGTCACGGAGGGCATGCTCCGCGTTACCCTCCGTGACACGTTGAGGTGTATATCGCGACGGGTCACACCGGGTCGCTGGGTGACCCGCGCAAAATTCCCACTTTTTAACCCCGATTCCCCCACATTTTTCCTCATTTTTCATAGTCTCCGTGACCAACCTCCCCAAAACCCCTTCCCCCTCAATGTGACACGAACTTAGGCCCGTAATTTCATCAAGTTTTCATCATTTCTTCGAATTCAAGGTATGTTCTTCAACTCTATCTAAATCCTTGTCAAAATTTTTCAATTTTGAACATGCGATATGAGCAAAACTTGCCCTAAGTAGAAATTAGGATTAAATTCAATTGAATTATTGTTGATTGATGTTCGGAGTAACGATGTGATTGCTTGAACTCGACAATTACATAGCTTAATCGAATTTTTGATAAAATCATAGCTAGGGCTTGACTTTGAGTTTGAAATGGAAAAATTGAGTTGAACTAGTGAAATTCATGCTAGGTTGTACATGTTGGGTGAGATGAGTCGATTGTGCTAACTGTGACTATGCTAAAAGACTGACGGATTCTCGGGTTAAGGAAATTTTGGAAATTGCAAGAAATGGGTGAATTGTATAGGATCATGTAGTTAAAATTTTTCTTTTGTTTTTCCTTGCTAAGTGCTATGGGATAAAATGCTATCGATAGGTTAGGATTCTGGTTAGCTGTACGAAGTCTGAGTAGTACACGGAATACGCATGTTTTAAGTCATGCTGCTGACTAATAGCTTTGCCTTTTAGCTTTTGTATTTCTTCCTCCATATTTTCCACATTTTTTACAAAGTGTGCTCAGGAGTCCGAGTATCTGATCCATCTTACCTTCTTCAGTTTTTGAGTCTTGAGATGTAATCTGCAATTGTATTCTTTTCAGTCTTGATAACTTCAATTGTAAATGAAAAATTCAATATATTCAATACCAGTCTTCTTATTTCCTTTGTTGTTACAGAATCTTGTACTTTTCTAGTTATCCACCATTTTACTTGTGTATTATCTGTTCTAACAATAAATTTATTATAGACAATATATGGTTCAAATGCAAGTAAACATTTATATAATGCAAATAGTTCTTTTCTGTTTATTTCCCACTTAATTTGTGGTTCCGTGTATGATCCTGAGTGATATCTACAATGATGTTCTGTTTTCTCGTTTTCATATTTATATTTTAATACTCCTCCATAGCTGTGATTACTTGAGTCTGATTCCACTATATAGGTGAATTATTTATTTTCATCTGGGAAATATAATTTTGGTAGTTTCTTACACATTTCTTTTATTCTTTTTATGTAGTTTTTGTCCCTTTCGTCAAAATAATATTCTACATCATTTTTTAATTTTCTTTGTAAAGGTTTTAGATTTTCTGCTAGCTTTGGTACATATTCTCTTACTTGGTTAACTAATCCTAAAAAGGATTGTAATTTTTTCTTAGTGTCTAATAATTCTTCAGAATCAATTATCTTTTGTACTATATGTGTTTGCATTTTTATTCCATTTTTATCTATCTGTATACCTAGAAATTCTATTTGGTTTTTCAGTATTTCAGCTTTCTTTTTACTCAAACTTATTCCTGATATTTCTATAATGTGTATGCATTTTTCTAATAGCCTTATATGTTCCTCTGTGCATTGCCCACAAAGTTGACAGAATCAGGATTTGCACCACAGCATTCGGCTGAATGCTCACTACTACCACACACTTCACACCACATCTGTTGGACTGCATTAACTGAGGCTAACGGCTGGTTCAAATTCATATTGCTGAAGTGAGTGTTTAACTAATTTTGCAAAGCAGCTATCTGAGCAGCGATAGCTGTGAATCCATCCACTTCAAGCACTCCCGCTGCTTTCCTTGCTCCACCTCTTGAAGAATCTGCATTCCATTGCGGATTGCCTTGTGAAATTCGGTTGAGCAAAGTGTACAGCTCCTCATAAGTCTTCTCCAGCGCTTGCCCTCCAGCTGCTGAGTCTAACAAAATTTTACTGTGGGGTTCCAAACCCTCAATAAAAGTGTGGACCAACACCTCATTTGACTGATGATGATGATGACAGTCCCGCAACATGGACTTGAATCTTTCCCAGGCTTGATAAAGATTTTCTCCTTCCCTCTGTTTAAAACTTAGAATTTGACTTCTAAGTTTAGCTGTTTTACCTGAAGGGAAAAATCTGATCAAGAACTTCTTTGCAAGATCATCCCACGTTGATATAGAGTTGGGTGGTTCAGCTTTTAACCACCTCTTGGCTTCACCAAGTAAGGAAAATGGAAATAAGGTGAGCCGAACATAATCAGGTGACACTCCAGCGGGGATGTAAGTGTCACTTATCTCCAAAAAGTTCTGGAGATGTTGTTGTGGATCTTCGTGAGGGAGACCGGTAAACTGCCCGCTAGTGTGCAAAAGTTGCACCATATTTTGCTTTAACTCAAATCTCCCCCCAGGATCTGGTTTGCAGATGCTGGAATGTACATTATTAGCGTGTGGGATTGCCACCTCGCGAACCGGCCTTGCTGCTACTTCCTCGGGCACTAACACCGCCCGCACAACTGGTGGATTGGGTTGCTCCATCATAGACTGTTTGAGCAACTGCAACTTCTTCCGAAGAGATTCTCTAAGTTGACTTTGCAATTCACGTTCTGGCTCTAAGTAAGATTCCACCAGCTCCTTGTCCCTTGCCAGTGTTCACAGAAATAAAAATCTGCAAAATACAGGCTAAGACCAAGTTGTTAACACTTAAGAAAATAAAAATACAAATACAGTAAATTTACACTAAACAAAATTTTACAAATCGCCTAGCCTCCCCGGCAACGGCGCCAAAAACTTGCTCGCGCTCTGCTGCCCGGTATATATTATACACCGACACGCAAGTGTACGTGGTCAAACAAGTAATAAAGTGGCTAAGTAGCCAAGTATCGATCCAAGGAGGCTGCTCTAGATATGCAAAACTGCCCAGTTTACTATATCTCTATTCTATTTCTAACTATGTTAACAACAATCCAACCACGATTTGAGTGAGTTTTGTTTCTAAACTAATTATCTACTAAAAGTAATAACTACTATTTACGTTGAGTTTAGACAATGGATATGCACATGCCAAGGTTAAGAACGAGTAATGAACTTGATAATCATGATAATTTGGTCATCTTCTTCTTCATATTGCTAGCCAAGAACGTTTGCCTAGAAATTAAAACTTCCGTATTTAATTTCACTTTAGATTCATAAACCATTCGTCTACATTTCTGTGATCAAATGCAATTTATGACCTAACACTACAATTCCGGTTCCTAAATTGACTAATACGGCTTTCAAGTATATTTCTATCAAGAAAGCACATCAAAACCCAATTTTCCCAAATCAAGTTAAGAACAATACCCTATTAATTCACAACTTTACAATTTCATGCTCTCTCGAGTGAAATTGGACTTTTTAGATATACATTAATGGTGGCCAGTCAAGAATGTAATAAGCACAAGAATTAATAGAACAACATGCAAGAAGAAGAATAAACCATATCAATTATTACCAACATTCATTACACAAGTTCAAAACCTCAGCAAGAAAGGAATTAGCCACTCATTCTTGGATTAATCATCCTAGAATGAGTGTGAATCATGCATACAATTGAAGGAAAGAAGAAGGGAAGAGAAGAAAACTCTTATCTTTTCTATTCTTCAACTGCCACAAAACCACGTTCCTGCTCCCACTTCTGAACTAAGGCTCAAAAAAACTAAAACTAAAAAAAACTCTTTAAAAATAACCTAAGTGTGCTATTTATACTAGTGGGAAATTTTTCCCGGAATAACAAGCAACGTGTCACGGAGGCCAACGCGGAGCACTGCCTCCGTGACACGGCGTGGACGCGGACCCTCTCTGGAAATTGCAGGGTCCGGATAATTAGCCTCAACGTGGCACGGAGGCCATCGCGGAGGCCTATCTCCGTGCCACGGAGCTGACGCGCAGGCACACTGGAAATTGCCACTTTTATTTCTGCCCAGGCAGTGTGCTACCGCGATGGCAGCGTGGCACGGCACCATCGCGGAGCCAGTGTAAAATATGCCATCCGAGGTCTTTTCCACGCTCGCATCCAAGTCCAACTCTGACATAGTTCCAACACGCATTTTAGCTCTTAAAAATCACATTATCCTGCAAAACAAATGCTAATCATGTTGGTTAGTATAAATTCGCATTTTATTACCAAATACATGATATTATATACACATTGCACAACAAACAAGGTAAAAATGATACGTTTGAGTATCACTTGGGCATATAAATCTGCCCAAGATCACTGGTATCATTTTGTAAGGAGGAATAGATATAGGCTGCATATTAGGAAGAAGGTCAATACCAAAGTCGATCTCCCTCTCGGGAGGGATTCGTGGTAGATCATCTACAAACACCTCTAGATACTCACACACTATAGGAACTGACGGGATAGTTGGGGTCTCGGAGGTAGCATCCTTAACTCAGACTAGATGGTACATGCAACCTTTAGAGATCATTTTTATGGCCTTAAGGTAGGAAATGAAACAACCTACAGATACAGCTGAACTACTCCTCCACTCTAGGACTGGCCTACCCAAAAATCCAAACTCTACCTTGGGTTCTATAATTTACTGAGGCATAACATGCATGTAGCCAATCCATGCCAAATATTTCATCAAAATATGTCATGGATAACTCTACTAAATCTGCTGAGGTGAATTTCTGAAGGACTGTGATAGGGCAATTTCTGTACACCCATCGATGTATGACTAAATCACCGACTAGAGTAGAGACTGAGAAGGGTTCTGATAGGATTTCGGGACTGACTCCGAAACAACTAGCAACATAGGGAATCACAAAAGATAAAAAAGCCGTTGGATATAACAATGCATAAAAATCATCGTGAAATACTCGTAAATACCAATGACCACATATGGTAAAGTCTCCCTGGTGTTGAAGGACTGTGACAGGGAAATTTTTGTACACTCGTCAAGCTATGACTGAATCACCAACTGGAGTAGAGACTAAGAAGGCTTTTGATAGGATTTTGGGGCTGACTCTGAAACTACTAGCAACATAAGGCATCACAAAAGAAAAAGAAGCCCCTCGATCTAACAATGCACATAAATCAAGGTGAAATACTCGTAATATACCAATCACCATATCGGGTGAAGTCTCCTGCTTCTGCCATGATGAGAGTACGTAGAACCTGTTCTGGTGCTGACCGCCAGCTGAACTAGTAGAGGCACCCTGCTGGAAGGGACGTGCTGCTAGAGTTGCTAAACTAGTGACTGCGGTACGTGCCCCACTATTGCCTGATCTGGATGAAGGACAATCTTTGAGTCTATGTACGAGTTTGCCACACCCAAAGCAAGCATCTGAGCAAACTAAACACTGCCCTGGGTGGTTTATGTCACACTTTGCCCAGGCTAGAAAAGTACAATCTCCTATAGTAGTCCCCTGGCCCCTCAAGCCTGACGGTCTATACCTCTGATCACGTCTAGGTCTAGACGGGACACTAGATGATGATGGTGCCAGAGCTGATGACCTTTGCTTAAACTGAGGACGTTGACTGCCACTGGATCTTCTTTGGGTGTACCCGAAATTGCCCGTCCAGGCCCTCTTGGCCTCTCTCTTTCACCCTCATCTGCACCGCCTCCATCTGCTGGGCATACAAATCTAGTTGGGAGAAGTAAATATCTTGATGTAATATGGCAGTTCTGCAGTCCTTGACCAAGTAATCTGCTACCCAATTCACAAACCAGCTTACCTGAGTCGTTTGATCGGCCACCATCTCGGGTGCATACTTGGACAATCGGGTGAACTCTAGAGCATACTCCTGAATGGTCATATTATTCAGTTTCAAGTTCATGAACTCAGCCACCTTAATCTCCCTTATCTCCCGGGGAAAGAATAAATCCAAGAATGTAGTTAGAAACTCATACCAGCTAATAGGACCCACGCCGGCTACCCTACTATCCTTCTATTGATTGAACCAGATATGAGCAACCATTTTCAGGTGATAAGAGGTTAAATCTACACACTCC
Organism: Datura wrightii; assembly: GCA_035772735.1. Taxonomy (NCBI): domain Eukaryota; kingdom Viridiplantae; phylum Streptophyta; class Magnoliopsida; order Solanales; family Solanaceae; genus Datura; species Datura wrightii. The sequence goes on from JASDFA010000010.1 coordinate 15,847,942, forward strand.
TCCTCCGTCACCCCTATAATCTACATGATCTTCTAGATCTCCTCGATGAACTCGTGCGGGTCCTCATCCACTCTCGACCCAAAAAACTCAGGGGGGTTCATCCAGAGGAAGTCTCGGACTCTAGCCACCGTTGTGTTCCCATTCTAGGGAATATGAGCCATCGCTTGCCTGTTGACCTGAGAAGTCAAAGCTTATGCAAACATCTAAATGGCTACCCTAAACTCAGCATGGGCAACCTACTTAGGCACGGGATCCACTGAGGCTGGTAGGGCTTGCTGATGTCCACCTCCTTTTCCATCCCCACGGCCATTTCCATTTCTATTTCTACTTCCGTTTACTCAACTTGGAGGCATGATTCTAGAAATGCTTAAATCTAGAGTTAGAGAATGGAGATACATTTCATCGCATGACATAGAGCATAAAAGATGGTAAATTTTATAAAATGTTTCGTAGCCTCTTCGTTATAAGTGTGGCGCACTTCACACTCAAAAAAATACTCTACTTAACATGACTTTCAGACACCCTAGGACACTTAAAAACCTAATGCTCTGATACCATATTTGTGATGACCTGAGCTGGGACCCCGGATTAATACACGAAACCTAGAACCCTGAATGGCCCTAAGTCGACCCATGAAATGAACATAGCGGTTAAAGAGCATAACTAAAAGAGAAATCCTCCAAATCATGAATAAAGAACTTTTGAAGATTCCAGAATTTAACATTTGACAAAAGAAAACTGAAGACAACCACATAATGTTTGAAACAGCCTCTAGTGCCTGACGAGCTGATGGGATAGCACCCCAAACTATCTCTCTAAGTATGAAAACTGAAAGGTAACATAATAATGAGACTAACTTTATGTCCTCAGAAGATCAAGATTCACCAAGGAGAGTAGGCTGACTGGTCTAGAATGGGAGTGGCTAAGGGTGAGGCTAAACCTGCTCACTCGAACATGTATCATGAGACGATACAACATAGAGTAGGCAGTCAGTACTTGGAATGTACTGCGTATGCGAGTTATGTTTAATTAAAATACATAAGGGTTCATAAGAGTAGAACAACTCGAAAACTGAAATAATAATTACAATGTAACAATGAGTGCTCAAGTTTTCCAAAGCTATTTATAAACTTGTCATATTCGTAATCATAAGAGGAACCTTGTAAAAACATAGCTTGATCCAAAATATCATAAACATAATCATGCATAAACATAAGGAACAATTGGAGATTCTTATAACCGACATACCTCATATGAGCACACATGGAGCTTGACCTATAAATCCCTAGTCGAGAGGGTGTTCGTACCTTGCCAAGTGTAGAACAATAAAAAGAGGTGTGATATCACAAAGAAAGGCCCATTAAGGCAAAAGGGGACAGTCTCAAGGGAGGACCCATCATGGCTACATTGGCACGTAGTTATGAGACTCGGGGTGTGCTTGGACCCCGGGTCTACTTGTTGTTAAATACTACTCCCAAAACATATATAGTGCCAATAACATACTAGGTAAAACATATGTGAGATTCATAGGCTAATTTAAATCATGATAATTATAAGCATGTTTGAAATACGTGAACTAACCGTGGAATAGGGCCCGTGAGTCGACCATAATCATAATCGTGAGAAAACATGGAAGTCATCATACATACTTGATAATAATCCTCATAATTTGAACCATAGTTTCATAGAGTATACTTGTAGGAAATCATGCATTATTTGACATAATCATAAATTAAGACTTGAGAAATTAAAATTCATAAGTGAATCAAAGGAATTCATGAAGGGAGTTTAACCCAAAAGTTTCATAATCATGTTTGAATCATGGGATATTCTAATTTCATAAAATACTTGTAGAAATCATAAACCCTATAATGGAAATCATGTTTTCGTATGAAATCAACAATACCCATAAAGAAATCATAAGGAATTTCAAAACCCTACCTAGAAATCACCAGCTTCGAAATTGGAGTTTTGGGAATATTGGGTGATCTTACTTTTGATTGAAAGGGGACATGAGGCTAAAAGAAAACCCCATTGATAGACCTACATGCCTAAATTGATGAATCCCCAACTGAAAAGGATGAACACCACTTGATTGTTGAAGAACTTGAGGAAGAACCCTAGGAATTTCTTAAGGGATTTGAGAGAAATGATTTCTCAATAGATAGTGTTAGGAGAGTAATGGGTGATCTAGAGTGAATAATACCCTTAATACACTCTTTTCTATGCATAAAATGATGTAGCTTAGGACCTTAGAGCTTATAATTTATGATAATACCCCTAAAGAATTTTTTGGAAAATAGGGTACTGTCAGGTACCACGAATTGTACCATGGGTCGTACAAAGAACCCACGGTCCTTGGTTTCCTCTCGTCTGTCCAAGTCTACAAACCTCAACCATTTTGATGTTTTCCATGAGCACAACCAACAGCTCGTAGGTTCTTCCAACGAGTCATTCCTTCGGTCGTTTGATCATTACCTGAGGCCCACCTTACCTATCATGACTCTTGACCATGAGTCGTACCCCCACCTAAAACTCTTCGTTTGCTCCTGTAGCTCACCAGTTCGACTCCTCTGATTCCAATGACCCATGGTTTTCGCATCGGATCATAGCACAACAAGTACCATCTATTCTGACCATCCCTAAATTAAATAATGTATTCATCCTACGACCCGTTGAGAACCACATAAAAGTCATACCTTAACTCGTTACACCAGACCCTCTTTTGCAGTTGCTAACCATGACCCATCAGACCAGCCCACATGTAATTCTGAGAGAAAATTGCAGATTTTTCTACTGATCCCTTTTCAAATCCCGAACCTAGTCTTAGGAGCTTCCGGGGTATTACAAACTCGAGCCTCTTATGTTTCAAATATGATTTATGATTAGGGATGCATGTTTCCTACTAAAATATCTCATGAATCTGTGTTTTGCAGTTTGTGATGATATGCCCAACTATGTATGATTTTATGAAATTCAACCTTATGAACCTATGATTTAAAGTTATGGCTTTTTATTCAGGTATGCGTGAATTTCACAAATCTCAAGCTTATGCATCATGGCCATCCATCAACATTGTTTTCATGGCTAGTTCAAGTATATTAAAGGTGTTATGAATTTTATGATTTAAACTAGTCCACATAAACCTTGTTCATGATTGTGATATGTGCACTATATATTATTTGGGAGTAGTATTTAAATCGAGAAGGCCAGGGTTTCAGCACACCCAGTCTTAGAACTACGTGCCATCGTAGCCATGATGGGATCCTCTATGAGAGTGTCTCACATACCCGAATGGGCCACCCATGAGTGATATCACACCTTCATGGTACATGCCCTTGGCAAGGTATGGACACAACTCACAGCTAAGGTTACAAGCTAGGCTCCATGTATGCTCATGAGGGGTATGTTCCTTATAAGAATCTCCCATTGCTACTTGATTTTCTATATATATATATATATATATATATGCCTATGCTCATGAATTATGACTTACGACTATGATATCTTGGCTCAATATATGTTTTAAGAGGTTTTACTTATGAATTCAGTCACGATTAGCTTTAGTATTCAGTTATGAGAAACCCTAAGCTATTATACTCCGTTTATGATCCGAATCTAATAATTTATGTTTAGCACATACTCATGATCTTATTTATTTATCTTAATAGCATATTTTACTTTCCTTGCATACTCAGTATATTTCAAGTACTGACTGTGTATCTATGCTATATTGTCTCATGATATAGGTTCGGGTGACCAGCCTCAGCGCAGACGTTAGCCTCGCTCTTTCTTCAGTCCAGCTTAGCCCACTTTTGGGTGGGTCCTCATCTTTCAAGTACACTTGATAGTTGTTATGTTTTGTTATGTATTTCAGTTTCGAATTTAGTTGAGATAGTTGGAGATGTTGTCCCATCAGCTCATCGTATGAATAGAGGCTTTTTAGAATACTATATATTAGATGATTCAGTGTGTTGACTTGTTGTTCTCGCTTATGTTTTATGTAATTTGGACTTCCAGTTATATAATGTTCAACTTTTATTTCAACTTAGTTATTCTCTTAATCATGCTATGTATGTTCCATGGGTTAGCTTGGAGTCATTCATGTCTCTATGTCCCGTGTATTGATTAAAGGTCCATGCTCGGGCCATGAAATCCTCATTAGTGAATATCTAGTTTTAATGTTATTGTTTTATTTTCTACGTGCTCCCAAATTAGTCTTAGTCATCACTTTTGCAGGTACAGGTTGTTTCTTACAACAAGATGGAAAGGGATAGAAATTGGTTGAACCAAAACCTTGAACCTGAATGATTTTTACGATGGTTGAGAAGAGAGTTTTTTACTCTTCCCATCCAACAGGTTCAACAGAATGAGGTTGTTCTAGCAGAGATGGATACTAGACCAGTCTGCAAAGTGGAAATCCCACTTGCAACAAATGTCAACTCCAGTATCTGCAAACCAAAACCAGGGGCAATTTTAGCTTAAGAAAAATATGATGTAATTATTGCACACTAGTGGGCAGTTCATCTGTCTCACCTATGAGTATCCATAATATCATTTGTAGAATTTCCTAGAGATCAGGGACACCTTTTTTAACATCTCAGATTCCAAATGGCTTTCCTTAGCAAAGAATAGAAGTTCCCAGGTTTGATATCAAGGTCAACGCAAAGATGACATCTCGTCAAGTAGGTGACGTGTCGTCACTTGGGCCTTCACCCTTATCTAGAAGAAAACTAATTGGCCTTGAAAATGATGACAAAGTTGATAGTCTGTTAGACAGGTGACGACCCATCATACTGGCCGTAAATAATACCCTAAAATTCAGCACCTTCTGCTTAAGGGTGAAGGTGGAGATGACGGACCATCAAATGGATGATGGCCCATCACTTTGATCATCAAAGGGCCAACATTTTGATGCCCTTCTACTTAAGGGTGACAGTGGAGATGACAAAACGTCAGGCTAGTGATGGCCCATTTCTTTGGCCGTCAGACAACCAGTGGGAAAAAAATTGCAAAATCACTGAGTGTTTCTCCAGGGCGTTTTTATCACTTCACACTCTGTTAACTCCTACACTATGTAGTTTTGGGTTCATTTAGAAGGGATAAATAGTGGTTAGTCAATAATTTCCCTCATTCCTTCCCAAAACATGTAGAACATCAACATTAGGAGCTTCAAGTTCTCTCAAGCAAAGGTTAGGTTTCCTCTTCAAAGGCTCTAGGATTCAAGGTTTTAGCAAGGGGTGTTAATCTCCAGGTATGTGAGTCTGGAACGTAGGTTTCCTTTCACCCTTGTGTCCCTAATAATTTCAGAAAAACCTAAAACCCTTAGTTTTGGTAGAAAAATAATGTCTTTGGGCGTTCAGTAAAATTATGAAATTCTCGGATCTCCTTAATATTTCAAGATTTTCATGATCATTGTTGAGTGAAATTCAATATGTTCAGTATTCTCAGTTTTATCAGGTCCTATAGACTCTCAGGAAATTTTCAAATAAGTAGTTTTGTCCTAGTCTTAAGACACCAATTTTGAGCTATCAGTATGTTCATGGGTCATTAGATTCTCAAGACACTTTCAGATAAAGTAGTTCTGACTTAGTCATAGAACACCAGTTTCAAATTATCAGTATCTATGTTTTATTGGGAGTAGTACTTAGCACCAAATGGTCCAGGTTTCAAAGCAGCTAGTTTCCTAAAATTAGTGCCAATTTAGGTTTTTAGCCCAAATAGGGCTTAGTTAGTGATCACGTTGATTAGTCACAATACCCTAGCAAGCTATAGTGGGCCCTACCAATGGGGAGTATACATTAAACTCCACATTTATCTCACGTGGTCATATTTCGGTTAATGGGCTCTCCTATAATACAGTTTAGTTTCAGTACAGTTCATATCAGTTATAGGTATGACTTTATTTCTTAGTGCATGTACATGACCCTTAAATCAGTTTTACTTGTATTCTTATTAACTATTTTAACACTATCATATCCTGTCAGTATTGGCATGTTTGAGAAAAGGGTCAATGTTTATCAGTTCAGTTGTGCATATTATTTTGTAGTTTATTACACTTTCTATCATGATTTTGTATTTCAGTTGCATAACCCATATAAATAGTACATTCAAAGTACTAATTTCATACTTCCATGTTATATCATTTGATGATACAGATTCAGGTGCTCAGACTCAGACTCACGGTTAGACACATTTTGGAGCTTGATTAGTGATTCTTAGTGAATCCTCATCATTCAAGGGCTGGAGCCATTTTCCTTCAGTTGGGTTTTTTATGGTTTAGTTTTCTGATTTGTAGAGTTAGTTAGGGACTTGTCCCAGCAGCTCCTTTGTCAGTAGAAGCTTTTACATAGATAAAGTTTTAGTGATTCAGCTTATGACTCAGCATTTTGTGTTTCATATGACTAAATTTCTAGTTACTTTCCTTGTTTCTGTGAAAATTCCTATCTTAAAGTGTAATTGCTTCCTCTTAACTTCTCCATATACTTGGATCATGTTAGTAATATGCTATGTCATGGGTTAGCTTGGGTCCAGTTGTGGATCTAGACACCATGTCGCGTCTAGGATATAGACTCAAGTCATGACAAACATGGTATCAGAGCATCGGGTTTTGGTATGTCGTAGGGTTTCTGAAAGCCATGTTAAGCAGAATCATTTTTATGATTGTAAAGCACGGAACACTTATGCGGAAGAATCTATGAGATGTGTTAGGAAAAATTCCCTTCCTGCATGATTCTTATCATGCGATAGAGTATGAACTCTCAAGTATCTTTCTAACTTGTGCTTTACACATTTACAAACGATGCCTCCTGGAAGAGCTAATGGAAGGGGGAATAGAAATGGGAACCAGCAAGACCCACCAGCTCTAGTAGATCCTCTGAATGAGCAGGCGACACATGCTGAGTTCAAGGCTAAATTTCAAATGCTTTCCCATGCTATGAAAAACCAGATCAATCAACAAGCCATTGTACAGGTGAATCCGAATGGGAATGCAACTGCTACTAGAGTCCAAGATTTCACTCAGATGAATCCCTTATAGTTCCATGGGTCAATGGTGGATGGGACCCACAGGACTTCATTAATGAGATTCAAAAGATTCCCTGAATCATGGACGTTACCTCCGTTGACAGCTCAGACTTGGCTGCATACCTGTTGAAAGGGGTGGGCAAGATTTGGCACATGTATCCAAGATTTGGCACATGTAGTGGGATGAATTTGTAAAGTGTTTTTGGATAGGTTCTTTCCCCGTGTGTTGAAGGAAGCAAAGCTGGAGGAGTTTGTTAATTTGAAGAAGAAATCCATGATAGTTCATTAGTATGACCTGAAATTTACTCAATTGTCTAGATATGCTTCAGAGATGGTTGTTGAACCTAGGGCTCGATTGAGCAAGTTCATTTCAGGAATTTCAGAATTGGCGGTCAAGGAGTGCAGGATCGGCCCATTCTCATCAGTGATATGGACATTTCTAGACTTATTATCCATGCCCAACAGATTGAGATGGAGAAGTTAAAGGAAAAGGAAAGGGAGAGAAAGATAGCAAGTATAGGTAACTTTGACTATTCTCACCAGTGGTCGGGTAGTGGGAATCATTCACAACATCAGCATGATCTTTAGCTCCAGCATCGTCTTCAGTTAGTGCTCCTTCTCCTAGACCCCGTGCTAATAAAAAAGGTAGAGCGTCTGACTCCAACTCTCAAAGCAATGTCTCCAGTAGCAGCAGTTTCCTAGCATGTCCTATGTATGGAAAGAACCACCCTGGTGAGTATATTTCGGCAAGGAAGGTCATTTCAGTTATGGCCCATTAGGCCATAGATTGAAGGATTGCCCATTGGTCGGACATGTCAAGACACAATCCACTATATTAGCAACCCCTTCAGGTCGCACAGCTCAGTAGGGTACTACTCCTAGCACAGTGGTGGTCAGCACCAAAACTGCTTCTATGCCTTGTCTTTTCATTAGGATAAGGAGAACTTACCTGACGTAGTCACTAGTATGTTACTACTCTTTCAGGTTGATGTTTATGCATTGTTAGATCCATGAGCCAAACTTTCTATTGTGACTCCTTATGTAGTGGCATAGTTTTATGTTAGACTAGAAATTCTCTTAAAAACCTTCATCGTCTCTACTCTTATTGGTGAGTCAGCTATAGCCTGTCGGGTATAGAAAAACTGCCCAATAACAGTTTTATAGAAAGTCACTATAGTTGATCTAGTAGAGTTAGATATGATTAATTTTAACATTATCCTTGTCATGTACTGGTTACACTCCTATTATGCCTCAGTTAATTGCAAAACCAAGTTCGTTGGGTTCCTGTTTCCTAATGAACCAGTCCTAGAATGGAAAGGTTGTACCTCAGTGCCTAAGAGTCGGTTTGTCTCTGACCTAAAGGCCAGGAAAATTATCACTAAATGTTTCATTGACTATCTAATTGGGGTTAAGGATTCCAGGTTTAAAACTCCAACTATTCAGTGAGTTCCAATTGTGAACGAGTTCCTAGAAGTAATTCCCAGAGATCTTCCTGGCATTCCTCCCAAACGGGAAATTAACTTCGGAATAAACCTTCCTTCAGATACCCAACCTATCTCAATTCCTCCTTATAGAATGGATCCGGATGAGCTTAAGGATTTGAAAGATCAGCAGAAAGACCTCTTAGACAAGGGCTTTATCAGACGCAGCATCTCTCCATGGTGTGCTCCAAGTCTATTCGTGCGTAAGAAAGATGGTTCACTCAGGATGTGCATCGATTAGCATTAGGTAAACAAATTCATAGTCAAGAATAAGTATCCCATTCCTAGTATTAATGACTTGTTTGATCAAATTCAGAGTGCTAGTTTCTTTTAAAAGATAGACCTCAAATCCGGCTATCATCAGCTCAGAGTCAGAGAATATGACATTTCGAGGATAGCCTTCAGAACTCAGTATGGTCACTATGAATTGGTTGTTATGTCTTTTGGACTTGATGAAAAGGGTGTTCAACCAGTATTTGGACATATTCATCATCGTCTTCATAGATGACATTCTTGTCTATTCTCGGAGTAAGGAGGAACATGCAAACCATTCGAGAGTTATTTTGTAGACTCTCATGGACCACTAGTTATTCGTTAAGTTTAGCAAGTGTGAATTCTAGTTGAAATCAGTAGCATTCCTTGGCCATATAATCTCCAATGAGGGCATTCAGGTTTATCCTCAAAAAGTAGTTTAGAATAAGCTTAGACCCACCTATCCATTAGACATTAGGAGTTTCTTGGGTTAGCCAGTTACTATAGGTGATTTATGGAAGGATTTTCCTCTATAACTTCTCCCATGAATAGATTTACTTAGAAGAAAGTCAAATTCTAGTGGTCTGATGCTTGCGAGAAGAGTTTTTAGGAGTTGAAGACTTAACTCACTTTTGCTCTAGGTTTCACTCTACCATAGGGTTTAGATGGGTTCGTGACTTATTGTGATGCCCCCAAAATTGGCCTTGCTTGCATGCTGATGCAATATGATAATGTTATAGCCTATGCTTTTAGACAGCTAAGGCTCATGAGAAGAGCTACCCGACTCATGATCTCAAACTAGAAACAATGGTCTTTGCCTAAAAGATTTGAAGGCATTACCTCTATGGTGGTCATGTAGATTTGTTTACTAACCACGAAGCCTTTAGTATGTTTTCAACCTAAAGAATTTGAATCTTCATCAGAGTAGATGGCTTGATTTTCTGAAAGATTATGACATGAGTTTTCTTGTACCACATGGGTAAAGCCAATGTACCGGTCGTGCCCTCAGCAGATTGTCAATGGATATTGTTGCTCACATTGACGATGCCAAGAAGGAGTTGATTAGAGATGTTTATAGACTGGCTTATTTGGGAGCTTGTCAAGTTAATTCAGCTGAAGGTAGAGTTATACTTTAGAATGGTTCAGAGTCTTCTCTTGTGATGGATGTTAAATCTAGGTAGGATGATGATCCAATGCTGTTTAAGTTGAAGGAAGCAATTCTCAGTAAAGAGGTAGAGGCCTTCTCCAAAGAGGGAGATGGTATGCTCTGCTATCAAGGTAGGTTGTGTGTTCCAGATGTGGATGTTTTGAGGCAGAGAATACTGAAGGAAACATGCAACTCTCAGTATTCTATTCACCCAGGTGCCACCAAGATGAACCATGATCTACGGGATGTCTGCTGGTGGAGTGGCACGAAGAAGGACATTGCAGAATATGTGGCTAAGTGTCAAAATTATCAACAGGTGAAAGTTGAGCACCAAAGACCAGGAGGTAGGAGTCACGATATTAGCATTCCTACTTTGAAGTGGGAAGAAATAAAAATGGAATTAATCATGGTATTACCTTGTACACATTGCCAGCATGATTCGATATGGGTGGTTGTAGACTAGATGACTAAGTCAACACATTTCCTTCTAGTTAAGATGACAGATTCACTCAAGGATTAGGTTAGACATTATATTCGGGAGTTGTTCAGATTGCATGGAGTCCCTTTGTCCATCGTTTGTAATAGGGGTCTCAATTCACCTCAGTTTTGGAAATTATTTTAAAAAAGGTCTTGGTACTCAGGTTAAGCTTAGCACAGCTTTCACTCGCAGACAGATGGTTAGGTTGAGAAAGCTATTCATACATTGGAGAACATGTTGAGAGTTTGCTTGATTAACTTTAAAGGTAGTTGGGATGATCACTTACCTCTCACTGGATTTGCATATAACAATAGTTACCACTCCAACATTCAGATGGCTCCATTTGAGGCGCTTTATGGTAATAGGTGTAGCTCTCCTATAGGTTGGTTTGAAATCGGTGAGGTTTCCTTGATCGGGCCTGATTCAATTCATGAGGCTATGAAAGAAGTTCATCTTATTCGAGAAATGTTGAAAATAGCTCAGAGTCATCAAAAAATCATATGCAGATGTGAGGAGAAGTGAGCTGGAGTTTGCTGTTAATGATTAGTCTACTTGAAAATTTCTCTCATGAAAGGAGTGATGAGGTTTGGTAAGAAAGGAAAACTCTGTCGCCCCTATGTTGGTCCTTATAGGATCTTGAGGCATTTTGGCGATGTGGCCTATGAGTTGGACTTACCTGCAGAGTTAGCATCATGCACCCAGTCTTCCGTGTGTCCTTAGTGAAGAAGTGAATGTGTGATCCGACCTCAATTGTACCTTTAAAGAGTGTTGGTGTAAAAGGTAGTCTCTCTTATGAAGATGTCCTAGTTCAGATTCTTGTCTGCCAGTGTTATACCCCGAGAACTCGAAGATCGGACCCGAGTGTTTAAATGGGGAAAAGCTGAAAATCTGAGTTGCAAGCACAGAACAAGTCGTTGGATGACTCGTGAGACCAGCCCACAAGTCGTCAGGTAGCTCGTGGGGAAGGCTAGTGGAGAGCAGGAAGATTGAAGGATAAGGGGTCCCCACGGGTGTGGCAACTACTCATGGTCAGTCACTATGAGTCGTCAAGTGAGCCATCTGGTGAGGGTGAAGAATAAATGGAGGAAGTGAACTAGTGTGCCTAACGGAAGGACCCCACGAGTCGTGGTCTGTCCCCATGATTCGTGGGATGAGTCGTGACCAAGCAGGGTAAGTTTTATTTGAGACTAAGGAAGTGTACATGACGAGAGGTGACCACGAGTTGTCACAGCAACAGATTGTTAAGTCACTCGTGAGGAGCCCAGGATATCTGATAAGTAGTGTACCTGAAGAAAAACTCCACGAGTCGTGGCCCCTCATGATGATTAGGGTCACCTGGCAGTTATTCTCCTGCGATTTAGTAAGGGACTTTTTTGTAAATTTCTAAGATCCTAAGGCCTAAACCATGACGTTTTGGGTTATGAATAGGGAAATTTAAAGGGGTTAAGTTCAGTTTTCACTTCATTCATTCATGCATGCAAGGTAGGGGAATTGAAGGAGTGATTCAAGCTTAGCATTCATCAATCATTGCAATTTCTTCTTGGGTTATCAAGAGAGGTTAACAACTAGTAATCCCAGGTATGTTGGGTTCTCAATGGGTGATTTCTTCCACACCCATGCCCCTTCTCTATGATTTTTCAAAAGTTTCATTAAAAACTGGGGTTTGTAATTGATTTCTATAGATCTAATGATTTGATTGTGGTTTTGTGTTTTTAAATCTTATCATAATCTATGAATTTGTGATCAGCTTTTGTGATTTAAATTGATTATAATATTATCAATTTTTATTTCTATGTATTTAAGCCTAATTATGCATGCCCCATGATGAATCGATTTATGATCTAGTTGCCCATTGATGATATTTACAAGCCCAACACGAATTATGATTTAAGTCATGAATTTATTATGTTACCTATTATGATTCTATGAAATTCAAGCTATGTGCATGATCTACAGGTATGTATGAACCTAATGAATCATGAATTATGGGCCTTGTGTCATGGCTAGATCACGTATATACAAGCATATTTACGATTATTATGATTTAAATAGCCCATGAATTCATGTATGTTATACTATGAGCACTATATATGTTTTGGGAGTAGTATTGAACACTGAGTAGGTTTCGGGCCTAGGTTCTGCCCGGAATCTCATAAACTATGTGCCACTAAGTAGGTTTGGGGCCTAGGTTCTACCCCAGATCTCATAAACTACGTGCCACCGTAGGTATGTTAGGACCTCCAATGGCACTGTCCCTAGTCCAAATGACCCTTTTCATGGTGATATCACACTATCATTGTTCTACCCTTCGCCAGTTATGAACAACCTCCCAACTGGGGTTACAAGTCGGGCTTCATGTGTGCTCATATAGGGTATATGTCGGTTAAGAGAATCTCCCACTGTTCCTCATGATTTCTGTGTGTCTATGATTATGTATATTGGCTCAAGTCATGTTTAATTAAGCTTTTCTCTTATGATTATAAGTACGATTGCATTACGAATCTTTTGAAAACCTTGAGCCTTATGATATGTTATGATGATTTACGATACGAGCATGATGTCCTACTCTTATGATCATTTATGAAATTTCTATGTTTGAAATGTCCGTTTTATTTACCTTGCATACTCAGTACATTCCAAGTATTGAACACATACTTTCTATGTTGTATCATTTCATGATACAGGACCCGGCTCTCAGGCTCACCCTCCTTGATAGTGTGTCAGAGATTGCTATCAGCGTACTTGGTGAGTCCTCACGTTTCAAGGGCCATATGCTTAGACTCTATGCTTTTATTTCAGTTTTAGAATTATTGGGTTGGTTGGGGGAATTGTCCCATCAACCCGTCTTTCATGATTAGTGGCTTTTCAGACTACAAGTTGTATTCAACCGTCATGTGTGGATTGTGTATTGTCCTTTCTCCGTATTTATGACATTTTTACGTTTCCTTATGTTAAGTCTTCTGCTTATGTGATTGTATTAGATATATGCTCATGTCATGGGTTGACTTGGGGTCTCTCGGAGCTCCTTGTCCCGTGTTTACGATCGGGGTGTACGTCGGGTCGTGACAGCCAGGTTTTGTAAGTTGATGAATGGAGGTCTCTTCCATGAGGTCCATCGGAGGAACCATCTTGTAGGAGGAGCTACTTGGGAAGAAGAAAAAGATATGATGGCCAATTACCCTCACCTCTTTCCTTCCAGTTCAGTCCCAACTTAAGATAATAATTTCCTCCTTAGTATTCCATTAAGTTTCATGCCCCTCGGTCGCTCTTATATTTTAGAATATATGCATGTTTCATGAAATCAGTTCAGCATATGTATCTTCGTTCAGAGTCAATCACTCCATGAGTATTCAATTTATAGCATTTTGTGTTGGCATTGCAGCTCTTTCCCTATCTTTTTAGCATTGATAGTCTCCAGTTGAGGATGAACGTTCCCAAGGGGGAGATATTATCATACTTCATATTTCGAAATGACTTTCAAAAAGTTTACAAATCTGGTATTAGGGTTGATGCTAAAGATGACGTCCTCTCAAGCAAGTGATGAACCATTACTTGGGCCGTCAACCTTATCTAAAAGGAAACCAATTGGCCTCGAAAGTGACGACATAGTTGACGAACTGTTAGACAGGCGATGGCCCATCATACTGGTTATCAATAGTACCCCAGAATTTAGCTCCTTCTACTTAAGGGGATAGTGCAGATGATGATGGTCCATCACTTGGATCATCAATGGCCAAGATTTTCATGCCCTTCTACTTAAGGACGATGGTGATAACGATGGTGATATCGTTCAAATCCACTCCTAATATCAGGTTATATAAATGATCAATACAAATATAGAACCCAACAAGGAATTTGGGGTCGAATCCCATAGAGACTACTCGAATCACCGACTATGTAGTGCTAAATAATAAAGTATTGCAAGATTAGGATCTATTTGAATTGAGAGTAATAGAAATTAACTATAGCTATAGATTGCACTAAGGTAGGTTTGAAAGAAATTAGAGATAATTTAGGGAAGCACCCCAATATTGGGTCGATCCCCTTAAATCACCCAATATGAACAAATTGAGAGTGGGCTAATGCTGAACATGCAAGAAATTTACTTAGGCAATCCATGGGTATCTTTCAGTAGCACCATAGGTGTCAATCTACTTCAGTTTTATCAAATTGAAGAGAACTCCCTTCTACCCAATTGCTTTTTTGCGAATTCGAAATTCAACCTATGTCTAGGAGAACCCATTAAATAATGGTTATGCCTTGAGTCATATTGATTGATGCTAATCTAACCAAAATTTTCTCTTTCAAGCCTCATAAAGGTAATCGAACAGAATTGGATGACTATTATCACCAATCACACACTAAAAGCAAAAATCAATTAAATGTTCATAAGCCCAGACTTAATTTTAACAAATTGGGATCATTAGGGTTCATAACCCTAGATCTAGGTTTAGTTTCCCATTCCTAGAAGAAGAAGAAAAGAAAAACAATAAGACATTCTTACCAAAAAAAATTGAAATCATCACTTGATGAATGAGAATATTCAATTACAAAGGTAGATCTACAATCTACTAGAAACTAGGGCTATAATTAGCAAAGTTCTACTTTCTATTCTAAGTATGATCTAAGGAATGTAAAAACTTGTGAAAAATTACAAGATTTTTACCTTTTTGATCGTTTCTTTTCATCCATTGTCTTGTTTTGTCAACTTTTCACAATTTTTTTAAGCTCAAAGTTCACGTTTCTCTTTTTCTGTTTTGCATTTTTTCTTTATCTTCTTGTTAGCTCATTGCTCAATTATACCTTGATGTATGCTCATACCATATGTTTTTGGCCTATTTTTTTTCTCCCCTCCTTATCACCCCCAACTTACAACATTTTACTTATTTTTCATTTCTTTTCAATATGTTAAGGAGGATGGATTCAAAAGAGGGTCAACTTTAAAATTGGTTTTAGCTTCCATTGCGGTTGATCAAGAAAAAGGTTCATAAGGCTCAAAGAAAGAAAGTAGGAATACATGTATCATTTAGTAGGTCTTTTTAGGCATAAGTGGCTTATGAATAAAAAAGTACTAAGTTCATCTCTACAACCCATAGTCAATCCTAGATCAGGCACAAGTAGCAAGGAGAGTTCTAGAGTGTGACGAAATCAAGTAAACAAGCAATTTTCCTCTCCACACATTGGCATATGGATATAAAAATAACTAACAAATCACTCTCAATTAGGAACTTATTGTCAACAAGTCATGTCAAAAATGGAGATATACAACTCAATATCCAACAATTACGATAAAAAATTTTAAGAGGGGCATTGTTTTAAAAATCAGCTCAAGTATGAAAATAGCTAAATTGCCACCACCACCTAAGTTAAAAATAATATATTTATCCTATGATGACTCAACAAATGAGGTTAGTACCCTTAAGAAAGTCTCCTAAGCAATCCATCATCAGGCCTATGCACTATGACACTTAACTACCTTATTTTGCTAGATTCAACAAAAAGTAAGTAGTCTAGGAAAGAACCATGGCTAAGAAAACCAAGGAGGCTCTACACTATAAAAGCAAAAAGAAGCTAATATAATAACAAAAAAGAAGAAACTATATTAAGAAAGTTGTAAAAATGGACTACATAGATCATAATCCACACATCAATAACTCATCAAATTCATACAGCCATACAAATCAGAGTTTTAAGATAATTAATCATTATACACACATTCAAAATATCCACCCCCACCTAAAAAGAATGCAGTTTCCTCAATGCATATACAAAATAAAGTAAAAAGGAGTAAGAAGGTAGCAAAAACTTCATGTAGCGCTCCACATCATGAGTTTAGCCTTAGGTGTATAATTGTGATGCCGCTATTGCTCTCCTGAGGGCCTCCACCTCAACTGTGGATAGCTCTAACTATTTCGGTGGAGTCTCTAGGCCTGGAGCCTTGAGCTTAACTGTTAATAGGCCTAAACAACTCTCTAGTGGAGTTAGAGTAGGAATCTGCTCCTGTGTAGTACTCACCCTAGTACTGGGGTTGTTGGTGGTGGTATGGGCTGAGTTTGAGATTGGTTGGACAGGAATCGCCTCATGGAATAAAATCCATAATGCCAGGCATGGACGGTTTCCTATCCACTAGAGGTATATGCAACTCAACTGGCAACACGCATTTGTATATCAAGAATAGCAGCACTGGTCTCCTCTTAGTCTGCTCGGAGGCTAGAAATATCAGATGCGTTAGCATCTCCTCTAAGCTAGTGCAGCTAGGTATCCTTGGCTGCCAGCTCTGAGCTCAATGCCTCATGCGAGGTCCTCACTGTGTCTCAGAGTGGCTGAAGAGCTCGCTTAAAAATAGTGGCCACAAAGGCCGGTAGATCCTCATTCAGTCGGGCCAACTCTATCTCTATCCACCCATGTGGCCAACCTAGTAAGTGAATCTCTAGGTATAAGTTGTGTCATTAATGGAGCGGCTAGCATGGATGTTGCGGTGGTTGAAGTTGTTGTTGTTGTTGGGGCTGCCTCACCGGTGGCTCTGATATGGGCTCCTCATTCTAGAGTCCCTGATCCTCTATAGTAGGCCCGCCTGACAAGATGGAGGGAACTAGGTGGGCTCATCACTGTGACCATAGTGTCATCCCTTATCATGGTGATATCAGTCACCTAGCGAGCATTTGTAAATATATCCTCCCTCAACAAGATAGGAACCCCTACCCTCTAATATAGGGTTATGATAAGGCAGGGAAATAAGAAGTAGATGGCAGTCTGTACAACTTTATCATTTAGCTCCACACTGACCATTTGACCAATGTTGATAATCTTCTTTTCCATGATGGATGCCACGACAAGAGCGTATCCAAGTGGTAGTATATTGTTGCTCTTCGTTGGGTAAACTCTGGCGCAAACCACATTCCACCAAAACTTAGCAAAATGCCGGTGGTCCCTCTTGAAGATGTCAATTGTATCATACACAACCAAAACTAGTGTACCTCTACCTATCATGCTAGCTATCAATCCTCTAGCCAGTCTACCTCTTTTAGCAACCTCATCATAAGTTAAGGTGTCCACAACCTCATAATCATGACACAAGTAAAATCGGTTGCTTGCCACTAGGCTAATGTCAACTGATACCCCATGGATCATCACTAAGGTTAATAGCTCTATCTACATCTTTAAAACTAGGTTTGACCTCAGGAGGATTGCCTCATAGACTACATAAAATTCCCTGACTAGTGTCTGAATATACTGACCCACTGGTCGAAACAAAAACTTCCAGTGCTGAAACCTGAGCTACTCCATAATGTCAACGTATGACTCCAACCCAGTGGAGCTAACAATCCTCCCCTTAATGATCCCCCGATAGACTCTTTCATTGATTGTGTTGCGGCCCTACAAATAACGCTCCTTAGCACCCTGAACTGCCTACCAAAACATGAACATCTCCTCTCCATATTTTTGTTTCAAACTATACTACTAGGGGAGAGGAGGTATGACTAGATTATTCCTCCTCAGCAGCCTCGCTGGAGGAAATCTCTATCTGGGGCCCCTAAGATTAGGCCTGGTCATGGTCATCACTAGACTTGGATGAAGATCCTAAAGATGGTGTCTTAGCGGATGCCACATGAGCTAATGGAATGGGTGACACCTCTACTCTCCTGCTACCCGGAGAAAAGTACTCCTCCTTGTCCTTGTCCACTAAGTGGGACCTCTTGGGTCTACTTGACTTGCCTTCTCGGGGTAATGCTCTTTTGCGACCCATTTACCAATGATCATGCACAAAGTTGTTTGAACATAGACTTGGGGTATCATGGAAATAACAAAAAATCAGTAAGGGACGTCGAAGGGACAGACATACCCTGTACCGTCATTCAAGTCCAAAAGTTCCAACTTACTACATCAATGTATAGTTCAAGGTGTGGGCCATTCTTTGAAAGTATGGTACGTCCTTTGAGTCGTACTTAACTCGGAGGGTTGGTACTCATGGGTTCAAATGACGGAAAAAAATATGGTTCAACTTTGTGAAAGACGGTCCATCTACTTTTTCCTCAAGTGGGGTACCTAGTTAATGAAGCACTTGGCATTTTCAATTTTGAGCAAATATCAGGCAAGGGATGGGGCTAAACCAGACTCAAGTTCAAGAAACAATTATTAATCATGCAATCACGTTCATATATTATTCTAAGCTCCATCCAATCAAACTAGCGTTTTAAACCTAAGTTCCCCCCCCCCTTAAATTTAAACTCTAAGCCAAGGTATTTCATAACCCCCCTATTTTAAGATATGGTGCAACATCACATTAAACATGAAATATACAATGGAAGGTGAAGAACAATACCTAATAGTGTGTGTGCTTGTGTTGTGAGATTATGCGACTACACTGGGTGAAAAACACTAGAATTGCATCGCTGGGTGTGCTTGTGAGAAGTGAGTGATGCAATGTAAGTTCTTGAAGTAACACATAGCAGCAATGGAGGAGTTTTGAATTGAGGAAGAGGGAAATTAGACAAGACGAAGAGAGATTGGTCGTGCGTATGTCGGGCTGAATAGTCGTCAATCGCACACCCAAATTCTATTTTAAAGTCAATTGGGTCAGGTCGGTTAAGCCCATGGGTGGAAAATTAAAGGCTGACCCGACCCAATTACAATACCTGACCCAACATTTTATTCTCCATGTGGCTCATTGAATCATTTCATTAGTGACAAGAAATGGTCCATCTAGGAAGAGTACAGTCCATATATTGGATCATCTCTTGCCTATTCCCTTCTAGTGCCAGGTGCAGATAATGGAGGGATATGCGGTCCGTCTTTTGAAGGAATGGTCCGTCTATTCTACTTTTTGCGCCCTAGATTTCTGTTATACTACGGAAGCCGAAAGATCAGACCCGGGAGTTGAAAATGAGAAAAGTTAAAATATGGCACAAGGCATCAGAATGGGTCGTGATGTGACCCATGGGAGCAGCCCACGAGTCGTGATGTGACTCGTGGTGAGTCTCAGGTGATGAGTTTGAAGTTGGGGAAATGAAATCCCCACGAACGTGACTATGACTCAAGATTAGGCCCCACGAGTTGTTAGATCAGTCGTGGGGAGTGGTGATTAAGAAAAGAGGAAGAGCATGATAGTGTACCTAGCGGAAGGACCCATAAGTCGTGGTCAGTCCCCACTATTCATAGGAAGTGTCATGACTAGAAGGGTTAAAAATTATTTTATATTGAGGGAATGTACATGACGAGTGGTGACCATGAGTCGTGGTCACTAGTAACGGATTGTTAAGTCACCCATGACGAGCCCAGGAGACCTGACAAGCAGTGTACCTAATAGACGACTCCACGAGTCGTGGCCCATGATGACGAGTCGTTAGGTCCCTCGTTGGGACCAGCTGGCAATTATTTTCTGTGAATTTAGTAAGGGCTTTTTCATAATTTCTATGTTTCTAAGGTCTAAACTATATCGTTTTGAGTTATGAATGATGACATTTAAAGGGGTTAAGCTCATTTTCGGACATATTCATTCATGCATGCAAGGTAGAAGGTGAGAGAGGGTGATCAAGCTTAGTGTTGTTCAATTTTTCTTCAATTCCTATTGGGTATTTAAAGAATTATAAGAATCAGCTACCAATAGGTATGTAGGGTTATGAATGAGTGATTCATTTCACACCTATGCCCTATCCCTCTCTAAATCATGAATTTCCTATGTCAAATATATGGGGTTTTAACCCAATGCATGAATTTCCTAAATTCTCTATATGGGTATGATTAAAATATGTTTCTACTATTGAATTATGAATCATAGATAGTTTTTATATAATTTCCAATAAATAATCATGTTTCAAGTTTTATGAATCAAATAGCCCACTGATGAGAAGTTTGTGAAAGATGAGATTTGTTATGAATGTATGAGTATGATGAGATAGTACGATGAAAAGCATGTTCTCAAGCTATCCATCTTTATAATGATATTTTCGATGTGAATTGAATATTTTCAAGCATGAGAAAGTATATAGGGAAATGCCCACATGTTTAAGTATGATTTATGATTTCTCGAATTAAGCTTACCATATGGTTTTGGAGTGAAGACTCCCAATTATCTTTCAGCTTGTGGTATTGTTTGAGTTAAAGCTTCTCATATGCATGATTTCATATTTGAGATGTATTTGATTATTGAGCTTCCTCAATAAACGATGTTGAGCTTCATTAATAAATGATGGAGAGCATATGCATATTTTTGGGAGTAGTGTCTAGCACCGAGTAGGCTAATGGTCTATCACCATAAGCCTCAGAACTATGCGCCAACATAGGTTTATACTATTATATATTACTTAGGGACCTCCCTTGTGAGCTATCCCCTGCCCTATTGGGCCACGATCTTTATATTGATATCATGGTATCATCCCTAGTCCTGGCAAGGCTTTGTACAGCTCTACGCACTTGAATGCGATAGTGTGACCACGTAAGCTCTATCGTGGTATGTCGATTAAAAGACGAGTCTCCCATTGTTCCTCATGATTTCGGTCTCGCATGTTTATAATTCATGAGATTTTTATATCTATATATATATGTTCTAAAGAAGGTTTGACTGAATGTTTAGCTTTTACTCATCTATCAGATTTCAGCTTTGAGTCAATCGATTCAGTTTTGATGTTATGTTATGTTATGATGAGATCATGATTTAGAAAGAATGCATGCAAGCCCTATTCTCAGATTCTTATTGTTTATGATTTACATTATGAATGTCTTTAAATGATTTTACTTACCTAAGAGGTTTTACTTGCCTTGCATACAAGGTTCATTCCACGTACTGACCACATACTCTATGCTGTATCGTTTCATGATGCAGGACCCGGCTCTCAGGCTCAACCCCGTTCATAATTTTTAGAGTTATCATCTTCGTTGTTGGTGAGTTCTCATTTCTCAAGGACTACACTTACTCGGATTTCCTTTATGCATTTTCAGTTTCAGTTTATGGAGTTAGTCGGGGTCTTGTCCCTCAACCGTCATGTTTAGAGGCTTTTCAGACATATGGATGTATTTAGCTTCATATTGTCTATTATATTGTTATGTTTAATCTAGCTCCGCTACGATTATCTTGTTAATTCTTCTATTTTATTGATTGAGTTAGATGTATGTTCATGCCATGGGTCGACTTGGAGTCTCTCGTGGCTCCTTGTCTCGTGTTGCGATCCGAGCCTCCGTTCGGATCGTGACAAATTGGGTTTAGAGAAATAGGTTTGAAGTGTCCTAGGGTGTCTGTAAGACGCGTTAAGTAGAGTCTTTTTCATGGGTGTGAAGCGCGCCACACTTATGACGAAGAGGCTACAAAATATTTAGGAAATGTTCCCTTCTTTTATTATCTATGTGGTGCGATGAAATGTCTCCCTGTCCTTATAATTCATGCTATTCGCGACTGCATAATCATGGCTCCTTGAAGAGTAAATGGTAGAAGGAATGGAAATGGAGACGGCCACGAGGATGGCAACAGGAACGGACACCAGCAGGCGCCACCAGTGCAGGAGCACCACGAATCGGAGCCGGTTGCCCATGCTGAGCTTTGGGAAGCTATTCTAATGCTCGCATAGGCCTTGGCCACTTAGGTCAATTAGCAGGCAGTTGTGCACGTTCTGCAAAATTGTAATGCGGCGGCGGCTCGAGTTAGAGACTTCTTTAGAATGAACCCGCCAGAATTCCTCGGGCCAAAAGTAGATGAGCACCCAGATTAGTTAATAGATGAGACTTTGAAGATCACCCAGGTCATGGGGGTGAATGGAGTTGAGTGTGCGGAGTAGGCCTCGTATCAGCTGAAAGGGGTCGCACACATCTGGTTTCGTCAATGGAAAGATAGTAAGGCCGCTGGAGTAAGTCCTATCACTTGGGAGGAGTTCCATGTTGCATTCTTAGATCAGTTCTACCCACGTAAGATGAAGGAGTTGAAAGCAGCCGAGTTCGTAAATATGAAGCAAGGGAGGATGGCGATGTAGGAGTATTCCCTTTAGTTCACTCGCCTATCAAAGTACGCCCTAGAGTTAGTGACTGATAAGAGGGCATAAGTGAGCAAGTTCGTTCATAGAGTGGCAGGCTATTTGGACAAGGATTGTAGGACCTCCATACTCCACTAGGATATGAATTTCCCTCGGATAGTTTTGTACGCTGAATAGATGGAGGCGGCGCATATAAGGGAGAGAGAGGCCAAGAGGGCTAGGACTAATGATCATAGATTCTCACAGCCTAGGTCAGATGGTGGGCACTGACTGTAGACCTACCAGAGATCTTTAGCCCTAGAATCTTTAGTGTTGAGTGTGCCATCCAGGCCTAGGCATGATCAGAGAGGGGGGGCATTAGGTTCGACGGGTCAGAGCAGCAGAACCGCAGATTTTAGTATTCTAGCTTGCCGCAGTTGTGGTTGAGGAAACACAGGCTATTGTTTAGCAGGTACAGGTGCTTGTTTCGGGTGTGGGAAGCCCGAAAACATGCTCATAGATTGCCCAACGGCGAGGTAGGATCGTGATGGGGGCCAAGTCTAGCTTCTAGTTCAAAAGCCCCACCCGTACGTTCAGCTCATCAGGGGCCATCTACCAGCACAGGTGGCAGTCAGCACCAAAATAGATTCTATGCCTATGTATCCCACCAGGAGCAGAAGGTCTCCTCGGATGTGGTCACTAGTATGTTACAAGTTTCTTATCTTGATGTTTATGCTCTGTAAGATCCGGGGGCTAAGTTGTCTTTTGTGACACCTTATGTGGCTAGTAGATTTGGAGTCTATCCCAAAATCTTGACAGAACCCTTCTCAGACTCTACTCCAGTAGGTTGTTCAGTTATAGCTAGATGGGTGCATAGAGGTTGCCCGGTCTCAGTCCTTTAGAAGGTCACCTCAGTAGATATGATAATGCTAGCCTTAACCGATTTCGATGTTATACTCCACATGGATTGGCTATTTGTATGTTATGCCTTAGTTAATTGTAGAACCCAAGTAGTAGAGTTTAGATTTCCGAGTGAACCGGTCTTAAAATGGAAGGGTAGTTCAGTTGTTCCTGTAGGTCGTTTCATTTCCTACCTTAAGGCCAGGAAGATGATTTCTAAGTGTTGTGTGTACCATGTAGTTAGTGTTTAGGATGCAACATCTGAGACCCCGACTATCTAGTCAGTTCCAGTAGTATGTGTGTATCTAGAGGTCTTTCCTAACGATTTACCGGGAATCCCTCTCGAGCGGGAGATCGATGTTGGAATTGACCTTCTTTCCGACATGCAGCCTATATCTATTCCTCCTTATAGAAAGGCTCCAGCCGAGCTATAGGAGTTGAACGATTTGTTAGATAAGGGTTTCATTAGACCGAGCAAGTCCCGTGGGGTGCACCAGTTCTCTTTGTTCGAAAGAAAGATGGGTCTCTTCGAATGTGTATTGATTATCGGAAATTAAACAAAATCACCGTCAAGAATAGGTATCCTTGACCCAGGATTGATGATCTATTTGACAATCTTCAGGGTGCCAAGTGTTTCTCATATATAGATCTCAGATCCGGGTATCAACAACTTAGAGTTCGAGAGATCAACATCTTAAGGACAGCCTTCAAGATGCGGTATCACCATTATGAGTTTGTAGTTATGTCTTTGGACTAATGAATGCTCCTAAAGCTTTTATGGACTTGATGAACAGGGTGTTCGAGCCATACTTGGATATGTTCGTTATTGTGTTTATTGATGACATCCTGATATACTCTCGGAGCGAGGAGGAGCATGCCGCTCATTTGAGAATAGTTCTTGAAATCCTCAAGGATCGCCAATTATATGCCAAATTCAGCAAGAGTGAGTTTTGGTTGAACTCAGTGGTGTTTTTAGGGCATGTAGTATCAAGCGAAGGCATAAGTGTGGACTCTCAAAAAATAGAAATGGTGAAGAATTGGCGTAGACCAGTGAATCCTTCGGATATTTGGAGTTTCTTGGGTTTAGCTGGCTACTACCAAAGGTTCGTGGAAGGTTTCTCATTGATCGCAGCACCTTTGATCAAATTGACCCAGAATAAGGTGAAATTCCAATGGTCAAAGGCTTGTGAGAGGAGCTTTCAGGAGTTAAATACTCGACTTACCTCAACACCAGTGTTAACTCTAGCAGAGAGTACTTATGGGTTCGTGGTGTATTGTGATGCTTCAAGGATCGGACATGGGTGTGTATTGATGCAGCACGGGAAGGTTATAGCATATGCCTCTAGAGAACTGAAAGTTCACGAGAAGAATTACCCAACCCGTGATTTTGAATTGGCTGCGATGGTATTCGCCTTGAATATTTGGGGACATTATTTGTATGGGGTCCACGTGGATTTATTTACGGACCATAAGAGCTTACAATATGTGTTCAAGTAGAAGGATCTCAATCTTCGGCAAAGGAGGTGGTTAGAACTACTCAAGGACTATGATCTGAGTGTCCTTTACCATTCGAGTAAAGCCAATGTAGTAGCGGACGCACTTAGTAGACTCTCTATGGGGAGTGTCCCATGTGGATGAGGGGAAGAAGGAGCTAGTGAAAAATGTGCATCGACTCGCAAGTGTGGGAGTTAGGTTTGTTAACTCAACAGATGGCGATGTTATAGCACAACACGGATCAGAATCATCTTTGGTGACGGATCTAAAAGCTAGACGAGATGAAGACCTTTTTTGGTAGTGTTAAAGGAAGCGGTTCAAAATCAGAAGGTAGAGGTATTCTCCAAAGGGGGAGATGGTGTGCCTCGATACCAGGGTCACTTATGTGTTTCAAATGTTGATGATTTGAGGAGTCGGATGTTGCAGGGGGCTCATGGCTCCAGGTATTCCACCCATCCAGGTGCCACCAAGATGTACCGTCACTTACGGGAAATCTATTTGTGGAATGACATGAAGAAGGACATTGCGGACTTCGTAGTTAAGTGTCCAAACTGTTAGCAAGTAAAGGTTAAGCATTAGAGGCTGGGAGATGTGCTTTAGTATATAACAGTATTCCTACTTGGAAGCGGGAAGAAATCAATATAGACTTCATCTAAGGGTTGCCTCGCACTCGTCGGCAATATGACTCCATTTGGGTTGTGGTAGACAATTTGTCTAAGGCTGCTTATTTCCTACCAGTCAAAACCATGGATTTTGTGGAGGACTACGCCAAACTATAAATTCAGGAGCTAGTTCGATTGCATGGAGTGCCCTTTTCCGTCATATCAGACAGAGGTACCCAATTTACCTCTCATTTTTGGAGGTCGTTTCAAAAAGGAATTTGTGCTCAGGTTAAGCTCAACACAGCATTTCACCCACAAACAGATGGTCAAGCGGAGCGGACAATTCAGACTCTCGAGGACATGTTAAGAGCATGTGTGATTGACTTTAAAGACAATTGGGATGAGCATTTTCCTCTTATCGAGTTTGCATACAATAACAGCTATCATTCCAGTATTCAAATGGCACCATTTGAGGCTCTCAATTGGAGGAGATGTAGGTCGCCCATTAGTTGGTTCGAAGTTGGTGAAGCGGTGATGATAGGACAAGATTTGGTTCATGAGGCTATGGAGAAGGTTCAGTTGATAAGGGACAGGTTGAAAACCGCTCAGAGTCGCCAAAAGTCCTATGCCTATTTGAGAAGGGAATTAGAATTTGAAGTTGATGATTAGGTATTTCTGAAGGTGTCTCCCATGAAGGGAGTGATGAGGTTCGGAAAGAAGGAAAAACTTAGTCCCCGCTACGTTGGCGCGTACAAGATAGTGTGATGTGTTGGCAAGGTGTCTTATGAATTGGATTTGCCCTCAGAATTTTCTTCCGTGCATCCTGTTTTTCATGTATCTCTCTTAAAAAAGTGTTTGAGTGACCTAGCTCTAGGTGTCCAGGTGGACATTGTTGGTGTGAAAGACAGTCTCAATTATTAGGAGGTTTTGGTGAAAGTACTGGATCATCAAGTTCGAATGCTAAAGAATAAAGAAAAAGCTTCAATTAAGTGTTATAGAGGAATCAACATGTCGAGGGAGCTACGTGGGAATCCGAAGCGGATATGATGGCTAGATACTAGCATTTATTCTCTATAGGCTCAATTCTAGCTTGAGGTATCAGTTTTGACCTAAAACCCCATTTAGTTTTCATGTTCAGTTCATGTGTCCAAGTTTCTTTTATGTATGGATGTACGTATGATTCGTGAATTCAGTTCAGCTATGTAGTTTGAATTGGGGTTAATCATTCCACCAGTTTTCGGTTTAAATGATCAATATTTGAATATGATAATTGCATTTCTCTGCTTTTCTGTATGTTTTCGAACATTCGAGGACGAATGTTCCCAAAAGGGACATATTGTTATACCTTGGAAGCCCAAATATTAGAGCCGGGAGTTGAAACGGAGAAAAGTTAAAATCTAGCACCAGGCATCAGAATGGGTCGTGAGGTAACCCATGGGAGCAGCCCACGAGTCGTGATGTGACTCGTAATAAGGCCCGGGTGATGAGTTTGAAGTTTGGGAAATGGAATCTCCATGGACGTGACCACAACTCATGGTAAGGCCCCATGAGTCGTTAGATCAGTTGTGGAAAGTGGTGATTGAGAAAAGAGGAAGAGCATGACAGTGTACCTAATGGAAGGACCCCGTAGGTCATGGTCAGTCCCCACGATTTGTGGGAAGTGTCGTAGCCAGCAAGGTGAAGAATTATTTGGTATTGAGGCAGTGTACATGACGGGTGGTGACCACGAATCATGATCACCAGTAACAGATCGTTAAGTCACCTGTGACGAGCCTAGGAGACCTGGCAAGCAGTGTACTGACGGACGACTCCACGAGTCGTGGCCCATGATGACGAGTCATTAAGTCCCTCATTGGGACCAGCTGGCAGTTATTTTCTGTGAATTTAGTAAGGGCTTTTCCGTAATTCTAAAGTTCCCAAGGCCTAAACTATATCATTTTGAGTTATGAATGATGACTTTTAAAGGGGTTAAGTTCATTTTAGGCCATATTTATGCATGCAAGGTTGAAGGTGAGAGAGGGTGATCAAGCTTAGTATTCTTCTTTTTCTCTTCAATTCATATTGGGCATTTAAAGAAGTGTAAGAATCAGCTACCAATAGGTATGCAGGGTTATGAATGGGTGATTCCTTTCACAACCATGCGTAATCTCTCTCTAAATTATGAATTTCCTATGTCAAATCTATGGGGTTTTAACCTAATGCATGAATTTCCTAAATTATCTTCATGGGTATGATTTAAATATGTTTCTACTATTTAATTATGAAGCATGGGCAGATTTTATATTGTTTTAAATTAAAGATCATGTTTCAAGTTTTATGAATCAAAAAGACCATTGATGCGAAGTTCGGTAAAGATGAGATTTGCTATGAATGTATGAGTATAATGAGATAGTATGATGAAAAGCATGCTCTTAAGATACCCATATTTATAATCTTGTTTTCGATGTGAATTGAGTATTTTCAAGCATGAGAAAGTATTGGCAAATGCCCACATGTTTAAGTATGATTTATGATTTCTCGAATTAAGCTTACCTAATGGTTTCAGAGTGAAGACTCCCAATTATCTTTTAGCTTGTGGTATGGTTTGAGTTAAAGCTTCTCATATGCATGATTTCATATTTGTGATGTATTGATTATTTAGATTCATCAATACACGATTTTGAGCTTCGTCAAAAAATAATGGAGAGCATATGCATATTTTTGGGAGCAGTGTCTAGCACCGAGAGGGCTAAGGGTCAATCACCCAAAGCCTCAAAACTACGCGCCAATGTAGGTTTATACTATTATATATTACTTCGGGACCTCCCTTGTGACCTATCCCCTGCCCTATTGGGCCACGAGCTTGATATCGATATCATGGTACTGTCCCTAGCCCTGGCAAGACTTTGGACGGCTCTACCCACTTGAGTGTGATAGTTGAGACCACGTAAGCTCTATCATGGTATGTCGGTTAAAAGACGAGTCCCATTGTTCCTCATGATTTCGATCATGCATGTTTATCATTCATTAGATTTCTCTATATATATATATATATATATATATATATATATATATATATATATATATATGTATATATATATATATATATATGTTCTAAAGCAGGTTTGACTCAATGTTCAGCTTTTTACTCGTGACTATCAGATATCAGCTTTGAGTCAATCGATTCAGTTATGATGCTCTATTATGTTATGATGAGATCGTTGTTCGGCTGTCTACTTTGGGGTAATTACTACACGCAAGTGCACCTGGTCGAACAAATAGTAAAGTAGCTTAAGAAAGCCAAGTATCGATCCCACAGGGATTGGGCTAGGGTACAATCTACTCAAGTGTCACTATACTTTAACTCTAAAAATGCAGACAACAGTGTGAAAAAGAGTTTGGTATTTTGGTTTCTAAGTTTATGCTAATTATAAACGAATATACAATTTGAGTCTGAAATATGAATATGAGCATGCTGAGGTTAAATGAACATGTATAGAAACTAATTATCGATACAATGTTTGGTTAATCTTTCCTTCGGTTGCTAGCCAAGAATTATTTCCAATGGATTAAAACTCTTGTATTTAACCCAACTTAAGAATCATGAACCGTCCACCTACATTTCTTTGATTAAACGAAATTCAGGTTCTAGCCATACAAAACTAATTCCTTAATTGACTAATACGACTTTCAGGTATATTTCTATCTTGAAGGTAAATCAATTCCCAATTTTCTCAAACTAAGAAGAGATCATATCCTTTGATTCACAAGTTTCCAATTTCTTGCTCTCTCAAGTGAAACCGGACTTTTTAGATGTACATTAACGTTGGCCACACATCAATGCAGTAAGAACAAGAATCAATAGAACAACCATGGAAGAAAAGATGAAAAACCCAATTGATCAATAACTACATTTCAATACAATTGTTCTTAACCTCAGCAAGAAGAGGATTTAGCCACTCATTTGTGGATTAAACATCGTTAAATGAGTGTTAAACATACAAGCAATTGAATTAAAGAAGAAGGAGATAGAGAAAAACCCTGATAATTTTGTCCCCTCAACTGCCTGTGACCCACGTTCTTGCTCCACCAAGTCAGAATAATTAAAAATGAACCTAAGTGTTCTATTTATACTAGTGGGAATTTTTCCCGGAATGACAAGAAACGTGTCACAGAGTGCATCATGGAGCACTGCCTCCGTGACACGCCACTGACGCGGACCCTTATTGGAAATTGCTTGTCCAGGTAATAAGGCCCAACGTGGCACGGCGTGTAACGCGGGGCAGGGCCAACGTGCCACGGCCCCAACGTGCACCCTCACTGGATTTTGGCCAAAAATTCCTATCCAGGCAGAAGGCATCCGCGATGGCAGCGTGACACGGCTCCATCGCGGAGCCCCTTTAATTTGTGCCTTCAAATGCTTGTTCACTTGCTAACATCCGAGTCCAACCCCAATCTCTCCCAACACGTATTTTAGCTTCCCAAAATTATATTTCACCTACAAAACAACGCTAATCATGTTGGTTAGTATAAATTCACATTTTATTATCAATCACATGAGAATGTATAAACATTGATAGATAAACAAGGCTAAAATGATACCTTTGAGTATCACTTGGGCATATAAATTTTCCCAAGATCACTTACCCCACACTTAAATCCTTATTCGTCCCCAAACAACAATCTTACACCTCATGCAAATGACACCCGAACCTGGTTACTTTGGTTCAACAATTCAAGCTACGGTTATACTGATTATTTAATACAGCAAATCATCAAGAAAACATGCATGGTCTTATCAATACGATGACCTTCAACACATCCAGACCACCTAGACTTAAGAATCGACTCTCGATATTAGCAAACTCTTGCAAATCAGCTGATCAAGATATCCGACATGAAATTTAATCTCTCATCAAGCATGTGCCCTCACAACACAAGAGAATTTTCCCCATTTTAATCACATGAACTCAAACGATTACATGCAGGGGCATATAAAAAAATTTCGCTCTCTCTCCCAAAAGAATTCACATGCATCATGCCACGAACCATAGGCTTGCCCTTAGTGTATTACTCCACTAATATAAGGAAATGTGATGTAAGATCACGTAGGACTTTAACGGGTTGTAATGTAAGCTACGGAACTAGTAAATACTGGGCTAGCCAATAATAGCCACTAGCATCCTTAAGCGCTTTTTCAATACATCCCATCAAGCTCATGGGCATTATGTCTTCCTTCATCCTCCCATTCTTGAAGTCTGTGTTTATTTTGACCCATCTCATTAAGCACACTTGACTCAATCCCGAAGAGTATTCATACATCTTCATTATATTTTATTTATAACAAGTGCAGCTTCAACCTTTTCTTTCCTTTCATCACTTTGCTTTTCTTTTCGTTTCACCATTCTCACTCTTTGATACTTTGGGAAAATTATTACCTCTTCTTAAGCGCTTAAGAGTTTTGGATCAAATTTATGGCTAATGAAAAGAAAGGGTTAAGCTCGGTTTACACATTTTTGACAAAAGAAAAAAATAATAGGCTAGAGGCTCATCGGGCTAACTAAGGTGTACAATCAAGGTGGGTACAATAATGAAAAAGAGAAACTTTCAGTTGCAAAACAAAGAAATGCTTACATCCTTTCCTACAATACACGTCCTTCATTTCGTTTCGTACACACACCAGGCAAGTTCTAGACATTTCATAATAGCATGGGACAAAGAAAACCTTACCCCATATCTATTGCACATGCTCAATTCAAGACATATTCACAGATTCTTCCATCAGCTAATTTCAAGAATTCAAAATTAAGCCTCAATCACATTGAATCGACTCTATGGCCTAGGTATCTCAACATATTTACAGAGTTGCATGCTTTCATATGAATCACCTTTGCATTTCAAATATCATGTACAACACGCAACCAGAATTCCGCACCCATAAAGTACTTACAGGTTTTGGGATGCAACCTACAAAAGAAAACAACTGAAAAATAAATGAAAGAAAAAAATCTACTCCTAACGACTACATTTCCCTTAAGACGGTCGTCATCCATCCATCATAGGTAAAAGTCACTAACTAAGACTTCGGTTCAATGGGACCAATCTTGATAAAAGAACCGAAAACAAACACCGAGAAACCCAAGAATTGAAAAGATTTTAAAAAATATCAAACATTTCGATAAAACAAAAATATGTACAAAATCAGCTAGCAACATTCAGCAGCACACAACAGCTTCACATTTAATTACAATACAGAACAGAAACATCACAATCACAGGGTCACAAATTTTTTTTTTCACAGGCACAACAACAGAATAGAAACATAAACAACAACACAATCAGCACCTAACTACTCTCACCCCGCAATTATATCGAACACTGTCCTAGTGTTCACAAAAATTAACATAGCACAAAAATTGGGTGGTGGAACTCCCTGATCAATCAAAATACTCCACTTCTTCATCAGGTGCTGCTGCCTCGTCTCCCATGTCTGAATCGCCCCCATCATCATCATCAGACTCCACATCGGAGTCCTCACGATGTGTCTCCTCATCTGTGGGGACATCATCATCCGTGTGCTCTACAAAAGCTGGCCCCACTCAGGAGCCTTGGCATTTTCGCGAAAAGGGTAGTCTAGCTCGAGCTGCCATAGCTCCTCTTCTGTCACCGGTCTCCCGCCTATTCGCAGCTGGAGCATCTGCATCCCGTACATGCGAGCCATGTACTGATCATCCCGAGCATGTCGCTCGGCTAGTGTAAGAACTATCCCGTGGGTGGTGTCGGGTGCCTTAGTTTTGGTGACATCTAAGGCCCGCCGCTCCATCTGCGGGATATAGTCAAGGGCCTCTTCCTCAATATCCAGGCCCCTAAGGAATGTGGTGAGTACTCCACCAAATCCGTATTTGTGCCCTTGATGCAAATGGGCTCTCTTCATGGCGGAGATAATCACCGCCCCCACATTGATCTCCAGCCCTTTCATCAGGGCGTACACCAATCATACACGATCCCGGGTTACATCCATCATATGCACCCCCGGGATTAGGTAGGAACAAACAATCTTTAGCCATATCCTGGCCTCCCTGTTCATCTGTGAGTAAGGCAAAGTTTGATGGTAGCCCCTCTCCTTATGTCTGCCCCACCGAGCTGTTGATCGGGTTCCACACAAAGTGCGTCTGATGTCCGCATATGGTGGAGTGATATTCAGTTGTCGAAGCACATGGGCGTCTGTGTCCCGCGCCCCTAGGATAGCATTGAGGTGGTGGGGCTTAAAAGTGACTATTTGCCCTCTTATTTTGATGGTGTGACTTCTGAGAGTCGGGTTCCAGTTGGCGTAGAATTCCCGAATCAAGTGCAAGCTGCATTCCTTGGGCTCTTCAAAAAATGATGTTCAGCCCAGCAGCCTTGATCCTCTGGACAATACTGGGGAACTCTTGTGCCAATGGTTCCCTTGCTATGTGTTCCTCGGGGAAGTACTTGCTCTCCTTGTGCTTTGCGTACCACTTCTTCCCCTACTCTGTCACCCACCTGGTTCCGTATTGATGACGTTGGCCGCGTGGAACCGCTGGTGCTGTTGGGACCGCTGTGCCCAGTCTGATTCTTTTTCTTCCTGCGCCAGATGTTGATGCGCCTTTTCCCTTGTCTTTCCTGCTTGCCAATGTTTCTGTCAAAACAAACAGACAAGTTCAATGTTAAGCCAATTAAAATTAGCTTCGACTAAGGTTGGGTTAAGCTCGGCTACCCCACACTTAGTCTTTAGCCAAAATTACAACATTAAGGCAAGATCATACTTGTTTACACAAACAAACAACAAAACATAACAAATCTGCTTAGTGCCTTGGGAGAATTCAAATAGGTTAGAGTAGGTAGATCAATATTATTTAATACATAAATGTTTTTTCAATATGATCACCGGTAAGAAAGATGTTTCTGGAGGCATTGCTGATAGTGCGTCTGATAGCGTTGAATAACGTCGAACCCGACATCACACAGTTGACTGATGCTTAGCAAGTTGTGTTTCAATCCATTTACAAGATACACTTCAATTAAGTCATATGAGGGACATATAGTGATTACACCTTCACCAGCCACCTCGCCTTTTGCGTTGTCATCAAATCTAATGTATCCTCCATAAATTCTTTTAACAAACCTAAAAATTTCTTTTGTTCCCGTCATGTGTCTCTGCTATCAATTACCCACATCCCCTTTTTATAGTTGCTTTTCGGTTGCTCCTGCAAAAGAAGAAGATTAATTTCTCTTAGGTACCCAAGCTTTCTTGGGTCCTGGTTAAGTTAGTAGAAGGGGCCTCATAGGTTGTTCCTTTTTTCTTCCAGACCTATTTGCCACGAGAACAGAATTTACAATTAAAAGACTTATGACTTCCCATATGTATAGCATATGGGAGAAGAAAAAGATTTAGCAGAGTGAAAGCTAGTCGATGCCCTTGATGGAAAATGTGATTTAGTCGAGTTGACTGAGCTGTGACTGGGTGATTTCTTGATGTTTTTTAAATTGCATATTGACATCACCTAGCTCTTTTTCAAGCAAGTCTACTTTAATTTGAGTTGCTTCAAGAAGAATTTTCTAGTCCTTTTCTTTTTGCAAGTTTATTATATTCATTAATAAGTTTCTATAGTTCATCTATGACAAGATCCAGAGAGTCCTGAAGTTCTTGACACTTATTACAGAGATTTGATCTTACCTCGCTTGATCCTTCAAGGGCCATAAAGCAGATGCTGGCAGCTTCTTTTGCTTCTTCGTCGGAGACATCTTCATCACTCCATGCTCCCATGGATTTGCTGCTCCTATAAGAGTTCCTTTTCTTCAATTCAGGATAGTTTTGACTTATGTGTCCAGGTTTTCCTCAATGATAACATCGATCCTCAATATTTTCATTATTGCGATATCCAGACTGGGGTTTCTGCCATCTTTGTCGAAGAATGTGTCTCACTCCTCAGTTGATTAGAGCCGGTCCCTCACTGCCTTCTTCTTCTTCCTCCTTCTCGTTCTCATTTTGTTGAATAAAGTAATGTGTCATCTATGTATACTATACAGTTTTCGAGTTGGTTAAAATAATTATCCATAAAGTGTTGGTATCTTTCTGGTGCATTTTTGTATCCAAAAGGTAATACGTTCCATTCGTAGAACCCTTGTGGTACAGTAATTGCTGTTAATTGTTTTGATTCTTCTTCTAGCTTTAGGTGATAAAATCCTGACTTACAGTCAAATTTACTGAAGTAATTATATCCTTGTATTTGTCTTATTTTTAGTATCTTATTTGGAATTGGGTAATTATATGTTTTAGTTTTTGCATTTAGATTTCTATAGTCTATTACCATTCTACTTTTTCCTCTTTTTTGTTCACTATGTTTATTTACTATAAATGCCGGACTGTTATGTTTACTATTACTTTCTTGTATGTAATTATTTTCCAGTAGTTCTTTTATATGCATCTGGAATTCATTCTGATCTTCAAAATTGTATCTTAGTGGTTTTTGCGTTATTATACTATTTTCATCTATTAGTTCGATTTTTACTTTTGTTTTATGTTTTTCCCATCCTTGTAGTGGGTTTTCGTTATACAATGATTCTAACTTATCTTGTAATATTCTTACTTTATCTATTGTAAATATTATCATTTCAATCTTTTGGTCGTTAGGTGTTATATTTTCTAGTTTTTGGGTAATTTTTTCACTTCCTTTTATCCATGGTGTATTTTTCCTTATTTTGTTGTTTACTCTCTTTGCTCCTATTTTCTTATTACATGGGGTAGTAAACCATCAATGTGTTTTTGTTATAGTATGTGGGTATAACTTTTCTAAAAATGGCATTCCTAATAGTATATCTCTATTGGTAAATTCGTAACTATACATTTCTTCTATTATTAGTATTTTATCCCATATCTGTACTTTTATGTTTCTAGCTTTGTGTGTTATCATGCTTCCTTCATTATTAAATCCAGTAACTATTAATGGTGTTTTCAATTTTCCCATTTATCTTCTGGTAAACAGTTATGTTTACACATATTTGCTCCTGCTCCTGTATCTACCATAGGTGTGTAGTATCTGTTGTAATATCCTTCTACTATTATTTTCATTAATATATAGATTTTTGTCATTCTTTCATATTAAAGTTCTTTTAATGATTATCTTTTTATTTTCGTAATGTATTGTTAATTGCTTTTCATCTATATTGTATGGTTTTACTGTTTCCAGCCATTTTATTCCTAGAGTAATATTATCTTTTCCTTGGTATATTTTGAATTTTATCTTTATTGGTATTCCTCCAATAATTAGTTGTTGTTCTGTATTTTGTTCCATATTTGTTAATATTCCTGGTAGTTCTGTGTTCATATTTTCGTTTTTACTAATTTCTTCTTCTCTTATTAGTTCTCTTGTAACATAGCTTTCATTTTGTCCTGTATCTATTTTTATTAAGTATTTTCGTTGATTTAATATTCCTGTTATATAATATTGGTAGGGTTGTATTTCATCCATTCTTTGTTCTAGTGACCTCGGTTGTATTTCATATTCTATCCTTCTTGAGGTACTATTTCTAGATGATGATGGTGTATCATAATTTATTTTTTTTGTTGTACTTAATCTTTCTCTTACTATTTCTAAATCTTCTTCAATATCCATTTCTTTGTAACTGTAGTCATTATTATCAATGACGGTAACTATTTTATCAAAAGGGTTTTCTATTTTAATTCTTTGAATTTTATTTTTGGCTATTATTTTGTGTTTTGTTGTTAATACATATAAGTTTTTACATCTAGCTGTAAATATTTTACTACCTGGTGCCAGCTCTATTCCTGACATTTTCCAGTATAATACTAATGATTTATCTATATTTCTATCATCTATTGCTACTGAGTAGTTTGCACTTATTATAAACTTAAATTTTTGATAGATTAAGTTTCCCTTAACTGCACTTATTACGCTTTTTTCTATTGGGTGAACTATTCTGTCATCTGCTAAATATAGTTCAATTGGTGTATCTATTCCTTCCCTAAAACATGCTTTTATAAGTATCTCTGTTGCTCCTAGGTGTACGTATTTTATTGGATTTTTCGCTTTTATTTCTTGGATTTCTTTATTTATTATCTTTTTATTTATTATAGGTATCTTAGCTTTACCTTGGGCATATTTGCAATCTATTATATGTTCTTTTTGGCTTACTACATAATACTCTTCTTGTCTTAATTTAAAGAAATTTCATAATTTAGGTACTTCTAATATTTTATCTATGCTTAAATCTAATTCTTTTCCTTTTATTTGTTCAAACATATTATTATCAAATATTATTTTTTGTTCTGAACTTTCGCTATCTTGATATTCTTCTTTACTTATAATTTTTATATCTGTTTCAGTCATTATCTGTTTCATATTCTTTTATCTCGTTTTCATTATCTGTTTTTTCATATTATGTTAATTCGTATATGCTATCTTCATCATCTAAGTCATAGTCTATATAATCTATTTGTTTGTATTCTTCATCTTTGATTATTATTTCTACTTCTGATATCTGTTTTTTATTTATCTTTTTACGTACTCGACAGTCTCTAGCTAAATGTCCTAATTTACCACAATTGTAGCATTTGCATTCTGATATATTTTTCTTAGTTCTATGGGGTCTCTTCTGTTTATAATTTTTTATATAATATCTTCTTCTTGGTTTCTTATACTTGTATTTAGTTCTAAATGGTCTGTATTTTTTAATTCTCTTCTTATATTTATATTTATTTGTGCATCCAAACTGCGGTGTTGTTCTAGTTGTGCAACATGCTAGATTTTTTACTAATATTTTTTCCATTTTCATATCTTCTTTATGTTTTTCACATAGTTCTGTAAACCATTTTTGTAGAAATTTTATTCTAGATCCTAGTGTATCTACTAATCCTGATTCTTGCCAGTCTTTAGTTATTTTTGAACTAAATGGTTCTGGTAATTTTGTATAGTATAATTTTCTTATTTCTCTACTTTCTTCATTTGTGTATAGTCCTTTATAGTAGTATTCTTTAAATGCACATGTGTATTCATCCATATAGCTCATTTTACATATACTTAATTTATTCATTAGATTTCTGTTTAGTTCTTTATCTTTTTGTCGTTCATCTATTTCTGTAGTCATACTACTGAATTCATTTCTAATTGCCATTTCGTATTTGTTTAGTATATCTATAGATGTTGTTGCTGGTTCATTATTAATTTTCTTATTATTTCTTAATGTTTCTAAACTTTCTGGTGATAAATTTTGTAACCATATTTTAGCTGTTCCTATTAGTGTTCTTTCTATATATCCAGGGGCGTCTGTTATTAATATTTTATTATCTATTAATTGTTTTGAAATATATCCTATCCATAATTGGATTGTTTTATTTGTGTCTGCTACACAATCTAAGTCCAAGAAATTATATTGTTCTATATTTTGTTTAGGTGTCCATTTTTTATTTAATCTTTTATCCCATAGTGTTTTACTTCTGTTTTCTCTTTCGTAGGTATAATAAGTTGGTGTAGTATTTAATCTTCTTGGGCTTCTAGTTCCTGACGTACTAGGCTTTTCATCTATATCTTCTACATTAATTTCTATGTTATTTTCTTTTTCTATTAGGTTAGTATAGGTTTCCGAGGTTTCTGAATATTGATCTAAATTTTCTTCATCATCTTGTTTACTTATGTCGTCTATTCCTATTTTAGGTTGATTCTCTATTGTTCCTGATTCTTCTAATAATATCTTAAATTTTTCTATTTCTTCTGTAAGTTTTAACTCATCTTGTTGTTTTTCTTTAGCTTTTAATTTTTCTTCATATAATCGTTTAAGTTTTTCTAATTCTTTTTCTAGTTCTTGGATTCTTGTGTCTTTTTCTTCTTTAATTTGTTGAACTTCTGTTTGTGCTTGTTTTTTAATTTTTTCTATTTCCTTTTTTCTATCTATTTCTTCATTTTCTCTGTTTATTCTTACCATTGCTGTTAAACTATCTTCCAGTTTTGCTGATTCTTTTTCTAACATTAGATATAATTGGTCTCCTATTACTTTAAATCTTCGTCCTAAATTTGAGTGTATAATTTTTATTTCTAATCCTTTTTGACTCATATATTTTTCTTCTTCTACAGCATATTCTTCTTTATTCATAGTAGCCCGTGTTGTAATTTATATTCTAGGTGTTGTAGTTTGATTTCCAAATAGAATATTTCTTTTCTTTGTGTTTTTATTGATGTTTGACATACTCCTGCAAATATATTGTATCTTAATCTTTCTTTTCTAAATTCGATTTCATCGGATATTTCGTTTATTTTATTAATTAATTGGCTTCTGTATTTTTCGTCGTTATCTATATTGTTTCTCATTTTTTCTTTTTTAGATATTTTATATATTTATATTCTGTTGCTGAAATTAGATTTATCAGGTATTCAAGTCTATCATTATTTGTTCTGTTTAGACTTAGCTGTTTATATTCTGGGTATAATATTTTTAATTGGTTTTTCAATTTTTTAACCTTTTTCTGAATATGTCCTTTTCTTGGTTTTTGTAGTCCTTTATTCATTAATCATGTGTAAACATTTTATTATAATATTCAATTTTTAATGGTTCTAGTCTCTGTAGCTCTTTTATATTTTCGAATGCATATTCTAAATATTCTAGATTACTATTTCTCATATATTCCCTTATATTTTCTTCTAACAGAAGCTTTATTAACCTTATACTTTCCATAGTAGATAGCCAATATTCCATATATTCATAGTTTATCATTTTTAATCTAAATTTTCGTCTAATTTTCTAATCTCTTCTATAGTTAATTCTGTCCATCCTTGGTTCATTAATTCTAAAGTTTCTCTAAGTTCTGTTATTTCTTTTGTTATCTGAACTAGGATTTCTATCATACATAAGATAAGTAGCTTATATCTAAGATCTCTACTTGGTAGGTTTGAATTCATTTCATGAATTTTTTCTAAACATAATATTCCTTTTAATCTCCTTAGGCATTATTTGAAATTATCTAATCTTTATATCGTTATTCTGAATTGTCCTTTTGGGTCATTACTATGCGTTTTCAGCTATGATTAGTTACCCTAACAATGACTTCAACTTTGTGTACTTCCCTAAAACGGCTCTCCTGGCCTAACCGGTTTCCACATTAGGATGTCTTAGTCTGGGCATACTTATTCTTAACCTACTAAACACGTACATAGCAAACTTAATCAGGCATTCATAAAAATGATATAACAAGAAGATATTAACAAATAATACTTAGAAGATTATCAGGAATATAGCAGTTTAGTTATTCATAATTATGAATTTCCATACCTCAGTTTGTAGTTTTGCATCACTACTAGATTTTTCCATTGATGGATATTTTAAGATAGATTGTTTTTATTTTTTGATTATATGGCTCTGATACCAATGAAGTTGAGAGGGAGCAAAGTGATGAGAGGGGGAAGAAGAAGGAAGCTGAATCAAAAAGACCACCACCCCCGTTCCCTCCAAGATTAGAGAAACACAAGGAGGAGGCGTGTTTCAAGAAATTCATGGAGGTGCTGAAACAGGTACATATTAACTTACATCTTGTTGATGTTTTGCAGGGAGTGTCGAAATATGCAAAGTACATTAAGGACATCGTGGCAAACAAAAGTCTGTTGACTGAGTATGCTACGGTAGCTCTCACGGAGGAGTGCACTTCCCTGATACAAAATCGACTGCCCACAAAGCTCAAAGATCCTGGGAGCTTTACTATACAAATTACAATTGGGCAGAGTATCTGAGCTCGCATATTATGTGATTTGGGAGCGAGCATTAATTTGATGCCGTCATCGGTATTCAAGAAGTTGGGTCTAGGGTGTCCTAGACCAACAACAGTGATCTTGCAACTAGCTGATTGGTCCTTAGCCAGAACGGATGGCATTGTGGAGGATGTGCTGGTGCAACTGGGCTCCCTTATCTTCCCGGTGGATTTCATCGTGC
The DNA here is from genome assembly GCA_035772735.1 of Datura wrightii. Taxonomy (NCBI): domain Eukaryota; kingdom Viridiplantae; phylum Streptophyta; class Magnoliopsida; order Solanales; family Solanaceae; genus Datura; species Datura wrightii. The sequence continues at coordinate 15,888,198 of JASDFA010000010.1, forward strand.
TGGATTTTGAGCCAGACGCGGAAGTCCCATTTATTTTGGGACGTCCCTTCTTGGCGACCGGGAAAGTGCTAATTGATGTAGCTGCAGGGAAGCTAACCATGCGAGCACACGACAAGTTTGAGGTATTTGATGTGTTTAAAGCCATAAAGCTGTCGGCCATACATGAGGAGCTGTCAGCAATCAGTGTGGTTGAACAAGAAGAAATTCGTTAGATTGTTAAATCTCAAGACCCATTGGAAAGAGTGTTGATGCACTCCAATCATTTTGGAGATAGAGACACCTATGAGGTGGTCCAAATGTTGAATGAGTCACAAAGGCATCCGAGGAGACAGGAATTTCAATCCTTGATGAGGTCCTTAGAACCGTTGCCGAAACCATCCATTGAGGAGGCACCAAAGCTGGAATTGAAAGAATTGCCTTCCTATTTAAAATATGTCTTTTTGGGGGAAGATGAGATGTTACCAGTCATCATCTTCACAGAATTGACGGAGGCACAGGAGAAGGAAGCATTGGGTGTCCTCAGAAAAAGGGAGAAAGCAATGGGTTGGCAAATGTCAGATATTCAGGGTATCAATCCAGCTTTTTGCACACACAGGATTTTCATGGAGACAGGAGCGAAACCAACCGTTCAGCCGCAACGAAGGCTAAAACCAGCAATGAAGGATATGGTTAGGAAAGAAATAATTAAGTGGCTTGATGCAGGTGTGGTCTACCCGATTTCAGACAGTGAATGGGTCAGCCCCATTCAGTGCGTTTCAAAGAAAGGAGGGATGACCGTGGTCACCAATGAGAAAAATGAGTTGATTCCTACACGAACCGTCACAGGCTGGGGACTTGCATGGACTACAGAAAGCTGAATGAAGCCACAAGGAAAGATCATTATCCTATCCCATTCATTGATCAAATATTGGATAGGTTGGCTGGACAGGAATATTATTGTTTCCTTGATGGGTACTCTGGTTATAACCAAATAGCCATAGCTCCGGAGGACCAAGAAAAGACTACTTTCACCTGTCCTTATGGGACATATGCTTTTAGGCGGATGTCATTTGGGTTATGCAATGCACCCGCCACATTCCAGAGATACATGATGGCTATTTTCCACGACATGGTGGAGGATTTTGTTGAGGTATTTATGGATGACTTTTCTGTTTTCGGTAATTCGTTTGCTACTTTTTTGCAGAATCTTGACAGGGTGCTGGCTCGCTGCGAGGAATCCAACCTTGTACTAAACTGGGAGAAATGCCACTTCCTAGTTGAGGAGGGTATTGTCCTTGGCCACAAAGTGTCTCACAAGGGGTTGGAAGTCGATCGTGCTAAGATCGAAGTTATTGAGAAGTTGCCACCACTTGTGTCGGTGAAAGGTGTTCGCAGTTTTCTTGGGCATGCAGGATTCTACAGACGGTTCATCAGAAACTTTTCCAAAATTTCTAGACCATTATGAAGATTGTTAGAAAAATAGGTAAAGTTTGAGTTGGATGATGAGTGTGTTAAAGCATTTGAGGAGTTGAAGCAGAAATTGATAGAAGCACCTATCCTTACTTCTCCGGATTGGGGACAACCATTTGAGTTGATGTGTGATGTGAGTGATATGGCTGTGGGAGCTGTATTGGGGCAAAGGAAAAATAGAATCTTTCATTCTATTCATTATGCAAGCAAAACGCTGAATACGACGCAAAGGAATTACACAGTCATAGAGAAGGAAATGCTAGCATTGGTGTTCGCATTTGACAAATTCAGGTCCTATTTGGTGGGGTCAAAAGTAGTGGTGTACACCGATCATGCAGCGATTCGGTACCTATTTAACAAGAAGGATGCTAAGCCCAGGCTGATCAGATGGATACTGTTGTTGCAAGAGTTCGACCTTGAGATTAAGGACAGAAAGGGAGCGAAAATCAGGTGGCAGATCACTTATCGCGATTGGAGAGCCGATCGCATGTGATGGAAGGTGATAACATCAATGAGGAGTTCCCGGATGAGCAGCTCTTGGCAGTAGGGGAAGCTGAAGTTCCCTGGTACGCAGACATAGTCAACTTGCTAGTGAGTGGAGTCTACCCACCGGAGGCAACATACCAACAGAGAAGGAAATTGAGGCATGATTGCCGGCACTTTGTTTGGGATGAACCATACTTATTTAAACAGGGAGCAGATTAGGTGATGAGAAGATGCATCCTGGAGAGTCAAATTGTAGAGGTGTTGAGGAGCTGTCACTCTTTGTTGTATGGGGGTCACCATGGAGGCGAGCGAACAGCACACAAGGTTCTACAGTCAGGGTTCTTTTGGCGTACACTGTTCAGAGACTCTATGGCATACGTCAAAATGTGTGATAAATGTCAGCATACAGGAAAAATTGGTAGAAGACAAGAGATGCCGCTGCAGAATATACTGGAAGTAGAGACCATTGATGTATGGGGCATTGATTTCATGGGCCTGTTCCCACCGTCATTTGGTAATCGTTACATCTTGGTGGCCGTAGACTATGTATCAAAATGGGTGGAAGCAATAGCTTGCCCAGGAATGACAACAAGGTGGTAACAAAATTTGTGAAAAAACACATTCTCACCAGGTTCGGGACACCCCGAGCCATTATCAGTGATGGAGGGGCTCATTTTGTCAATGCAAGTTTCAAGAAACTACTAGCCAAGTATGGGGTGAGCCACAAAGTGGCCAGCATACCACCCCCAAACTAGTGGGCAAGTGGAGGTGTCGAATAGAGAAGTGAAGCAGATTCTCCAGAAAATGGTAAACACACAACGGAATGATTGGTCAAGAAAACTTGATAATGCGTTGTGGGCGTATAGAACTGCTTATAAGACACTGATTGGAACCTCACCATACCGATTGGTCTATGGTAAAGCTTGTCATCTGCCGGTGGAGCTAGAGCACCGAGCCTTCTGGGCCGTGAGGAAATTGAATATGGACTTAGAGCTAGCGGGCAAGAAGAGACTAATGCAACTCAGTGAACTTGAAGAATTCCGCTGGCATGCTTATGAGAGTGCCAAGTACTACAAGGAGAAAACGAAAAGGTGGCATGACAAGCATGTGGTGCATCGTATCTTCGAGCCAGGGCAGAAAGTATTGCTCTTCAATTCAAGGTTGAAGTTGTTTCCAGGAAAGCTGAGGTCCAAATGGTCGGGGCCATTTGAAGTGGTGAGAATGACCCCGCACGGGGCAGTAGAGTTGTGGCAAGAAGATCGAAGTGCCACGTTCTTAGTCAATAGGCAGCGATGTAAGCACTACTGAGGTGAGGACGGTGGTCGAGAGAAAACATCCAGCACCCTAGTAGATGATTGAACTGAATGACGTCGAGCCGCGACGGTAAATCAAGCACTGCACGGGAGGCAACCCGTGAAATTTTTCTTTGTAAAATATGAATAGATTTCTTTTTCTTTTTCTTTTTTATTAACAACAAACTTGTTAGTTTTTATTTTTATTCTTATTTTTATTTTGAGTGAAACCTATAATTCTAACCAATTTCTTGTCGTAAGATGAATTCCAGGTTGAACGGAGGATAAATGCGTAAGGGATCGCAAAGGAAAATCTGAGGTATGAAAATCAATAAAAAGTGGCAAAACAGTGAGCTAGGGAGATGGCTCCGTGTCACGGAGGGCATGCTCCGCGTTACCCTCCGTGACACGTTGAGGTGTATATCGCGACGGGTCACACCGGGTCGCCGGGTGACCCGCGCAAAATTCCCACTTTTTTAACCCCGATTCCCCCTTATTTTCCCTCATTTTTCATACTCTCTGTGACCAACCTCCCAAAAACCCCTTCCCCCTCAACGTGACATGGACTTAGGCCTGTAATTTCATCAAGTTTTCATCATTTCTTCGAATTCAAGGTATGTTCTTCAACTCTATCTCAATTCTTGTCGAAACTTTTCGATTTTGAACATGTGATATGAGTAAAACTTGCCCTAAGTAGAAATTAGGCTTAAATTCAATTGAATTATTGTTGATTGATGTTCGGAGTAACGGTGTGATTGCTTGAACTCGACAATTACATAGCTTAATCAAATTTTTGATAAAATCATAGCTAGGGCTTGACTTTGAGTTTGAAATGAAAAAATTGAGTTGAACTAGTGAAATTCATGCTAGGTTGTACATGTTGGGTGAGATGAGTCGATTGTGATAACTGTGACTATGCTAAAAGACCGACGGATTCTCGGGTTAAGGAAATTTTGGAAATTGCAAGAATTGGGTGAATTGTATAGGATCATGTAGTTAAAACTTTTCTTTTGTTTTTCCTTGCTAAGTGCTATGGGATAAAATGCTATCGATAGGTAAGGATTGTGGTTAGCTGTACGAAGTCTGAGTAGTACATGGAATATATATCGTCGAATTCTCCCAAGGCACTAAGCAGATTTGTTATGTTGTGTTGTTTGTTTGTGTAAATAAGTACGATCTTGCCTTAATGTTGTAATTTTGGCTAAAGACTAAGTGTGGGGTAGCCGAACTTAACCCAACCTTAGTCTAAGCTAATTTTAATTGGCTTAACATTGAACTTGTCTGTTTGTTTTGACAGGAACAATGGCAAGCAGGCAAGACAAGGGAAAAGGCGCATCAACATCTAGCGTCGGAAGAAAAAGAATCAAACTGGGCACAGCGGTCCCAGCAGCACCAGCAGTTCCACGCGGCCAACGCCGTCAATACGGAACCAGGTGGGTGACAGAGGAGGGGAAGAAGTGGTACGCAAAACTTGCACTTGATTCGGGAATTCTACGCCAACTGGAACCCAAGGAATGCAACTTGCACTTGATTCGGGAATTCTACGCCAACTGGAACCCGACTCTCAGAAGTCACACCATCAAAATAAGAGGGCAAATAGTCACTTTTGAGCCCCACCACCTCAATGCTATCCTAGGGGCGCGGGACACAGACGCCCATGTGCTTCAACAGCTGAATATCACTCCACCATATGCGGACATCAGAAGCACTTTTTGTGGAACCCGATCAATAGCTCGTTGGAGCAGATATAAGGAGAGGGGCTACCATCAGACTTTGCCTTACTCACAGATGAACAGGGACGCCAGGATATGGCTAAAGATTGTTTTTTCCTGCCTAATCCCGAGGGTGCATATGACGGGTGTAACCCGGGATCGTGTATGCTTGGTGTACGCCCTAATGAAAGGGCTGGAGATCAATGTGGGGGCGGTGATTATCTCCGCCATGAAGAGAGCCCGTTTGCATCAAGGGCACAGATACGGATTTGGTGGACTACTCACCACATTCCTTAGGGGCTTGGATATTGAGGAAGAGGCCCTTGACTACATCCCGCAGATGGAGCGGCGGGCCTTAGATGTCACCAAAACTAAGGCACCCGACACCACCCACGGGCCAATTCTTACACTAGCCGAGCGACATGCTCAGGATGATCAGTATATGGCTCGCATGTACGGGATGTAGATGCTCGAGCTGCGAATAGGCAGGAGGCCGGCGACAGAAGAGGAGTTATGGCAGCTCGAGCTAGACTACCCTTTTGGCGAAAATGCCAGGGCTCTATGCTGAGTGGGGCCAGCTTTTGTAGAGCCCACGGATGATGATGTCCCCACAGATGAGTAGACACTTCGTGAGGACTCCGATGTGGAGTCTGATGATGACGATGGGGGCGCTTCAGACATGGGAGACGAGGCAGCAACACCTGATAAAGAAGTGGAGTATTTTGATTGATCAGGGAGTTCCACCACCCAATTTTTGTGCTATGTTAATTTTTGTGAACACTGGGGACAGTGTTCGATATAAGTGTGGGGTGGGAGTAGTTAGGTGCTGGTTGTGTTGTTGTTTATGTTTCTGTTCTGTTGTTGTGCCTGTGAAGAAATTTTTTTTTTGTGACCCTGTGATTGTGATGTTTCGGTTTTGTATTGTAATTAAATGTGAAGCTGTTGTGTGTTGCTGAATGTTGCTAGCTGATTTTGTACATATTTTTTTTATCGATATGATCGATATTTTTTAAAATCTTTTCAATTCTTGGGTTTCTCGGCATTTGTTTTCGGTTCTTTTACCGAGATTGGTCCCATTGAACCAAAGTCTTAGTTAGTGACTGTTCCCTATGATGGATGGATGACGACCGTCTTAAGGGAAATGTAGTCAGTAGGAGTAGATTTTCTTCTTTCATTTATTTTTCAGTTGTTTTCTTTTGTGGGTTGCATCCCAAAACCTGTAAGTACTTTATGGGTGCGGAATTCTGGTTGCGTGTTGTACATGATATTTGAAATGCAAAGGTGATTCGTATGAAAGCATGCAACTCTGTAAATATATTGAGATACCTAGGCCATAGAGTCGATTCAGTGTGATTGAGGCTTAATTTTGAATTCTTGAATTAGCTGATGGAAGAATATGTGAATATGTCTTGAATTGAGCATGTGCAATAAGCGTGGGGTGAGGTTTTGTTTATTCCATGCTAGTATGAAATGTCTAGAACTTACCTGGTGTGTGTACAAAACGAAATGAAGGACGTGTATTGTAGGAAAGGATGTAGGCATTTCTTTGTTTTCAACCTAAAGTTTTTCTTTTTCATTATTGTACCCACCTTGATTGTACACCCTAGTTAGCTCGTTGAGCCTTTAGCCTATTATTTTTTTCTTTTGTCAAAAATGTGTAAACCGAGCTTAACCCTTTATTTTCATTAGCCGTAAATTTGATCCAAAACTCTTAAGCTCTTAAGAAGAGGTAATAATTTTCCCAAAGTGTCAAAGAGTGAGAATGGTGAAAAGAAAAGAAAAGCGAAGTGATGAAAGGAAAGAAAAGGTTGAAGGTGCACTTGTTATAAATAAAATATAATGAAGATGTATGAATACTCTTTGTTATTGAGTCAAGTGTGCTTAATGAGATGGGTCAAAATAAAGACAGACTTCAAGAATGGGAGGATGAAGGAAGAAACACTACCCATGAGTTTGATGGGATGTATTGAAAAAGTGCTTAAGGATGCTAGTGGCGATTATTGGCTAGCCCAATATTCGCTCGTTCCGTAGCTTACATTACAACCCGTTAAAGTCCTACGTGATCTTACATCACACTTCCTTATATTAGTGGAGTAATACACTAAAGGCAAGCCTATGGTTCATGGCATGATGCATGTGAATTCTTTTGGGAGAGAGAGTGAAATTATTTCTATATGCCCCTGCACGTAATCGTTTGAGTTCATGTGATTAAAAAGGGGAAAATTATCTTGTGTTGTGAGGGCACATGCTTGATGAGAGATTAAAGTTTGTGTCGGATATCTTGATCAGCTGATTTGCATGAGTTTGGCAATATCGAGAGTCGATTCTTAAGTCTAGGAGGTCTTGATGTGTTGAAGGTCATTGCATTGATAGGACCATGCGTGTTTTCTTGATGATTTGCTGTATTAAATAATTGGTATGACCGTCGCCTGAATTGTCGAACCAAAGTGGCCAGGATGGGGTGTAAAGTGCATGAGGTGTAAGATTGTTGTTCGGGGACGAATAAGGATTTAAGTGTGGGGTAAGTGATCTTGGGCAAATTTATATGCCCAAGTGATACTCAAATGTGTCATTTTAGCCTTGTTTATCTATCAATGTTTATACATTCTCATGTGATTGATAATAAAATGTGAATTTATACTAACCAACATGATTAGCTTTGTTTTGTAGGTGAAATATAATTTTCGGAAGCTAAAATGCGTGTTGGGAGAGATTGGGGTTGGACTAGGATGTTAGCAAGTGGACAAGCATTTGAAGGGACAAATTAAAGGGGCTCCGCGATGGAGCCGTGTCACACTACCATCGTGGATGCCTTCTGCCTGGATAGGAATTTTTGGCCAAAATCTAGTGAGGGTGCGCGTTGGGGCCATGGCACGTTGGCCTAGCCCCGCGTTACACGTCGTGCCACGTTGGGCCTTATTACCTGGACAGGCAATTTCTAGTAAGGGTCCGCGCCAGTGGCGTGTCATGGAGGCAGTGCTCCGCGATGCACTCCGTGACACGTTGCTTGTTATTCCAGGAAAAATTCCCACTAGTATAAATAGAACACTTAGGTTCATTTTTGATTATTCTGACTTGGTGGAGCAAGAACGTGGGTTACAGGCAGTTGAGGGAACGAAAATCTCAGGGTTTTTCTCTATCTCCTTCTTCTTTATTTCAATTGCTTGTATGTTTAACACTCATTTTAACAATGTTTAATCCACAAATGAGTGGCTAATTCCTCTTCTTTCTGAGGTTAAGAACAATTGTATTGAAATGTAGTTATTGATCAATTGGGTTTTTCATCTTTTCTTCCATGGTTGTTCTATTGATTCTTGTTCTTACTGCATTGATGTGTGGCCAATGTTAATGTACATCTAAAAAGTCCGGTTTCACTCGAGAGAGCAAGAAATTGGAAAGTTGTGAATTAATAGGATATGATCTTTTCTTAGTTTGGAAAAATTGAGAATTGATTTACCTTCAGGGTAGAAATATACCTGAAAGTCGTATTAGTCAGTTGAGGAATCGGTGTTGTATGGCTAGAACATGAATTGCGTTTAATCACAGAAATGTAGGTGGACGGTTCATGATTCTTAAGTTGGGTTAAATACGAGAGTTTTAATCCATTGGCAATAATTCTTGACTAGTAATCGGAGGGAAGATTAACCAAACATTGTATTGATAATTAGTTTCTATACATGTTCATTTAACCTCAGCATGCTCATATTCATAGTTCAGACTCAAATTGTATATTCGTTTATAATTAGCATAAACTTAGAAACCAAAATACCAAACTCTTTTTCACACTGTTGTCTGATTTTTAGAGTTAAAATATAGTGACACTTGAGTAGATTGTACCTTAGCCCAGTCCCTGTGGGATCGATACTTGGCTTACTTAAGCCACTTTACTACTTGTTCGACCACGTGCACTTGCGTGTAGTAATTACCCCCGAGTAGACAGCTGAACAGTAGCCCCTTGATCTAACAAAGCATCTATGTCAAGATGAAAAACTCGCAACATACCCGTGAATACATCCGTGGAGACATCCTGCTCCTAGAGAGATGCTAAGGCATAGAATCTATTCTAGCACTGATCACCACTTGTGCTAATAGATGCGACCTGTTGAGATGGACGGGCTGGTGGAGCTGCTGAATTGGAAGCTGGGCCTCAGCCCTTATCATGGCCCTGTCTAGCTGTTGGGCAATCTCTGAGCATGCTTTCCCCACCCGAAGCAAGAACCTATACCCGCCAAACATTGACCCATGTGCACCTGACCACGCGTACCGCAAATTGGGATACTAGAATCCGTGGTCCTGCTGCTCTGACCCCTAAAGCATGAGGCTAACCCTCTCTAATCTTCCCTAGGTCTAGATCGCACGCTCATCGCTAAATATGTTGGGGCTGAGGACCTCTGGTGGACTACTGTCAGTGCCCACCACCTACCCTCGGTTGAGAGAATCTATAGCTGTCGGTCCTGGCCCTCTTGGCCTCTCTCTCCCTCAGATGCGCTACCTCCATCTGCTAGGCGTACAAAACAATCCAAGGGAAATCCATATCCTGATGGAGCATGGCTGTTTTGCAATCCTTGTAGATAGTCCGCCACCCCATGAACAAACCTGCTCACTCACACCCTCTGATCAACCACTAACTCTGCAACATACTTTGTCAGACGCGTGAACTGTAGGGAATATTCTACACTGTCATCTTTCCTTGTTTTAAATTCACTAACTCGACCGCCTTCAGCTCCCTTATCTCACAAGGGAAGAATCGATCTAAAAAAGTGACGTGAAACTCATTCCAACTGATAGGGCCTGCTCCGGCTACTCTACTATCCTTCTATTATTTAAACCAAATGTGTACGACCCCCTTCAACTAATATGAGGCCAAATCGGCACACTCCTCTTTATTCACCCCCATAACCTGGGTGATCTTCAAAATCTCATTGATAAACTCATGTGAATCCTTGTCCATCTTTTACCCAAGAAACTCTAGCGGGTTCATCCTTAGGAGATATCTAACTCATGTTGTTGCCGCATTCCCATTCTGCGAGATATGCGTCACTGCCTGCTGGTTGACCTAGGCAGTCAAGGCCTACGCTAGCATCAGAATGGCTGCCATGAATTCAGTGTAGGCAATCGGCTCCGGTGCATGGTGCTCGTGGGCTGGTAGGGCTTATTGGTACCCATCTCCGTTTCCATCCTTGTGGCTATTTCCATTCCCATTTCTTCTATCATTAATTCTTTGGGGAGGCATGATTCTGCAATCGCGAATAGCGCGAGTTAGAAGGATAGAGAGATATTTTATCGCACGACATAGATCATGAAAGAAGGGAACATTTCCTAAACGTTTCATAGCCTCTTTTTCATAAGTGTGGCATGCTTCAAACCTATGAAAAAGACTGTACTTAATGCAGCTTTAAGACACCCTAGGAAATTTCAAAACCTATTGCTCTAATACCTAGTTTGTCACAACTCGAACATGGGCCCGGACCAAGACACGGGATAAGGAACCCCGAGAGGCTCTAAGTCAACCTATGGAATGAACATAGATCTAACTCAATCAAGTAAAGCAGAAGACTTAACATAATAAAAACATGGAAGAAATTTGAACATAATATAACAATCTGAATATACAAACCAAGTGTAAAGCTAAATATGATTTATTTTCTGAAAAGCTTCTATACTTGAGTTGATCGAACAAGACCTCAACTAGATCTCTAAATCTGAAACTAAAGTACGTAAACATAAGTGAGCTGGCTAGTGATAAGGCTGGATCTGAAGATTGGAGCCTATATCATGAAACTATATATCATAGAGTATGCAGTCGGTACTTGGAATGTACCGAGTATGCAAGATAAGTAAAATCGCTTAGATAAGTAAACTCATTTATAACATGCATAATAAAAAGCATAATCAAGACAAGAATTTGAGAGTAGGGCTCCCATGCTATTTTCTGAAATCATGATCTAAACATAACTGAACATCATAATTGAATTGAATGACCCAAAGCTTAATCTGATAATCATAAGTAAAACTGTGCATTGGGTCAAACCTGCTTTAAAACATATATATACATATATCATGAATGATAATATGCATAACTAAAATCATGAGGAACAATGGGAGACTCGTCATGTAACCAACATTACCACATTAGAGCTTGCATGGTCCTAATTATCACACTCAAGTGGGCAGAGCCGTCCAAAAACTTATCAGGGCTAAGGACATTACCACAATATCGATATCATGATCAAGGCCCCCTTGGGGTAGGGGAAAGCTCACATAGGAGGTCCCAAAATAATCTAATCATACCTATGTTGATGTGTAGTTTTGAGGCATAGGGTTGACTGACCCTTAGCCTACTCTATGCTAGATGATCTTGGGCAGATTTATCTGCCCAAGTGATACTCAAAAGTATCATTTTCGCCTTGTTTATCTAGCAATGTGTATACGTTTTCATGTAATTGGTAATAAAATGTGAATTTATACTAACCAACATGATTAGCATTGTTTTTTAGGTAAAATGTGATTTCGAGGAGCTAAAATGCATGTTGGATGATATCGGAGTTGGACTTGGAATCGAGCAAGGAAAAAGGCATTGGACTGCACAAATTAAAGGGGCTCCGCGATGGAGTCGTGTCACGCTACCATCGCGGAGGCATTCTGCCTGGAGGGTGAAAATTCATCAATTTCCAGTGGAGGTTCGCGACTGCTCCGTGGTACGGTGGCTAGCCTCCGCGTTGCACGCCGTGCCACGTTGGTGTTTGATTTCCCGGACCCCCAATTCCAGTGAGGGTCCGCGTTCACGGCGTGTCACGGAGGCAGTGCTCCGCGATGCACTCCGTGACACATTGCTCATTATTCTGGGAAAAATTCCCACTAGTATAAATAGAACACTTAAGTGTATTTTTCATAATTCAGACTTGGTGGAGCAAGGACGTGGGTTACAGGCAGTTGAGGGACGAAAAGTTCAGGGTTTTTTCTCTCTTTCTTTCTTCTCTAATTCAATTGTTTGTATGATTAACACTTGTTTTAGGATGATTAATCCACAAATGAGTGGCTAATTCCCTTCCTTGCTGAGGTTATGAACACTTGTGATGAATTTTGATTATTGATTATATGGTTTTTCATCTTTTTCTTCTATGTTGTTCTATTAATTCTTGTTCTTACTGCATTGGTGTGTGGCCTACATTAATGTAGATCTAAAAAGTCCGATTTCACTCGAGAGAGCATGAAATTTGAAAGTTGTGAATTAATAGGATATTGTTCTTTACTTGATTTGGGAAAATTGAGTTTTGATGTAATTTCCTGATAGAAATATACTTGAAAGCCGTATTAGTCAATTTAGGAACCGGAATTGTATGGCTAGAACATGAATTGCATTTGATCACAGAAATGTAGACGGATGGTTCATGATTCTTAAGTGAGATTAAATACGAGAGTTTTAATCTCTTGGCAATTGTTCTTGGCTAGCAACTGGAAGAAAAGATTAACCAATTTATGATGATAATCAGTTTCATTGCATGTTCTTTAACCTCGGCATGCTTTTATCCATAGTCCAAATTCAAAGTAGATAATTGTTTGTAGTTTAGTACAAAATTTATAAAACAAATTATTCAATTTTTGGTTATATAGTTGTTAGCATATTTAGAAGTAAAAGTATAGTATACTTGAGCAAATTGCACTTATCCCAAGTCTCTGTGGGATCGATACTTGGCTTACTAAAGCCACTTACTACTTGTTCGACCACGTGCACTTGCGTGTCGGTTTTATAACCCCTACAAACGCACCGAACAAGTTTTTGGCGCCGTTGCCGGGGACTTGGCAATTGGTGAATTTGTTTTAAGTGTTAATTTTACTGTATTTTTATATTTTTTCTTAAGTGTTGACAACTTGGTCTTAGCCTGTATTTTGCAGACTTAATTGCTGTGAACACTGGCAAGAGACAAAGAACTGGTGGAATCTTATATAGAGCCTGAACGTATATTTCACAGTAAACGGAGAGAAGCTCTACAAAGGAAGCTGCAGTTGCTCAGACAGACCATTATGGAGCAACAAAATCCACCGGTAGTACGGGCAGTGTTAGTGCCCGAAGAAGCAGCAGCAAGGCCGGTTCGCGAGGTGGCAATCCCACATGCCAATAATGTTACATCCAGTATCCGCAAACCAGAGCCTGGAGGGAGATTTGAACTCAAGCAAAATATGGTGCAACTGTTGCACACAAGCGGGCAATTTACCGGTCTCCCTCATGAAGACCCACAACAGCATCTCCAAAACTTTTTGGAGATAAGTGACACTTATATACCCGCTGGAGTGTCACCTGATTATGTTCGGCTTACATTATTTCCGTTCTCATTACTCGGAGAAGCCAAGAGGTGGTTGAAAGCTGAGCCACCAAATTCTATTTCAACGTGGGATGATCTTGCACGGAAGTTCTTGATAAGGTTTTTTCCCTCTGGTAAAACAACAAGACTTAGAAGTCAAATTCTAAGTTTCAAACAGAGGGAGGGAGAAAATTTATATCAAGCCTGGGAGAGATTTAAATCCATGTTGTGGGACTGTCCTCATCATCATCAGTCAAATGACGTGTTGGTGCACACATTTATTGAGGGTTTTGAACCCTATACCCAAATATTGCTAGATTCAGCAGCTGGAGGGTAAGCGCTGGAAAAGACTTATGAGGAGCTGTACACCTTGCTAAATCGGATTTCACAGGGCAATCCAGAATGGAATGCTGATTCATCACGAGGTGGAACAAAGAAAGCAGCAGGAGTGCTTGAAGTGGATGGATTTACAGCTATCGCTGCACAGATAGCTGCCTTGCAAAATCAATTGAACAACCACTTCAGCAACATGGCATTGAACCAGCCTTCAGCTCCAGTTAATGCAGTCCAGCAATTGTGGTGTGAAGTGTGTGGAAGCAGTGAGCACTCAGCTGAGTGCTGTGGAGCCAACCCTGATTCGGTAAACTTTGTGGGGAATGCACAAAGAAATCACCAGCAGTATGGGAGTAGCTACAATTCAAATTGGAGGAACCATCCAAATTTTTCATGGGGTAGCAACAACCATCAAGGCCAAAGTTCGGGTCAGGGTGTGCAAAGGAACCAAGGAGGGCAACAGAACTACCAATCTCAATTCAGAAATAACAATGCACCTCCTCCACCACCATCACCCAGCATTGAGGAGATGTTCAAGACCATGATCGCTAACCAAGCACAATTGCAGGCTGACTATGTTAAATTGGAAGCCGAAGTGAAAAATAACCAGTTAGCGACCAAGGCTCTTGAGTATCAATTTGGGCAATTTGCTAGTGCCCAAAATACAAGGCCTAGAGGAGGACTGCCAAGCGACACGGATCCGAATCCCAAGCAGGTAAATGCAGTGACCACAAGGAGTGGTTTGCAGTTGAAGGAGGTGGAACCAGAAAGACCACCTCAAAATTCGAGAGCAGCAGAAGTTGAGGGGGAGCAAAGTTCGGAAAGGGGGAAGACCAAAGAAGCTGAATCAGAAAGACCTCCACCCCCGTTCCCTCAACGACTCAAGAAACACAAAGAGGAGGCGTGTTTCAAGAAATTCATGGAGGTGCTTAAACAGGTACATGTTAACTTACCTCTTGTTGATGTCTTGCAGGGAGTGCCTAAATATGCCAAATACATAAAGGACATCGTGGCAAACAAAAGTCCTTTGACTGAGTATGCCACGGTGGCTTTAACTGAGGAGTGCACTTCCCGAATCCAAAACAGACTGCCCACAAAGCTAAAAGACCCTGGAAGTTTTACTATCCAGCTTACTATTGGGCAGAGCATCCGAGCTCGTGGATTGTGCGACCTGGGAGCGAGCATAAATCTGATGCCATCTTCGGTATTCGGAAAGCTGGGTCTAGGGAGTCCTAGACCTACAACCGTAATCTTGCAGTTGGCGGATCGATCCTTAGCTAGGCCGGATGGCATTGTTGAGGATGTTCTAGTGCAAGTTGGCTCCCTAATTTTCCCGGTAGATTTTATTGTTCTGGATTTTGAACCAGACGCGGAAGTCCCATTTATTTTGGGATGACCCTTCTTGGCAACCGGGAAAGCATTAATCGACGTAGCTGCGGGGCAACTGACAATGCGAGCACACGACAAGGTAGAGGTGTTCGATGTGTATAAAGCACCCAAGCTCCCGATGGTGCATGAAGAACTCTCGGTGATCAATGTGATTGATCATGGTAATGCTAAGCAGCTGAAGCATTCCCGAGAGTTAATGGGAAGACCACCGGATAGGTGTAAGCACTACTGGGGGGAGAACAGTGATCGAGAGAAATCGTCCATCACCCTAGCGGACAATTGAGCTTAAATGACGTCGAGCCGAGACGGTAAACCAGGCGCTGCACGGGAGGCAACCCGTGAATTTTTTTTTTCTTTCATCTTGTAAAGTGTAAATAGATTTTTCTTTTTCTTTTTCTTGATTTATTACAAACTTTTTCATTTTAGTTAGTATTTTTTATTTTTAGTTAGGTGAAACCTATTAGTCTAACCAATTTTATTTAGTGAGATGATTTTCAGGTCAAACGGAGAAAAATGTGCACGGAATCGTGAAGGAAAAGGCGAGGTATGAAAAATTAATAAAATGTAGAAGACAGTGAGCTGGGGCGATAGCTCCGTGTCACGGAGGAGGACCTCCGCGTTACCCTCCGTGACACGTTGAGGTATAACCCGGAAATTTTAAAATTTCCAGAAAGCTATCGCGATGGCTTCGTGTCACGGAGGCAGTGCACCGCGATGCACTCCGTGACACGTTGTCGTGTAAATTGTGACGGGTCACACCGGGTTGCCGGGTGACCCGCGTGTTTTTCTACTTTTTAAACCCCGAATTCTCCCCTTTTCCCCTCATTTTCATTTTCCTCCGCGACCAAACGTCCCAAAACCCCTCTCCCTTCAACGTGCCACAGCTTAAGGCAACAAATTACCAAGTTTTCTTCGCTTATTCAACTACAAGGTATGTTTTCTGATTCTCTCTCAAGTTTTTGTCGATTTTATTCGAAATTAAGCATGGGAGGTGAGATAAATCGCCCTAAGTCGAAATTAAGCATGAATTCGAGTTATTTGTTGATTGATACATGTTCGGAATATCGTTTTGATTGTTTGAACTTGTTGAGTGCATAAATTATACGAATTTGATGGAAGAAATCAATTCTAGGGCTCGTTGTTGAATGTGAAGTGGGTAATGTGTTGAAATCATGAATTGTATGCCGGGGTGTACTTGTGAAATGGGTTGAATCGTTGTACAAATTGTTTGAATGTTAATAGACGACGAATTCTCAGGTTTTGGAAAATGTTGAAATTTGTTCAAATTTGGTTGGTTGTATAGGTTCATTTGTATAGAATTTTTGTTGTTGTTTTTGTTTCGTTGTTTTTCTTTGCTAAGTGCGATGGTTAAAATGCTAGCGATGGTAGTGATTGTGATTAGCTGTATGAAGTCTGAGTAGTACGCAGAAGTTATACCGTCAAATTTTTATTTGAACGCACTAAGCATGATTGTATAGTTGGTTGTTTGGTGTAAATAGAGTTATTCTTGCCGTAGTATCGTAACTGTAGCTAAGGACTACGTGTGGGGTAAAATTTAGCGTAACCCGACCTTAGCCGAAGTTCATATCTATTTAGCTTAACATTGAGCTTGTTTACTTGTGTTGACAGGTAAAATGGCAAGCAGGCAAGATAAAGGTAAGGGTGCATCAACTTCAGGCACCGAAAGAAAGCGACTCAGCACTTCCACGCGGCCAGCGCCGCCAATACGGAACGAGATGGGTGACTGACGAGGGGAAAAAGTGGTATGCCAAGCACAAGGAGAACAAATATTTCCTCGAGGAGCACATAGCAAGGGAGCCATTAGCACAGGAGTTCCCCAGAATGGTTCACCGGATAGAGGCAGCTGGGCTCGGTTTCATATTTCAGGAGCCTAAAGAATGCAACCTGCACTTGGTCTGGGAGTTCTATGCAAATTGGAACCCGTCAATCAAAAGCCACACCATCAAGATCAGAGGGCAGATAGTCACTCTGGAACCCCACCAACTCAATGCCATCATTGGAGCGCGGGACACAGACGCCCACGTTCTCCGCAAGCTAAACATTACCCCACCGTATGCCGACATCAGACGCATACTGTGTGGGGCTCGATCTACAGCTAGATGGAGCAGGCACAAGGAAAGGGGCTACCACCAGACTCTGCCATATTCTCAAATGAACAGGGAAGCCCGAATCTGGCTGTAGATAGTCTGCTCGTGCCTAATCCCCGGGGTACACATGACTGATGTGACCCGAGACCGTGTTTGCCTGGTGTACGCCCTGATGAAAGGGCTGGAGATTAATGTCGGGGCGGTCATTATATCTGCCATGAAGAGAGCCCGATTGCACCAGGGCCACAGGTATGGTTTCGGTGGACTACTCACCACCTTTCTCAGAGGCCTCGACGTCGAGGAGGAGGCTTTGGATTATATCCCGCAGTTGGAGCGGCGAGCCTTGGATGTGATCAAAGCTAAGGCTCCTGACACCACCCACGGGCCAGTGCTGACACTTGGCGAGCGACATGCTCGTGATGACCAGTATATGGCGCGGATGTATGAGATGCAAATGCTCCAGCTCAGGATAGGTGGGAGACCAGCCACGGAGGAGGAGCTATGGCAGCTTGAGCTAGATTACCCGTTTGGCAAAAACGCCAGGGCTCTATGCCGAGTGGGGCCAGCCTTTGTAGAGCCCACTGACGATGATGTCCTCACGGACGAGGAGACACATTGGGAGGACTCCGATGTGGAGTCTGATGATGACGACGGAGGCAACTCGGACATGGGAGATGAGGCAGCAACACCTGATGAAGAAGTGGAATACTTTGACTGATCAGGGAGTTCCACCACCCGATTTTGTGCTATTAATTTTTGTGAACACTGGGGACAGTGTTCGGTTTAAGTGTGGGGTGGGAGTAGTTAGGTGCTGGGCTGGGCTGGTTTGCTTGTATGTTTTCCTCTGTATTTTTGTATGTTGTGTGTCCCTGTGTTTGTGAATTTTCAAATTGTTCTGTATTTGTAAATATTTGTGAAATTGCTGTGTGTTGTTGAATGGTTGCTAGCTGATTCTGATTCTGTAAATATTTATGTTTATCGAAATGATCGATAATTTATTTTTTCTTTAAAATGTTTTGTACATAAATTTTTCTTGTGCTATCGAAATGATCGATATTTTGCAAATTTTTCAATTTTTTTTTTAATTTTGGGTTTCTCGGTGTTTGTTTTTGGTTCTTTTACCGAGAAGGGTCCCATTGAACCGACGTCGTAGTTAGTGACCGTTCTCTATGATGGATGGATGACAATCGTCGTAAGGGAAATGTAGTCGTTAGGAGTAGTTTTTTTCCAATTATTTTTCATTTTTTCTTTGGTGGATTGCATCCCAGAACCTGTAGTTACTATATAGTTGTGAAATGTCGGTTGCGTGTTGTACCTGATATTCAAAATGCAAAGGTGATTCGTATGAAAGCTTGCAATCTTGTAAATATGTTGAGATACCTAGGCTGTAGAGTTCGATTCGGTGTGATTGAGGCTTAATGTTTGAATTCATGTAATTAGCTGATTGAAGAGTCTGTGAATACATCTTGAATCGAGCATGTGCATAAAGTGTGAAGTGAGGTGTTGATATTCCATGCTATTGTGAAGTGTCTAGAACTTGCCTGGTGTGTGTACAAAACGAAATGAAGGAGGTGTATTGTAGGAAAGGATGTAGGCATTTCTTTGTTTTAACCGAGAGTTTCTATTTTTTTCTTGTCATACTCCCTCTTTCTGTGATTGTATACCCTAGTCAGCCCTTTGAGCCTTTAGCCGATTATTTCTTTCTTTTGTCCAAAAAGTATAAACCGAGCTTAATTCTTTCTTTTCATTAGCCGTAAAGTCTATACAAAACTCTTAAGCGCTTAAGAAGAGAAAATAATTTTCCCAAAGTGTCAAAGAGTGAGAATGGTGAAAAGAAAAAGAAAAGCAGAGTGAGGGAAGAAAAGAAAAGGTTGAAGGTGCACTGGTTATAAATAAACGATAATGAAGGTGCATGAATAACCTTTGTTATTGTGTCAAGTGTACTGAATGAAATGGGCCATACTAAAGTAAATCATCAAGAATGGGATGATGAAAAAAGAAAAAAGAGAAACAATGTCCATGAGTTGATGGGAATGTGTTGAAAAGGCGCTTAAGGATGCTAGTGGCTATTATTGGCTAATTCAATATATACTAGTTCCATAGCTTCCATTACAACCCATTAAAGTCCTACGTGATCTTACATTGCATTTCTTTATATTAGTGGAGTAATACACTAAGGGCAAGCTTATGGGTCATGACATGATGCATGTGAATTCTTTTGGGAGAGAGAGTGAAATTGTTTTTACATGCCCCTACTTGAATGTTTGTGTGTCACATGAGCAAAAAGGGGAAGATTCTCTTGAGTTGTGAGGGCACATGCTTGAGGAAAGACTGATTTTCGTGTCGGATATCTTGATTAGCTGATTTGCATGAGTTTGCCGATATCGAGAGTCGATTCTTAAATTCTAGGAAGTCCTAATGTATTGAAGGACATTGCATTGTTAAGACCACGCATGTTTTCTTGATGATTCGCAATATTGAATGATCGGTATGACCGTAGCTTAAATTGTCGCACCATAGTAGCGAAGGTTGGGATGTAAATTGCATGAATTGTATGTTTGTTGTTCAAGGACGAACAAGGATTTAAGTGTGGGGTAAGTGATCTTGGGCAGATTTATATGCCCAAGTGATACTCAAAAGTATCATTTTCGCCTTGTTTATCTAGCAATGTGTATACGTTTTCATGTAATTGGTAATAAAATGTGAATTTATACTAACCAACATGATTAGCATTGTTTTTTAGGTAAAATGTGATTTCGAGGAGCTAAAATGCATGTTGGATGATATCGGATTTGGACTTGGAATCGAGCAAGGAAAAAGGCATTGGACTACACAAATTAAAGGGGCTCCGCGATGGAGCTGTTTCACGCTACCATCGCGGAGGCATTCTGCCTGGAGGGTGAAAATTCATCAATTTCCAGTGGAGGTTCGCGACTGCTCCGTGGCACGGTGGCTAGCCTCCGTGTTGCACGCCGTGCCACGTTGGTGTTTGATTTCCCGGACCCCCAATTCCAGTGAGGGTCCGCGTTCACGGCGTGTCACGGAGGCAGTGCTCCGCGATGCACTCCGTGACACGTTGCTCATTATTCCGGGAAAAATTCCCACTAGTATAAATAGAACACTTAAGTGTATTTTTCATAATTCAGACTTGGTGGAGCAAGGACGTGGGTTACAGGCAGTTGAGGGACGAAAAGTTCAGGGTTTTTTCTCTCTTTCTTTCTTCTCTAATTCAATTGTTTGTATGATTAACACTTGTTTTAGGATGATTAATCCACAAATGAGTGGCTAATTCCCTTCCTTGCTGAGGTTATGGATACTTGTGATGAATTTTGATTATTGATTATATGGTTTTTCATCTTTTTCTTCCATGTTGTTCTATTAATTCTTGTTCTTACTGCATTGGTGTGTGGCCTACATTAATGTACATCTAAAAAGTCCGATTTCACTCGAGAGAGCACGAAATTGGAAAGTTGTGAATTAATAGGATATTGTTCTTTACTTGATTTGGGAAAATTGAGTTTTGATGTACTTTCCTGATAGAAATATACTTGAAAGCCGTATTAGTCAATTTAGGAACCGGAATTGTATGGCTAGAACATGAATTGCATTTGATCACAGAAATGTATACGGATGGTTCATGATTCTTAAGTGAGATTAAATACGAGAGTTTTCTCTTGGCAATTGTTCTTGGCTAGCAACTGGAAGAAAAGATTAACCAATTTATGATGATAATCAGTTTCATTGCATGTTCTTTAACCTCGGCATGCTTTTATCCATAGTCCAAATTCAAAGTAGATAATTGTTTGTAGTTTAGTACAAAATTTATAAAACAAATTATTCAATTTTTGGTTATTTAGTTGTCAGCATATTTATAAGTAAAAATATAGTATACTTGAGCAAATTGCACTTATCCCAAGTCTCTGTGGGATCGATACTTGGCTTACTAAAGCCACTTACTACTTGTTCGACCACGTGCACTTGCGTGTCGGTTTTATAACCCCTAAAAACGCACCAAACACTAGACACTACTCCCAAAGCATGCATATGCTCTCCATCATTTTCCAATGAAGTTGACCATCGTCTGTTGACGAAGCTGAATAATCGTGCATATATATAAATTTGAATCATACATGAGGAGTCTTGGCTCAAACCATACCACAAACATGAACATAATCGGGAGTCTTGACTCCAAACCATGTAGTAAGCTAATTAACTTGAAATCATAAATTATACTTGAACATATGGGCTTGCTCAATACTTAAACATGCTTGAAAATATTTGATTCACTTGAAAACACTTGATTCACTTGAAAACATGATCATAGACATGGGTATCTTGAAAACATGCTTTTCATCATAAACATCTCATCATACTTGAACATACATCATAGATCTCAACATTCAAGAACTTCTCATGGATGGGCATTTTAATTTATAAGGATTGAAAACATAATTATAATTGAAAACAATGTAAAACTTTCCCATGAATCTAGAAACATGCTTAGATCATACACATGGTGGAAACTTAGTAAATTCATGCATTGGGTTAAAACCCCATAGGATCAACACATAGATTTTCATGAATTAGAGAGGGATTGGGAATGAGTTTGAACAAATTCACCCATTTATAGCCTTACATAGCTGGAGGATTTGATTCTATAGTTTCTCTGATTTCCCAAGGAAGAATTGATGAAAACTTGAAGGAGATTAAGCTTAATCACCTCTCTAGACCCTTACTCTTGCATGCATGAAAAAGAATAGCCTAGAATGAACTTACCCCTCTTATACTTTACTATTTATAGATTAAAACGGCGTACCTTAGGCCTTAGGATCATAGAAATTATGGATAAGCCCTTACTGAATTCGCAGAAATTAACTGACTGCTAGTCCCCACGAGGGACTGTACGAGTCGTCATCCAAGGTCACGACTCCTGATCACCAATCATCGAGTGCACTACCACATTTCCTTGAGGGGTCCCCATGAGGGACCTAACAACCTGTTACTAGAGACCATGCTCGTTGCTTCCACTACCAAAACAATAAATCATTAGTAACCTGTTGACCACGACTCAGCCAAAGAACTGTGGTGAATGACACGACACGTGGTGTCCAATCATGGGGTATACTGCCACTCATCCTTCATCTTCCAATTTCCCTTGACCACGGGTGACCTGACGACTCGTGGTTCGGACCACGACTCGTGGTCACACCCGTGGTCACCCCAACTCTAAATTTTCCAAGTAAATCAACACCCCTCACGATGAGTCACTTAACGACTCGTGATCAACCTGACAGGTCACATGACGACCCGTTCTGTGACCTCGTACAGAAAATCCAGTTTTCTTCATTACAACTCCCGGGTCTGATCTTAAGGCTTCCGGGGTATTACAAGCTCAAAGTAACCAAAAGTCCTATGCGGATGTGAGAAGGAGGGAACTTGAGCTTGAAGTTGATGATTGGGTGTTTCTGAAGGTGTCTCTCATGAAGGGAGTGATGAGGTTTAGAAAGAAAGGGAAATCCAGTCCCCATTATGTTGGCACGTACCGGATTGTGAAATAGGTTGGCAAGGTAGCATATGAATTAGAGTTTCCCTCAGAATTAGCTTCAGCTCATCAAGTTTTCTATGTATCGCTTTTAAAGAAATGTTTGGTTGGTCCAACTCTAGTTGTCCCGATGGATAGTGTTAGTGTGAAAGACAACCTTAGTTGTGAAGAGGTTCCGGCGGAAATATTGGATCATCAGGTTCGAAGGATAAGAAATAAGGAAGTAGCTTTGGTCAAGGTTTTAAGGAGGAATCAACATGTTGAGGGAGCCACATGGGAAGATGAAGCAGATATGATGGCTAAATACCCTCATCTATTCCTTTTTGGCTCAATTTCAGCTCGAGGTATCAATTTCTCCCTTAAAACTCTATTTAGTTTCATGTTCAGTTCATGTGTCCCAGTTTCTTTCATGTCAAAGCATGTATGTATTATCCATGAATTCAGTTCAGTCATATAGTCAAATCGGATTCAATCACTCCGCCAGTTTTCAACATGTATGTCCAATATTTGAGTATGATGATTGCATTTCTCTACTTTTCTGTATGATTTTTAACATTCGAGGATGAATGTTCCCATGGAGGACATATTTTTATACCCAAAAACCATAAGGTCAGACCGGGAGTTGAAACAGAGAAAATAGGATTTTCTACACTAGGTCATAGAATGAGTTGTCCTGTGACCCCTCAGGATGACCACGAGTAGTTAAGTGACTCATGGTGAGGTATTTGACTTAAGTTGGAATTTTTAAGTTTGGGGTGACCACGGGTCTGACCACGAGTTGTGGTCAACCCCACAATCCATTAGGTCACACGTGGTCAAGGATTAGCGAAGAAAGAAGTTTGGGTAGTGCACTTAACGGGTCCTCAGCACGACTCATCGGGAACACCACGAGTCATGGAGTCGCCCGTGGTGACACCTAAGTAATTTTTCGGCAGTGAGGGTGAGGGAAGGTGACCACGAGTCGTGGTCACTAGTAACGGGTCGTTAAGTGCCTCATGGTGGCGATCTTAATGTAACTTCCAATGAATCCAACGACTATATACCACGAGCCATGGCCTGTGACAACGACTCATCCAATCCCTCATTGGGACTGGCAACCTGTTTTTTCCTGCGAGTTTATTAAGGGCTTTTTCATAATTTCTATGATCCTAAGGCCTAAACTACATCGTTTTAAGGTTAGAATGGAGTGTTTTAAGAAAGGTAAGTTATTCTAAGCCTAGCCTAATTCATGCATTCAAGTTTAGAAGTCTAGAGGGGTGATCAAGCTCAATCTCTCAAGGTTCTTCCTCAATTATTCCTTGGGTAATCAGAAAAGTGGTAGAATCAGATTCTCTCAGGTATATTAGGTTATGAATGGGTGAAATTGTTCACACCCATGCCCAATTCCTCTCTAATTCATGAAAATCTACATGTTGATTCTATGGGGTTCTTACCCAATGTATGAATTCCCTAAGTTTCTATCATGGGTATCATCCAAGCATGTTTTAATTGATGAATTATGATTGATGGGCTGATTTTACAATGTTTTAAATTATAAATTATATTTTCATGTTTTCTAAACTATGATGCCCATCCATGAATGTTCATGAAAGTGGAGATCTATGAGATATATGTTCAAGTATGATGTGATGTTTATGAAGAAAGTATGATTTCGAAATACCCATGTTATGTTCATGTTTTCAAAGTGAATCAAGTTGATTCAAGAATGTTAAAGTATTTTGCAAGCCCATACGATTAAGTATGACTTATGATTTCATGAATTAGCTTACCATATGATTTTGGAGTCAAGACTCCATTATTTTTCAGCTTGTGGTATGGTTGAGCCAAGGCTCCTCATGTTATGATTTTAGATTATGCATGTATGTTATTATGCTGCTTCGTCATTAGATGATGGTCAGCTTCGTTAAAAAATGATGGAGAGCATATGCATATTTTAGGAGTACTGTCTAGCACAGAGTAAGCTAAGGGTCAGTCAACCCTATGCGTCAGAACTACGTGCCAACGTAGGGATGATTAGATTATTTGGGACCTCATTTGGAGCTTTCCCCTACCCTCAAGGGGCCTTGAACTTGATATCTATATCATGGTTGGGTCGTTAGCCCTGAAAAGGCTTTAGATGGCTCAGTCCACTTGATATAATAGTTGGGACCACATAAGATCTATCGTGGTAATGTCGGTTATATGACGAGTCTCCCATTGTTGCTCATGATTTCAGTTATGCATGTACATGAGTCATGATATTATGTTTTCAGCAGGTTTGACCCAATGTTCAGTTTTACTTATGATTATCAGATTTTAGCTTTGGGTCATTCGATTCAGTTATGATGTTCAGTTACATTCAGATCATGATTTTAGAAAATAACATGCAAGCCTTACTCTCATAATCTTATCTTGATTAAGTTTTATGAAATGCATTATTATTTATTTTACTTAAGTGGTTTTACTTAACTTTCATACTCGGTACATTCCACGTACTGACCGCATACTCTATGTTGTATCGTTTCATGATACAGGCTCCGATATTCAGACTCAACCTCGTTGCTAGCTAGCCATCCAGAGTAGCATATCCAGTCTAAGCTGGTGAATCCTCACCTCCGAGGACCATTCCTTATCAGTTATCTTTGTATTTTTAGTTTCAGACATAGAGAGTTAGTTGGGCTCTTGGCCCATCAACTCATCAGAAATAGAGGCTTTTCAGACATAGATTGTAATCAGCTTCAGATTCGCGTTTGTATTCTGATGTTGTGTTACGTTTAAACTTTCGCTATGTTTATTATGATTGATCTTCTTCTTCTATACATTGAGTTAGATTTTATGTTCATGCCATGGGTCGACTTGGAGTCTCTCGGGATTCCTTGTCCCGTGTCTCGAACTGGGCCTATGTTCGGGTCGTGAAACAACCTCACTCACTCATGGTACTGGCTTTCATTGAATCTACCTATCCCGTTCATGCACGCCTAAGCTAAAACTAATCATGCTAATAATTTAAATGCCATACAAAGATCCATCGAATTCATACAATTAGCTACACAACTAACTTCAAAGTTTTTTAAATAGGGTCAATTTTTCCAAAAATATCAAACTAGTGCATTAATTGGGTGCAAGGTAATTCTAAGCTACCTCTAATTAAACAAAAACAACCAAAACATGCCCATTCTACTAGATAGCATGTCCGAGGGAAAAGACACACGGCAAGAAAAACCCTCGAACGACTCAAAATTCCCCAAAAATACAAGTACACCCCCTTTCAAAAGCATGCTTTGTCTCAAAGCATAAAATATCTAAGAACAAGGGAAACAGGACATTCTTGTGGTTCACTAAGTGCTCCTGTCATCCTGCAGAGGTGGTACCTCCGCTGCATCAGTGGCGCTAGCGGTGGCCGGCGTACTCAATGGTACCTTAGTTGGGGGATTGGTTACCCCCGCATCATGCTCAGTCGCTTTCACGACTTTAGAATCGACTCTATCTGAATGTGGCTCCACCGAAGGATCATCACCACCTGCAATAACTCTCTAGGTAGAGGTGGAGCTCCCCACTCCTCTGTCTCGCTCCTACAACTCCGACATATGTGAGTCATGAGTTTGCAGGCTCTCCACTCTCACCCACTTTCTTTCCTTCCTTTTCCTCTTCTTTGAGGGCTTGTTTTCATCTTCCTAGCTCTGATACCAAGTTTGTCATGACCCGAGTTTACGCCCTAGCCATAACATGGGACAAGAAGCCCTAAAAGGCTCCAAGTCGACCCATGGCATAATCATAACATAACACTTAACAGTATAAACAGCTAACAGAAACATAAGTGAGCAGAAGCTAACTTTAAGAGCCAAATTTAAAACATAAGGACATGATCTAGCAAAAGCATAATACATAGACTGAATCTGATTACACATGTTTGAAAGCCTCTACTAAACTGATGAGTTGTTGGGACAAGCCCCCAGCTAACTCCTAACGGAAATGAAAATACAACTGTGTAAGAACATAGACCTCGTCCTCGAGAGATGAGGACTCACCATAATCCGCTGAGATGGAAGAAAGAGTGTGTCTACCTGTGGCGTTGAGTCTAGATACCTGAATCTATATTATGAAATGATATAGCACATAAAGTATGCGGTCAGTACTTGGAATGTACTGAGTATGTGGAAAAACGTTAACAACTAAACATACAGGTATACAAGAAGGAAATAAATTGGGTATATCAACATATAACTTATTTAGAATGCAACAACCCTCTTATGAGTCACATACACATATATACATGAACTTTTATTTGAAACTCATATTCTGAAGTATCATCAAACTCACATGTATGGGTCATGTACTGAACATATAATGAGAGTTGAAGCTGAAGCTAATGTCATACACTATTCAAGATATCTATAGATAACTAAGATTGCATTATGATATATCTAAATTGAAGTCTGAACTGTACAGAACTAAGCCAAACTGATAACATAAACTAAGGGAGTCATTCTCCGCTATGGAGAGTCCCAACTGAACTAGGGAGTCATTCTCTGCTATGGAGAGTCCGAACTGAACTAGGGTTTCATTCTCTGCTATGGAGAGTCCTGACTGAACTAGGGAGTCATTCTTTACTGTGGAGAGTCTCGATTGTACTAGGGAGTCATTCTCTGCTATGGAGAGTCCCGACTGAACCAAGGGAAACATTCTTGGCTATGGAGAGTCCCTAGCTGACTAGAACATGTGAAGTACTGATCTGATATCATACATCTAGTCTATGCTACTACAGCTAATCAGAAACATGAACATTTATTGGTTTCATCATACGACATTCATTTAGAAAGGATTAGGGCTACTTTCTACTAACAACAAGC
The DNA here is from genome assembly GCA_035772735.1 of Datura wrightii. Classification (NCBI taxonomy): domain Eukaryota; kingdom Viridiplantae; phylum Streptophyta; class Magnoliopsida; order Solanales; family Solanaceae; genus Datura; species Datura wrightii. Next base: position 15,915,641 of record JASDFA010000010.1, read on the forward strand.
CTAACAGTCTGAAATATCATTCTCATGCTTTATCATCATTTCTCATATCATCATAGTATCAAATCATCATTGAATCCTCATATTTTGCATTTACGATCATCCGTAGATTCATATCATACTTTACACACCTACACAACATTCAAGTTCTGAGTTCATAACATACAACATATAACATAGGTCCATGTAGGATTCATAGGTCCAATTTACACTTTGACATAGATATATTGTTTCATATATTTTAAATTTATGGAAAGGCCATACACTTAACTCATACCTTAAACATTTACAACGAGATCATGGTAGAAGCAGACATTTTCATTTCATAGAACCCATTTTGAAATTTACTCCAATTCATAAGAAAGATACGATAATTATGGCATTATCACAGGTTTACCTCATACCCAACACTGTTTCATTGAAAACATAATGAACACACATAGTACTTTCAATTGATCAAGCCCATAAATTCTAATCTCATCTCAACATATTTACAAATCATTTATTCTAGTTTTTCTAGGGAACTTCTTATGATCTTCACATATTTTAGACATGGTTATGAGTTATCAATATAGTCAAGTGAACAATAATAAAATCCTAATCAAAGTCCAAGCCATCTTATGAAGAAGATTCTATAATCATGCCTTTTCACCATCTAGCACATAATTCAAGATAATAAAATAATTCGATAAGCATAATTAACTTGTAATCCTGATGGGTTTTCAGAATTCATAGAATACATAGAAGAAATCACCCATCAATCGAAACCCTAGGTCATTCTTTTCTAGAATAATTGAAATCGGATTTTTGATAAAACATTTTGGGGCACAAGGATAGAAGGATATCCTTGTTGAAAAACCCACATACCTGATTAAGAGAAACCTCACTTGAATTTGCACCTTGAAGCCTTGAAGAAACCCTTGTTGGATCCTTAATCTTGAGAAGGAAGGAAGAAGAATTGAGGGAATGAGAGGTTAGGCTAGAAAACCCCCTAAAAACGTCCGTTAAAAGACCTAAATGACGCCACATTAAATCTGGAAGCATAGGACTTTACCAAAATACCCTTGGGAAAAACTTAATAATCTTCTGATCTGGGACCACGACCCTCGCCATGAGTCATTGGTCCTCACCACAACTCGTGGTGACCATACGTTGACTCCACTAGTTTTTCAACTGGCAATCCATCCAATGACTAACATGACAGGTCATTACCAGATCCAACGACTCGTCAACCCTTCTGTTGTCCCCACTAGACCAACCCTTAAATCCCTTCCCACAATCGACACTATGGGTCATTGCTAGCTTCAACGGCCCGTTACAACCATCCATCGCCACTGACCTGAAACGCTGGACCCTAACCCACGACTCTCATGACGACCCATTAAGGCAACCAACGAGTCATCACCTGACTCATTCCCTCCGAGTAGCCAATATTGCAAGCTTACCACGACTGCCTCTAACGAGTCGTTGTCTCCCACAACGACTCGTACCTCCTCTTGTGGCATCACCTGGCACCTTTCTAATGTACTTAATGACTGCCTCAATGACTTGTTAGATCTAACAATGACTCATTGGACGAGTCGTTCTGAGGCAATTTGCAGATTTTTCTACTGAGCATAATCCAAATCCTAATTTTTAAATCCTGGGGACTTTTGGGGTGTTACACTTCAGTTCCTGCTTGGAGGCCCATGCTTAATAAGGTGTGCCAAAAGTGTGGCGAGTAAGGCCACATTAGAAGATGGTTTCCTAGTTTTAGACAAGGCGAGTTGATCATTCCACATCTAGCTCTCTGAGCTCCATCTACGACAGGGAAGGAAGGTAGTGTCTTCATCAAGGATTGCCCTCAGCTTGGGTGGGGTAACCACTTAGCGGGTAGAAGTGGAGCCTAACCTAGCAGGGGGTGTTCGGATAGGAAGGGTGGTACTTAGTCCAGTAGAGGGGGACACAGGTCAGCAGGTGTGGATCAGAGACACATGATTAGGCTCATTTCTTTGCATTCCTCGGTCGACTTGAGGAAGAGGCTTTAGATATAGTTATTACAGGTACCATCCTCGTATATGACTGAATGGCTACTACTTTTTCATATTGCTTACTTTTCTATGGGGTTAAATCTTGTTTGTGAAATTCTTGATGTCCCAATTCATGTCTTTACTCCCATTGGGGATTCTATGGTTGTGGATAAGGTTTATAGTGCCTGTTCAGTTAGATTCATGGGTTCAGAGACTTAGGTAGATTTGGTTATCTTAGACATGATAGACTTTCATGTTATTATTGGGATGGATTGGTTGTTCTTTACCATGGTATTTTAGATTGCCATGCTAAGGCAGTTACCATAGTGATGCCAGGTTTGTCTAGATTGATGTGGAAGGGGAATCGTAACCCTGCTCCTAAGAAAATTATCTCATATATTCATGCCTAGAAACTGATAGGGCGGGGGTTTCAGCTTACCTAGCCCACATTGGGGATACTAGTATAGAGGGTCCTTCCATAGAGTCTTTTTTAGTAGTTTGCGAGTTTCTAGTGGTTTTCCCATAGATTTTCCTGGTATGCCACGAGACCACAACATTGATTATTGTATAGACTTAGAGCTAGGGATCCGAACCACTTCCATACCTCTATATAGAATGGCACCAGATGAGTTGATAGAGCTAAAAGAGCAGTTGTAGGAATTACTTACTAAGGGGTTCATTCATTCGAGTGTCTCTTCGTGAGGTGCCCGTTGTTGTTTGTGAAGAAGAAAGACGGTATCATGCGGAAGTGTATTGAGTACTGTCAAATGAATAAGGTGATCATTTAGAACAAATATTCTCTTCCTCGTATAGATGACCTGTTTGATCACTTTCAGGGTGCAACTTTGTTCTCAAAGATTGTTTGGTGGTCGGGTTACCATCAGTTGAAAATCCATGGAAGGACATTCCAAAAAAAACTTTTCAAACAAGGTATGGACATTATGAGTTCTTCCTCATGTTATTTGGACTCACTAATGCTTCAACTACCTTCATGAGCTTGATGAATGGTAGTTTCAAACCATATTTGGACTCCTTTGTGATCATTTTCATTGATGATATTTTGGTATATTTAAAGACTAAGCAGGAACATTATAATCATTTGAGGATTGTGTTGAGGCTGCTAGCGGAGAATCAGCTGTATACAAATTCTATTAAATGTGAATTTTGGTTGGAATCAATGTCCTTCTTAGGACTTGTAGTCTCCAAGAAAGGAATCATGGTGGATCCACAGAAGGTGGAAGAAGTTCAAAATTGGGCCAGGCCCACTATGGTGGCAAACGTTCGTAGCTTTGTGGGGCTAGCTTATTATTATGGCTGGTTTCTGAAGGGTTTTATGGCCATTGCCTCTGGATTGACAAGGCTGACTTAGAAGGATGTGCCATTCTAGTGGTCAGATGAATGTGAAGCGAGCTTCCAAAAGCTCAAGATCTTATTAACCACGACCCCTATCCTGGTGCTACGAGTGGAAGGTAAAGACTTTGTGGTTTATTGTGATGTCTCACGATTTGATTTGGGTGTTGTGTTAATGTAGGAAAGATAGATCATTCGTATTCTTCTAGATAGTTGAAAGTGCATGAGGAGAACTACCCTACACATGACTTATAGTTGGCAGTGGTAGTGTTTGCTTTGAAAAACTAGAGGCATTATCTGTATGGGGCGCATTATGAGGTGTTCACTGGCTATCACAGCCTATAACATGTATTCACCCAGAAAGATCTTATCCTGAGACAACGAAGGTGGATGGAACTGCTTAAGGACTATAATTTCACGATCTTGTACCATTCGGAAAAGGCTAATATGGTGGCAGATGCTTTGAGTAGGAAAGTTGTAAGTACGGGTAGTTTGGCTTGCTTGGAAGCTACCCGACACCCGATGGTCAGGGGAGTTTAGACATTGGCCAATAGTTGTGTTAGATTTACTGTTGTCGGAGTCGGGTGGAGTATTGGCCAGTATGGAGGCTAGATTATCGTTGTTAGATAAAGTTAAATCCAGGCAGTTTGAGGATGCAAAGATGAGTAAGATTCATGACCATGTCTTGTGAGGGGAGGCCACAGAGGCAGAAATAGATGATGAAAGGGTCTTGAGGATAAGGGGGCATGTATTTGTTCCTTGATTCAGGGACATCATCAAGACCATACTATCAAAAGCTCATAGCTCGAGGTATTCTATACATTCCGGAGTTACCAAGATGTATCATGATCTAAGCCAATACTATTGGTGTAGTAGGATGAAGAGAGACATCGTAGAGCATGTTGCCTAATGCGTGAATTTTCAACAAGTGAAGTATGAACATCAAAAGCCTGGGGAAGTGCTCCAGAGGATGCCCATCCCAGAGTAGAAGTGGGAGTGCATAGCAATGGAGTTCGTAGTTGGTCTTCCGAATACCTTAGGAAAGTTCGATCAATCTGGGTCATTGTCGACAGACTGACTAAGTCTTTCCACTTCCTGCTAGTTCAGGTGACTTACAATGCAGAGAAGTTGGCCAAACTGTATGTCAAGGAGGTGGTTCGGTTACGTGGTGTGCTAGTGTCGATTATCTCAAACAGAGATATGCAGTTTGCTTTTAATTTTTGGAGAATATTGCAGGATGAATTAGGGACTTGAGAGCAATGTTTCACCCATAGATGGATCGATAGTCGGAGAGGATAATCCAGGTATTGGAGGATATTCTCTAGGCCTATAAGATAGACTTTGAGGCCCATTGGAATAAGTTCTTACCCTTGGTAGAATTTGCATACAACAATAGCTATCACTCACGCATTAAGATGACGTTATTTGAGGCCTTACATGGAAGAAAATCTTGATGCCCTATTTGTTTTTTTGATGACTTCGGGGTGAGGCCATGGGGCACTGACTTGTTGAAGGAATCCTTGGAGAAGGTTAGGATAATTCAAGAAAGGCTCTTAGCAGCACAAAACTGGCCAAAGTAGTATGCTGACTGGTAGGTGAGAGAAATGGAGTTCATAGAAGGAGAGCATGTCTTACTCAAGGTTTCCCTCATGAAGGGGGTGATGTGGTTTGGGAAACGGGGCAAGATGGTACTTATATCATTCAATGGGATTCTGTGCTGCTTGATGAAAATCTATCTTATAAAGAGGAGCCATTGGCTATATTAGACAAAGAGGTTCACAAGTTGAGGTTGAAGGAGATTGTGACTATAAAGGTCAGATAGAAGAACTACCTTGTGGAGGAAGCCACTTGGGAGATTGAAGAAGACTTGCGAGACAAATACCCCCAGCTATTTGTCGAGTCAGGTATTTTCCTTTCTTTTTCTCCCTTTTTGACTATTCGAGGATGAATGGTGTTTTAATAGGTATATAATGTAATGACCCATTCATCGTTATGAGGTAACTAAGGTCTTAGCAACCAGTTTTGCCTAGGTGCATAGTGGAAAGTGTTGGGAAGTGGATTTAAGATGAGTTTTGAGGGATGGAAAATGTGCAGGAAATTTTGAGCTTTTGGTTAACAGGGACCGCTGCAATGGTAGGAGTCCCGCAACTGCAAGACTGTCATGATGGTTGAAGGTCCGGCATAGCAAGGAGGGACAATAATGTCACGACACAAACATAGGCTGGGATCAAGACACGGGAAAAGAACCCCGACAGGCTCCAAGTCGACCCATGACATTAACATAACATTTAAGCTTAACATTTTAAATGTGGAAATCTAACATATAACATAGAGGAAATCTGAAAATCTCATAACATCTGAACATCTGAATACATAACACAAGTCTGAAGCTGAACACATACTAAGTCAGATAAGCCTCTACTATTGACGAGTTGATGGGACAAGACCCCAACTAACTCACTAAAGTATGAAACTGCAAATACTAAATATGACTGATAAGAAGGGCCCTCGAAAGATTAGGACTCACCAACTCTGACTGGGAGATGCTAACACTGAAGGTTTGGCTAGCGGCAAGACTAAGCCTTAATGTCTGATCCTGTATCATGAAATGATACAACATAGAGTATGCAGTCAGTAGGTGGAATGTACCTAGTATGCAAGGTAAGTAAAACCGCTAGGTAAGTAAAAATCAGAGATCATGCATGTCATAAACATTTCATCATAAGAGTCTGAGAGTAGGGCTTGCATGCTATTATCTAAAAATATGACTTAAACATAACTGACTATAATAACTGAATCGAATGACTCAAAGCTGAAAACTGATAATTATAAGTAAAACTGAACATTGGGTCAAACCTGTTGAAAACATAATATCTTAATTGATGAACATGCATAACTGTAATCATGAGGAACAATGGGAGACTCATCATATAATCGATATTACCACGATAGAGCTTACGTAGTCTCGACTATTACACTCAAGTGGGTAGAGCCATCCAAACCCTTGCCAGGGCTAAGGACGCTACCATGATATCGATATCAAGTTGAAGGCCCCTTGGGGGCAGGGAGGAAATCTCACAAGAGAGGTTCCAAATAATCCGAACATACCTACAATGGCATGTAGTTCTGAGGCGTAGGGTTGACTGACCCTTAGCATACTCGGTTCTAAACACTACTCCCAAAAATATGTATACGCTCTTCCATTGCTTTTCAATGATGCTGAACCATTGTATTTCGGTGAAGCTGAATCATGACATGACATACATATTCTGAAAACAGAACATGAAGAGCCTTGGCTCAAACCATAACACAAGCTGAACAAGACTGGGAGTCTAGACTCCAAAACCATGTGGTAAGCTAATAACATAAAATTTCGATAAATCCTAAAGCATACTTGATCATATGGGCTTTCCCAATACTTAGACATGCTTGAAATAGACTTTGATTACTCAAAACATGAATATAGACATGGGTAATTCGAAATCATACTTTCATCATGAACATCTCATCATAACTAGAAGCATAGATCATAATCTCATCTTTTCATAAACTTCCATAGATGGGCATCTTATTTGTAAAACTTTGAAATCATAATTTGTAATTGAAAACATTATAAAACATGCCCATGAATCATAATTCAACTTTCGAAACATACATACAGAATACCCATGGCAAATACTTAGAGAATTCACAAGTTGGGTTAAAACCCCATAGATTTATCAACTTAGATATCACATGAAATTAAAGAGGGATTGGGCATAGGAATGGATGGATACACCCATTCATAAGCCTACATACCTGAGAAATTCTGATTACACAACCCTTTTGAATGCCCAAAGGAATTTGGCGAAGAACTTGATGAATCCTAAGCTTGATCACCCTTAGAAACTACTAGGCTTGCATGCATGGAAAGGAATAGGTTTAGAATGAGCTAAACCCTCTTAAAACACACTTACCTGAGCTTAAAATGACGTAGCTTAGTTCTTAGGAGCTTAGAAGTTATGGATTTACCCTTACTGAATTCGCAGGAATTTGGCTACTGTCCGGAGCAATAACCAATACAACGGGTCGTCCTGAGCTCCAATGAGTCTTTACTCTGCTCGTTGTTTCACTTCATTTTCTAGACTCAGTTATGCTACCTCGACCGGACAGGACGAGTCGTTACTACTCCCAACGACTCATCGTTTCCATCCGTTGTCACCATTACTCATTTTCTGGAATCCTCCAGATGGAATCATACCACGATCATTGAATCATACAATGGGTCGTGCCATGACTCGTACTGGCTACCTTAACAAGAACCACCCTCACAATGACCCCCTTACCACAACTCATTATAACCACCAATGGGTCATACTTAGACCCATTACTCCCAAGTTTACTTCTGCAGACCCTCACCACGAGTGCCTCCAACGGGTCGTTAGACCCACCAACGACCTGTACCACTAGTTGTTTTGAGAGAAATATCAGAGTTTTCTTGTATTTTCATTTCAACTTCCCGAGTCTAGTCTTAGTCACTTTCGGGGTATTACAATATCTCCCCCTTGGAAACATTCATCCTCGAATGTAAATGAACATACTGAAAAACTAGGGAAAAATAAGTGACATCCCACATACTGAACTTCTAAGGATGAAAACCGACTGAGTGACTGACTCCGGACTGGAATACATGACTGAACTGAATTCATGAATCACACATACATGCATCGACATAAAAGAAACTGGAACACATAAACTGAACATGAAACTGAATAGAGTATTAAGGAGGAAACTTGTACCTCAAGATGGAACAGAGTAGGGAGGGAAAACATGCGGGTATTTAGCCATCATATATGCTTCGGCTTCCTATGTAGCTCCCTCAATATGTTGATTCCTCCACAAAACCTTTACTGAAGCTACCTCCTTGTTTCTTAGCTTCTGAACCTGATGATCCAGTGTTTCCACCGGGACCTCTTCATAACTGAGGCTATCCTTCAGACCTACGCTCTCCACCGGAACAACCAAAGCTGGATCACCCATGCACTTCTTTAAAAGCGACACATGCTACCTTACCAACCCATCTCACAATCCGATACAAGCTAACATAACGAGGACTGATTTTTCCTTTCTTTCCGAACCTCATCACTCCCTTCATGGGAGACACCTTTGGAAAAACCCAATAATCAACTTCAAACTCAAGTTCTCTCCTTCTCATGTCTGGATAGGACTTTTGGCAACTCTGAGCTGTTTTCAACCTTTGCCTTATAAGCTAAACCTTCTCCATAGACTCATGGACTGAATCTGGTCCTATCAACGCAACTTCATCAACTTCGAATCAACCAATAGGTGATCTATATCTCCGCCCATAGAGAGCCTCAAATGGAGCCATCTGAATGCTGGAATGATAATTGTTGTTATACGCAAACTCAATAAGAGGTAAATGATCATCCCAACTACCTTTGAATCAATCAACATGCCCTCAACATATCTTTAAGATCTGAATAGTCCGCTCAGCCTGACCATCTATTTGTGGGTGAAATGCTGTGCTAAGCTTGACCTTAGTACCAAGTCTCTTCTGAAATGATCTCAAAAACTAGGAGGTAAATTGAGTACCTCTATCTGATATAACGGACAAGGGCACTCCATGCAACCGAACTAACTCCCAGATGTATAACTTAGCATAATCCTCTGCAGAGTCGGTAGTTTTTATCGATAAAAAATGAGCTGCTTTAGTCAACCTGTCTATAACCACCCAAATAGACTCATACTGTCGATGAGTACGAGGCAACCCTGTAATGAAGTCCATATTGAGTTCCTCCCACTTCCAAGTAGGGATACTAATGTATTGGAGCACACCTCCAGGTCTTTGATTCTCAACCTTCACCTGTTGACAATTCGGACACTTAGCCGCAAACTCTGCTATGTCCTTCTTCATGCCATTCCACCAATAGACTTCTCATAGGTCACGGTACATCTTGGTGGAACCTGGATGTATAGAATATCTGGAACCATGAGCCTCATGCAATATTCTATCTCTCAAATCATCAACACCCAGAACACACAGATGACCCTGATATCGAAGCACACCATCTCCCCCTTGGGAGAAGACCTCCACTTTCTAATTCTGGATGGCTTCCTTCAACTTTACCAAAATAAGATCCTCGGTTTGTCTAGCTTTGACCTTAGTCACCAAGGATGATTCTGATCCATTCTGAACAATGACACCACCATTCGTCGAGTCAACAAGATGAACTCCTAGTTGTGTAAGCCGATGCACCTCCTTTACTAACTCTTTCCTCTCCTCATCTACAAAGGTCGCACTCTCCATAGAAAGCCCGCTGAGAGCGTCTGCCACCATATTAGCCTTGCTCGGATGATAAAGGACACTCATATCATAATCTTTCAAAAGCTCCAACCACCTTCTCTGATGTAGATTCAGATCCTTTTAGGTAAACACGTACTGTACACTTTTGTAGTCCGTAAACACATCCACATGGACCCCGTACATCTAGTGTCCCCAAATCTTCAAGGTAAATACTACCGCCACTGATTCAAGGTCATGAGTCGGATAGTTCTTTTCATGGACCTTTAGCTTCCTGGAAGCATAGGCTATAACCTTACCGTGCTGCATTAGTACACAACCAAGATTGTTACGACCTGAACGGAGGCCCGGATCGCGACACGGTTCAAGGAGCTCTAAGGGACTCCAAGTCGACCCATGGCATAAGCATATATCTAACTTAATCAAGAAATGAATAATCAACAATACAATTATAGAGGAAGTCTAGCTTGAATATAACATCAGAGTATAAAATCTGAAGCTGAATACATACATATGTCTGAATAACCTCTAGACATGACGAGTTGATGGGACAAGACCCCAACTAACGCAACAAGCTGAAAACTGAAATTCATAAAGAAAAGATAGATAGTCTGGTCCTCAGAAGATGAGGACTCACCAAAAAGCAGACGCTAACTCCGATAAGCTATCTAAGAGCGGGGCTGAAGAGCCGGTCCTGTATCATGAAATGATACAACATAGAAAGCATGTGGTCAGTACGTGGAATGTACCAAGTATGCAAGGTAAGTAAAACCGCTAAAGTAAGTAAAAATCCTTTTAAACACAATGCGATAATTAAACATAAACATCAATAAACTGAGAGTAGGGCTTGCATGCATTTTTTTTGAAATCATCATCTTTTCATAATATGACAATACATAGCTTTATAACATAAAACTGACTCGAATGACTCAAAGCTGAAATATGACATTTATAGAAAAGCTAAACATTGAGTCAAACCTTACTTTTAGAACCTGCATGAGTATATAATAGCCATGAGTAATGAATATGCATAACTGAATCATATAGAATAATGGGAGACTCATCACTTAATCGACATACTACGATAGAGCTTACGTGGTCCCGACTATCATACTCAAGTGGACAGAGCCGTCCAAAGCCTTGCCAGGGCTAAGGACGATACCATGATATTGATATCAAGATGAAGGCCCATTCGGGCAAGGGGAAGCTCACAAGGAGGTCCCAAGTCATATAATAATATCAACCTACGTTGGCGTGCAGTTCTGGGGCATAGGGTGATCGACCCTTAGCCCGCTCGGTGCTAGACTCTTCTCCCAAAAACATGAAATGCTCTACGTCATATATAATGAAGTTCAACATCATCTATTGATGAAGTTCAATAGTCAAATACATCTCAAATACGAAATTATGCATATGAGAAGCTTTAGTTCAAAACATACCACAAGATGAAAAATATACATGGGAGCCTTTTCTCTAGAACCATGTGGTAAGCTATGCATAGGAAAACTTAAAAACATACCACAAGCTAGAATATAAAATTTTGGAGTCTTTTCTCCAAAAACAATGTGGTAAGCTTAGTTCGGGAAAATAATCATTTAAACTTAACATGTGAGCATTGCCCAAAGCTTTATCATACTTAGAAATACTCAATTCTCATTGAAAGAATTATTATAAACATGGGTAGCTTCGAATCATGCTTTTCATCATAATATCTCATCATTAACACATATGCTTCACAAATCTCACTAATCATGATCATATCATCAATGGGCTTCAATATTCATAAGGCTAGAAACATAATTTAATTGAAATCATTAGAAAATTAGTCCATGCTTCAAAATTCGATAATAAAATCATAATCAATTCATACATATGTAAAGAAATTGAAGATTCATGCATTTGGGTAAACCTCCATAACTTGATCATTGGAAATTCTCATATTTAGATATAAATTGGGCATGGGTGTGGAAGGAAACACCTACTCATAACCCTACATACCTGGAAGGGATTTGATTCTACCACTTCTCTAATTGTCCAAGAAGGATTTGAATGAAAACCTTGAAGGCTTGCTCTAGATTACCTCCTCAACCTCTCAAGTTTGCATGCATGGAAGGAAATAACTTAGAATAGGTTTTCTCCTCCTTAAACCCACTAAAACGAGCCTTAAACGATGTAGTGTAGGCTTTAGGAACTTAGAAATTTATGAAAAGCCCTTACTAAATTCGCAGGAAATTACTGCCAGGTGGTCCTAACGGACGACCTAATAACTCATGGTCCAGGGAGAAGACTCGTTCCCTCGCTCGTCAGGTGCACTGTCTGGCCTTGTCTTCTGGGCTCATAACGATTAACACCACGACTCATTAGGGGTGACCATGACTCGTTGTCACTAGTCGTGAAGTACATTGTTCTTCTTCCTTCTCTTTTCCTTCTGCCCACCCCACGGCTGACCCCACGAGTCGTTGCCACGCCCTTGGGGACCCTTTTTCTTCCAACTTCCCAAACTCCTACTTGGCCTCCCCACGAGTCACCTGAAGACTCGTGGGTTGTCCTCACGAGTTGTCTGCAACATCAACTTTACATTTTCCCTGTTTCCACTCCCGGGTCCGATCTTTGGGCTTTCAGGGTATAACAATATCTCCCCCTTGGTAACATTCATCCTAGAATGTTGAAGACAAGTAGAAAACAGAAACATGCAATTATCATATTCAAATAATGATCATTTAAATCGAAACTAATGAAATGACTACCTCCAATTCAAAATATACAGCTGAACTGAATTCGCAAATCACATACACACCAATATACATAAAAGAAACTTGCGTGCATGAACTGAACATGAAACTAAAAGGAGTCTTAGAGAAAATTTGATACCTCAAGTCGAAATTGAGCCGGTAGAGAATAAGTATGGGTATTCAGCCACTATATCCGCTTCGGCTTCCTACGTAGCTCCTTCAATATGTTGATTTCTCCATAATACTTTAACTGAAGCTACTTCTTTGTTCCTCAGCCTCCGAACCTGGCGATCCAATATTTCAACTGGAACTTCCTCATAGCTAAGGCTATCCTTTACTCCAACGCTGTCCACCAAGACTACTAAGGCTGGGTCTCCTAAACATTTCTTCAAAAGAGACACATGAAACACAGGATGCATGGAAGATAACTCTGAGGGTAGATCTAACTCATACGTTACCTTACCAACTCTTCTCATAACCCGATAGGGACCAACATAGTGGGGATTGAGTTTTCCTTTCCTTCAAAACCGCACAACGCCTTTCATGGGAGATACCTTCAGAAATACCCAATCATCCACCTCGAACTCCTACTCTATCCTCCTCACATCAACATATGACTTTAAATGACTCTGAGTGTTTTTCATCCTATCCTTTATAGACTGAACCTTCACTATAGCCTCATGAACCGAATTTGTCCTTATCATTACTGCCTCACCAGCCTCGAACCAACCGATGGGCGATCTACAACTCCGCCCATAAAGAGCCTTGAACAGTGTCATCTGGATATTGGAGTGATATCTGTTATTGTAAGAAAACTCGATCAGGGGCAAGTGATCAACCCAACTACCTTTGAAGTCCACACATGCTCTCAACATATCCTCGAGAGTCTGGATTGTTTGTTTGGCTTGGCCATCCGTTTGCGGATGGAAGGCTGTAGTCCCAAGCCTCTTCTAAAAAGACCACCAAAATTGGGAGGTAAACTGAGTACCTCGGTCCGAAATAATGGACAAGGGCACTCCAGTAGTCGAACCAACTCTAGAATATACAACTTGGCATAATCATCCATTGAGTCTGTGGTTCTCACCGGTGAGAAATGTGCAGCCTTGTTCAACTTGTCTACCACTACCCAAATAGAATCATAGTGTCAGCGAGTACGAGGTAGGCCTGTAATGAAATCCATGTTAATCTCTTCCCACTTCCAAGTAGGAATGCTGATATCCTGAAGTGCGCCTCCTGGCCTTTGATGCTCAACCTTTACTTGTTGAAAGTTCGGGCACTTGGCTATGAATTCTGCAATATCCCTCTTCATGCCATTCCACCAATATATTTCTTGCAAGTCATGATACATCTTGGTTGCAGCTAGATGAATAGAATACCTGGTTTCGTGTGCCTCATGCAATATCTGGCTCCTTAAATCATCCACATCCTAAACACACAAACGACCCTTATATCGCAGCACACCATCTTCCCCGTGGGAGAAGACCTCCACCTTATGAATTTGAATGGCTTCTTTTAGCTTTACCAACATCAGATCCTCATCTTGTCTAGCTTTCACATCAGTCACCAAGGACGATTCTGATCCATTTTGCACAACTACACTACCATTGGTCGGGTCGACCAATCTAACTCCCAACCTTGCAAGTCGATGTACATCTTTCACCAACTCCTTCTTTCCTTCATCCACATGGGACACACTCACCATAAAGAGCCTACTAAGTGCGTCCGCTACCACGTTAGCCTTACCCGGATGGTAAAGACACTCATATCATAGTCCTTGAGTAACTCTAACCACCTCTTTTACCGTTGATTAAGGTCTTTCTGCGCGAACACATATTGTAAGCTCTTGTGGTCCGTAAACACATCCACATGGACCCCATATAAATAATGCCACCATATCTTCAAGGCAAATACCATCGCAGCCAATTCAATGTCATGAGTCGGGAAATTCTTCTCATGGACTTTCAACTGTCTTGAGGCATATGCTATCACTTTCCCATGCTGCATCAACACACACCCAAGTCCGATCCTTGAAGCATCACAGTACGCCACAAATCCATCGGTACCCTCGGGTAGGGTCAATATCGGTGCTGAAGTGAGTCGAGTCTTCAACTCTTAAAAGCTCTTCTCACAAGCCTCCGACCATTGGAACTTCACCTTTTTCTGAGTCAACTTGGTCAAAGGTGTCGCAATAGATGAGAAACCCTCAACAAATCTCCAATTGTACCCAGCTAAACCAAAGAAACTCGGAATATCTGAAGGATTCACCGGTCTAGGCCAATTTTTCACCGCCTCAATTTTCTGAGAATCTACTTTTATGCCCTCGCTTGATATCACATGGCCCAAAAATGCTACCGAGTTCAACTAGAACTCGCACTTGCTAAAGTTGGCATACAACCGATGATCCTTGAGGGTCTGAAGGACTACTCTCAAATGAGCGGCATGCTCCTCCTTGCTCCAGGAGTATATAAGGATGTCATCAATGATCACAATCACGAACATGTATAGATAAAGCTTGAACACCCTATTCATCAGGTCCATAAAAGCTACAAGAGCATTTGTTAGTCCAAAAGACATAGCTACAAACTCATAATGACCATACCGTGTCCAAAAGGTTGTCTTCAGGATATCACTCTCCCGAACTCTGAACTGATCGACCTGAGATCTATCTTTGAGAAACACTTGGCACCCTAAAGCTGATCAAACAGATCATCAATCCTGGGTAGAGGATACATGTTCTTAATAGCGACCTTGTTCATTTGTCGATAGTCAATGCACATCCTAAGCGAACCATCCTTCTTTCAGACAAATAAAACTAGTGCACCCCATGGAGACTTGCTTGGTCTAATGAAGCCCTTATCTAACAGGTCCTTCAACTATTCTTTCAACTCTTTTAGCTCGGCTGGAGCCATTCTATAGGGAGGAATAGATATAGATTGCGTATCGGGAAGAAGATCAATACCAAAATCAATCTCCCGCTCAGGAGGAACACTTGGAAAATCATTGAAAAAAACCTCTGGGTACTCACATACTACTGGAACTGACTGGATAGTCAGAGTTTCGGAATCAACATCCTCAACCCTATCTAGATGGTACATGCAACCCTTATAATCATCTTCCTGGCCTTAAGGTAGGAAATGAATTGACCTACAGGCACAACTAAACTACCCTTCCATTCTAAGATTGGCTCACCCAAAAATCTGAACTCTACTTCCCAGGTTCTACAATTAACTGAAGCATAGCATGCAAATAGTCAATCCATACGGAGAATAACATTGAAATTGGTCATGGCTAACTCTATCAAATCTGCTGAGGTGACCTTATGAAGGACTGAGACTGGGCAACCTCTATATACCCGTCTAGCTATAACTGAGTCACCTACTGGAGTAGAAACTGAGAAGGGTTCTAACAAGACATCGGGACTAACTCAAAAGCTACCAGCCACAAAAGGTGTCACAAAAGAAAAGGTAGCCCCTGGATCTAGCAAAGCATATACATCAATATGGAAAACTCGCAACATACTAGTGACCACATTCGGGGAAACCTCCTACTCCTGACGGGATGCTAAAGCATAGAATCTATTCTGGCAGTGACCGCCAGCTGTGCTAGTAGATGCCCCCTGATGTGTTGAGCGTGAGGGAGGAGCAGTGAGCTAGAAGCTGGGCCTCGGCCCCCAACTTGATCCTTTCTAGTAGCTGGACAATCTCTAAGTATGTGTCCAGGCTGCCCATACCCAAAACAAGCACCTGAACCTGCCAAACACTAGCCTGTGTGCCCCCGACCACATCTACGACAAGCTGGGATGCTAGAATCTACAAGTTTGCTGCTCAGACCCCTCGAGCCTGATGCCCACCCTCTCTGATCATGTCTGGGCCTGGATGGAATACTCAACGCTGATGATGCTGGGGCTGATGGTCTCTGGTGGATCTGTTGTCGATGCCCACCACCGGACCTTTGTTGAGAGAATCTGTGGTCCTTGGTCCTGGCCCTCTTGGCCTCCCTTTCTCTCGAATGTGCTGCCTCTATCTGCTGGGCGTACAACACTATTCGAGGAAAGTCCATATCCAGGTGAATCATGGCAGTCCTGTAATCCTTGTCCAAATAACCTGCTACCCCATGGACGAACCTACTCACCCGCATTCTCTGATCGGCTACCAACTCTGGGGCATATTTCGATAGTCGAGTGAACTCAAGGGCATACTATTGTACAGTCATTCTCCCTTGCTTCAAGTTTACGAACTCAGCTGCCT
This sequence comes from Datura wrightii, assembly GCA_035772735.1. NCBI lineage: Eukaryota > Viridiplantae > Streptophyta > Magnoliopsida > Solanales > Solanaceae > Datura > Datura wrightii. The sequence continues at coordinate 15,932,277 of JASDFA010000010.1, forward strand.
TCAGCTCCCTCATCTCTCGAGGGAAGAACCGGTCTAGGAATGCAACATGGAACTCTTCCCAAGTGACCGGACCTAATCCTGCGACCTTGCTATCTTTCCATTGGCAAAACTAGATGTGCGTGACTCTTTTAACTGATAAGAGGCCATGTCGGTGCATTCAACCCCATTCACCCCCATGACTTGGGTGATCTTGACAATCTCATCCACGAACTCATGTGGGTACTCATCCACCTTGGACCCAAGGAACTCCGACGGGTTCATCCGTAAGAAGTCTCTAACTCAAGTCGCTGCTGCATTGCCATTTTGTGAAACATGCGCAAAGGCCTACTGATTGACTGAGCGGTCAAGGCCTGCGCAAGCATCTGAATGGCGGCCCAGAAACTCAACATGGGCAGTTGGCTCTGGTACCTGGGGCTCCTGAACTGGTGGGGCTTGCTGATGCCCATGACCATTGCCATTCTCATGGCCTTCACCATCTCCATTGCTCCTTTCGTTCATTCTTCGAGGAGCCATGATTCTACAATTGAGAATAGCATGAAGAAGGATAGAAATACTTTTCATCGCACGACATAGATCATGAAAAAAGGGAACATTTCCTAAACGTCTCATAGCCTCTTCATCATAAGGTGGCGCGCTTCACACCCATGAACAAAACTCTACTTAACGTGGCTTTCAAACACTCTAAGACACTTGAAACCTATCACTCTGATACCAAGTTTGTCACAACCCGAATGGAGGCCCGGATCGCGACATGGTACAAGGAGCCTCGAGGGACCCCAAGTCGAGCCATGGCATAAGCATACATTTAACTTAATCAAGAAATGAATAATCGACAATACAATCATTGTGGAAGTCAGCTTGAATATAACATCAGAGTATAAAACCCGAAGTTGAATACATACATATGTCTGAATAGCCTCTAGACAAGATTAGTTGATGGGACAAGACCCCAACTAACTCAACAAGCTGAAAACTGAAATACATAGAAAAAAGATAGATATTATGGTCCTCGGAAGATGAGGACTCCCCAATAAGCAGACGCTAACTCTGATGAGCTGTCTAAGAGCGGGGCTGAACCTGAGAGCTGGGTCCTGTATCATGAAATGATACAACATAAAAAACATGCGGTCATTACGTGGAATGTACCGAGTATGCAAGTTAAGTAAAACCACTAAAGTAAGTAAACATCCTTTTAAACACAATGAGATAATTAAACATAAACATTAATAAACTGAGAGTAGGGCTTGCATGCATTCTTTCTGAAATCATGATCTTTTCATAACAAGAAAATACATAGCTTTATAACATCAAACTGACTCGAATGACTGAAAGCTGAAATATAACTGTCACACCCTGCCTTGGGGGGTATGACTGGCACCTGGTGCCCTACTAGGACCTGAATCACTAGACTGCTGAACCTGGGCACATCTGGTGCCTGGCTGGCTCTAACTCACATTTCTGGAAACAAAGGGCTATATAACGGCTGTAAACACAGCCCCCAGCCCATTGGCCTATAGCCTCCTGTACCTGTAAAAACAGCTGACCAGAAACAAGCAACTATAAGGAAACCTATGCGGGCCGACAAGGCCACCATGATGTCTAGTTATCTATAACTCAACCCTGAAGTACTGGATAGCTACGTGACCAGCAAGGTCACCACTACTGTCGAACTATGGCCCCACACGGCCAACATAAAGGAAACAAAAGTACTAACAGCTATACAACTGCACGGCCTCACACGACTGGCTCATCTGACCACAAGGTAATATACATACAGACCGCAAGCCTCTAGGAATAGCAATAGAAATGATCGGGACAGGGCCCCGACCTACCCGTACTGTACAACAAAAGAAAATGGAATACACCTCTAGGATTCAGTCTCTGGATGACAGGAGCTGAATGCTCGATCGCTGACAGGAATCACGTGGTATCGCCTGCTCGTCTATGAGTACCTGCAGGCAAGTAATGCAGCGCCCCACCAGGCGTCAGTACCGCTGGCACTGAGTATGTAAAGCAATAACTGGAAGAAATATCTGAAAAATATAATACAACTGATGAAACTGAAGTAGAAAGGAATGGATTAACTGTCTGATAATGTAAATTATACCTTCTTTTAATTATACTGGAAGGAGTAGGAGTCATACCTGGAGATTTATCGTCCTACTGTCGATCTACTTGTATCTACTGTACATGGCATAACATATCATAACATCACATAGCACACACAAACCTTACCCGGCCCCCATAAGCCGGGAGGTACAACCAGCACAGAATCTATACCCCTACCCCGGTCATCCCATCTCCTAAAATAGCTATAAGCATCCCGCCGGTCCCCTGGGTAAGCACTTGGGCTTGCTGAGCCCCTGACTATAACTGCATCTGAGTCCGGAGGACTCCTGAATCAACACCCGGGCGTATCCGCTCGACAGGGGTGTGTAAGGGCCGATCAAGGCACAATATGGGGAAAACTGGCATCCCATCTTCGTCCCCTATGGGACGGCATGCCACTCCGTAGAGCGACGTATCCTCGTCCTCTGGCGGATGAGTCGATACAGCTATCAACCCTGGGGCGGTCATGGATGCTAGGTAGTCCAACCCCAAACAATACAACGGTCTCAACTAGTAATACTATCTGCATGTCCTGCATATTGAAGCTAATAGTGGTAAAGTATTTGTATATACTATATGCTGAGCTAGTGATAGTAATATGTACGTACTTAATACATGCTGAGGCTGGTAATAGTTTATATGCATAAATATAGTCTTCTGCCAGACTGTACTGGGGCTAATGCTGAACAAGATATAGTGTTTCTGCTTAAAACTATGATGTATACTGAGTTTCTATAGTAACATGATTTACTATTCCTAACATGCTTTCTAACTCCATGTTAACTTATCATTCTGTTTCTGAGATGTCTTACAGATATACATTACTTTACTGGGTTTCAACTGAATACAATGATATCCTAACATTCAGTGCCACATCACGTACTGAGCATGCTGTGCAGTTTCTAACACTTGTATTAGAATCTATATCGTGCTAGCAAGTTTCACGCAAGTTATAACTCGATGCTTCTAATATCGTACCAATATTCGTAATAAACATAACACATGACTTCTGAACATTCTATTGGCCTTTAAATTACTGTACTGTACCGAGATTACTTAACTTGCCGAGGAAACTAGCTTTACATACCTTATCCTCGAACTATCCGTCTTTCGGACGAGGCTCGGCCAGTACTTCAACTATTTTCTCCCAACTGCATTCATAAATATGTCAATTAATACTAAATACAACTTTATTTCAAAGAGCAACGTCACTTTCGATATAGTTTATAGCCTAAACTTAGGCTTATCGGAAGACAGTCGAAAACTCGCTATTTTTCAGAGGTCCAGAAGGGAGAAATACTCACTTCACAGCTAGGAACACATAGACATTAGTTTAGAGCAATTCCACTTACCTTAGCTCGATAGCTCGACGATTCGTCAGCCGTATTTCACGAAACTAAATCCGTAGGAATGCTCTCTGCCGCTAAATACCTCGGTATCTGAGGTTAATTTGAGTTTGGACAACGTTTAGCAGCGTAATCGGACGAAAATTATCTTACCTCCTTCGTTCTTATCTCTCCTCTGCTGATCCCTCTCTGTTTCACTGGAAATTATAAGTGTTTAATGATTTAAAACCGAAGTGGGGCTTTATATACTTGGTCCTGGACAAGGCCAACGTGTCACGGAGCCAACGCGGAGGCCTCACCTCCGTGACACACTGCCATCGCGGAGGGTCTCTGCCTTGGCTCCTTCCGCGATGGTTCGACAGGTTTCTCGTCCGATCTTTTTCCGGGCCTTTCTCTAGCATGTATGGACTTCAAATATGCTTAACCAACGTGCGAATAGGTCATCTAGGTGCCGGGAATCCTACGGGGTAGAACAATAACATTTATAGAAAAGCTGAACATTGAGTCAAACCTTACTTTTAGAACCTGCATGAGTATATATTAGCCATGAGTAATGAATATGCATAACTGAATCATCTAGAACAATGGGAGACTCGTCACTTAACCGACATACCACGAAAGAGCTTATGTGGTCCTGACTATCACACTAAAGTGGGCAGAGCCGTCCAAAGCTTTGCCAGGGCTAAGGACGCTACTATGATATCAATAACAAGCTGAAGGCCCATTCGGGCAAGGGGAAGCTCACAAGGGAGGTCCCAAGTCATGTAATAGTCTCAACTTATGTTAGCGCGTAGTTCTGGGGCATAGGGTGATCGACCCTTAGCCCGCTCGGTGCTAGACTCTTTTCCAAAAAACATGCAATGTTCTACATCGTATATAATGAAGCTCAACAACGTGTATTGACGAAGTTCAGTAGTCAAATACATCTCAAATACGAAATCATGCATATGAGAAGCTTTAGTTCAAAACATAGCTAAAAATATACATGGGAGCCTTTGCTCCAGAACCATGTGGTAAGCTATGCATAGGAAAACTTAACTCAAAACATACCACAAGCTAGAATATAAAATTTGGGAGTCTTTGGTCCAAAACAATGTGGTAAGCTTAGTTTGGGAAAATCATCATTTAAACTTAACATGTGGGCATTGCCCAGAGTTTTATCATACTTAGAAATACTCAATTCTCATCGAAAGCATAATTATAAACATGGCTAGCTTCGAATCATGCTTTTCATCATAATATCTCATCATTAACACATATGCTTCACAAAACTCACTTTTCATGATCATAGCATCAACGGGCTTCAACATTCATAAGGCTAGAAATATAATTTAATTAAAATCATTAGAAAATTAGCTCATACTTCACAATTCAATAATAAAATCATTATCAATTCATACCCATGTAAAGAAATTGAAGATTCAAGCATTTGGGTAAAAACTCCATAACTTGATCATAGGAAATTCTCATATTTAGATATAAATTGGGCATGGGTGTGGAAGGAAAAACCCACTCATAACCCTACATACCTTGAAGTGATTGATTCCACCACTTCTCTGATTGCCCAAGAAGGATTTGAATGAATATCTTGAAGGCTTGCGCCAGATCACCTCCTCAACCTCTCAAGTTTGCATACATGGAAGGAAATAACTTAGTATAGGTTTTCCCCTCCTTAAACCCACTAAAACGAGTCTTAAACAATGTAGTATAGGCTTTAGGAACTAGGAATTACAAAAAGGCCCTTACTAAATTCGCAAGAAATTACTGCCAGGTGGTCCTAACGGATGACCTGATGACTCATGGTCCAGGGAGACGACTCGTTCCCTCACTCGTCAAGTGCACTGCCTGGCCTTGTCTTCTGGGCTCATAACGATTAACACCACGACTCATTAGGGGTGACCACGACTCGTTGTCACCAGTCATGAAGTGCACTGTTCTTCTTCCTTCTCTTTTTCTTCTCCCTACCCCACGGCTGACCCAACGACACGTTGGGTCTGACCATAAGTTGTTGCTACGCCCGTAGGGACCCTTTTTCTTCCAACTTCCCAAACTCCTCCCTGGCCTCCCCACGAGTCACCTGACGACTCGTGGGCTATCCTCACGAGTCGTCTCGCGACTAGTCCTGAGTCTGCAACATCAACTTTACATTTTCCCTATTTCTATTCTCAGGTCTGATCTCTGGGCTTCTGGAGTATAACAAAGACCAATTCTCGAAGTGTCACACTATACCACAAACCCATCGGTACCCTTAGGTTGGGTCAGCACTGGCGCTGAGGTGAGTCAAGTCTTCAACTCTTGGAAGCTCTTCGCACAAGCCTCCAACCATTGAAACTTCACTTTCTTCTAGGTCAAAATAGTCAATGATGCTGCAATGGATGAAAACCCTCAACAAATCTCTAGTAGTAACCAGCTAAGCCCAAGAAACTCCTGATATCCAAAGGACTAACTGGTCTAGGTCAATACTTCATAGCTTCTATCTTTTGAGAGTCCACTTGTACACCCTCACGTGACATCACATGACCTAAAATGCTACTAAGTCTAGCCAAAACTCACACTTGCTAAACATAGCATACAATTGGTTATCCTTAAGAGTCTGTAGCACCACCCTCAAATGAGTGGCATACTCCTCCTCGCTCTGAGAGTATATGAGAATGTTATCTATGAACACGATCATGAACATATCCAAATACGACTTGAACACCCTGTTCATCAAGTTCATAAAAGTTGCAGGAATATTTGTTAGTCCAAAAGAAATAATTACAAACTCCTAGTGACCATATCGAGTCCTGAAGGCTGTCTTCGGAATGTCATGCTCTCGAACCCTAAGCTGATCATACTCGGATCGGAAGTCCATCTTGGAGAAACACTTAGCACTTGTTCTTGAATATGACCTTGTTCAATTGCAAATAGTCAATACACATTCGAAGGGAACCATCCTTCTTCCGGACGAAGAGAACTGGTGCACCCCACGGGGATTTGCTCGGTCTGATGAAACCCTTGTTTAAAAGATCTTTCAACTGCTACTTGAACTCCTTTAGCTTAGGTGGAGCCTTTCTATAAGGAGGAATAGATATAGGTCGCATATATGGAAGAATGTCAATACCAAAATCGATCTCTCGCTCGGGAGGAATTCCTAGTAAATCATCTAAAAACACTTTTGGATATTCCCACACTACAGGAACTGACTGAATAGTCGGGATTTCAGACGTAGTATCCTTAACCCTAACTAGATGGTACACGTAACCTTTAGAAATCATCTTCCTGGCCTTAAGGTAGGAAATGAAATGACCTACAGGAACAGCTGAACTACCTTTCCACTCTAGGACTGGCTCACCCGAAAATAGAAACTCTACCGCATGGGTTCTACAATTTACTGAGGTATAACATGCATGTAGCCAATCCATGCCAAAGATAACATCAAAATCTTTCATGGGTAGCTCTACTAAATCTGCTGAGGTGACTTTCTAAAGAACTGTGACAGGGCAATTTTTATATACCCATCGAGCTATAACTAAATCACCGATTTGAGTAGATACTGAGAAGGGTTTTGATAAAATTTCGGGGATGACTCTAAAACTACTAGCAACATAGGGTGTCAAAAAAGATAAAGTAGCCCCTGGATCTAAAAATGCATATATATCAAGGTGGAATACCCGTAACATACTAGTGACTACATTTGGGAAAACCTCCTGCTCCTGATGAGATGCTAGGGCATAGAATCTATTCTGGCGCTGACCACCACCTGCACAAGTGGATGCACCATGTTGAGCTGAGCATGTTGGTGAGGCGTTGAGCTAATGGCTGGGCTCCACCGCTATTATGGTCCTGTCTGACGTCTGGACAATTTCTGAGCATATGTCCGGGCTTTCCACACCCAAAACAAGCACCTGAATAGGCTAAACACTGATCGGTATGTCTCTGGCCATACCTGCCACACTTTGAGATGTTGGACTCAACGGTTCTACTCCCCTAACCTCAAGATCCTAATGTTCGTCCCCTCTGGTCGCGCCTAAATCTAGATGGCACACTTATAGCTGACGATTGGGGTTGATGATCTCTAGTGGGACTGCTGACGGTGCCCACCACAAGGTCTCTACTGGGAGAATCCAAAGCTATCGGTCCTATCCCTTTTGGCCTCTCTTTACCGCTCACTTCACCGCCTCTATCTGTTGGGAATACAGAATTACTCGAGGAAAGTCAATGTCCTGATGAAGCATCGTGGTCCGACAATCTTTGACCAAATAGTCTGCTATCCCATGCACGAATAGACTCACTCGAGACCCTCTAGTCTGCCACCATCTCAAGTGTATACTTGGACAAGTGGGTGAACTTTATAGCATACTCCTGAACTGTCATGTTACCCTACCTTATATTCACAAACTCATCTGCTTTAATCTCCCTCATCTCACGAGAGAAGAACCAATCCAGAAATGTAGTATGGAATCATCCCAACCAATGGGGCCTGCTCCAACTATCCTGCTATCATTCCATTGCCTGAACCATATGTGCGCAACCCCTTTCAACTGATACGAGGCTAGATCTGCGCACTCCTCCCCAGTCACCCCCATGATCTAGGTGATCTTCAGAACTTCATCAATAAACTCATGTGGATCCTCGTCCACCTTTGACCCAAGGAACTCCAGAGTGTTCATCCTCAGAAAATCTCTGACTCTCGCCGTTGCCGCATTCCCATTCTGAGGGACATGTGCTGCCGCCTGTTAGTTGACTTGGATAGTCAAAGTCCGAGCTAGAATCTGAATGGAAGCCCTAAACTCAGTATGGGCAACCTATTCGGGCACATCCTTGGGGACTGGTGGGGCATTGTGGGGCCTGCTAGTGCCCATCCCCATTGCCATCCTCCTGACCATTTCCATTTTCCTTTCTTCTTCCGTTAACTCAGTGAGGAGGCATGATTCTCCAAAGTTGTATAGTATGAGTTGGAAGGATAAGAAGACATTTCATCGCACGACATAGATCATGAAAGAAGGGAACATTTCCTAAAGCATTTTGTAGCCTCTTCGTCATATGTGTGGCGCGCTTCACACTCATGAAAAAGACTCTACTTAACATAGCTTTCAAACACCCAAGGACACTTCAAAACCTAATGATCTGATACCAAGTTTGTCAGGACCTGAACATAGGCCCGAATCAAGACACGGGACAAAGAACCCTGAGAGGCTCCAAGTCAACCCATGGCATGAACATAACATCTAAGCTCAACATTTTAAATGCAGAAATCTAACATATAACATAGCGGAAGTCTGAAAATCTCATAAAATCTGAACATCTGAATACATAACACAAGTCTGATGCTGAATACATACTATGTCTGATAAGCCTCTACTACTGACGAGTTCATGGGACAAGACCCCAACTAACTCAATAAAGTCTGAAACGAAAAATACTAATATAACTAATAAGAAGGGCCCTTGAAAGATGAGGACTCACCAACTCTGACTGAGAGATGCTAATGCTGAAGGTCTGGCTAGCGGCAGGACTGGGTCTGAATGTCTAAGCCTATATCATGAAACGGTACAACATAGAGTATGTGATCAGTACGTAGAATGTACCGAGTATGTAAGGTAAGTAAAACCGCTAAATAAGTAAAAATCAAAGATCATGCATATCATAAACATTTCATCATAAGAGTATGAGAGTAGGGTTTGCATGCAATTATCTAAAAACATGTCTCAAAAATAACTTATTATCATAACCGAATCGAATGACCCAAAGCTGAAAATTGTTAATCATAAGTAAAATTGAACATTGGGTCAAACCTGTTGAAAACCTAATATCTTAATTGATGAACATGGATAACTGAAGGCATGAGGAACAATGGGAGACTCATCATATAACCGATACTACAATAATAGATCTTACATGGTCCTGGCTATTACACTTAAGTGGGCAGAGCCGTCCAACGCCTTGCTAGGGATAAGGACGCTTCCATGATATATTATCAAGCTGAAGGCCCCCTAGGGGCAGGGGAAGCTCACAAGGGATGTCCAACTAATCTGAACATACCTACATTGACACATAGTTCTGAGGCATAGAGTTGACTAACCCTTAGCCTACTCGATGCTAGACTTTACTCCCAAGAAAATACAAATTCTCTCCATTTCTTTTCAATGAAGATAAACCATCGTCTTTCGATGAAGATGAATCATGACATGACATACATATTCTGAAAATATAACATGAAGAGCCTTGTCTCAAAGCATACAACAAGCTGAACAAGAGTGGGTGTCTAGACTCCAAAACCATGTGGTAAGCTAATAACAGAAAATTTAGATAAATTCTGAAACATACTTGATCATATGGGCTTTCCCAATACTTAAACATGCTTGAAATAGACTTTGATTACTCAAACATGAACATAGACATGGGTAATTCAAAATCATACTTTTATCATGAACATCTCATCATAACTAGAAGCACAAATCATAATCTCATATTTTCATGAACTTCCATAGATAGGCAACTTATTTGTAAAACTTTGAAATCATAATTTGTAATTGAAAACATTATAAAATATGCCCATGAATCATAATTCAACTTCAGAAACATACATAGAGAATACCCATGATAGATACTTAGAGAATTCACAAGTTGGGTTAAAACCTCATAAATTCATCAACTTAGAAATCACATGAAATTAAAGAGGGATTGAGCATGGGAGTAGATGGATACACCTAGTCATAACCCTACATACCTGGGAAATTTTGATTACACAACCCTCTTGAATGCCCAAAGGAATTTGAAGAAGAACTTGATGAATCATAAGCTTGATCACCCTTAGAAACTACTAGGCTTATATGCATGGAGAGGAATAGGTTTAGAATGATCTAAACCTCTTAAGACACACTTAGTTGAGCTTAAAATGATGTAGTTTAGGTCTTAGGAGTTTTGAAGTTACAGATTTACCCTTAATTGAATTTAGCTTTGTCCGGAGTAATGACCAATACAACGGGTCGTCCTGAGCTCCAACGAGTCATTACTCTGCTTGTTGTTTCACTCCATTTTCCAGACTCAGGTTTGCTACCACGACCAGATAGGACGAGTCGTTACTACTCCCAACGACTCGTTGTCTCCATCTATTGTCACCACTGCTCACTTTTTGGAATCCTCCCAACGGAACCATACCACGACTCGTTGTCTCATACAAGGGGTTGTGCCGTGACTCATGCCGGCCACCTTGACAAGAACCGCCCTTACAACAACCCGTTATAACCATCAACGGAGCGTCCTTAGACCTGTTACTCCCAAGTTTACTTCTGTATTCCCTCACCATGAGTGCCTCTAACGGGTTGTTAGACCCACCATGGACCGGTATCATGAGTCGTTCTGAGAGAAATCTCAGATTTTTCTATTGTTTTTATTTCAACTTCTCGATCCTAGTCTTAGGCACTTCCAAGGCATTAAAAATAACCGTCGGGTTTTCTGTACCGAGGCTTTGGCCGCCATAGCGGGTCTGCCGCAATGGAAATTTGATCGCTGCAGCAGACATCGGGAGGTAGTGTGACGATTTATGTTAGAATTTCAGAGTTTTTCACCCAATTACTCTATAGCACGAACTTTAAGAGTAGAAGGAAGATTTTTGAGAGGGCAAAGTAGTTTCTCCTTCCCAAGGTAAGAATCCTAGCTATCTCCTTTCCTCATTCCATTCCCTAGAACCCTAGAATTAAAGGTAGCCTCTAATAGTGAAATCCTAGCCAAGAACCCTAGGGTTGTGAAAACTAGGGCTAGGGTTATGGGAAGGACTAGGTAATGACTCCTAGGCTTAAAAGTAGGGAATAAACACGTCTTAAGGGAATGTGAAGGTATGTATTTCGATTGTGGTGTAGCTTGAGACCCGAATGTTTATAAAATTTAGGCCCCTAGAATTATTAGGTTCCTATAAAGGGTTTGAGGAGTGGAAGCTCCATGAAATAGGTGGGACTCACCTATGTGGGGGATAGAACATGGTGAATTGACCCTTGGGATATTGAATTTGATCATAATATTGGGTACAATGGGGTAGAATCAAACTTCTAGGCCCCAAATGAAGTTTTAGGAGATTGAATGTTGTTTTATTACTATTGTTTAGATTTTGAACATTCGGAGGCGTTACGAAAGGCAATGCTCCTGCAGAGTAGTTGCTTTCTCTTATCCTACAATCAAGGTAGGTTATGGTTTTACTAGGAGTTAGAGTTTTTATAATGACTTGTATATGTGTGTGGATTTAAAACATGCTTAGATGGTCTTCAGACACTAGTTGATGCTAGAGTATGATGTATTTGCTATGTTGGTAACTCAAATGTGAGATGTTATTGATAGGACGGTTTGTATAAATGTAAAGTGCTTGTGTTGTTGTGAGATGTGCTTGTTTGTACTCGAGTGAGTGATTATGAAATTATTGGCTCGTGTCTAAGGTGAGCATCTGCATGAGCAGAAAAGTGGGAGCGGGTATCGCACTGGTACAGCGTATGGATTTCTATTGCCCCTATGGGTCATCACTAGAAGGGCAGAAATAAGACTCTCTGGCATGTGTATACCACATATTCAGTGCTGAGTGTTATATTATGATGTGACGGAGGGGTGTGCTTGACATATTACTGATGGCATGATACCGAAGGAGGATTAGAAGGGTAATGATTGGTCTAAAAAATTGAGAATTGTTTGAAATAGGAATCCTTGAATGTGTAGTTTACATATGGATTTTAATGTTGTTGTATTGGGTATGACTTATCTTATACTTGCAAAGTTGTGCATAAATCAGTGAGGGGAGTTGATTAATTGATTGTTGAGGATTCACTTAGATACCTCTTATGATGAGTTGATGAATTGACTGTTGAGAATTTAACAATGCACAAACCTATATCAACTTGATGAACTGGTTATTGAGAAATTACTAAGTGAGTATCTAAGATTGTTAGCTTGGTCGAGTTACTGCATACCTAATACTATTGCAGTGGTACCATTACAACTATGGTGAGAATGATGGTGTGGTCTAATCACTACTACCGCAGTCTAACCATCACTGCAGTGAGGCCTAATCCAGTGAGCAAGCTAGCTTTTAACCTTACTCTGAATCATCTAGAATATATATTACCTGGTGATTATTGGTTTTAGTGGTTGTATGTTGTTTATTCTATATATATATATATACATTATCATTTAAGGTCGTCCGATGATTCCTATTAGTACATTGTGTTTGTACTGATGCTACTCCTGTACCTATTTTCTGAGTGCAGATTGCACCCCTTGGAGTTCTACACAACCCATCTGTAAAGGTACCGATGAGTTATCCATGGATGAGCTGATTTCCTTTTCAGACTACTGCAAATCCTTTTAGAAGAAGATATTTTTGATTCCAGATATTATCTTTTGTTTATTTTGTTTCCACTACTCGCAGACAATGGTTAGATATATGTCCTACGTACAATGAATTTTAGTTTCTAGGGATGTAATAGATAGATGTTACATGTATTTCCTTTTATTTTTACAAGACTTCTTCTTTTTTTACTTTAAGAGTACTTATTTACTAGTATGAATGTTGAAATTGGGTGAAGTAATTGGGACATGTTGGTTCGCCCACCGTGGAGGGGGGGAGGATTAGTGTGGGCTACAATCATGGATACTAGGGTCATGACAACCTATTCCTAAGAAGATTATTTCTACAATTCTTGATTGCTTAGTTTAATTTTTTGAGTTTAAATTGTAACCTATTACAATCATTGATAATTTGTCTTAGGTGTCTATTCGTCGAGGTGTAAAGGCTTACATGATTGGGATAGAATTTTGAAAGGGTTAGTTGCAACTAGGACGGGTGAAAGGTGCTAGACTTAGCGTCTTTGGTTTTTAACCATAAAATTTGCTTAAATTTTAGTGAATATTTAAGGAAAATCCTACTAGGAAAGTAATAGTTTTTGACTCCTGGGAGTGAGGAGCTTCCATGTAAAATCTATATGTTGATTATTATTTATTTTCTTGTTGATTAATTGATTGAAGAAACTAGTTTTTTGGTATAGTGGTGACAGCATAAATAACAATTGGTATCACAAAGTGTTCTTTCAAAAGGCTAACACTTTGAAAGAATTAGAGATGGTTGCACCATACCATGAGTTTAAGAAGGAAGACTACCACAAGGCCTCCATCTTTTAATGTAAAATATTATTACTGGTGGAAGGCTAGGATGTAGGATTTAATTATTGAATAGGACTTGGAACTTTGAGACATCATCGAATAGGGCCCAAAGAATCCCATGGCCAAGGATGACAAAGGAAGAAAAGCTGGTCCCAAGACAAGAGATGAGTTCACTGTTGAAGACATTAAGATAGTCCAAAAGAATGTCAAAGCCAAAATTATTCTTATTTGTGGAATTAGAATTGATATGTGTAATCAAATCTCTTCATGTAAAACAGAAGCACGTATGGGATACATTGAAAACTATACATGAAGGAACCAATCATTTCAAGAAGCCAAACATTGCCTTGCTAAACAAGCAGTAGGAGCTATTCAAGATGAACGAGTCAGGAACTCTTCAAGAGATATTCAATAAGTTCATAGAAATTACCAATGAATTAAAGTCTCTTGGAAAAGTCATATTTCAAAGCAAGAGGACTGGAAAACTCTAGAAATTATGCCTAAATCTTGTAAAACCAAACTGAATGCAATTACAAATGCTAGGGATAGGGAATCATGAATATGAATGAGCTCATGGAAAACTTGAAGACCTATGAGATGAATAAGCTTCAAAACTAAAAGGATACTGCACCAAGAAGATATCGGGTTCTCTCAAGGCCACTCAAAATTAGGAACTTGGAAAAGATCAATTGGCACTAGTGACTCAAAGACTTCAATGCATGAGTAAAAGGAGGATTCCTTAACACCTCTAAACCTAGAGCACATGAACAGGGAAATATTAAAGTATTTTATAGGTGTGGATGTCTTGATCATTTCATTAGGAAGTGTCTACTAAAGGAAATTGAGTAGAAGAAGAATGATTTTGAAAGAAAGGGCTAGATTCCTTGCAACAAAATGTCCACCAAGCAAGCAAATATAGATGTTAGGAAAGCTCTGGTAGTTATGGGAAATTCCCCAAATTAGGAAACTATTGAGGAAGATGAAGAGAATGATTAGTCTTTCTTGACCAATGAGGAAGTTCTAGCATTAATGACTAAATCTGGCTCTAAATGTGAAGATGATGACTCTAAGCTTAATTTCACTAAAATTTAAGATATTATTCATACATATTCTAACAAGAAACTTGTATATCTAGCCCACATAGTGATTGATTCTTTTAAAAGTATCCATGCTGAAAAGGACAAACTAGAGAATGACTTGACTATTCTTAAAATGGATCACAAGAAGCTGGATGAAGAGAAAGAGAATCTGGAAAGAAAGGTTGGTATTTTGAAGAACTAGGTTCTCACTCTAAGTAATGAAAAATTAGTCTTGAAGACTAAGAAGGACAAACTCTTTGTTGTACCCTTCAAAGGAATGGATCATGCTAATGACATTCAGTAGAAGCTTGAGCATGACTTGAAAGTAGTAAAAGGCAGCCTCTAAACTGAGACAAAAAGAAATAGAGTGCTCTAAGAAGTACTTTATAAAGGGAAGAATGAGGTGGAGAAACTCTAAAATGGAATAGTTACTCAGAAGTATTAACCTCCTTACACAACACAAATCAATGAAAAAACTAGGTCTAGGATATCAAAAGGTTAAGATTCCATACAATCCTCACAGTAAGTATGTCTTTATTCTTAGAAATCATCTATGCATATATTGTGGAAACAACAGACACTTCAAGGATTCATGCATGGCTAAGATTAAACAACTTAGAATAATATGGAGTATGTTTAGAAAATTAAGAATCTCAAACCTAAACCTGGTTCCTCACTAAATAAAATACTTAGCTACCAGGTTAGACCAAGAAGCACTTAATTTATCCTTTATCTCATAAATGGAGACTCAAGCTAGCTTGGATTCCTAATATTGATGTTTAATTATCTAAGAAGGTCAAGGTAAGAGAATGCATGAATAGGTGGATGATGATGAGAAAATTTTCTCACTAGCAGCCTATCAAATAGAAGTATGGTGAAGGGAACTGGGAAATCCCATTCCTATGGAAAGAAAGCACAAAGAAAATTATTTGGTATGCACATCATGACCAAGAAAGTTAAGGAGATCTAATGATAAAAGAAGTATGTCAATGAACCTAGTTCTTCTAATATATAGGTTTGTGTATAGATCTACGATGATAAACCATCACAAGGATTTCCTAAATACTTGGCGTAGAAAAGGTCGAAGAACAAAAACCTAGTTCTCTAGAAGTTGTACAAAATGAGAAATCTATATAAGAAATTGAGGGGGATATCAATATCAATAGACCTAGTTCTCTTAAGACTCTTGGAGTGGGGCATGATGGCTAACAAATAGAGGGACCAGACAGGTAAACAAAGATAAACAACCCGATCCTTTTGTCACTCAATTAAGCAACTAGAAGTTCAGAAAAGCCATCAAATTGAGAATGTCATCACTTTTATGGATTAGGATAATAAGAAGACCTAAGGCTAGAAAATTATGTGCTTTATCTACCTACCAATCAATGATTAATCCAAAAAAAATAAAATAAAGAAGGCACTTCTAGATGTTGAATTGCTATATAAGAAGAATTATATCAATTTAAGAGAAACAAGGTATGACATTTGGAACCAGATAAGTGTTCAGAAACAAACTTGATAATCAAGGTACCACTACAAGAAACAAAGAAAGGTTAATCGTACAAGAGCATAATCAATAAGAAGGCATAAATTATGATGATTGCCCAGTGGCGCGAATAGAGACTAGACATATGCTTATTGCATTTGCATCTCATATTCAATTCAAGCTATATCAAATGGATGTCAAGAGTGCATTCTTGAATGGGTATCTAAAAGAGGAAGTATATGTGCAACAACCTCCTAGCTTTGAAAGCTACAAGATTCCTAATCATGTATACACAAAAACCTCCTAGCTTTGAAAGCTACAAGTTTCCTAATCATGTATACAAAATAGAAAAAGCTTTGAATGTGTTGAAACAAGCTCCAGGAGCTTAATATGAGATATTGTCAAAATTTCTTCTTGAGAGTGGGTTCATAAGAGGTTATATAAATAACACCCTCTTTCTTATAAAATAGAACACAAGTCTACTCATCATACAAGTATATGTAGATGACATCAACTTTGGTGCCATAAATGAGACATTATATAATGAGTTGTCAAATATCATGGAAAGTGAATTTGAGATGAGCATGATGGGAGAACTAAATTTCTTCTTGGTATTACAAGTGAAGTAAACAAAGGATGGGACAATGATTCATAAACAAAAATACATCAAAGAATTACTCAAAAGATTTGATATGGACAATGCAAAGAGCAGTGATACTCCTCTAACAACTGCCACTTGACTTGCCAAGAAGAATCTGGTCCTTTGGATGAAGAAAAGAAGTATGGGAAAATGATTGGATTTTTATTATACTTGGCTATGGGTAGACCTATATTGTATTTAGTATTGGATTTTTTTCCAGATTTCGATCTTGTACAAAAGAGTCTCATATGAAAGTTGTGAATAGGATACCAAGATACGTCAAAGGTACTTAGGATTTGGTCCTTTGGCACCAATCTGGAGAAACATTTGACTAATAGCATACGCAGAAGCTAGATATTTGGTGGATAGGAAGAGTACATTTAGTATGACTCACTTTCTAGGTTCATGGTTGATCTCTTGGGTAATAAAAAAGTACAACTTGTGGCATTATCTACATCAGAAGATAAGTATGTAGTTGTTGCTTCCTATTATGCACAACCACTATGGATCAAGAAATAATTCTGGTATAATGATTAAACGAGTTCCAATCTTTTGTGATAACACATGTGTTTTGAACATGGCAAAGAACCTAGTTCATCATAAGAGAATAAAGCATATTGATGTTAGGCACCACATCTTGAGAGCTAATATATAGAAATGACATACTTATATGAAGCTTGCAAGACTAAGGAGCAAATTGCTTATAAATTTGTAAAAGAATTGAGCAGGAATCACTTTGAAAGGAACCTCTTGGAGCTTGGACTGCTCAAGATGGACTGAGAACCTTCTTTTTCCCTTAATGAATATTTGTACTCTATAATGGAAGATGTTTTTCATTCATGCTAAAATGGAGAATTAGAATGTCACTATGCTCTCAATTCCTTGAGGCCACACATATGCACAACTTCAAGAATATTATTGATTAAAGAACTTGGTTCTTGTTCTTTAATGTTGTAAGGATATGATTAGGCTCCTATATTCTAGCCACCTAATAGGTTGCAATGAGTGGATTAGTCCCTAGATGGATTTACATAAGAGCACACATCGTATGATGCGATGATATTGATCAAAGTTGGTTATTAGGGGGAATAATTCACTTGAGTGCTTATGCAATTATGTTTTTGTTATGGGTTTGTCATCATCTTAAAGGGAAATTAATTAAGCTATGAGTTGTGCTACATATGAAGTTTTGATGATTAACAAATATAACAAACATGATACAAGAACTGATTGTTAAACATGTCTCAAATAAGGACTGGTAGTATTTATGATGAACAACTACCGAAGACCAGTTATAACACCTTATACCCTGAAGGGATTCTCGACCTTAGTTTGACTTTACATGTGGTTTGTAGAGTATGCATGGTGTATGGAGTTTTTAACCAAGTATAGAAGTGCCTGGGAGTTGATACAACGAAAGTAAGAATTTTAAAAAATTTAACTGCATAGGTACCATAGATGACATACGGTAATAAATTTCTACGAGTCATATGTTGAAGTGTGGAGGGGTGTCTTAAGTTTAAGCTAATGTTAAGGTATACGAAACCAACCCACAAACCACAAAATTTACTCTATGAGTTGTACTTTATGCCATGGATGAAACTTCAGAGAATAAGAAAAGAGCAGTTTAATAGAAGAAACATTCTATGGTTCGTAAACGATTCTACTGACCGTACCAGGAAACTGTAGGTGAATTTTAGAGCTTTCGTTTTCCTAGTTCAATAGATGATTCAATATACGAACCGCAAATTGATTTTATGATTTGTACCTGGCATCCCTAAATGAAACTTTAGAGAGTTTGATTTTTCTTAATTCAACAGATGAAGCATTCTACAGATCGCAAGTTTATTGTACGGTTCATATATGTGAATCATAAATAGAGAGTGCTTATCTAGAAATAGTCTGTGATTGGACTAACGAACCGCAGATCATCTCTATAGTCCATAAAATGCCTAGGTACCTTAAGTTGTGCCTTTTTCTCTGCGTCTATGTATAGGTCACACCCGATTTCTCACTCATTTTCTTCACCTCTAACTAGGTAGAACAACTCTCCTCTTCTCTCCAAGCTCTTCTAACTCCCAAGCAATACCATGAGAAATTTTTTGCATGCAAAACTTAGATTTGTGATTCCTAACTCCTACTCTTCTAGAGTTTCAAGGAAAACCTACTTCTAGCTTAAGAGAATTAGCAGCCCTTCTTCCTCAAGCTCTCATTTGTGATTTTTCTCATGCTTTTTAGAAGCAATTAAGGTATGTAAAGCAAAACCTAAGTGTGGGATATCATGTTCTTCCCAGTAGTTCCTTCCTTGAACTCATATAAGCTTTGACTACATGATTTGATGAGATTTGTTCCTTGAGTTGAAAATTTTCATATTTAAGCTTTATGAACTCTTTATATCTATCATGGTAGTTAAATTCACATGAGATAATTTTATGAGATTTCTATAATTTTCCATGAATACACTGTAAATGATTGTTTTGCCCTTATGTGGTAAAAGATGAGGTTTGAGGAAATGTCTTGAAATTTCTCCATGAGATTAATGTCATAAATTTTAGCCAAGACCATATATGATTTTCCTTAAGTTTTGACATATGAGGTTTAGCAAGGCAATGAGCTTTCAGCTAAAAGCATAATTTTATGAATTGTTTTAGCTTCTTGATTTGAAGTATTCATGAGAAGCTCTATTCATGATGCATGAATTATCTCCTTCTCAAATTTGTATTCTCTGTATCCCTTTTATTTTAGATGATTGCTCACAGTTTTTTGCCATGTTAAGAGGTATGCTCGGGCCAACAATGGCATCGAGTGCCGATCTTTCTTAGGCCCTTGTTTGGGGCATGACAAACTTGGTATTAAATCCCTAGATTCATATGTCCTATGGAGTCTATGAAGTCATATCTAGTAGACTCCTACTTATGGGTATGTGGAGCACCATACTTATAATTTGAAGCCTGCAGGACATTTAGGAAATGCTACTCTTTTTTTACACTCTAGATCATGCTACAGAGAGAGCTCTAAGAATTGAATCTAACTCATGCGTTGGTTATAATTTTAGCTATTGATTTGAAATGGCTCCAAAAATGAAGACAAACATAAGCCAGAGTGCTAGCACTAGTGCCAGTGCTATAGCAGGGGTAGAGGCTAGTAAGTTGTCGTAGACTCAAAGGATGCAGAAAGGGTCCCAGGGTCGCTCAACTGGCTAACCACCAGGGCGTCATCTCCTCCGTTGACCATAGAGCCAATAGGGAACCCTAAATACTTCCCACCTTAGTAGCTGCACTCCTCAAATGTAGAATTTAGGGGATCGATTTAGATGCTCACCTGATTAGTGGCTTCTTAGTCCCAATGATAGAAATCAACTCCCGTCACTACTAGTTCACAATATCAGACAAATACTTCCTGAATCAGTATGATCCCACCAGTCTTCACTGGATCCAAAGTAGAAGAAGACCCTTAGAACTTCCTAGATGAAATTTAGAATATTCTCCGTGTGAGAGGGAGTTGTGTTTGCCTTACCTGCTAAAGGATTTGCTAATACATGGTATGAGTATTGGTAGATTTCCATAGGAGAGGATGCAACTCGGCTATATGGGAGGAATTTATGTTGACATTTACAAACCACTTCCTACCCTTGGAGTTGAGGGAAGCAAAGGATGATGAGTTTATGGCTCAGTTTTACTCAACTAGCCTGCCTTGCTTCATAGATGCTTTCCATAATGAGGGACAAAATGCAACGATTTATATATGGCCATGGGAGGCACATAGCCTGCAAATGTGCTATGACCCTGCTTCACTAGGAAATGGATATCACTTGATTGATGGTCTATGTCCAGTAGATCAAACACAGGAAGTAGGCAAATAGGCTTGATAGATAATAGTTCCGGAGCGAGAAGTCCAGGTCGGCTGGCCGAGATAGTAGTTACAAGGAGGGCAGTAGGCAATCTACATTCCATTAGAGGTTGGCAAGACCTACCCCATCCGTCGACAGTGCACTACCCTAGAGGTCTCGGATGATTAGCGAGATTAGAGTAATCAGGGTTATGGTCATAGAGTGTCAAGCTCCCAATATCAATTCATGTTACTCAGAGTGTCCCACAATTTCCCCATGGAACAAGTATGGGAGAAAGCACCCGAGGGAACATTAATTGGGGCATGTGGATGTTTCGACTGTGGGCACTAAGGTCAATTCTATAGGACTACCCCAATGCAAGCCAAAGGGGTGGGGATAATACAACCAAGTCTCATAATACCACCCCACTCCTGTAGCTCATTCACGTGGTACTCATGCCCTATTTGGGTAAGGTATGAACAAAGGCAGTGGGTAGAACCAATTATAAGCTTTAACTGGTTGCCAAGATCTAGAGGCTTCTCCAGATGTTATTATAGGTATGATATCAGTATTCACCTTTAATGTTTATGCTCTTATGGATCCCGGATCCGTTTTATCATATGTGATGCCTTATATCGCTCAAAGTTTAAGGTTAGAACCTGAATGACTCCATGAACCTTTCTTAGTATCTACTCTGATAGATGAGTTAGTGCATGCAGAGCATGTGTATAGAAATTGCATAGCCATAGTGTGCCGTATAGATACCAGGACTGACCTTGTTGAATTAAAACTGGTCGATTTTGATGTCATCATGAGTATGGACTAGTTGTCTTCATATTACGTCACATTGCATTATCTCTCTAAGGTGTTACATTTCAATTTTTGAACGAGCTGATGTTAGAATGGGAGGGTTTATTTTCTATCTTATGGAAACAAAGCTTATTTTAGGGGGAGAAATATATCTCCTAGTGAGAGTATAGGATGCCAATACTGAGGCACTAGATTGTTAGTTAGTGCAGTTGTTAATGAATTTCTAGAGATGTTTGTGCTTCCAAGGACCCCTCCAAAAAGGGAGATCAATTTCGAGATTGATGTTTCTCCCGGCACAAAGCCTATTTCTATTCCCCCCATATAAAATAGCCCTAGCAGGGTCAAAGGAATTGAAGGAGTAGCTGAAGGACCTACTCAACAAAGGATTTATTAGGCTATGTACCTTACTATGTAGTGCCCCAGTCTTATTTGTCCGAAAAAGGAATGGATCCTTGTAGATGTGTATTGATGACCGCCAGTTGAATAAGGTCACTATAAAGAACAAGTATCCACTTCCAAGGACTGATGATTTTCTTGACCAACTCTAAGGCTCCAGGTGTGACTCCAAAATTGTCCTTAGATTGAGATATCACCAGTTGAGGGTCAGGGAGGAGGATATCATAAAGACGACTTTTAATACTTTGTACAAGCATTATGAATTTCTTGTTGTGTCCTTCGGGTTAACAAATGAATCTACAACCTTCATGGACCTTATGAACAGTATATTCAAGTTTCATACCTCAACTTATTTGTGATACCATTCACTAACGACATTTTGGTGTATTCAAAGATTGAGGGTGACTATATAAATCACCTCAGAATAGTATTATAGATACTCTGAGATAGCTAATTATACATTAAGTCCTCTAAGCGCGAGTTTTGGCTGAACTCGATGGCTTTTCTAGGCCACATGGTGTTAGGAGAGGGATTTAAAGTAGATCCTTTGAAGTTTGAGGCAGTGAAGGATTGGTAGAAACCCACGACTCCCACAAAGATTAGGAGTTTCTTAGGTTTGGTGGGTTACTACAGGAGGTTTATGGAGATTTTTCTCTATATCTACTCCACTTACCAGATTGACTGAAGAAAAGACCAAGTTCCAATGGTTAAAGGCCTATGAGAATAGCTTTTGGGAATTGAAGATTAGGTTGACCACATCTTGGTGTTGACTTTTTCGAAAGGAATTGATGGGTTCATAGTTTATTGTGATACTTTAGGGATAGGCCTTGGGAGTGTACAATGTAGAATAGGAAGGTAATAATATATGCTTCTAGACAGCTAAAATTTTATAAGAGGAACCATTTGATGCATGATCTAGAATTGGCTACGGCAAAAAATGTGGCGCCATTACTTGTATGGAGTCCATATTGACATTTTCACAGACCATAAGAGTCTCCAACACATCTTCAAGTAGAGGGAGTTGAATCTAAGGCTGCGAAATTGGCTTGAGTTTCTCAAGAATTATGATGTGGATATCTTGTATCGTCTAGGAAAGGCTAATGTGGTAACTGATGCTCTTAGTCGATGATCCATGGGAAGTTTGGCTTATATTGAATGGAGTAAGAAAGACTTAATAGATATGCTCATAGATTGACAATTCTAGGAGATTTCTTATTAGACTCCGAGGATGACAGTGCAGTGGTGCTAAATAGAGTAGAATCTTCCTTAGTTGTGAAAGTAAAAGGGAAGCTATATGATGATCCCATCCTACTCCATATGAAGGAGGGAATTCACAAGAACAAATCTATATCTTTTCAACATGGGGAAGATGATACTTTAAGGTACTAAGGCAGGTTGTATGTCTTAAATATGGATGGACTTTGGGAGAGAATCATGACAAAACCCACAATTTTAGATACTCCATCCACTCAAGTTTTACCAAAATGTATCATGACTTGAAAGATATTTATTAATGGGCCAACATGAAAAAATAATGTAGCAGACTACATGGCTAAGTGTCCGAATTGTCAGTAAGTTAAAATGGAGCATCAGAGGCCCGAAGGTTTAGCCTAGAATATAGATATAACAGTGTGGAAGTGAGAGATGATTAATATGGACTTTGTGATAGGGTCCACCTCACTCATTCCAAAAGCATGATTCGATTTGTGATTATAGATCAACTCGTCAAGTTGGTACATTTTCTACCTATCAAGATGACAGACTCAACAAAAGATTATGCTAAGTTATACATCTGGTAGATTGTCCGACTGCAGGGTACTCCAATGTCCATCATCTCTAATAGAGGTGCCTCAGTTCACATATCACTTTGGAAAGTGTTTCTATAGAGGTTTGGGTACTTGTATTAATCTGAGTGTGGCTTTTCACCCGTAGATAGATGGTCAGGACAAGTGTTGTATTCAAATGCTCGAGGACATGTTGAGTGCTTATGTTCTGGATTTCAAAGTCAGTTGGGATGAATACCTTCCTCTCGTTAACTTTGCATATAATAATAATTGCCATGCTAGTATGAAAATGGCTCTTTACAAGGCTTCATATAGGAGAAGGTGTCGATCACCTATTGGCTTGTTTGAAGTTGGGGAGGCTGATGTCTCCCAAGCTCACGCAAGCACACGTGATCAACAAGTAATATAGGATTGTTAAGTCCAGATCGTACCCTCAGAGACATGTCAATTTAATTATTATAAGGTTTGTACTTTGATTTCACTAATCTATGCAACAAGGAAAATGAAAATTGATTTGGAAAATTAAAATACTAAAACGAATGCAAGCTTGATGGTATTTCGATAATGATAACAGACTAGGTCAATGACACTTGGTACGTTTCAAGTTGAGTTTTTCAGGCGTAATTAAACTAGCATGATTCTTCCTATGGTTGTTAGTTGCAATTTACTATCCCATTTATTGTCATTATCCCTAGCATCCAAGAACTATTTCATGAACCCTAACGCCTATATGCCTATGGCACAGGAGAATAATGAAACGACGATTATTACTTGTATTTCAACTAACGTGATTGAAGGGTATATCCCTATCCTCAACAACAACTATCCTATCACCAATGGGTTCAAGGGTCTTTGAATTCCCGTTCTGTATTTATTTTTAACCCTTTCGATTCCCTTTCCCAAGTTCAATCAACAGAAAATAAATTACTTACAAGGTGATCAATCTCATAAATAATAAATTAAAACAAGTAAATACAAACAGCCATAAAAGAAGAATCAAAACTAAGTTTATTTAGTCTGTCAAACAATCAACCATTCACCATGGCCACAACCCTAGAATGAGTTTAGACACTCATAGACAAGTGAAAAAATAAATACTTAGTCATCATCATATGAAAATACGAAGTAAAGAAGAGAAAACCTAGTTGTAGAACCTTGTCTTCCTTCCAAACGGCTTACAAGCTTCCATGAATGAACTATGAAATAAAAATGAGTAAAGACTGCTTCAAAGCAGTCTGAAACTACTACAAGAAGTCAAAAACTACGTAACAAACGACCTAAGGCTTATATATTTATAGATGAGCCTTCAAATGATGCTTCTGCCCTTCAAGACTTGGCTTAAAAATCAGCATTTTTTACCCCGAAATGGGTCTAGCATGCCACCCCTCCTATCTTTCCACAGACTTAGTGAAATTTTCATTTTTTTCCAGCTCCAGATAAGTCCTGGCGAGCCGCCCCAACCATAGCACCAGCCTAAGAATTTTTTCTCTGAAGTTTGGGACCTGGTGCGGGGTGCCAGTTATAGAACCATCCTAAGATTTTTTTCTCTAATGTTTGGGACTTGGTGCGGGGCACCAGCCATAGCACCAAACTCGTCAGATTCTTAAATCTTCATTTCTTGCATCATTTTGATCCATTTTGCTTAGTTTCCTGCTCAAATCAACCTAAATAGTTTGTTAGCTTATAAAACACACACATACATGAATTTAAATATAGATTAAGGATTATGAACTCAAAATATGATCAAATATGGGTAAAAACATGGCAAATGAGCATGAAAATATGCCCAACATCAGCACCCCACACATAAACCATTGTTCGTCCTCGAACAATCCTTAAAACAAACCTAGAATCATGTTTCACCATCACAATTGACACCTCTATCAACTCATACTTAACCAACTAGCATGGAGCATACGTAAAGTGGTTTATCATCATACAACAATTCTCAACAAAGCACATAAAAAGATTTCACAATCAAGAGCACACAACCTCTATAAATGACTCATCTTTTCAACACAAAGGGCCAACATGATTAAGTGTGACACATGCGACAAGTACATCGAATTAGACCTCTTGTTCCCCTCACTCTTAGTGATGTTACTTTCTCAACTTCATCAATATAAGACATGGAACACAATAAGTAAGGGACATTCACAGTCACAAATGTTGTAATGTACATATGCAACATACCATAGGCTTTCCCTTCATGTACATTGAGACTACCTAGTTGCCTCAAGAGATTAAGATCGCAAGGACTTTTCTTGGTTGTAATGTCGGCTAAGGAACATGTAGGATTGATGTTTCATTTTTATAGTGACTTCCACTCTAAGCACTTTTAAGACATATTTCACATTTCTCGTCCACCACCACTTTCCTTGCTTGTTCACCTTTCCTCTACTCACCCTTGTCTTTTCTTTTCATGCCCCATTTTTCTCTACTTGAATGCTAGTTTTCTAACCATAGAATAACTAAGGATTTTGCTATTAAAGCTCTCTTTTTCAATTCCCTAGCAGCAAGTAAACAACATAATTTTTATGGGCATCCCTTCTTCTCACTTTTCTTTTCTTATCACAACTTTTCTTTTTCCCCTAACATTATACTTCGGTGGACCTTTACTTTCAAGTATCAAAGTGCTTAATACTACTTTGGATCAATAAGTCTGGGGTCTCACAAAAAGAAGGATCAAGATATTATTGAGGCTAAGAAAGAATAAGGCTTTTAAGCTCAACGGGAGTAACTAGGGAGAATAATTAGGAAGGTAAATCAAATATGGGAAAACATGGTTTTTCAAAGAAATGCCTTGATCATCTCTCGATCCCCTACCAACTAGTTATCCTACATACACTAAGGAACTCCAGATGCTACAATATATACACATAAAACAATTCAGCTTAGCTCTCATGGCAACAAAAATCTAATCAGTTTCTACAGCTACAAAATCACACAATCATATTAAATGACAAGTTAAATTCATAGTTAAGCTGTAAGGATATGTTGGGTCAAATTAAAGAGATATGTGTGTCTCTCATGGATTCTAACTCATGCAATCAAGATGACCACTCTTTTTACTCTAGCATAGCGGCTAAGCGGAATATCAATAAGCATACAAGTTGATGTCCTACGGCTCAATCCTAAAAAATCAAAAAAAAAGTGGCGAAACTTCCTCTAAGATAGTCTTCATCCATCTATCACAGGGAAACATCATTACTCTATGTCTACAACGACTCAAACAAAATAAATATTTTAGTCCAAAATAAAGCAACCAAACATAACATAGTCAAGACGAACATAACAAGTCAAACATCCTAGGCATCCAAGTAGTCAACATCATCAAACTATCTATTACAACCCAAGACCTACAAATCATCAAGCTACTGCTACCAGGAATATAATAATGCTATGACCTACAGATATAGTTATTAAAGATGAATAGGAATCTAACTTTTCTCCACCCATATAATACCCCCAAAGTGCTTAAGACTAGACTCGATATTTGGGAATGTGATCAGCAGAAAATGCTTGAAAAATGACTCAGAACGACTCATGGTAGGAGTCCTGAGACTAAGTGACGGGTCGTAAGGAGTCATGAAGAAGACCTGGAGTCTAGGTGTCTAGACCACGAGTCACACCACGAGTCATGGTATGTGGGTATGACTCATGGTCAGGATCATGGGGGAGGTGAAGTCACGAGTGATGTTATGACCCGTGGTAGGAAACCATGAGTCATGGGATGAAGTCATGGTGAGAATCTAGAAAGGGTTTCCAGGTGGCCAATGGTGATCACCAGTGGCGACCACGAGTCGTTACCTCATAGTAAGACTCATGGTGAGGCCCGTGATGACTAGTAGTATTCAATTTCTAAATTTTTCATTAAGGGTATTTTCATAAATCCTAAGCTCTAAGGTCCTAATCTACATTGTTTTAAACTATGTTAGAAGGATTTTAAGAGGGGTAAATCTATCCTAATTCATTCAACTCTCATGCATGTAAGAGTAGGGGTCTCTCTTTGAAAATCAAGCCTAGAGCTCTCCAATTCCTTTGGGCATTCACGGGAGAGTGTAAGATCATATTACCCAGGTATGTAGGGTTGTGAATGAGATTCCCTCTTCACTCTCATGCCCCAATTTCTCTCTATGTTCATGAATTCAAGTATTAACGTAAATTTGATGATCTATGGGGTTTTAACCCCAAATTCATGGAATTCTCTTTGATTTGATTATGGGTCAATCCCCTTTATGTTCTAAATGTTGTTTTAACATATATGGGTAGATTTTGTATTTAAATTGATTATAATTTTTATGATTTCAAATCCAAGTCAATTTATGTCTAATTATGCAAAGTTTCATGAAAAATCAAGGTATAATTCTATTATGGTTTTAATCTTCCTAAGCCTAAATTATGATTTATGATATGATTTCTCTTCAAGTAATTTTCATGGGTTTATGAATGTCAATTATATGAATTTCCACAATTATGCATGTTTTCATGATTTATGAATTTATGACTTTTGGCTGACACACGGGCCCTTATTCATGACTAATCATGTATTTCAAGTATGATCAAGTATGCTGTGATTTATTTGTCCATGAAATTCATGAATGATTTTGAGATTATGATATGAGCCCTCATGTGCATGTTTTTAGGTGCAGTGTCTAGCACTGAGTAGACTCGGTGTTCAGGTAAACCCCGTGGTCTCAGAACTACTTGCCACCGTAGGTATATGTATTGATGGATTTCCCCCTTGTGATATCACATCAAGCACGTCCCTTGCCTGGCAAGCCTGGGACTGCTCTGCCCACTTAAGCGAGATAGTTGGGGCATCATGTAAGCTCTATCATGATGGTGTCGGTTAAGACGAGTTCTCCTATTGTTCCTCATAATTTATGCATTGTCATGTTTATGTTATTTTAGCATAAGTCACATTTTTATAAGGTTTCTCTTATGATTATGATTATGACTAGATTATGAAAGGTTTGGAAACCTTGAGCCCTCATGTTTATATTATGATATTCACTTCATGTTCATATGTCCTACTCTTATGAACTCTTAGTGATTTAACTGTTCATTTTTACTTACCTTGCATATTTAGTACATGCCAAGTATAGAGCGCATACTCCATGTTGTATCATTTCATGATACAGGTCCGAGGAATCAGTCTCAGCCACATCATTAGTCCTGCTTTCCTCTTAGACCTATTTAGCCAGTGTTCGTGAGTCCTCATCCTTCGAGGAAATTTAGTTATCCATTGTTATGTTATTTCCATTACAGATTTTGTCGAGCTAGTTGGGGAGTTGTCCCATCAGCTCATCTGTTATGTTAGAGGCTTTTCAGAAAGTATGTAGAAAATCAGCTTGTCAGTGTTGACTCTATTTTAGCTTGATATGTATGCAGACTTTCGCTTAAGCATGTTTTATTATTTCAATTTCCACTTATTGTATGCTCTTAGCTGCTATGTTCATGTCATGAGTTGACTTAGAGCCTCTCGGGATTCCTTGTCCCGTGTCTCTATCCAAGCCTATGTTCAGGTCATGACAAAACTTTGTATCAGAGCATTATGTTTTGAAGTGTCCTAGGGTGTCTAAAAGCCGCGTTAAGTAGAGTCTTTTTTGTTTGGTGTGAAGCGTGCCACACTTATAGCTAAGAGGCTACAAAACATTTTAGAAACACTTCCCTTCTTTCATGATCTATATCGTGCGATAACATGTTTCTCTATCCTTCTAACTCATGCTATACACATTTGAAAAATTATGGCTCCTCACCGAGTTAATGAAAGAAGAAGCGGAAATGGAAATGGCCATAAGAATGGCAATGGAGATGGGCATCAGTAGGCCCCACCAGCCACCAAGTATCATGTGCCCGAGAAGGTTGCCCACGGGGAGTTTAGGGTAGCCATCCAGATGTTGGCGTAGGCATTGACTGCCCAGGTCAACTAGCACGTGGTAGCACATGTTCCCTAGAATGGAAATGCGGCAGCGGTAAGAGTTAGAGACTTTCTTAGGATGAACCCTCCGAAATTCCTTGGATCAAAGGTGGATGAGGATCCATACGAGTTTATTGATGAGATCCAGAAGATCACCTAGATTATGGGGGTGACAGGGGAGGAATGCACAGATCTAGCCTCTTATCAGTTGAAAGGGGTTGCCCATATCTGGTTCATACAGTGGAAGGTAGTAGAGCAGTCGGAGCGGGTCTCATTGGTTGGGATGAGTTCCTCACCACATTCCAGGATCGGTTCTTTCCCCATGAGATGAGGGAGATCATGGCAGTTGAGTTTGTAAACCTGAGGCAGAATAATGTGACAGTCAAGGAGTATGCTTTAGAGTTCACCCACTTGTCCAAATGTGCACCAGAGATGGTGGCTGATCAGAGAGCTCGGGTGAGAAGGTTTGTGCACGGAGTAGCAGACTACCTGGTCAAGAATTGTAGGACCGCTATACTTCATCAGGACATCGACTTTCGTTGATTGGTTTTGTATGCCTAGCAGATGGAGGTAGCACATTTGAGGGAGAGGGAGGCCAAAAGGGTCAGGACAGATAGTTTTGGGTTCTCCCAGTAGAGGTCAGGAGGCGGACATCATCAGCAGTCCCATCATAGGTCATTAGCTCCTGCGCCATCATCGAACAGTGCTCCATCTAGATCGTAGGTTGATCAGAGAAGTAAAACATCAGGCTCAGGGGGACAGAGGAGCATGCAGGTAGAGCATACCTTTTCGGTCTACGGGAAGTGTGGCAAGAATCACATAGAGGAGTGCTTGATTGGATCAGATATCTGCTTTGGGTGTTGAAAAACCAGGCACAGGTGCTAGGAGTATCCATTGGCCAGGCAGGGTGATGGTAAGGGTTGTGCTTAGGCTACCAGTTTAGCAGCAACACTAGCACGCCCAGCTCAGTAGGGTGCGTCCACTAGTGTAGGTGGTGGTCAACGCGAGAACAGGTTTTATTCCCTCGTATGTCATCAGGAGCAGGAGACTTCACTAGATATAGTCATTGGTATGTTATGAGTATTCCACTTTGATTTATATGCATTGTTAGACCCAGGGGCTACTTTATCTTTTGTGACGCCCAATGTTGCTAGTAGTTTCAGAGCCAGTCTCGAAATCCTATCAGAATCCTTCTTAGTCTCTACTCCCGTCGGTGATTCAGTTATAGCTCGACAGGTATACAGAAATTTCCCTGTCACAGTCCTTTAGAAAGTCACCTCAGTAGATTTAGTAGAGCCATGACAGATTTTGATGTTATCTTTGGCATGGATTAGCTACATGCATGTTATGCCTCAGTGAATTGTAGAACCTATGCGGTAGAGTTCTAGTTAACGGGTGAGCCAGTCCTAGAGTGGAGGGGTAGTTCAGCTGTGCCTGTAGATCACTTCATTTCCTACCTTAATGCTAGAAAGATGATCTCTAAAGACTGTGTGTACCATCTAGTTAGGGTTAAGGATACTACCTCCGAAACTCCGATTATCTAGTTAGTTCTTGTAGTGTGCGAATATGTAGAAGTGCTTTTAGATGATCTATCGGGAATTCCTCCCAAGCGGGAGATCGACTTTGGCATCGACCTTCTTCCTGATATGCAGCCTATATCTATTCCTCCTTACAAAATGGCTCTAGCTAAGTTAAAGGAGTTGAAGGAGCAATTGAAGGATCTCTTAGACAAGGTTTCATCAGACCTAGCAAATCCCGTGGGGTGCAACAGTACTCTTTGTCCGAAAGAAGGATGGTTCCCTCCAGATGTGCATTGACTATTGGCAGTTGAATAAGGTCACTGTCAAGAACATGTATCCCCTTCCTAGAATTGATGACTTGTTTAACCAACTTCAGGGTGCTAAGTATTTTTCAAAAATAGACCTCAGATCCGGATATCATCAGCTCGGGGTTAGGGATAGTGACATCCCGAAGACAACCTTCAGGACTTGGTATGGTCACTAGGAGATTGTAGTTATATCTTTTCGACTGACAAATGCTCAGCTTTTATAGATTTGATGAATAGGATGTTCAAGCCGTATTTGGACATGTTTGTGATTATGCTCATAGATGATATTCTCATATACTCTCAGAGCGAGGAAGAGCATACTGCTCATTTGAAAGTGGTGCTACAGACTCTTAAGGATCGCCAGCTATATGCTAAATTCAGGTGGGTCATGTGGTGTCAAATGAGGGTGTACAGGTGGACTTTCAAAAGATAGAAGCTGTGAAGAATTAGCCTAGACCAGTTAGCCCTTCATATATCAGGAGTTTCTTGGGCTTAGCTGGTTACTACATGAGGTTTATGGAAGGGTTTTCATCCATTGCGGCACCCTTGGCTAAGTTGATCCAGAAGAAAGTAAAGTTTCAATGGTCGGAGGCCTGTGAGAAGAGCTTCCAAGAGTTGAAGACTCGACTCACCTCAGCACCAAATGTTGACTCTACTTGAGGGTACCGATGGGTTTATGGTTTATTGTGACACCTCAAGGATCGGCCTTGGTTGTATACTAATGCAACATGGTAAGGTTATAACCCATGCTTCTAGGCAGCTGAAAGTCCATGAAAAGAACTATCCAACTCACAACCTCGAGTTTGCAGCGGTACGATTTACCTTGAAGATTTGGAGACACTATCTGAACAGGGTCCATGTGGATGTGTTTACAAATCAAAAAAGCCTAAAATACGTGTTTACCTAGAAGGATCTAAATCTACGTCAAAAAAGGTGGTTGGAGCTTCTTAAGGATTACGATATGAGTGTCTTTTATCATCCGGGCAAGGCTAATATAGTGGCAGACACTCTTAGTAAGCTTTCTATGGAGAGTGTGTCCCATGTAAATGAGGAGAGGAAAGAGTTAGTGAAGGATGTGCATCAGCTTGCACGATTAGGAGTTCGTCTCGTTGACTTGACATATGGTAGTGTCATTGTCCAGAATGGATCAGAATCTTCCTTGGTGACCGAAGTAAAAGGCTAGGCAAGACGAGGATCCTATTTTGGTAAAATTGAAGGAAGCTGTTCAGAATCAAAAGGTGGAGGTTTTCTCCCAGGGGGGTGTCACGACCCGAACGGAGGCCCGAATCGCAACATAGGACAAGGAGCCTCGAGAGACTCCAAGTCCACCCATGTCATGAACATACATCTAACTCAATTACTAAAACTGAAGAATCAACATAATAATCTTAGCGAAAGTCTAAAATAAACATAACATCAGAATACACATCTAAAGATGAATACATCCTTTTGTCTGAAAAGCCTCTAAACATGATGAGTTGATGGGACAAGACCCCAACGAACTCGAATAGGCTGAAAACTGAAAACACATAGAGAAATCTAAACAAGCATGGTCCTTGGGAGATGAGGACTCACCATACGTAAGATGCTAACTCTGAAACTAACTATGAACAGGGCTGGGTCTGAGTGTCGGGTCCTGTATCATGAAACAATACAACATAGAGTATGCGGTCAGTACGTGGAATGTACCAAGTATGCAAGGTCAGTAAAACTGCTTAAATAAGTAAAATCATTTAAGAACATGCATAATGTAAATGATAAACAATAAGAATCTAAGAGTAGGGCTTGCATGCATTCTTTCTGAAATCATGATCTCTCTATTACATAACATAACATCATAACTGAATCGCTTGACTCAAAGCTGAAATCTGATAGTCATGAGTAAAACTGAACATTGAGTCAAACCTGCTTTAGAACATGTATATATATATAAATCTTATGAATAATGAACACGCATAACTGAAATCATGAGGAACAACGGGAGACTCATCTTTTAACCGACATACCATGATAGAGCTTACATGGTCCCAACTATCACTCTCAAGTGGTAGAGCTGTCCAAATCCTTGTCAGGGCTAGGGACGATACCATGATATCAATATCAAGCTCGTGGCTCAATAGTGCAGGGGATAGCTCACGAGGGAGGTCCCCAAGTAATATATATATATAAGTATAAACCTATGTTGGTGCATAGTTCAGAGGCATAAGATGATCGACCCTTAGCATACTCAGTGCTAGACACTACTCCCAAAAACATGCATATGCTCTCCATCATTTTTCAACGAAGATCAACATCATCTATTGATGAATCTCAATAATCAAATACATCTCAAATCTGAAATCATGCATATGAGAAGCTTTAACTCAAACCATACCACAAGCAAAAAAAATAATTGGGAGTTTTCGCTCCAAAACCATGTGGTAAGCTTAATTCGTTAAATCATAAATCAAACTTGAACATGTGGGGATTGCCCAATACTTTCACATGTTTGAAAATACTCAATTTACATCAAAAATATGATTATGAACATTGGCATCTTGAAAACATGCTTTTCATCATAATATCTCACCATAATCATACATTCATCACAAATCTCATCTTTCATGAACTTCTCATCGATGAGCTTTTTTATTCATAAAACTAGAAACATGATTTTTAATTGAAAACAATATAACACTTGCCTATGAATTATAATTTAATAGTAGAAATATATTTAAACCATACCCATATAGAGAATTAGGAAATTCATGCATTGGGTTAAAACCCCATAGATTTGACATAGGAAATTCACGATTTTGAGAGGGATCGGGCATGGGTGTAAAAGGATTCACCCATTCATAACCCTACGTACCTGATTATAGCTGATTCTTACACTTCATTGAACGCCCAAGAAGAAATTGAAGAGAACCTTGAAGGATTTGCCTTGATCACCTTTTTAGACTACCACTCTTGCATGCATGAATGAAAATGGCCTAAAATGACTTAACCCTCTTAAAAGACATCATCCATAACTTAAAACGACATAGTTTAGGCCTTATTATCTTAGGAATTATGGAAAAGCCCTTACTAAATTTGTAGAAAATAACAGCCAGTAAGTCCCTATGAGGGACATGACGACTCGTCGCCTCTGGCCGCGACTCGTGGCATCATCCATCAAGTACACTGCTTATCAAGTCATCTGGGCTCGTCACGGTTGACATCATGATTCATTGTTGTTGACCACGACTCCTGGTCACCACCCGTCATGTACACTGCCTCAATCTCAATTAGACTTTACCCTGCTAGTCACGACTCATCCCACGATTTGTGGTGACTAATCATGACTCGTGGGGTCCTTCCGTTAGGTACACTTCTTTCTTCTCTCTCTTTTCTCACATACCACTCCTCACGACTGACCTGACAAGTCGTGGGGCCTGACCACGACTCGTAGTCATGTCGGTGAAGAGTCAATTTCCAAATTCCAAACTCTTCTCCTAAGCCTCACCATGAGTCACATCATGACTTGTGGGCTGCTCTCACGGGTCACCTCACGATCCATTCTAAACCTGATGCCAATTTTTAAACTTTTCTCCATTTCAATTGCCGGATATGATCTTTGGGCTTCCGAGGTATAACAATATCTCCCCCTTGGGAACATTCATCCTCGAATGTTGGAAAACATACAGAAAAGTAGAGAAATGCAATCATCATATTCAAATACTGATCATTTAAATCGAAAACTGACAGAATGACTATCTCCAATTCAAACTACATAGCTGAACTGAATTCATGAATCATATTGTCACACCCCGCCTTGGGGGGTATGACTGGCACCTGGTGCCCTACTAGGACCTGACCTGCTGGACTGCTATGCCTAGGCACATCTAGTGCCTGGCTGGCTCTAACCCATATTTCTGAAAACAAAGGGCTATATAACGGCTGTAAATACAGCCCCCGGCCCATTGGCCTATAGCCTTCCGTACCTATACTAGCAGCTGACCAGAAACATACTAATTCAGGGGAACCTATGCGGGCCGACAAGGCCACCATGCTGTCTAGTTATCTGCAACTCAATCATAAAGCATAAAAAGAACTACGTGACCGGCAAGGTCACCACTACTGGAAAGCTATGGCCCCACACGGCCAAAGTAAAAGAAAGCAAGAATACTGACAACCAAACAACTACACGGCCTCACACGACCGGCTCATCTGACCACAGGGAATATATAGACTGCAAGCCTCTAAGAATAGCAATAGAACTGGTCGGGATAGGGCCCCGACCTACCCATACTATAAAACAAAAGAACTGAAATACACCTCTGGAATTCAGTCTCCGGATGACAGGAGCTGAATACTCGATCGCTGACAGGAATCACGTGGTATCACCTGCTCGTCTATAAGTACCTGCAGGCAAGTAATGCAGCGCCCCGCCGGGCGTCAGTACCGCTGGTACTGAGTATGTAAAGCAATAACTGAAGCAAAATCTGAATACAATAATATAACTGAAGAAACTGAAGTAGAGAGAATAGACTAACTGTCTGATAATGCAAATCATACCTTCTCTCAATCTTTACTGGGAAGGATAAGAGTCATACCTGGAAACGTATCGTGCTACTGATGATCTACTTGTATCTAACATAACATGGCATAACATGAAATAACATAACATAGCACACACAAACGTTACCCGGCCCCCATAAGCCGGGAGGTACAACCAACACAGAATCTATACCCCTACCCCGGTCATCCCATCTCCTACACTGGCTGTAAGCATCCTGCTAGTCCCATGGGTATGCACTTGGGCTCGCTGAGCCCCTGACTATAACTGTACCTGAGTCCGAAGGACTCTTGAATCAACACCCCGGGCGTACCCGCTCGACGGGGGTGTATAAGGGCCGACCAAGGCACAATATGGGGAAACTGGCATCCCATCTTCGTCCCCTTGCGGGACGGCATATCACTCCGTAGAGTGACGTATCCTCATCCTCTGGCGGATGAGTCGATACAGCTATTAACCCTGGGGCGGTCAGGGATGCTGGGTAATCCAACCCCAAACAATACAACGGTCTCAACTAGTAATGTTGTCTGTGTATGTCACGTGCTGAGGCTAATAGGGGTAAAGTATCATATATATATTACATGCTGAGCTAATGATAGCGATCTGTACATATTTAATACGTGCTGAGGCAGGTAAAGATGTATAAATATGAATGTAGTCTCCTGCCGGACTGTACTGGGCAAATGCTATATAAGATAATGTTTCTACTGAAAACTCTGCTGTTTACTAAGTTTTTGTATACACTATATGCTGAACTAGTGATAGAAATAGGTACATACTTAACACATGCTGAGGCTGGAAGTACTATATATGTATGTACGAATATAATCTTTCTGCTAAACTACGCTGTATACTGAATTTCTATAGTAACATGATTTACTAATCCTGACATGCTTTCTGAACTTCATTTTAGTCTGCTATTCTATTTCTGAAGTGCTTTACGGGTATTGCATTACTATACGGGGTTTCAACTGAATACAACCATATCCTGACATGGCATATCACATTACATACTGAGTATACTGGGCAATCTCTAATACCTGCATTAGAATCTGTATCATACTGATAGGTTTCGTACACGTTACAACCCAAAACTTCTCATATTGCACCAATCTTCACAATAACACAATAATCGATTTCTGAACATTCTACTGGTCTGTAAATTACTATACTGCTTCAATGTTACTCAACTTGCCGAGGAAACTTAACTTTACATACCTTATCCTTGAATTATTCGTCTGTCGGACGAGGCTCGGCCGGTACTTCAATTGTTTTCTCCCAACTGCATTCATAAACATATCAATTAACACTAAATACAACTTTATTTCAAAAGGCAACGTCACTTTCGATATAGTTTATAGACTAAACTTAGGCTTATCGAAAGACGGCCAGAAACTCGCTATTTTTCAGCGGCCCAGAAGGGAGAAATATTCACTTCACAACTAGGAACACATAGACACTAATTTAGAGCAATTCCACCTACCTTGACTCGGTGGCTCGACGATTCGTCGGCCGTATTTCACGAAACTAATTCCATAGAAATGCTCTCTGCTGCTAAATACTTGGGTATCTGGGATTAATCTGAGTTTGGGCAGCGTTTGGTAGAGTAATCGGACGAAAATATAAAATTTCCCTTCGTCTTCCTCTGTTCACTGCATATTCTGGAATTTTCATAAGGTATTGAATGAGTTAAAACCGAAGTGGGGGCTTTATATACTTGGGCCTGGACCAGGGCAACGTGTCACGGAGCCAACGCGGAGGCTCCTCCTCCGTGACACGCTGCCATCGCGGAGGGGCTCTGCCTCGGCTCCTTCCGTGATGGTTCGACAGGCTTCTCGTCCGATCTTTTCCCGGGCCTTTCTCCCACATGTATGGCCTTCAAATATGCTTAACCACCGTGGGAATAGGTCATCTAAGTGCCTGGAATTCTACGGGGTATAACATTCTCCCCCCTTAAGAACATTCATCCTCGAATGTACACTGTTATCTAAAGAACTTTCCGGATCCTCTGGAATATGGAAAAATTTACTTTCTGGAAAAACTTCGGCAGAGTTTCCCCTGTAACATGGACTATAGCAAAAACCTGAAATGCAGAAAAGTCCAATACAGGCACTGCACACAATATTCTAAGATTCACTGAACAACTAAATATCACTTCTTCTTTATCATTTACCGACATACAACCACAAGATACTGCATAGGTAATAATTCGGACATACCTATCACCTGACTAGGCCTGTAATAAGCGAGGATGTCTGATCCTCATATCTTGATAGACGTAATATCTTTAGTGTGTAGTCTGCGAATCTATCTGTCTAGGATAGCTACTGGGACCTCTTCATAGGCCAGCTTCTTCGTAACCTGGATATTCTGGACTGGGACTACTCTGGACGGGTCCCCTATGCGTTTCCTCAGGATAGCTACATAACAGACCGGATACATGGATTCTAATTCTGGAGGCAAATTCAACTAATGGTAACTGCTCATTTTGACTATTACTGAAATCTAGCACACACGCTCGCAACATGTCTTCGAGCGTCTGAATTGTGCGCTCAGCCTACTCATCTGTCTGAGGGTAGAACGCTGTGCTTAAATTAGTCTGCGTGCCCAAACCTTTCTGAAATGATTGCCAGAATCTAACTGTAAATTGTGCTCCTCTGTCTGAAATAACGGATACTGGTATTCCATATAATCTGACTACCTTTCTGATATACAACTTACTGGAAAGAATGAATTGATTTTGCCAATCTGTCATTTATTAACCATATAGAGTCATGTCTGTGTTTAATACGGGATAATCTTGCTACAAAAATTCATATTCACCGCTTCTCATTTCCGGAGAGGCACAGCTGTGTCCTGGGTCAAACCCACCTGGTTTCTGATGTTCTGCTTTCGCCTGTTGGGAGTTAGGATACTGGGCTACCAGTAGTTCTCCTTAATGTCATGGTACCTCTTTGTCGTATCGGGATGAAGAGAATAGCGGGCGTAATGCGCCTCTCTCATAAACTGCTGGCGATGCCCCAAAATATTTGGAGCACCAATGCGGCCTTTATATCGCCACCCTTCATCCCCGGTTATCTGAAAATATGTCATCTCTCCTTACTGAACCTTGTGTTCAAGTTGATCGTAGCTAGGGTTTCCATACTGTCGTTCCTTTACTTCCACTGCTAACGACAACACTGAAACATTCTGTATTATCGCTCTGTTATCTTTTATTTCTGCTATATGACTGGTTATCTAGCTAACTGGTGTAACCCTCGAGTCTATCCTCGCTGTTCAGGAAGTTCAGGCTAAGGGCATCTGCCGCCACGTAAACCCTTCCTGGGTTATACAAAATCTTCCTCTTTCCTTTTTTTTAAAGGATAAACTACTGCCGCTAACTCCAGATCAGAGGGTAAGGTAATTCTTTTCACATTTCTTCAACTGCCTGAAAGCATAAACTATTACTTTACCATGCTGCCTCAACCCTCTGTATCTCCTGGCGATGCTAACACTGGAGCTGATGTTAACCTGGCTTTTAACTCTTGGAAGTTCTGCTCACACACCTCAGTCTACTGAAACTTTGCTGCCTTCTGTGTCAATTTAGTCAAAGGTGCTGCTAAGGTGGAAAATCCTTCCACAGACCCTCTGCAGTGTCCGGCTAACCGCAGGGACTGCGTACTTTGATCAGGGTGGAAGATTTAGGCGATGCCTTCACTGTTTTGATTTTTATGGGTATCTATCTGTACACCAGCCTCCGACATAATGTGACCGAAAAGGCTACTAAACTCAACTAAGATTCACATTTTCAAAAATTAACATATAACTGACAATCATACTGGTTTATTATACTGGAGAATCTGACAAGTAATCTACCGGTATAACTAAAGCTTTATCTGGCCTTCTGACCGCATGCTAAGGCTACTGGTTGCTAAGGTAATCTTGAACAACTATCTGCACACCATGTGCCCGCATCTGATCAGGGGGTCCTGATATTGATCATGACCTCTAACGATCTGGCTGCATAACCTTACATAATTGAATAGTCGGGTTGGATGACCCGAACGTGGCAGTAGTCTAATAATGCTCTAACTGTACTACTTGAGTGCTTATAGTTCGTGCATAACCGCAAC
The DNA here is from genome assembly GCA_035772735.1 of Datura wrightii. Classification (NCBI taxonomy): domain Eukaryota; kingdom Viridiplantae; phylum Streptophyta; class Magnoliopsida; order Solanales; family Solanaceae; genus Datura; species Datura wrightii. Next base: position 15,972,281 of record JASDFA010000010.1, read on the forward strand.
CTCGTGGGCATCTAATTGATCTGTTATTTTACTTGAACCACTGTAAGGCTGGACTTAATCAACTTACTCCCAGGCGATCAATCCCTGGATCATCACGGGGAGTCTACTGATCCCCTGGTCTTAATAAACACTGTGCTAGCAGGGTACTATCAATTTCTTATGCCTTGTGTGTATCCACTTCGATTTATACTGCTATTCTGGAGAATTCTCAGTCTTATGTGCTATTCTGTAAATACTGGCCTTCTGCTAGGGCTCTGTATCTAAACATCTTACAAGAACCAGCTGAAGTACTAGTCTGTCGTTGGCTACTGATGTGGACCCTTCCTTGGTGTACCCACGGGTATTCTGACTGGGGTGGCTGACTGACTTATGGGGTGTTTCACATAATAACTGCTAGGTTGACTAAGGCCAACTCTCACCTACAAGACTGGAAAAATGACGTACGACCACTTAATATACTAGAACAATTTTGGTATTGCTAATCTCTGAAATTTGCCTATTCGGCTTCCAATCCTGGTTCTAGCACATGCGCTACTGTTACCGATCTTCAGGGATGCCTCCCTGCTAATACAGGCGCCAGCTGGTCGATAGACCGTCTAACTGCGCCCTTATTATCTAGCCATCTGCTTTAGGCCATTAACTCTGGTAAACTGCTAGAGCCTGCATCTGACAACAACACATAAGTCTTTTAATCTAATAACTGAGAACTGAGATAGTTTAAGTTTCTATGACTTCATACGCAACTCACACTTAATCCGCCCTTTCCCTCCTTCTTTTCTTTCTTTCTTCCCCCTCTTTCTTCTCTTTTTGGTCCCCCAATACAATTTGTATGGGCTTTCTATTACTAATCAACATCTGTGATTGTAGCCCTTATAGGCAGCCACTCACAACCTATCTATTATCTGTATATCTATATATCGCTGGCTACGTACAATATGTACTAATTCCTGCGGTAATTCATAACCTCCGACATGTTCTGTTGAGTCTCACATCGTACATGATACATTTCTTCTACGGCCTAATAATATATCCTGCCCTGACTTATCATTTCATTGTATTGTCACCCCATTCTGAAAGTAACAAACAACATAAACATTCTAGTTATTATCTGCTGTTTAAAATCCCGTCACTCTTGCAATGTGGGGGTCGACGTTCGAATTATGTAGCCTTACTAGGCATATACTGAGAGCCCATGTCTATCTGCTGGGCCTTATCTCTAGGCCACACTAGATTAGAATTGCTGTATCGGTAACTTCTTAACTTTTCTATAGCGGACATACTGCGGTATTCTGAACCGCGATCTTACTATCAGCGCGAAGCTTAATCCTTAATACAATACTTTATCAATCCGGGGTAGTTCTAATTTCCCCACAAGATCTAACATTCCTGCTTCTTCCTCTCATCTTTCTTAACTGAACTCTGGGGTTCAAGGTACCTGCCTTTCATTGCTAATGAGATTACTGATCAAGCCTCGGCCTATACTTCTTCTGGCGTATATTCAAGCCCATCTGATTCACATGACCTCTATATCTTTCGAGGTCACAACTAGATCATAACTATAATCTTACAGGTATGTCTTGCTATCTGTTAGCATATATGGTGGGCTTGGCCTTTTTCTGACTCAACTTGACTATTATTAGGCATTAATCACTAGGAGGTCTGTTACCCCTACTTCGGGTAAGCATCAGTCTTACTGTCTTTACTGGCTTGTTATCATAAGGGTCTGCACAACTTACGTAATCATAAGGGCTCTCTATATTTTCTACTACTTACTGGGATCAATCAACCCATCTTTACTTACTGCATGCTTTGGTAACCCCATCTCAAGTCTTATGCCCCTTTACTATACTGGCATCAAAATCAGGAGGTGGGAATAGCCCTTTTCTTATTGCAACAGGTAAAAGCATTTAACTGTACCATACCCAAAAAGAAATGTATTTGGGATTCCTGCATTTCCGGCTCATTTTCGTACTTACCTGGTGGTCTGACCTTATCTGTAATCTTAATCAGATTCTTATATACTAATAAGTAAATCAACTCATATGTACATTATACTTCTGACTCCCTATTCTGACGTTATCAACGTATACTAGGAATAATGCTAATAAGGTATCACGCGGGGAGGTCTCTGATACCCCCTCCTACTGCTGTAATTATCATGTAACTGACTGAAGTTCTTTTCTGTTGCTATCTCTGATCTTCTGCCTTTGATAGGGAAATGCTGATCTGCCTTTGTATCTGTAATCAAAGAATACGGTAAGTTTTCAGGGACTCAACCCTATACTGCACCGCTCTAAAGCACGACTGACTGAGAAGGAAAGGTAACCATCATATCATGCCTCGCAGCCTCCTGCCTATAGTATGTGGTGCACAACACATCCATAGAGAAGACTCTACTTAGCACGGCTTGCAGACTCCCTGGGATACGACCTGCTCTGATACCAAGTTTGTCACACCCCGCCTTGGGGGGTATGACTGGCACCTGGTGCCCTACTAGGACCTGACCTGCTGGACTGCTAAGCCTGGGCACATCTAGTGCCTGGCTGGATCTAACCCATATTTCTGAAAACAAAGGGCTATATAACGGCTGTAAATACATCCCCCGGCCCATTGGCCTATAGCCTTCCGTACCTGTACTAGCAGCTGACCAGAAACATACTAATTCAGGGGAACCTATGCGGGCCGATAAGGCCACCATGCTGTCTAGTTATCTGCAACTCAATCATAAAGCATAAAAAGAACTATGTGACCGGCAAGGTCACCACTACTGGCAAGCTATGGCCCCACACGGCCAAAGTAAAAGAAAGCAAGAATACTGACAACCAAATAACTGCACGGCCTCACACAACCGGCTCATCTGACCACAGGGAATATATAGACTGCAAGCCTCTAAGAATAGCAATAGAACTGGTCGGGACAGGGCCCCGACCTACCCGTACTATAAAACAAAAGAACTGAAATACACCTCTGGAATTCAGTCTCCGGATGACAGGAGCTGAATACTCGATCGCTGACAGGAATCACGTGGTGTCACCTGCTCGTCTATAAGTACCTCCAGGCAAGTAATGCAGCGCCCCGCCGGGCGTCAGTACCGCTGGTACTGAGCATGTAAAGCAATAACTGAAGCAAAATCTGAATACAACAATATAACTGAAGAAATTGAAGTAGAGAGAATAGACTAACTGTCTGATAATGCAAATCATACCTTCTCTCAATCTTTACTGGGAAGGATAAGAGTCATACCTGGAAACGTATCGTGCTACTGTTGATCTACTTGTATCTAACATAACATGGCATAACATGAAATAACATAACATAGCACACACAAACCTTACCCGGCCCCCATAAGCCGGGAGGTACAACCAGCACAGAATCTATACACCTACCCCGGTCATCCCATCTCCTACAGTGGTTGTAAGCATCCTGCCGGTCCCCTGGGTATGCACTTGGGCTCACTGAGCCCCTGACTATAACTGTACCTGAGTCCGAAGGACTCCTGAATCAACACCCCGGGCGTACCCACTCGACGGGGGTGTATAAGGGCCGACCAAGGCACAATATGGGGAAACTGGCATCCCATCTTCGTCCCCTTGCGGGACGGCATATCACTCCGTAGAGTGACGTATCCTCATCCTCTGGCGGACGAGTCGATACAGCTATTAACCCTGGGGCGGTCAGGGATGCTGGGTAATCCAACCCCAAACAATACAACTGTCTCAACTAGTAATGTTGTCTGTGTATGTCACGTGCTGAGGCTAATAGGGGTAAAGTATCATATATATATTACATGCTGAGCTAATGATAGCGATCTGTACATATTTAATACGTGCTGAGGCAGGTAAAGATGTATAAATATGAATGTAGTCTCCTGCCGGACTGTACTGGGCAAATGCTATATAAGATAATGTTTCTACTGAAAACTCTGCTGTTTACTAAGTTTTTGTATACACTATATGCTGAACTAGTGATAGAAATAGGTACATACTTAACACATGCTGAGGCTGGAAGTACTATATATGTATGTACGAATATAATCTTTCTGCTAAACTACGTTGTATACTGAATTTCTATAGTAACATGATTTACTAATCCTGACATGCTTTCTGAACTTCATTTTAGTCTGCTATTCTATTTCTGAAGTGCTTTACGGGTATTGCATTACTATACGGGGTTTCAACTGAATACAACCATATCCTGACATGGCATATCACATTACATACTGAGTATACTGGGCAATCTCTAATACCTGCATTAGAATCTGTATCATACTGATAGGTTTCGTACACGTTACAACCCAAAACTTCTCATATTGCACCAATCTTCACAATAACACAATAATCGATTTCTGAACATTCTACTGGTCTGTAAATTACTATACTGCTTTAATGTTACTCAACTTGCCGAGGAAACTTAACTTTACATACCTTATCCTTGAATTATTCGTCTGTCGGACGAGGCTCGGCCGGTACTTCAATTGTTTTCTCCCAACTGCATTCATAAACATATCAATTAACACTAAATACAACATTATTTCAAAAGGCAACGTCACTTTCGATATAGTTTATAGCCTAAACTTAGGCTTATCGAAAGACGGCCAGAAACTCGCTATTTTTCAGCGGCCCAGAAGGGAGAAATATTCACTTCACAACTAGGAACACATAGACACTAATTTAGAGCAATTCCACTTACCTTGACTCGGTGGCTCGACGATTCGTCGGCCGTATTTCACGAAACTAATTCCGTAGAAATGCTCTCTGCTAAATACTTGGGTATCTGGGATTAATCTGAGTTTGGGCAGCGTTTGGTAGCGTAATCGGACGAAAATATTAAATTTCCCTTCGTCTTCCTCTGTTCACTGCATATTCTAGAATTTTCATTAGGTATTGAATGAGTTAAAACCGAAGTGGGGGCTTTATATACTTGGGCCTGGACCAGGGCAACGTGTCACGGAGCCAACGCGGAGGCTCCTCCTCCGTGACACGCTGCCATCGCGGAGGGGCTCTGCCTCGGCTCCTTCCGCGATGGTTCGACAGGCTTCTCGTCCGATCTTTTCCCGGGCCTTTCTCCCACACGTATGGCCTTCAAATATGCTTAACCACCGTGGGAATAGGTCATCTAAGTGCCGGGAATTCTATGGGGTATAACACATATATACATCCATATACATAAAAGAAACTTGGGCACATGAACTGAACATGAAAACTAAATAGAGTTTTAGGGCAAAACTGATACCTCAAACTAGAACTGAGCTGGTAGAGAATAAATGTGGGTATTTAGCCATCATATCCGTTTCGGCTTTCCACATAGCTTCCTCAACATGCTGATTCCTCCATAATACTTTAACTGAAGCTACTTCATTGTTCCTTAGACTTCGAACTTGACGATCCAGCATTTCTACCAAAACCTTCTCATAAGGTTGTCTTTCACACCAACACTGTCCACCGGGACAACTAGAGTTGGATCACCCAAACACTTCTTTAAGAGCGATACATGGAAAACAGGATGAACAGAAGCTAATTTTGAGGGCAACTTCAATTCATATGTCACCTTGCCAACCCGTTTCACAATCCGGTAGGGGCCAACATAGCGAGGGCTGAGTTTTCCTTTCCTTTCCTTCCAAACCGCATCACTCCCTTCATGGGAGATACCTTCAGAAACACCCAATCATCCACCTTGAATTCTAATTCTCTCCTTCTCATATCGGCATAGGACGTTTGGTGACTTTGAGTTGTTTTCAACCTGTACCGTATGAGCTGAACCTTCTCCATAGCCTTATGGATAGAATCTGGTCCTATCATTGCCGCTTCACCAACTTTGAACCAACCAATGGCGATCTACATCTACGCCCATAGAGAGCCTCAAACGGAGCCATCTGAATACTGGAATGGTAGCTGTTATTGTATGCAAACTCGATAAGAGGCAATGATCATCCCAACTACCCTTGAAGTTAATCACGCATGCTCTCAACATGTCCTCGAGAGTCCGAATTGTCTGTTCCGCTTGACCATCGATTTGCAGGTGAAATGCTGTGCTGAGCTTAACTTTAGTACCAAGTCCTTTCTGAAACGACTTCTAGAATTGAGAGGTAAATTGGGTACCTCTGTCTTATATGATGGACAAGGGCACTCCATGCAATTGAACTAGCTCCTGGATATATAGTTTGGCATAATTCTCCACAGCATTCATGGTTTTGACCGGTAGGAAATGAGCGGCCTTGGTCAACCTGTCTACCACAACCCAAATGGAGTCATATTATCGATGAGTACGAGGTAAACCTGTGATGAAGTCCATATTGATTTCTTCCCACTTCCAAGTAGGAATACTGATATCCTGAAGCATGCATCTCGGTCTCTAATGCTCAACCTTTATTTGCTGACAGTTCGGACACTTGGCTACGAACTCCGCGATGTCCTTCTTCATGCCATTCCAACAATAGACTTCACGTAAGTCATGGTACATCTTGGTGGCACCTGGATGGATTGAATACCTGGATCCATGAGCTTCGTGCAACATCCAATTCCTCAAATCATCAACATCCAAAACACATAAGTGACCCTGGTACCGAAGCACACCATCTCCCCCTTGGAGAAGACCTCTACATTCTGATTTTGAATCGCTTCCTTTAACATTACCAAAATAGGGTCCTCATCTTATCGAGCTTTTACATCGATCATCAATGATGATTCTGATCCGTTCTAAACAATAACACCGCCATAGGTTGAGTCAACCAACCTAACTCCCAACCTTGCGAGCCGATGCACATCCTTTACTAGCTCCTTCTTTCCCTCATCCACATGGAACACATTCTCCATAGGGAGTCTACTAAGTGAGTCTACCACTACATTGGCCTTACCCGGATGGTAAAGCATACTCATATCATAGTTCTTGAGTAACTCCAACCACCTCCTTTGCCGAAGATTGAGATCCTTCTATGTAAGCACATATTGTAAACTCTTATGGTCCGTAAACACATCCACATGAACCCCGTACAAATAATGTCTCCAAATATTCAAGGTGAATACCACTGCGGCCTATTCAAGATCATGGCCCGGGTAAATCTTCTCATGAACCTTCAGCTGCCTAGAGGCATATGTTATAACTTTTCCGTGCTGCATCAATACACACCCAAGTCTGATCCTTGAAGCATCACAATACACTACGAACCCATCAGTACCCTCCGGTAGAGTTAACACCGGTGATGAGGTAAGTCAAGTCTTCAACTCTTGGAAGATCTTCTCACAAGCCTCCAACCATTGAAATATCACCTTCTTTTGGGTAAATTCAGTCAACGATGTTGCAATCGATGAGAAACCTTCCACGAACCTTCGATAGTAGCCAGCTAAACCCAAGAAGCTCCGAATATCCGAAGGATTCACCGGTTTAGGCCAATTTTTCACTGCTTCTATTTTCTGAGAGACCACCTTTATGCCTTCACTTTGATACCATATGGACCAAAAATGCCACTGAGTTCAACCAAAACTCACACATGCTGAATTTGGCATACAATTGACGATCGTTGAGAGTCTGCAGCACTACTCTCAAAGGAGTGACATGCTCCTCCTCGCTCCGAGAGTATAAAAGGATTTCATCAATAAAAATAATCACGAAGATATCGAAGTATGGCTTGAACACCCTTTTTATCAAGTCCATAAAAGCTGCAGGGGAATTTGTTAGTCCAAAAGACATAACTACAAACTCATAGTGACTATATCGCGTCCTGAAGGCTGTCTTCAGGATGTCGCTCTCCCGAACTCTAAGCTGATGGTACCCAGATTTGAGATCTATCATTGAGAAACACTTGGCACCCTGAAGCTGGTCTAATAAATCATCAATCCTGGGTAGACGATACCTGTTCTTGATGGTGACCTTGTTCAATTGCCAATAGTCAATACACATATGAAGAGAACCATCTTTCTTTTGGACAAAGATAATTAGTGCACCCCATGGGGACTTTCTTGGTCTAATGAAACCCTTATCTAATAGGTCCTTCAACTGTTCCTTCAACTCCTTTAGCTTAACTGTGAGAATTTGTGGTCATCAGTCTTGGCCCTCTTGGCCTCCCTATCTCTCAGATGTTCCGCCTTCATCTATTGGGTGTACAGGACTATCCAAGGGGAATCCATATCCTGGTGGAGCGTAACTGTCCTATAATTCCTTGTCCAAACAGCCCACCACACCACGAACGAATCTGCTCACCCGCGCTCTCTGATTAGCCACTAAGTCTAGGGCGTACTTCGATAGGCGAGTGAACACAAGGGCATACTCCTGCACTGTCATCCTCGCTTGCTTAATATTCACAAACTTGGCTGCTTTAGCTCCCTCATCTCATGAGGGAAGAACTGATCTCAGAATGCAACATGGAACTCCTCCCAAGTGACAGGACCTTCCCCGGCGGCCCTACTATCTTTCCATTGACGAAACCAGATGTGTGCGACCCCTTTTAGCTAATATGAGGCCAACTCTGCACACTCAACTCCATTCACCCCCATGACTTGGGTGATCTTCACAATCTCATCTATGAACTCATGTGGGTTCTCATCTACTTTTGACCTGAGGAACTCTAGCGTGTTCATTCTCAAGAAATCCCTGACTCGAGCCGCCGCTGCATTACTATTTTGTGGAACATGCACAACTGCTGCGGATTAACCTGATCGGTCAAGGCCTACGCGAGCATCTAAATAGTTGCCCTAAATTCAGCATGTGCAACCGGCTCCGGTGCATGGTGCTCCTGGACTGGTAGGACCTGCTGGTGCCTGTTCCTGTTGCAATCCTCGTGGTCGTCTCCATTCCCTATTCTTCTACCATTTACAATTAGGGAGCCATGATTTTGCAATCGCGAATACCACGAATTAGAAGGATAGGAAGACATTTCATCGCATGACATAGATCATGAAAGAAAGAAACATTTCCTAAACGTTTTGTAGCCTCTTCATCATAAGTGTGGCGAGCTTCACACCCACGAAAAAGACTCTACTTAAAGCGGCTCTTAGACACCCTTGGAAACTTCAAACCTATGGCTCTGATATCAAGTTTGTCATGACCCGAATGGAGGCCCAGATCGCAACATGGGACAAGGAGCCTCGAGAGACTCCAAATCGACCCATGGCATGAACATACATCTAACTCAATTACTAAAAACTGAAGAATCAACATAATAATCTTAGCGAAAGTCTATAATAAATATAACATCAGAATACACAATCTAAAGCTGAATACATCCTTTTGTCTGAAAAGCCTCTAAACATGATGAGTTGATGGGGCAAGACCCCAACTAACTTGAATAGGCTGAAAACTGAAAACACATAGAGAAATCTAAACAAGCATGGTCCTCAGGAGATGAGGACTCACCATGCGTAAGATGCTAACTCTGAAACTGACTATCAACAGGGTTGGGTCTGAGTGTCGGGTCCTGTATCATGAAACAATACAACATAGAGTATGCGGTCAGTACATGGAATGTACCGAGTATGCAAGGTCAGTAAAACTGCTTAAATAAGTAAAATCATTTAAAACATGCATAATGTAAATGATAAACAATAAGAATCTGAGAGTAGGGCTTGCATGAATTCTTTCTGAAATCATGATCTCTCCATAACATAACATAACATCATAACTAAATCGATTGCCTCAAAGATGAAATCTGATAGTCATGAGTAAAACTTAACATTGAGTCAAACCTGTTTTAGAACATGTATAGATATATAAATCTCATGAATAATGAACATGCGTAACTGAAATCATGAGGAACAATGGGAGACTCGTCTTTCAACCGGCATACCACGATAGAGCTTACGTGGTCCCAACTGTCACATTCAAGTGGGAAGAGCCGCCCAAAGCCTTTCCAGGGCAAGGGATGATACCATGATATCGATATCAAGCTAGTGGCCCAATAGGGCAGGGGATAGCTCGCGAGGGAGGTCCCAAAGTAATATATATATATATATATATATATATATATATATATATATATATATATATAAGTATAAACCTACATTGGCGCGTAGTTCTGAGGCATAGGGTGATCGACCCTTAGCCTACTCGGCGCTAGACACTACTCCCAAAAACATGCATATGCTCTCCATCGTTTTTCAACGAAGCTCAACATCGTCTATTGATTAAGCCCAATAATCAAATACAACTCAAATCTGAAATCATGCATATGAGAAGCTTTAACTCAAACCATACCACAAGCTAAAAAAATAATTGGGAGTTTTCGCTCTAAAACCATGTGGTAAGCTTAATTCGTGAAATCATAAATCATACTTGAACATGTGGACATTTCCCAATACTTTCACATGATGGAAAATACTCAATTTACATTGAATATATGATTATAAATATGGGAAGCTTGAAAACATGTTTTTCATCATAATATCTCATCATAATCATGCATTTATCACAAATCTCATCTTTCATAAACTTCTCATCAATGGGCTTTTTAATTCATAAAACTGAAACATGATTTTTAATAAAAAACAATATAACACTTGCCCATGAATCATAATTCAATAGTAGAAACATATTTAAATCATACCCATATAGAAAATCAGGAAATTCATGTATTGGATTAAAACCCCATAGATTTGACATAGGAAATCATGATTTTGAGAGGGATTGGGCATGGGTGTGAAATTATTCAACCATTCATAACCCTACATACCTGATTATAGCTGATTCTTACACTTCCTTACATGCCTAAGAAGAAATTGAAGAGAACCTTTAAGGATTTGCCTTGATCACTTCTCTAGACTACCGCTCTTGCATGCATGAATGAAAATGGCCTAAAATGAACTTAACCCTCTTAAAAGACATCATTCATAACTTAAAACGACGTATTTTAGGCCTTAGGATCTTAGGAATTATGGAAAATCCCTTATTAAATTCGCAGAAACTAACTGCCAGTTAGTCCCCACAAGGGACATGATGACTCGTCGCCTCTGGCCACGACTTATGGCATCGTCCATCAAGTACACTGCTTATCAAGTCATCTGGGCTTGTCATGGTTGACATCACGATTCATTGCTAGTGACCACAACTCATGGTCACCACCGGTCATGTACACTCCCTCAATCTCAATTAGACTTTACCCTGCTGGTCACGACTCATCCCACGATTTGCGGTGACTGATCATGACTCGTGGGGTCCTTCTGTTAGGTACACTACCCTCTTCTTTCTCTTTTCTCACTTATCACTCCTCACGACTGACCTAACGAGTCATAGGGCCTGACCACGTCTCATGGTCATGTCTGTGGAGAGTTAAATTTCCAAATTCCAAACTCTTCTCCTGAGCCTCACCATGAGTCACATCACAACTTGTGGGCTGCTCTCATGGGTCATCTCACGACCCATTCTAAGCCTAATGCCAGTTTTTAAACTTTTCTCCATTTCAACTCCCGAGTTTGATCTTTTCAGCTTTCGGAGTATAACAGGGGGGATGGTATACTAGATATCAGGGTCGTTTATGTATTCTGGGTGTTGATGACTTGAGGGAGCAGATGTTGCTTGAGGCTCATGGTTCGAGATATTCTATACATCCAGGTGCCACCAAGATGTATTGTGACCTACGAAAAGTTTATTGGTGGAATGGCATGAAGAAGGACATAGCAGAGTTTCTGGTAAGGTGTCCAAATTGTCAACAGGTGAAAGTTGAGAATCAAAGACCTGGAGGTGTGCTTCAAGACATTAGTATCCTTACCTGGAAGTGGGAGGAAATCAATATGGACTTCATTACAAGGTTGCCTCGTACTCGTCAATAGTATGACTATATTTGGATGGTTGTATATAGGTTGAATAAAGCAGCTCCCTACCGCTCAAGACTACTGACTCAGCGGAGGATTATGCTAAACTGTATAATCAGGAGTTAGTTCGGTTGCATGGAGTTCCCTTATTCATCATATCATATAGAGGTACTCAGTTTACCTCCCGGTCTGGAGATCGTTTCAGAAGGGACTTGGTACTTAGGTCAAGCTTAGTACAACTTTTCAGCCTTAAACAGATGGTCAGGATGAACAGACCATTCAGACTCTTAAGGATATGTTGAGAATGTGTGTGATTGATTGCAAGGGAAGTTGGGATGATCATTTACCTCTAATCGAATTTCCATATAACAATAGTTACCATTCCAGCATTCAGATGGCTTCATTTGAGGCTCATTATGGGTGGAGGTATTGATCGCCTATTGGTTGGTTTGAAGTCGGTGAAGCTACATTGATAGGAACGGATTCAGTTTATGAGGCTATGGAGGAGGTTCAACTTATAAGTGAAAGGTTAAAAACAGCTCAGAGTTGCCAAAAGTCCTATGCGGATGTGAGGAAGAGAGAGCTTGAGTTTGAAGTTGATGGTTGGGTGTTTTTGAAGGAATCTCCCATGAAGGGAGTGATGAGATTCGGAAAGAAGGGGAAACTTAGTCCCTATTATGTTGGCCCGTACATGATCATGAGACGTGTTGGCAAGGTGGCTTATGAGTTAGACTTTCCCTCAGAATTAGCTTCAGTACATCCAGTTTTCCATGTGTCACTCTTTAAAGAAGTGCATGGGTGATCCGGCTTTGGTAGTTCTGATGGAGAGCATAGGTGGGAAGGATAGCCTTAGCTACAAAGAGGTTCCAGTTGAAATGCTTGATCTTCAGGTTCGGAAGCTAAGAAATAAAGAAGTAGCTCAGTAAAGGTTCTGTAGAGAAATCAGCATGTTGAGGGAGCTACATGGGAAGCCGAAGCATATATGGTGGCTAAATACCCGCATCTATTCCCTTCCGATTCAGTTCTGACTTGAGGTATCAGTTTCCTTCTTAGTACTTTATTCAGTTTCATGTTCAGTTCATGTGTTCCAATTTCTTTCGTGTCAGTGTATGTATCTGTGATTCACAAATTTAGTTCAGTCATGTATTTCAGTGCTGAGTCAGTCACTTTGTCAGTTTTCAGCTATAGATGTTCAGTATTTGGGATGACAGGCTTTTCCCAGTGATTTAGTATGTTTACCCCACATTCGAGGACGAATGTTCCCAAGGGGGAGATATTGTAATATCCCAAAAGTGCCTAAGACTAGACTCGGAATTTGGGAATATGATCAGAAGAAAATGCTTGAAAAATGACTCAGACTTTCTCGTGGTACAAGTTGTGAGACCAAGTGATGAGTTGTAGGAGGAGTCATGAAGAAGACTTGGAGTCTAGGTATCCAGACCATGAGTCACACCACGAGTCATGGTTATGTGGGTATGGCTCGTGGTCAGGGTCATGGGGGAGGTGAAGTCATGAGTGATGTTATGACCCATGGTAGGAAACCACGAGTCGTGGGATGAAGTCTTGGTGAGAATCCAGGAAGGTTGCTAGGTGACCAGTAGTGATCACGAGTGGCGACCACGAGTCGTTACTTCGTGGTACGACTCGTGGTGAGGCCCATGATGACTGGCATTGTTCAATTTTCAAATTTTTCATTAAGGATATTTTCATAAATCCTAAGCTCTAAGGTCCTAAATTACGTTGTTTTAAGCTCTGTTAAGAGGATTTCAAGAGGTGTAGACCTATCCTAATTCATTCAACTCCCATGCATGCAAGAGTAGGGGTCTCTCTTTGAAATCAAGCCTAGAGCTCTCCAATTTCTTCATCAATTCCTTTGAGCTTTCAAGGGAGAGTGTAAGATCAGATTACCCAGGTATGTAGGGTTGTGAATGAGAGTCCCTCTTCACTCTCATGCCCCAATTTTCCTCGATGTTCAAGTATTAAAGTAAATTTGATGATCTTATGGGTTTTTAACCCCAAATTCATGGACTTCTTTTTGATTTGATTATGGGTCAATCCTCTTTATGTTCTAAATGTTGTTTTAAGATCTATGGGTAGATTTTGTATTTAAATTGATTATAATTTTTATGATTTCAAATCTAAGTCAATCTATGCCCAATTATGCAAAGTTTCATGAAAAATTAAGTTATGATTCTATTATGGTTTTAATCTTCCTAAGCCTAAATTATGATTTATGATATGATTTCTCTTCAAGTACTTTTCATGAATTTATGAATGTCAAGTATATGAATTCCACCATCATGCATGTTTTCATGATTTATGAATGTATGACTTTGGGCCGACTCACAGGCCCTTATTCATGGCTAATCATGTATTTCAAGTATGATCAAGTATGTTATGATTTATTTGGCCATGAACTTCATGAACGATTTTATGATTACGATATGAACCCTCATGTGCATGATTTTAGGAGCAGTGTCTAGCATCGAGTAGACCCGACATTCAGGTAAATCCCGTGGTCTCAAAACTACGTGCCACCATAGGTATATGTATTCATGGATTTGCCTCTTGTGATATCACATCATGCATGTCCCTTGCCTGGCAAGCCTGGGACGGCTCTGCCTACTTGAGAGAGATATCTGGGGCATCATGTAAGCTCTATCATGATGGTGTTTGTTAAGACGAGTTCTCCCATTGTTCCTCATGACTTATGCGTTGTTATGTTTATGTTATTTTGGATCAAGTCATGTTTTTATAAGGTTTCTCTTATGACTATGATTATGACTAGATTATGAATGATTTGAAAACCTTGAGCACTCATGTTTATATTATGATATTCACTTCATGTTCATACTATCCTACTCTGATGAACTCTTATATATTTTAATTGTCCATTTTTACCTTACATACTCAGTACATTCCAAGTACTCACTGCATACTCTATGTTGTATCGTTTCATCATCAGGTCTGAGGGATCAGTCTCAGTCGCATCACTAGTCTTGCTTTCATCTCAGACCTATTTAGCCAGTGTTGGTGTGTCCTCATCCTTTGAGGACATTCAGTTATCCATGGTTATGTTATTCTGTTACAGATTTTGTCGAGCTAGTTGGGGATGCTATCCCATCAGCTCATCAGTTATGTTAGAGGCTTTTCAGATAGTATGTAAAATATCAGCTTGTCGGTGCTGACTCTGTTTCATCTTGATATGTATGCAGACTTCCGTTTAAGCATGTTTTATTATTTCATTTTCTACTTGTTGTATGCTCTTAGTTGCTATGTTCATGTCATAGGTCCACTTGGAGCCTCTCGGGGTTCCTTGTCCCATGTCACTATCTGGGCCTATGTTCGGGTCGTGACAACCCCACACTTAAAAAGGTGCACTATTCTCAGTGCATACAAAATCACATCATAAAGGGAGAGAAAAATAACTTCCTGGTCTCTAAGCATCATCCTGCATGGCACCTATAGCATCCTTCTCCTCCTCCATGTCTAGATCATCAACACCATCAATAAAGACTATAGCTGCATCATCATCAAGTGGCTCCTCAAAAGTTGGGCCCACTTGGTACATCAACATAGCACTCTCTGTGAGCGGGTACTGTGCCTCTAAAGCCGACATCTCCTCTGTAGTGGCTGGTCGACCTCCTATCTTCAGTTGTTATTCTAGCATCTCAAACATATGACCATATTAACTCTCATCTCGGGCCTGCCGATCAGCTATAGTAAGAGAGGGACCTATGGAAGGAGCAATCTCCTTCACCTTTGTGATGTTTATCATCTGTCCAGCCAAATGTCCTGCCAAAGGTAAAACAAGGTCTGCATCCTCCTCCTCGATACCTGCCTCCCTCAAGTAAATGGTCAAGAGACTACCATGACAATATTTCCATCTACAATTGTCTTGTGATCTCCTCATATTGTGGCAAATCACAACACCAAAATTAGTCGGTATCCCCTTGATCAACATGTACACCAAGACAATCCGCTCACGAGTAACCTCTGTCAAATGTGTCCCAGGAGAAAGATAGCACATACCAACTTCACCCACATCTTTGCCTCCCTATTCAAATAAGCAAACACAAGTGTGGAATGGGTGCCATTTTGATCCCTCTCCCATCAGGTGGATGAGTGCTTACCGCACAAAGTGTAGAGGATGTCTCTATATGGCAGCTTCTCCAACAAGATGAAATACTCCAAAGGGTCTACTGCAGGTATCCCTAAGAAAGCATTGAACCTCTTAGCTATGAATCGCACCACCTGTCCTCTGATCTTGATCTTTGTACTCTCTTCAAATGAGGTTTCCCAATTTGCATATAATTTTCTCACCAAAGTGAGGTTGCACCTCTCTGGCTCATTGAAGATATAGCCAGCTCCTAACTCATGTATCTTTTCCCAAATAGCCGGGAACTCAAGTGCCCAGAGGCCTTCATCTATCCAGTTCTTAGGTGCATACTTGGATTCTTTTTGAGTGTTAAACCAAGTAAGCCCATGAGGCTCAACTGCTTTCGCTCCAAATCTCCTTGCAGGGCTTGCTTTGGGAGCCGAGGAGCAAGCTTCTGTTTTTCTAGGTCTACCCCTCTTTCGGCTCTTCTCAGCTACATTCTCCTTTCCTTTTGGTGCCATGGTACCTATCAAGCAAAAAATCAAGAACTTTACAAAATTAGTTTGTGAACCAAATGGCTAACTAACTAAGTGTGGAAGGTGCAAAAATTCACCCCACACTTAATTTGCTAGTGCATTATGTGAGAATTTAACAAATAGGGTACTCAAGACTTCCCCCATCATCATCTAATCTCAACAATCCAATTTAATTCACTAACTCATACTATATCAAGTTCATCAATTTTTCTTTCTTTTCAACTCTCCTCTAGCTTTTAACTTTTAATCAAGAATGCACTATCTAGGCTATCCCTCTCACTTTCCTTCTCCAATTCGCGATTCAAGTAATTCATGTACTGGAGTAACAATATTCAATTCAATCAACCAACAATAAACAATTTACTACCATTCAACACGAATTAGTTAAGAATTTCCCCAACTCAAGTAATTATCACATTCAAAAATTCAAAGCTTCATGTATTTTCTCTCTCCACAATCAATGCACCTACCCACCAACATTCAAAAATTTAATTCACCTACCCCATCATCCCCACAAGTTCAAATCGCCATATTCAACCAAGAATCAAGCTACCCAACAAAGATAATATATAATCATGGAAGAATTTAAGACTCTAAGCTCATAAAATTCAAAACATGAAACTGAAGTTTTTCACCAACAATGGTGATTTTGGGTTCTAAATCTTGGGGAAGAAGGGTGTGGGAGCATGCTTGCATCATTAATCAATCAAGACAGAAGAAATATACTTACTTGAGTTGAAGATGAGAGCTTCACCAAAGCTTTGGAGAGACAACAATGGAGGGGAGGGGAAATGGGAAGCTACGACTTTAAGGGAGAGAGAGAGAAATTTTTGGTTTTTGTTTTTTTTTTCAACTTTTTGAGGGAAAAGTATGAATGAGACTTTAAATAAAAGGTGGAGCATGGGATTTTATGTAATTTTAAGGTCTTTTGAGTCAATATTGACCAAAACGTTTCGGCCAGATACCCCTTGGTGCGCCGCCCCCTCTATCGCATCATAGACTTAGAAATTTTTTTTCCTCTGGAGATAGGGGCTGGCGCGGTGTGCCACCTATAGCCTCACCTGACAAAAATTTGTTTCTTCTAGGAATTATCTCCTGGCATCCCATGCCAGGCGTCTCACCCCAGACTTATATAGTTTTTAGCTCAATGTCCCAGCTTGTTCTTTCCTCTTACGCCCTATTCGTCTCTACAAAACAAATTAAAACATACAAAATGTACAAAAAAAAGGATGGGTTATGGCACGCCCCAAAACTGGGTAGGGCGCAACTGGCAGTCAAGTCATGATTGATTGAGAAGTCGGTTATATAGCGTCTGAAAATGTAACACTAAGGCCGACCAAGCCACCTATCGTAACCAACCAAGATAAATACTAGATACATAAAGTCTCTATAATGAATAATATGCAATCTAGAAAGCCGACAAGGCTGCAATAAAGCTAAACATAGCAATGGAAAACCAACACGACTACACAATCAAAACTACTATACAAACTAGTCAACATCAGCCTCTACAGAGTAAATAAATTGAAATGCATGGGAGAGGGCCCCGGCCTACCCCTGTGGTACACAAAACTCAAAATAGTCAAAACCATGACATGGGTCGTGGAAGAGAGGAGCATACCACTATTCTGCTGAAATCTAGCTCCTATTGTGTCTGATGATCTAAGCCTCGGCCTGTATCTACAGCATGATTGTAGGAGGGGTCTCTAGATGAAGGGACGTCGTACAATTAAAATATACTGGTATGTAAGGCTAAAAATTGTAACATATAAGATAGCAATGATAACTGAGCCAGAAATGAGAATAGTAACAACCCGAACTATTGAAAATCGAAACCTGATGATAACTCAATATTGAAGTGTAAATACAACCATCTAATGCACAATAAGAACTATAACTGAAACGTCAGCGGCCATCCAACCATAAAATCTATATAAAATTCATCCAGCCAGTGTAACAAACTGGGATAAAAATAAAAATGCCTCCAGCTGGTATACCAAATTGGGGTAAAATTAGTCCAACCGGTGTACCATACTGGGTAAAATAAAAATACCTCTAGTCGGTGTACCACACTGTAACACCCCAAATAATTCTAAGATCAAATTCCAAGCTTAAGGTGGGTAGAACTAAGGCAGAAAATGGAAACTTTGCAGGATGAGCAGGTGGCGACGAGCGACTTGACGAGTCTCCTGGGCAGGCCATGACTCATCAGGTTGGTCGTTAGGTGGGCTAGGTGTTTGGGAAAGGTCTCTGGCAGTGGAGGTGATGGGTGCGGGAAATGAGTCGTCGTGTGGGAGCGTGACTCATGAAGTGAGTCATCGGTGGAGTTGTGAATTTGGTGAACTTGGGGCAGTGGACTTGACGGCTCGGTCCCCACGAGTCGTTACCTGACCCCATGCCTCGTGGGGTCTGGCAAGGTGACTTCCTGCATTTTCCAGGGGAGTTTATGTAAAATCTTATGCTCCTAACTTCTAAACCTTATCATTTTGAGTGCTATTTGGGATGTTTTTAAGAGTTCTTTTAGTCTAAACTTTCATTCTCTCAAGATACCTCTCAAAGCCCTTCTTCCTCTTTTCCTCTCAAGATTCAAGGACCTCACCAAGGTGTTCCTCAAAGCTTCAAGACCAAGCTCAAGTGGGGGATTCTCCGAAGCAGGTATGTGGGTTTTTCTACAAGGATATTCTTCCATCCTTGTGCCCCAAAATGTTTTATCAAAAAGCCCAATTTCGATTATTCTAGAAGAGCATGACTTAGGGTTTCTAAATTGATGGAGAATTCTTCTACTATTCTCTAAATTCCAAGACCTATTATGATTATGAGTTGATTACGATGTAGAATAAGTGGGTTACCTTGAATTATGGGTTGGGTGATGAAAAATGTGGGGTTATAGAATGTTCTTCACAAATGGATGAAAATTTTAATAAGGCTTTTTATTATTGTTCACTCAATTATTGTAATTACTTGCACCCATGTTTAAATTATGTGAAGATTGTATGATTATCCCTAAGAACTTGAATGTGCCATTAATAGACATGTTGAGAAGAAAGTAGAGTTTATGGGCTTGAATAATTGAAATTAAAATATGTATGTCTCTTATGTCTTCGATGGAATTTATTGGGCATGAGGTAAATCCATGATAATGGTCTAATTAATGCCTCCCTTCTCATGAATTGGAGTAATCTCGAAAATGGGTCTTACGAAATGAAGATGTATGCTTCTCCCATGATCTCGTTGAATATGTATAAGTTATGAGTCAAGTACATGGTTTCCCCTAAATCTAGAATTATATGACTCAATGTATGTGTGTTAAGGTATGAATCGGATCTATGGATCATGAATGAATTACGATATATGTCGAATGGTATGAGTCTGAAACTTAAAATGTTGTGAATGTATTATGCATGATGTGAATCTAAAGATGTTCAGTAATGTAAGACCTTTGAGGAAATATTGATATGGCTCCATGACGATATGTATTATGATGATAAAGCATGAGAATGATATTTTAGAATATTGGGTTGTTGTTAGTAGAAAGTAGCCCCAGTCCTTTCGAAATGAATGTTGTATGACGGGAATTAGTAAATGCTCCTATCTGTGGTTAGTTGCAGTAGTTTAGTATATATATGATCAGATGTTATATTAATAGCCTGCATGTTTTAGTCCAAACGGGGAACTTCCTTAGTTGAGAACGTTTCCCTTAGTCGAGAACGTTTCCCTTAGTCAGTCTGGAACACTCCTTAGTTGAGAATGTGTTCCTTTGTGTAGATAGGGATACTCCTTAGTTGATAATGTGTTCCTTGTGCAGATTGGGACACTCCCTAGTTGAGAATGTGTCCTTTAGTAAGACAGGGACTCTCCATAGTAGAGAATGACTCCCTTAGCTCATGTTATCAATTTAAATCAGTTGTGGTAGAAGGCAGTCTCAGTCATTGGTAGATGTTAAGTATATGACCTTTATGCATGATTTTGATGATGTTTCCATGGAATGAGATCCTAAGGAAAGTTCCATGTATGTATATGTATAAATGGCTCTCAAGAGGATTGATGCATGTTAAATCAGTTATGTTAATGTACTTGGTCATTTCCTTATCGTATACTTGTGTGTTTATTGATCTATGATATCTCGCATGCTTATTCCAAGTACAAACCGCACGCCTTTTGTGCTATATCATCTCATGATATAGATTCAGGTTTTCGGACTCAGCCTCGCGGTTAGACACGCTCCATCCCTATTCAGCTGCTAGTGGCGAGTCCTCATCTTTTGAGGAAATGATTTACGTGTACATTTTCGTCATGTTCAGCTTTCAGATTTTAGGAGTTAGCTGGGGGTTTGTCCCAGCAACTTATCAGTTCAGTAAAAGGCTTTCAGACTTGTCTAGACAGATTCAGCATTGTATGGAAGTGTTGTTAAATTGTCCTTATGGTTTATATTAAACTCTTGATATTAGCTTCCGCTTATTCATGTTGTTAGTCATGTCTGTAGTTAAGTGTATGCCATGATTATGCCATGGGTCGACTTGGAGCCTTTCGGGGTTCCTTGTCCCGTGTTACAGCTAGGGTGTGAACTCGGTCTGTGACACACACCGGGGTAAAATCAATAAATCTTAACAAAATCATAAACGGAGTCGATATGGCTTATACTGCACCAAATTAACACATATAGCATAGATATGATGACTACTAAATATGTCTCCTGCATAATCCTCCTTCATAATGCATAACTGCAAGTGAGCACATATAACATGTTAAGCTAGAAAACAAAACTTAAATGCATGTATTTAAAAATTGTATAAATCATAAGGAACTACGAATGACCTGAGACTTTCAACAAGATTTATAATCGTGTTCAAAGGACATTAAAGCTCGAAGACTCATTATGTCACCACCCGAACATAGGCCCGGACGAGACACGGGACAAGGACCTCGAAAGGCTCCAAGTCGACACATGGCATAAACATAACATCTAAATCAGTAGGATAAAGCGAAAAATCAACATCACTAACATAACATGAAATAAGAACTAGAATTTAAATCATACATGACAAGCTGATTACTACCAAAATTTGAAAGCTTCTAACATATTTGATGGGTTGATGGGACAACACCCCCAAGTAACCCAACAAGTCCGAAAACTGAAAGACATAATACAACTGATAAGATAAGGCCCTCGCCAGGTGAGGATTCACCAAGATATACTGAGAATGGCTAACTCTGGAAGTCTTACTAGCGGGACTAAGCCTGAATTTCGGAGCCTATATCATAAGACGATACAACATAAAGTATGCGTTCAGGACTAGAAATGTACCGAGTATGCAAGGTAAGTATAACAGACAGTTTAAAATATGTAAGAATTCATAAGAGTGGGAAAACATGATCATAATGTCAATATCATAATGTAAACTTTAGGCTCAAGGTTTTCAAAACATTCACAAATCATTCATATCATAATCGTAAGAGAAAATATTTATTAAACATGACTTACTTGAACCAAAGTATATAATCATAACCATACATAAATTATGAGGAACAGTGGGAGATTCTTATAACTGACATACCCCATATGAACACACATGGAGCCCGACCTGTAAACCCCTAGTGGGGATGGTGTTCATACCTTTCTAAAGGTAGAACTATGAAAATAAGTGTGATATCACTCATGAAAGGCCCATTATGGCATAGGGACAGTTGCAAAGGAGGTCCCATCATGGCTACATTGGCACGTAGTTCTGAGATTCGGGGTATGCTTGGACCCCGGGTCTACTCGGTGTTAAATACTACTCCCAAAATATATATAGTGCTCATAAAATAATATACATGAGATTCATAGGCTAGTAAAAATCATGATAATCAAAGCATACTTGAAATACGTGAACTAGCCTTGAAATAAGGCCCGTGAGTTGGCCAAAATCATAAATCCATAAATCATGAAGTTCAAGCAAACTTGTAAAACATGTATATACTTGATATCTCATAAACATGGTAAGTAATTTAGAGAAATCATATCATAAGTCATAAATAATAATTGGTTAATTAACATCAAAATCAAAATGGAATCATAACTTGAACTTTCATGAAATATGCATAATTGGGCATAGTTTAGAGGAATTTAAATCTAAATAGCTATAAAATCTACCCATGATTCATAAAACATGAATTTGTACATGAGAGGGATTAACCCATAGGTAGATCAAAAGTATTTCATAAGAATTAGGATAAAACCCCATAGAATTATCAATAGAATTTCATGAATTAGAGAGGATTTTTGGCATGGGTGTGAATAATTTCACCCATTAATAACCCCACATACCTGAGAAGAACTTATTCTACAACTCTCTTGATTTCCCAATGAAGAATTGATCAAGAACTTGGAGAACTAGACTTGATCACCTCTCTAAAGCCTCTAAACTTGCATGCATGAATTAGGAATAGCTTAGAATGAACTTACCCTTCTTAATACACCCTATTCTGACCTTAAAACGTTGTAGTTTAGACCTTAGGATCATAAGAATTACGGAAAAGCCCTTAATAAACTCGCAGGGAAAAACTGACTGCCAGTCTCATTGAGGGACTGGACGAGGCGTTGTCCATGGCCATGACTCATGGTGCTCATCTGTTGCCTCCACTGGAAATTTCATCTAAGTTATCACCACGAGGCACCCTACAATTCATTACCGATGACTATGACTCGTGGTCACATCCCGTCCTCTACCCTGGCAGATTTACCAGGGGTTTACCACATGCAACACCACGATTCGTGGTGCTCCCAATGAGTCGTGGTGAGAACCTGTTAAGTGCACTGTCCCAAACATCCTCTTCCTTCAGCCTTCCCTGACCACGGCTGACTTAATGAGTCGTGGGGCTGACCACAACTCGTGGTCATGCCCGTGGTCACTCAAAACTTGAATTTCCATCTTAATCCAAACTCCTCACCACGAGTCACTTAACGACTTGTGGTCATCCTGATGGGTCACATGACGACTCGTTCTATGACCTGGTGTAGAAAATCCTATTTCTCCATTTCAACTCTCGGGTATGATCTTAGGGATTTTGGGGTATAACAATATCTCCCCCTTGGAACATTCGTCCTCGAATGTTGAAAATCATACAGAAAAGCAGAAAAATGCAACCATCATACTCAAATACTGAGCATACATGTTGTAAACTAACGGAGTGACTGACTCCGATTGGAACTACATGATGAACTGAATTCACGAATCATACATACATGCTTTGACATGAAAGAAACTAGGGCACATGAACTGAACATGAAACTGAATAGAGTACTTAGGAGGAAGCTGATACCTTAAGCTGAAACAGAGCCGGTAGGGAATAAATGTGGGTATTTAGCCATCATATCTGCCTCGGCTTCCCACGTAGCTCCCTTATAGACTTTAAGGCTAATGAAAAGAAGGAATAAATCTTAGTTCATACAATTCTGGACAAAAGAAAGAAATCGGCTAAAGGCTCAACGGGCTGACTAGGGTGTACAACATATAAAAAGGAAGAACTTGACAAGAAAAAAATGGAAACTAACGGTTAAAACAAAGAAATGCCTACATCCTTTCCGACACTACACCTCCTTCATTTCGCTTTGTATACACGCCAGGCAAGTTCTAGACAATTCACAATGACATGGAATAGCAAAACCTCACTCACACTTCATGCACATGCTCGAATCAAGATGCATTCACAGACTCTTTAATTAGTCAAGTACATGAATTTAAGATTAAGCCTCAATCATAATGAACCAAATTCTATAGCCTAGGTAACTCAACATATCTACACAATTGCATGCTTTCAAACGAATCACTTTCGCATTTCGAACATCAATTACACACGCAACAAAATTTTAGCAACCATAAGCAACTACAGTTTATTGATGCAATCCACCAAAGAAACTAAAAACAAATCATCTACTCCTATCGACTACATTTCCCTTAAGACGGTCGTCATCCATCCATCATAGGGAATGTTCACTAACTATGACATCGGTTCAATGGGACTATTCTCGGTAAAAGAACCGAAAACAAACTCCGAGAAACCCAAAAATAAAACTTCAAAATTTTTGCAACACATCGATCATTTCGATGAAAAAAATATTTACAATATATGTTGATAAGTGCAACATCCTTTCGCAAAAATATTGAAAAATATCGATCATATCGATAGAGAAAAAATATTTACAAAATTTACAAAATATTTACAAAGGCAACCATAACTTTTTAAAGACACACATCATTAGCCACAAACAAATATATACACATCATTCACAAATCAGTTCACAACAACAGGGAAAGCAAAGACATACACAAACGTTAAGGAAGAATATATAGCAGATTTAGAGCCTATGACCCAACACCTAACTACTCCCCACCCCACACTTAAATCGAACACTGTCCTCAGTGTTCATAAAAATACAAAGCACAAAATTTTGGGTGGTGAAACTCCCTGCTCAGTCGAAATATTCGACTTCCTCATCCGGTGTTGCGGCCTCGTCGCGCATATCTGAATCAGCTCCCTCGCCGTCATCGGACTCCACATCAGAGTCCTCACGACGTGTCTCCTCATCAGTAGGGACGTCGTCGTCAGTCGGTTCCACAAAGGCTGGCCCCACCTTGCATAAAGCTCTGGCGTTCTCGCCAAAAGGGTAGTCCAGCTCCAGCTGCCATAATTCATCCTCGGTGGCTGGTCTCCCACCTATCCGTAGCTGCAGCATCTGCATACCGAACATACGGGCCATATACTGGTCATCACGAGCATGTCGCTCGCCCAGAGTCAGCACAGGTCCGTGTGTAGTGTCGGGGGCCTTGGTCTTTGTCACATCAAGGGCCCGCCGCTCCAACTGCGGAATGTAATCCATGGCTTCTTCCTCAACGTCGAGGCCTCGGAGGAAGGTGGTGATGAGTCCGCCAAACCCGTATCTATGGCCCTGGTGTAGTCTGGCTCTCTTCATGGCGGATATTATAACCGCCCCCACATTAATCTCAAGCCCTTTCATAAGGGCATACACCAGGCAGACACGGTCCCGGGTCACGTCTGTCATATGTACTCCCGGGATCAAACACGAACATACAATTTTTAGCCAGATTCTGGCCTCCCTGTTCATCTGCGAATAAGGCAGAGTCTGGTGGTAACCCCTCTCTTTGTGTCTACTCCATCGGGCTGTGGATCGAGCCCCGCACAATGTACGTCTGATGTCGGCGTACGGTGGGGTGATGTTTAACTGGCGGAGGACGTGGGCGTCTGTGTCCCACACTCCAACGATGGCATTCAGCTGCTGGGGTTCCAGAGTGACAATCTGCCCTCTGATTTTAATAGTGTGGCTTCTGATGGTCGGGTTCCAGTTGGCATAAAATTCCCAGACCAAGTGAAGGTTGCACTCCGTGGGCTCCTGAAAAATAAAGCTGAGCCCAGCTGCTTCAATCCTCTGTACGATGCGAGGGAACTCCTGTGCAAGTGGTTCCCTTGCAATATGTTCCTCCGGGAAGTACTTGTTCTCCTTATGCTTTGCGTACCACTTCTTCCCTTCATCGGTAACCCATCGTGCTCCGTATCAGCGGTGTTGACCGCGTGGAATAGCAGGTGCAGCTGGGACAGCAGTGCCCAGTCTCATTCTCTTTCTGTCGGTGCCTGAGGTTGAAGCACCCTTGCCTTTATCTTGTCGGCTGGCCATTGTACCTGTTAGTTTACACAGACGAGCACAACATTAAGCTAAAAACTTGTTAGTTTTGGCTAAGGTCGGGTTAAACAAAATTTACCCCACACTTAGTCTTTAACAATATTTACAACATGTTAGCCAGGATAGATCTATTTACACCCCAAACACAATCACTATAAACATATTGCTTAGTGCGTTCACAAAAATTCGACAGCATAACGGCTAGCGAACTACTCAGACTTCATACAGCTAACCCAATCCTACCATCGACAGGTATTCACCCATGGCACTTAGCAACAATAACAACAACCAAATAGAAACAACAATACAAACATTTTATATACACTAATCTAAGCAATTCAACCAATTCACATATTACGCAATGTCCCACTAAAAATCGAGAATTAGTCGTCTTTCACCAATTATACAATATTTACCACGACTTATCTCAAATAATAAACACACCCCGGCATCAATTTCGTCAAACTATCAAGTTACCCAAGTTAAAATTCAACAACCCCAAGCACTAGAACTCAATTCGACAATCAACAATGAATTATTCAATCAATCGATAAGTTCACCCGTCAACTACAACAATCCGAACACACTCAATCGCAAAATAATTAACGTCATGTTTAATTTCTACCTAGGGTGATATATCTCACCTCACATGCTCAAAATTGACAAAAATCGCCAAAAATTTGAGATAGACGATGAAAACATACCTTGGAATTGAAGAATCGATAAAGACTTGACGTTTTCCTTGCCTCTTAACGTGGCACGGAGCTTGGGGGTAGGGGAATGGGTGTTTGGTCGCGGAGGGAAGAGGGAATGGGGAAAATAGGGGCGAAATCGGGGGTTTTTATTAAGAAAACACGTGGGTCACCCGGAAACCCGGTGTGACCCGGCACTGGGATAAGGGCAACGTGTCACAGAGGGTAACGCGGAGGCCCTCCTCCGTGACACGGAGCCAACGCGTTGGCTTACTGGAATTTTAAAAAATTCCAGATTTGCCTTCAACGTGTCACGGAGGCCAACGCGGAGCATTGCCTCCGTGACACGGCGCCAACGCGCCAGTGCTCTGTTTCACTATCAAATTTTATTTTTCATACCTCGCCTCGTTTTCTCGATTCCACGTATTTTTCCTCCGGTATACCTGAAAATCACCTCACTAACAAAAATTGGTTAAATGACTAGATTCCCTACTAAAAGAATAAAAATTACTAATTAAAATGCACATTTAAACCTAGTCAAGAAAAAGAAGAGAAAATAAAATAAAAGAAAAACTTTACACTAAGGAAAAAGAAAGAAAAATATTTTTCACGGGTTGCCTCCCGTGCAGCGCCTGGTTTAACATCGCGGCTCGATAGCCTTTACGCTCAATTTTCTACTAGGGAGATGGACGATTTGACCCGATCATGGTCATCTCCCCAGTAGTTCTCAACCTTGTCTGGTGGCCTACCTAGTAACTCTCGGGAATCACTCAATCCATTTGCATTCCCATGATCAATCACGTTGATCACCGAGAGTTCCTTATAGACAGTCGGAAGCTTAGGTGCCTTGTACACGTTGAACACCTCAACCTTGTCGTGTGCTCGCATCATGAGTTGACCCGCAGCTACATCGATCAATGCCTTTCCGGTTACCAAAAATGGTCGTCCCAAAATAAATGGGACTTCTGCATCTGGCTCAAAATCCAGAACAATGAAATCTACCGGAAAAATGAGGGTGCCTACCTGCACTAGCACATCCTCCACAATGCCATCCGGCTTAGCTAAAGACCTGTCTGCTAGCTGCAAGATCACTGTTGTAGGTCTAGGACTCCCTAGCCCTAACTTTCTGAATACCGAAGATGGCATCAGATATATACTTGCCCCCAAGTCGCATAACCCACGAGCTCGGATACTTTGCCCAATCGTCAGCTGGATAGTAAAACTTCCAGGATCCTTCAGTTTAGTGGGCAACCTGTTCTGAATACGGGATGTGCATTCCTCCGTTAAAGCCACCGTGGCATACTCGGTCAAGCGACTTTTGTTGGCCACGATGTCTTTGATATACTTTGCATATTTTGGCACACCCTGCAAGACATCAACAAGAGGTAAGTT
The DNA here is from genome assembly GCA_035772735.1 of Datura wrightii. NCBI lineage: Eukaryota > Viridiplantae > Streptophyta > Magnoliopsida > Solanales > Solanaceae > Datura > Datura wrightii. The sequence goes on from JASDFA010000010.1 coordinate 16,000,417, forward strand.
AACATGTACCTGTTTAAGTACCTCCATGAATTTCTGGAAACACGCCTCCTCCTTGTGTTTCTTAAGTCGTTGAGGGAACGGGGGTGGAGGCCTTGTTGGTTCAGCTTCTTTGGTCTTCCCCGTATCTGAGGTTTGTTCTTCCTCAACATCTGATGCTCCTGACTTCTGAGGCAGTCTTTCCGGTTCCACCTCCTTTAATTGTAAACCACTCCTCGTGGTCACTGCATTTACCTGCTTAGGATTGGGATCCGTGTCGCTAGGTAGTCCTCCCCTTGGTTTAGTATTTTGGGCACTGGCAAATTGCCCAAACTGATATTCAAGAGCCTTGGTTGCCAATTGATTGTTCTTTACTTCGGCCGCCAGTTTGACATAGTCAGCCTGCAATTGTGCCTGGTTGGCAATCATGGTCTTGAACATTTCCTCAATAGTCGGTGATGGTGGTGGAGGAGGGGCATTGTGATTTCTAAACTGATTCTGGTAGCCTTGTTGCCCTCCTTGGTTTCTGTGCATACCCTGCCCTGAACCCTGGCCTTGTTGATTGTTGCTACCCCACGAAAAATTTGGATGATTCCTCCAATTCGAGTTGTAGCCACCACCAAACTGCTGTTGATTCCTCTGTGCATTGCCCACAAAGTTGACAGAATCAGGATTTGCACCACAGCATTCAGCTGAATGCTCACTACTACCACACACTTCACACCACATCTGTTGGACTGCATTAACTGAGGCTGACGGCTGGTTCAAATTCATATTGCTGAAGTGAGTGTTTAACTGATTTTGCAAAGCAGCTATCTGTGCAGCGATAGCTGTGAATCTATCCACTTCAAGCACTCCCGCTGCTTTCCTTGCTCCACCTCTTGAAGAATCTGCATTCCATTCCGGATTGCCTTGTGAAATTCGGTTGAGCAAAGTGTACAGCTCCTCATAAGTCTTCTCCAGCGCTTGCCCTCCAGCTGCTGAGTCTAACAAAATTTTAGTGTGGGGTTCCAAACCCTCAATAAAAGTGTGGACCAACAACTCATTTGACTGATGATGATGAGGACAGTCCCGCAACATGGACTTGAATCTTTCCCAGGCTTGATAAAGATTTTCTCCTTCCCTCTGTTTAAAACTTAGAATCTGACTTCTAAGTTTGGCTGATTTACCTGAAGGGAAAAATCTGATCAAGAACTTCTTTGCAAGATCATCCCACGTTGATATAGAGTTGGGTGGTTCAGCTTTTAACCACCTCTTGGCTTCACCAAGTAAGGAAAATGGAAATAAGGTGAGCCGAACATAATCAGGTGACACTCCAGCGGGGATGTAAGTGTAACTTATCTCCAAAAAGTTCTGGAGATGCTGTTGCGGATCTTCGTGAGGGAGACCGGTGAACTGCCTGCTAGTGTGCAAAAGTTGCACCATATTTTGCTTTAACTCAAATCTCCCCCCAGGCTCTGGTTTGCGGATGCTGGAATGTACATTATTAGCGTGTGGGATTGCCACCTCGCGAACCGGCCTGGCTGCTACTTCCTCGGGCACTAACACTGCCCGCACAACTGGTGGATTGGGTTGCTCCATCATAGACTATTTGAGCAACTGCAACTTCTTCCGAAGAGCTTCTCTACGTTGACTATGCAATTCACGTTCTGGATCTAAGTAAGATTCCACCAACTCCTTGTCCCTTGCCAGTGTTCACAGAAATAAAAATCTGCAAAATACAGGCTAAGACCAAGTTGTTAACACTTCAGAAGATAAAAATACAAATACAGTAAATTTACACTAAACAAAATTTTACAAATCGCCTAGCCTCCCCGGCAACGGCGCCAAAAACTTGTTCGCGCTCTGCTGCTCGGTATATATTATACACCGACACGCAAGTGTACGTGGTCAAACAAGTAATAAAGTGGCTAAGTAGCCAAGTATCGATCCAAGGAGGCTGCTCTAGATATGCAAAACTGCCTAGTTTACTATATCTCTATTCTATTTCTAACTATGTTAACAACAATCCAACCAAGATTTGAGTAAGTTTTGTTTCTAAACTAATTATCTACTAAAATTAATAACTACTATTTACGTTGAGTTTAGACAATGGATATGCACATGCCAAGGTTAAGAACGAGTAATGAATTTGATAATCATGATAATTTGGTCATCTTCTTCTTCATATTGCTAGCCAAGAACGTTTGCCTAGAAATTAAAACTTCCGTATTTAATTTCACTTTAGCTTCATAAACCATTCGTCTACATTTCTGTGATCAAATGCAATTTATGACCTAACACTACAATTCCGGTTCCTAAATTGACTAATACGGCTTTCAAGTATATTTCTATCAAGAAAGCACATCAAAACCCAATTTTCCCAAATCAAGTTAAGAACAATACCCTATTAATTCACAACTTTCCAATTTCATGCTCTCTCGAGTGAAATTGGACTTTTTAGATATACATTAATGGTGGCCAATCAAGAATGTAATAAGCACAAGAATTAATAGAACAACATGCAAGAAGAAGAAGAAACCATATCAATTATTACCAACATTCATTTCACAAGTTCAAAACCTCACCAAGAGAGAAATTAGCCACTCATTCTTGGATTAATCATCCTAGAATGAGTGTGAATCATGCATACAATTGAAGGAAAGAAGAAGGGAAGAGAAGAAAACTCTTATCTTTTCTATTCTTCAACTGCCACAAAACCACGTTCCTGCTCCCACTTCTGAACTCAGGCTAAAAAACTAAAACTAAAAAAACTCTTCTTAAAAATAACCTAAGTGTGCTATTTATACTAGTGGGAAATTTTTCCCGGAATAACAAGCAACGTGTCACGGAGGCCAACGCGGAGGACTGCCTCCGTGACACGGCGTGGACGCGGACCCTCTCTGGAAATTGCATGGTCCGGATAATTAGCCTCAACGTGGCACGGAGGCCATCGCGGAGGCCTGTCTCCGTGCCACGGAGCTGACGCGCAGGCACACTGGAAATTGCCACTTTTATTTCTGCCCAGGCAGTGTGCTACCGCGATGGCAGCGTGGCACGACACCATCGCGGAGCCACTGCAAAATATGCCATCCGAGGTCTTTTCCACGCTCGCATCCAAGTCCAACTCCGACATAGTTCCAACACGCATTTTAGCTCTTAAAAATCACATTATCCTGCAAAACAAATGCTAATCATGTTGGTTAGTATAAATTCGCATTTTATTACCAAATACATGATATTATATACACCTTTCACAACAAACAAGGTAAAAATGATATGTTTGAGTATCACTTGGGCATATAAATCTGCCCAAGATCAGCTGCTGAAGGTAATGTCGCCCCAAGTGACTCCTGACGTGGTGGAGACTGCTGAGGAGGCTGAGATGATACCTCTGTAGTGCCCTCTGGTCGGGCTGTCTCCAAAGGAGGGTGAGGCATCCTGCTGGCGCCTTCCCCTGCTGCAACATCTAAGTTCCGACCTGTGATAGGATGGCGCTGGTCTGACATTATCTGTAACCAAAGAATATGGTAAGATTTTCAGGGAATCAACCCTATACTATACCGCTCTATAGCACGACTGAATCAGAATAAAAGACAACCATCCTATCATGCCTTGCAGCCTCCTACCCATAGTATGTGGTGCACAACACACCCATGGACAGGACTCTACTTAGCACGGCTTGCAAACTCCCTGGGATACGACCTGCTCTGATACCAAGTTTGTCACGCCCCACCTTGGGGGGGGGGGGTTATGACTGGCACCTGGTGCCCAACTAAGACCTCACCTGCTGAACTGTTAAGCCTGGGCGCGTCTGGTGCCTGGCTTGCTCTAACTCAAATTTCTGGAAACAAAGGGCTATATAACGGCTGTAAATACAGCCCCCGGCCCATTGGCCTATAGCCTTCTGTACCTGTATTACAGCTGACCAGAAACAAGGTAATTCAGGGGAACCTATGTGGGCCGACAAGGCCACCATGCTGTCTAGTTATCTGCAACTCAAGCATAACATACTGAAAAGCTACGTGACCGGCAAGGTCACCACTACTGGTAAACTATGGCCCCACACGGCCATTACAAAAGGAAAAAAAGAGTAAGGGCAACTATACAACTGCACGGCCCCACATGACCGGCTCATCTGACCACAGGGAATATATACAGACTGCAAGCCTCTAAGAAGGATAATAGAAATGATCGGGACAGGGCCCCGACCTACCCGTACTGTACAACAAAAGGAATTGAACTACACCTCTAGAAATTCAGTCTCCGAATGACAGGAGCTGAATATTCGACCGCTGATGGGGATCACGTAGTATCGCCTGCGCGTCTATGGGTACCTGCAGGCAAGTAATGCAGCGCCCCACTGGGCGTCAGTACCGCTGGTACTGAGTATGTAAAGCAAACTGAATACAGCTGAATACAAGTAATATAACTAAAAATTCTGAATAGTAGGAGCTAACTGAATCTGTAAGAACTGAAGGGATATCTGAAATCAATAACATAACTGTCAAAACTGAAATAAGAGGGAGTAGATAACTGTCTGATGGTGTAGATCATACCTATTCTTAATCAAACTGAAGGGAGTAGGAATCATACCTGGAGACGTATCATTCTACTACTAATCTGCTCGTATCTACTATAATATAGCATAACATACATAACATACATGGCATACACAACCTTACCCGGCCCCCATAATCTGGGAGGTACAATCAACACAGAATCTATACCCCTACCCCAGTCAACCCATCTCCTATACTGGCTGTAAGCATCCTGCCGGTCCCCTAGGTATGCACTTGGGCTTGCTGAGCCCCTGACTATAAATGTATCTGAGTCCGGAGGACTCCTGAATCTGCACCCGGGCGTATCCGCTCGACTGGGGTGGGTAAGGCCGATCAAGGCACAAATATGGGGAAAAATTGGCATCCCATCTTCGTCCCCTGGCGGGACGGCATGCCACTCCGTAGAGTGACGTATCCTCGTCCTCTGGCGGACGAGTCGATACAGCTATTAACCCTGGGCGGTCATGGATGCTAGGTAATCCAACCCCAAACAATACAACGGTCTCAACTGGTAATACTATTTGTGTATCTCACATGCTGAGGCTACTAGGGGTAAAGTATCGTATATATTACATGTTGGGCTAATGATAGTAATCTGTACGTATTTAATATGTGCTGAGGCAGGTAAAGACATATAAATATGAATATAGTCTCCTGCCGGGCTGTACTAGGCAAATGCTATATAAGATAATGTTTCTATTGAAAACTCTGCTGTTTACTAAGTTTCTGTATACACTATATGCTGAACTAGTGATAGGAATAAGTACATACTTAATACATGCTGAGGCTGGAAGTACTATATATGTATGTACGAATATAATCTTTCTGCTAGACTACGTTGTATACTAACTTTCTATAGTAACAGGATTTACTAATCCTGACATGCTTTCTGAACTTCATTTTAGTCTGCTATTCTATTTCTAAAGTGCTTTACGGATACTGCACTACTTCACGGGGTTTCAGCTGAACACAACAATATCTTAACATGGCATATTACATCACACACTGAATATACTGGGCAATCTCTAACGCTTGCGTTAGAATCTATTTCATACCGTTAGGTTTCATACACATTACAACCCAATGTTTCTCACATCGTACCAACATTCATAATAATGCAATACTCGACTTCTGAACATTCTACTGGTCCGTAATTTATTACGCTATACTGATATTACTTAACTTGCCGAAGGAAACTAACTTTACATACCTTATCTTCGACTATTCGTCTGTCGGACGAGGCTCGACCGGTACTTCAACTATTTTCTCCCAACTGCATTCATAAATACGTCAATCAATACTAAATACAACATTATTGTAAAGAGCGACGTTACTTTCGATTTAATTTATAGCCTAAACTTAGGCTTATCGAAGGACGGTCAAAAACTCGCTATTTTCCAGCGGCCCAGAAGGGAGAATTATTTACTTCTAGCTAGGAACACATAGACATTAATTTAGAGCAATTCTACTTACTTTAGTTCGGCGGCTCGCCGATTCGTCGGCCGTATTTCGCAAAAATAACTCCGTAGAAATGCTCTCTGCTGCTAAATACCTTGGTATCTAGGATTAATTTGGGTTTGGGCAGCATTTGGCAGCGTAATCGGACGAAAATATTTAATTCCCCTTCGTTTTTCTCTGTTTTCAGCGCTCTCTGGAAATTTTTATAAGTATGAATGACTTCCAACCGAAGTGGGGGCTTTATATACTTGGGCCTGGACACGGGCAACGTGTCACGGAGCCATCGCGGAGGCCTCACCTCCGTGACACGCTGCCATCGCGGAGGGGCTCTGCCTCGGCTCCTCCCGCGATGGTTCGACAGGTTTCTCATCCGATCTTTTCCCGGGCCTTTCCCTAGCGCGTATGGCTTTCAAATATGCTTAACCAACGTGCGAACAGGTCATCTAAGTGCCGGGAATTCTACGGGGTATAACAAGCTAGGGGCTAGTTGAACTGCATTAATCTGTGCTTGTGGCTGTGTCATACTTAGTTTGCTGAACTGAGTCATCATATGGTGCTGCAGTGAAGCTAACTATCCTACCAAAGTGTTGACACTGTTGACTTCAATAAACGGGTCGCTCTATTACCTGCCTCTCTGGATGACTCACTTGCCACTCCGGATTTCCTTGTGCAATCATGTTCAGTAGAGTGTACAACTCGTCATACGTCTTCTTAGGTGCTTTCCCACCCAATGTAGAGTCTAGCAAGATTTTTTAATATGGGTTTACACTTTTCAAAAAAGGTGTGGGCTAACACTTCAATTGACTTCTGATGATGTGGGCAGTCTTTCAACAAAGACTTGAACCTCTTCCAAGTCAGGTATAAGTTCTCCTCAGGTCTCTACTTGAAACTAAGGATCTCACTTTTGAGCTTTGTAGTCTTGTCTGAAGGAAAGAAACTGATGAGGAACTTTCTTGCTAGGTCGTCCTAGGTTGTGATGGAATTATGTCACAACCCAAACGTAGAGCCAGATCATAACACGGGACAAGGAACCCCGAGAGGCCCCAAGTCGATCCATGGCATAAGCATACATCTAACTTCATTCACTTTAAGCGGAAGGCTGAACATAAGGCATAGCGGAAACGTAAACATAGCAAAATATATCATAACATAAGGAATCACCAGACATACACACAAGCTATCTAAAAGCCTCTACTGCATAAAATGGGTTGATGGGACAACACCCTCAACTAACCTGACCAAGTACTGAAACATAAAATGACATAAGTTCTGGTCAAACATCCTTCGTAACTTGAGGACTCACCGACAAGCTGGAGGTGAACTCTGAGATGGTCTAAAGATGAAGATGAGCCTGAGAGCTAGGTCCTGTATCATGAAATGATACATCATAAAAGTATGCGATCAGTACGTGAAATGTACCGAATATGCAAGGAAATAAAACGAACATTTAAAGTATGTAAAAACTCATTAAACATCATGAGAGTAGGACATCATGCTCATATCATAAATATTGTAACATAACATAACATAAGGCTCAAGGTTTTTGAAGCATTCATAATACATTCATAATCATAAGCATGAGAATAAAGCTATATTGAACATAACTTGAGCCAACATATGCAGTCATAAACATGCGTAAATCATGAGGAACAGTGGGTGATTCTCTTAACTGACATACCTCATATGAGCACACATGAAGCCCCACTTATAACGCTAGTCGGGAGGGTGTCCGTACCTTGCCAAGGGTAGAACCATGAAAGTGTGATATCACCATAAAAGGGCCAATTGGGCCGGGGAGAGTCACAAAGGAGGTCCCAACATACCTATGGTGGCACATAGTTTATGAGATCGAGGGAAAAATCTAGGCCCCCAACCTACTCGGTGTTCGATGTAGTTTCAAATCATATATTGTGCTCATAGTATAACATACATGAATTCATGGGCTATTTAAGTCATGATAATCATAAACATTCTTGTACATACATGAACTAGGCATGACATAAGGCCCGTGAGTTGACCAAAATATAATTCATGAATCGTAGGCTTCATGCATACTTGTAGATCATACATATAACTTGTAAATCATCAATTCATGATGGGTAATTGGATAAATCCATATTTAAAATCATAAATCATGCTGGGCTTGTAAATATCTTCGATTGAAAAGAAGATCATAAATCTATTCATCATTGTCACGACCCGAACATACACCCGGATCGTAGACATGGGACAAGGGACCCCGAGGGACCCCAAGTCGACCCATGGCTCATGCATACAACTAATCTCATTCAAATAAGAGGAATGATAATCATAAAAACATAGCGGAAACATAACTATAGCGTAACATCATGAAATACCGAACATATGCACAACTGAGCTCAACATACTTGTGTGAAAGCCTCTAATACACAGGATGGGTTGATGGAACAACATCCCCAACTGACCCGACCAATACTGAAACATAAACAACATCAAATTCTTTCAAAAGGCCCTCGAAACATGAAGAGTCACCAATAAGCTGAACGCGTAAGCTGAGATGGACTAAGGATGAGGATGAGTCTGAGATCCGGACCCTGTATCATGAAACAATACAACATAGAAAGTATGCGGTCAGTACATGGAATGTACCGAGTATGCAAGGTAAGTAAAATGGATATTTTAAAGTAAAGTAAAGCTCATAAATAGACATAGGAGAAGGACATCATGCTTACATTATAATCTTCGCAATAAAACATAAGGCTCAAGACTTTCAAACCATTCATAAATCATTCATAATCATAATTGTAAGTAAACATTATCAAAACATAACTTGAGCCAATAAATAAATATAACAATGCATAAGACATGCGGAACAATGGGAGAAATCGTCCTAACCGACACCATTATGGTAGAGCCTTTCATGAAGCCCCACTGTCTCGCTCAAGTGGGCAGAGCCGACCCTGGCTTGTCGGGCGAGGGTCGTGCATAAAGTGTGATATCACATTTGAGGGGATCATTATCAATACAATATATCATTAGAAACCCACGGTGGCACGTGGTTATGAGACACCGACGTAGTCCTTTGAACGCCAAGCTGCTCGGTGCTAGACACGGCTCCCATAAACATGCATATAGGCTCATACATAAATCAATAACATCATGCATTAAGATTCATTGGCTAAAATATAACATTTATCATCATTGATCCCCTTTAAAATATGCTTAGCCAAGAATCATAGGCCCTTTTCATCGGCCAACATCATAAATCGATGAATCATGAAATTCGCTTCATAAATCATAAATCATTCTCCAACATGTCGGCATTGCCTAATACTTTATCATATTCAATTCTTTCAAAACATGCTCATAAATGTGGGTAACTTGAAAATCATGTTTTTCCATAATCAATAAACTCAAATTATAGAGTATTCATCATAAATCATAACTTCCATGAACTTTCATCAAATGGGCATTTTGGATTTAAAAGCTTGAAACATGATTTAAAGAAAATAATAATAAAATCTGTCCATCATTCATAATTTGATAATTAAAACTCAATTAAATTATACCCATAAAGAGAAATCACATTTTCATGCATTTGTGTAAAACCCCATAGACTTGAATAGGAGGATTCATGATTTAAATTGAAATTTGGGCATGGGTGGGGAAATATTTCACTCATTCTAAAACCCTACATACCTGGGAATGGATTGACTCAAAGTTCCTTGAATACCCACAAAGAAATTGATGAAAATTTGGGGGAGAAGACCTTGAATCTCTCTAAAATTCTTGCATGAGAATGGGCATGCATAAAGGACTTAACTCCTCTTATCTCACTTAGAAAAATATCCAAAACGACGTAGTTTAGGGTCTCAAAGCACGGAAAATTCGAAAATGCCCTTAATGAAATTTCCCTGAAAACTAATCCGGGCGGACCAATGACCGATCCAATGAGTCGTGGAAACATACCACGACTCGTGGTATCGAGTCGTTGGCTCCACTGCCTCTTAACATATCTCAGATCCTTCCCACAACTCATCAGGATGAGCCGTTACTTCAAATGACGAGTCTTTGGATCGACCATCATCGACTTCTTGGCCAAACTTGACTTCCTTACCACGAGCCTCACCACGACTCGTGGTTCCTTCCAACGGGTTGTGGTCTCAACCCGTCGCCTACACTGGAAATTATCAACCTCTAACAACGACCTCAACAAACGACCTGTGGTTTCTTCTAACGAGTCATTGAGTCTCCCATTGTTTACCCTGTCGCCTAACCTGACCCTAAGTATGGCTTCAAAGGACGGCCCGTTGTATCCTATAACGGGTCGTCATACCTCCCGTCTCTTCCACTGCCACCAACCTTTTCACTAACCAACAACAACATACAACGACTCATGGTTTGATACCACGAGTCGTTCTGTGGTTCGTCCTGTGATGTTTTTGCCAGTTTTTTCTGCACTATTCAAATTCAACTCCTGGGTCTATTCTTAGGCCTTCCCGGGATATTACAATCATGGATCATGCTTAAATAAGCTTAACTTAGTAGAAATTGAAATCAATAATTGTATAAGCAAAATAGTTGTAAAATCAGATTAAAATTCATAAAATATGATGTAATTCGCAAATCATAACAACCCATTAGTAAATCATTAGATTTTTCTCAAAAATTGGATTCAAAACCCCATTAGATTTTTGGTAGATTTTCATGAATTAATAGAGAATGGGCATGGGTATGAAAACACTCATTCGTAACCCTACATACCTGATGGAGGCTGAATCTTACTTCCTCTTGAATGCCCAAAAGAAGGTTGAAAGAGATTGAAGATTCTAGCTTGATCACCCTCTCAAATCTCTTCTACTTTGCATGCATGGATGGAAAATGAGTAATCTGAACTTAACGCCATAAAATGCTATTATTCATACCCCAAAATGTTGTAAGCTTTAGGAACTTAGGAATTACAAAAAGGCCCTTACTAAATTCACAGAAAATAACTGCCAGATGGACCTAACGGATGACCTGACAACTCGTGGTGTCAACCGTCATGTGCACTGCTTCACTCTCTTAGGGATTTCTCATCTGCCTAGTAACGGTTGACCCCACGACTCGTGGTGACTGACCACAATTCGTGGGATCCCTCCGTTGGGTTCATTGCCTCCTCTTCATCTCTCAATTGTCACTACCCCACGACTGACTTAACGAGTCGTGGTGACTAACCATGACTTGTGGTCTTGTCCGTCGGGTACCTTTTTCCCAGAATTTCAAACTTCATCCCTGGCCTCCCCCACGACTCACATCACGACTCATGGGTAGCTCCAACGGGTCTCCTAACGACTCATTTTGTGACTGGTGCAAAAATTTCAGCTTTTTCCCGTTTAAACTCCCGGGTCTGATCCTTCGGCTCCCAGGGTATAACAATATCCCCCTTGGGAACATTAATCCTCGAATGATGGAAACAAGCAAAATACAAAGGAATGCAATCCTTACACCCAATTACTAATCATTTAGGCCGAAACTAACGGAATAACTACCTCTGATTCATATCACATAGCTAAACTGATTTCATGCTTCACATACACATCCACATACATAAAATAAAATTGAACACATGACTTGGACATGAATACTAAATAGAATTATAGGGAAAAACTGATACCTCAAGTCGGAACTGAGTCGATAGAGAATAAGTGTGGGTATTTATCCATAATATCTGCTTTGGCTTCCCACGTAGCTCCTTCAACATGTTGATTTCTCCACATACTTTAACCGAAGCTACTTCCTTGTTCCTTAGCTTCCGAACCTGATGATCTAATATTCCCACCAGAACCTCCTCATAACAAGGTTATCTTTTACACCAACACTATCTATCGGGACTACTAGAGCTGGATCTCCCAAACATTTCTTCAAATGCGATACATGAAACACAGGATGCATAGAAGACAACTCTGAGGGCAGTTCCAACTCATACGCCACCTTACCAACACTTCTCATAGTCCGGTAGGGACCAACATAGCGGGGACTGAGTTTTCCTTTCTTTCCAAGTCGAATTACTCACTCCATGGGAGATACCTTAAGAAATACCAAATCGCCCACCTCGAACTCCAACTCTCTCCTCCTCACATCAGCATATGACTTTTGACGACTCTGAGTGGTTTTCAGCCTGTCCCTTATCATCTAAACCTTCACCACATCCTCATGAACCGAATCTGGCCCTATCATAGCTGCCTCACCAACCTCAAACCGTCCGATGGGTGATCTACATCTCCGCCCATAAAGAGCCTCGAACAGTGTCATCTGAATGCTGGAGTGATAACTATTATTGTAAGCAAACTCGATTAGTGGCAAGTGATCATCCCAACTACCTTTGAAGTCCATCACACATGCTCTCAACATGTCCTCGAGAGTTTGGATTGTACATTCCGCTTGATGATCAGTCTGCGGATGAAATGCTGTGCTGAACTTAACTTGAGTCCCAAGCTTTTTCTGGAAAGACCGCCAAAACTGAGAGGTAAATTGAGTGCCTTGGTCGGAAATAACGGATAAGGGCACTCCATGTAATTGAACCAACTCCCGAATATATAGCTTGGCATAATCCTCTACCGAGTCTGTGGTTTTCACTGGTAGAAAATATGCAGCCTTAGTCAACCTATCCACCACCACCCAAATGGAATCATATTGTCGGCGAGTACAAGGTAGTCTTGTGATGAAGTCCATATTAATCTCTTCCCACTTCCAAGTAGGAATCTTGATATCCTGAAGTACTCCTCCCAGCCTTTGATGCTCAACCTTTACTTGTTGACGATTCGGGCACTTGGATACGAATTCTGCAATATCATTCTTCATGCCATCCCACCAATAGATATCTCATAGATCACGATACATCTTAGTGGCACCCAGATGGATGGAATACCTGGATCCATGGGCCTCATGCAATATCTGGCTCCTCAAATCATCAACATCTGGAACACATAGGCGACCTTGGTACCAAATCATACCATCTCCCCTTGGGAGAAAACCTCCACCTTCTGACTCCAAACGGCTTCCTTCAAATTTACTAAAATTGGGTCTTTATCTTGTCAAGATATCACATTAGTCACTAATGACGATTCGGATCTGCTTTGCACAACAACACCACCATCGATAGGGTCAACCAACCTAACTCCTAACCTTGCGAGACGATGCACATCTTTCACCAAATCCTTTTTCCCTTCATCCACGTGGGACACACTCTCCATGGAAAGTCTACTAAGTGTGTACATTACCACATTAGCCTTACCCAGATGGTAAAGCACACTCATATCATAGTCTATGAGGAGCTCTAACCACCTCATTTGTCGTAGATTGAGGTCCTTTTGTGTAAACACATATTATAAGCTCTTGTGGTCCATAAACACATCCACATGGACCCCATACAAGTAATATCGCCATATCTTCAATGCGAACACCACTGCGGAAAACTCTAGATCATGGGTCAGATAATTCTTCTCATGGATCTTTAACTATCTAGAGGCATATGCTATTATTTTCCCTTACTGCATCAATACACACCCGATTCTAATTCTCGAAGCATCACAATACACCACAAAACCATCTGTACCCTCGGGTAGGGTCAACATTGGTGCGGTAGTGAGTTGATTCTTCAACTCTTGGAAGCTCTTCTCACAAGCCTCCGACCATTGGAACTTTACCTTCTTTTGAGTCAACTTGGTCAAAGGTGCTACAATCGATGAAAAGCCCTCAACAAATCTCTAGTAATAACCAGCTAGGCCCAAGAAACTCCAAATATCTGAAGGATTCACCGGTCTAGACCAATTCTTCACTGCCTCAATTTTCTAAGAACCTACCTTTATGCCCTTGCTTGATACCACATGAGCCAAAAATGCTACGGAGCTCAACCAAAACTCGCACTTGCTGAACTTGGCATACAATTAGTGATCCTTGAGAGTCTGATGCACTTTCTCTCAAATGAGCGGCATTCTCTTCCTCGCTCCGAGTGTATATAAGGATATCATCAATGAACACGATCACGAACATGTCCAGGTACTGCTTGAACACCCTGTTCATCAAGTCCATAAAAGCTACAGGAGCATTTGTTAGTTCGGAAGACATAACTACAAACTTATAATGACCATACCGCATCCGAAAGGCTGTCTTCGGGATATCACACTCCCGAACCCTAAGCTGATGATACCCGGACCTAAGATCTATCTTTGAGAAACACCTTGCACCCTGAAGCTGGTCAAACAAATCATCGATCCTGGGTAGAGGATACCTGTTCTTAATGGTGACTTTGTTCAATTGCCAATAATCAATGCACATCCAAAGTGATCCATCCTTTTTTCAAACAAATAAGACTGGTGCACACCATGGAGACTTGCTCGGTCTAATGAATCCCTTATCTAACAGGTCCTTCAACTCCTTTAGCTCGGCTGGAGCCATTCTGTAGGGAGGGGTGGAGATAGATTGCGTGTCGGGTAGAAGGTCAATACCAAAATTAATCTCCCGCTCAGGAGGAACACCTGGAAAATCATTGGGAAAGACCTCTGGATACTCACGCACCACCGGAACTGACTGGGTAGTCGGGGTCACGGACTCAACGTCTTTAACCCTGACTAGATGATACATGCAACCCTTAGAAATCATCTTTCTAGCCTTAAGATATGAAATAAATTGACCTGCTGGTACAGCCAAACTACCCTTCCACTCCAAGACTGATTCACCCAAAAAATGAAATTCCACCGCACGAGTTCTACAATGTACAGATGCATAACATGCATACAACCAATCCATGCCAAGAATAATGTGAAAGTCAGTCATGGCTAACTCTACAAGGTCTGCGGAGGTGACCTTACACAAGATAGTGACCGGGCATCCTCTAAACACTCGCCTAGCTACAACCGAATCACCAACAGGAGTAGAAACTGAAAATTGTTCTGACAGAGTGTCGGGACTAACTCCAAAGCTACTAGAAATGTAAGGAGTCACAAAATGCAAGGCAGCCCCTAGATCTAGCAAAGCATAAACATCAATATGAAAAACAAGCAACATACCATTGACCACATCCGGGGAGACGTCCTGCTCCTAGCGGGGTGTTAAAGCATAAAACCTATTTTGGCGCTGACCGCCGACTAAACTAGTCGAGCCACCCTGCTGAGGGAGAGGTATTGCTTGAGCGGATGAATTGGCTGCTGGCATACGGGCTCCACCGTTCCCTAATCTGGCTGAAGGGCAATCCCTGAGTTTGTGTCTGGGCAGGCCACAACCGAAACAAGCATCCAAACCAACTAGGCACCTCCCTGAGTGATTCTTGCCGCACTTTGCACAATTTGGGAAAATGCACTCTATCTGCATGCTACCCTGGCCTCTCGAGTTTGCGGGCCTGCCCCTCCTATCCCCTTGAAATATAGACAATGTAATGGCTGATGATGGTGCTGGAGAAATAGACCTATGCTGAGACTGCTGACGCTGCCCACCCCCTGATCTGGCTTGAGATACCCTATAGCTGTCGGTCCTGGCCCTCTTGGCCCCTCTCTGCCTCCGATACACTGACTCTATTTGCTGAGCATGCAACACAATGCGGGGAAAGTCTATATCCGGATGCAACAATGCGATCCTGCAGTCCTTATCCAGATAGTCCGCCACTCCATATACAAAAAGGCTTACCCGAGCCCTTTGGTCCGCCACCAATTTTTCGCCATACTTAGATAGACGGGTGAACTCAAATGTGTACTCCTGAACGAACATGTCACCCTGCTTCAAGTTAATAAACTCGGCCACCTTAAGCTCCCTCATCTCCCGAGGGAAAAACCGATCTAAGAATGCCGCATGGAACTCTTCCCAACCTATAGGGCCTGCACCCACTTCCCTAGCATCACTCCACTACTTGAACCATATGTGAGCCACCCCATTTAGCGAATAGGTGGCGAAATCAACACAATCTCCATTGGCCACCCCCATAACCTGGGTGATCTTAGAATCTCCTTGATGAAATCGTGCGAATCCTCATCCACCTTGGACCCAAGGAACTCCGGAGGATTCATCCTCAAGAAATCTCTAACCCGGCTTGCTGCCGCATTGCCATTTTATGGGATATACGCAACAACCTACTGGTTGACCTGAGCGGCCAAGGCCTACGCCAACATCTGGATAACCGCCCAAAACTCTGCGTGGGCAACTAGCTCTGGTGCCTGGGGATCCTGAATAGGTGGGGCTTGCTGATGCCCATGACTATTGCCATCCTCGCGTCCTCCACCGTTCCCATTTCTTCTCCCGTTCATTCTTCTGGGAGCCATGATTCTGCAATTGTGAATAACACGAATTAGAAGGATAGAAAGACTTTTCATCGCACGACATAGATCATGAAGAAGGGAACATTTCCTAAACATCTCGTAGCCTCTTCGCCATAAGTGTGGAATGCTTCACACCCATGAAAAAGACTCTACTTAATGCGGCTTTTAGACACCCTAGGATGCCTCAAACCTATTGCTTTGATACCAAGTTTTTCACAATCCAAACATAGACCCGGATCGTAACATGGGACAAGAAACCCCGAGAGGCCCCAAGTCGACCCATGGAATAAGCATACATCTAACTCCATTCACTTTAAGCGGAAGGCTGAACATAAGGAATAGAGGAAACGTAAATATAGCATAACATATCATAAAATAAAACATCACCAGACATACACGCAAGTTGAGTACTACATACTATCTGAAAGCCTCTACTACATAAGATGGGTTGATGGGACAACACCCCCAACAAACCTGATCAAGTGCTGAAACATAAAATGATATAAGGTCTGGTCAAACGGCCCTCAGAACATGAGGACTCACTGACAAGATGGAGGTGAACTCTAAGATGGTCTAAAGATAAAGATGAGCCTGAGATCCGGGTCTTGTATCATGAAATGATACAACATAGAAAGTATGCAGTCAGTACGTGAAATGTACCGAGTATGCAAGGTAAGTAAAATGGATATTTAAAGTATGTAAAAACTCATTAAACATCATGAGAGTAGGACATCATGCTCATATCGTAAATATTGTAACATAACATAACATAAGGCTCAAGGTTTTTGATGTATTCATAATACATTCGGAATCATAAGCATGAGAGTAAAGCTATATTGAACATAACTTGAGCCAAAATATGTAGTCATAAACATGCTTAAATCATGAGGAATAATGGGAGATTCTCTTAACTGACATACCTCATATGAGCACACATGAAGTCCGACTTGTAACCCTAGTCGGGAGGGTGTCCGTACCTTGCCAAGGGTAGAACCATGAAAGGGCCAATTGGGCCGGGGACAGTCGCAAAGGAGGTCCCAACATACCTACGGTGGCACGTAGTTTATGAGATCCGGGGCAAAACCTAGGCCCCGAACCTACTCGGTGTTCGATACTAATTCCAAAAACATATATAGTGCTCATAGTAGTTAACAAATGAATTCATGGGCTAGTTAAATCATGATAATCATAAATATTCTTGTACATACATGAACTAGCCATGACATAAGGCCCGTGAGTCGGCCAAAATATAATTCATGAATGATAGGTTTCATGCATACTTGTAGATCATACATATAACTTGTAAATCATCAAGTCATGATGGGTGATTGGATAAATCTATATTTAAAATCATAAATCATACTAGGCTTGTAAATATCATCAATTGAAGAGAAGATCATAAATCGATTCATCATGGATCATGCTTAAATAGGATTAACTTAGTAGAAATTGAATTGAATAATTTTATAAGAAAAATAGTTGTAAAATCAGATCAAAATTCATAAAATATGATGCAATTCGCAAATCATAACAACCCATTAGTAAATCATTAGATTTTTCACAAAAACTGGATTCAAAACCCCATGAGATTTTTGATAGATTTTCATGAATTAATAGAGAATGGGCATGGGTGTGAACGGAAACACCCATCCGTAACCCTACATACCTGATGGAGGCTGAATTTTACTTTCCCTTGAACGCCCAAAAGAAGGTTGAAAGAGATTGAAGATTTCTAGCTTGATCACCCTCTCAAATCTCTTCTACTTTGCATGCATGGATGGAAAATGAGTAATCTAAACATAACCCCATAAAAGGCCATTATTCATACCCCAAAACATCATAGTTTAGGCTTTAGGAACTTAAGAATTACGAAAAGGCCCTTACTAAATTCGTAAAAAATAACTGCCAGGTGGCCCTAACGGACAACCTGATGACTCGTGGCCTAGGGCAACAGCTCGTGGTGTCAACTGTCATATGCACTGTCTCACTCTCTCAAGGATTCTCATTTGGCTAGTAATGCTTGACCCCACAACTCGTGATGACTGACCATAATTCGTGGCATCCCTCTGTTGGGTTCACTGCCTCCTCCTCTTTATCTCTCAATTGCCACTACCCCACGACTGACTTAATGAGTCATGGAGACTGACCATGACTCGTGGTCTTGTCCGTGGGGTACCTATTTCCCAGAATTTCAAACTTCATCCCTGGCTTCTCCCACGACTCACATCACGACTCGTGGGCAGTTTCAACGGGTGTCCTAACGGCTCGTTCTGTGACTGATGCAAAAATTTCATCTTTTCCTCTTTTAAACTCCCAGGTCTGATCCTTGGGCTCCCGGGGTATAACAAATTGGGTGGCTCTACCTACAGCCACCTCTTCGCCTCTCCCTAAAGTGAAAATGGAATGAGGAAAGTCTTACATAATTAGTTGACACTCCGGTGGGGACAAAGGTGTCATTGATTTCCAGGAAGTTCCAGTAGGTGTTGCTGTGGGTCTTCATGCGTCATGCTAGTGAATTGACCACTCGAGTGCAACAACTGCACTATATTCTCTTTCAGCTCAAAATTGCCTACAAGTTTCGGTCTGCATATGTTGGAGGTCATATTTGTCGCGAGTGGGATTGCCACTTCGCGAACTGGTCTGACTGCCATTTGATCTGGCAACACTTCTTCCTGCTCAACTAGTGGATATGGTCGTTCAAGAGCTTGTCTTTTTAACACTTGCAACTTTCTCTCAAGAGCCTCTCTCCGTAGCAAGTGCAATTGTCATTCAGGCTCCAACATTGGATTCCCTAGTTCTCTATTTCTTGCTAGTGTGCTGCAAGGACAACCTGTTGCCTACCATGAAATAGACTAAGACCAAGATTTTCAACACTTATGAAAATTAAAAACTACACAAACACTAAAAATTCACCAAAAGTTGTCAGTCCGATAGTGGTGCCAAAAACTTGTTACGCTCCAGCTCACATGCAATCGTGCACAGTCGTACAAGTAGTAAAGTAACTCTTGAAGAGCTGGACGTCGAACCCACGGGGACTAGTCTATTTAGCGAATATTCAAGTTCAAGTTTTAAGTTAAATTTCACAAGTGTTGAAGTTTCAAAGATTTGGATTTTTGTCTAAATCTAGAGGTGATCACAAATTAATCGAAAAATAATAATGAGAAACATCTAGAGTTAAGGCATGAAAATCATGTGCTGCTACATTCAACTTTCAAGTATTGAAAATTCATTTGTTGTCTCACTAGATATATGAAATGTTAATGGTCTTTCGAGCCTCTAAACATAACAAATTAGCTTCACAACTATATCATTGAGCGGGGATGTGACGTCCTAATTCATGCGCATTTATCTACATGGAATGGTTTACGGGGTTAATGTCCTTGGTTATGGACTTTTGAACCTCTAAACATTTAACCTAACTTATTTTCACAACTACTTCTACGAGTGGTGCTGTGAAAATTCTAAGCTGGTGTCTAGCTATCTTCCCATTTTATAACCAAGCAAGGTGAATTAGGTATATTTCTATGCTAACCGCGAATCAAGTCTTTAAGACTTTGAACTTGCTTCTTGCATTCTTAGTTCTAACATAGGTTTGCTCTTTCGAGTTTTTGCCTAAGCCTAACAAGTACATTCTAATGGTGATAAAGCATTAAAATAATAAAATCAAGAATGCAAGACAAACAACATTGAAAACTTGAACCAACAATGAAATTCAGCTAAAATATTCATGTCATGTGGCCTCAACCCTAGAAGAAGGGTTTTATCCACTCATGTTCATGAAAGAATTCATAAACATGGTTGAATTCTAGTAATTACAAGAATTGGGAAAGAAGAAATAAAGAAAAACAAACCCTAGATGAGTTTCCTCCTTTCTCCCTTCGCTTGTCTCCACTTTTCCAAAAATATTTCGTGATAAATGAAAAATATGACCAATTGTTAATTTATAGTAAGTGAAAATTTGCAAAAAATTGGCCAAGGTTGAACTTGCTCCGTGCCATGCTACCCATCGCGGCACAGCATTGGCGTGACATGGAGTGCTATTGGAATGCGGCATCGGGCAGGGCATGGGCAACGGCGGTGTGCGTTGCCTGGCGTGGCACAGGCATGGACGCACAGATCGCACAGCGTGGCATGGGCCTGTCACATAGCTTCACTAGAATGGCATTGCCTCTCACGCGCAGACGCTGGGCATGGCATGGTGCTTAGTGCACTTGCCTCCTGACGTGACACGGACCTCAGCGTGCAGCCTGTGCTGCATGGCATGCTGCCTTGTCTGGTAGCTTACATCTCATGACATCTTCATGTCACTCCTTGGCCTTTCATTCCGAGCTTTTTTGTTCCTCGTGCATTTTCATATTTAACCCCCCCCCTGCATATTTCACCTACAAAACTATAGGCTAATCACATTGGTTGGTGTATGCGCTTGCATATTCAAAAGCACATGAAAATGTAATTAATTAAATTGATAAACATGACTAAAACTAAGTTATAAAATAGCATCTGGGCATGTAAATATGCCCAAGATCAATGTTCCCATTTCCATGATCTTAGAAACCAATGAGGGCTTAGTATGATTTCTGTGCATTCTTTCCTATTATTGTGTTTGATTTTGCCTTGTGAGGTCTATCCTGATGTTTTTGATTAGCTTATGTAAGATTTGAAATATGGTACAGTATTAGTTCGAAAGGAAATTTTAGCAAAATTATTTGAGGATTTTAGAGTCTATTTGTACCCTCAATTATCATTCGAGGACGAACGATCCCAAAAGAGAAGATATTGTAACACCTTATATCCTCGAAGGATTCCCGACCTTAGTAAGTGACTCTTCAAGTGGTTTGTGGAGTCTTTAACCAAGTATGGAAGTGCCCCCATGTTGATAAAATGGAAGTAAGAATTTCAGAAAATTTGACTACACTTATACCATAGAGGACATATGGGCCACTGTATAATTATTCTACAAGCAAATATGTTAAAGCACGAAGGGGTATCTTGAGTTTAAAATACTATTAAGGTCTATGAGACCAACCTGCAAACCATAGGATTTAATGAATGAGACATAGTTATATCACTGATGAAACTTCATAGAATAAGCAAGGAGCAGTTTAAACATTTTTATGGTCCGTAAAATGATTCTACAGACCATACCTGGGAACCATAGGTGAACTTCAAAGGATTGGTTTTCCTAGTTCAATAAATGATTCAACATATGAACCATAAGCTGATTTTATGATTTGTACCTGGCATCCGTAAATAAAACTTAAGAGAATTGATTTTCCCTAGTTCAACAGATGAAGCATTTTACAGACTGCAGATTTATTCTACGGTCTGTATCTTCATATCATAAGTGGGGAGTGCTTGTCTATAAATGGTCTATGATCAGACTTATAGACCATATATCATTTCTACGGTCCATAACAGTGCCTACGTACCTTAAGTTTGTGCCTTTTTCTCTGCGTCTATATATAGGCCACACCGATTCTTCCTCATTTTCTTCACCTCTAACTAGGTAGAACAACTCTCCTTTTCTTTCCAAGCTCTCCCAACTTCAGTAAGCCCCTCTCAAGCTATTTCCATGAGAAAATTCTTTCCTGCAAACTTAGATTTATGATTCCTAGCTCCAACTCGTGCAGGGTTTCAAGGAATACCCACTTCTAGCTCATATTATGAGCCTCTAGACTAAAATTTTCAAGAGGAAAATCAGATTATGAGCCCAAGAGCTATTTTCAGTATCATGATTTCAGAAAAAGAAGTAAGTGGTTAATGTAGATGGCATAGACTTCCAAGAAAAGTGTCGAAAACTTCATTTTTTGATGTAGGATTGGAGCACATCGAGTACAAGTGCATCCCCAGATTTGTGTTCTCCAAAAGTGGTGGGTATTTGGAAAATCTTGCTAGCAAACCTATTTCAGGCCTCCTACCCTACAAGGTAGGTTGTGGCTTAGTTGGTCGGTCCATAGAGACTCCATGTCTACATGATGCATGATGAATGACAAATTTACGCAATTCCTAGCAATATTTTGCCCATACTTTACTATATTGTGAGAACAAATTGTGTGTGTTTGCATGTGTTTTATGATATATTTGTGAAAAAGAGCTAACACACGTGATTAGATGCTTTCAAGGCTTAAAGTGATGAACCTGGGCTTAAATGTGGCTTAAAAGTGCAAGAATGGCAAAATGGGGCTGACGGAGCAAACATATAGAAGTTGGCATCGTAGGCAAAATTGTGCCATGGCTTGCACAATGCGCAAGCAAGATGGGGCAACCAGAGGCGTGGCACACCAGTAATGCTGTACAAGGAGAGGCGCGGCGTATGGCACTGTCCAGCCATTCAAAATTTGCAAATTCCAATTTGACTAGGAACTAAAGCTGTAAAACCCAATTCAAATCCAAGAAGGAACAATGAAGGCTTTATATACTACATAAATACCCTTTATTTGCATGTTTCGGGTCCAAATTTCCAATTACTGCAAGAAAATATCATATATAGTTTACAATTCAACTGTGGCACAATTCATACTTTGTGCAATAGTTTAGTTGAGTTCTTGTTGGAAATTCATCAAAGTTCTTGTGGAACCTTTTAGCTTGGAGAATTTGTTGAACAATTATTTATTGAAGTAATTATTTTATTATGATTTATTCTACATCTTCTATTTGTTTTCGTATAAACATGAGTGGCTAAATCTATTAGGCTAGAGTTGTGGGAACCATGAATGATTAACGAATGTAGGCATAATAAAATAGTGATTCTTGAATGGTGAATTGAGTGGATTGTTATTCTCTTTGTTTTAATTAAAGTTTTAGTGGTTGCAAATGTTGAAACATGCCCGTATCTTCAACTTGCCTGACCAAGGAGGTTGAAGCTAGAAAAAGAGAATAACAATGGCAATTTGAGATTAATAATTCTCATCTAATTAACTTGAGCTCTAACCGAGAATCTCGATCAGAAATTAGCATTTTCAGTATCTTTCAGTAAGTCAGCTGATCAGTTTGACAATATTCAAATCTTGAGGAGTACAGTTCAATAATATGCCATAGTTTTAAGTATCAGTTTGTTCTCTAGACAGTTACGACGCTTCCAAAAAAGCAGCTCTGACTAGTTTTAGAACACCAGTGTTAAGTTATCCGATCCTATAGACTCTCAGGTTACTTCCAGATAAGTATTCCTGACTTAGTCTAGGACCCCTACTTCGAGCTATCAGCCTAGTAGTCAAGTTAGGACTATCTAGTGGGAGTAGTACTTAGCACCAAGCAGGTCGGGGTTCCAGCGCACCCAGAACTACATTGCCACTATAGGTTATTAGCCCAAACAGGTCCCAGACTTGTGACCAGCTCGTTAACTATACCCTGTCAAGGTACAGTGGGCTTTCTCCAATGGGGTGTATAAATCAGACTCCACATGTAGATCACGTGGTTATATGTCGGTTATAGACTCTCCCACTTGTCTGTACAGTTCAGTTCAGCTCAGTCTCAATTTAGCTCAGTTCAGTCATTAAGATCCAGAACATGTTTATGACCGTCAGTTAGGGTCAATATTGAC
Organism: Datura wrightii; assembly: GCA_035772735.1. Classification (NCBI taxonomy): domain Eukaryota; kingdom Viridiplantae; phylum Streptophyta; class Magnoliopsida; order Solanales; family Solanaceae; genus Datura; species Datura wrightii. The sequence continues at coordinate 16,024,200 of JASDFA010000010.1, forward strand.
CATATCACAATATAGCTCAGCTTTTATCAGTATGCAGCATCAGTTGGTCATTCCATGTTATTCCAATTCAGTTGCTTATTTTCCATGCTTATTGTATATCTGACTTGCTCAGTACATTCAAAGTACTGACACATACTTTCTATGCTATATTGTATTATGATCGAGACAAAGGTTCTCAGTCTCAACATTATTAGTAGTTCCCTCTGATGATTTTAGCAACAATGTTATTTGGTGAGTCCTTATCTTCTGAGGACAAAGTTTGCTTTTTAGCTAGTGTTATGATAGACCATGAGTTCGCTTAGGGTCACTTGCGACTCCAAGTACCGTGTCCCATCCTGGGTGTAGACTCGGGTCGTGACACTCTTAGCCTACATTACAACCATGTTAAGTCCTAATTGATCCTTAATTCAAATTTCTATATTAATGGAGTATTACACTAAGGGCAAGCCTATGGGTCATCTTTTTCATGCATGTTGAGTTCCTTGGGAGAGAGTTATTTTGTTATATCTATGCCCAAATTAAAAAAATCATTATATCTTGAGTGTATAAGTCCATCTCTCCAAATAGTGAGGGGCACAATGGTAAGGCTTTGGTATATCTTGATTTCTAAATTGCATATGATTCATGTTGGCCCATAAATATGTCTTGTTGAGTTAGTTCTAAAAGTTAAGTGATTTTGAATAGTGACATTTTAATGTTGATCGTATATGCATGTGAGTGAATTGTTTGAGCTTTATTGGTTTGTCTGATAATCCTAAGTGTAAGTAGACCTGTTTGTAGGGTGAATTTTGTGGATTAATTTGAGAAGGGAAGTAGTATATTGTTCAAGGAAGAACAATAATTTAAGTGTGCGGTTGTGATGAACGGCTAATTTACGCAATTCTTAGCAATATTTTGCCCATACTTTACTATGTTTTGAGAATAAATTGTGTGTGTTTGCATGTGTTTTATGATATATTTGTGAAAAAGATCTAACACACATGATTAGATGTTTTCAAGGCTTAAAGTGATGAATTTGAGGCTTAAATGTGGCTTAAAAGTGTAAGAATGGCAAAACAGGGCTGATAGAGCAAACATATAGAAGTTGGCATCGCGCAGACACAATTGTGCTTTCGCGCAGGAAAGATGGGGAAACCAAAGGCGCGGCACACCAGTAATGCTGCACAAGGAGAGGTACGAGGTATGGCACTGTCCAGCCGTCCAAAATTTGCAAAATCCCAATTCGACTAGGAACTGAAGCTACAAAACCCAATTCAAATCCAAGAAGGAACAATGAAGTCTTCATCTACTATTATAAAATCCCTTTATTTCCATGTTTTAGGTCCAAATTTCCAATTAGTGCTAGAAAATATCATATATAGTTTATAATGCAATTGTTGCATAATTTATACTTTGTGCAATAGTTTAGTTGAGTTCTTGTTGGAAATTCATCAAAGTTCTTGTGGAACCTTTTAGCTTGGACATTTTTTTTAATGAGTATTTATTGAAGTAAGTATCTCATTATAATTTCTTCTACATCTTCTATTTGTTTTCTCGTACATATGAGCGGCTAAATCTCTTGGGCTAGGGTTGTGGGAACCATGATGGATTAATGAATGTAGGCATAATAAAATAGTGATTCTTGAATGGTGAATTGAGTGGATTGTTATTCTCTTTGTTTTAGTTAAAGTTTTAGTGGTTGCAAATGTTGAAACATGCCCGTATCTTCAACTTTCCTGACCAAGGAGGTTGAAGCTAGAAAAGAGAATAACAATGGCAATTTGAGATTAATAATTCTCATCTAATTAACTTGAGCTCTAACCGAGGATAGTTAAAGTCAAGACTTATCGCGAAGCTAAAATATACACACTTTTGAGACCGAGAGAGGATGAGTGGAAAGCACCTAATGTCTATTGGTGCACGTAACACATGCACTTTGAGACCGAGAGGAGATAAGTATAGTCTTTAAGTCGACAAACATTAGATGTACTCATAAGTCTTAAACAAAATTCACTAGGATAGATTACTACTAAAAGCTTACTAAGTTATGAAATCATGGGGGAACACAATCTTAGTAATTTGATAAACAACTAAACAATTCTTAGCATTACTTATTCTCTTTATTTACTAACCCCCCTTTTGAAATATTGATTACAAGTTAGTTTATTTACCGTTAACATATTATTTCTACCAATTTCCTGTGGGATCTACCCCAACTTTTGTTGGGTTACTATATTTGATAGCGATCGCTTTATACTTCAATTGCGAGATGTAATTTAAGCATGATCAATGCACAATGTTGGTTATGCCACAAACCTTCATAATATTTTCAGTTGCAACATGAACTACATATTTTAAAGGCAAATCACATGAGTTTCTTTCAGAACCCTTATGATGATTTTTACATGAATAACTGTAATTTCTATGTACAGTCTCTCTACTACTCAATATTTTATGTTTTATATTTTTTTCCATCTTACATACTATGTAATTTCATGTACTAATGCCCTTTTTCACCAGGGGCACTGCATTTTTTAATAATATAGCCTCAGGTATAGATACATTCAGATGTGCAACTCAGGGGGCTTACCTCAATTAAGCTTTTGGGGAGATCCATTCTCCCTTGAGGCAGTTATCTTTTTTGTTCTGTATAGTGTTGTTAGAGGTTATACCATGGGCCTCGTCCCCGTAAATGTAAATTAGACACTCCTAATTTGGTAGAGGCTTCATAGACTGTTCATTAGTATGTAACCTTGCTATCACTCTCATTTGACCTTCCTGTCACATTTAATTTAAAACGGTGATTTTATGAAAAGCTTTATTCATGATGCTTGATTTATCGACTTCTTGGATTTGTATTATTTATGTCCCATTTATGTTTGGATGATTGCTCACAATGTCATGCCATATTGATAGGTATGCTCGAGCCAGCAATGGCATCAGGTGTCGGTTTCGCCTAGGCCCTAGACTAGGGCATGACACCAGTTCTTTAACGTGTCTACTGGAAGAGCTAGATTGTAGAAGTACACTACAGGAAGTGAAGGAGTCAGTTCCTTCGTGGTAGACTGACTTTTGATCAAACGCAAAGCAGATTCCAAGTTCATGAAGGATACCTTGAGAAATTGGGGTTATTGCTAATCACATGGATTAAGGAATAAGAAATCAAGATGAAAATATTACTATATTTTCACACATGGAAATAGATGAAAATAGGAGAAAACAATTGACGCTATCACATGAATAGAAAACCAAGTTAAACTTGGTTTAGGTTCTTGGATTCTTGAACTTAATCTTGTTTGATTTTGGATAACAATAAATCATTATTTATACTTCTGTATAAAGCATCACATTTATGCAGCTAAATATGTAAAAAGGAAAAGAGGAGAGAGACTCCAATACATAAAGAGAGAAAATGTGAAGAAGAGCCTATTCGTAAGAAGATTATTTCTATAGTTCTTAGTTGTTTGATTTTTTGAGCTTCAGTTATACCCTTTTACATTCATAGATAATTTGTATTAAGTTTTTCTTCCTTGAGTTGTAAAGGTTTTCAAGATTGGGGTAGAATCTTGAAAGGGAAAGTTGCAACTAGGAAGGGTGAAAGGTGCTTGAGTTAACCCTTTTAGTTTGTAACCAAAAAATTTGCTCAAGATTTAATGACAATTTGAGACAAATCCTACTAGGCTAGATCATGGTTTTTAACTCTTAGGAGCGAGGTGTTTTTCACGTAAAATATTCGTATTGATTATTAGTTTGCATATACGCCTTGACTAATTGACTAAAAATTTCTAGTTCTTTGGTACATATACATGGAAGCCTAAAATAACACATCCTTTTGCCCAATACTTCTATGCCCAATGTAGTACATTTTATTACTTTTTGACTTGAAAATCCTTGGTTGGTCCCCACGTCATGATTTTGGTTAGGAATGGGCATGATACGATATCAAATATTTTAGCTTGGTAATTTTAATGTTCAATATTTAAAAATACTATACCTTTATGGTAACGACCCGTATGTCATTATGAGGAAAAATAAACTTAGAACACTCTAACAGGGCTAGAATATGAATGGAAAGGTGTTGTGGTGTGAGCTAGTAAAGATTATTATTTTGGAGAGCTACTGGTTGCGGTGAACCGCTACAGTGAGACCGTGGTAATGGTCAGAGTTCTGTTGTAACGAACTGGGGAAGTAACTGCCAGATCTGTTGTACCGGCATCCTGCCCGCCATAGTGGGTCTGCTGCAGTGGAAAACTGACCACTGCAGCAGACGATGAAAGTCAGAAAGTGGGTTTAAGTGGGATTTCAGGGGTTATACCCCATTATTTCAAAGAAATTGAAATCCCAAGAACTGAAGGCGATTTTTCCCTTAGAGCAGTTAGATTTTCTTCTCAAGGTAAGGTTCTTGACTTGCTACCATTGTGATTGATTACGTAAACACCAAAAAATCAAGGGGGGACCTTTAATGGTGAATTGCTAGCAAAGAAACCCTAGGTTGATTCAATTGCATGGTGTCAACGAAATTGAGTGCTAATTCCCATTTATTGAATTAACCGATCGACGTGCTAGTGAACATTTATTTCGAATTCGATTGATGGAACTACGGCTGGTTCATGGGGAACTAATAGGAGATAATTTTTTGAGTTTAAAGGGGGAGTATGATCATTCCCCCAATGTGTAGTTCTTAGAGAACGTAATTCATGCGAAAATTGAGACCTAGAACTAGGTGAAATTGGGGTTTTACTCTTAAAATTGCCTTAAAAGGATGTGGTTGAGTTTCTAAGACCCTTGTGTGGGTGGTAGGATACTGAATTGTTTCATATTATTGTTTGACTTTGTGCATTGGGAAGCATTGAGGAAGGACAAGGCTCCAGCAGAGTGATTGCTATCCGAACCCTCCCAGATCAAGGTAGGTTATGGTTTAGAGGAGTTAGACTTTCTATAATGGCCTATACGTGTGTGGAATGGTAATATGTAAAATGGGTCTCTGGACATTACTTGTTGTGATAATTGCCCTGTTAAAATTAAATTGTTGAAAAAAGTTTGTTATGATGTTACCACCGCAGTGCTGTGGAATTACTTCGAACTGTTAAATGTGTGTTCTTTTGTATTGCTATTGAATTGAATGATGAATGATGTAACTTTTCAAGTGAAGGAGGCAGATAGTGATATCTTAAATGTCATAATAACAAATTCAGCTACGCTATAATTACCGTGAGAATGATTAGGGATAATAAGAATATCCTGACTAATGGGAGCACCCGGGTGAGCAATATTGATTGAGTGGCTCGTGTTTGAGGGAGGTTCCGGACAAGCATATGAGTGGGAGAGATACCATGTTGGTGAATACTTGGATTTCTAGATTCCCTAGCAGGTCATGATTGGACGGGCAGAAATAAGACCCTCTAGCATGTGTATACATCAATGTATAGTGACAGAGTGTTCATGGGGAAGTGACAGAAGCGTGTGCTCGGCATATTACCTTTTCTTCTATTTATGATATAGTTGTAAGAATGCTAAAAACTTGGATGAGTAAGTGCTATATGGCTGAACTGAGCTTATGATCATGTGGTTGTTACCTGTACGTGGAGAAATAGAAAAGACTTGATGTTTTATATAGTTAAATGAATACTAGTAATTGAGTTGTGCTACCTTTGTTATGGTTTGTTCTATATCGCATATGGTTACGTAATAGTTCATGTATTGAGGTCAATAAAATACGTTTATATCTGAATAAATATGATGATGTGTGAATTGTAAAGTGTTGGTGAAATGATGAAGGTGCAGCTAAGTCGAGCTACTATCCAAGGCAGTATCATTACAGCGAGACTTATACCGCTACGGTGAGACCGCAGCAGTGGTCAGCTGACCTCTGCAGCGAGGAGCCTAATCTAGTGAGCAGGTCGGTTGTCACCTATGTAGAGCTAAATTTCCTGAAATGTGTATCATATATATGAATGATGTTCTGCACTGGTTTCATATCGTTGTTTGCATGCTTATGTGTTATTATGTAAGGCTCGCCGATAATGCCTACCAGCACTGTATTTCCTACTGACGCTACTCCTGCACTACTTTTCTGAATGCAGAATCTGATCCCGGAAGTTCATCACGACCTCACCTTTATAGAAGAGGTGGTATATTGAAAGGTGAGTGGCACAGGACGTGCGGTTCTACTCCTACTTCAAAGATGTCTCTTGTCCGGACATTTGTAGTTTTATTTCTTTTCAGTTATAGTCAATCTTGGACTTGTGTTAGATGTCTGATGTGCAATGACAATCGGTTTCCGGGAATGTTTGTAGGAGTTGGATATTTTCTTGCTGTTGATTTATTTAAGTAAAATTCAATTTTATTGCTTCAGTTAATTCAAGGACGGTAATTTCTTTTTGAATGTTTGGATTTAGGGAAATTGTTGGGAAACGTTGGTTTGTCCATCGGGTAAGGGAGGGGGGTTTGTGTGGGTGCCAATCAAGGTCATTTTGGTTCATGAAAAAGTTGGTATCAGAGCTTTAGGTTCATTGATATCATTGCACTAAGACGGGTCTAGTAGAGTCTCACGGATAAGTGTGGAGGCATCCGTAACTTGTCTTCGAGAGGCTGTAGGACTTTAGGAAAACTCCCTTCTTCTTTCCTTTCGTGTGATTACCTGACTCTATTGGTATTTGGGTATCCAAATTGGTATCTAACAATACTTCTTTATTTCTCTCACAGATGTGAGGACACGCGCAGGAGGAAATAGAGAAGCAGCACCCTAGTCAGCAGCAGCAGCCGCAGTTCGCAGCAGAGGATAGGGCTGAGGTCGAGGGCGAAGGCTTGCCGCTGGTAGAGGAGGGGCCCACACTCCTGCTCTAGCAGTAGAGAGGCCAGTATCTCCTATACCACTAATAGTCCAAGATAGGGTGGCTGTGGAGGCGGAGGTTCTGACTCAGGGAGAGGCTACAACCGCTCCAGTATCCTCCGAGGTTCTAGCTCAGGTTCTTAACCTTTTGAGTGGCCTCGGTGGTACTAGGGCAGCGCCAGTGACTCCTACAAGACAGTAGTCACAAATACAGCATGCAGCTGTTGTGGCTCCTCGCATTGATGATATGTTAGAGGGTCTTTTGTTTCTGAGGCCCATGGTTGGGCTGGTGATGGTAGGGGAGGTACATGACTTATTCTGCAGGTTCACCAAGATGAAGCCTCCCTCTTTTTATGGTATAGAGGTGGAGGACGCCTACGAGTTCATAATTGATTGTCATGAGAGGCTCCATAAGATGGGGGCGGTAGAGAGGTACAATGTGGAGTTTGTCACCTTCCAACTGATGGGTGATGCTAAGCTCTAGTGGAGGGCTTTTGTGGAGTGCAAACTAGTAGGGTCACCATCATTGACCTAGACCCAATTTCACTCCATCTTTCTGGAAAAGTATGTACCCCGTACTCTAAGAGTTTGGAGGCGGGATGAGTTCACAGCTATGGAGTAGGGGGCTTTTCAGTTGCAGCATACGAAGCCCGATTCCCCTCACTATCCAGGTATGCTTTACCCTTACTTCCCATAGAGGAAGAGAGGATCAGACCTTTTGTTAAAGGCCTGAATGTGGGTCTCCAGCTATCAGGCCTTCAGATGGTCTTCGCAGGTAAGACCTTTCAGGAAGTAGCAGAGTATGTGATGAATATAGATGGTGAAACAAGAAGGGTATGCGAAGAGTATTGAGAAGAAGGCTTAGAAGATGGGTTCTTATAGTGGCTCTTTTGCTAGGACTCCAGCACCACAGGGTTTCTTTGGATGCCCTATTTAGTCAGCTATGCAACTGTCAGCCGGAGGTCCACCAGGGATGGCTTCGTTGCCGTCAACTGCAGTTGGGGGAACTCAGCTTGTTCGCTTAAACTACGGGGCTCACCCTATTTCTTCTCTTTTGACTCAGAGGCCAGTGATTGAGAAGGTATGCATAAGTTGGGGAGTATGGCCACATTCGCAGATGGTACCTCGGGTTTGGTCAGGGCGGACAAATTATTTTTCACTCAGTTCCTCAAGCTCTGGCCTATCTGGGACAGGAGGTAGTGCATTCAGTAGGGATCGTCCATAGCTTGGGCGAGGTAGTCAGCCAGCCGTCAGAGGCGGTACTTGATGAGTTGGTAATTTACCAACACATTAGGCTCTTAACCATGAGCTTTAGTCTAGTTTTCAAGTCATTTAGATGGATTTTTTGCCTTTTTTGCCTTTTTGTGTGCAAATATCTAATTTGGAGAAAAGATTGAGAAATGGAGCAAAAAGAAGGGAATCTGGTGAAAATCGGTGCTTCACCAGAGAAGACCGGCAAAACGTCGGCCAAAAGCTGATGAACACTACCTCTGGGAATTATAGCAATCGTCTTTCGCGAACTTCAGCTGGCGACTCACCGGTCCATTCGCCGAATGACACCAAAAATTGCTGGATAGAGGAGAAAAGAATTGGCAGAGCGCGGGTGGAGATCAGCGAAACACCGAAGGAATCTCCTAAGGCTATTGGAGATCACTGAAGGCAAAATTAATTGGAGTCGGTGGTTCATGAAATGTAACTGGCAAAATGTCAGTACTCTCGCAAGTGCTAGAATGCTGATCAGGGGTAAAAATGTCCAGCACGAAAAAGAGGGAGGTGGATACCCTACTTTTGGATATATTTTAGAGAGAAGTTGTTATACACCGGAAACCCAAGGATCAGATCCGAGAGTCAAACAGGGAAAGTTTGGGAAAATGTTGCAGCAATGCAGGACGAGTCACTAGACGACTCGTAAGGAGGCCCCATGAGTCGTCAGGTGGCTCATGGGGAGGCTAGAATAAGCTGAGGAGCTGAGGTCCCCACGGGCGTGGGAACGAGTCGTCAGGACTCCCATGGGGTGAGATTGAGGGCTACTTGGGAGGTTTGACCAGTGTATCTAACGGATGGAACACCACGAGTCGTGGCCAGTCCCAACAACTTGTGAGGTGGGTCGTGATCAAGCCTGTGGAAATTTATTAAGGATGAAGTAGTGTACTTGACAGAAGGTGTCCACGACTCATGGTCACATGTGACGCATCGTTGAGTCACCAGTTACGAGCCCAGCCAACCTGGTATCCAGTGTGCTTGATGAGCAACACGACGAGTCGTTTCCCATCCTAACGTGTCATCAGGTCATCCGTTAAGGTCACCTGGTAGTTATTTTCTGCGAATTAGTAAGGGCCTTCTCGTAATTTCCTACACTCCTAAGACCTAAACTACGTCATTTTGAGGTCGAGATAGGGTTTTTAAGGGGAAATCATTCATGATAAACCCATTTGATGCATGTAAGAGTAGAGAGGAAAGAGGAGTGGGATTCAAGTGTTCTTCTTCAAATTCTCCAAGTTTCCATCTAGGGCATTTCAAGGGAGTTAAGAATCAAGAAGTTCCAGGTATGTGGGGTTTTGAATGGGTGGTTTAATCCCTACCCATGCCCAATTTCTCCCTAATCCTATGTTCAAAATTTCCAAATCTCTATGGGTCATAACCCAAATGCATGTTTCCTCAAACATCGATATGAGCATGTTATAGTATGTCTAGAATCATGAGTTTCGAATTATTGGGCTGTTTTCACTTATTTTATTCAATATTTGATGATTTAATCACTAAAAGTATATGTTCCCAAATCATAGGGTTTTTAGTGAAATTCATGGTTATGGTGATTTCTCAAGCATGATATGAATTCTTGAATTTTAAGCATGTTTTCAATTACTCATGTTATTATGATCATTTTTCCTATAAATTTAAACATTTCAAGTATGATTGAAATTATGCACAATGCTCACATGTCGCTTATGATTTATGGACTATGTTTCTGGCCGATCCACGGGCCCAATTCCATGGCTAGTATCATGAATTCTCAAGAATGTTATGATTTTCACGATTTACTAGCCATTCACGTCATGTATGAATGTCTATGAGCACGTTGCATGTTTTTGGAGTAGTACTTAACACCGAGTAGGTTCGGGGCCTAGGTTATGCCCCGAATCTCAGTGACTGTCCCTTTTTCCCTACGGGACCTTCACGAGTGATATCACACCTTTCATGGTTCATACCCTTGTCAAGGTATGAACGGCCTCCCGACTAGGCTTACAGGTTGGGCTCCATGTGTGCTCATATGGGGTATGTCAGTTATAGAAATCTCCCATTATTCCTCATCGTTTTAATGCATGTATGATTATGATTTTTTAGCTCAAGTTATGTTTTATGAAATGTTTTTCTCTCATGTTATGACTATGATAGCTTTATGAATATTTTGGAAATCTTGAGCCTTACGATATACTTATGATTTCAGTCTTCATGATCATGATGTCCCCACACCTACAACTTTTATGTTTTAAGTATTATCTTGCATACCTCGCATACTCAGTACATTCCAAATACCGACCCACATATTTTCTATGTTGTTTCGTTTTATAATACAGGATCCATTTCACAGGTTTAGCATCGCTCTTAACTTGCTCTCAATTCTGCTCTCAGTTCTCAGTGGTGAGTCCTCATGACTCGGGGGCTTCATGTTTGGATTTTGTCTGTCTTTTAGTTTTTGGAATGTTGGATTAGTTGGGGGCTTGTCCCTTTAACCCTTCTATTATGATTAGAGGCTTTCAGACCTAATTGTAGTATTCAGCTATTTACGCTTGGATCATGTACTGTTGTTTCTTATATTTCATGTCATAGATTTATTAGTTCATGACTATTAAGCTAATTCTTCCACATTCTGTGAATGGTTTAGTTGTATGCTCATGCCATGGGTTGACTTGGGATCCCTCGGGGCTCCTTGTCCTGTGTCTATGATTCGGGTGTACTCTAAGGTCGTGACAGAAGTACTCAGTACCCATCAGATCTTAACTTTTAGCTTTTAGAACATTCTCTTGGTAGAAGAAGAAAGTAAGAATTCTATCAGTGGAAATTGAAAAGAATTGTTTTCTTTTTCTTCTTCTTCTTCCTCCACAGTAAGGTACTACCATTGTTGAATTTGATTTTGCTACTACTATTATTGAATTCAGTGATTTATTGATAAATGTGTTTTTGAATTTCTTGACTATGAGTAGCTAAATCATTAACTGGAGGTGTGTGGTGATGAATGCTTAATTAGAGTGGATATTGCTAGAGTCATCTCAATATTATTTAATTAGTATAAATATGTTAAATTCTCTCTAATCTATAATTGAAGATCGGTTGTTGTTGATGTGGGTCTAATTGTTCTTACTTGATTTTTGCTTGAAAAAGAAGAATTGAGTATTGGGAGAGAATTTAATGATGGACATGGATGAGAGATTGTGAAATTGGGCTAGAAATAGCCAAAATTACATTCTCACTCTTAAGAAATAGCTAATAGCTAGAAATTAGGGCAGCTATTAATCCAAATCTGATCGAGTTGATTTAATGGTGCCTAGGGGTTTGAAAGAACTCTAGCAAGAGGTATTTATAAGGTTGAAAAAACATCAAATGCACACTTACCCTAGGTTATATACACAAATTGAACTTATGAGATGACCTAGCATGACCCTATTTAGTTAGCATATCATCTATACCACACCTATAGTCTTTCACATTATTGTCAACAACCTTGGTCATTTTCCTATCTTAGTTAGTCAAATTAGAAGTTATATTCTTTTGTAAATCTCAATCTCTCCCAAAATGTTTATTTCCATGTTATTCAAGTGGTGCGAGCTAAATTCAATTTCTCAAATGACACTCGTGAATATCATTCACTAGTCCTTGTGGGATTCAACCCCGACATGCATCGGGATATTTATTTTGAAATAACGACCGTTTATGCTCTTTGTGAAGAGCATATTTTGTACGTTATAAAAAATGGCGCCGTTACCGGGGACTAGCGCTTGATACTCTTGTGTTGACTGTTGATTTGAATTAGTCTTGCATCATAGGTGTTGACATAAAGTTTGCTATTCTTGTTAGGATAAAGTCATGTGAGTCATCATTCACAAGAAGGAGATAGCTCAGTGGAGGGTAGTATGGAGCATGAGGAAGATAACCCAGTGATGCCCGAAGTGGCTGGAACCATTCTCCTACCGCCTACGGTAGGGAATGTCGTGTTCTAGGTCACACGTACAATGCTACATTTGTTGCAAATAAAAGGACTATTGGGGGGAAACCATGTGAGGATGCAAATCGTCACTTGAGGAATTTCATGGAGATATGCCAGCCTTTCAACATCACGAACATAAGTCAAGAATCTATCTGGCTAAGGCTCTTCCCATTTTTCCTAATGGGAGAGGCGACGATGTGGTTGGAGGAACTGCCTCCTGGTTTATTACATCTTGGCAAGAATTAACCGAAGCCTTTTTGGATTGCAGCTGAGGGATGACATCACAAACTTCAGGAAAGAGCCGAGAGAGCTATTGCATAAAGCATGGCTACGGTTCAAAAATAAGGTTTCTCTTTGTCCCCAGCATGTCCTCCCTGATGGAGTGCTTCTCCAAAGTTTTTACCAAGCTCTCGACTCCATCAAAAAATCCGTTGCCAATAATTAGCTAGAAGGTCTATTGTGGATTAAACATATGGGTTGGCTTAAAGCCTTTTTGGATAGGATGACAAAAACAAATAGTGCCTGGCACACGAGAGAGAAAAAGTATCTACACATGACATTAGCTCTAGTGCATTGGCGGCTGAGTTAAAAGAGATGAAGAGCGAGATAAAAATCTTGCTAAAATGATGACGCAACTGGAACTAATAACCAAACATGTAATGGGGGCAGGGACGAAGGTGGTGAATGTTGTAGGTATGCAAGGTCCATTGCAATTTGAAGGAGAATCATCGCCACCGAGGTACGATGAGGAATGCCAATACATGGGAAATCAGATGAGGGGTCCTCGACCTGGGTTTCAAGGGACTAATAAAGGTCCTTGGCACCCAAGGGAAGTGAACCAAGGTTGGAGAAACCATGATGCACAGGGATGGCTTGAAAGAAATGAAAGATGGGGCAATAGAGAGCAAAATCGAAAGAGAGACCGCTACCACTGAAGTTCAAACCCATATGTTCTCCCTTCAAGAGCTGAAAACACCCAAAGTCAGCCAGGTTTGAGTGATGTAGGTAGCTCAAAAATTTACAAGATGTTAGCAAGAGTCCTTAAGAAAGTAGAATCAACCAACAATGGTGTCAAGGAATTGAAAGGAGGGGGGGTGTCTAACCTTTCCCAAATGGTAAGTTCTCATTCAGCCTCCATTAAGCATTTGGAAGCTCAAATGACCATTTTCCTGCTCAAATGAATCCTTGAATGAAGGGAACTCTCCCAAGTGATACAATGTCAAACCCAAAGAAATATAGTCAATGCATGGCTATTATTACTAGGAGTGGTAAATTGGTTCGAGATGGGAGAGTGAAGTCCAAGGAGGTTATTGCTTCCAAATAAAATGAGGAAAATGAAGTTGCGAGGTGCCAAAAACACCAAGGAGTGGTGAAAAGAGTGAATATGAAACTGAGGGGAAGGATGATAAAGTTCCCTCACACATTGATGAAGATGATGTAGGCATGAAGGCCTCAAATGATGACAAAGTTGAAACAAGAGTTCCACCCCCTTATCCACAATGGTTGGCTAAGAAAAAGAAAGACGATCAGTTCAGCAAATTCATTGACATGTTCAGCAAATTGTAAATCTAATGCCCCTCATCATTTTCAAGAAGTTGGGACTTGGAAGCACCAAAGCCATATCAATGAGGTTGCTAATGGTGGATCGTTCCATAAAGAAGCTTGTGGGAGTATTGAAGATGTATTGGTGAGGGTGGATAAATTCATTTTACCAGGTGATTTCGTAGTCCTTGATTATGAAATAGATGTTGATGTGCCAATCATTTTAGGGAGATCATTATTCGCCATGGATAGAGCTCTGGTCGATGTGGAGCTAGGAGAGATCAAGTTCCGAGTCAAAAGTGAAGAAGTCACCTTCAAGGTGTGTCCATCAGCGGAAACTCCTGATGGACGCAAGGTGATCAGAGTGTTACATATAGGGAATAAAGAGAGCGGAGTTGAGATGGAGAAGTCTGAGTCAGAGGATGATCCTTTGAAAAAGATTGCTAATGAGAGCTATGTCGTGCACGACGTTAACTAAGGCGCTTCTTGGGAGGCAACCCAAATGATTTATTTGATTTATTCTATGTCATTGTTGTTTTTGATTTTATAGGACCAATGAAGTGAGAAGCAAGGAGAGAAAGAACAAAAAAAAGGCAGGTAACTCACTAGATTGGCGGATCGGCGGTCTAGATGCACAAACCGCCGCGCCCTGATACAAAAGCAGAATGTTGGGAACATGAGTGTTTGATCGGCGGTCGAAATGGTAGACTGCTGATTCAGAATTGTGTACTGCCGGTCCCACACAGATTACCTGAGCATTAGGTGCCCAAGCGCCGATACATCGGCGAAATGCCGGCCCCACTTGCGAACCGCCGGTCTGTCGCCAGCTGTCAAACAGAGAAGTGAGCATGAATTCAAGCACAAAAAGGTAAGCGGCTAGGCGCCGATTCATATCGACAATCGCTGGTGAAACGCTGGTCGAGGCACGGGTTTGGTTTCAGAATCTAAATTAAAGATGGATGCACCTGACCCTAAATATCTTCTTGAGCTGCCCTAATCTAGAAAATATTCCCTTAGGTTCCCCTTTTACCATTTTCCCACAATCCTTTTTGTCTTCCCAATACGCCACCTTTCCACTTTCCCACATCTCCCTCTTTCCCACTTCCCATAAACACATTAAATCACCATTACTATCCCACCATCTCCTCAACTAACCACATTCTCACCTGCCCACCTATAAAACCCCTCACTCTCTCCATAAATTCTCACTACACTCACATTCTCCCTCTCTACTACACAAGTCTCAGAAGTACCATTGTTGAGCATTATCAAGATACCACAAGTTCGTCTCTGCCAAACTCTCACCTAAGTGTGGTAATGTATCTCTAATTCTTTGTATGTTTTCATTAATGGAACCATGATTGTACATTCATATGGATTTAATATACATTTCCCTACTTGATAATGCCTTTCTTTCCCATTAGTTTCATGGTTGATGCTTTGTTTGCTGAAAGTAGGGGGAGATAATAGTTTCTGGCTGGAGGGGTATGAGATAGTTATGATATTTGTGTGGGCTTAAATGGGGTGAAGTCTGAGTAACCCAAATGGATTAAAAACTCGTGCTTTTCCCTATGATAGATTGGGTGATGCCATTTCTAAGGGTAAATCATCATCCGAGTCTTATCTTTGTGTAGAATTGATGCTCTAATATAATGTAAATGGGTGTTTGTAATTTGGTTCCATTGAAATTCTTGGAATTTCTTTGGGAATGATGACATTCGACTATTCTCCGGTAGGGTCCGGCAAAACACTGATGGAATGCCGGTCAAAACTCCAATTGGCCTCAGGCCACTGCTTGGAATCCATGTTACATCGGCAGTTCGCAGATCGAAATCGGCAACTCGCTGCCTAGTCGCAAGTGGAATTGTTGTCTTCCCAGTTTACTGCTTCGCATTAGAGAGCCAGCAGTGCTCCACGGATACCATCCAGCGGCTCGCTGGTGCTGCCCATTCTTTAATGATGGTTTTTCATCTTTGCTTCTCATCTAAATTTTAGTATAATGTTTAGTTATTTTATTCCAATGAATTATGGATACCACTAACATCATGTTTGCATAAAATGTCTTCTTCTAAGAACACAGGCAAAGGCAAGGCACTAGCCTCCTCAACCACCAAAGGCAAAGGCAAAGGCAAGTCCAAAGCCTCTGCAGCACCCGCCGACTCTAGGGAGGCCATCATCTTCTGCGTGCACGACATGAAAGGGCACTACACTCTATGCAAGGGCTGGTCAATAATAGTGGAGAAAAGGTTCGACTTGGTGGGACTGTTGTTACACCCCGAGAACCTAAGGATCAGACTTGGGAGTCAAAATGGAGAAAAACTGGAAATTCGCACCAGGTCACAAAATGACCCGTGAGGTGGGTTGTGAGGAGTGACCACGAGTCCTGAAGTGACTCATGGTCAAGCAGGGCATGGCTAAGTTTTGGGGTAAGACCACGGGCATGACCACGAGTTGTGGTAAGGCCACAAGACTCGATAGGTCTCCCGTGGCCTAGGTGGACCAGTTGGAAAAGTGGGAAAGGGCAGTGAAGACAATGGATGGTGACCACGAGTCGTGCTCAGACCTCATGACTCGTGAGGAAACCCGTGGCTTGGGTTGCATGGTTGATCAAGGTTTTGGGCAATGGGGATCACCGGTGGTGACCATAAGTCGTGGTCAGCCACCATGATTCGTGGGGTTCCTTGAGGAGTTTGGGCAGTGAGCATGACGGATTTAGGCCACGAGTCATGCCCCCATGCAACGACTCGTGAGGTCCCTCGTGGGGACTGGCAACCAGAAAATTCTTGCGCTTTTGGTAAGGGTGTTCTTGTAATTCCTAAACTCTTAAGGCCTAAACTATGTCATTTTAAGGTCTAAAATAGGGTCTTTTAAGGGGGATTAGTCCATGTTAAGCCTCATTCATGCATGCAAGAGTATAGAAAGGAGTCTAGAAGGTGATTCAAGGTGTTCTTCCCCAATTTCTCTAAATTCCATCTTGGGCTTTCAAGGGAGATTAAGAATCAAGTGTTTCCAAGTATGTAAGGTAATTAATGGGTGGTTCCTTTCACGACCATGCTCCTACTCTATGATTTTACTTATAAATTATAAAAAACTCATGGGGTTTTGTAATTGATTTGTGTAAAATTAAATGATTTAATTAGGGGTCTTGTGATTTTGAAATCTTATCATAATCTACTGATTTTGATCATCTTTTGGGATTTAAATTGATTTTAATATTGTTGATTTTGAATTTCTAAATAATTAAGCTTGTTTATGCATGCCCCATGATGAATCGATTTATGATCCATTGATCCATTGGTGTTTTGATAAGCCCAGCATGAATTATGAATATTTATGAATTTATTATGTTATCTATTACGAACTTATGAATTTCAAGCTACATGCATGATCTACAAGTATGTATGAATTTTATCAATCATGAATTATATTTTTGGCCGACCCACGGGCCTCAAGTCATGGCTAGTTCACGTATGTTCAAGCATGTTAACGATTATCATGATTTAACTAGCACATGAACTAAGGTATGTATTATTATGAGCACTATATATATTTTGGGAGTAGTATCGAACACCGAGTAGGTTCAGAGCTCAAGTTAAGCCCTAGATCTCATGAACTACGTGCCACCGTAGGTATATTGGGACCCTTTCATATTTTTCCCTGGCCCAAATGGCCCTTTTCATGTGTAATCACGCCCTTCATGGTTCCTACCCTTGGCAAGGTATGAACACCCTCCCGACTAGGGTTACAAGTCGGGCTTCATGTGTGCTCATATGGGGTATGTCAGTTAAGAGAATGTCCCATTGTTCCTCATGATTTATGTATGTTATGATTATGTATGTTGGCTCAAGTCATGTTAAGAAAATCGCTTCTATTACGACTATGATTATGTTATGTTACGTATGTTTTGAAAACCTTGAGCCATATGATATGTTATTATGATTTATGATACGAGCATGACGTCCTACTCTTATGATAATTTATGAATTTCATATATGTTTTAAATGTCCGTTTTACTTACCTTGCATACTTAGTACATTCCACGTACTGACCGCATACTTTCTATGCTGTATCATTTCATGATACAGGTCCCCGTTCTCAGGCTCATCCTCATCCGTAGCTAGTTCAGCCTTGCTCTCAGCGTACTTGGTGAGTCCTCATGTTCCGAGGGCTGCATGTTCACACTCTATGTTATTTCTTTCAGTTTCTAGATATTGAATTAGTTGGAGAGTTGTCCCATCAATCCGCCTTTCATTTTTAGAAGCTTACCAGACTTACAAGTTGTATTCCACTATATTGTATAAGTCTAGTACTGATTTTCCCTTATGCTATGCTATGATTACATTCTTTATGTTGAGTCTTCCGCTCATGTGATTGAATTAGATGTATGCTCATGCCATGGGTTGATTTGGGGTCTCTCGGGGCTCCTTGTCCCGTGTCTATGATCTGGGTGTACGTTTGGGTTGTTACAACTATGCGGGGACTTGCCCAACATCACTGCTTAGTTCACAGATAGGCAATGGCATGCCTTCGCCAATCCTCTCACAGACTATTACCCAAACCTGGTGCTGGAATTCTATGCCTCCTTCCACGCTAGACAGGACATCATGAAGCAGAAAGGCAAAATTGATGAAGTCCCCTACCTACCATCAGTCATGGTACAGGGGTTGGAGGTAGACATAACTCTGGCTGCAATCAACAATTTGTTCTGGGAAGACAAAATTGACTCGGGTACAAAGTATATGGCAAGGAACGCGGACATGAAAAATCAGTTCACCTGGATAGCCCCCATCATCGTAGTTGACACCCTGCAATAGGCCTCCATAGGTGGCGAAATTTCTCGCCATGATCTAAAGTTCGAGGCCAAGTTATGATTGGATTTTATCTGTGGACGCATCATTACTTCAAAAAATGAGCAGTGGGTCAGCTTGGAGTCGGCAATTCTCATAGCATGCATCATGTCTGGAGTCCCCATAAACTTTAGGGACATTGAGGCCTAGCAGATGAAGCACAAGGAAAGACAAGCCAACACCTCCATACCTTATGCGGTCCTCATTTCCTAGTTGTGTTTACAAGCGGGTGTGCCATTGTTCCCTGATGAGATCCCTGTCCCTACCTCAGGAGTAATCGCCTTATATAGGAAAAGAGATGTCGAGGCACCCGCAGTCAAGAGGAAGAGATTGCAAGCTTTTGTGTTGGCTGAGGGATCATTATACCATGGGTCGGAGCAGTCACCGCATGCCCTAGATTTGAATGTGTCCCACCAAGAAGCTACGGGCCAAACCTCCGGCGACACACCTCTTAGGGGAGCATCTCCTCCTCTTACATTGTCACTACCCGAACATAGGCCCGAATCGATACATAGGACAAGGAATCTAAGAGGCTCCAAGTCGACCCATGTCATGATCATAGCATAATATTAGCAAGACAACAACTAACATAATCACAATTGAGCGGAAGCTAACTGAAAGAGTCTAATTTTGAAATCCAAAATAACTAATCTCATAAAAACTCTGATACAAAGCTAAATCTATCTTTACAAGTCTGAAAGCCTTTACTACACTGATGAGTTGCTGGGACAAGTCCCTAGCTAACTCCTAAAGTCTGAAAACTAAAACATAAATGAAATAGAAAACATAGATCGCGTCCTCGAGAGATGAGGACTCACCACACATAGCTGAGATGGGAATGGAGCGTATCTAACCACGTGGCTGAGTCTAGAAACCTGAATCTATATCATGAAACGATATAGCACATAAAGTATGCGGTCAGTACTTGGAATGTACTGAATATACGGGAAGCATAGGTAAACTAAACATGCAAGTATACAAGAAGGAAGTAAACTGAGCACATCACAGAACATATAACAGAGCTGAAATACAATGACCCTATCGGAGATATACATATATATATATATATATATATATAAAGCTTTTATTTCAAAACATTTACTGAAGCATAATCAAACTAATGCATAAGGGTCGTGTACTGCACATATACAAAGAACTGAAGTTGTAACTGATATCATACACTGTAAAGACTATTTGCTGATAACTGAGACTGAACTCTGCTAAGGCTGATTTAAAATTGGAGTCTGAAACTATACATAACAGAGTTGAACTGATATCGTGAACTGAGCTAAGGGAGACATTCTCTGCTATGGAGTTTCCCTGACTGACTAAGGGAGACTTTCTCTGCTACTGACACCCCCTAACTGAACTAACGGAAACATTTTCTGCTATTGAGAATCCCTGACTGAGCTAAGGGAAACATTCTCTACTAATGAGAATCCCTGACTGAGATAAGGGAGACATTCTCTGCTAATGAGAATTCCTGACTGAGCTAAGGGAGACATTCTCTGCTAATGTGAATCCCTAACTGAGCTAAGGGAGTTATTCTCTACTATGGAGAATCCCTGACTAGACTAAGGGAAACAATCTAAGCTATTGAGAGTCCCGATAAATTTTTACATGATGGTACCAATCTGACATTCATTCGTATAGTCTAAGCTAGCTCAGTTAATTAGAGATATGAGTGTTCAACTAATTAAATCATACTGAATTCATATAAAATCTGATCAGGGCTACTTTCTAGTATCACCAAGCCCGAAAGTTTGATAGGTCTAAATCATGCTTTGTTTCTCGAAGTTCATAACATTTCAATCCTGATTTCATAGCATATAGCATATATTATAGATTTATGAAGGCTCCATACATTCAAGTCATACTTTAAACAGATACACCGAAATCATAGTGAAAACATGTACATACTTCATATTCATCAAAGTCCATAAGTTCTAATCGTGTTCCAACACATATATTACACATATGTTCTAGATTTGCGGGAACCTGTACGATCGACTTATACTTAAAACATAGATACAAGTTCATGATAAGAGCATATGAATAATTAATGAAATTCCATTTGAAATTCTAGGCCAACTCATGGTGAAAATTCTATAATCTTGTTATTCCCATATCAAGTACATAATTCAAGATCTCGAAAGTAATTTCGTAGTCATGCATGGCTATTAATCATGATGGGTCTTAGAATTCATAGAAGACATCTGAAAATCCATCCAAAAATCGAACCCTAGAACATGCTTTTCTAGATAATCAAGGAATTAGGTTTTAGTATAAAAATTGGGACACAAGGATGGACAGAGATCCTTGTTGAAGTCCCACATACCTGGCTTGAAGAAAACCCCCACTAGAATCTTGGATCTTGATGCCCTTAAAGCAACCCTAGGTGATCTTTGAACTTGAGAGAAGAAGAAGAAGAAGAAACCTCACGGATGATTTTTGAGATGATGAGGGGCTTATGCTATTGAAAACCCTTAAAAACATCCCAGCTGGTACTCACAACAGCGTAGTTTAGGAGTTAGAAGTATAGGATTTTATGAAAACATCCTTGAAAACCTTCAGGAAAAATCATGCTGCTAGTCCCCACGAGGGTCTTCACGGGTCGTGGGACATAGGATGACTCGTTAAGTCCCACTTCTGATCACTTCTGGAAATTTCCTCAACTTCCCTCGGACTGACGATGATTGGCTTCACGAGTCGTGAGGCTACTCCACGACTCGTGACTCCTTCCATTACCACTAAAGCCAAAAATCCTATTCTTTCATCCACGGCTGACACGATGAGTCGTTACCTAACACAATGACTCTTCCTACTCTCTCGCCGTCACCACTGCCTCTACTTGCATTTTTTCTAGATTCCACTCGACGACTCTTCAGGACAACTCGTTACTTGACCCAATGAGTCGTCACTTCCCTCGTGGTCCACCGAAGACTTGACCCTAACTTACTAAACTGTTGCTCATAATGAGGGACTCCATGACTCGTTACCTCACCTCACGAGTCATGATGTGAGTCGTTACCCCTGAGCTCTCAACAAGAACCTTCACTAACTACTTGCCACGATCCTTACCATGACTCGTGGGGTCACCTAACGGGTCGTACCATGACTCATTCTGAGGTAAAATTTTCACTTCCCTGTTGATTTCTTATTTTAGGTCTGGGGTCTGATCTTCAAAACTTTCAAGATGTTATAATATCTCCCCTTGGGAATATTCATCCTCGAATGTAGGCTAAACATGTTGAAAAACTTGGGAAAGAACTGATATCCCAAATACTGAACATTTACAACTGAAACTGATGGAGTATCTGACTTCGGGCTGATCTTACAATCCAAACCAAAATCTAAATTGTACATGCATGATATGGTGTGAGAGGGACTGAAAGACATGAAACTGAAATGGAACTAGATAGAACACTGAGAAGGATTCTTTCCCTTTAACTGGCACTAAGCTGATACAGACTGAGCCATCATTCTCAAATCGCTTTCTATACTGAGCTAGAATTCATGATATCTGGTCTAGCTAAAAGTAAAGGACTCATGAGCACGAATCATTCATAACATGTAAAGAGCACATACATGAAGTACCCTTATCTACTGAGCTACTAAAGCAATTCACACCATACATCGACAATCTATTCTCAACAAACATCACAAGAGCTCATTATTCAGTATTGGGGTTCTGGGGCTAGCAACATGCAAAGAGTAACGCGAGAAATTCATAACACACCAGTGACTACTTCTGGCGATTTGCCCTAATCTTGATGTGCTGCCACGACGTAGGAGCGATTTTAATGCTGCCCGCCACTTGCGCTAGATGATGCACCCTGCTGGAATCGGCGGTTCACATGAGCTACTAAAGAGGTGGTTGAGGCACTACTCTCGCCCCACTTAGTTGTTGTGCAATCTCGGTGCTTATGACCCAACTTGCCACACCAAAAACAAGCATCTAAGCCGGCCATGCATTCTCCCAAATGGTCCTTCCCACAACTCTTACAAGATGGATAGGTAATCTCCCTTACCTTGGGTCTGTACGGAACACTGGCTGTTGAAGGTGCTGGGGCTGATGATCTCTGCTGGGAGCATGAGTGGTGTCCACCACTCGGCCTCTAAGGGGAAAATTCTAAATCTCTTGTGCTATCCCTCTTGGCCTCTCTTTCCTTTTCCTTCACTTGTTTCACTTCTATTTGTTGAGCGAATAGCACCAAATGTGGAAAGTCTATGTCCTTGAGCAATATGGCGGTCCTGCACTCTTTGATCAAGGAGTCTGTCACTCCATTCACGAACCTGCTCACACAAGCCCTCTGGTCGGCTACCATCTCCGGTGTAAACTTGGACAATTGAGTAAACTCCAATGCATACTCCTGGAAAGTCATGTTGTTCTGCCTCAAGTTGATGAACTCTAACGCATTTGGCTCCCTTAAATCCCTAGATAAATACCTATCCAGGAACGCATTCATAAACTAATCCCAACTTATGGGGTTGTTCCAACTCCCCAACCATGTTTCCACTGACAAAATCATATGTGAGTGACTCCTTTCAGCTGGTAGGAGGCTAAGTCTATGCTTTTTGTTCCCGTCAACCCCATAATTTGGGTTATCTAATGGATCTCCTCTAAGAACTCATATGGGTCCTCGTACACCTTTGACCCCAAGAATTCGGGTGGGTTCATTCTGAGGAAGTCTCTTGCCCTAGCCGCCACTATGTTCCCATTCTAGGGAACATGATCCATCGCCTGCTTATTAATCTGGGTGGCCATGGCCTGCGCCAATATGTGAAAGGCTTCCCTGAACTCGGAATGAGTGATATGTCTGTCCATCGGGTTCGCTGGGCTGGTGGGGCTTGCTGGCGCCCATTACCATTTCTTCTTCCATTTGCTCGTCTAGGAGGCATTATCTACGAGCGCGTAAAGCACGAGTCTGGAGAGGAACTGTTAGAGTTTCATACTCTACACACGATAAGAATCATGAAGAAAATAGAACATTCCTAAAACGTCTCGTAGACTCTTTGTCATAAGTGTGGCGCGCTTCACACCAATGAAAAAGACTCTACTTGACGCAGCTTTCAAACACCCTAGGACACTCTAAACCTTTGTTCTGATACCATGTTTGTCACGACTCGAACATAGGTGTTATATCCCGTAGAATTCCCGGCACCTATATGACCTATTCGCACGTTGGTTAAGCGTATTTGAAGGCCATACGTGCTGGAGAAAGGCCCGAAAAAAGATCGGACGAGAAACCTGTCGAACCATCACGGAAGGAGCCGAGGCAGAGCCCCTCCGCAATGGCAGCATGTCACGGAGGAGAGGCCTCCGCGTTGGCTCCGTGACACATTGGCCTTGTCCAGGCCCAAGTATATAAAGCCCCACTTCGGTTTTAAATGATAAAAACCTTTAAAATTTCCAAAGAACAGAGGGCAAACGCAGAGGGAGAAAGAGGAACGAAGAAATTATATAATTTTCGTCCGATTGCGCTGCTAAACGTTGCCCAAACTCAAATTTACTCCAGATACGGAGGTATTTAGCAGCAGAGAGCATTCCTACGGATTCAGTTTCGTAAAATACGGCCGACGAATCGTCGAGCCACCGAGCTAAGGTAAGTGGAATTGCTCTAAATTAGTGTCTATGTGTTCCTAGCTGTGAAGTGAATATTTTTCCCTTCTGGACCGCTGAAAAATAGCGAGTTTTCGACCGTCTTTCGATAAGCCTAAGTTTAGGCTATATACTATATCGAAAGTAACGTTGCTCTTTACAATAAAGCTGTATTTAGTATTAATTGACGTATTTATGAATGCAGTTGGGAGAAAATAGTTGAAGTACCGGCCGAGCTTCGTCCGACGGACGAATAGTTCAAGATTAAGGTATGTAAAGCTAGTTCCCTCTGCAAGTTAAGTAATATCGGTGCAGTATAGTAATTTACAAGCCAGTAGAATGTTCAAAAGTTAAGTGTTACGTTTGTTGTGAATGTTTATACGGTACTAGGAGCATCAGATTGTAACTTACGTGAAACTTACTAATACGACATATCTTCTAACACGAGTATTAGAAACTGCTCAGCATGCTCAGTATGTGATGTGATACGAAATGTTAAGATATTATTGTATTCAGTTGAAACCCCGTAAAGCGCTGTAATATCCGTAAGCACCTCAGAAATAGAATGGCAGGCTAAAATAAAGTTTAGAACGCATGCTAGGAATAGTAAATCACGTTAATACAGAAACTCAGTATACAACATAGGTTGTAGCAGAAATACTATATTTCGTATAGCATTTGCCCCAGTACAGTCTGGCAGGAGACTATATTCATATATACATATTTACCAGTCTCAGCACGTATTAAATACGTACAGATTACTATCATTAGTTCAGCATGTAATACATACGATACTTTACCCCTATTAGCCTCAGCAGGTGAGATATGCAGACAGTATTACTAGTTGAGACCGTTGTATTGTTTGGGGTTGGATTACCTAGAATCCATGACCGCCCCAGGGTTAATAGCTGTATCGACTCGTCCGCCAGAGGACGAGGATACGTCGCTCTACGGAGTGGCATGCCGTCCCGCAAGGGGATGAAGATGGGATGCCAGTTTTCCCTATATTGTGCCTTGGTCGGCCCTTATACACCCCCGTCGAGCGGATACGCCCGGGGTGTTGATTCAGGAGTCCTCCGGACTCAGATGCAGTTATAGTCAGGGGCTCAGCGAGCCCAAGTGCATACCCAGGGGACCGGCAGGATGCTTACAGGGTTATAGGAGATGGGATGACCGGGGTAGGGTTATAGATTCTGTGCTGGTTGTACCTCCCGGCTTATGGGGGCCGGGTAAGGTTTGTGTGTGCTATACTATGTTATGTTATGTTATGTTATGCCATGTGACGTTAGATACAAGTAGATCAGCAGTAGAGTGATACGTCTCCAGGTACGACCCCTATTTCCTTTCCAGTATATATATGAGAGAAGGTATGACTCACGTTATTAGACAGTTAATCTATTTCTTCTTACTTCAGTTTCATCAGTTACATTGTTGTTTCCAGATTTTGCTTTCAGTTATTGCTTTACATACTCAGTACCAGCGGTACTGACGCCCGGTGGGGCGCTGCATTACTTGCCTGCAGGTACTCATAGACGAGCAGGCGATACCACGTGATTCCTGTCAGCGATCTAGTATTCAGCTCCTGTTATCTGGAGACTGAATTCCAGAGGTGTATTTCATTGTCTTTTGGTTGTATAGTACGGGTAGGTCGGGGCCCTGTCCCGATCATTTCTATTACTATTCCTAGAGGCTTGCAGTCTGTATATATCTCCCTGTGCTCAGATGAGCCGGTCGTGTGAGGCCGTGCAGTTGTATAGTTGTTAGTACTCTTTCCTTCTTTTATGTTGGTCGTGTGGGGCCATAGTTTGCCAGTAGTGGTGACCTTGCCGGTCACGTAGTTTCTAGTACTTCATGATTGAGTTATAGATAACTAGAGAGCATGGTGGCCTTGTCGGCCCGCATAGGTTTCCCTGAATTGATATGTTTCTGGTCAGCTGTTAGTACAGGTACAGGAGGCTATAGGCCAATAGGCCAGGGGCTGTGTTTACAGCCGTTATATAGCCCTTTGTTTCCGGAAATATGAGTTAGAGCCAGCCAGGCACCAGATGTGCCCAGGCTTAGCAGTCCAGAAGTTCAGGTCCTAGTAGGGCACCAGGTGCCAGTCATACCCCCCAAGGCGGGGCATGACAAACTTGGTATCAGAGCAGGTCGTGTCCCAGGGAGTCTGCAAGCCGTGCTAAGTAGAGTCCTGTCCATTGATGTGTGGTGCACCACATACTATGGATAGGAGGCTGCAAGGCATGATAGGATGGTTGTCTTTCATTCTTATTCAGTCGTGCTGTAGAGCGGTGCAATATAGGGTTGAGTCCCTGAAAGCTTACTATATTCTTTGGTTACAGATAATGTCAGACCAGCAACATCCTATCAAAGGTCGGAGCTTAGATATTGCAGCAGGGGAAGGTACCAGCAGGATGCCTCCCCCTCATTTGGAAACAGCCGGATCAGAGGGCACTACAGAGGCATCGTCCCAGCCTCCTCAGCAGTCTCCACCACTTTAGGAGCCACTTGGGGCGACATTACCTTCAGCAGTCCCTATACCGACACCTTCCGACCAGGAGGTTAGGAGTGCTGTAGTTATGTTAGCACAGATGATAGCTGCTCAGCGTCAGCCAATGCCGTCTACAGTTGCGGAGTCATCAGGAGGGCCCGGTAGTTCGAGGTTCCGAGAGTTCTTAGCCCTGAATCCCCCACAGTTTACAGGTACGGACCGGACAGAGGACCCTTAGGATTTTCTGGATCAAATGCAGAGAATCTTCAGGGTTATGCATGCCACGCCTACCGAATCAGTTGAATTGGCAGCATTCCGGTTACGGGATATTGCGGTGTTATGGTATGAAAGCTGGGAAAGGTCCCGAGGGAGAGATGTTTCCCCTACCACCTGGTCCAGCTTTTCAGGAGCCTTTCTGAATCACTATTTGCCGCGGGAGATTCGACAGGCTCGGGTAGATCAGTTCCTACATATAGAGCAGGAGGCCATGAGTGTTCGGGAATATTCCTTGCGGTTTGATTCTCTGGCTCGATATGCACCGGCCTTTGTAGATACCATGGCATCCAGAGTGCACCATTTTATTATGGGATTGAATCCAGAATATTTGAGACTTGTATTACGGCCACACTGCGAGAGGACATGGACATTGCTCGAATTCAGGCATTTGCCCAGAATATTGAGGGCATCAGGCAGTGACATCGGGAGATCAGAAGGGTCAATCAGGAACAACGTCGCCGGGACAGGCCAGTTGAGTTACAGAGGGAGGCCCGGGGAGGACCCAGGCCACGATTGTCAGACACGCCGCCCAGGCCCCCACCTCCGCCACAGTCGCAGGGGGGTAGATTCAGCCGTAGGGGGCAGTCAGAGACTGGTAGAGGCTCGCAGATGGCAGATTCACCATTACAGAGGAGGGCGGAGCAGAGTAGGTATACCCTACCACTTTGCCCTATATGCAATCGACGCCATCCTGGAGCATGCAGATATGGCTCCACCGCATGTTATATTTGTGGCCAAGAAGGCCATTTGATGAAAGATTGCCCAGCCAGAGGTCGAGAGGACCGCGATAGACAGGATAGGGCATCAGCAGGGTCACGAGCCACAGCATCCTCGACTGGGCGCAGGCCCTCAGTTTTAGCAGGTAGGGGTCGGGGTAGATCAGGGGCCTCCAGTACAGGTGCGGGTTCAAGCCGCACATATGCTTTACCAGGGAGGCAAGATTCGGAAGCATCGCCTGATGTCGTGACAGGTATGCTAACTATCTGCTCACACCCTACTTATGTGCTAATTGACCCAGGGTCTACTTTGTCCTATATTACTCCATTTGTGGCACGGAAGTTTAGTATTGTACCAGAATCATTACAGCAGCCCTTTCTAGTATCTACGCCCGTTGGTGACTCTATCACAGCTAGTCGAATCTATCGCGGGTGTACAGTAGAGGTTGCTGACCGTCCGACCACAGTAGATCTGGTCGAGTTAGAAATGATAGACTTCGATGCCATAATGAGTATGGACTGGTTAGTACCGTGTTTTGCCAATGTTGAATGTTGGACCAAGACGGTCCGATTCCACATCCCAGGAGAAACAGTGCGAGAGTGGAAGGGCAGCATCGCTACGCCAAAAGGTAGGTTTATTTCCTACCTTCAGGCGAGAAAGTTGATATCTAATGGATGTATTTACCATCTGGTCAGAGTTCAGGATGTCCAAGCAGAATCTCCGACACTCCAGTCTGTTCCAGTGGTGAATGAATTCCCTGACGTGTTTCCAGACGAGTTACCTGGTATTCCCCCAGAAAGGGAAATAGATTTTGCTATTGACTTGTTACCAGGCACCCAACCGATATCAATTCCTCCCTATCGTATGGCTCCTGCAGAACTCAGAGAATTAAAAGAGCAGTTGAAAGATTTATTGGATAAAGGTTTTATCAGGCCGAGTACTTCACCGTGGGGTGCGCCAGTTCTATTTGTGAGAAAGAAAGATGGCTCGCTCCGAATGTGTATAGATTATCGGCAGCTAAACAAAGTTATAGTAAAGAACAAGTACCCGCTCCCCGGAATTGACGACTTATTTGATCAGTTGCAGGGAGCCAGATACTTTTCTAAGATTGACTTGCGGTCCGGATATCACCAGGTCCGAGTACGTGAGAGAGATATTCCTAAGACAGCGTTCAGGACCCGATATGGGCATTTTGAATTTCTAGTTATGTCCTTCGGGTTAACGAATGCTCCAGCAGTTTTCATGGACCTGATGAACAGTATTTTCAGACCCTTCCTGGACTTGTTCGTAATAGTATTCATTGATGACATTCTGGTGTATTATCGCTCTGAAGCAGATCACCGGACTTATTTGCGGACAGTGCTCCAGATCCTCAGGGACCGCCAGTTGTATGCTAAATTTTCTAAGTGTGAATTCTGGCTTAACTCAGTGGCCTTCTTAGGGCATATCGTCTCAGATGCTGGTATACAGGTAGACAAGCAGAAAATAGAAGTAGTTAAGTCATGGCCTAGGCCTACCACTCCGACTGAAGTTCGTAGTTTTTTGGGGTTGGCAGGATATTACAGAAGGTTCGTTGAAGGGTTCTCGACCATTGCGGCACCTCTGACCAAATTGACACAGAAAGCAGCAAAGTTTCAATGGACAGAGGCATGCGAGCAGAGCTTCCAGGAACTGAAAGACAGATTAACCTCCGCCCCAGTATTAGCATTGCCGGAAGGCACAGAAGGTTATTCAGTCTATTGCGACGCGTCAGGTTTTGGGTTAGGTTGTGTGTTGATGCAGCATGGTAGAGTAATTGCATATGCTTCCAGACAGCTGAGGAAACACGAAAAGAATTATCCTACCCACGACCTGGAATTGGCCGCAGTAATTCACGCCTTGAAAATATGGAGGCATTACTTGTACGGCGTCCATGTTGATATTTACACAGATCATAAGAGCTTACAGTACATTTTCACTCAGAGGGAGTTGAATGTACGACAACGCCGCTGGTTGGAGCTGTTAAAAGATTATGATGTAAATATTCTATATCACCCCGGAAAAGCTAATGTCGTAGCAGATGCCCTGAGCCGTAAGTCAATGGGAAGTTTGGCGTATTTGCGACCTGAGAAGCGGGAGCTAGCCAAAGAAATTCATCAGTTAGCTGGTTTAGCCGTTCGAGTAATGGAAACAGAAAATAATAGAGCAGTAATTCAAAATTCTGCGGTGTCATCATTAGTTACAGAGGTAAAAGAACGACAGTACGAGGATCCTGATTTAGTCCAGCTCAAAGATAGAACTCAGGCAGGTAAGGAGTCAGATTTTCAGATAACCGGGGATGATGTGCTACGTTGTAAAGGCCGCCTCTGTGTCCCGGATGTTTCAGGGCTTCGTGGGCGGATCATGCACGAGGTACACTACGCTCGCTATTCCCTTCATCCAAGAGCGATGAAAATGTACCATGACATCAGAGATATCTACTGGTGGCCAGGTATGAAAGCTGAGATAACCGAATTTGTATCTAGATGTTCTAATTGTCAGCAGGTGAAAGCAGAGCACTAGAAACCGGGCGGTTTGACGCAAGATATAACGGTACCTATGTGGAAATGGGAAGCGATAAACATGGATTTTGTAACAGGGTTACCCCGTACTAGACGCAGAAATGATTCCATTTGGGTAATAGTTGACAGGCTGACAAAATCAGCTCATTTCCTGCCAGTGAGGGCTACCTTCTCAGCTGAGGATTATGCCGAATTATATATCAGAGAAATAGTTAGATTGCATGGAGTGCCAATATCTATCATTTCAGATAGAAGAGCACAATTCACAGCTAGATTCTGGCAATCGTTTCAGAAAGGTTTGGGAACACAGATTAACTTGAGCACAGCATTCCATCCTCAAACAGATGGGCAGGCTGAACGTACAATTCAGACGCTCGAAGATATGCTACGAGCGTGTGTGCTAGATTTTGGGGGTAGCTGGGATGAGTATCTTTCGTTGATTGAATTTTCTTATAATAACAGTTATCATTCAGCTATTCAGATGGCGCCTTTCGAGGCATTATACGGGCGAAAATGTAGGTTGCCGGTGGGCTGGTTTGAAATGGGGGAATCAACATTAGTTGGCCCAGACATCGTTCGGCAGTCAGAGGAAAAGATAAAGCTTATTCGAGAACATTTACTGACTGCTCAGAGCCGCCAGAAGTCTTATGCAGATATGCGGCGTAGAAATCTAGAATTTGCGGTAAATGACTGGGTATATCTGAAAGTATCTCCGATGAAAGGGGTGATGAGATTCGTCAAGAAAGGCAAGCTTAGCCCGAGGTTCATTGGGCCATATCAGATTCAGTGAAGAATAGGCCGAGTTGCATACGAATTGCACTTGCCTCCAGAGTTAGCATCTATTCACCCAGTATTCCATGTCTCTATGTTAAGGAAGTTCGTAGGGGACCCTTCTACAGTAGTTCCGGTTCAAGATGTCCAGGTCACAGAAGAGTTAGCATATGAAGAGGTTCCCGTAGCTATCTTAGACAGACAGATTCGGAGGCTGAGAACTAAAGATGTTGCATCTGTCAAAGTATTGTGGCGTAACAGGAACCGGGAAGAAATGACGTGGGAAGCTGAATAAGATATGAAAACCAGATACCCTCACCTATTTCAGGCCTAGTCAGGCGACAGGTATGTCCGTATTATTACTTATGCAGTACCTTATGGTTGTATGTCTGTAAATGATAAAGAAAGATTGATACTTAGTTATCCAGTGAACCCTGGACTACTATGCGCAGTACTTGTATTGGACTTTTCTGCATTTCAGGTTTTTGGCTATAGTCCATATGCAGGGGAGACTCTGCCGAAATTTTTCTAGAAAGTAAAGTAAGTAGTCCTCTAGATCACAGAGTACATTCGAGGACGAATGTTCTTAAGGGGGGGAGAATGTTATACCCTGTAGAATTCTCGGCACCTAGACGACCTATTCGCATGTTGGTTAAGCGTATTTGAAGGCCATACATGCTGGAGAAAGGCCCGGGAAAAGATCAGACGAGATACCTGCCGAACCATCACGGAAGGAGCCGAGGCAGAGCCCCTCCGCGATGGCAGCGTGTCACGGAGGAGAGGCCTCCGCATTGGCTCCGTGACACGTTGGCCTCGTCCAGGCCCAAGTATATAAAGCCCCACTTCGGTTTTAAATGATAAAAACCTTTAAAATTTCCAAAGAACAGAGGGCAAACGCAGAGGGAGAAAGAGGAACGAAGAAATTATATAATTTTCGTCCGATTACGCTGCTAAACGTTGCCCAAACTCAAATTTACTCCAGATACGGAGGTATTTAGCAGCAGAGAGCATTCCTACGGATTCAGTTTCGTAAAATACGGCCGACGAATCGTCGAGCCACCGAGCTAAGGTAAGTGGAATTGCTCTAAATTAGTGTCTATGTGTTCCTAGCTGTGAAGTGAATATTTTTCCCTTCTGGACCGCTGAAAAATAGCGAGTTTTCGACCGTCTTTCGATAAGCCTAAGTTTAGGCTATATACTATATCGAAAGTAACGTTGCTCTTTACAATAAAGCTGTATTTAGTATTAATTGACGTATTTATGAATGCAGTTGGGAGAAAATAGTTGAAGTACCGTCCGAGCTTCGTCCGACGGACGAATAGTTCAAGAATAAGGTATGTAAAGCTAGTTCCCTCTGCAAGTTAAGTAATATCGGTGCAGTATAGTAATTTACAGGTCAGTAGAATGTTCAGAAGTTAAGTGTTACGTTTGTTGTGAATGTTGATACGGTACTAGGAGCATCAAATTGTAACTTGCGTGAAACTTACTAATACGACATATCTTCTAACACGAGTATTAGAAACTACTCAGCATGCTCAGTATGTGATGTGATACGAAATGTTAAGATATTATTGTATTCAGTTGAAACCCCGTAAAGCGATATAATATCCGTAAGCACCTCAGAAATAGAATGGCAGGCTAAAATAAAGTTTAGAATGCATGCTAGGTATAGTAAGTCACGTTAATACAGAAACTCAGTATACAGCATAGGTTGCAGTAGAAATACTATATTTCGTATAGCATTTGCCCCAGTACAGTCTGGCAGGAGACTATATTCATATATATATATTTACCAGTCTCAGCACGTATTAAATACGTACAGATTACTATCATTAGTTCAGCATGTAATACATACGATACTTTACCCCTATTAGCCTCAGCAGGTGAGATATGCAGACAGTATTACTAGTTGAGACCGTTGTATTGTTTGGGGTTGGATTACCTAGCATCCATGACCGCCCCAGGGTTAATAGCTGTATCGACTTGTCTGCCAGAGGATGAGGATACGTCGCTCTACGGAGTGGCATGCCGTCCCGCAAGGGGATGAAGATGGGATGCCAGTTTTCCCCATATTGTGCCTTGGTCGGCCCTTATACACCCCCATCGAGCGGATACGCCCGGGGTGTTGATTCAGGAGTCCTCCAGATTCAGATGCAGTTATAGTCAGGGGCTCAGCGAGCCCAAGTGCATACCCAGGGGCCCGGCAGGATGCTTACAGGGTTATAGGAGATGGGATGACCGGGGTAGGGTTATAGATTCTGTGCTGGTTGTACCTCCCGGCTTATGGGGGCCGGGTAAGGTTTGTGTGTGCTATACTATGTTATGTTATGTTATGTTATGCCATGTGACGTTAGATACAAGTAGATCAGAAGTAGAGTGATACGTCTCCAGGTACGACCCCTATTTCCTTTCCAGTATATATATGAGAGAAGGTATGACTCACGTTATTAGATAGTTAATCTATTTCTTCTTACTTCAGTTTCATCAGTTACATTGTTGTTTCCAGATTTTGCTTTCAGTTATTGCTTTACATACTCAATACCAGCGGTACTGACGCCCAGTGGGGCGCTGCATTACTTGCCTGAAGGTACTCATAGACGAGCAGGCGATACCACGTGATTCCTGTCAGCGATCGAGTATTCAGCTCCTGTTATCCGGAGACTGAATTCCAGAGGTGTATTTCATTGTCTTTTGGTTGTATAGTACGGGTAGGTCGCGGCCCTGTCCCATTCATTTCTATTACTATTTCTAGAGGCTTGCAGTCTGTATATATCTCCCTGTGGTCAGATGAGCCGGTCGTGTGAGGCCGTGCAGTTGTATAGTTGGCCATGTGGGGCCATAGTTTGCCAGTAGTGGTGACCTTGCCGGTCACGTAGTTTCTAGTACTTCATGATTGAGTTATAGATAACTAGAGAGCATGGTGGCCTTGTCGGCCCGCATAGGTTTCCCTGAATTGATATGTTTCTGGTCAGCTGTTAGTACAGGTACAGGAGGCTATAGGCCAATAGGCCGGGGGCTGTGTTTACAGCCGTTATATAGCCCTTTGTTTCCAGAAATATGAGTTAGAGCCAGCCAGGCACCAGATGTGCCCAGGCTTAGCAGTCCAGTAGTTCAGGTCCTAGTAGGGCACCAGGTGCCAGTCATACCCCCCAAGGCGGGGCATGACAATAGGCCCTGATCGAGATACGGGACAAGGAACTCCGAGAGGCTCCAAGTCGACTCATGGAATGATCATAGCATAACATTAGAAAGATGACAACTAACAAAATCATAACTGAGCGAAAGCTAATTGAAAGAGTCTAGTTTTAAAATTCAGAATAACAAATCTCGTAAAAACTCCGATACAAAGCTAAATCTATCTATACAAGGCTGAAAGCCTCTACTACACTGATGAGTTGTTGGGACAAGCCCCCAGCTAACTCCTAAAGACTGAAAACTGAAACATAAATGAAATAGAAAACATAGATCGTGTCCTCGTGAGATGAGGACTCACAACACGCAGCTGAGATGGGAATGGAGTGTATCTAACCACGTGGCTAAGTCTGAAAACCTGAATCTATATCATGAAACATGTGCTAATTAAATAATACATTTATGAGGTTATTGTAATTAAATAAAATATAATCTTAAGAGTATTGAAGTACAATTTACCTTTTTGAAGTTGATGTGCCAAAAAAGAATCAAATGTTCTACTTCTAATATCGTTTCTTGAGTAATGTGTAGTCAAACTTAATCACTCTGAGTTGTATGTAAGTTCTAGATGATAATATTAATTAAAACCCTAATATTTATAGCACATAAAGTATGCGGTTAGTACTTGGAATGTACTGACTATGCGGGAAGTGTAAGTAAACTAAACTTGCAATTATACAAGAAGAAAGTAAACTGAGCACATCACTGAACATATAACTGAGCTGAAATACAATGATCGTCTGAGTTATACATGTATATATAATGCTTTTATTTGAAAACATTTACTGAAGCATAATTAAACGGATGCATAAGGGTCATATACTGCACATATACTAAGAACTGAAGCTGTAACTGATATCATACACTGTATTGACTATTTGTTGATAATTGAGACTGAATTCTGCTAAGTCTGATTTAAACTAGTGTCTGAAACTATACATAACTAAGCTGAACTAATATCATGAACTGAGCTAAGGGAGACATTCTCTGCTATGGAGTGTCCCTGACTGACTAAGGGAGACGTTCTCTGCTATTGAGACCCCCTAACTGAACTAAAGGAAACATTTTCTGCTATTCAGAATCCCTGATAAGCTAAGGGAAACATTCTCTGCTAATGAGAATCCCTGGCTAAGCTAAGGGAGACATTCTCTACTAATGAGAATCCCTGACTAAGCTAAGGGAGACATTCTTTGCTAATGAGAATCCCTGACTGAGCAAAGGGAGACATTCTCTGCTAATGAGAATCTCTAATTGAGCTAAGGGAGACATTCTCTGCTATGGAGAATCCCTGACTAGACTAAGGGAAACATTCTCAGCTATTGAGAGTCCCGATAAACTTTTACATAAGGTACCAATCTGACATTCACTCGTATAGTCTAAGCTATTTCAGCTAATCAGAGATTTGAGTGTTCAACTAATTACATCACACTGAATTCATATAAAATCTAATTAGGGCTACTTTCTACTATCAACAAGCCTGAAAGTCTGATAGATCTTAATCATGCTTTATTCTCGAAGTTTATAACATTTCAATCAAGATTTCATAGCATATAGCATACATTCTAGATTCTTGAAGGCTCCATAGGTTCAAGTCATACTTTAAATATATACATCGAAATCATAGTGAAAATATGTTCATACTTCATATTCATCAAAGCCCATAAGTTCTAATCACGTTCCAACACATATATCACACATATGTTCTAGATTTGCGGGAACCCATATTATCAACTTATACTTTAAACATGGATACAAGTTCATGATAAGATCATGTGAATAATTAATGTAATCCCATTTGATATTCTAGGCTAACTCATGGTGAAAAATTCTATAATTATGCTATTCTCATATCAAGTACATAATTCAAGATCTCGAAAGTAATTCCGTAGTCGTGCATGGCTATTAATCATGACGGATCTTAGAATTCATAGAAGACATATGAAAATCCATCCCTAAATCAACCTTAGAACATGCCTTTCTAGAGAATCAAGGAATTAGGGTTTTAGTATAAAAAAATCAGACACAAGAATTGAAGGAGATCCTTGTTGAAGTCCTACATACCTGGCTTGAAGCAAACCCCTCTAGAATCTTGGACCTTGATGCCCTTGAAGCAACCTTAGGTGATCCTTGAACTTGAGAGAAGAAGAAGAAGAAACCTCGCAAATGATTTTTGAGAGGATGAGGGGCTTATGCTAGTGAAAACCCTTAAAAACATCTCATTGGGTACTCAAAATGGCATAGTTTAGGAGTTAGAAGCATGGGTTTTACGAAAACACCCTTGAAAACCCGTAGGGAAAATCATGCTGCCAGTCCCCACGAGGGACTTCATGGGTTGTGGGACACAGGACGACTCGTTAAATCCCACTCGTGATCACTTTTGGAAATTTCATCAACTTCCCTCAGACTGACGACGACTGACTTCACGAGTCGTGACTTCTTCCGTTACCACTGAAGCCAAAAATCCTATTCTTTCATCCCATTATTGACACAACAACTTGTCCTACTCTCTCGTCATCACCACTGCCTCAACTTGTATTTTTTTTCTGGATTCCACTCGATGACTCTTCAGGACGACTCGTTACTTAACCCAACGAGTCATCACTTCCTTCGTGGTCCACCGAAGACTTGACCCCAACTTACCAAACTACTGCTTGTAATGAGGGACTCCATGACTCGTACCTCACTTCATGAGTAGTGATGTGAGTTGTTACCCCTGAGCTCTAAACAGGAACCTTTACTGACTGCTTGCCACGCCACGACTCATGGGGTTAGCTAACGGGTCATACCACGACTCATTTTGAGGAATATTTTCCACTTCCCTTCTGATTTCTTATTTTAATTCTGGGGTCTAATCTTAAAAATTTTTGGGGTGTTACATACATCCTCCCAGCCTAGTGATCTCCACAAGCTCGTGGAAATGACCAACTCTCACAAGTGCTGACTCCAAAAGTTAGCTAGAAGTCTCCCTACACTCATTTCTCAAACAGTCATATGGGAGTTGTAATCAATGTATGAGAGCCTTACAACATTATTCAAATGGGTGGATACAGTGGAGGGCGTTATTACTTCTCTCTGAATCGAGGTGTGGGAGTGGAAAAGTCGGACACCTATGGAAGTTCCTAACATAAGCTCTCTGGACGTCGTGATGGCTTCTCCTTCCACTATTTGAGGCCCAATTGATGATTTGTTTATGGGCTAGGGTGATAACACCGAGATCTAGGAGAGGTTGGTTTTGCTAGTGCCACAGGAGAGGGGGAAGCTGCGGATGATGAGGATGAGGAGTGACCTGCTCAGGGAGTCTCTTACCCCTTTATTTTGCATCCATACATTGGGGACAATGTATTCTCTTAGCGTGGGGGGTGAGTGTTTGTTGGGGGGTCACTGATGTTTGATTTTAAAGATGAGTTGAAGTAGCCCTTCTCGCGATTTTTCATTTTTTAATTATCTGTGATGAATTGTGAGACTTTGTAGGGCTCAATTTTTACTCTTGTTGATGATTTCCCTCGATGAGCCTGTGATGTTGAAAAGAAAAAAAAATGAATGACTTGGTTGAAAATTTTTTTCTGGATGAATGTTAGTGGTGAATGATGAGAATGGGGTCCTTGTCTTGAATTGTTTACTCTTTTGAAACCAAAGTCCTTTGTTTATTCGTCGTGTAAATAGTATAATAGTGATCAAACTTCAAGGTTTTTTTTCATACCCCGGTTCTTTCTCGAGGATCATTTCTTTGTTTTTTTATTGTCGAATCGGGTTGGCACTTCCCGATGATAGATTGAGTGCTGACTTTCTTAAGGGAAAATCCAATGTCATTTTTAAGTCTTTTATGGAGCTGTTTTGAGATGCACCATCAAAATATTTTTGAAATGGATTTTAAAATGGGGCATGAAAATGAGAAATAATGAGCAGATGTTTGAAACAAGAACATATCACTCTTTGTCATACTTTGTAGATTCCTCATTTGGCTTATGAATTTGCATGTTCTGATGTCTTAAATCAAGATTCTATGTGGATAATGAGTTTTGTGGTCTCTTTTGGTGTGATGCCTTGTGTGGTACTTTTGTGAATCTCATGCACAACTTCTTGTCTAGAACTTGCCCCAAGTGTGACTCAAGGCAAAATCCTAGATGTAGTTGCACTTAGAACATGATCTTAGGCCCTCTTTTGTTAAGTCACTTCACTCAAAATGACCTCCTTGAACATTAATCTTTGCTATCTAACACTTGAGCCTTGGACCCTTTCTTTGGAAACCACATTACAAGCCTAATGACCATTTCTAATCCTTCTCTTTGGCACCCATCCTGTCACGCCCCACCTTGGGGGGTATGACTGGCACCTGGTGCCCTACTAAGACCTGACCTGCTGAACTGTTAAGCCTGGGCGCATCTGGCGCCTGGCTGGCTCTAGCTCAAATTTCTGGAAACAAAGGGCTATATAGCGGCTGTAAATACAGCCCCCGGCCCATTGGCCTATAGCCTTCTGTACCTGTATTACAGCTGACCAGAAACAAGGTAATTCAGGGGAACCTATGCGGGCCGACAAGGCCACCATGCTGTCTAGTTATCTGCAAACTCAAGCATAACATACTGAAAAGCTACGTGACCAGCAAGGTCACCACTACTGGTAAACTATGGCCCCACACGGCCATCACAAAAGAAAGAGGTAGTAAAGGCAACTATACAACTGCACGGCCTCTCACGACCGGCTCATCTGACCACAGGGAATATAAACAGACTGCAAGCCTCTAAGAAGGATAATAGAAATGATCGGGACAGGGCCCCGACCTACCCGTACTGTACAACAAAAGGAACTGAACTACACCTCTAGAAATTCAGTCTCCGGATGACAGGAGCTGAATATTCGACCGCTGATGGGGATCACGTGGTATCGCCTGCGCGTCTATCGGTACCTGCAGGCAAGTAATGCAGCGCCCCACTGGGCGTCAGTACCGCTGGTACTGAGTATGTAAAGCAAACTGAATACAGCTGAATACAAGTAATATAACTAAAAATTCTGAATAGTATGAGATAACTGAATCTGTAAGAACTGAAGGGATATCTGAAATCAATAACATAACTGTCAAAACTGAAATAAGAAGGAGTAGATAACTATCTAATAGTGTAGATCGTACCTGTTCTTAATCATACTGAAGGGAGTAGGAATCATACCTGGAGACGTATCATTCTACTACTAATCTGCTCGTATCTACTATAATATAGCATAACATACATAACATAACATGGCATACACAACCTTACCCGGCCCCCATAAGCCGGGAGGTACAATCAACACAGAATCTATACCCTTACCCCGGTCAACCCATCTCCTATACTGGCTGTAAGCATCCTGCCGGTCCCCTGGGTATGCACTTGGGCTCGCTGAGCCCCTGACTATAACTGCATCTGAGTCCGGTGGACTCCTGAATCTGCACCCGGGCGTATCCGCTCGACTGGGGTGTGTAAGGGCCGATCAAGGCACAAGTATGGGGAAAACTGGCATCCCATCTTCGTCCCCTGGTGGGACGGCATGCCATTCCGTAGAGTGATGTATCCTCATCCTCTGGCGGATGAGTCGATACAGCTATCAACCCTGGGCGGTCATGGATGCTAGGTAATCCAACCCCAAACAATACAACGGTCTCAACTGGTGATACTATCTGTGTATCTCACATGCTGAGGCTACTAAGAGTAAAGTATCATATATATTACATGCTGGGCTACTGATAGCAATCTGTACGTATTTAATACGTGCTGAGGCAGGTAAAGATGTATAAATATGAACATAGCCTCCTACCAGGCTGTACTGAGCAAATGCTATAAGGTAATGTTTCTGCTGAAAATTCTGCTATTTACTAAGT
Organism: Datura wrightii; assembly: GCA_035772735.1. NCBI lineage: Eukaryota > Viridiplantae > Streptophyta > Magnoliopsida > Solanales > Solanaceae > Datura > Datura wrightii. Next base: position 16,064,046 of record JASDFA010000010.1, read on the forward strand.
TTCTGTATACACTATATGCTGGACTGATGATAGAAATAAGTACATACTTAATACATGCTGAGGCTGGAAGTACTACATGTGTATGTACGAATATAATCTTTCTACTGAACTACGTTGTATACTGACTTTCTATAGTAATATGATTTACTAATCCTGACATGCTTTCGGAACTTCATTTTAGCCTGCTATTCTATTCCTGAAGTGCTTTACGGGTATTGCATTACTATACGGGGTTTCAATTGAATACAACCATATCCTGACATGGCATATCACATTACATACTGAGTATACTGGGCAATCTCTAATACTTGCGTTAGAATCTGTATCGTACTGATAGGTTTCATATATATTACAACCCAATATTTCTCACATCGCACCGACATTCATAATAACGCAATATTCGACTCCTGAACATTCTACTGGTCCGTAATTTATTACACTACATTGATATTACTTAACTTGCCGAAGGAAACTAACTTTACATACCTTATCTTTGAATATTCGTCCGTCGGACGAAGCTCGGCCGGTACTTCAACTATTTTCTCCCAACTGCATTCATAAATACGTCAATCAATACTAAATACAACATTACTATAAAAAGCGATGTTGCTTTCGATTTAATTTATAGCCTAAACTTAGGCTTATCGAAAGACGGTCAAAAACTCGCTATTTTCCAGCGGCCCAGAAGGGAGAATTATTTACTTCTCAGCTAGGAACACATAGACATTAATTTAGAGCAATTCTACTTACTTTAGTTCGGCGGCTCGCCGATTCGTCGGCCGTATTTCGCAAAACTAACTCCGTAGAAATGCTCTCTGCTGCTAAATACCTTGGTATCTAGGATTAATTTGGGTTTGGGCAGCGTTTGGCAGCGTAATCGGACGAAAATATTTACTTCTCCTTCGATTCTCTCTGTTTGCTGCGTGTTCTGGAATTTTTTTCAAGTATAATCTAATTTGGACTGAAGTGGAGGGTTTATATACTTGGGCCTGGACACGGGCAACATGTCACGGAGCCATCGCGGAGGCCTCACCTCCGTGACACGCTGCCATCACGGAGGGGCTCTGCCTCGGCTCCTCCCGCGATGGTTCGACAGGTTTCTCGTCCGACCTTTTCCCGAGCCTTTCCCTAGCACGTATGGCTTTCAAATATGCTTAACCAACGTGCGAATAGGTCATCTAAGTGCCGGGAATTCTACGGGGTATAACATTCTCCCCCCCTTAGGGACATTCGTCCTCGAATGTATACTGCTATCTAGAGGACTGTTTATTCTAGTTTCTAGAAAAATTTTGGCAGAGTTTCCCCTGTAATATGGACTATCGCAAAGACCTGAAACGCAGAAAAAGTCCAACACAGGCACTACACACAATGTTCTACAATCCACTGGACAACTAAATATCACTTCTTTCTTTATCATTTACAACATACATACCATAAAGTACGGCGTAAATAATGATACGGACATACCTGTCGTCTGACTAGGCCTGAAATAAGTGAGGATATCTGATATTCATGTCTTCCTCAGCCTCCCACGTCATTTCTTCCCGATTTCTATTACGCCACAATACCTTGACAGATGCAACATCTTTAGTTCTCAGCCTGCGAATCTGTCTGTCTAAGATGGCTACGGGAACCTCTTCATAGGCTAACTCCTCTGTGACCTATACATCCTGGACTGGAACTACTGTAGAAGGGTCCCCTACGAACTTTCTTAACATGGAAACGTGAAATACTGGGTGAACCGATGCTAACTCTGGAGGCAAGTTCAACTCGTATGCCACGCAGCCTATTCTTCACCGAACCTAATACGGTCCAATGAATCTTGGGCTAAGCTTGCTTCTTGCCAAACCTCATTACCCCTTTCATCGGGGACACTTTCATATATACCCAATCGTTTACCAAAAATTCTAGATTTCTGCGCCGCCTATCTGCGTATAATTTCTGGTGGCTCTGAGCGGTCAGTAAACGTTCTCGGATAAGCTTTATCTTTTCCTCGGACTGCCGAACAATGTCTGGGACAATTAATGCTGATTCTCCTATTTCAAACCAGCCCACTGGCGATCTACATTTTCGCCCGTACAATGCCTCGAAAGGCGCTATCTGAATAGCTGAATGGTAGCTGTTATTATAAGCAAATTCAATTAACGAAAGATGTTCATTCCAGCTACCCCCAAAATCTAACACACACGCTCGTAACATATCTTCAAGCGTCTGAATTGTACGTTTGGCCTGCCCATCTGTTTGAGGATGGAATGCTGTGCTCAAATTAATTTGCGTTCCCAAACCTTTCTGAAACGATTGCCAGAATCTAGCTGTAAACTATGCTCCCCTGTCTGAAATGATAGATACCGGCACGCCATGCAACCTAACTATTTCTCTGATATACAATTCGGCATAATCCTCAGCTGAGAAGGTAGCCCTTACTGGCAGGAAATGAGCTGATTTTGTCAGCCTGTCAACTATTACCCAAATGGAATCATTTCTGTGTCTAGTACGGGGTAACCCTGTTACAAAATCCATGTTTATTACTTCCCATTTCCACATAGGTATTATTATCTCCTGAGTCAAACCACCCGGTTTCTGGTGTTCTGCTTTCACCTGTTGACAATTAGCACATCTATATACAAATTCAGCTATTTCAGTTTTCATACCTGGCCACCAATAGATGTCTCTGATGTCGTGGTACATTTTTGTTGCCCCCGGATGAAGGGAATAGCGAGCGTAATGTACCTCGTGCATAATCTGCCCACGAAGTCCTGCGACATTCGGGACACAAAGGCGGCCCTTACAATGTAGCCCACCATCCTCGGTTATCTGAAAATCTGGCTCCTTCCCTTTCTGAACTCTATCTCTGAGCTGGACTAAATCGGGATCCTCATACTGCCGTTCTTTTACCTCTGTAACTAACGATGACACTGCAGAATTCTGAATTACTGGTCCATTATTTTTTGTTTCTATTACTTGAACGGCTAGGCCAACTAACTGATGAATCTCCTTAGCTAATTTCTGTTTCTCAGGTCGCAAATACGCCAAACTCCCCATTGACTTACGACTCAGGGCATCTGCTACCACATTAGCTTTTCCGGGGTGGTACAAAATATTCACATCATAGTCTTTCAACAACTCTAACCAGCGGCGTTGCCGCAGATTCAACTCCCTCTGGGTGAAAATGTATTGTAAACTTTTATGATCTGTATAAATATAAACATGGACGCCGTACAGATAATGCCTCCACATCTTCAAGGCATGAATTACTGCGACCAACTCTAAGTCATGGGTGGGGTAATTCCTTTCGTGCTTTTTCAGCTGCCTGGAAGCATATGCAATTACTCTACCATGCTGCATCAATACACAGCCCAATCTGACACCTGACGCGTCGCAATAGACTGAATAACCTTCTGCGCCTTCTGGCAGTGCTAATACGGGAGCGGAGGTCAATCTATCTTTCAGTTCCTGGAAACTCTGCTCACATGCCTCCGTCCACTGAAACTTTGCTGCTTTCTGTGTCAATTTTGTTAAAGGTGCTGCAATGGTTGAGAATCCCTCAACGAATCTCCGATAATACCCTGCTAACCCCAGAAAACTATGAACTTCAGTCGGGGTGGTAGGCCTAGGCCATGACTTAACTGCTTCTATCTTCTGCTTATCTACCTGTATACCAGTGTCTGAGATAATATGCCCTAAAAAGGCCACTGAGTTAAGCCAGAATTCGCACTTCGAAAACTTAGCATACAACTGGCGGTCCCTGAGAATCTGGAGCACTGTTCGCAAATGAGTCCGGTGATCTGCTTCAGAGCGAGAATACACCAGAATATCATCAATGAATACTATCACGAACAAGTCCAGGAAGGGTCTGAAAATACTGTTCATCAGATCCATAAAGACTGCTGGGGCATTTGTTAGCCCGAAGGACATAACCAGAAATTCAAAATGTCCATATCGGGTCCTGAATGCTGTCTTGGGGATGTCCCTCTCACGTACTCGGACCTGGTGATATCCGGACCGCATGTCAATCTTAGAAAAGTATCTGGCTCCCTGTAGCTGATCAAATAAGTCATCAATTTTGGGAAGCGGATACTTGTTCTTTACTGTAACTTTGTTTAGCTGCCGATAATCTGTGCACATTCAGAGCGAGCCATCTTTCTTTCTCACAAACAAGACTGGCGCACCCCACGGGGAAGTACTCGGCCTGATAAAACCTTTATCTAACAGGTCTTTCAACTGCTCCTTTAATTCTCTGAGTTCTGCAGGAGCCATACGATAAGGAGGTATTGATATTGGCTGAGTGCCTGGTAGCAAGTCAATAGTGAAGTCTATTTCCCTTTCTGGGGGAAGACCAGGTAACTCATCAGGAAATACATCTGGGAATTCATTTACCACTGGGACAGACTGGAGTGTCGGAGATTCTGCTTGGACATCCTGAACTCTGACAAGATGGTAAATGCACCCCTTAGATATCAACTTCCTCGCTCGAAGGTAGGAAATAAACCTACCTTTTAGCGTCGCGGTGCTACCCTTCCACTCCCGTACTGCTTCTCCTGGGAAGTGGAATCGGACCTTCTTGGTCCAACATTCAACATTGGCAAAGCATGGCACTAACCAGTCCATACCCATTATGGCATCGAAGTCTATCATTTCTAACTCGACCAGATCTACTGTGGTCTGACGGTCAACAATCTCTACTGTACACCCGCGGTAGATTCGGCTAGCTGTGATAGAGTCACCGACGGGCGTAGATACCAGAAAGGGTTGCCGTAATGATTCTGGTACAATACTAAACTTCCGTGCCACAAATGGAGTAATGTAGGACAAAGTAGACCCTGGATCAATTAACACATAAGCAGGGTGTGAACAGATAGTTAACATACCTGTCACAACATCAGGCGATGCCTCTGAGTCTTGCCTCCCTGGTAGGGCATACGTGCGGCTTAGACCCACACCTATACTGGAGGCCCCTGATCTGCCTCGACCTCTGCCTGCTGAAACTGGGGGCCTACGCCCAGTCGAGGATGTTGTGGTTCGTGACCCTGCTGATGTCCTATCCTGTCTATCGCGGTCCTCTCGACCTCTAGCTGGGCAATCTTTCATCAAATGGCCTTCTTGGCCAAAAATATAGCATGCGGTGGAGCCATATCTGCATGCTCCAGAATGACGTCGATTGCATATATGGCAAAGTGGTAGGGTATACCTACTCTGCTCTGCCCTCCTCTGTAATGGTGGATCTGCCATCTGCGAGCCTCTACCAGTCCCTGACTACCCCCTGCGGCTGGATCTACCCCCCTGTGACTGTGGCGGAGGCGGGGGCCTGGGCGGCCTGTCTGACATTCGGGGCCTGGGTCCTCCCCGGGCCTCTCCCTGTAATTCAACTGGCCTGTCCCGGCGACGCTGTTCCTGATTAACCCTTCTGACCTCTCGTTGCCGCTGCCTGATGCCCTCAATATTCTGAGCAAATGCCTGAATGCGAGCAATATCCATGTCCTCTCGCAGTGTAGCTGTAGTACAAATCTCAACATATTCTGGATTCAAGCCCGTAATGAAGCGATGCTCTCTGGATGCCATGGTATCAACGAAGGCCGGTGCATATCGGGCTAGAGAATCAAACTGCAAACAATATTCCCGAACACTCATGGCTCCCTGTTCTAGATGTAGGAACTGGTCTACCCGGGCCTGTCGAATCTCCCGCGGCAAATAATGTTCCAAAAAGGCCCCTGAAAAGCTGGACCAGGTGGGAGGGGAAGCATCTCTCCCTCGGGACCTTTCCCAGCTTTCGTACCATAACACCACAATATCCCATAACCGGAATGCGGCCAACTCAACTGACTCGGTAGACGTGGCATGCATAACCCTGAAGATTCTCTGCATCTGATCCAGAAAATCTTGGGGGTCCTCTGTTCGGTCCGTACCTGTGAACTGTGGGGGCATCATCTGTGCTAACAAAACTACAGCACTCCTAACCTCCTGATCAGAAGGAGTCAATATAGGGGCTGCTGAAGGTAATGTCGCCCCAAGTGACACCTGACGTGGTGGAGACTGCTGAGGAGGCTGAGATGAAGCCTCTGTAGGGCCCTCTCATCGGGCTGTCTCCAAATGAGGGAGAGGCATCCTGCTGGTGCCTTCTCCTGTTGCAATGTCTAAGTTCCGACCTGTAATAGGATGGCGCTAGTCTGAAATTATCTGTAACCAAAGAATATGGTAAGATTTTTAGGAATTCAACCCTATACTGTACAGCTCTATAGCACGACTGAATCCGAAAAAAAGACAACCATCCTATCATGCCTTGCAGCCTCCTACCCATAGTATGTGGTGCACAACACATCCATGGACAGGACTCTACTTAGCACGGCTTGCAGACTCCCTGGGATACGACCTGCTCTGATACCAAGTTTGTCACACCCCACCTTGGGGGGTATGACTGGCACCTGGTGCCCTACTAAGACCTGACCTGCTGAACTGTTAAGCCTGGGCGCATCTGGCGCCTGGCTGGCTCTAGCTCAAATTTCTGGAAACAAAGGGCTATATAGCGGCTGTAAATACAGCCCCCAGCCCATTGGCCTATAGCCTTCTGTACCTATATTACAGCTGACCAGAAACAAGGTAATTCAGGGGAACCTATGCGGGCCGACAAGGCCACCATGCTGTCTAGTTATCTGCAAACTCAAGCATAACATACTGAAAAGCTACGTGACCGGCAAGGTCACCACTACTGGTAAACTATGGCCCCACACGGCCATCACAAAAGAAAGAAGTAGTAAAGGCAACTATACAACTGCACGGCCTCTCACGACCGGCTCATCTGACCACAGGGAATATAAACAGACTGTAAGCCTCTAAGAAGGATAATAGAAATGATCGAGACAGGGCCCCGACCTACCCGTACTGTACAACAAAAGGAACTGAACTACACCTCTAGAAATTCAGTCTCCGGATGGCAGGAGCTGAATATTCGACCGCTGATGGGGATCACGTGGTATCGTCTGCGCGTCTATCGGTACCTGCAGGCAAGTAATGCAGTGCCCCACTGGGCGTCAGTACCGCTGGTACTGAGTATGTAAAGCAAACTGAATACAGCTGAATACAAGTAATATAACTAAAAATTCTGAATAGTATGAGATAACGGAATCTGTAAGAACTGAAGGGATATCTGAAATCAATAACATAACTGTCAAAACTGAAATAAGAAGGAGTAGATAACTGTCTAATAGTGTAGATCGTACCTGTTCTTAATCATACTGAAGGGAGTAGGAATCATACCTGGAGACGTATCATTCTACTACTAATCTGCTCGTATCTACTGTAATATAGCATAACATACATAACATAACATGGCATACACAACCTTACCCGACCCCCATAAGCCGGGAGGTACAATCAACACAGAATCTATACCCCTACCCCGGTCAACCCATCTCCTATACTGGCTGTAAGCATCCTGCCGGTCCCCTGGGTATGCACTTGGGCTCGCTGAGCCCCTGACTATAACTGCATCTGAGTCTGGTGGACTCCTGAATCTGCACCCGGGCGTATCCGCTCGACTGGGGTGTGTAAGGGCCGATCAAGGCACAAGTATGGGGAAAAACTGGCATCCCATCTTCGTCCCCTAGCGGGACGGCATGCCATTCCGTAGAGTGACATATCCTCATCCTCTGGCGGACGAGTCGATACAGCTATCAACCCTGGGCGGTCATGGATGCTAGGTAATCCAACCCCAAACAATACAACGGTCTCAACTGGTGATACTATCTGTGTATCTCACATGCTGAGGCTACTAAGAGTAAAGTATCATATATATTACATGCTGGGCTACTGATAGCAATCTATACGTATTTAATACGTGCTGAGGCAGGTAAAGATGTATAAATATGAACATAGCCTCCTGCTGGGCTGTACTGAGCAAATGCTATAAGGTAATGTTTCTGCTGAAAATTCTGCTGTTTACTAAGGTTCTGTATACACTATATGCTGGACTGATGATAGAAATAAGTACATACTTAATACATGCTGAGGCTGGAAGTACTATATGTGTATGTACGAATATAATCTTTCTACTGAACTACGCTGTATACTGACTTTCTATAGTAATATGATTTACTAATCCTGACATGCTTTCGAAACTTCATTTTAGCCTGCTATTCTATTCCTGAAGTGCTTTACGGGTATTGCATTACTATACGGGGTTTCAACTGAATACAACCATATCCTGACATGGCATATCACATTACATACTGAGTATACTGGGCAATCTCTAATACTTGCGTTAGAATCTGTATCGTACTGATAGGTTTCATATACATTACAACCCAATATTTCTCACATCGCACCGACATTCATAATAATGCAATATTCGACTCCTGAACATTCTACTGGTCCGTAATTTATTACACTACACTGATATTACTTAACTTGCCGAAGGAAACTAACTTTACATACCTTATCTTTGAATATTCGTCCGTCGGACGAAGCTCGGCCGGTACTTCAACTATTTTCTCCCAACTGCATTCATAAATACGTCAATCAATACTAAATACAACATTACTATAAAGAGCGACGTTGCTTTCGATTTAATTTATAGCGTAAACTTAGGCTTATCGAAAGACGGTCAAAAACTCGCTATTTTCCAGCGGCCCAGAAGGGAGAATTATTTACTTCTCAGCTAGGAACACATAAACATTAATTTAGAGCAATTCTACTTACTTTAGTTCGGTGGCTCGCCGATTCGTCGGCCGTATTTCGCAAAACTAACTCCGTAGAAATGCTCTCTGCTGCTAAATACCTTGGTATCTAGGATTAATTTGGGTTTGGGCAGCGTTTGGCAGCGTAATCGGACGAAAATATTTACTTCTCCTTCGATTCTCTCTGTTTGCTCCGTGTTCTGGAATTTTTTTCAAGTATAATCTAATTTGGACTGAAGTGGAGGCTTTATATACTTGGGCCTGGACACGGGCAACGTGTCACGGAGCCATCGTGGAGGCCTCACCTCCGTGACACGCTGCCATCGCGGAGGGGCTCTGCCTCGACTCCTCCCGCGATGGTTCGACAGGTTTCTCGTCCGACCTTTTCCCGGGCCTTTCCCTAGCACGTATGGCTTTCAAATATGCTTAACCAACGTGCGAATAGGTCATCTAAGTGCCGGGAATTCTACGGGGTATAACACATCCTCCCTAATTGCTAGTGATAAAATAAAAAAAATGGGGCTTGAAGCCCAGGAAATGGGGAACGATAAGGAAATGAATGTGAGATGAGGCAAAATCATAAGTTTGGGGGTTTTCAAGAAAAAGGGTGGGGGGAATGAAAGATTCAATGAGAGGTAGGACCAAAATTGAGATGAAATAAATGAATCAATAGGTGGAAAGACCTCGAATCATCAAAAGAGAAAGAATAGTAAAAAGGTGTTATCTCTTGCATATATAAGGCTAATGTGAAATTCATAGGTGTTATAAGGGTGGCTTGTGGTACACAAATAATGAAGATAATGCACAAGGAGAAGTAAGATGGAGTGATCTCAATAAGATAATGGGAGGTCACAAGCGTTTGTAAAGGCATTATGGAGGCTTTAGTCACTAAAGCTAAACATTTATCCTACCCTTAGCCCTAGCCTACATTATGACCTCAAGTCCTAAGTGATTTTATGTGCTTTTACATTAGTGGTGAATTACACGAAGAGCAAACCTATGGGTTGAGTTGGGTGCATGCAGATTTCTTTTGGGAGAGAGTGCAATCTTCTCTTTGTACAATCACTTGTGTGAATGCATTGATTTCATGGTAAAAAATAGGGATTTTCTCTTCGGTGAGTGGCATCATCCTTTTTGAAGATTGCATTAAAGGTAAATTTGTGCATAGGGCATGAGAAATGAAAGCTCTATGGCAAGCTTTGAATGTGCAATGATCATGAATTGAGATGCTATATTTACTTCATGGATGAGTTATGCCTTCATTTTGCAAAAAGAAAGCTCTTGTGAATCACGCTTTTGAATGGTGGTGGCTTCTTGAAATATTTCCATCTTTCTTGTTTGGGGGAATTCGCTTCTCTTTTACGGTGAGTCGGTGAGCATTTTTTGGGTTGTCTGAAGTCAAGTGGGTCATTAATGCATACATTTGTGTGAAGTGGCATGTTGTTTACCTAATAATAACGGCATTACTTAAGGACAAACAATGGTTCAAGTTTGGAGGTTTGATGAGTTGGTAATTTACCAACTCATTAGGCTTTTAAGAATGAGCTTTAGTCTAGTTTTCAAGTCATTTAGATGGATTTTATGCTCCTTTTTGGCTTTTTGTGTGCAGATATCTGATTTGGAGAAAAAGCAAGAAAGGAAGCAACAAGAAGGGAATTAGGTGAAAACCAGCACTTCACCAGAGAAGACCGGTGAAACGTTGGCCAAACGCCAGCCAAAAGCTGATGAACACTGCCTCTAGGAACTATATCAACTGGCGAACGTGAATGTCAATCGGTGACTCACCGTTCCATTTGCTGAGTGACACCTGAAATTGCTGGATCGAAGAGAAAAGAATCGGCGGCGCATGGGTGTAGACCAGAGAAACGCCTAAGGAATCGCCTAAGGATACTAGAGATCACTGAAGGTGAAATTAATTAGAGCCGGTAGTTAGCGGAATGTAACCGGTGAACCACCGGTACTCCCATAAGTGCTAGAACACTGATCAAGGGTAAATATATCCAGCACGGAAAAAGATAGAGGTGGATACCCTACTTTTGGATATATTCTAGAGAGAAGTACTCTGTAACCATTAGATCTTAACTTTTAGCTTTTAAAACATTCTCTATGTAGAAGAAGAAAGTAAGAATTCTATCGGTGGAAATTGAAAAGAATTGTTTTCTTTTTCTTCTTCTTCTTCCTCCACAGCAAGGTACTACCATTATTGAAGACTTTTTGTTGAATTTGATTTTTCTACTCCTATTATTGAATTCAATGAGTTTATTGATAAATGTGCTTTTGAATTTCTTGACTATGAGTAGCTAAATCAATAACTAGAGGCGTGTGGTGATGAATGCTTAATTAGAATGGGTATTGCTAGAGTCATCTCAATATTGTTTAATTAGTGTAAATCTGTTAAATTCTCTCCAATCTATAATTGAAGATCAATTGTTGTTGATGTGGGTTTAATTGTTCTTACTTGATTTTTGCTTGTAAAAGAAGAATTGAGTATTGAGAGAAAATTTAATGGTGGACATGGATGAGAGATTGTGAAATTGGGTTGGAAATAGCCAAAATATATTTTCACTCTTAATTAATAGTCAATAGCTAGAAATTAGTGCAACTATTAATCCAAATCTGATTGGGTTGATTTAATGGTGCCTAGGGATTTGAAAGAGCTCTAGCAAGAGGTATTTATGAGGTTTAAAAACATCAAATTCCCACTTAGCCGATGTTATTTACACAAATTGAACTTATGATATGACCTAGCATGACCCTATTTAGTTAGCATATCATCTACACCACACCTTTAGTCTTTCACATTATTGTCAACAACCTTGGTCATTTTGCTATTTTAGTTAGTCAAATTAGAAGTTATATCCTTTTGTGAATCTCAATCTCCCCCAAAATGTTTATTTCCATGTTATTTTCAAGTGGTGCAAGCTAAATTCAATTTCTCAAACGACACTCATGCATATCATTCACTGACCCCGACATCCGTCGGGATTTTTTTTGATACAGTGACTGTTTATGCTCTTTATACGAAGAGTACATTTTGTACGTTATCAGTACTAAGACGGGTAGAGAAGGTGCTTAGATGGGTAGGTGTGGCACTTAGTCCGGCAGAGGGGTGATGCAGCCCAATCGGGGCAGGTCTCAAGTAGGTAACCAAACTCACTTTTATGTTTTTCCTGGTAGGCCTGAGGTAGACTTTAGAAGTTGTTATCACAAATACGGTCTTTGTGTTTGATAAAATGAGTATGGCTTTATCTAATCAAGGTTCTACTTTTTCCTATGTGTTTGCTTATTTTACTTTGGGATTGGATCTTGCTTGTGATATACTTGATACTCCTATCCATGTTTCTATTCCTATTAGGGATTCTATGGTGGGGGTAGGGTTCGTCATGATTGCATTGTTGACTTTATGAGGTTTGATACTCTGATAGATTTAGTGATCTTAGACATGGTAGATTTTGATTTGATTCTGGGGATGAGTTGGTTATCTCCTTACCATGTCATTTTGGATTGCCATGCTAAGACTATCACTATATCAGGCCTAGTGTCATCCAGGTTGGAGTGGAAAGGGAATTGTGGACCTGCACCTAAGAAAATCATTTCTTATGTTCGTGCACTTAAATTGATAGAGCAGGGGTGTTCAGTATATCCAGCTCATATTCGGGATACCAGTTCCGAGGGTCCTTCCACAGAGTTGGTCCCAGTAGTTTGTGATTTCTTAAAAGTATTCCCTGCAGATTTGCCTGGCATGCCGTCGGACCGTGATAATTGATTTCTGCATAGATTTAGAGCCAGGGACACGACCCATTTCTATTTCGCTGTATAGAATGGCACCATTTGAGTTGAGAGAATTCAAGGAGAAGTTGTAGGAACTACTTAGTAAGGGGTTTATCAGGCAGAGTATCTCTCTGTGGGGTTCCCCCATATTGTTTGTGAAAAATAAAGACGGTAGTATGCGGATGTGCATTGATTATCATTAGTTGAAAAAGGTAACTATTCAAAACAAGTACCCTCTCCCTCGAATAGATGAGTTGTTTGATTACTTATAAGGGGTAGCAGTATTCTCAAAGATAGACCTGAGGTCGGGCTATCACCAGCTGAAGATTCAGGCTGAGGATATTCCCAAAACAGCTTTCCTAACTAGGTATGGGCATTATGAGTTCCTGGTCATGTCCGTCTAACTCACTAATGTCCCAAGTGCATTCATGTGTTTGATGAATGGTACCTTTAAACCCTATCTGGATTCATTTGTAATTGTTTTTATTGATGATATCTTGGTGTACTCTAAGACCAAACAGGAGCATGAAAACCATTTGAGAATCGTGTTGGGGTTGCTGAAGGAAAAGTAGTTGTATGCCAAATTCACCAAGTGTGAGTTTTGGTTAGAGTCGGTGTCTTTTCTGGGACATGTAGTCTCTAAAGAGGGAATTAAAGTGGATCCATAGAAGGTGGAGGTGGTCGGAAACTGGCCAGCCCTACTATCGTGATCGAGATTCAGAGTTTGGTAGGGCTGGCCAGCTACTATCGCCGGTTTGTGAAGGGATTTACTTCCATTTCCTCAGTATTAACAAGGTTGACTCAGAAGAATATATCTTTCCAGTGGTCTGAGGATTGTGAAGAGAGTTTTCAAATGCTGAAGACCCTGCTGACCACGACACCTATCCTGGCATTATCGGTGGAAGGTAAGGATTTTGTTGTTTATTGTGATGCCTCATGGTCTGGGTTGAGTGTTGTGTTAATGCAGGAAGGGTAGGTCATTACTTATGCCTCGAGACAATTGAAGGTGCACGAGAAGAATTATCCCACACATGACCTGGAGCTAGCAGCAGTGGTGTTTGCGTTGAAAATCTGGAGGCACTACCTATATGGGGCTCGTTGTGAGGTATTCACAGACCATCGCAACCTGCAATATGTATTTTCTTTGAAAGATCTCAATTTGAGGTAGAGGAGGTGGATGGAACTGCTCAAGGATTACAATATCACCATCTTGTATCACCCAGGGAAGGCTAATATGGTGGCAGATGCGTTGAGTCCGAAAGCAGTAAGTATGGGCAGTCTAGCTTGCCTGGAAGCTACTCGTCGACCAATGGCCAAAGAAGTTCGGACACTGGTAAACATCTTGATGAGACTTACATTGATTGAAACAGGTGCGATATTAGCTAGCACGGAGGCCAAGTCATCACTGTTAGAGGAGATAAAAGCCAGACAGTTTTAGGATAAGAAACTGGGTAAGATTCGAGACAAGGTTCTATAAGGGGAGGCTAAGGAGAAGTGTTGGATTATGAATAGGTCCAGAGAATAAAGGGATGCGTGTGTGTTCCTCGAGTTGGTGAAGTAATTAAAACCCTTATGACAGAAGCTCACAACTCAAGGTACTTCATTAATCCTGAGGCTACCAAATGTACCATGACTTAAAGCGGCACTATTGGTGGAGCAGGATAAAGAGGGACATTGTAGATCATGTCGTCCACTGTTTGAACTACCAAAAATTGAAGTATAAGCACCAGAAGCCTGGGGAAGTAATTCAAAGGATGTACATGTAAGAGTGGAAATGGGAGAGGATAGCAATGGACTTTATGGTTGGTCTTCCAAAGACATTAGGGAAGTTTGACTCCATTTGGGTCATTGTTGACTATTGCGTTCCAGTGCACGCATAAGAGTACGCGGCCGTACAAGTAATATAGTGGCTCTTTTAAGAGCCGGATGTTGAACCCACAGGGACTGGACTATTTCAGCGAATATTAAAGTTCAAGTGTTAATTTAATCATCAAAGGTGTTGATTATAGAGATTTTGGAAAATTGTAATTAAATCTAGAAGTGATCACAAAATAGTTGGGAAACAATAACAAGAAGCATCTAGAGCTAAGACCTGACATTCATGCAATGCTACAATGCACAATGGTTCAAGTATATGAAATTTAGTTGTTGTCTCACAAAGCTAAATGTAGTGTTCATGGTCTTTCGAGCCTCTAAACACAACAAACTATTTTCACACCTACATCGTTGAGCGGGGATGTGACATCCTAAATCCTGAGCAATTTAACACTATGGATGTGGTTTAAGCGGTTTATGCTCTTGATTATGGACTTTCGTACCTCTAATCATTTAACCTTACTTAGCTTCACAACTACTTCTACGAGCGGTGATGACAATTCTAAGTCGGTGTCTAGCTTATCATCTTGTTTATTTAATCAAGCAAGGCAAATTAGGTATAGTTTCTATACTAACCGCGAATCTTATTGTAAAGACAAGAACTTTCTCCCTGCATTATTGTGTTCTAACCTAGGGTTACTCTTTCGAGCTTTTGCCTAAGCTTAACAAGTTTGTTTTCATGGTGATCAAGCATAGGAACAACAATAATTAAGAATGCAAGTCAAAACAACACCCAAAACATGAACCAAATATGAAAATCATGCAATTACATTCATATCATGTGGCCTCAACCCTAGAGGAAGGGTTTTAGCCACTCATGTTTATACAAACACTCAAAATCATGTTTAAAAGTGAAGTACTTATAAGAATGTTAAAAGAGAATGAAAAACCTTGAACCCTAAGTGCATTCCCCGCTTCTCCCTTCGCTCCTCTCTTCTTTCCCAAAATATTTACGTGATAAATGAATTTAAAAGCTAAGGATTTAATTTATACTAAATGAAAATTTGCAAATTTTTGGCTGGCCTTGGACCAGCCCCGTGCCATGCTGCCTATTGCGCAGCAGCAGCTCCGTGGCATGGAGGCAACGTGCAGGGCTATTGGAATTCAGCTTCTCGGCATGTCATGGCATTGTGCCATCAGGCGTGACACGACCTCAATCACTTGGGCATGTAAATATGCCCAAGATCACTACCCCACACTTAAAGCCTTGTTCGTCCTCGAACAACTCTATTACATGTCATGCACACGAAAAACTCAAACATAACAAATTGAAGTAAGATAATTCAAGCTAAGGCTACAACGATTGTTTTAGATAGCAAGTTAAAAATATAGCACGCAATATAAAAACAATCTATCTTAAAATATCCATCAATGGAAAAATCTAGCAGTGATGCAAAACTACAAACTGAGGTATGGAAATTCATAATTATGAATAACTAAACTGCTATATTCCTGATAATCTGCTAAGTATTATTTGTTAATATCTTCTTGTTATATCGTTTTTATGAATGCCTGATTAAGTTTGTTATGTACGTGTTTAGTAGGTTATGAATAAGTATGCCCAGACTAAGACATCCTAATGTGGAAACCGGTTAGGCCAGGAGAGCCGTTTTAGGGAAGTACACAAAGTTGAAGTCATTGTTAGGGTAACTAATCATAGCTGAAAACGCATAGTAATGACCCAAAAGAACAATTCAAAATAATGATATAAGAATTAGATGATTTCAAATAATGCCTAAGGAGATTAAAGGGAATATTATGTTTAGAAAAATTCATGAAATGAATTCAAACCTACCAAGTAGAGATCTTGGATATAAGCTACTTATCTTATGTATGATAAAAATCTTAGTTCAGATAACAAAAGAAATAACAGAACTTAGAGAAACTTTAGAATTAATGAACCAAGGATGGACAGAATTAACTGTAGAAGAGATTAAAAAATTAGACGAAAATTCAGATTAAAAATGATAAACGATGAATATATGGAATATTGGTTATCTACTATGGAAAGTATAAGGTTAATAAAGCTTCTGTTAGAAGAAAATATAAGGGAATATATGAGAAATAGTAATCTAGAATATTTAGAATATGCATTCGAAAATATAAAAGAGCTACAGAGACTAGAACCATTAAAAATTGAATATTATAATAAAATGTTTACACAGGATTAATGAATAAAGGACTACAAAAACCAAGAAAAGGACATATTCAGAAAAAGGTTAAAAAATTGAAAAACCAATTAAAAATATTATACCCAGAATATAAACAGCTAAGTCAAGACAGAACAAATGATGATAGACTTGAATACCTGATAAATCTAATTTCAGCAACAGAATATAAATATATAAAATATCTAAAAAAGAAAAAATGAGAAACAATATAGATAACGACGAAAAATACAGAAGCCAATTAATTAATAAAATAAATGAAATATCCGATGAAATCGAATTTAGAAAAGAAAGATTAAGATACAATATATTTGCAGGAGTATGTCAAACATCAATAAAGACACAAAGAAAAGAAATATTCTATTTGGAAATCAAACTACAACACTTAGAATATAAATTACAACACGGGCTACTATGAATAAAGAAGAATATGCTATAGAAGAAGAAAAATATATGAGTCAAAAAGGATTAGAAATAAAAATTATACACTCAAATTTAGGACGAAGATTTAAAGTAATAGGAGACCAATTGTATTTAATGTTAGAAAAAGAATCAGCAAAATTAGAAGATAGTCTAACAGCAATGGTAAGAATAAACAGAGAAAATGAAGAAATAGACAGAAAAAAGGAAATAGAAAAAATTAAAAAACAAGCACAAACAGAAGTTCAACAAATTAAAGAAGAAAAAGACACAAGAATTCAAGAAGTAGAAAAAGAATTAGAAAAACTTAAACGATTATATGAAGAAAAATTAAAAGCTAAAGAAAAACAACAAGAAGAGTTAAAACTTACAGAAGAAATAGAAAAATTTAAGATATTATTAGAAGAATCAGGAACAATAGAGAATCAACCTAAAATAGGAATAGACGACATAAGTGAACAAGATGATGAAGAAAACTTAGATCAATATTCAGAAACCTCGGAAACCTATACTAACCTAATAGAAAAAGAAGACAACATAGAAATTAATGTAGAAGATATAGATGAAAAACCTAGTACGTCAAGAACTAGAAGCCCAAGAAGATTAAATACTACCCCAACTTATTATACCTACGAAAGAGAAAACAGAAGTAAAACACTATGGGATAAAAGATTAAATAAAAAATGGACACCTAAACAAAATATAGAACAATATAATTTCTTGGACTTAGATTGTGTAGCAGACACAAATAAAACAATCCAATTATGGATAGGATATATTTCAAAACAATTAATAGATAATAAAATATTAATAACAGATGCCCCTGGATATATAGAAAGAACCCTAATAGGAACAGCTAAAATATGGTTACAAAATTTATCACCAGAAAGTTTAGAAACATTAAGAAATAATGAGAAAATTAATAATGAACCAGCAACAACATCTATAGACATATTAAATAAATATGAAATGGCAATAAGAAATGAATTTAGTAGTATGACTACTGAAATAGATGAACGACAAAAAGATAAAGAACTAAACAGAAATCTAATGAATAAATTAAGTATATGTAAAATGAGCTATATGGATGAATACACATGTGCATTTAAAGAATACTACTATAAAGGACTATACACAAATGAAGAAAGTAGAGAAATAAGAAAATTATACTATACAAAATTACCAGAACCATTTAGTTCAAAAATAATTACAGACTGGCAAGAATCAGGATTAGTAGATACACTAGGATCTAGAATAAAATTTCTACAAAAATGGTTTACAGAACTATGTGAAAAACATAAAGAAGATATGAAAATGGAAAAAATATTAGTAAAAAATCTAGCATGTTGCACAACTAGAACAGCACCACAATTTGGATGCACAAATAAACATAAATACAAGAAAAGAATCAAAAAATACAGACCATTTAGAACAAAATATAAGCATAAAAAGCCAAGAAAAAGATACTATATAAAAAATTACAAACAAAAAAGACCTCACAGAACTAAGAAAAATATAACAGAATGTAAATGCTACAATTGTGGCAAATTAGGACATTTAGCTAGAGATTGTAAAATGCCTAGGAATATAACCAAAAAACAAGTATCAGAAGTAGTAATAGAAAATGAAGAATACAGACAAATAGAATACATAAACTATAATTTAAACGATGACGATAGTATGTACGAACTAACAGACTATGAGAAAACAGATAGTGAAAATGAGATAATAGAATACGAAACAGATAATGACTGAGACAGATATAAGAATTATAAGTAAAGAAGAATACCAAGATAGTGAAAGTACAGAGCAAAAAATAATATTTGATAATAATATGTTTGAACAAATAAAAGGAAAAGAATTAGATTTAAGCATAGATAAAATATTAGAAGTACCTAAATTAAGAAATTTCTTTAAATTAAGACAAGAAGAGTATTATGTAGTAAGCCAAAAAGAACATATAATAGATTGCAAATATGCCCAAGGTAAAGCTAAGATACCTATAATAAATAAAAAGATAATAAATAAAGAAATCCAAGAAATAAAAGCGAAAAATCCAATAAAATACGTACACCTAGGAGCAACAGAGATACTTATAAAAGCATGTTTTAGGGAAGGAATAGATACACCAATTGAACTATATTTAGCAGATGACAGAATAGTTCACCCAATAGAAAAAAGTGTAATAAGTGCAGTTAAGGGAAACTTAATCTATCAAAAATTTAAGTTTATAATAAGTGCAAACTACTCAGTAGCAATAGATGATAGAAATATAGATAAATCATTAGTATTATACTGGAAAATGTCAGGAATAGAGCTGGCACCAGGTAGTAAAATATTTACAGCTAGATGTAAAAACTTATATGTATTAACAACAAAACACAAAATAGTAGCCAAAAATAAAATTCAAAGAATTAAAATAGAAAACCCTTTTGATAAAATAGTTACTATCATTGATAATAATGATTATAGTTACAAAGAAATAGACATTGAAGAAGATTTAGAAATAGTAAAAGAAAGATTAAGCACATCAAAAAGAATAAACTATGATACACCATCATCATCTAGAAATAGTACCTCAAAAAGGATAGATTATGAAATACAACCAAGATTACTAGAACAAAGAATGGATGAAATACAACCCTACCAATATTATATAACAGGAATATTAAACCAACGAAAATACTTAATAAAAATAGATACAGGACAAAATGAAAGCTATGTTACAAGAGAACTAATAAGAGAAGAGGAAATTAGTAAAAACGAAAATATGAACACAGAACTACCAGGAATATTAACAAATATGGAACAAAGTACAGAACAGGAATTAATTATTGGAGGAATACCAATAAAAATAAAATTTAAAATATACCAAGGAAAAGATAATATTACTCTAGGAATAAAATGGCTAGAAACAGTAAAACCATACAATATAGATGAAAAGCAACTAACAATACATTACAAGAATAAAAAGATAATCATTAAAAGAACTTTAATATGAAAGAATGACAAAAATATATATACTAATGAAAATAATAGTAGAAGGCTATTACAACAGATATTACACACCTATGGTAGATACGGGAGCAGGAGCAAATATGTGTAAACATAATTGCTTACCAGAAGAAAAATGGGAAAAACTAAAAACACCACTTATAGTCACTGGCTTTAACAATGAAGGAAGCATGATAACACACAAAACTAAAAATATAAAAGTACAAATATGGGATAAAATATTAATAATAGAAGAAATGTATAGTTATGAATTCACTAATAGAGATATACTATTAGGAATGCCATTTTTAGAAAAGTTATACCCACATACTATAACAATAACACATTGGTGGTTTACTACCCCATGTAATAAGAAAATAGGAGCAAAAAGAGTAAATAACAAAATAAGAAAAAATACGCCATGGATTAAAGGAAGCGAAAAAATTACTCAAAAATTAGAAAATATAACAACTAACGACCAAAAAATTGAAATGATAATATTCACAATAGATAAGGTACAAATATTACAAGATAAGTTAGAAACATTGTATAATGAAAACCCTCTACAAAGATGGGAAAAACATAAAACGAAAGTAAAAATCGAACTAATAGATGAAAATAGTATAATAACGCAAAAACCACTAAGATACAATTTTGAAGATCAGAATGAATTCCAGATGCATATAAAAGAACTACTGAAAAATAATTACATACAAGAAAGTAATAGTAAACATAATAGTCCGGCATTTATAGTAAATAAACATAGTGAACAAAAAAGAGGAAAAAGCAGAATGGTAATAGATTACAGAAATCTAAATGCAAAAACTAAAACATATAATTACCCAATTCCAAATAAGATACTAAAAATAAGACAAATACAAGGATATAATTACTTTAGCAAATTTGACTGTAAGTCAGGATTTTATCACCTAAAGCTAGAAGAACAATCAAAACAATTAACAGCATTTACTGTACCACAAGGGTTCTACGAATGGAACGTATTACCTTTTGGATACAAAAATGCACCAGGAAGATACCAACACTTTATGGATAATTATTTTAACCAACTAGAAAACTGTATAGTATACATAGATGACATATTACTTTATTCAAGGACAAAAGAAGAACATATAAGGCTATTAGAAAAATTCATACACATTATAGAAATATCAGGAATAAGTTTGAGCAAAAAGAAAGATGAAATACTAAAAAACCAAATAGAATTTCTAGGTATACAGATAGATAAAAATGGAATAAAAATGCAAACACATATAGTACAAAAGATAATTGATTCTGAAGAATTATTAGACACTAAGAAAAAATTACAATCCTTTTTAGGATTAGTTAACCAAGTAAGAGAATATGTACCAAAGCTAGCAGAAAATCTAAAACCTTTACAAAGAAAATTAAAAAAGGATGTAGAATATTATTTTGACGAAAGAGACAAAAACTACATAAAAAGAATAAAAGAAATGTGTAAGAAACTACCAAAATTATATTTCCCAGATGAAAATAAACAATTCACCTATATAGTGGAATCAGACTCAAGTAATCACAGCTATGGAGGAGTATTAAAATATAAATATGAAAACGAGAAAACAGAACATCATTGTAGATATCACTCAGGATCATACACGGAACCACAAATTAAGTGGGAAATAAACAGAAAAGAACTATTTGCATTATATAAATGTTTACTTGCATTTGAACCATATATTGTCTATAATAAATTTATTGTTAGAACAGATAATACACAAGTAAAATGGTGGATAACTAGAAAAGTACAAGATTCTGTAACAACAAAGGAAATAAGAAGACTAGTATTGAATATATTGAATTTTTCATTTACAATTGAAGTTATCAAGACTGAAAAGAATACAATTGCAGATTACATCTCAAGACTCAAAAACTGAAGAAGGTAAGATGGATCAGATACTCGGACTCCTGGGCACACTTTGTAAAAAAGTGGAAAATATGGAGGAAGAAATACAAAAGCTAAAAGGCAAAGCTATTAGTCAGCAGCATGACTTAAAACATGCGGAGATACGTCGATCGGAAGACGTAAAAAATCCAGAGCTAAAAGGAGACGTTGGGAACTCCCTAAAACCCAAGCTAACATTTCACCTAGTGCAGTTGCAGGTACATCAAGACCTACAGAAAGAAGAGAAGCCATCAAAAAACAATTATTCGACAAACCATTTACACCCAAAAAGAATATACCACCTACTCCACCACCACAAACTACCACCTACAGAGAGAGTTTGAACCAAGATAAACAAACCTACAACCATATTACTACCAAATACGTACAAAATATACACAGAATCCAAACTTTTCTAAACAAAAGTCCAAGATCTACTACCACAAATAACCCTGCAGAAGATTATGTGACACAGCATCTACAAGGATATAATAAATTAATTGCACAACCAAAAACTAATGCAAATCTAGTAAGAACTTGCTACGATTATGGATTACTTAATACCGTATATACGGCAACTGGAGAAGAAGTAGCTATGATACCTGAAATACATAAGGCCTTCACTACTTACAAAAGAATTACCAAGGGAACTTTCTTTTATATAAAAGTATACTCAGCCCCAGCAGAGATACTACTTACAGAGATAAAACCTATCATACAAGTAGTAAAGATAGGACTTACGAAAGAAATGATAATCCCTGAAAAGATACAACAACAAGATGAGATATCACATGAAGAGATACCAGAGTTCTACTCCAACAAAAGGATAATAGGACTCGCGACAATATTAAACGAATTAGCTAACAATTACCTAAATGGGAATGCAGTCTGGAACTATTATTCACGGGACCAGACAATTATCTACGCAAACTCAAAGGAATATAAGGAAGCTGATATGGAAGAACTTAGACAATGGATAATCAGCCTCCTAAAACCAGAAGAGATACCTACAACTAGAGCCATACGGAAAAATTACATCTCTCCAGCTCTACTAACAAGATACTGCAAGATAGTTGGACAAAAATATCCGGACAACCGTTGCTCCAAGTGCCATGGTGAAGATAACGATCAGATACCGGATGTACAGCTGGAATAAGATAAGGACAAAAGAGGAAAAGCAAAAGCTAAAAAGAAAGAAGATAGAAGAAAATGAAGATGTCGGCCAACAGATAAAGGTGTCGGCCAAAAAGAAGAAAACGACGAATGATCAGATCAAAAGAAGCAGATAAGAAGGAGTCAGATATGATTTTTCTTTTAAAAAGTTTTTTATTTTATTATGTAAAAAAGTCCGAAAGTAAAGGACAGTTGTAAAGTAAAAATTTTGTTTGTTTTTGTAAAAGTCATAAAGTATACAGTAGAGGGCGGCTACTTAAGCAAGACAGTCGCAAAGTAAATAGTAAAAGTTGTCGGCCACCAGTCGCTATTCATGAACAGTAAAGGTTGTTCATGAACAGTAAAGGCCAAATGTAATAGTTTGTAAATTTTGTTATAAATAGAACATCAGAAGGAAGCCAAAGGCATCCACATTCCACAATTCTCTCTCAATCTCTCACTTCCGCACTCCCCAAAACCCCATTGGTATCGGGTAGGTAAAGCGATGGATAAAAAGTAGGCTCATTCAAAGAAATGCCTAAATCATCTCCTACAATTAACATCCCGTATTTCGTTTTGTATACACACCAGTCAAGTTCTAGACACTACATATTAGCATGGATTATTCAAAAACCTTGCACTCACAGCACATGCTTAATTCAAGACAAATTCAGTAGACTCTTAACTCAGCTAATCACAAGAATTCAAAATTAAGCTTTCAAGCATATAGAGTCATATTCTAGAGCCTAGGTGTCTTAGACAGAGTTATACAATTTCTAGAAAGGCTTCAAACTTTACAACACTTGCATCTTACAATCATGTACAACACATAACAAGAATATCAAGCTATCAATCATCTAGGGGTTCAAAAACAAAAACCTACTGACTAATTTTCCCTTAAGACGGTCGTCATCCATCCATCATCGAAAAAAGTCCCTAAATATGACTGACAAGTTATGTACAAACAAAGGAAAATCGTATTCTCGGTTCAAATTGCCCCTTCAGAAAAGAACCATAAAGAAAAACCAAAGGGTGGGTGAATTGTGCTCAACTTCAATTTTAACAACACATGCATTTCTAACCAAGCACCAACTCTACCCGAATTCACTAAGCATAAATTTTATTTTGAAATTTCCCTCAACCCACTCTTGAATTATGCTATGTCCCCAAAGCATCAAATAAAATTAATACAAGGGTGAGAAATACTCCCTGAGGCCTCTAGACCTAGCTAACAACAGATTTTTCTTCATTTTTGAACCTGTGGATCAACGACCCCACACTCATCTTTTGTCATGCTCCTTAGCTTCTACTTCTAGGGTACTCAGACTTCCCCTTAATCTGTGCTTAACAAACAAAACAAATGCAAAAAGTGACAAATAACAAAATTTACACACAAACTGAAAACAAAGTGTACATGTGGTACTCTTGCGTTTCCTCCCAGCAACGCCTGATTTTACGTCGCGGCATGACGTGGACTATCCTTCTTAGGATATCCTCAAATAAGTGTTCCCTTTTGAGAAACATCTTCTCCTCTTTTTATTTTTATAGGGAACAATCTCCAATCTGTCCCTCTTTTCTTCCATCTTATTCTTTAATTTTAGCCCCCCATCAGCTTCGGCCTGAAGTGTTAACATATCCTCCAACAGCGGGTCCATGAAATCTACCAACCCACACTTAGCATCTGAAAGCACACTGATCTTACAAAGATCTTGGTAGTGTGTGGGTAGGTTGATCTCTTGGTAGACTATGAAGATCTCTTCCTTATCATTGACCCTCCTTTTAAGGTTACCTGCTCTTATATTTATGATGGCTCCTCCAGTTTCCAAGCATGGTCTTCCCAAGATCACCATGTAGCTGCACTCCTCAGTATGTGTCGTTGTCTGGACATCCACCAACCTCACTTTGTTGGCTACCACATCTTTCAAGTACTTGGCGTACTTTGGCATTCCTTACAAAACATCAAGTAAAGGCAAAATGGATGTGAAGTTCTTTAAAAATATCAAAGAACTTAGTGAAGCATTCTTTCTCCTTGCTCTTCTTGAGTCTTTATGGAATGGTGGTGGTGGTCTCTGTGCTGGCTGCAATGATGATTGTGCATTGTGTTTTGTAGCACTCTGGTTATCTCCTTTGTTAGTGGATAGACCCTGTCTAACTACCTCCGGCTGCACCTCATTTTTTTTTCTTTCGGTGGTGCATCAGCCAACTGCTTGCCACTTCTCATACTGATGGCATTGACCTATCGGGGGTTTTGTATCGATATCACTGGATAACCCTCCCTGAGGTCTAGTATGTTGCGCAACTTCCAGCTGACCCATCTACTTCTGTAGATTTTGGGTGGTCATCTACTGGTTTTTCAAATCTGAAGTCATCCTTGCCTGATTCTCTGCCAGTTGGTTTTAGTAGCCATAATTTTCTGCAACATCTCCTCAGTGTTGCTGCTGCTTGACTGGCCACTGGTTTGCCTGTTGTGCTGCTGGTACTACTGCTGTTGAGGCTGCTAGTAGCTCTAACTCTGATTGCCACCCCAAGAGATATTTGGGTGACTACCAATTCTTATTGTAGGTGTTCCCATAAGTCTAATTATTTACTTGAACATTTCCTACAAAGTTGACTAATTCAGGATTGGCCCAGCAAGAGTCTGCATTGTGACCATTGTTACCACAAATTTTGCACCAGCTAGGAGCCTGCTGAATTGCATTCATCTATCCCTGTGGTTGGTTCAAACTCAATTTGTTGAACAGAGTCATCATTTGGTGCTGCAATGACGCTAGTTGTGCTGCCAAAGCATTGACATTGTTCACTTCTATCAGGTCTGCTGCTCTCTTTCCTGCCCCCCTTGATGATTCACTATGCCACTCTGGATTTCCTTGAGAAATTCGGTTCAGTAGAGTGTATAGCTCATCATATGTCTTCTCTAGTGTCTTCCCACCCGATGTAGAGTCTAATAAGATTTTCATGTGTGGAGGTGTAGTCTCTTTACAAAGGTGTGAGCTAACACCTCATTGGATTGTTGGTGATGGGGGAAATCTCTCAACAATGACTTGAACCTTTCCCAAGTCAAATACAAATTCTCCTCCGGTCGCTGCTTGAAATGTAATATTCACTTCTGAGCTTGGCAATCTTGCTTGAGGGGAAGAATCCGATGAGGAACTTCCTTGCTAGGTTGTCCCAAGAAGTAATGGAATTCGGTAGATCAGACTTCAACCACCTCTTTGCCTCTCCCAACAGTGAAAATGGGAAGAGGGTGAGTCGGACATAGTCAGTCGACACTCCGCTGGGGACAAAAGTGTCACTAATCTCCAAAAAGTTTTGTAAGTGTTACTGTGGGTCCTCATGTGTCATTTTAATGAGCTGGCCACTAGAATGTAACAACTGCACCATTTTCTATTTCAGCTCAAAGTTCCCTCCTGGCTCTGGTTTGCAGATACTGGAGGTCACATTTGTCGCTAGTGGGATGCCACTTCGCGAACTGGTCAGGCTGCCATTTGTTCAGGCAACAACTCTTCTTGCCCCGCTGGTGGATGCTGTTGTAACTGTTCCTGTAACCTCTTCAACTTTCGCTCTAGCACTTCTCTCCAGAGTAAATGCAATCGGTGTTCAGGCTCCAACAAAGGTTCCACCAACTCTCTGTTCCTTACCAATTTTGTAAGGATGACCTGTTACCTAGAATAGAACAGACTAAGACCAAGTTTTTCAACACTTAAGAAAATAAAAATCACAGAAAAACTAAAAATTTGCTAAGCGTTGCCAGTCTCTAGCAATGGCGCCAAAAACTTGTTGCATCCCAGAGCACGTGGCCGTACACTTAATATAGTGGCTCTGTTAAGAGCTGAATGTCGAACCTATAGGGACTGAACTATTTCAGCGAATATTAAAGTTCAAGAGTGTTGATTGTAGAGATTTTGGAAAATGAAATTAAATCTAGAAGTGATCACAAAATAGTTGGGAAAAATAACAAGCATCTAGAGTTAAGGACTGACAATCATGCAATGTTACAATTCACAATAGTTCAAGTATATGAAATTCAGTTGTTGTCTCATAAAGCTAAATGCAGTGTTCATGGTTTGTCAAGCCTTTAAACACAACAAACTAGTCTCACACCTAAATTGTTGAGCGGGGATGCGACGTCCTAATTCGTGAGCAATTTAACACTATGGATGTGGTTAATGGGGTTTATGCCTTTGATTATGAACTTTCCTGCTTCTAATCATTTAACCTGACTTAGCTTCACAACTACTTCTACGAGCGGTGATGTGACAATTCTAAGTGGGTGTCTAGCTATCATCCCATTTAATTAACCAAGCAAGACAAATTAGGTATAGTTTCTATCCTAACCCCGAATCTTATCGTAAGGACAAGAACTTGCTCCCTGCATTCTTTTGTTCTAACCTAGGGTTACTCTTTTGAGCTTTTGACTAAGCTTAACAAGTTTATTTTCATGGTGATTAAGCATAAGAACAACAATAATTAAGAATGACAAAACAACACCCAAAACTTGAACCAAAGATGAAAATCATGCAATTACATTCATATCATGTGGCCTCAACTGTTATACCTCGAGAATTAAAAGATCGGACTCGGGGTTTGAAACAGGAAAAAACTGGAAAATGGTGCTTCAGTTGTAGGATGAGTGATTGGACAACTCATAAGGAGACCCCATGAATCGTTAGGTGGCTCGAGGAAAGGTCTGGAGGAAATGAAGGTCGAAGGTCCCCATGGGCGTGGGAACGACTCGTGGTCAGCCACCACGAGTCGTCAGGTTAACCAAGGAGTGAAGTTGAGAAATAAATGGAAGGATCGACCAGTGTACCTAACGGAAGGGACCCCACGAGTCGTGGTCAGTCCCCACGATTCGTGGGGTGGGTCGTGCGCAGGGTGCACTTTATTTGAGAATGAGATAGTGTACATGAAGGGAGGTGACCACGAATCGTGGTCTCGAGGACGAATCGTTACATCTCCCGTTACGAGCCCTAAAAGATCTGTTAACCAGTGTACTTGACAAATGACTTGACGAGTCGTGAGCCTGATTGACAAGTCGTCAGGTGCCTCATCGGGACCCCCTAGCAGTTATTTTCAGCAATTTTAGTAAGGGCTTTTTCATAATTTCCAAATTCTAGAGGCCTATACTACGTCATTTAAGGCTCATTTTAGTGGGTTTTTAGCAGAGGAAAACTTATTCTAAGTCATTATTCCCATGCATGCAAGTTTGAAGGTTTGCAGAGGTGATTCAAGGGAAGATCTCAAGGTTTCCATTGGAATCTCAGCTTGGACAATCAGAAGGTGTTAGAATTCACCATTCTCAGGTATGTAAGGCTATGACTGGGTGCCTCCTTCCACACCCATTCCCAATTTCTATCAAATCATTATAAATTTCCTATGATCAAGTATAGGGTTTTCACTCAATTGCATGATTCTTCAATCTCCATACATGAGTATGATTAGATTATGTTTATATTGCTGAATTGTGAAGCTTGGGTAGATTTTAAATTGTTTTCAATCCAAATTGTGATTTCTAAATTATGAAATTGAATGCCCATGGATGAGAAGTTCATGAAAGAAGAGAATGATGTTGCTATGATGATGATGATGAGATTTAATGATGAAAAGCATGTTTCTAAAGCTACCCATGATTAAGATATTTTTTTTTGAAAATGAATTGAGTAGATCTAAGTTTGATAAAGCTTTGGGCAATACCACATGTAGATTTAAAATGATGATTTTCCTGCATAAGCTTACCATATTGTTTGGAGCCAAGTCTCCCAAATTTCATAAATTTTAGCTTGTGGTATGTTTTGAAATAAAGTTTCTCATATGCATTAATTCATAATTGAGATGTATGTCGTTATTGAGCTTTGTCAAAGGACAATGTTGAGCTTCATTTTCATATCATGGCGGGTCTATACATGATTTCATTATTGAGCTTTGTCAAAGGACAATGTTGAGTTTCATTTTCATATGATGTCGAGTCTATACATGATTTCATTAATGAGATTTGTCAATAGATAATTTTTAGCTTCGTTTCATACGATGTTGAGTTATGCATGATTTCATATTGAGCTTTGTCATTAGACGATGTTGAGCTTTGGCAATAGATGATGTTGAGTTGCGTTATATACGATGTAGAGCATTGCATGTTTTGGGAGAAGAGTCTAACACCGAGTGGTTAAGGGCCGATCATCCTATGCCCCAAAACTACGCGCCAATGTAGCTTGATACTATTATGTTATGGGACCTCCCTTGTGAGCTATCCCTGGCCCAATTGGCCCTTTGAGCTTGATATCATATCATGGTAGCATCCTTCGCCCTGGCAAGGTTTTGGATGACTCTGCCCACTTGAGTGTGATAGTCGGGACTACGTAAGCTCTATCGTGGTATGTCGGTTAAGTGACGAGTCTCCCACTGATTAATCAGGGTGACTACTTTACTCATGCATGTTCTCAAAGTAAGGTTTGACTCATTGTTCAGCTTTCAAAATAATTTTTATGTTTCATCTTTGACTCATTCGAGTCAGTCATGATGTTATAAAGCTATGCATGGCCATGTTATGATGAGATTATGATTTCAGAAAGAATGCATGTAGCCTTTCCTCATATATGTGAAAGCTTATGATACGCATGAAATATTTTAAATGATTTACTTTACTTAAGCGGTTTTACTTACCTTGCATACTCAGTACATTTCACGTAGTGACCGCATATTTTTATGCCATATCATTTCATGATACAGGACCCAGCTCCCAAGCTCAACCCCATGCGTAGGCGGTTGTCAGAGTTAGCTTCTACGTGATTGGTGAGTCCTTATCCTTCATGGGCTAGACATTTAGTTCCTTATGTATTTCTTTCATTCAGTATTGTTGAGTTAGTTGTGGTTTTTTCCCATCAACCCGTCCAGACTAGAGGCTTTTTAGACTTACGTATGTGTAGCTTCGAATGTTATTCTGATGTGATGTTGTTTTAGACTTCCACTGATATTATATTCATGTTTCCTTCAGTTTATTAAATGAGATAGTTGTATGCTTATTCCATGGGTCGACTTAGGGTCTCTCGGGGTCCCTTGTCCCGTGTCTACAATCTGGGCCTCCGTTCGGGTCGTGACAAACTTGGTATTAGAGCAACAGATTTGAAGTATCCTAGGGAGTATGAAAGTTGCGTTAAGTAGAGTCTTTTTCATAGGTGTGAAGCGTGCCACACTTATGACGAAGAGGCTACTGGACGTTTAGGAAATGTTCTCTTCTTTCATGATCTATGTCGTGCAATGAAAGGTCTTTCTATCCTTCTAATTCGTGCTATTCATGATGGCACCACAAAGAATGAATGGAAGGAGGAATTGAGGTGGTAAGGTCCACGAGGATGGAAACGGTTATGGGCATCAGCCGGCCCCACCAGTTCAGGAGCCTCAGGCACCGAAGCCAGCCGCTCATGCTGAGTTCCAGGCTGCTACCTAGATGCTCGCGTGAGCCTTGACCCCTCAGGTCAATCAGTAGGCCATTGCGCATGTTCCTCAAAATGGCAATGCAACTGCAGCCAAAGTCCGAGACTTCTTGAGAATGAACCCACCGAAGTTTCTGGGGTCCAAGGTAGATGAGGACCTGTATGACTTAATTGATGAGATTGTCAAGATCACCCAGGTTATGGGGGTGATTAGTGTTGAGTGCGCAGAGTTGGCCTCCTATCAGTTGAAGGGGGTTGCGCATATTTGGTTCCGGCAATGGAAGGATAGCAGGGTCACAGTAGCAGGTCCGATCACATGGGAGGAGTTTCAGATTGCATTCCTAGATTGATTCTTCCCTCGGGATTAGAGAGAGCTCAAGGCAGCTGAGTTTGTAAACTTGAAGTAGGGGAGGATGACAGTGCTAGAGTATTCCCTTGAGTTCACTCGCCTATCGAAATATGCCCCAGAGTTAGTGATTGACCAGAGGGCGCGGGTGAGCAGATTTGTGCATGGTATAGCAGGGTATTTAGACAAGGAATGTCGGATTTCTATGCTTCACCAGGATATGGATTTCCCTCGCATGGTGTTGTATGCCCAGTAGATGTAGGCGGCACATTCAAGAGAGAGGGAGGCCAAGAGGGCCAGGACTGGGGATCATAGATTCTCTCAGTAGAGGTCCGGTGGTGGGCACCGATAGCAGACTCACCAGAGGTCATCAGCTCCGACATCCTTGGCATTGAATGTGCCAACTAGGCCCAGACATGATCAGAGAGGGCGAGCATCAGGCTCGAGGGGTCAGAGCAGCAGACCCGCAGATTCCAGTATTCCAGCTTGTCGCAGATGTGGTCGAGGCCACAAAGGCCAGTGTTTGGCAGGTTCAGGAGCTTGTTATGGTTGTGGGCAGCCCGGACATATGCTTAGAGATTTTCTAGCTATGAGACAGGATCAGGTTGGGGGACGAGGCCCAACTTCTAGTTCAGCAGCCCCTCCCCCACGCTCAGCACATCAAGGGGAATCTACTAGCACAGCTGGTGGTCGGCACCAGAATAGATTTTATGCCTTAGCCACTGCAGGAGCAGGAGGCCTCACCAGATGTAGTCCGATTATGTTGAGGTTTTTCATGTTGATGTATATGCATTGCTAGATCCGGTGGCTACCCTATCTTTTGTGACACCATATGTAGCCAGTAGCTTCAGAGTCGGCCCCGATGTCTTTTCAGAGCCCTTCTCAGTTTCTACTCCAGTAGGTGACTCAGTTATAGCTAGAAGGGTGTATAGAAGTTGCCCAGTCACAGTCATTCATAAGGTCACCTCAGCAGACTTGATAGAGTTAACCATGACCGGTTTCAATGTTATTCTTGGCATGGATTGGCTATTTGCATGCTATGCTTTAGTTAATTGTAGAACCTAGTTAGTAGAGCTTAGATTTTTGGGTGAGCCGGTGTTAGAATGGAAGGGTAGTTTAGCTGTGCCTATAGGTCGATTCATTTCCTACCTTAAAGCTAGGAAGATGATTTCTAAGGGTTGCATGTACCATCTAGTTAGGGTTAAGGATGTAGAGTCTGAGACCCCGACTATTCAGTCCATACCAGTAGTACATGAGTATCCAGAGGTCTTTCCTGATGATTTTCCAGGTGTCCCTCTCGAGCGGGAGATTGATTTCGGTATAGATCATCTTCCCGACACGCAGTCTATATCTATTCCGCCTTACAGAATGGCCCCAGCCGAGCTAAAAGAGTTGAAGGATTAGTTGAAGGACTTGTTAGATAATGGCTTTATCAGGCCGAGTAAGTCTCCATGGGGTGCACCGGTGTTATTTGTTCGGAAGAAGGATGGTTCGCTTCAGATGTGCATTGACTATTGGCAGTTGAATGAGGTTACCGTCAAGAATAGTACCCCTTACCCAGGATTGATGATTTGTTCGATCAGCTTCAGGGTGCCAAGTGTTTCTCCGGGTATCACCAACTCAGGGTTCGAAAGAGTGACATCCCAAAGACCGCTTTTAGGACTCGGTATGGTCACTAAGAATTTATTGTTATGTCTTTTGGACTAACCAATGCCCCTGCAACTTTTATGGATCTAATGAACTGGGTGTTCAAGGAATATTCAGACATGTTCATGATTGTGTTTATTGATGATATCCTCATATACTCTCGGAGCAAGGAGGAGCATGCCGCTCACTTGAGAGTAGTGCTTCAGACCCTCAAGGATCGTCAGTTGTATGCAAAGTTCAGCAGATGTGAGTTTTGGTTGGACTCGGTGGCATTTCTAGGCCATGTTGTATCAAGTGAGGGCATAAAGGTAGGTTCTCAGAAGATCGAGTCGGTAAAGAATTGGCCCAGACTAGTGAACCCATCAGATATCAGTAGCTTTTTGGGCTTAGCGGGTTACTATCGGAGATTTGCAGAGGGTTTCTCATCTATTGCAGCACCTTTGACCAAGTTGACTTAGAAGAAGGTGAAGTTTCAATGGTCGGAAGCTTGTTAGAAAAGCTTCCAAGAGTTGAAGACTCGACTCACTTCAACACCAGTGTTGACCCTATTTGAGGGTACCGATGGTTTTGTGGTGTATTGTGATTCTTCGAGAATCAGATTCGGGTGTGTGTTGATGCAGCATGGGAAAGTGATAGCTTATGCCTCAAGACAGTTGAAGGTTCATGAAAAGAACTACCCGACCCATGATCTTGAATTGGCCGTGGTGGTGTTTGCATTGAAGATATGGCGACATTATTTGTATGGGGTCCACGTGGATGTATCACAGATCACAAGAGCTTGCAATATGTGTTCACGTAGAAGGATCTCAATCTTCGGCAAAGGAGGTGGTTGAAACTACTAAAGGACTATGATATGAGTGTCCTTTACCACCCGGGCAAGGCTAATGTAGTAGGGGACACACTTAGTAGACTCTCTATGGAGAGTGTGTCCCACGTGGATGAGGGAAGGAAGGAGTTGGTAAAAGATGTTCATTGACTTGCCAGGTTGGGAGTTAGGTTGGTTGATTCGACCGATGGCAGCGTCACTGTGCAAAACGGATCAGAATCATCCTTGGTGGTGGATGTGAAAGCTAGGCAAGATGAGGATCCGGTGTTGGTAAATCTGAAGGAAGCCATTCGGAGTCAAAAGGTGGAGGGTTTCTCCCAAAGGGGAGATGGGGTGCTGCGAAACCATGGTCGTCTATGTGTTCCAGATGTTGATAATTTGAGGGACCAGATATTGCATGAGGCACATGGGTCCAGGTGTTCCATCCATTCGGGTGCCACCAAGATGTATCATGACTTGCGGGAGATATATTGGTGGAACGACATGAAGAAGGATATTGCAGAATTTGTAGCCAAGTGCCCGAACTGTCAACAAGTGAAGGTCGTCCACCAAAGGCCGAGAGGCGTACTTCAGGATATCAGCATTCCCACTTGGAAGTGGGAAGAGATTAATATGGATTTCATTACAGGCCTACCTCGTACTCGCCCACACTATGACTCTATTTGGGTGGTGGTCGACAAGTTGACCAAGGTTGCACACTTTTTACCTGTCAAAACTACAGATTCAGTGGATGACTATGCCAAATTGTATATTCGGGAGCTAGTTCGACTTCATGGAGTACCCTTGTCTATTATTTCAGACCGAGGTACTCAATTTACCTCTCAGTTTTGGTGGTCGTTCCAAAAAGAGCTTGGGACTTAGGTTAAGCTCAACACAACATTTCATCCGCAAACGGATGGTCAGGTGGAGCGAACAATCCAGACACTCGAGGACATGTTGAGAGCTTGTCTGATGGACTTTAAAGGTAGTTGGGATGATCACTTGCCCTTGATCGAGTTTTCTTACAATAACAGCTATCACTCCAGTATCCAAATGGCACCGTTCGAGGCTCTTTATGGGCGGAGGTGTAGATCGCCTATCGGATGATTTAAAGTTGGGGAAGCAGCTATGATAGGGCCAGATTCGGTTCACGAGGCTGTGGTGAAGGTTTAGTTGATAAGGGACAGGCTGAAAACTGCTCAGAGTCGTCAAAAGACATATGCAGATGTGAGAAGAAGAGATTTGGAGTTTGAGGTAGATGATTGGGTATTTCTAAAGGTATCTCCCATGAAAGTCATGCAGTTTGGAAAGAAAGGAAAACTCAGTCCCCACTATATTAGTCCCTACCGGGTTATGAGAAAAGTTAGTAAGGTAGCGTATGAGTTGGACTTGTCCTAAGAGTTATCTTCAGTACATCCCGTGTTTCATGTGTCGCTCTTGAAAAAGTTCTTGGGTGATCCATCTTTAGTAGTCCCGGTGGAAAGCGTTGGTGTGGGAGATAGCCTCAATTATAAGGAAATTCTACTTTCAATCTTGGATCGCCAGGTTCGGAGGCTAAGGAACAAAGATGTAGCGTCGGTGAAGGTGCTATGGAGGAACCAGCATGTTGAGGGAGCTACGTGGGAAGTCAAAGTGGCTATGATGGCTAAATACCCTCACCTGTTCCCTACCATCTCAGTTCCAGTTTGAGGTATCCGTTTTTGCCCTAATTCTCTAACTACTTTCCATGTTCAGTTCATGTGCACAAGTTTGAATTATGTTAGGATAGATGTATGTGATGTCTGAATTCAGTTCAGTTGTGTAGTTCTTTTCGGAGGTAGTCATTTCGTCAGTTTTCGATTTAAATAATTAGTATTTGCATATGAAAATTGCATGTTTCAGTTTTCTGCTTGTTTCTAACATTCGAGGACGAATGTTCCCAATGGGGAGATATTGATATACCTCAAGAATCCCAAGATTTGACCCGGGGGTTGAAACGGGGAAAAACTGGAAAATGGTTGTTCAGTTGCAGGATGAGTCGTTGGACGACTCGTGAGGAGACCCCACGAGTCGTCAGGTGGCTCTTGGGAAGGGCTGGAGGAAATGAAGGCTGAAGGTCCCCACGGGCGTGGGAACGACTCGTGGTCAGCCATCACAAGTCGTCAGGTTAACTGTGGGGTGAAGTTGAGAAATAAATGGAAGGATCGACCAGTGTATCTAACGGAAGGGACCCCACGAGTTGTGGACAGTCCCTACGATTCATGGGGTGGGTCATGAGCAAGCAGGGTGAACTTTATTTGAGAATGAGATAGTGTACATGACGGGAGGTGACCACGAGTCGTGGTCTCAAGGAACGAATCATTACGTCACCCATTACGAGCCCAAAAGGATCTGTTAACCAGTGTACTTGACGAACGACTTGACGAGTCGTGGCCCTTCATGATGAGTCGTCAGGTCCCTTGTCGGGACCCCCTAGCAGTTATTTTCAGCAATTTTAGTAAGGGCTTTTTTGTAATTTCTAAATCCTAGGGGCTTATACTTCGTAGTTTAGGGCTCGTTTTAGTGAGTTTTTAGCAGGGGAAAACCTATTCTAAGTCATTCTTCCCATGCATGCAAGTTTGAAGGTTTGAAGAGGTGATTCAAGGTAAGATCTCAAGGTTTCCATTGGAATCTCAGCTTGGGAAATTAAAAAGTGTTAGAATTCACCATTCCCATGTATGTAAGGCTATAAGTGGGTGCCTCCTTCCACACCCATGCCCAATTTACATCAAATCATAATAAATTGCCTATGATCAAGTATGGGGTTTTCACCCAATTGCATGATTCTTCAATATCTATGCATGGGTATGATTAGATTATGTTTATATTGCTGAATTGTGAAGTTTGGGCAGATTTTAAATTATTTTCAATCCAAATTGTGATTTCTAAATTATGAATTGAATACCCATGGATGAGAAGCTCATGAAAAAAGAGAATGATGTTGAATGTATGATGATGATGAGATTTGATGATGAAAAACATGTTTCTAAAGCTACCCCTAATTAAGATGTTGTTTTCAAAATGAATTGAGTAGATCTAAGTTTGATAACTCTTTGGGCAATGCCCACATGTAGATTTAAAATGATGATTTTCCCGAAATAAGCTTACCACATTGTTTGGAACGAAATCGCCCAAATTTCATAAATTCTAGCTTGTGGTATGTTTCAAAATAAAGCTTCTCATATGTATAATTTCATAATTGAGATGTATGTCATTATTGAGCTTTGTCAAAGGACAATGTTGAGCTTCATTTTCATGTGATGGCGGGTCTATGCATGATTTTATTATTGAGCTTTTTCAAAGAATAATCTTGAGCTTCATTTTCATATGATGTCGAGTCTATGCATGATTTCATTAATGAGCTTTGTAAATAGACAAGGTTGAGCTTCGTTTCATACGATGTTGAGTTATGCATGATTTCATATTGAGCTTCGTTATTAGACAATGTTGAGCTTCTTCAATAGATGATGTTGAACTTCATTATATACGATGTAGAGCATTGCATGTTTTGGGAGAAGAGTCTAGCACTGAGTGGGTTAAGGGTCGATCACCCTATGCCCCAGAACTACGCGCCAACGTAGGTTGATACTATTATGTTATTGGGACCTCCCTTGTGAGCTATCCTCGACCCGATTGGCCCTTTGAGCTTGATATTGATATCATGGTAGCGTCCTTAGCCCTGACAAGGTTTTGGATGGCTCTGCCCACTTGTGTGTGATAGTCGAGACCATGTAAGCTCTATCGTGGTGTCTCGCTTAAGTGATGAGTCTCACACTATCTATACTATTCAGATTTGCATATTCATTACTCATGGTGACTGCTTTACTCATGCATGTTCTAAAAGTAACGTTTGACTCATTGTTTAACTTTCAAAATAAATGTTATGTTTCAGCTTTGAGTCATTTGAGTAAGTCATGATACTATAAAGCTATGCATGGTCATGTTATGATGAGATTATGATTTCAGAAAGAATGCATGTAGCCTTTCCTCATATATTTGAAAGCTTATGATATGTATGAAATATTTTAAATGATTTACTTTAGTTAAGCAGTTTTACTTACCTTGCATACTCGGCACATTCCACATACTGACCGCATACTTTCTATGCTGTATCGTTTTATGATACAGGACCCAGCTCCCAGGCTCAACCCCATGCGTAGGCGGTTATCAGAGTTAGCTTCTATGTGATTGGTGAGTCCTCATCCTTCGAGGGTTAGACATTCAGTTCCTTATGTATTTCTTTCGTTCAGTATTGTTGAGTTAGTTAGTTGGGGTCTTGTCCCATTAACTCATCTAGACTAGAGACTTTTCAGACTTATGTATGTGTAGCTTCGGATGTTATTCTGATGTGATGCTGTTTTAGACTTCCCCTGAGATTATATTCATGTTTCCTTCAGTTTATTGAATGAGATAGTTGTATGTTTATGCCATGGATCGACTTGGGGTCTCTCGAGGTCCCTTGTCCCGTGTCTACGTTCCGGGACTCCGTTCGGGTCGTGATATCAACCCTAGAGGAAGGGTTTTAGCAACTCATGTTCATACAAACACTTGAAATCATGTTTAAAAGTGAAGTACTTACAAGAATGTTAAAAGAGAATGAAAAACCTTGAACCCTAGGTGTAGTTCCTCGCCTCTCCCTTCGCTCCTCTCTACTTTCCCAAAATATTTACGTGATAAATGAATTTAGAAGCTAAGGATTTAATTTATACTAAATGAAAATTTGCAAATTTTTGGCTGGCCTTGGACCAGCCCCGTGCCATGCTGCCTATTGCGCAGCAGCAGCTCCGTGGCATGGAGGCAACGTGCAGGGCTATTGGAATTCAGCTTCTCGGCATGTCATGGCATTGTGCCATCAGGCGTGACACGACCTTCATCGTGGCACAAGTAGGGAGTGACACGGACGCTAGCGCGCAGGAGGGACCGTCGTGGCACGGAGCCAACGCGCAGGCACACTGACTGGCATGCATCTTGCGCATGCACCTGCCTGCGTGACACGATGCCCAGCGTGGCAGTCTCTTGCTGTGGCACGTCGCAAGGCACGATCATGGCATTTCCATGTTTTCTCCATGTCTCTTTCTTTGAACACAATCCCGAGCTTCTTTTATCTTCATGCATCATCATATTAAGCTTATCCTTTGCTTTTTTCACCTATAACCAAGGGCTAATCACATCGGTTAGTTTATGCACGAAATTACACCAAATCACATGAGAATATAATCAAATAAATTAACAAACATGGCTAAGATAAAGTTAAAAAACAACACCTAGGCATGTCAATATGTCCAAGATCATTGACAGACTGACCAAGTCTGCCCACTTCTTAATTGTCCAAGTGACTTACAATGCCGAGAGACTGGCCAAGATGTATGTGAAAGAAGTGATTCGATTACATGGGGTGCCAGTGTTGATTGTGTCTGACAGGGGTACTCAATTCACCTTTCATTTCTAGAGGACCTTACAGGAGGAGTTAGGCACAAGGTTGGATTTTAGCACAACCTTCCATATTTAGATATACGGTAGTTAGAAAGGACCATCTAGGTA
Source organism: Datura wrightii (assembly GCA_035772735.1). NCBI lineage: Eukaryota > Viridiplantae > Streptophyta > Magnoliopsida > Solanales > Solanaceae > Datura > Datura wrightii. The sequence goes on from JASDFA010000010.1 coordinate 16,102,803, forward strand.
TTTGAGGACATGCTCCGAGCATGTGTTTATAGATTTTGGCTGCCATTGGGATAAATTCTTACCCTTGACAGAGTTTGCTTACAATAATAGTTATCATTTGAGTATTGACATGGCTCCATTTGAAGCTCTGTATGGGAGGAAATGCAGGTCTCCAATTGGGTGGTTTGATGCATTTGAGGTGAGACCTTGGGGAACCGATTTGCTTAAAGAATCCGTGGAAAAGGTTCAGGTAATCCAAGAACGTCTGATAGCTGCTCAAAGTAGACAGAAATAATATGCAGACAGAAAAGTGAGAGATATGGTATTCATGGAGGGAGAACAAGTCTTGCTCAAGGTATCCCCCATGAAGGGGGTATTGAGGTTCAGTAAGTGGGGCAAGCTTAGCCTGAGATACATTGGGCCATTTGAGATCCTCTGATGGGTGGGAGAAATAGCTTGTGAACTGTCCTGTATGTATGTGGAACGATAATACGTTAAATGGGTCACTGGATATCACTTGTTATGATGATTTCCCTGTTAAAAATAAATTATTGAAATAAGTTTGTTATGATGTTACCTCTGTAGTGATGTGGAATTGTTGCAAACTGTTAAGTGTGTTCTTTTGTATTTCCATTGAAGTGAATGTTGAATGGTGTAACTTTTCAAGTGAGGGAGGTAGATTATGATCTCCTTAACGTCATAATAACAAACTCTGAGAATGATTAGGAATAATCAGAATATCCTAAGATGAGAGGCTCATGCCCGAGGGGAACATCCAGGCGAGCAATATTGATTGAGTGGCTCGTGTTTGAAGGGAGCTTCAATGAGCATACGAGTGGGAGCGGGTACCACGCCGGTACATTACATGGATTTCTAGAGTCCCCTATAAGTCATGACTGGAAGGGCAGAAATAAGACCCTCTAGCCTGTGTGTAGATCGATGTTTAGTGACGCAGTGTCACGGTGATGTGACGGAGGCATGTGCCCGACATATTACCTTTTGTTTTGTTTAAGATGTAGTTGTAAGAATGCTAAAAACTCAGAATGAGTAAGTGCTACCTGAACATAGAGAAATGAAAAAGACATGATGTTTGATATAGTTAAACATCTGTTGGCCGACATCTTCATTTTATTCTATGTCATTTTCTTTGGTTTTATCTGAGCCTTTGCTTTTTCTCTTTTGTCCTTATCTTATTCCAGATGTACATCCGGTATCTGATTGTTATCTTCACCATGGCATTTGGAGCAATGGTGGTCACCTTTATCTGTTGTCCGACATCTTCATTTTCTTCTATGTCATTTTCTTTGGTTTTATCTGAGCCTTTGCTTTTTCTCTTTTGTCCTTATCTTATTCCAGCTGTACATCCGGTATCTGATTGTTATCTTCACCATGGCATTTGGAGCAATGGTGGTCCGGATATTTTTGTCCGACTATCTTGCAGTATCTTGTTAGTAGAGCTGGAGAGATGTAATTTTTCCATATGGCTCTAGTTGTAGGTATCTCTTCTGGTTTTAGGAGGCTGATTATCCATTGTCTAAGTTCTTCCATATCAGCTTCCTTATATTCCTTTGCGTTTGCGTAGATAATTGTCTGGTCCCGTGAATAATAGTTCCAGACTACATTCCTATTTAGGTAATTGTTAGCTAATTCGTTTATTATTGTCGCGAGTCCTATTATCCTTTTGTTGGAGTAGAACTCTGGTATCTCTTCATGTGATATCTCATCTTGTGGTTCTATCTTTTCAGGGATTATCATTTCTTTCGTAAGTCCTATCTTTACTACTTGTATGATAGGTTTTATCTCTGTAAGTAGTATCTCTGCTGGGGCTGAGTATACTTTTATATAAAAGAAAGTTCCCTTGGTAATTCTTTTGTAGGTAGTGAAGGCCTTATGTATTTCAGGTATCATAGCTACTTCTTCTCCAGTTGCCGTATATACGATATTAAGTAATCCATAATCGTAGAAAGTTCTTACTAGATTCGCATTAGTTTTTGGTTGTGCAATTAATTTATTATACCCTTGTAGATGCTGTGTCACATAATCTTCTGCGGGGTTATTTGTGGTGATAGATCTTGGATTTTTGTTTAGGAAAGTTTGGATTCTGTGTATATTTTGTATGTATTTGGGAGTAATATGGTTGTAGGTTTGTTTATCTTGGTTCAAACTTTCTTTATAGGTGGTAGTTTGTGGTGGTGGAGTAGGTGGTATATTCTTTTTGGGTGTAAATGGTTTGTCAAATAATTGTTTTTTGATAGCTTCTCTTCTTTCTGTAGGTCTTGAGGTACCTGCAACTGCACTAGGTGAAATGTTAGCTTGGGTTTTAGGGAGTTTCCCAACGTCTCCTTTTAGCTCTGGATTTTTTACGTCTTTCGATCGACGTATCTCCGCATGTTTTAAGTCATGCTGCTGACTAATAGCTTTGCCTTTTAGCTTTTGTATTTCTTCCTCCATATTTTCCACTTTTTTACAAAGTGTGCTCAGGAGTCCGAGTATCTGATCCATCTTACCTTCTTCAGTTTTTGAGTCTTGAGATGTAATCTGCAATTGTATTCTTTTCAGTCTTGATAACTTCAATTGTAAATGAAAAATTCAATATATTCAATACCAGTCTTCTTATTTCCTTTGTTGTTACAGAATCTTGTACTTTTCTAGTTATCCACCATTTTACTTGTGTATTATCTGTTCTAACAATAAATTTATTATAGACAATATATGGTTCAAATGCAAGTAAACATTTATATAATGCAAATAGTTCTTTTCTGTTTATTTCCCACTTAATTTGTGGTTCCGTGTATGATCCTGAGTGATATCTACAATGATGTTCTGTTTTCTCGTTTTCATATTTATATTTTAATACTCCTCCATAGCTGTGATTACTTGAGTCTGATTCCACTATATAGGTGAATTGTTTATTTTCATCTGGGAAATATAATTTTGGTAGTTTCTTACACATTTCTTTTATTCTTTTTATGTAGTTTTTGTCCCTTTCGTCAAAATAATATTCTACATCCTTTTTTTAATTTTCTTTGTAAAGGTTTTAGATTTTCTGCTAGCTTTGGTACATATTCTCTTACTTGGTTAACTAATCCTAAAAAGGATTGTAATTTTTTCTTAGTGTCTAATAATTCTTCAGAATCAATTATCTTTTGTACTATATGTGTTTGCATTTTTATTCCGTTTTTATCTATCTGTATACCTAGAAATTCTATTTGGTTTTTCAGTATTTCAGCTTTCTTTTTACTCAAACTTATTCCTTATATTTCTATAATGTGTATGAATTTTTCTAATAGCCTTATATGTTCTTCTTTTATCCTTGAATAAAGTAATGTGTCATCTATGTATACTATACAGTTTTCTAGTTGGTTAAAATAATTATCCATAAAGTGTTGGTATCTTCCTGGTGCATTTTTGTATCCAAAAGGTAATACGTTCCATTCGTAGAACCCTTGTGGTATAGTAAATGCTGTTAATTGTTTTGATTCTTCTTCTAGCTTTAGGTGATAAAATCCTGACTTACAGTCAAATTTACTGAAGTAATTATATCCTTGTATTTGTCTTATTTTTAGTATCCTATTTGGAATTGGGTAATTATATGTTTTAGTTTTTGCATTTAGATTTCTGTAGTCTATTACCATTCTACTTTTTCCTCTTTTTTGTTCACTATGTTTATTTACTATAAATGCCGGACTGTTATGTTTACTATTACTTTCTTGTATGTAATTGTTTTCTAGTAGTTCTTTTATATGCATCTGGAATTCTTTTTGATCTTCAAAATTATATCTTAGTGGTTTTTGTGTTATTATACTATTTTCATCTATTAGTTCGATTTTTACTTTCGTTTTATGTTTTTCCCATCCTTGTAGTGGGTTTTCATTATACAATGATTCTAACTTATCTTGTAATATTTGTACCTTATCTATTGTGAATATTATCATTTCAATTTTTTGGTCGTTAGTTGTTATATTTTCTAATTTTTGAGTAATTTTTTCGCTTCCTTTAATCCATAGCGTATTTTTTCTTATTTTGTTATTTACTCTTTTTGCTCCTATTTTCTTATTACATGGGGTAGTAAACTACCAATGTGTTTTGGTTATAGTATGTGGGTATAACTTTTCTAAAAATGACATTCCTAATAGTATATCTCTATTGGTAAATTCGTAACTATACATTTCTTCTATTATTAGTATTTTATCCCATATCTGTACTTTTATGTTTCTAGCATTGTGTGTTATCATGCTTCCTTCATTATTAAATCCAGTAACTATTAATGGTGTTTTCAATTTTTCCCATTTATCTTCTGGTAAACAGTTATGTTTACACATATTTGCTCCTGCTCCTGTATCTACCATAGGTGTGTAGTATCTGTTGTAATATCCTTCTACTATTATTTTCATTAATATATAGATTTTTGTCATTCTTTCATATTAAAGTTCTTTTAATGATTATCTTTTTATTTTCGTAATGTATTATTAGTTGCTTTTCATCTATATTGTATGGTTTTACTGTTTCCAGCCATTTTATTCCTAGAGTAATATTATCTTTTCCTTGGTATATTTTGAATTTTATCTTTATTGGTATTCCTCCAATAATTAGTTCTTGTTCTGTATTTTGTTCCATATTTGTTAATATTCCTGGTAGTTCTGTGTTCATATTTTCGTTTTTACTAATTTCTTCTTCTCTTATTAGTTCTCTTGTAACGTAGCTTTCATTTTGTCCTGTATCTATTTTTATTAAGTATTTTCGTTGGTTTAATATTCCTGTTATATAATATTGGTAGGGTTGTATTTCATCAATTCTTTGTTCTAGTGACCTCGGTTGTATTTCATATTCTATCCTTCTTGAGGTACTATTTCTAGATGATGATGGTGTATCATAATTTATTCTTTTTGTTGTACTTAATCTTTCTCTTACTATTTCTAAATCTTCTTCAATATCCATTTCTTTGTAACTGTAGTCATTATTATCAATGACGGTAACTATTTTATCAAAAGGGTTTTCTATTTTAATTCTTTGAATTTTATTTTTGGCTATTATTTTGTGTTTTGTTGTTAATACATATAAGTTTTTACATCTAGCTGTAAATATTTTACTACCTGGTGCCAGCTCTATTCCTGACATTTTCCAGTATAATACTAATGATTTATCTATATTTCTATCATCTATTGCTACTGAGTAGTTTGCACTTATTATAAACTTAAATTTTTGATAGATTAAGTTTCCCTTAACTGCACTTATTACGCTTTTTTCTATTGGGTGAACTATTCTGTCATCTGCTAAATATAGTTCAATTGGTGTATCTATTCCTTCCCTAAAACATGCTTTTATAAGTATCTCTGTTGCTCCTAGGTGTACGTATTTTATTGGATTTTTCGCTTTTATTTCTTGGATTTCTTTATTTATTATCTTTTTATTTATTATAGGTATCTTAGCTTTACCTTGGGCATATTTGCAATCTATTATATGTTCTTTTTGGCTTACTACATAATACTCTTCTTGTCTTAATTTAAAGAAATTTCTTAATTTAGGTACTTCTAATATTTTATCTATGCTTAAATCTAATTCTTTTCCTTTTATTTGTTCAAACATATTATTATCAAATATTATTTTTTGTTCTGAACTTTCGCTATCTTGATATTCTTCTTTACTTATAATTTTTATATCTGTTTCAGTCATTATCTGTTTCATATTCTTTTATCTCGTTTTCATTATCTGTTTTTCATATTCTGTTAATTCGTATATGCTATCTTCATCATCTAAGTCATAGTCTATATAATCTATTTGTTTGTATTCTTCATCTTTGATTATTATTTCTACTTCTGATATCTGTTTTTTATTTATGTTTTTAGGTACTCGACAGTCTCTCGCTAAATGTCCTAATTTACCACAATTGTAGCATTTGCATTCTGATATATTTTTCTTAGTTCTATGGGGTCTCTTCTGTTTATAATTTTTTATATAATATCTTCTTCTTGGTTTCTTATACTTGTATTTAGTTCTAAATGGTCTGTATTTTTTAATTCTCTTCTTATATTTATATTTATTTGTGCATCCAAACTGCGGTGCTGTTCTAGTTGTGCAACATGCTAGATTTTTTACTAATATTTTTTCCATTTTCATATCTTCTTTATGTTTTTCACATAGTTCTGTAAACCATTTTTGTAGAAATTTTATTCTAGATCCTAGTGTATCTACTAATCCTGATTCTTGCCAGTCTTTAGTTATTTTTGAACTAAATGGTTATGGTAATTTTGTATAGTATAATTTTCTTATTTCTCTACTTTCTTCATTTGTGTATAGTCCTTTATAGTAGTATTCTTTAAATGCACATGTGTATTCATCCATATAGCTCATTTTACATATACTTAATTTATTCATTAGATTTCTGTTTAGTTCTTTATCTTTTTGTCGTTCATCTATTTCTGTAGTCATACTACTGAATTCATTTCTAATTGCCATTTCGTATTTGTTTAGTATATCTATAGATGTTGTTGCTGGTTCATTATTAATTTTCTTATTATTTCTTAATGTTTCTAAACTTTCTGGTGATAAATTTTGTAACCATATTTTAGCTGTTCCTATTAGTGTTCTTTCTATATATCCAGGGGCGTCTGTTATTAATATTTTATTATCTATTAATTGTTTTGAAATATATCCTATCCATAATTGGATTGTTTTATTTGTGTCTGCTACACAATCTAAGTCCAAGAAATTATATTGTTCTATATTTTGTTTAGGTGTCCATTTTTTATTTAATCTTTTATCCCATAGTGTTTTATTTCTGTTTTCTCTTTCGTAGGTATAATAAGTTGGTGTAGTATTTAATCTTCTTGGGCTTCTAGTTCCTGACGTACTAGGTTTTTCATCTATATCCTCTACATTAATTTCTATGTTGTTTTCTTTTTCTATTAGGTTAGTATAGGTTTCCGAGGTTTCTGAATATTGATCTAAGTTTTCTTCATCATCTTGTTCACTTATGTCGTCTATTCCTATTTTAGGTTGATTCTCTATTGTTCCTGATTCTTCTAATAATATCTTAAATTTTTCTATTTCTTCTGTAAGTTTTAACTCTTCTTGTTGTTTTTCTTTAGCTTTTAATTTTTCTTCATATAATCATTTAAGTTTTTCTAATTCTTTTTCTAGTTCTTGGATTCTTGTGTCTTTTTCTTCTTTAATTTGTTGAACTTCTGTTTGTGCTTGTTTTTTAATTTTTTCTATTTCCTTTTTTCTGTCTATTTCTTCATTTTCTTTGTTTATTCTTACCATTGCTGTTAGACTATCTTCTAATTTTGCTGATTCTTTTTCTAACATTAAATACAATTGGTCTCCTATTACTTTATATCTTCGTCCTAAATTTGAGTGTATAATTTTTATTTCTAATCCTTTTTGACTCATATATTTTTCTTCTTCTACAGCATATTCTTCTTTATTCATAGTAGCCCGTGTTGTAATTTATATTCTAGGTGTTGTAGTTTGATTTCCAAATAGAATATTTCTTTTTTTTTGTGTTTTTATTGATGTTTGACATACTCCTGCAAATATATTGTATCTTAATCTTTCTTTTCTAAATTCGATTTCATCGGATATTTCGTTTATTTTATTAATTAATTGGCTTCTGTATTTTTCGTCGTTATCTATATTGTTTCTCATTTTTTCTTTTTTAGATATTTTATATATTTATATTCTATTGCTGAAATTAGATTTATCAGGTATTCAAGTCTATCATTATTTGTTCTGTTTAGACTTAGCTGTTTATATTCTGGGTATAATATTTTTAATTGGTTTTTCAATTTTTTAACCTTTTTCTGAATATGTCCTTTTCTTGGTTTTTGTAGTCCTTTATTCGTTAATCCTGTGTAAACATTTTATTATAATATTCAATTTTTAATGGTTCTAGTCTCTGTAGCTCTTTTATATTTTTGAATGCATATTCTAAATATTCTAGATTACTATTTCTCATATATTCCCTTATATTTTCTTCTAACAGAAGCTTTATTAACCTTATACTTTCCATAGAAGATAGCCAATATTCCATATATTCATAGTTTATCATTTTTAATCTGAATTTTCGTCTAATTTTCTAATCTCTTCTATAGTTAATTCTGTCCATCCTTAGTTCATTAATTCTAAAGTTTCTCTAAGTTCTGTTATTTCTTTTGTTATCTGAACTAGGATTTCTATCATACATAAGATAGGTAGCTTATATCTAAGATCTCTACTTGGTAGGTTTGAATTCATTTCATGAATTTTTTCTAAACATAATATTCCTTTTAATCTCCTTAGGCATTATTTGAAATTATCTAATCTTTATATCGTTATTCTGAATTGTCCTTTTGGGTCATTACTATGCGTTTTCAGCTATGATTAGTTACCCTAACAATGACTTCAACTTTGTGTACTTCCCTAAAACGGCTCTCCTGGCCTAACCGGTTTCCACATTAGGATGTCTTAGTCTGGGCATACTTATTCATAACCTACTAAACACGTACATAGCAAACTTAATCAGGCATTCATAAAAACGATATAACAAGAAGATATTAACAAATAATACTTAGCAGATTATCAGGAATATAGCAGTTTCGTTATTCATAATTATGAATTTCCATACCTCAGTTTGTAGTTTTGCATCACTGCTAGATTTTTCCATTGATGGATATTTTAAGATAGATTGTTTTTATTTTTTGATTATATGGCTCTGATACCAATGGGGGTTTTGGGAGTGCGGAAGTGAGAGATTGAGAGAGAATTGAGGATAAAATATAGTGCAAGAAATTAACTTTGTAAATCAATAGCACAAAAAGGACATCCAATCAAGATAGAGTAGTCAAAGTATCAATATTCAAATAAATAGTTTTGTACTAATACTAGATTATATATTTGTTACTTTTATAATTATATATATCAGTTATATATGTAACTATCTCTAGTATGGTATTCGGTATTTCAATAAGTTTTTTATAAATATCGAATAACTTATCAAATACCAAAAGATTTTAAAATGAATACAAAATACATAATACCGAAACTGCAGTATAAAATTCTTTGCTTCAGTATAATAATTTATTATTTACTATATCATGATCACCCCTAGCTTTAGAGTATTTTAAGGGTAATTAAGCTGAATTAGACTGAGTTCAAAGGGTCCAAATTTATGGGGTCTTGTAGAAACATTGTATTGAGCTCTACTTGTATACTCAACTCCTTTTGCACAGACTTCATATGAATGGGAAGTCTATACCTAGTCCGAAATAACGGAAACATATACCACATGGAGCCAAACTATCTCACAAATGTAAATTCGAGTCTAGTTCTCTAAATTATAGGAGGTATAGATTGGTAAAAAATGTGCAGACTTGGTCAATCTATCAAACTCCTCAAAGTATGTGACAAATCTACCACGAAATCTATTATAATTTTCATCTAGTTTCACCCGGGTATAGGCATACATGACCAAAACTAGTTAGTTTTTTATGTTCATAATTCACTTGGTTATAGTTCAAACACCGCAATATATGCCCAACTATGCCCCTCTTCATCTGATATCACCATCAATGTTGTTTTAAGTCTGAATACATCTTAGTAGCCCTCAAGCGAATAGAATACCTCAAATTGCGGGCCTCTTTAAGTATCAATTGTTTCAAGTCACCCACCTTAGGCATTCAAATATGTCCTTTAAGCCACAAAACACCATCAACATCTAAAGTTGCATCCTTAGCATCTCCTAACTGCACCTTGTCTAAGGTCACTCAACTTTTTATCCTCAAACCGATAAGCCTTGATTTGCATTATTAGAGACGACAGTTCCATAACACAAGATAGAAACTTGCTAAGCTAAAATATATCAAGTTTCATGAAGCTATTGGCCAAAGACTAAATGTCTATTACCAATTTCAGGTTTCCCATACTAACTGAATACTGACTCAAGTTATACACTACCAAGTTTCCTTGCACAAATGATATATGATGGTAATATCATAGTCTCTCAGCAACTCCATCCACCTCATTTACCTCAAATTGAGAACATTTGCTTAAATATATACTGAAGGCTATGATGAACTCAAAATCTGACAATGCACTCCATATATATAATGCCTCTATAAGGCAAAAACCACAACCAGCAACTCCAAATCGTAAGTAGGGTGTTCTTTTCAAACACTTTCAACTACCTCGATGAATATGATATCACCTTACCATCTTGCACCAATACATGTCCAAGTTTAGTCTATGAAGTGTTATAATACATAGTAAAACCTTGGACTATATTGGTAAATTCCAAAACTAGAGTCGCGATCAATAGAGTCTTGAGCTTTTGAAAGATGGCGTTACACTTATCCAACCACCTGAATAATACGCCATTTTGGGTAAATTGGGTCAATGGAGCTACAATATGTCACACCCCAAACCCGAAGAGGCATGACTAGCACCCTCTGCTGCATCTGATCGAGCATACCCTGCTACAAATCTAACTACAACAAGACAAAATCATCGAGGTTTGGCTTCACAACTACTAAATAATCATAGAAAATGACAATAGAAACAAAAATAATAGACTAATTTAAAAAGTAAATGATAGGTCGTTGAGGCCACAAAATAGAAAACAATCTATGCCATAAAGCCCACTTAGCCTATAACAAGAATGCTACACCCATAGTAGATGTTTACGAGCCACTACGAATACAACAGCAAATCAACTATCATGGACAAGTGTAACGATCCGACCAATTGTTATGGCACCCTGATAACCTAAGCATGGGTAAAATTTTAAATTTTTACAAGTTTGGGTTAAGTCCTCAGATTTAAAGAATTATGTGATAGACAATTTCGATTAGGCTGAGTTAAAAATTAGGTGGGCCCAGGAGGAGGGCTGCTACGGTGGACTGTTTTCGCTGTAATAGAACTGCTGCAGCGGGTGATGCGGACTAAAACTCCACAATCCTATCCAGGTTATAATTTAAAAATCTATTTCTACAAGGGGTGCTAAATAAAAACAACCAGTTATCGAAATTAGGATTTCTAAACAAGGGGAGAGAAACAAGAAGGCTAGAAAAGGCAAGACTTGACCCTCCATCATGACAATTTTCCGTAAAAATTTGATACTTGAGGCAAGCACGTAGCTGAGAATTTCTCGATGATAGCTTGGCACTCAAGTAGGCTGGCTTACTTACTTACATATTAGACTTTAATTGGCAAAACATAAACGTGCGCATACTTGATGTTCCATTCATGAGTAGGGATAAATTTCAAGTTAATTACCATTAAACATATTATAATCAGTAAGTGTCTAGGAAGCGAAGAAAATCGAAAGAAAATAGGAATGAGGTGATGAAATCCCCATGATATGAAATTTCATAGGTATGAAGAGTCTCGAACCTAGACCACTAGATTCTTTCTTAATTGAGAGATTGTGAGGGATACCTCAGAGGTATGCCCAAATGAGGGACCATAATATGGTCATGGTCATGGGAATCGGGCACCGCCAACGTTCGAATAACTTAAGGGACTAGTAAGTTCACTTTGTTTATGGTTGTGTGCTATGATTGTTTTGTTCTTATCAATGTGATCATCATCATTTGAGCAAGAAAGGTAAATTGACTATTGGGATTGAGTAATGGAGTCTATGCATAATGGGTGAGCTGATTGCGAAGAAACAATTAAAGGGGAATCTAGGTGGACAACTAGGTCAGATTACTGCATGGATAGTACTGTTATAGCAGTACTGGAACTGTTGTAGTGAGATTGCGATGGCGGCAGTGATGTCGCTACAGTAAAACCTAATCTCGTGAGTGGGATAATTTGCACCCCATTTGTTGAATTTTTAGACATAAATGATGTAATAACTAACTGATTATGAAATGGCCCTGGGTCATGATTGTCTTATAATGCATAATTCTTATTGAGTATATGATTTTGTTGATAAACTGAACTGTGATATATTATTTTGGAAATAACGGGTGGAATTCATGATAAACGAGTGATTAAATGAAGTGGTATGTTAAATGGAAAAATGAATCATCTATATTTTGAGAGTGGAAGGCTCATGATCGAGGCGAGAATCCGGACGAGCAAGTTGGTGTGATCAAGCCAGTGAGTGAATATTGGGATATGAGTGACTCATGCCCGAGGTGAGAATCTGGGTGAGTAGTATAAGTGAGTACACAGACAAGTATGACTAAATGTTCATATGGCTGGTTGTACGGACATAATTACCCAGACAGGTATGATGAAGGGTTCATATGGTTGGGTGTATGGTATATGCATTTCTAGAGTCCTCTGCAGGTCATGACTAGAAGGGAAAATATAAGACCCTTTAGCATCTATTTACAGTGATGTGACGGAGGCGTGTACCCCATATATCGATGATGGTATGATTGCAAGACAGAGATTGTGCGGGTATGGCATGATAAACATATGGCTATAATGACAAAGATGTAAAGGTATACAAGTGTGATACGAGATATATCGACATGTTTCGTGTATAATGTGAGAGACACAATTGGTTTATAAATATTATGATACGATATAGATAAGATACTACATGACATGGTTATGGCGTAGAGATGCGGTGTGGAATTCGGGAGACATAGGTATGTACATATACTTTAATTGTGGAGGACTTAACTCCATTGGTATGGTTTGATGCTTTCCTTGTGTGTACTTGAGCTATTTAACTTGTATTGTGATTGAATGCTTGATTAATATGTTCTTTGTTGGCTATAGAGGGTACCATAACTGTGTTATCAATGGTAGTGAATCACTAGGAGATCTTTGATTTAACCTTACTGTTATCATGTAGATAAAAAGGTAGAGATGAAATTAAAGAGGATGAGTTAATTCTACGGGTCAAATAATAGGACATCAAATTATAGAAAACGGGCTTGATTAGAGATAATGAAAAGGGTAAATAAGGTAGATGTGCTATAATGTTTATATGGCGGGATAAAAGAGAACAGGATCAGTGAACCCAGGGTACTGTCTAACTAGGGTGGCACTGAAGTGGGAAAATTGCCGTTGTTGCGAGACCAATGTAGCAGTAAACATCCGCTGCAGCCGGGTGAGAGAAATAGATTAGGGGTTGAAACGAGGGCTAAAGTGGTAGGGTAAATGCATGGACATTGATGAGTTATAAGAATTCAATAAAGTGGTTAGTAAACTAGTTGGGTTATAAATATAAGTTGGAGTTGTTACATTTATTAAGTCGATTTCATGTTAAATTATATGTCGTTATGTGAATTAGTCTTAGTCTGCCGATGATGTCTACCGGTACGTGTGGTGTACTGATACTACCTTGCTACACCTTTTTGGTGTAGGTTATGGCAAGTTTGAAGTTTTAGGATTGACGTGGAGTACTTTGCATCAGCTTTCGTATTTTTCTCCACAGACAAAGTTGTATCATTTATGTTGTTCAATATTCTATTAGAGCTCTTGTACTTGTCTAGACTAGATCTTGGGGAGTCACGGCTCAGAAGAAAACTTTTATTATAATTTTTGAAAAATTTTGTATTGTGCAAGTTAATAAGTATTTAATTTATTTTATATGTTGGGTTAAAAAGAGGTTCTCCTATTGAGCTAAAGTTGAGGTAGGTGCCCACACAACATGTCCATTTGGGATGGTTACAAGTTGGTATCAGAGCGTCTAGGTTACCGGTCTCACAAGTACAAGAGCGATGTCGAATAGACTCATGCGAATTGGTGTGTAGACATCCACATCTAATCCTCCGGAAGCTATAAGGCATCTAGGAAATTTTCACTTTATTTTTTTCCTATTGTGCTATCCGAGTGTGTCAATCATTTGGGTTGAGTCCAATTGGTAGCTGGAGGATTCCAATTGGTATCTTGGCAGGCTCAATTGGTGTTACACCCTGTAAGTTGTTAGTGGCTAGTGTGCGTATGCGTGGGCTTGCGGTGAGAAACGATAGCATGGCGCGTGGAGGAGAAACCTCGGAGGCAGGGCAAGCGATGACATCGTTGAATAGGTTAGTAGGGACGCACGAGGCTAGGACACGAGGGCCTGCGCGATGCGGCAGCCCTATTGCGCGATGGCCTACATGACATGGTAGCCTTGCTGCGTGATGGCCTGCGCGATGCGACAACCACTCAGTGCAGCGGCAGCGCGACGCGGTAGCCCGCTGGCGCGTTGGCCTCGACACGCCCCCCTTGCCACTGCTCTATTAATATATAAAGCCCCTCCTTGATGATTTTAAATCATTCTAAAGAAATTTCCTCGAACTAAAAGAGAGAGCAACGTGGGTTACATCTAGTTTTTGTCAAATTATGCCGTTAAATTCTGTCCAAACACAAATTCACCTTGGATAACTAGTTCTAGGCCTAAGAGAAGCATCTCTGTAGAGTTATTTCTTGAAATTTGCTCGGTGTACCGGAACCTTGCTTAGTAAAGGTTGTCGGAATTACTCTCAATTGAGTCCTAAACGACTACAGGCAATAGATAAGCATTTCTCCCTTCTAAACTCTCGAGAAATTGTGAGTTTTCGGCCAAGCTAAATAGGGTTGAATTATAGTTAATATTATTTTCGGAAGATATCAATCATTGCCGAGTTTAGTATATATAAATAACCCTATCCTCTCAGTGTAAGGGCTGCAGTTAAGTGGAACCGCTGACTAAACGTTGGAACTAATCGGTTAAACAAGAATCGGCATTCGAGGTATGTTAAGGCTAATTCCTTCAACAAGTTATTCCTGTCGTATAGTAACATGACCTATACACTTGTAAGAAATCCAGAAGCATGTATGTTGTGATTATCTGCTACCGTTAGTTTGACATTAGTGTTTATGATATTAGTTGGGACTGACCCTACCCTATATAGCATTCCGTCGACCAACCTCAGGGTTACTAGCTGTGTCATTGCCTATAGGGCTATATGGATCGCTCTGAGGAGCTATATATTGTCCGACGGGACTATATTCAGGCCCAAGGGCCATCTTGTACCCACGAAAGGGATTCCATCTTTTTTGCCGTATCGGCATAACTGACCCTCCGTCAAGCCTTATGTGCCTAGGGTGCAGTTACAGGGGTCCATCAGGCTCAAACACAGCTATAGGAGCCTAATGGGCTTATTTGCAGACCCAGAGGCTAGGTAGGTTGGCTGTAGTTACCCATTGACGCTTATTGACCATGTTAGGGGTATATAAATTGAAGTGAACTCACCAGGGCTTATGGGGGCCCAGGTTGGTTATACTGTGCTGGTTGTACCTTCCAGGCTTATAGGGGTCAGGTAAGGCTTTTGTTTGCATTACTTATTGTTAGCTATACAACAGGTTGTGAGGCTATTCAGGTTATACCTCGTATCCTTTCTATTGATCATTTGCAGTTTTATTATCAGTATTATTTAGTCCTTTTCATTACTGCTTTATATATTCAGTACATATTATACTGACGCCTATCTTTAGGGAGCTGCATTACTTGCCTGCAGGTGCGGATAGACATTGTTTAGGACCTTCCAAGCTGCCATCCAAAGTCCGAAGTCCCGTCAGCTCCTTTTCTCTAGAGTTGATAGTTAGAGAAGGTTTGTTCTTTTATTGTACAACTTTTGGGTAGGTCGGAGCCTTGTCCCGACCATTATTCCACTCTTAGAGGCTTGAAGGCTACAGTTTCTTTGTCGTTGGTTGTTGTTGGCCGTGTGGGGCCTATGTATGTTTTATTTTACATGTTGGCTATGTGGGGCCTAGTTTAGCTATTAGTTAGCAGCCTTGTCGGCTATAACATGAGTGTGACCACCCGTTTTCATTCTGTTATAACTAGACAACATGGTGGTCTTGGCGGTCTACATAGGATCCCTTTATTACCTTCTTGTTGGTTAGCTGTCTACTTTTGCAGGTGGCCTTGTCGGCCTAAGGGTATGTTTACAATTGAGATATAGCTCGTTGTTTTCTCGATTGGAATCGCTGGTATGCACCAGAGGTGCATGAGCCCAGCCAGGTCAGCTCAGATTCCAATATGGCATCAAGTGCCGGTCATGCCTCTCCAGTAGTCTCTGCCATGCCAGGAGCCCCCAGAGCAGCCGACACGTCAGCACCACCCTTAGTGGTCCCTATACCTATACCATCAGATCAGGAGGTTAGGAGCGCTATTTATATGCTGGCTCAAATGGTGCCGCTCAATGCCAGCCGGCGATACCAGTTGTTGTTGAATCTATGGAGGACTTGGAAGCTCGAGGATTCAAGAGTTCCTTGCCCTGAGTCCCCCACAATTCACGGGGATAGACCTGGAGAGGACCCTCAGGACTGAGCAATGCATGCCACGCCCGCAGAGTTGATCAAGTTAGTACTATTTCAATTACGGGACATAGCGGTGTTATGGTATGAGAGTTGGGAAAGGTCCCAAGGCAGAGACGTACCCCCTACGACATGGTCTATCTTTTCAGAGGTCTTAATAGATCATTACCTTCCACGAAAAATATGATAGGTCTGGGTGAATCAGTTTTTGCACCTGGAACAGGGCTCAATGAGTGTCCGGGAATATACAATAAGGTTTGACTCTTTAACCAGATATGCGCCAGCCTTTTTGGATACCATTCCAGCCAGGGTATATCAGTTTATTATGGGGATGCTCCCAGAGTATGTGGAAACTTGTGTTACAACTACCTTACGGGAGGACATGGACATTGCCTGCATTCAGGCTTTAGCTCAGAATATTGAAGGGATCAGGTAGCGATAGCAAGAAGTACAAAGGGAAAATCAAGAGTAGTGTCTGATGGCCAGGCCTAGTGATACGTAGGCAGAATTCCAGGGCAGACCTATGCCGCGAATATCATGCAGGCCATCCAGACCCCCACCTCTACAGCAGCAGGGTGGTAGACCAGACCGTGGGGGGCAGTCAGGACCCGGCGAGAGCTCGCGAGCATTGGGTTCCCAGCGGTAGAGGGGATCAGATCAAAGCAGGTCCACTATGCCACGTTGTACCATTTGCAGCCGATGTCATTTTGGGACATGCAGGTACAATTCTACTGCTTGTTATACCTGTGGACAAGAGACTCATATGATGAGGGATTGTCCAGCTAAAGGTCAGGGTGATCAGTACCGGCAAGATAGGTCTTCAGCAAGGTCACATGCCAAAGCACCTTCAGCAGGGCGTAGGCCCTCAGCTCCAATCGGCAGAGGCCGAGGTTGATCAGGAGCATCTAGTTTGGGCAGTGGTCCAGATCACACTTACGCTTTACCAGGATGACAGGAGTCAGAGTCGTCACCAGATGTTGTGATAGGTATGCTGGACATTTGCTCTTACTCAATTTATGCTTTGATAGACCCAAGTTTCACTTTGTCCTATGTTACTCCATTAATGGCCCAAAACTTTGGTATAATGCCAGAATTGCTCCAGTGACCCATCTTGGTCTCTACGCCTATCGGTGATTCTATTATTGCTAAAAGGATTTACAGGGGTTGCACAGTAGAGGTTTTCGGTCGCCAGACTTTGGCAGATTTAGTGGAGCTAGAATTGATTGATTTTGATGTAATTATGGGTATGGATTGGCTAGCGCAATATTATGCCAATGTGGAGTGTTGGACCAAGACTGTCCATTTTCACTTTCCAGGGGAGGTAGTGCAAGAGTGGAAGGTCAATACAGCTACGCCTAAAGGTAGGTTCATAACCTATCTTCGGGCGAGAAACATTGATTGCGAAGGGGCAATTCAGAATTGATCAAATGTGGGCATGGGATATTGTATGAGATGGAAAGGTAGATCATTAATGTGATGATGAATGTGAGGCCCGAGGCCAAATGGAGAGAACTTGGATGAGTAGAATAGTATGATCATACTTTGGATGAGGGTTGGAGACATGAGTGACTCGTGCCTTTGGTGAATATCTGGGCAAGCAGGGTTGTATTTACCATATTGTTAGGATTCGGGATATGCAAGCAGAATTCTTGATGCTTCCGTCCATTCCAGTGGTTAATGAGTTTCTAGATGTGTTTCTAGATGAACTTCCTGGTATCCCCCAGAACGTGAAATCGATTTCTCTATCGACTTGGTACAAGGTAGAGGCCTATATCCATCCCTCCGTATTGAATGGCTCTTGCTGAATTGAAAGAGTTGAAAGACTTGTTAGATAAAGGTTTTATTAGACCTAGTACTTCGCTGTGGGGTGCGCCAGTTCTGTTTGTAAGAAAGAAATATGGCTCCCTAGGCATGTGTATAGATTATCGGCAATTGAATAAGGTTACTATTAAGAGTAAATACCCTCTTCCCAAGATAGACGATTTGTTTGATCGGCTGGAAGGGGAAAAATATTTTTCCAGGATCGACTTAAGGTCAGGATATCACCAGGTGCGGGTTCAGGGGAAAGATATCCCAAAGATGGCTTTCAGGACCAGGTATGGTCATTTCGAATTTTTGGTTATGTCCTTCGGGTTGACGAATGCCCTAGCAGTGTTCATGGATCTGATGAACAACATCTTCAGGCCATATTTAGATCTGTTTGTGATAGTGTTAATTGATGACATTCTGGTGTATTCTGCCCAAAAGCTGAACACAGAGATCATTTGCGAACGGTACTCTAGATCCTTAGAGATCGCCAATTATATGCGAAATTCCCTAAGTGTGAGTTCTAGTTGAATTTCGTAGCTTTCTTGGGACACATTGTATTAGATGTTGGTATTCAGGTTGATTCATAGAAAATTAAGGCAGTAAAGACATGTCCTACACCTACAACTCTGTAATACCCTGGAAAGGCCTAAGAATAGACCCAGGAGTTAAAATTGAAAAGTGCAGAAAACTGGCAAAAATATCACAGGACGGAAGACCCTATGACTCGTGGTAGGATACCATGAGTCTTCTATGCAGTCGTGGTTTGGGAAGTCAGGGAATCAGAGGAAATGATGGATAGTAACAATGACCCATTGTCAGGAACAACGAGCCGTTATCACCAGTCGTTGGGAGGTTTGGACTTAGGCTGAGGAGGAAGCAACGGGCCATCCCATGATCCATGGTGAGAGACAACGACCCATTGTTTCAAGTCGTTACTGGTTGGTGGAGGTTTCTAGTGCATTCAATGGATGGCAACCACGACTCATTGGAAGTCACAACGAGTCATGGTGAGGCTCGTGGAAAGGCGAGTCAGTTTGGTCAAGGAGTTGACGATGGTCGATTCAACGACCCGTGGTTTGAGTGGGAAGGGATCTGAGTGTGTTTTGAGGTAGTGCACCCGACGAATCGATACCACGAGCCACGGTATATTGCCATGACCCGTTGGGTCGGTCATTGGTCCGTCCAGGACAGTTTTCAGGAAAATTATTTTAAGGGTATTTTCGACCTTTCCTCATTTTTAGCCTCTAAACTACGTCATTTTGGTTATTTTCTGAGTGTGATAAGAGGAGTTAAGTCCCTATTGCATGCCCATTCTCATGCAAGGATTTTAGAAAGGTTTTTGGGAGATTCAAGGCCTTCTTCTCCCAATTTGTTTCTTCAATTTCTTTGTGGGTGTTCAAGGAACTTAAAGTCTCTCCATTCCTAGGTATGTAGGGTTTTAAAATGGGTGGAATTCTTCCTCACCCATGACCAATTTCGATTAAAGTCATGAATTCTCCTACTCAAATTCCATAGGGTTTTACACAAAGCATGTCAATGTGATTTCTCCTTATGGGTATGTTTAATTGAGTTTTATTTATTGAAATATGCATGTTGGGCAGGTTAGTATTATGTTCTTCAAAATCATGTTTCAGTCTTTTTAAATCTAAATTGCCCATTTACGGAAGTTCATGGAAATCAATGATTTGTGATGACTGAATAAGTTTATTGATTATGGAAATGCATGAGTCCAAGTTTCCCATGTTTATGAGCATATTTTGAAAGAATTGAGTATGATGAAGCATTGGGCAATGCCTATAAGATGAAGAATGATTTATGATTTACGAAATGAATTTCATGATTTATTGATTTATGATGTTGGCCGATAAAAAGGGCCTTGATTCTTGGCTAAGCATGTTTTAAAGGGGATCAATGATAATAAATGTTATATCTTAGCCAATGAATTTTATGCATGATCTTAATGATTTAAGTATGAGCCTATATGCATTTTTTGGGAGCCGTGTCTAGCACCGAGCAGCCCAATTTTTAAAGGACTACGCCGGTGTCTCATAACCACGTGCCACCGTGGGTTCTAATGTTATATATATGTATTGATACAGATCCCCTCAAATGTGATATTACGCCTTATGCACGACCCTCGCCTGGCAAGCCGAGGTCGGCTCTTCCCACTTGAGCGAGACAGTGGGGCATCATGAAAGTCTCTACCATGATGGTGTCAGTTATGACGAGTCCTCCCATTGTTCCACATGTTTTATGCATTGTTATGTCTATGTCATTGGCTCAAGTTATGTTTTGATAAAGTTTTCTTACGATTATGATAATGAATGATTTGAAAGTCTTGAGCCTTATGTTTTATTACAAAGATTTTTTATGCAAGCATGATGTCCTTCTCCTATGTCCATTTATGAGCTTACTTTACTTTTAAAATGTTTGTTTTACTTACCTTGCATACTCAGTATATTCCACGTACAGACCGCATACTTTCTATGTTGTATCATTTCATGATACAGGGTGATCTCAGGCTCATCCTCACCCTTAGGCCATCTCAGCTTACGCTTTCAGCTTGTTGGTGAGTCCTCATGTTCCAAGGGTTGTTTTATAGACTTTCATGTTGTTTACGTTCAATTTTGGTCGGGTTAGTTAGGGATGTTGTCCCATCAACCCATCTTATGTATTAGAGGCTTTTGGACAAGAATGTAGTACTTAGCTATGTATACGTTGGTATTTCTTGATGCTATGTTATGATTATGTTTGCACTATATCTTTATGATTATCATTTCGCTTATTTGAATGAGATTAATTGTATGCATGAGCCATGGGTTAACTTGGTGTCCCTCGGGGTCCCTTGTCCTGTGTCTACGATCCAGGTTTACGTTCAGGTCGTGACAAACTTGGTATCAGAGAAATAGGTTTGAAGTGTTCTAGGGAGTCCGAAAGCCCCGTTAGGTAGAGTCTTTTTCATGGGTGTGAAGTGCGCCACACCTATGATGAAGAGGCTACTAAATGTTTTAGGGAATGTTACCTTCATTCATATTCTATGTCGTGCGATGAAAAGCTTTTCCATCCTCCTAATTCGTGCAATTCGTGATTTGCAGAATTATGGCTCCTAGAAGAATGAATGGAAGGAGGAATGGAAATGATCATGGGCATCAGCAAGCCCCACCTGTTCCAGAGCCCCAGGAACCAGAGCCGGCTGCCCACGCCGAGTTTCGGACGGCGATTCAGATGTTGGCACAGGCCTTGACCTCTCAGGTTAATCAGCAGGCTGTTGCGCAGGATCCACAGAATGGCAATGCAACGGCGGCTCGGATTAGAGACTTCTTTAGGATGAACCCTCCTGAGTTCACGGAATCAAAGGTGGATGAGGATCCACACGAGTTCATTGAAGGGATCCTGAAGGTCACTCAGGTTACGGGAGGACAAATGGGGAGTGTTTGGACTTGACTTCTTATCACCTAAAGGAGGTCGCTCATATTTGGTACAAGCAATGGAAGGATTGCAGGGCAGCGGGAGCGGGCCCTATCAGCTGGGATGAGTTCCACATGGCCTTTCTTCACAGATTCTTCCCTCAGGAAATGAGGGAACTTAAGGCAACTGAGTTTGTTAACCTCAAGAAAGGAAAGATGACAGTGCTGGAGTATTCACTTGAGTTCACTCGCTTGTCGAAATACGCCCCAGAGTTGGTGGTGGATTAGAGGGGGTAGGTGAGCCGATTTGTTCATGGTGTGGCTGGTTATTTAGACAAAGATTGCAGGACTGTCATGCTTCACCAGGATATGGACTTCCATCGCATAGTGTTGTACGCCCAGTAAAGGGAGGCAAAGAGGGCTCGAATTGATAGTCGTGGGTTTTCACATCAGAGGTCCGGCAGTGGCTACCATCCACAGTTTCAGCAGAAGTCACTAGCCCCAACACCATCATCAGCTAGTGTTCCATCCAGACCCAGGGGTGATCAGAGGAGCAGGGCTTCAGGGTCGAGGGATCAGAGGGGCACCCAATTAGAGTATACCTCTCTAGCCTGCGGGAAGTGCGGCAAGAGTCACACCGGTGAGTGCCTACTCAGTTCAGATGTCTGTTTTGGGTGCGGTAGACCTGGGCACATGCGCCGAGCATGCCCATATGCTAGACAGGGTGATGATAGGGGTCGTGCATAGACCACCAGGACAGCAGCAGCTCTAGCCCGTTCTGCCCCGCAGGGAGCATCTACTAGTGGAGGTGGCGGACAGCGCTAAAACCGATTATATGCCCTTGCCTCGCGCCAGGAGCAGGAGACTTCACCAAACATGGTTAGTGGTATGTTGCGTGTATTTCATATTGATGTTTATGCCTTGCTAGATCCGGGAGCTATATTGTCTTTCGTGACTCCTTACATTGCTAGTAGCCTTGGAGTTAGTCTCAAGACCTTGTCAGAACCATTTTCAGTTTCTACCCCTGTCTATGATTCGGTTGTAGCTAGCAGAGTATATAGAGCGTGCTCGGTCACTATGTTGCATAAGGTTACCTACACAAACTTCGTAGAATTGTCCATGACTGATTTTGACATCACTTTGGGTATGGATTGTTGTTTGCATGTTATGCTTCGATTAATTGTAGGACCCGTACCGTGGAGTTTCGTTTTTCGGGTGAGTCAGTTGTGGAGTGGAAGAGTAGTTCGGCGGTGCCAGCAGGTCGGTTTATTTCCTATCTTAAGGCTAGGAAGATGATCTCTAAGAGGTGCATGTACCACCTAGTTAGGGTTAAGGATGTGGAGTCATAGATCCCGACTATTCAGTCAGTTCCGATGCTGTGCGAATACCCGGAGGTGTTTCCCGAGGATTTGCCAGGTGTTCCTCCAGAAAGGAAAATTGATTTCGGTATTGATCTATTGCTAGATACGCAGCCTATTTCTATCCCTCCGTAAGGATGGCTCCAGTCGAGCTAAAGGAATTGAAGGAGCAGTTGAAGGATCTGTTGGACAAGGAAAGATCAGACCGAGCCAGTCTCCATAGGGTGCACCAGTCCTATTTGTTCAAAAGAAGATGGTTCCCTTTGCATGTGTATTGACTACCAGCTGTTGAACAAGGTTACCATCAAGAATAAGTACCTCTTACCCAGGATCGATGATTTGTTTGACCAGCTTTAGGGTGCCAAGTGCTTCTCCAAGATTGACCTCAGGTTCGGGTATCACCAGCTTAGAATTCGGGAGAGTGACATCTCGAAGACCGCTTTCAGGACTTGATATGGTCACTACGAATTTGTTGTTATGTCTTTTGGGCTAACCAATACTCCTACAGCTTTTATGGACCTGATGAACTGGGTGTTCAAGCATATTTGGATATGTTCGTGATCGTGTTCATCGATGACATTTTTATATACTCCCGAAGCGAGGAGGAGCATGCCACTCATTTGAGAATACTGCTACAAACCTCAAGGATCGCCAGATGTATGCAAAGTTTAGCAAGTGTGAATTTTAGCTGAACTCAGTAGCATTTTTGGGCCATGTGGTATCAAGCAAAGGCATAAGGGCATATTTCCAGAAGATAGAGGCGGTGAAGAATTGGCCCATACCGGTGAATCCTTCAGAAATCCAGAGTTTCTTGGGCCTAGTAGGTTATTATAGAAGGTTTGTGGAGGGTTTCTCATCTATTGCAACACCTTTGACTAAGTTGACTTGGAAAAAGGTGAAATTCCAATGGTCAGATGCTTGTGAGAAAAGCTTCCAAGAATTGAAGACCCGACTCACCTCAGCACCAGTGTTGACATTACCCTAGGGTACCGATGGCTTTGTTGTCTATTGTGATGCTTTAAGGGTTGGACTGGGATGTGTGTTGATGCAACGTGGGAAGGTAATAGGATATGCCTCGAGACAGCTTAAGGTCCATGAAAAGAATTACCCAACCCATGATCTTGAGTTGGCCGCGGTGGTGTTTGCATTGAAGATATGTCGGCATTACTTGTATGGGGTCCACATGGATGTATTTACGGATCACAAGAGCTTACAATATGTGTTCACCCAGAAGGACCTAAGTCTTCGGCAAAGGAGGTGATTGGAATTACTTAAGGACTATGATATGAGTGTCCTTTACCACCCGGGCAAGGCTAATTTGGTTGCGGATGACTCTCCATGGAAAGTGTGTCCCACGTGAATGAGGTTGAAGGAGTTGGTGAAGGTTGTCCACCGGCTCGCAAGGCTGGGAGTTAGATTGATCGATTCGACCGATGGCGGTGTTGTTGTACATAATGGGTCAGAATCGTCCTTGGTAATTGATGTTAAATCTAGGCAAGAAGAGGATCCAATATTGAGGAAGCTGAAGGAGGAGGTGAGGAGTCAGAAGGTGGAGGTCTTCTCCCAAGGGGGAGTGGTGTGCTACGATACCAAGGTCGACTATGTGTTCTGGACGTCAATAATTTGAGAGTCCGGATATTGCATGAGGCACATGGTGCCTGATATTCTATTCTTCCAGGATCCACGAAAATGTATCGAGATTTGCGAGAAACCTATTGGTGGGATGGTATGAATAAAGATATTGCGGAGTTCATAGCAAAATGTCCAAACTACCAGCAAGTGAAAGTTGAACATAAAAGGCCGGGAGGCATACTTCAGGATATCAACATTCCCACTTGGAAGTGGGAATAGATTAATATGGACTTTGTTACAGGCCTACCTTGTACTCTCCGACACTATGACTCCATTTGGGTGGTGGTGGATAGGCTAACTAAGGCGGCACACTTCCTACCAGTCAAGACCACGGATTCAGTGGAGGATTATGCTAAGTTGTATATTCGGGAGTTAGTTCGACTTCATGGAGTGCCCTTGTCTATTATTTCAGACCGAGGTACTCAGTTTACTTCTCAATTTTGGCGTTCATTTCAAAAGGGACTTGGGATGCAAGTTAAGCTCAGTACAGCCTTCCATCCGCAAATAGACGGCCAAGTAGAATGAACCATTCACACCCTTGAGGATATGTTGAGGGCATGCATTATGGATTTTAAAGGTAGTTGGGATGATCATTTTCCCCTGATCGAGTTTGCTTATAATAACAGTTACCACTCCAGTATTCAGATGGCATCGTTCGAGGCTCTTTACGGGTGGAGGTGTAGGTCTCCCATCGGATGATTTGAGGTTGGTGAAGCAGCTATGATAGGACCGAATTCCGTTCACGAGGCGATAGTAAAGGTTCAGTTGATAAGGGACTGGTTAAAAACCGCTCAGAGTCATCAGAAATCGTATGTTGATGTGAGGAGAAGAGAGCTGGAGTTTGATGTGGATGACTGGATATTTCTAAAGGTGTCTCCCATGAAGGGAGTCATGCGGTTCGGAAAGAAAGGTAAACTCAGTCCTAGCTATGTTGGTCCCTATCGGGTTGTGAGGAGAGTTGGTAAGGTGGCGTATGAGTTGGACTTTCCATCGGAGTTATCTTCAGTTCATCCCGTCTTCCATGTGTCACTTTTGAAAAAGTGTTTGGGTGACCTAGCCTTGGTAGTTTCAGTAGACAGCATTGGGGTGAAAGACAGCCTCATCTATGAAGAAATTCCATTAGAAATCTTAGATCGTCAAGTCTGTAAGCTAAGGAACAAGGAAGTAGCTTCAGTTACAGTATTATGGAGGAATCAGCATGTTGAGGGAGTTACGTGGCAAGCTGAAGCGGATATGATGGCTAAATACCCACATTTATTCTCTACCGGCTCAGATCTGACATGAGGTATCAGTTTTGCCTATGACTCTATTAGTTTTCATGTTCAGTTTATGTGTGCAAGTTTCTTTTATGTGTATGAATGCATACGTGAAGCATGAGATCAGTTCCGCTATGTGGTTTGATTCGGAGGTAGTCATTCCATGAAAATTTTGGTCAAACTGATCAGTATATAGCTATGATAAATTGTATGTTTCTGTTTGCTGCTTGTTTCCTACATTCGAGGAGAATGTTACCAAGGGGGAGATATTGTAATACCCCGAAAAGGCCTAAGAATAGATCCTGGAGTTAAAAATGAAAAGTGCAGAAAACTGGCAAAAATATCACAGGACGGACGACCCTCGACTAGTGGTAGGATACCACGAGTTGTCATATGCAGTCATGGTTTGGGAAGTCAGGGAATCAGAGGAAACGATGGACAGTACAACGACCTGTTGTCAGGAACAACGAGCCGTTGTCACCAGTCGTTGGGAGGTTTGGACTTAGGCTTAGGAGGAAGCAACAGGCCATCCCACGATCCATGGTGAGAGACAGCGACCCATTGTTTCAAGTTGTTACTGGTTGGTTGAGGTTTCCAGTGCATTCAATGTAGGAAACCACGACTAGTTTGAAGTCACAACAAGTCATGGTGAGGCTTATGAAAAGGGGAGTCAGTTAGGTCAAGGAGTTGATGACGGTCGATTCAACAACCCGTGGTTTGAAGTAACGACTCGTCCTGATGAGTCATGGGAAGGGATCTGAGATGTGTTATGAGGTAGTGCACCCAACGACTCGATACCACAAGCCTTGGTATGTTGCCACGACCCGTTGGGTTGGTCGTTGGTCCGTCCAGGATAGTTTTTAGGGAAATTATTTTAAGGGTATTTTCGACCTTTCCTCAGTTTTAGCCTCTAAACTATGTCGTTTTGGATATTTTCTGAGTGTGAAGAGGGGTTAAGTCCCCATTGCATGCCCATTCTCATGCAAGGATTCTCATGGGAGATTCAAGGCCTTCTTCCCCCAAATTTTTTCTTCAATTTCTTTGTGGGTGTTCAAGGAACTTCGAGTCTCTCCATTCCCAGATATGTAGGGTTTTAAAATGGGTGGAATTCTTCCTCACCCATGCCCAATTTCGATTAAAGTCATGAATTCTGCTAGTCAAATTCCATGGGGTTTTACCCAAAGCATGTCAATGTGATTTCTCCTTATGTTTTGATAAAGTTTTCTTACGAGTATGATAGTGAATGATTATGAATGATTTGAAAGTCTTGAGCCTTATGTTTTATTATGAAGATTTTTTATGCAAGCATAATGTCCTTCTCCTATGTCCATTTATGAGTTTACTTTAATTTTAAAATGTCCTTTTTACTTACCTTGCAAATTCAGTATATTCCACATACTGACCGCATACTTTCTATATTATATCGTTTCATGATACAGGGTCCGGATCTCAGGCTCATCCTCACCCTTAGGCCATCTCAGCTTACGCTTTTAGCTTGTTGGTGAGTCCTCATGTTCTGAGGGTTGTTTTACAGACTTTCATGTTGTTTACGTTCAGTTTTGGTCGGGTTAGTTGGGGATGTTGTCCCATCAACCCATCTTATGTATTAGAGGCTTTCGGACAAGTATGTAGTACTCATCTATGTAAACATTGGTATTTCTTGATGCTATGTTATGATTACGTTTCCGCTATATCTTTATGATTATCGTTCTGCTTATTTGAATGAGATTAATTATATGCATGAGCCATGGGTCGACTTGGGGTCCCTCAGGGTCCCTTGTCCCATTTCTACGATCCGAGTGTACATTTTGGTTGTGACAAACTCCAACTGAAGTTCGCAACTTTCTAGGGTTAGCGGGTATTAAAAAAGGTTCATGGAAGGATTTTCTGCCCTACCAGCGCCATTGACCAAATTGACTCAGAAAGCAGCTAAGTTCCACTGGACCGAGGCCTGCGAGCATTGTTTCCAAGAGTTGAAAAATAGATTGACATCAACACTAGTGTTAGCCTTGCCGGAAGGTTCAGAGGGCTATGCTGTATACTGTGGCGCTTCACGCGTTGGGTTAGGGTGTGTTCTGATGCAACACGGTAAGGTAATTGTTTATGCTTCGAGGCAGCTAAGGAAGCATGAAAAAAACTATCCCACCCATTATTTTGAGTTAGCTGCAGTGGTTCATGCCTTGAAAATATGGAGGCATTACTTGTATGGTGTGCATGTGGATATTTTTATGGATCATAAGAGCCTCCAGTATATCTTCATGCAGAAAGAGTTGAATTTCTCGCAGCGTCATTGGTTAGAATTGCTAAAAGGCTAAGACGTGAGCATTTTGTATCACCCAAGAATAATATTGTAGCAGATGCCCTTAGTCATAGATCTATGGGATGTTTAGCACATCTGAGGCCAGAACAGTGGAAAATGGCTCGAGAACTACACCAGTTAGCCAGTTTAGTAGTCTGGGTAGTAGATTCAGAGGATAATGGGGTTGTAATTAAGAGTACAGTAGTATCATCCCTGGTTGTAGAGGTAAAGGAACGACAGTATGAGGACCCTAACCTAGTACAACTCAGAGATAAGGTTCAGCAAGGTGAATTACCGGCCTTTGAGTTAACAAAAGATAGGGTCTTGAGATTCAGAGGTCGCCTCTACGTTCCATATGTAGCAGGGCTCTGCCAGCAGATTATGGAAGAGATACATTATTCTCGTTACTCTCTTCATCCAGGCTCGAAGAAGATGTACCATGACATAAAGGAAATATACTGGTGGCCTGGAATGAAAAAAGGTGTAGCGAATTTGTAGCAAGGTGTCCTAATTTCCAGCAGGTGAAGGCTCAGAAACCTGGTGGATTGACTCAGGAGATAGTGGTGCCTATGTGGATATGGGAAGTAATTAATATGGATTTTGTGATGGGATTACCTCACACCAGGCGTAAATTCGACTCTATTTGGATCATTGTCGACAGACTAATGAAGTCAACCCATTTCTTTCCAGTCAGGACTATCTTCTCAACCGAAGACTATGTTGAGTTTTATATTAAGGAGGTAGTTCAACTACATGGTGTTCCAACATCCATTATTTCTAACAGAGGGACACAATTCACAGCTAGATTCTGGTAGTCATTTCAGAAAGGCTTGGGGATACAGGTTAATTTGAGTACAACTTTTCATCCTTAGACAGACGGTCAGGTTGAGCGTACCATTCAGACGCTCGAGGATATGTTACGGGCGTGTGTGCTAGATTTTGGAGGAAGTTGGGACGAGAATCTACCCCTTATTGAATTTACATACAATAACAATTATGATTTTGCAATCCAGATGGTGCCTTATGAGGCCTTATATGGGCGAAGATGTAGGTCCCCTATAGGATGGTTTGAAGTAGGGGAATCAGGGATAATCGGACCTTACTTGATCCACTAGTCAGAAGAGAAAGTGAAACTCATCAGAGAACACTTGCTGACAGCCCAGAGTCGTCAAAAGTCCTATTCTGATGTGTGATGTAGGAACTTGGAATTTAATGTCAATGATTGGGTATTTCTCAAAGTTTCACCGATGAAGGGCGTGATGAGATTTTCAAGAAAGGCAAATTTAGCCCTAGGTTCATTCGCCCATATCGGATCCTCTAAAGGATAGGCCAAGTGGCATATGAACTAGATCTGCCTCCAGAGTTAGAATCTGTTCATCTAGTCCTTAATGTGTTGATGCTGCTAAAGTGCATAGGGGACCCATCTCAGGTTGTTCTAGTCGAGGATGTTCAAGTTACTGAAGATTTAGCCTACGAAGAGACTCCGGTTGCTATACTAGATCGTTAGACTCGTAAATTAAGGACTAAAGATGTAGCCTCCATTAAAGTATTGTGGAGGAACATAAATGTAGAAAAGATGACTTGGGAAGCTGAGGACGACATAAGGTCTAGATATCCTCACTTATTCCAGACCTGAAAGTTGGGGTGAGATTGTTGTTCGGATGTTACTTGTTTCTTATATTATTAGTACTGTTCAGTTGTTTATCTCTACGTGATGGAGTAGTTTTTTATAGCATCCCGTGAGATGCTTATGTTGGGCTTTTCTGCATTTCAGGTTTTCGAATAGTCCATATTATAGGGGAGACTCTGCCAAAATTTTTCTAGCATTAGTTAAAAGAGCTATATCTTTTAAGCCTACAGATTACATTTGAGGACGAATTTCCGGGGGGGGGGGGTAATGTTACACCCCGTAAGATGTTAGCAGCTAGTGCGCGTGCACATGGGCTTGCGGTGAGCAATGAGAGCATGATGCGTGTGGGAGAAGCCTCAGAGGCAGGGTGAGCAAGGGCATCATCGAATGGGTTAGCAGGGCCGCGCGATGCTAGGCATGAGGGCCTACGTGACTTGGCAGCCACTAAGCAAAGTGGGCAGAGCGGCAGCCTCCTGGCGTGATGGCCTATGCGATGCGCCCCCTGCCACCGCCCTTTTAAAATATAAAGCCCCTCATTGATGATTTTAAATCATTCTAAAGAAATTTCCTCAACCTAAAAGAGAGAGCAATGTGGGTTTCATCTAGTTTTCATCAAATTATGTCACTAAACTTTGTGCAAATGCAAATTCACCTTAGATAACAAGTTCTAGGCCTACGAGAAGCATCTATGCAAAGTTATTTCTTGAAAATTCACTCGGTGTACCGGAACCCTGCCGAGTAAAGGTAGTCAGAATTATTTCCAATTGAGTCCTAAACAGCCACAAGCAATAGGTAAGCATTTCTCCCTTCTAAACCTTGAGAAATTTTGAGTTTTTGGCCGAGTTAAACAGAGTTGAATTGTAGTTAATATTATTATCGGAATATATCGTTGTTTGTCGAGTTTAGTATTGAAAATAGCCCTATTCTCTCAGCGAAGGGCTGCAGTTGAGTGGAACCACCGTCTACAGGTTGGAACTAATTGGTTAAATGAGAATCGACATTCGAGGTATGTTAAGGCTAATTCCTTCGGCAAGTTATTCCTGTCGTATAGTAACACGACCTATACCCTTGTAAGAAAGCCAGAAGCATGTATATTGTGATTAGCTTCTGCCATTAGTTTGAGATTAGTATTTATAATATTAGTTGGGACTAACCCAACCATATATAGCCTTCCGTCGACCAACCTCAGGGTTACTAGCTGTGTCATCGCCTATGGGGCTATATGGATAACTTTGAGGAGCTATATGATGTCCAACGGGTCTATATTCAGGTCGAAGGGACATCTTTCAATCCATCCACGAATGGGATTTCATTTTTTATGTCGTATCGGCATCACTGACACTCCATCGAGCCTTGTGTGCCTAGGGTGTAGTTACAAGAGCCCATCGGGCTAAAAAATACAGCTACAGGAGCCCAACGGGCTCAGTTTCAGACCTAGAGGCCAGGTAGGTTGGCTATATTTACCCATTGACGCTTATTGATCGTGTTAGGGGTATATAGATTGAAGTGAACTCGCCAGGGCTTATGGGGACCCAGGTGGGTTATTATGTGTTGGTTGTACCTTTTAGGCTTATGGGGGCCAGGTAAGGTTCTTGTTTGCATTACTTATTGTTAGTAATGCAGCAGGTTGTGAGGCTATTCATGTTATACCACGTATCCTTTCTATTGGTCGTTTTCAGTTCTATTATCTATTCAGTCCTTTTCATTACTGCCTTACATATTCGGTACATATTGTACCGACGCCCATCTTTGTAGCGCTGCATTACTTGCCTGCAGGTGCGGATAGACATGGTTTAGGACCTTCCTAGCTGCTAGCTACAGTCCGCAGTCCCGTCAGCTCCTTTTCTCTAGAGTTGATAGTTAGAAAAAGTTTGTTCTTTTGTTGTACAACTTTTGGATAGGTCGGGGCCCTGTCCCGACCATTATTCCACTCTTAGAGGCTTGCAGGCTAAAGTTTCTCTGTCGTTGGTTGTTGTTGGCCATGTGGGGCCTATGTATGTTTTATTTTCCATGTTGGCCATATGGTGTCTAGTTCAGCTATTAGTTAGCAGCCTTGCCGATTATAGCATGAGTGTGACCGCCCATTTTCATTCTATTATAGCTAAACAACATGGTGGTCTTGGCGGCCCGCGTAGGATCCCTTTATTGCCTTGTTGTTGGTTAGTTGTCTTCATTTCCAGACGACCTTGTCAGCCTCAGGCTGTGTTTACAGCCAAGATATAGCTCGTTGTTTTCTTGATTGGAATCACTGGTATGCACCAAAGATGCATGAGCCCAGCTAGGTCAGTTCAGATTCCAGTATGGCATTATGTGCCAGTCATGCCTCCCAAGGGGGGGCCGTGACAATTTGTATCTTATGCTGCGAAATTGTAGAGGATATGAGATAAATTGGATGGCAGGGTTGACTTCAATTAACCAAAGAGACAAGAACCCTACAGGTATTCGACTTAGAGAGTTTCCCTGTAGTAGACTCGCTAAAGCGAGTGATGTACCACCGTAGCGGGTCCATTGCAACGGTAGGGCGATCGTTGCAGTGGATGCAGTCAGGCAAAATGACAGAACTCCAGAATTTCCTATTTTTGAAGGCAACAGTAGATATGCTAATTTTAACACAGGCAAGCAATTTGAATAAAAGAAAAACAATGACATGATATAAAAGAAGGGCCAAACACAACCAACATTTGAGGATGCCAAATGGGCATTCGTACACCAGAGGAAATAAGTATCGAGATCCAAAACAAGAAAGGAAAAAGTAATACTGTCTTACAACCCCCAAGTGGGGGCTACCCAAAACCACTAATAAAGCTGATAACAAGGGGGAGGGGGAGACACTGCTATCCTACCTAACTAGAGGCCTCGTCACCGCCACTGTTGCAATCACCGGTCGCTCCCTCCTTGAATCCATTGAGGAAGTAGAACTCTAGTCTCCTGGGGTGTCCTGGTGCATGGAGAGAGGTGCTTAAGGATCGCCTTGACCCCTTTCCGCACGGGAATCAAGAGCATATCTCGGGAGTGCCGCTTCTTCTTCTCCTTCTCCAAGTCCTCCAGGGCTCCACATGGGCTTGGGCTAGGGCGGCAATAACCCCTTGCATCTTCCCTGGGTTTGCAATTGCTGCACTGGAAGGTCTGCTGGTGGGGGGAGGTCTGGGAAACCCTCGTAGTAGCTCACTCATGGCGGCCATTTTCGAGTCGATCTGCTTTAGAGGGCCCACAGGCCTGGAAGTGCTGGCCCCGCCATCTCCATCACCAGAAGCAGTCTTCCGCTTCTTCCTGCCCCTCCCAAAAGCCCTCTTCACTCTCAGAGGATCAAATGGCACATCACTGGCCACCATGACATCACTGGCCTCCTAGTGCACCTTAGCCCGCTTGTACAACAGGGTAATCACAGAAGGAAAAGGTAAGCCAGTGATAGACTTAGAGGCAAAGTACCTCCACTCCTCCAATATCTACACCCCCATATTCACCTGCACCCCGCTCATAATGCAAGCCACCACCAGTGTATGGATATAAGTCATGTCAGTGACATTGGCGGATGGGAGGATCCTTCGAGACACAAAATTTAGCCACCTCCTGGGCTCTACCGTGATGTGAGTTCCCTGAATACCTATTCGGTGATGCTCCAATTCGTCGAGGTCCTCTGCTCCTCCACCACTAGGTTGTCCACCAACCGCTGCCCGTTCACATCCACATCCCAAGCCTTCAGCTCATCCTCCAGAGGGTTTGGCAGACCCAAAGCCTCGTCAAT
Organism: Datura wrightii; assembly: GCA_035772735.1. NCBI lineage: Eukaryota > Viridiplantae > Streptophyta > Magnoliopsida > Solanales > Solanaceae > Datura > Datura wrightii. Next base: position 16,136,145 of record JASDFA010000010.1, read on the forward strand.
AGCCTCTGGGGTCAATATAATCTTCCTCCCCTTGACATTGGCCACCAGATCCCTGCGGTTCCAAACCATTGTGGGGAGGTTAGCGTAGAACTCCCGCACCCATGACCCATTTTCCTCAAAAGGCTCCACAACTAAAGGCTCCCACCTCAACTCCTAGAGGTAAGCATAGAACTTCGGTGCTTTTTTTGCCACATCCTGCATCACAAAAGCCCCGCTAGTGGATTAGACCCTTGGCGGCCTGCTCGTTATGCCAGAATTGGCATTGGTCAGTAACGAAGTGGATATAGTCACTAGTATGGATGCTGCCACTGGAGGTAAACATATTGTTGAACCTGGAATTGATAAGAAGCGTTAGGAAGTGATTGGGGAAATAAGAGAAGGGAAGGTTGAGAAAAAATGACAGGAATTAAAAGAAGTCCACTGCCTAAGCGGATCACTGTAGCGGCTGAGTGTCTACTACAGCGAGTCCGCAATAGCGGAGTGGACCACTATAACGCTTCTATTGCAGTGATCAATGTTCCGCTGCAACAAACATCATCATCCCCAGCAGACCTTTGACCCTTAACAATGGATTTTGAAATTTCAACCTCCATTTTCTTCCAAATAAACAACAGATCGGGCAAGAGGCACACTAACTCGTACCGTACCAATAATTTTACACCCCAATAATGGTCGAATTCGAGCCTGAAAAGCTCCAGGAAGACAAAACCACCACCCTACCCAAACCCCACCTTTTCTAGCATGAAAACCCCCATGAAAGTAGCTTATTGTATACAGGGAAAAATCCAAAGAAGTTAAGAATGTAAAGACTAGATGTATGTTTCGTAAATTAACCCATATTGACAGAAAGGAGATTTGGTCCTTCCCACCCCAAAAATGACCCCAATTCAAGCATATAGACATTGAATTAGTAGCCACAAATTATAAATAGCACTACAAGGAGTGGGAAACGAAGATTATCTGAGCAAAGTCGAGAAGATTGCTGGAACATGAGAGGATTTACACAAAAGTTGAAGTGAAAAATAATTAATGATCTCAAAACCGTCGATTCTAGCCTTAAACTAACTTTATTTTCCACTGTAGCGGAACCGTTGTTGCAAGAAATGGATCATTGGAGCGGACTGGCCAAACAGTGACATTTCAAATTCCACCAAGGGTCCCCCATATTTGATGTACCCGCTAAGGGGAATTCTATAAAAATCGAGAACGCCCAAGGCTCATGGGCTATGAGTAAACATCGTAACCCAAAAGAGAGATTCAAATGACCCGTGATCAGTCGAGACAAGCCACCACAATCTAGCAAATAGAGGAGGCAAAGTACTAAGATTCCTTTCAATAAAAATATTAGGGAAATGGGATGAAGAGAGGTGCACCATGAAATTCGGTTTGATTCATTATGGATAAAGATAATCTGAAAGGAAATTACAGACTCAGTTTCAGAGCTCAAGGTGATCTTTTAATTTGATTTTTTGAGATGAAAATAAATATAGAACTATTGGTACCACTGGATATGCATTCTCATGGAGATTGTGTAATTGGATGGATCTTAATAACTTAGAAGAGTTCCAGAAGGACAAATTCATAATTTGATGCTTGAGTTTTCTTGAGTCGAGTAGAGGTCTCTTGACCCTTTGTGAGTATGACTGGAAGCAATAGAACTACATCCAAGTGTTATGGCCAACCTAGGGTAACTGGAAACCCTATCTATATCAAAGGGTCATTCGGGGACAAATGAATTTTAAATTCGTATCTGATGTAATGACTGTCTGATCATTGTAGCACCCTGATGACCTAAGCATGGGTAAAATTTTAAATTTTTACAGGCTTAGGTTAAGTCCTCAGATTTAAAGAATTATGCGACAGATAATTTCATTAGACTGAGTTAAAAATTAGGTGGGCCCAAGCGAAGGTCCGTCACGATGGACTATTTTCGCCCTAATAGAACCACTATAGTGGGCGACTCAGACCAGAACTCCCCATCTTGTCCAGGTTAGGATTTAAAAACCTATTTCCACAAGGGGTGCTGAATAAAAACGCCCAGGAATTGAAATTAGGAATTTTAAATAAGGGGAGAGAAACAAGAAGGTTAGAGAAGGCAAGACTTCACCCTCCTTCATGACAATTTTTTGCAAGAATTTGAAACTTAAGGCAATTACGCAGCTGAGAATTTCTCGATGATAGCTTGGCACACAGGCAGGTTATGGCTTACTTACTTACATGTTAGGCTTTGATTAGCAAAACTTATACGTGTGTATACTTGATGTGCCATTGATGAGTCGGGAGAAATTTCAAGTTAATTAATACTAAATATATTATAATCAGTAAGTAGACTGGGAAGCAGGAAAATCGGAAGGAAATAGGAAAGAGGTGATGAAATCCCCATGGTATGAAATCTCATAGGTATGGAGAGTCTCAAACCTAGACCGTTAGGTTCTATCTTAGTTGAGAAACAGTGAGGCTTACCTCTAAGTTATACCCAAATGAGGGACCGGAGTATGGTAATGGGCATAGGAATTGGGCAGCGCCAACTTTAGAATAAGTTAATGGACAAGTAAGTTCACTTTTTATATTTCAGTTCAGACTTTAATGTTAGCTAGGGGCTTGTCCCATCAACTCATCAATTCTTAGATGGCTTTCAAACAGAGTTAGTAATTCAGTGTGTTATTGGATGTATTGTTTTGCTTAATAGTATTTTGATTAGTTATGCCTTATGAAGCTTCCACTTATAGATTTCTTACTGTATTAAGAGTTCAGTATTATGCTATTCCATGGGTTAGTTTGGGATCACTTGTGGCCCTAAGTACCGTGTCATGTCTAGGATATAGACTCAGGTCGTGACAAGTTGGTTTGTAGATATTATGATATGGTACATGTAAGGTACTACATGACATGGTTATTGCATAGAGATGTGGTGTGTAATTTAGGAAAGATAGGCATGTGTATGTACTTTAATTGTAGAGGACTTAACTCTATTGGTATGGTTTGATGCCCTCCTTGTGTATACTTGAGCTATTTAACTTGTATTATGATTGAATGCTTAATCAATGTCGTCTTTATGGGCTATACAAGGTAATGTAACTGAGTTATCAATAGTAGGGAATAACTAGGAGATAATTGGTTTAACCTTAATATTATCATGTAGACAAAAGGGTAGAAATGAAATTAAAAAGGGTGAGTTAATCCTACGGGTCAAATAACAAGAAATCAAATAGTGAAAATGTGCTTGATTATCAATAATGAAAAGGGTAAATCAGGTAGAAGTGCTATAATATTTATATGGAGGGGTAAAAGAGAACAAAATCGGTGAACCCGGACTATTGCCTAACTAGGGAAGTGCTGTAGCGGGAAAATTACCACTGTCGCGAGACTGTTGTAGCAATCAAAGTACCCTTGCAGCGGGGTGAGAGAAACATATTAAGAGTCGAAACGAGGACTAACGTAGTAAGGTAGATGCATGAACATTTATGAGTTAGAAGAATTAACAAAGTGGTTTGTAAATTGGTTGGGTTATAAATATAAGTTGGAGTCGTTACATTTATGAAGTCTATTGCATGTTATTATATGTCATTTTGTGAACTAATCTTAATCGGCAGATGATGCCTACTGGTATATGTGGCGTATTGATACTACCTTGCTACACCTTTTTGGTGTAGGTTGTGGAAGGTTTGAAGTTCAGGATTGACGTGGATTACTCAGCATCAGCTTTCGTATTTTTCTCCCACACGAAGTTGTGTCATTTATGTTGTCCAGTATTCTGTTAGAGCTTTTATACCTGTCTAGACTATAACTTGGGAGTCATGATTCAAAAGAAATGTTTTATTATAATTTTAGAAACATTTTGTATTCACAAGTTAATGAGTATTTAATTTATTTTATGTGTTGGGTCAAAAAAGGGTTCTCTTATTGAGCTAAGATTGAGGTAGATGCCTGCATGACTCGTCCTTTTGGGGTCGTGACAAGGCCCGAAACTACCCATAGCCATAGCAACCTCGTAATCCAGAAGACAAAGGAGATTACCGACCAGCTGGAACTATGACTAGCCAATGGGGCAGGACCAGACGATTGGAGCCGGGATGAGCAACTAAGCCAGGACGAATTGGGATGGACAGCCAGTCCCATCCTGTCCCACTATAAAATGGGACGGGACGGAACAGGATATGGGACAAACAACATGGAGAATAATTATTTAATAAAAGTGTAAGTTATGATTTTAAAATTTAAAATTCATTTTAAAGTTTTATAGTCTTATACTTTTAGGATTTATAGTTATAGACTTCAAATTTAAAATTTGAATTAAGAATTTAAGGCTAAAATTTGTTAAAGTTTGAAATATGAACTAATTACTTATTTGAATTTATAAGTTTGTTAATATTTTTGTAATTTAAATTCTGTAGTAAGTTTGTAAGTTGTAGTTTCTATACTTGTAAATTGTAATTAAAAAGTTTTTAAAATAGATTAAAATACTTGTATTAAATAATTTAAATATGACACAATAGATAGTAAAATTGAAAATTAAGGCTAAAAGCCTTTAAATTTTTTTAAATAAAATATAATAATATAAATTTGTATGACAATTTACAAATATTAGTAGAGTGCAGCCACCTTCAAGGAAGAATTCTGTTTGAACTAGGCCTCTAATATAATACTAATAATTGTATAGTCCTACGAAAATTTTTTCTAACTCTTTTATCATTTGAGCCGAAATACTTTCTGGCACTGACATAGATTGTTATAGGTCTTGTGCTTCTATGTTATCATCACTATTGATTGCTGCATCCAAAAAAGCTTTTTGTTGGGAAGCTAACTTCAGTAGCCCGTGATTTCTTCGCTTCGTGTTGATCCAATCTCTGAATAAAACCAATACCTCCAAGCTTTCATCTGCTAATGAATATTGGTGGTTCAAAGTTGAAATTTTACATCACTGAAAGCGGTCTTTAAAGTCACGAACAATGCTTGAGTAACTAGCACATCCCAGACCATCTTGTTAAGCTTTGAAAATATGCTGCCATGAGTTCTCCACCATCCAAAATATGCAGAGTGCCGTCAACATTTGTAACACTTTCCCTTCCCTGACAAAGATATTCATCAAATCACAATTGTCAAATAAATCAAGATAATATCTTGCACAAACCCATGGGTAGTATCTACTTGAATCCAGAAGATAGAGGAACATGTACTTTATTAGTCTATAACTGGTAATATATGTCCTACATTATTCTAGCATGCACTTTAATACAAGTTTTACAATTTTGCATACTTGGAATTTCATAATCTTGAATTTCTAAATTTTCATAAAGTTTTTGAACCACTCTTTTTGCACCTCTTTCTTTATATTTTGAGTTAAAAAGAATAGTAGTTAAATAAATTTTAGGAATAGAAAAAAAAATATTTTAAAATATTTTCAATCATGGCCTCAACAACCAGTACAAACTTTTCAATTTTTTTATATTTAGCAAATTTAGATATAGCAACACATATATCTATTAAAACTGCACAAACAGTTGGAAAATACATGCCAAAAAATATTTTTGATGCTTGATAAAATAATGTTAAAAATTTATTAAGTTCATTACTTCGTCCCAGTCATCACAATTGAGTTTCTACTCTGGGTCAGAATTATGAGTATTATAGGTCATAGTGATAGGTCTTCTGTAAATATAGAAAACTTTTAATATTTCATATAACGAATTCCACCTAGTTTTAACATGTCTTGGAATTTTCCTATATGGACGTTCACATATTATATAAATTTCTTTATATTCACAAATTCTTGAACTTTTGTTCATTTAAAAAATCCAAAAACATGCATATTCAACTTTAGCACATATAGTATCAAATAACTTAATGTCATCTCTAACAATCAAATTAAATACATGAGATGCACATCTAACATGAAAAATATCATTATTAATTGGACATAATTTAGCTCTTAGCATATTAATAATACTAGCATTTGCAGAAGCATCATCTAGGGTAGCACTCATTACTTTGTCACAAAGGTCATAAAATTCTAAAATTTCAAGTCTAGTACATGCTATCTACGAAGCATATTTTCTCTGCTCACAAATCATATAACCCATGATTCTTTTTTGTAAATTCTAGTTATGATTAACCTAGTGCACAGTAAAAGTTAAATAATCAACAGCATTAACACTATGACCCATATCAGATGTCGTAGAAACTCTACCATCTAAATAGCTAAATAAGCAGCGAAGATAGTGGCAATGTTTAGCTTGGAATTCAAAAACATCCCGTTTAACCACGTTTCCTGAAAAACCTTGAAAGAAAGGATTATATGTTTCTTGAATATATGAAATAAATCTAAGATGGGCAGAAAAACTAAAAGGCAAATCGCAGATCACAACCATTTTAGTGATGTTTTCACGATCTCTATCTCTATTACATTTTCATTGGGTAACAGCCCCACTTGGGTTTGAAGGGTCTAATGATCTTGGGTGTATTTACACATCCAAGTGCCATTACATGCTAAGTTCTAGCCTAGTTTGTACCTTAATATAAAGATAGTCTCATGCATTTTGATTAAATCGTGTCCATCGACTAACAAGAGTGCTTAGTTATTTTTAAGGTGAAATGTGCTAAATAATGGAGCTCAAGGTGAGGATGAATGACCAAGACTGTGGCATGGAGCAAAAATTCAACTTGATATTCAATGTATAAAACAGTGGAGGTGCGCGACACAACCGTATCACGCTGCCTAGCTGCCGCAACCAAGGGTGTTTCATGCTAGGAAAATGCCGCGCCAAGCACCATGCAAAGCCAATATATTTTGCACCCAAGCTCCTTATCAGTAGGCCTGTGCGATGGTCCCATGCCACGGAGCAACTTTGCCGCATCCAGTGCCATCCCATGCTAAGGGTCATGCGTGATATATCCTTATCCAATGCACTGCTGCATCGACACCGTGTCATGAAGGCTAAATGTCATGCTCACCAGCATGACACGTTGGGTAGCAAGCTCAGCCAAAATTTCCTCCTCCTGTAAATAGGACACTTAGCCTATTGTTTTAAAGATCACGAAACATTTTTCGAGAGGGACGTCTGGAATAAGAACGACGAAAGGGAAACTTTTTAGGGTTCTTCTTCTTTCCATTTTCTGATTCATTTTATTTTACGTGAATTATACAATTGTAAATTCGTGTAGTGTTAGTGGCTAAAACCCTCATTTTAGGGTTAACGCCACAAACATGAATGTATAGCTTAGTTTTGCTTTGGTTGATTGTTTATTATTATGGATTGTTCTTTCATTCTTGTTTAAACTATTTTAATGCTTGATCACCATTAGAATATATCTTGAATTTTTGTGCAAACTCGAAAGGGCAAATACTAAAATAGAATGAGGAATGTAAGAAGTGTGATCTTGTCTTCAGACTCGATTTGCATTTAGGATAGAAATATTACTAACACACCGCATTTGGTTTTAAAATAGGATGATATCTAATTATGTTAGAATTGGATTGTCAAATCACCGCTCAATGATGTAGTTGTGAGGTCAACTCGAGCAAATGATTAGAGGTGCGAAAGAACATAATCATGTATTTAACCCTATAAATCAACAATTAAGATAAGAAACTTAACTAATGTGAAGTATTGCAGTGCATGAATGTATTCTTTGACCCTGGTGTCTTTTCAATTATTGTTTACAACTATTACACGATCATTTTAGATTTTTACAAACAAACAACAAAAATCTTGAATGCACTTGCACTTGTGAAAACTAATAGTACTACTTAAAGTTAGATATTTGCTAAATGTCAAGTCCCTATGGGTTCGACATCCGGCTCACAAGAGCTACTTTATTACCTACATGATCACGTACACTTACGTGTGTGCTAGGTCGATCAAGTTTTTGGTGCCGTTGCTGGGGACTTGAAAATTTAGTGGATATCTTGTTTTAGTGTTATTATTTAATTTTTAAGTGTTGACAACTTGGTCTTAGACATCACTTTTGCAGGTACAGATTGATTCTTGGAACAAGTTGGTAAGGGATAGAGAATTGGTCGAATCTCACCCTGAACCTCAAAGAAGGTTGCGATAGCTAAGAAGAGAGGCTGCATCACTCTACCCCACCTAGCAGGTTCAACAGAAAGATGTTGTTCCAGTAGAGATGGCAACCAGACCAGTTCATGGAGTGGCAATCCTACTCACGACCAATGTTACCTCCAGTGTCCGCAGATCAAAGCCTGGGGGTCAATTTGAGTTGAAACAAAATATGGTGCAATTGCTGCACACGAGTGAACAGTTCACAGGTCTCGCCCATGAGGATTCACAGTAGCATTTGCAGAACTTCCTGGAGATTAGTCACACTTTCGTCCCACATGAGTGTTAAAAAATTATGTTCGGCTCACTCTTTTCCCATTCTTGTTATTGGGAGAAGCAAAAAGGTGGTTGAAGGCAGAACCACTGAATTCCATTACAACCTAGGACGATCTTGCAAGGAAGTTCCTCATTAGATTCTTCCCATCGGACAAGACTACAAAGCTAAGGAGTGAGATTCTAAGCTTCAAGCAGAGGCCAGATGAGGACTTGTATCTTGTTTGGGAGAGTGTAATGACCCGCCCAACCGTTATAGCACCCCGACCACCTAAGAGCGGGTGAATCTAAATTTTTTGGAAATTTGGAATGAAGTCCTTGAAAATCAAATGGCATAAGATGAATAAGTTTGAAAGGGCTAAGTCACAATTGATGGGCCCATGCACAAGTACACCGCGATGGGCTTCTCTCTGCCAAAGTGGGACAACTATAGCAATAAAGGGTTTTGCTGTAGCGGCTGATGCGGACCAAAGTTCCACAATCTTGTTCCGGTTAGGATTTTAAAACCTATTCTCTCAAAAGGGCTTAATAAAAATTCCCAAAAATAGGAAATACACTTTTGGAACAAGAAAAGGAGAAAGGAGGTAAAGATTCATCCTCCATAGCTAGGATTTTTCGCAAGAACTCAAGAACCGATGCTGGCATGCAAGTGGGAACGTCTTTACAATAGCTTGGAACCCAGGTAGGATATGGTTAACTCACTTTTGTATTAGACTTTGATTAGCTAAATATATATGTGCGTATAGTTGATATGATTTTACGGGTAGCATGAAACTTGATTGAATTACTATCAAATACTCAAAGCCAGTAAGATTTTAAGGATGAACGAATTAGAAAAGGGGTGGTGATATCATCCTAATATGAAAACTCCTAGGGAGAGATTGCAATGAAATTAGGCTATGCGTGAGCGCATATGTGTGATTGAATCAAGTGTATGTATAATGATCTTCGGGGATGGTTGTCGAATATATTTACATGTATATAGAATTATAGAGTCGTTCTTCCTGAACTGTAATCTTGAACATATAATCATATAAATCATGTTTATAGGATACGGTAACTGAACAGTTAATAGACTATGATTATCACTGAACACGAGTTAAAGTCCGTAATTAAGAGGAGTTAGACTTTACATAATAATCTATATGTGCTGCAGTAATATTGTATTGGTTGGGTCAATGGATATTGTTCGTGATGATGATTGCACTATTAAAAAGTTAATTGTTGAAATAAGCTTGATATGATGTTGTGTCACGACCCGAACATAGACCCGGATCGCAACAGGGGACAAGGAGCCCCTAGAGACCCCAAGTCAACCCATGACGTGAGCATACATCTAACTCAACATAACAAAAGCATAAAACATGACCTAATGTAGGAAGCGAAGCATACTTCATACATAATAGCTGAATACTACACATAGTCTGAAAGCCTCTAACATATCAGATGGGTTGATGGGACAACACCCCCAACTAACCCAAAAAGTCTAGAAAATTGAACATACATAGAGAAATATGATAAGCATGGTCCTTGGGAGATGAGGACTCACCACAAGCGTAGGATGCTAACTCTGAAAGGCTGACAAAGAACGGGGTTGAGTCTGAGAATAGGGGCTTGAATCATGAAATGATACAACATAGAGTATGCGGTCAGTACGTGAAACATACCGAGTATGCAAGGCAAATAAAATGGACATTTAAAATACATCAAAGTGCGTAAGAGTAGGACAATATGCTCATAACATAAATATCATAGTGTAATATTGGCTCAAGGTTTTCAAAGCATTCGTAAATTAACCACATGCATAATCATAAGAGAAGAACTTTGTTTAACATGACATGAGCCAAAACCATATGAACATAACCATGCATAAATCATGAGAAAAAATGGTAGATTCTTATAACCGACATGCTCCATATGAGCACATATGGAGCTCAACCTATAAATCCCTAGTGGGGAGAGTGTTCGTACCTTGCCAGGGGTAGAACCATAAAGGGCGTGACATCACACATGAAAGGCCCATTTGGGCAAAGAGGGAAAGTCTCAAGGGAGGTCCCATCATTTCCTACGCTGGCATGTAGTTATGAGATTCGGGGCAAAAACCTGGGCCACGAACCTACACGGTGTTATATACTACTCCCAAAATATATATAGTGCTCATAGAATAATATACATGAGATTAATAGGCTAGTTAAATCATGATAATCATAAGCATGCTAGTAAATACATGAACTAGCCAAGAGGGCAAGGCCCGTGAGTCGGCAAAAATCATAAATCGTAAATCATGAGATTTATGCATACGTATAAATCATGTATATGCTTTTTAAATCATAAACTCATAATGGGCATTTGAATAAATCCATATCATAACTCATAAATCATGATGGGATTAAGAACATCAGAATAAAAGCAAGAACCATAACTTGATTCATCATAGAACATACATAATTAGGAATAATTTAATAGAAATTGAAATCAATAAATTTATAATTGAATTAGTGGTAAAATCTACTCATGATTCATAAAATATGGTGTAAAACATGAGAAGTTGTAACCCATCGATAGTTCATTAGAATTTCGTAAGATTTAGGATAAAACCCCATAAGATTTCTTACAAAAACTTCATGAATTAGGAGAGATTTGACATAGGTGTTAATGAAAACACCCACTCATAACCCTACATACCTGATTGAAGCTAATTCTTACACTTCCCTGATTGCCCAAGAAGAATTTGAGAAGATTTGGAAGGGCTAAGGCTTGATCTTCTCTCTAGCTCTCTAACTTGCATGCATGGGTTTTGAATAGGTCAGAATGACTTACCTATCTTAATACACCCTAAAAATAACTTAAAACAACGTAGTGTAGGACCTCAGAGCATAGGAATGATGAGAATACCCTTAATAATTTCGCAGGAAATAACTGCTCGTCAGTCCCCACAAGGGACCTAATGAGTCGTTGCCACCTTGCACGAGTCGTCACCTCAGTCGTTAGGTATACTGCCAAATTTCACCTAGAACTCGTAACGGGCCATCCCACAAGTCATTACTGGTGACCACAACTTGTGGTCACCGTTCGTTGTCCCCACTGCCTCGACCCCCAACCTTTATCTTCCTGATGACCACGATCCACTCAACGAGTCGTGGTGTCTGACCATGATTCGTGGGGTCTGTCCGTTAGGTGCACTGTCTTCCACTTTTCCCCCTTCTTAATTCCCTTAACCACGACTGACCTGACGAGTCGTGGGGCCTGACCATGACTCATGCTCTTGCCTGTGGTGACCCCTCTACAAAAATCTTTTAACTCAACCCAGTACTTCACCACGAGTCACCTCATGACTCATGATCATCCCCGATGGATCACAGAATGACTCGTTCTGTGACCTGGTGCAAAATTTTCAGTTTTCTCTGTTTCAACTCCCGGGTCTGATCTTTGGGTTCCGAGGTACAATAATATCTCTCTCTTGGGAACATTCTTCCTCGAATGTTGGAAATCATATAGAAAAGTAGAGAAATGCAATCATCATATTCAAGTATTGAACGTTAAAGCTGAAAACTGACGGAATGACTATCTTCGATCCAAACTACATGGCTGAACTAAATTCAAGAATCATATACACATCCACGCACATGAAAAAAACTGGGGCACATGAACTGAACATGAAAACTAATTAGAGTACTAAGGAAAAATTGATACCGCAAGCTAGAACTAAGTCAGAATAAATGTGGGTATCTAGCCATCATGTATGCTTCGGCTTCCAACGTAGCTCCTTCAACATACTGATTCCTCCATAAAACTTTGACTGAAGCTACTTCCTTGTTCCTTAGCCCCCCGAACCTGTCGGTCTAGTATTTCCACTGGATCCTCTTCATAACTAAGGGTGTTTTTCACACCGACATTGTCCACCGGGAGAACTAAAGCTGGATCACTCCAACACTTCTTTAGGAGCGACACATGGAAAAAAAGATGTATAGAAGCTTATTCTGAAGGAAACTCCAATTCATATGCCACCTTGCCAACCCGTTTCACAATGCGGTAGGGGCCAACAAAGCGAGGACTGAGTTTCCCTTTCTTTCCAAACCGCATCACTCCCTTCATGGGAGACACCTTCAAAAACAGCCAATCATCCATCTCAAATTCTAATTCTATCCTTCTCACGTCGGCATAGGACTTTTGGTGACTTTGAGCTGTTTTCAACCTGTCCCGTATGAGATTGTAACACCCCAAAACTTTCCTAGAGCAAATTCATACGTTGCATGAAAAGCCACAGGAAATCAAAAAATTTTCTATCTCAAACGACCCCCAGAATGGACCATTGGTGGAACCAACGGAACATTGTAAGTGGTCGTGATTAATAGCAGCCTTCCTTCGAGGGGAAACAATGAGACATAGGACGACCCGTTGTTCCTAACAATGAACCGTCCTGTCGTCCATTGAATCCCGAGTTCAGAGGTCTACTGGACCTTTCCCTGAGACAACGAGATGTAGCAATGGCCCATTGTTTCTATGAACGAGCCGTCGCTACCAACTGTCGTCCAGTTCCAGAAACCAGCAGTGTGAACCACGAGGGGATACAACGACATGTTGGTTCTACCAATGAGTCGTTGTTATCACTTGTTGTCCCCGTGCCCTATTTTCTTACCAGTTCTAACGGGCGATATCAACGGCCCGTTGTTACATCCAATGGACCATTGTACCTAACCATGGGTCACCCTTGTAAATTTAGTTTCTGAACCCAAAAATCACGGCTGGATTCAATGGGTCGTCGTTTTGACCAACAACCCATATTGAGGCCCATTGGTTCCTGTCGGCCAGATTTCAGTTTCAGTTCCCAGGGTTACTTTTGTAATTTTCCACCTTTTTAATCCCTAAACCATGTTGTTTTGATTTCATATAGGGGGAATTTAAAGGGTTAGATTAACCTTTTTATTCATTCATCTCAACTTCCCTCAAGAACAGTGCATAGAAACTCTGGCAGAAAGCATAGAGCAGGAGCAAGGGTTGATTTTCTTCTTAGGGATTTTCACTAGGTTTTCTTCTACAGGTATGTGGGAATTCGGCAAGGAGATTGTTCTCCCCTTGCGTCCCCCAGAGCTCTCTCCCGGTTCACTTTCAGTCATAGCTCTGAGATTATGAATTCGAAATTATTGCTATTGTTCTTGGATTATTTCATATGGAATCCCATCCTATGTTAATTGTAGCTATTTTCCACCAGCTTGTAATCAAAATGATGCTTGTTCCATCAATTTAGAAATTCAGCCTTAACTTTTGATAAGTCAGAAATTAGAATCTTTTAAGCTTTGAATTCTTGAAAATTGTTAGCATCTTTCAGAGTTTGGGGCTTCTATAATATTTGTATGTGTTAAAAACTCAGCTACTTGTATGATATTCATATTCAGTCAGAAAGCCTATATACTTTGTATTTTCTCAGAATTGTTAGTTCAACTTCAGTCAAAGTACTAGAATATTCAGTGTTAGTCAGAAATGTCAGTTGATCAGTTTGACTTCAATCTGTTTCTGAGGTGTCAGTGGTGCCTCCCAATTAACAGAATTAGACTCATGATTTATTTTTATTTGGTCCATTAGGTGGGCATGACATTCTAGTTATATAGCTCTGACCAGCCCAGGACCCCAGTTCAGTTATCAATTTGTTCCTTAGACGGTCACAACGCTTCCAGATAAGCAGTTCTGACTAGTCTTAAAACTCAATTTCCAAATCTGGTCCTATAAGATGCTCAGGGAACTCTCTGACAGTATCCATGGGTTAGTACAGTCTTGGGCCCCAGTATCAAGCTATCAGCTTGTCAGTAGTAGCAGTAATAGGATTATCTAGTGGGAGTAGGACTTAGCACCAAAAGGGCCAGGGTTCCAGCTCACTCAGGTTCTAGAACTACGTTGCCACCGTAGGATATATATTTACTTGGCCTTATGGCCCCCACTCTGACAGAGATTCTCACAGTCCATGCCTTTATACCCTGGCAAGGTATATTGGGTCCTATTGGTGGGGTCTATACATCGGACTCCACGTCTAGCTCACGTGGTTATATTTCGGTTAAAGCCTCTCCCACTAGTCAGTACAGTTACACTCAAACTCTTCAGTCTAGATCAATACAGTGCAGTACTTTAGACTTAGGACATGTCTATGGCCATCAGTCAGGGTCACTTTTGAGCCTATCAGTTTTATACCAGTTGTATTAGTTTTCAGCATTTCTGTTGGTCATTTCATGTCGCATCAGTTCAGCTACCAGTTCTATCATGTTATTCATGTTTCTCTCACTTACTCAGTACATTCAAAGTACTGATGCATACTTTTATGCTGTATCATTTCATGATACAGCTACAGGTTCTCAAGCTCAGCACCGCCAGACGCCGCAGTTCAGATTCTCCACCTCAGCAGTTGAAGTGTGAGTCCTCATCATCCGGGGGCATTATTTCTTCCTTTTAGTCATTTATTAGTTTCAATTAGACTTAGAGTTAGCTGGGGGCTTGTCCCAGCAACTCCTCAGTTAGATGGCTTTCAAACAGATATGATTTTTAGATTTATCAGTAGTACTCAAGTGTTTTGAACTTTATGTTTTCAGACTTGTCTTTCATAAATGTTTTTATGATATTATTTAAAAGTTCCGTTGTGTATGTTTACTTAGAATTCTAGTGAATGGTAGATCAGGGGTTGACTTGGGGTCACTTGTGGCTTCAAGTATCGTGTTACATCCAGGGTGTAGACTCGGGGCGTGACAAACTTGGTATCAGAGCGCTAGGTTCAGAGTATCCTTGGAATGTCTAAAAGCCGCATCGAGTAGAGTCCTTTTCATGGGTGTGAAGTGTGCCACACTTATGACGAGGAGGCTATTAGATGTTATTAGGAAAAATCCCTTTTGTTCATATTCTTTATCATGCGTTAAAGTTCAATTCCAGAAATGCCCCTTCTAATTCGTGCTCTATTTCATTTCAGTGAACCATGACTCTTAGAGGCGGTAATGGAAGAAGGGCTGGTCATGCCAACAAATCTGCCCCACCAACCCTGGCAGCTCCTCAAGATGATTCGGTTTCCACCGTAGAGTTTAGAGTGGCCATTTAGTTACTGGCTAAAACCGTGACCAACTAGGTGAATCAACAGGTTGTGTTGGTGAACACGAATGGGTCTGCAGCAACTGCAAGGGTGCGGGACTTCACCCATATGAACCCTTCATCGTTTCAGGGATCTAAAGAGTTTGTAGATGAGGTCAGGAAGATTACCCATGTTATGGGTGTCAACTCTTCCGAGAGTGCTGATCTGGTTGCCTACCAGCTTAAAGGGGTAGAGCAGGTTTGGTATGAGCAGCGGAAGGAGGGGCGGCCGGCGGAAATAGGACTGGTGGAGTGGGAGGAGTTCCACACACCTTTCCTGGATAGGTTTTTCCCTAGGGAGCTAACGGAGGCTAAGATGGCAGAGTTTATGAACTTGCGACAGGGCAACAGGACAAGTGGAGGAGTATGCTCTGGAGTTTACCAGGCTATCAATGTATGCTCCAGAGATAGTAGCTGAGCCAATGGCTCGCATGTTGAAGTTCGTTAATGGGGTATCTAATCTGGTCCTCAAGGAGTGCAGGACTGTGATACTGATCAAGGACATGGACCTTTCTAGCCTAATTGTTTATGCCTAGCAAATTGAGGCTGAAAAGCTGAAGGATATGGAGAGAAAGAACAAGTGGGAAAGAACTGACCATTTAGATTTCGGCCATCAAAGATCTAGCAGTGGTAGCCACCCATAACAGCAACAACAGAGGGCCCCAACACATAGTTCAGCCAGCGCCCCGAACTTTCGATCCCGCCAGGATCAGAGGGGTGGGTCATCTAGCACTCAGTCTCAACCTCACAGTGCAGGGAACAGGTATCCAGTTTGCCCCAAGTGCGGCAAGAATCATCCTGGAGAGTGTCTACAGGGCAGAGAGGGTTGTTTTGGATGTGGACAGCTTGGACACCGACTCAGAGAGTGCTCATCAGCAGGGCGAAGGAGATCATAATCCACTACCTCAAGCTCCAGTGGGCCGACCAGCTCAACAGGCCAACTCATCAGGTATAGATGGCGGTCAGTGCCAAAATCGTTTCTATGCTCTATCTTCTCATTAGGACCAGGAAAGCTCACCTGACGTAGTTACTGGAATGTTATGTCTCTTCCATCTAGACGTATATGCCCTTTTAGATACAAGAGCTACTCTTTCATTTGTGACTCCATATATAGCGGTTCAGTTCAATATAAGTCCAGAGGTCCTCTCAGAACCATTCTCAGTCTCCACCCCAGTTGGCGAGTCAGTTAGAGCCAGCCGGGTATATAGAAATTACCCAGTCTCAGTCCTGAATAAAGTAATTCCAGCTAATCTCTTAGAGCTAGACATGGTCGACTTCAACCTTATTCTCGGCATTGATTGGTTACATTCCTGCTATGCCTCAATTGACTGCAGAACTAGACTTGCCAAGTTTTTCAGTTTTCGAATGAACCAGCGTTAGAATGGTCGAGCAGCAGCTCAGCGCCTAAGGGTAGGTTTATTTCTTACCTTAAGGCCCAGAAACTCATTTTCAAGGGATATCTATACCATCTGGTTGAGGTCAAGAATTCTAACTCTGAGACCCCAGCCATTTAATCAGTTTAGTTGTCAGCTTGTTCCCAGATGTGTTTCCTGAGGATCTTCCCGGAGTTCCCCCTGAATGGGAAATAGACTTCATAATAGATCTCATCCCAGACACTCATCCCATCTCCATCCCTCCTTACAAATGGCTCCAGCTGAGCTTAAGGAGTTGAAGGAGCAGTTAAAGGATCTTCTTGATAAGGGTTTTATTAGACTCAACATCTCTCCCTGGGGTGCTCTAGTGCTATTCATGCATAAGAAAAGATGGTTCCCTCAGAATGTGCATAGATTACTGTCAGCTGAACAAGGTCACAGTTAAGAACAAGTACCCTCTGCCCAGAATTGACGATCTCTTTGACCAACTTCAGGGAGCCAGCTGTTTCTCCAAGATCGATCTCAGGTCAGGGTACCATCAGCTAAGCGTTAGGGAGTGTGACATACCGAAAACAACATTCAGAACTCAGTGTGGTCACTACGAGTTTGTGGTGATGTCATTTGGGTTAACGAACGCCCCAGCAGCCTTCATGGATTTGATGAATAAGGCCTCCAAGCAGTACCTGGATATGTTCGTCATTGTATTTATCGACGACATTCTGGTGTACTCCAGAAATGAGGAAGAGCATGCCAATCACCTAAGGTTAGCATTACAAACCCTCAAAGATCGCCAGTTATTCACCAAGTTCAGCAAGTGTGAGTTCTGGTTGAAGTTTGTGACTTTCTTGGGTCATGTGGTCTCAGGTGAGGGATACAAGTAGATCCTCATAAGATAGCAGCAGTGAAGGATTGGCCTAGACCTACCTCTCCTACTGAAATCAGGAGTTTCTTGGGCTTAGCAGGTTATTACCGACGGTTTGTGGAAGGTTTCTCCTCCATAGCATCTCCTCTGACCAAGCTAACCCAGAAGAAGGTGAAATTCCAGTGGTCGAATGAGTGTGAGAAGAGTTTCCAGGAGTTGAAGACTCGACTCACTACCGCTCCAGTGTTAACCTTGCCGAAAGGATCAAATGGGTTGGTTGTTTATTATGACGCCTCCAGAGTTGGACTCAGTTGCGTTTTGATGCAGTGAGGCAAAGTGATAGCCTACGCCTCTAGAAAACTCAAAATTCATGAGAAGAATTATCCAAATTATGACATGGAGTTGGCAGCAGTGGTATTTGCATTAAAAATATGGAGGCAATACTTGTAATGGGGCTCACGTGAATGTGTTCATAGATCACAAGAGCCTTCAGTACGTGTTCAGCCAGAAGGACCTAAACCTGCGTCAGAGACGGTGGTTGGAGCTGCTAAAGGATTATGACATGAGTGTGTTGTATCACCTAGTAAGGCTAATATGGTGGCCGACGCCCTATGCAGATGGTCTATAGGAAGTGCGGCTCAGATTGAGGAAGACAAGAAGGAGCTAGCGAAAGAAGTTCACAGGCTAGCCCGGTTAGGAGTGCAGTTGGTGGATTCAGCTAAAGGTGGTGTGGTAATGCAAAGAGGGTAAGATTCATCATTGGTAGTTGAAGTCAAATCCAGACAGGATGCGGATCCCATTTTACTTAAGGTTAAGGAAGCAGTCATCAGAAAAAAGATAGAAGCTTTCTCCCAAAGGGGAGATGGGGTGCTCCGTTACCAGGGCAAGTTATGTGTGTCGGATGTTGCTAAGTTGAGACAGCAGATACTGGCCGAGGCACACAGCTCGAGATACTCTATTCACCCTGGTGCTACCGAAATGTACCGCGACTTGCGGGATATTTATTGGTGGAACAACATGAAAAGGGATATCGTTGAATTTGTAACACAGTGCCCAAACTACCAGCAAGTCAAGGTAGAACACCAGAGACCTGGAGGCATGACTCAAGATATCAATATATCCACATGGAAGTGGGAAGAGGTAAATATGACTTCATTTATAGGTCTGCCCTAGACTTGGCGGCAGCATGACTCAATTTGGGTGGTAGTAGATCGAATGACTAAGTCAGCTCACTTCCTCCCAGTTAAAACCATAAAATCAGCTGAGGATTATACTAGACTTTATATTCGGGAGCTAGTCAGACTTCACAGGGTGCCCTTATCCATTATCTTCGACAGAGGTACCCAATTCACCTCTCACTTCTAGAAGTCTTTTCAGAAAGGACTAGGTACCCAAGTCAAGCTCAGCACAGCCTTTCACCCGCAGATCGATGGACAAGCTAATCGGACCATTCAGACCCTAGAATATATGTTAAGAGCATGAGCGATTGATTTTAAGGGTAATTGGGATGACCATTTGCCTCTTATCGAGTTTGCGTACAACAACAACTACCATTCCAACTTCCAGATGGCCCCATTTGAAGCACTGTATGGTAGAAGGTGTAGATCTCCTATTTGGTGGTTTGAAGTTGGTTAAGCTACCCTGATAGGACCAGACTAAGTACATGAGGCAATGCAGAAAGTTCAGCTCATCCGAGAGAGGCTGAAAATAGCTCTGAGTCGTCAGAAATCTTATGCCAATGTGCGGAGAAGAGAATTGGAGTTTGCAGTTGATGACTGGGTATACTTAAAAATTTCACCCATGAAAGGGGTGATGAGGTTTGGAAATAAGGGAAAGCTCAGTCCAAGATATGTGGGACCCTACAGGATTCCGAGGCGGATTGGCAAGGTAGCTTACGAGTTGGAGTAACCTTTAGAGTTAGCAGCTATGCACCTAGTTTTCCACATTTCACTACTGAAAAAGTGCATCGGTGATCCAACTTCAATAGTGTCGTTGGACAATGTGGGCATAAAGGGTAGTCTCACATATGAGGAGGTACCAGTCCAGATCTTTGACCGCCAGGTTTGAATGCTGAGGAATAAGGAGATAGCGTTAGTCAAGGTCCTTTGGAGAAACCAGCAAGTTAAGGGAGCCACATGGGAAGCAGAAGCAGAAATGATGGCTAGATACCCTCACTTGTTCTCTTCCAGTTCAGTTCTAGAATCAGGTACTAAATCCCTTCTCGGTACTATACTTGATTCCGTACTCATCAAGTCTATTTATATTTCCTATGAGCATCCTAGTTGCATCAGCTCTGTTAGTATGGTTAAGTCAGTCTGGAGTCAGTTACTCCTTCAGAAAACAGTTCGTAGTCTCAATTTTTGAAATTGAAGCTCTTTTCCTAGTTTTGGTCTTCATTCGAGGACGAAAGATCCCAAGGGGGAGATATTGTAACACCCTGAAACTTTTCTAGACCAAATTCAGACGTTGCATGAAAAACCACAGGAAACCATAAATTTTTCTGTCTCGGACGACCCCCACAACAGACCATTGGTGGAACCAACGGAACGTTGTAAGTGGTCGTGATTAGTAGCAGCCTTCCTTCGATGGGAAACAACGAGACATAAGATGACCCGTTGTTCCTAACAACGAGTCATCCTGTTGTCCGTTGAATCCCGAGTTCAGAGGTCTACTGGACCTTTCCCTGAGACAACGAGATGTAACAACAGCCCGTTGTTTCTATGAATGAGCCATTGCTACCAACCGTCATTCAGTTCCAGAACCCAACAGTGTGGACCACGAGGGGATACAACAGCACGCTGGTTCTACCAACGAGTTGTTGTTATCACTCGTTGTCCCCGTGCCCTGTTTCTTACTAGTTCCAATGAGAGTATCAATGACTCGTTGTTACTTCCAAAGGACTGTTGTACCTAACATTGGGTCACCCTTGTAAATTTAGTTTCTGAACCCAGAAACCACGGCTGGATTCAACGGGCCGCCATTTTGACCAACAACCCGTCCTGAGGCTCGTTGGTTCTTGTCGGCTAGATTTCAATTTCAGATCCCGAGGTTACTTTTGTAATTTCCTACCTTTCTACTCCCTAAACTGTGTCATTTTGTGTTTGTATAGAGGGAAGTTAAAGGGTTAGAATGACCTTTTTATTCATTCATCTCAACTTCCCTCAAGAACAGTGCGTAGAAACTTTGATAGAAAGCATAGAGCAGGAGCAAAGGTTGATTTTCTTCTCAGTTCTTCTCAAGGATTTTCACTAGGGTTTCTTCTACAGGTATGTGGTAATTCGGCAAGGAGATTGCTCTCCCCTTGCGTCTCCCAGAGCTCTCTCCCGGTTCACTTTCAGTCATAGCCCTAAGATTGTGAATTCGAAATTATTGCTATTGTTCTTGGATTATTTCATGTGGAATCCCAGCCTATGTTAACAGTAGTTATTTCCACCAGCTTGTAATCAAAATGATGCTTGTTCCATCAATTTAGAAATTTAGCCTTAACTTTTGAAAAGTCAGAAATTAGAATCCTGCTTAAGCTTTGAGTTCTTGAAAATTGTTAGCATCTTTCAGAGTTTGGGACTTCTATAATACTTGTATGTGTTAAAAACTCAGTTACTTGTATGATATTCACATTCAGTCAGAAAGCCTATATACTTTGTATTTTATCATAATTATTAGTTCAGCTTCAGTCAA
The DNA here is from genome assembly GCA_035772735.1 of Datura wrightii. Taxonomy (NCBI): domain Eukaryota; kingdom Viridiplantae; phylum Streptophyta; class Magnoliopsida; order Solanales; family Solanaceae; genus Datura; species Datura wrightii. The sequence continues at coordinate 16,157,492 of JASDFA010000010.1, forward strand.
AGTACTAGTACTTTCAGTGTTATTCAGAAATGTCAGCTGATCAGTTTGATTTCAGTCTGTCTCTGAGGTGCCAGTGGTGCCTCTCAGTTAATAGAATCAGACTCAGGAATTATTTTTATTTGGTCCATTAGGCGGTCATGACATTCCAGTTATATAGCTCTGACCAGCCCAGGACCCCAGTTCAGTTATCAATTTGTTCCTTAGACGGTTACGACGCTTCCAAATAAGAAGCTCTGACTAGTCTTAGAACTCAGCTTCCAAATCTGGTCTTATAAGACACTCAGGGAACTCTCTGACAGTATCCCTGGGTCAGTACAGTTTTGGGCCCCAGTATCGAGCTATCCGCTTGTCTGTAGCAGCAGTAATAGGATTATCCAGTGGGAATAGGACTTAGCATCGAAAGGGTCGGGGTTCCAGCACACCCAGGTTCCAGAACTACATTGCCGCCGTAGGATATATATTCACTTGGCCTCATGCCCCCCCCCGACAGTGATCACAGTCCATGCCTTTATACCCTGGAAAGGTATATTGGGTCCTACCGGTGGAGTGTATACATCAGACTCCACGTCTAGTTCACATGGTTATATGTCAGTTAAAGCCTCTCCCACCAGTCAGTATAGTTACTCTCAAACTCTTCAGTCCATATCAATTCAGTGTAGTACTTCAGACTTAGTACATGTCCATGGCCATCAGTCAGGGTCACTTTTGACCCTATCAGTTTTATACTAGTTGTATTAGTTTTCAGCATTTCAGTTGGTCATTTCATGTTGCATCAGTTTAATTACCAGTTCTATCATGTTATTAATGTTTCTCTCACTTACTCAGTACATCCAAAGTACTGATGCATACTTTTATATTGTATTGTTTCATGATACAACTGCAGGTTCTCAGACTCAGCACCTCTAGATGTCGCAGTTCAGATTCTCCACCTCAACAGTTGAAGTGTGAGTCCTCATCATCCGGGGGAATTATTTCTTCCTTGCAGTCATTTATTAGTTTCAATAAGACTTAGAGTTAGCTGGGGGATTGTCCCAGCAACTCCTCAGTTAGATGGCTTTCAGACAGACATGATTTTCAGATTTATCAATAGTACTCAAGGGTTTCGAACTTTATGTTTTCAGACTTGTCTGTCATAAATGTTTTTATGATATTATTTAAAAGTTCTGTTGTGCATGTTTACTCAGAATGCTAGTGAATGTTAGATCAGGGGTTGACTTGGGGTCACTTGCGGCTTCAAGTACCGTGTTATGTCCATGGTGTAGACTCGGGGCTTGACAGAGATGAACCTTTTCCTCAACATTTCCTCGAGAGTCTGAATTGTCCGCTTAGCTTGACCATCCGTTTGTGGGTGAAATGTTGTGTTGAGCTTAACTTGAGTACCCAGTCCCTTTTGAAATGACCTCCTGAACTAAGAGGTAAATTGAGTACCTCTGTCTGATATGATGGAAAAGGGCACCATGCAATCGCACAAGCTCCCGAATATATAGTTTGGCATAATCCTCCGCCGAATCCGTGGTTTTGATAGGTAGAAAATGAGCGGCCTTGGTCAACCTGTCCATAACAACCCAAATGGAGTCATATTGTCGGCGAGTGCGAGGCAAACCTGTTATGAAGTCCATATTGATTTCTTCCCATTTCCAAGTAGGGATACCGATATCCTGAAGCACCCTTCCCGGGCTTTGATGCTCAACCTTTACTTGATGACAATTTGGGTACTTAGCTACAAATTCTGTGATGTCCTTCTTCATTTCATTCCACCAATAGACTTCTCGTAAGTCACAGTACACCTTGGTGGCACTTGGATAGATTGAATACCTAGATCCATGAGTCTCATGCAACATCTAGCTCCTCAAATCATCAACATCCGAAATAAATAAGCGACCCTGGTATCGAAGCACACCATCTCCCCCTTTGGATAAGACCTCTACCTTCTATTTTCAACGACTTCCTTTAACTTTACCAAAATAGGGTCTTTGTCTTGTCTAGCTTTTACATCCATCACCAAGGTTGATTCTGATCCGTTCTGAACTATAATACCGCCATCGGTCGAGTCAACCAACCGAACTCCCAACCTTGTGAGTCGATGCACATCCTTCGCCAGCTCCTTCTTTCCCTCTCCTACATAGGACAGACACTCCATAGAGAGTCTACTAAGTGCGTCTGCTACTACATTAGCCTTTCCCGGGTGGTAGAGGACGTTCATGTCATAGTCCTTTTAGTAGTTCTAACCACCTCATTTGCCGAAGATTGATATCCTTATGGATTAACACATATTGTAAGCTCTTATGGTCTGTAAACACATCCACAAGGACCCCGTACAAGTAGTGTCTCCATACTTTCAAGGCGAATACCACCGCAGCCAACTCAAGGTCATGGGTCGGGTAATTCTTCTCATGAACTTTCAGCTATCTAGAAGCATAAGCTATAACTCATCCATGCTGCATCACAATACACCACAAACCCATGGGTACCCTCGGGTAGAGTTAACATCGGTGCTGAAGTAAGCCGAGTCTTCAAATCCTAGAAGCTCCTCTCACAAGCCTCTAACTATTCGAACTTCACCTTCTTTTGGGTCAATTTGGTCAAGGGTGCTGCAATAGATGAGAAACCTTCAAATAATCTCCGACAGTAGCCAGCCAAACCCAAGAAGCTCCGAAAATGCTTCTAGGTACTCACACACTACCGGAACTGACTGGATAGTCGAGATCTCGGACTCAACATCCTTAACCCTAACTAGATGATACAAACAACCCTTGGAAATCATCTTCCTGGCCTTAAGATAGGAAATAAAATGACCTACAGGCACGACCAAACTACCCTTCCACTCCAAGACTGACTCACCCAGAAATCAGAACTCCACCGCACGGGTTCTACAATTAACAAAATTATAACACTCATACAACCAATCCATGCTGAGAATAATATCAAAGTCAGTCATGGCTAACTCTACAAGGTTCGCGGAGGTGACTTTATGCAATACTGAGATCGGGAAACTTCTATACACCAGCCTAGCTATAATTAAATCACCAATGGGAGTAGAGACTGAGAATGGTTCTGACAAAATTTCATGACTGACTCCAAAGCTACTAGAAATATAAGGTGTCACAAAAGACAAGGTATCCCTTGAATCTAACAAAGCATAAGCATCAAAGTGAAACACTCATAACATACTAGTAACCACATCCGGTGAAGTCTTCTGCTCCTGACTGGTCGCAAGGGCATTGAACCTGTTCAGGCGTTGATCGCCAGCTAAACTAGTCAAAGCGCCCTGATGGGAGGGACGTGCTACTGGAACAGCTGAACTAGCAGCTGGTATTCGGGCTCTGCCGCCCCATGATCTGGTCGAAGGGCAATCCTTGAGTTTGTGTCTGGGCTTGCCACACTCGAAATAAGCGTCTGAGCCGACACCTCCCTAAGTGGTTCTTGCCGCACCTTGCACAGGTTGGGAAGATGCGCTCTATCTGCATGCTACCCTGGCCCCTCGAATCTGCAACCCTGCTTCTCTGATCACCTCGTAGTCTAGATGGTGCACAAGCTAATGATGGTGCTGGGGCAAAAGACCTGTGATGAGTCAACTGGAGATGTATGCCCCCCAATCTAGGTTGAGAAGTCCCATAATTATCTGTCCTGACCCTCTTGGCCTCCCTCTACCTCCGATACACTACCTCCATCTACTGGGCGTGTAACACTATGTGGGGAAAATCCATGTCCTGATGCAGCATGGCTCCTACAGTCCTTATCCAGGTAGTCCGCCACTCCATGTACAAATCGGCTCACTCGAGCCCTCTGGTCTGCCACTAACTCTGGTGCATACATTGATAAGCGGGTGAACTCCAGAGTGTACTCCTGAACCGACATGTCCCCCTGCTTCAGATTTATAAACTCGGTCTCCTTCAGTTCCCTCATCTCATGAGGAAACAATTGATCTAGGAAGGCGCCATGAAACTGTTCCCAACTGATAGGGCCTACTCCCACTGCCCTACTATCTTTCCACTGTTTAAACCAGATATGCGCAACCCCTTTCAGCTGATAAGAGGCCAAGTCAATGCACTCCTTATTCGCCACCCCCATGACCTGGGTGATCTTTAGAATCTCATCAATGAATTCATGCGGGTCCTTATCTACTCTTGACCCAAGGAACTCTGGCAAATTCATTCTCAGAAAATCTCTGCCTCTAGCCGTCGCCGCATTCCCATTCTGAGGGAGATGTGCCACTGCCTGTTGATTGACCTGAGCAATCAAAGCCTGTGCTAGCATCTGTATGGGATCCCTAAATTCAGCGTGGGCAGCAGGCTCTGGTGCATGCTCCTCATGGGCTGGTGGGGCATGATGGTGCCCCTCTCCGTTTCCATTCTCGTGTTCATTTCCATTTCTCCTTCCATTTACTCGACGTGGAGGCATGATTCTGCAAACGTGTATAGCATGAGTTAGAAGGATAGATAGGGATTTCATCACACGACATGAGATCATGAAAGAAGGGAACATTTCCTAAATGTTTCGTAGCCTCTTCGTCATAGTGTGGCGTGCTTCACACTCATAAAAAAGACTCTACTTAAAGAGGCTTTCAAAAACCCTAGGACACTTCAAACCTATGACTCTGATACTAGTTTGTCATGATCCGATCGTAGACCTGGGTCGCAACACGGGACAAGGAGCCCGGAGAGACCCCAAGTCGACCCATGGCGTGAGCATGCATCTAACTCAATAAATAAAGAGTAATACTCAACGTAATAACATAAAGGAAGCATAAAACAAGACCTAATATAGGAAGCAAAGCGTACTTCATATATAACAGCTGAATACTACATATACTCTAAAAGCCTCTAATATATCAGATGGGTTGATAGGTGTCACGCCCCACCTTGGGAGGCATGACTGGCACCTGGTGCCCTACTAAGACCTGAACTGCTGAGCTGACTGAGCCTAAGCACCTCTGGTGCAGGGCTGACTCTAACTCTGGAATCAAGAAAACGACGGGCTATATAGCGGCTGTAAATACAACCCCGAACGAGAAGGCCTATAGCCACCTGTGAAAATAAACAGCTAACCAAAGATAAAAAAATCATAGGGAGTTCTATGTGGGCCGACAAGGCCGCCAATCAACAGCTAAACAGGGCCCCACGCGGCCAACACGCATCATCTAAAGCACATCCCACCCCACACGGCTGATATCATCTAACCATAGGGAAGTAACACAATCTGCAAGCCTCTAGGAGTAATAGATGATCGGGACAGGGCCCGACCTACTTATACTATACAAACAAAAGGAATAAACCTCTATAACACTAGCCCCAGAAGAAGGGAGCTGACAGTTCTGTACGGCTGACTGGAACTACGACGGACCTGCTCCTCGTCTATCTGTACCTGTAGGCAGTAATGCAGCGCCCCAGGAAGGGCGTCAGTACAACACGTACCAAATATGTAAGGCAATAGATAAGCTGAATAGGACTAGTAGTAAATAAAAAGAAGAGCCGAAAGATTAACTTGTACGCCTGCTGATTCATAATCTGCAACTAACTGACACTACATGTACATAAGCAAACACTGCATACTTACACATTTATACACTACAGCTAGCAGACAAGAATTCATACAAGAACCCCACCTGGCCCCCATAAGCCGGGAAGTACAATCAGCATAGATTAACTCGTTCAGGCCCCCATAAGTCCTGTCGAGCACATCTCAATCTATATACCCCTACTTAGGTGTCTACAACTCTACTGATACTGTAGCCAACCTATCAGTCCATTGGGTCTATAACTGGGCCCGCTTGGCCCCTGAATTGGAGTTGTGTCTGAGTCCAGAGGACTCCTGATATCTACACCCTGAGGGTAAACGCTCGGCGGGGGTGTGTATAAAGCCAACCACGGCAATATGAGGATCTGGATCCCCATCTTCGTCCCTTGTGGACGGCATTCCATTCCATACAGCGACGTATCCTCGCCCTTGGCGAGTGAGTCGACACAGCTATTAACCCTGGGGCGGTCATGGAAGGCTTCTAACTGAGGGCAACCCCAACCTAGGTGCTATACTGACACATGAATCTCTCTGTATAAATAGAGCGTGTCTGGCCTTCTGGGCCTAACGCTAATGCTACTCACTTCTGGGATAATCTGTATGGCTATCTGCAGGCACGCCATGTGCCCGTACTTGATTAGAGGATCCTTATAGTGATCATGATCTATAATAGTCTGGGTTGAATAGAGCGAGGTCTGAAGTGGCCATGCAATACTCTGAATGTCCTACTCGGACATCTATAACTCATGAATAACTCTGGGGTTGCGAATAGCTAACTACTTTATTCTTCTAATTAAACAACTATAGGGCTGAGCTCGGTTAAACTTGCTTCTACGCGATCGGCACCCTAGTCCTTCATAGGGAGCTTACCGATCTCCTTAACTTGTGGCTAACACTGTACTAGTAGAGTACTACTCACTCCTTAAAGCCTTATCTGGATCCACTCGGATCTGTATTACTGTTCTGGGCAATTCCCAATCTTATAGGCAATTCTATATAGACTGGCCCTCTTTTGGCACTCTGTACCTGAATACCTTACAAGAACCGGCTAGGGTGCTGGCCCGTCACTGACTACTAATGTGGACCCCTCCTTGGGGTACCCACGGGTTTATCTGACTCGGACGACTGGGCTGGCTTGCTGGCGTCCTACATGATAACTGTTAGGTTGACTAAGACTGATAATCACTGATAAGGCTAAAGGGATGGAAAACGATCACTCAATACACTGGACAACCCTGGTGTCACCAACTCTAGAATATACCTATTTTGTCTCTATTTATGGTTTTGAAACGTGCCATAACGTCAATGACCTCTACGGATGCTTTCCTGCCAATACAGGCGCCAACTGGTCGTTAGACTGCCTAACTGCGCCCATACTATTTAACCAACTGATTTAGGCCAATAACTCTTACGAGCTTCTGAAGTCTAGGCCTGGCAACAAACATATAAGTCTACCATCACAATAAACTGAGAACTAAAATAGTTTCTATGGCGTCCACAACGCGAATCACATTTAACCTGCTCCCTTGCAGCGAGGGGTCCTGCAGTACGATCTGTATATGTTTTCTAGCAGCTAACCAGAATTTATGTAACTGTAATCTCTATTACCAGCTACTCGCAACATATCTGATATTTATATATGTATATCAATAACAACTAATTACAACATATCGAATTACAATCTAATGGTAGAAACCGTCCGCAGTATCTGAGATCGTTATTTCTATTTGAGAACATAAGTTGTAACACTGTACGACAAGGATACTTGCCGAAAGTTAAGCCTTACATACCTCGTTCGCCGTTTTATGACTCACTGATGAGTATCAGCTCGTGTTCAACTGTAATCATATTAATGGAAGAATAGGGCCAACTTCGTTACTGAATTCGAAGAAAACAATAACTTATATATATATATATATATATATATATATATATATATATTGACTACACTTCATCGAAAAACGATCAAAAACTCATAATTTCTCAGGAATTTAGAAGGGAGAAATACTTACTTTAAGCCTGTCATCATATTGACACTAGTTTGAAGCAATTTCACCAACTCTGGCTCAGCGGGACAATGATTTGTCGGGCGTATTTTACGAAAATAACTCAGCAGCGATGCTCTCTGCAGCCTTAAACTTCACTACTCAGAGTTAATTTAGATTTGGACAGCGTTTAGCGGCGTAATCGGATGATTTCCCAATGTTCTCCTTCGTTCTTACCTCTGCTGGCCGAGGATAAATGAAAAATAATCTAACTTCTAAGTGTGAGGCCTTTATATACTTGAGGTAGCAGACAAGGCAATGTGGCACACTGCCCAACACGCCGATTCTGCTCTGTGCCACGTTGGCTAACGCGGAGGAGCAGCTCCGTGCCACTTTGCCTCTCTGGGCAGCTTGGTTCGACCTCCTCTCGCGAAATCCCGACTTGGCACTCGTTCAGCCTTTCCCCGAGCCCTTTCCTCATACGTATGGCACTCTAAATCTCTCAACCAACATATGAATAGGCCGACTAAACATTAGAAACTTACGGGGTGTAACAATAGGACAACACCCCCAACTAACCCGACAAATCTAGAAAACTGAACATACTAGAGAAATCTGATAAGCACGGTCTTCGGGAGATAAGGACTCACCACAAGCGTAGGATGCCAACTCAAAAAGGCTGACTAAGAACGAGGCTGAGTCTGAGAGCCAGGGCCTGTATCAAGAAATCATATAACATAGAGTATGCGGTCAGTACGTGAAATGTACCAAGTATGCAAGACAAATAAAACGGACATTTAAAATACATAAAAGTGTGTAAGAGTAGGACAACATGCTCATAACATAAATATCATAGTGTAATATAAGGCTCAAGGTTTTCAATGTATTCGTAAAATTAACCATAGAATAATCATAAGAGAAGAACTTTATTTAACATGACATGATCCAAAACCATATGAACATAACCATGCATAAATAATGAGGAACAATGGGAGATTCTCATAACCGACATACCCCATATGAGCACACATGGAGCCCAACCTGTAAATCCCTAGTCGGGAGGGTGTTCGTATCTTGCCAAGGGTAGATCATGAAGGGCGTGATATCACACATGAAAGTCCCATTTGGGCAAAAGGGGACAGTTTGAAGGGAGGTCCCATCATGTCCTATGGTGGCACGTAGTTTTGAAATTTGGGGCAAAAACCTGGGCCCCGAACCTACTCCGTGTTAAATACTACTCCTAAAACATATGTAGTGCTCATAGGATAATATACATGACATTCATGGGCTAGTTAAATCATGATAATCATAAGTATGCTTGTAAATCGTGAACTAGCCGTGAGAGCAAGGCTCGTGAGTCAGCCAAAATCATAAATCATAAATCATGAGGTTCATGCATACTTGTAAATCATGTATATGCTTTTTAAATCATAAATTCATAATGGGCATTTGAATAAATCCATATCATAACTCATAAATCATGATGGGTTTAAGAACATCAGAATAAAGGTAAGAATCATAACTCGATTCATCATAGAACATACATAATTAGACATAATTTAATAGAAATTGAAATTAATAAATTTATAATTGAATTAGTGGTAAAATTTAATCATGATTCATAAAGTATGATGTAGAACATGAGAAGTAGTAACCCATCGATAGTTCATTAGAATTTCGTAAGATTTAGGATAAAACCCCATAAGATTTTTAAACAAAACATCATGAATTAGGAGAGATTGGACATGGGTGTGAATGAAAAAACCCACTCATAATTCTACATACCTAATTGAAGCTGATTCTTACACTTCCTTGATTGCCCAAGAAGAATTTGAGAAGAATTGGAAGGGCTAAGGCTTGAACTCCTCTCTAACTCTCTAACTTGCATGCATGGGTTTTGAATAACTTAGAATGACTTAATCTATCTTAATACACTCTGAAAATAACTTAAAATGACATAGTATAGGACCTCAGAGCATGTGAATGACGAGAATACCCTTAATAATTTTGCAGGAAATAAATGCTCGTCAGTCCCCACGAGGGACCTAACGAGTTGTTGCCACCTTGCACGATTCGTCACCTTAGTCATTAGGTACACTGCCAAATTTCACCTAGAACTCGTAATGGGCCATCCCACGAGTCATTACTGGTGACCACGACTCGTAGTCACCATCCATTGTTCCCACTGCCTCAACCCCAATCTTTATCTTCCTGATGACCCCGATCCACTCAACGAATTGTGGTGTCTGACCACGATTCGTGGGGTCTATCGGTTAGGTGCACTGCCTTCAACTTTTCCCCCTTCTTAATTCCCTTGGCCACGGCTGACATAACGAGTCATAGGGCCTGACCACAAAGATTTCATAAGATATAATACCTGAACCGTATAGGCATGTATGATTATCCAAACATGTTTCTCACCTCAAACCTGAATCATGTTGGTATATCATGTATCACACCTGTATAGCTGTACCTTTCTGTCTTTGTAGCCATATGTATATTAAACCATACTCGTACCATCTCTATCTCACAATCATACAATCCATATATACCGGGCACACGCCTCCGTCACATTACTGTACAGACATGCTAGAGGGTCTTATGCATTCCCTTCCAGTCATGAGCTACAAGGGACTTTAGAAAATCCATGTACTATACACCCAGCCATATGAAACATTCATCATACATGTTTGTATGCTCATATTCATACACCTAGCTGTATGGTCTTTTAGCCATACCTGTTTGTGTTATACTTTAATATTTGGGAAAATTGACTCCCTCGATATGTGTTGATGACTTCTTGTGTGTACTTGAATTAGTTAATCTGTATTTGCAATTGAAAGCTTGTTTTAATGGGGTTTGTAAGTTACGGAAGGTAGAATGATGGGTTTAACAAAAGGTAGTGAATTACCGTGAGACATTGAGTAGACTTTACTATTTAATGTACCTCACTAAGAAAGGTTAGAAAATCCTGTAGATAAATAAATAGGTTAATAAGGGTAGAAACAGACTTGGTCAATAATAGTGAAATGGTAAGAGAGATACTCATGCCACAAAGTTATGTAAAGGAAAAAATAGAACTGAACCAGGAGAAATCGATTACGACTGGATAGGATAGCACTGTAGCGGACACATTGTAGCGACTGCAGGACTATTGTAGCATCTTGAATCTTCGCTGCAGTGGGAATAAAGAGAGGCAGGTTGAAGGATTAATTAATGGCTAGAATCATAGGGTAATTGCATGAACCTAGATGAGATGTAAGAGACGATAATGTAGTTATTAAACTTAGTGGGTTGTTGCATAAGTGGAATAATTGTTGAATTTAGTAACATTGATTGTATGTTTATTATTATGCTATTATGTTAACTAACTTTAGTCAGCCAATGTTACCTAATGGTACCTGTGGTATGCTGATACTACCATGCTACGCCTTTTGGTGTAGGTTATGGCAGGTTTCAGTTTCTTAATTGACCCGGTGTATTCAACATCTGGTTTTGTGATCTTCTCCTCAGACGAAGTTGTTTCATTTGTTTTGTCATGTATTCTATTAGAGCTTTTGTACCTATCTAGACTAGATCTTGGGAGAGTCATGGTTTTTGGGAAGATTGTATTATTATTTTGAATTACTATTGAATTGTGTAAATTAATGAGAAACTTGGGTATTTTATGCAACATTCCGCAAAAGTTCTCCTATCAAGTAGAGTCGATGTAGGTGCATGCATGATACACCTATTTGGGGTCATGATAGAGAGATTCAAATCTCTGCTTAGAGATTGCTTGCACCACTAGCAGACCAATGAGGTACTAGCGCATACACTTGTGGAAAGTCTTGAACCCACTCAACAAAATATGCTAGATTCTACAGCAGGGGGTCAAGCTTTAAAGAAAACATATGAGGAGTTATACACTCTGTTGAACAGGATTACATAGGGAAATCAAGAGTGGTACAGCGATGCATCAAGGAGCGTAGTCAGAAAAACTGTTAGGGTGTTAAAAGTTGACAGTGTGAATGCATTGGTAACACAATTGGCTTCTTTTTAAAATCAGATGATGACACAGTTCAGCAGGCTAAACTTTGGCTCAACCACAAGCACAGGTACATATAGTACAACTAGCTCAAAATAGCTGTGAAATATGTAGAAGCAGTGTCATTTGGTAGACTCGTGCACAAAAAATCCAAAGTTAGTGAACTTTGTAGGTAATATGCAGACAGATAACCAGAATTATGGAAACACCTACAATCAGAACTGGCAGAATCATCCCTACTTCTCATGGGGTGGAAATTAGGGGCAAAGTCACAATTGTAGCAGCCTCAACAACAACGACATCAGCAAAATTAGTCTGCTACCCAATCAAGCAACATAGAGGAGATGTTGAAGAAAATTATGTATAACCAAGCACAAATGGCAGTTAACCTAAAAAATTAGTAGTTAGCCACAAGAACCTTAAAGAAGTAGATGGGGCAGTTAGATGTGGCTTAGAGTACCAGGCTTCAAGGGGGTCTACTAAGTGACATCGATCCAAATCTAAGGTAGGTAATGGTGATTAGTCTGAGGAGTGGGTGAGAGTTTGATGATGCACTGATAAAATAGAAGAACAATGAGGTACAAGTTGAGTTGACTAAACCAGACCCATGTGCTAATAAGGGTAAGGCCATGGTAGCTGCAAATATTATTGCATAATCAACAAAGTAGCCAGTGAAGAGACTTCCACCACCATTCCCTTAAAGGCTCCAAAAAAGCAAGAAGAATGCATGCTTCAAAAAGTTCTTTGACATTTTCAAAGAACTCCACATAAACCTTACTCCAATTGATATTTTACAAGGAATGCCCAAGTATGCTAAGTACTTGAAAGAAGTGGTGTCAAAAAAGAAGAGGCTTGTTGATATGGAGACTGTAGCACTCACTTAAGAGTGTAGCTCAAGGGTAATGATCAAGCTTCCTGAAAGCTCAAAGACCTAAGGAGTTTCACCCCCGCAATACAAACTGGTGGAAGTGAACTGATAGAGGCTCTCTGTGATCTAGTGGCGAGTGTGAACTTGATGCCTCTATCTTTATTTAGCACTCTTGGTTTGGGAAAACCAAGGCCTTCCAGAGTGGTGTTGCAGCTTGTTGACCTAACAAAAGTAGTTTTGAGGGGATCATTGAGGACATACTCATAAAAGTTGGTAAATTCATAATCCCTGATGTTATTGTGTCGATCATACTGTCCATTCTTGGAAACTGGCAAAGCACTAATTGATTTCAGAGATGGCAACCTTAAAATAATAGTAAAAAATGAGAAGGAAAATGTCAAAGTGTACAAAGCACTCGACACCTTAGCACACTACATAGATCTATGTATGATCATTGCGATAAAAGAAGATGAGTTAGGGTGGATGAGTGCAAGCTGACAAGAATTTGAAGGCTCTCATAAAAAGGCCTAAGGCTGATACATAAGTAATTACTAAGCTAGAGAAGGCTGATGTAGAAGTAATTCCTAAGCTGGAGAGGGAACATGAGCTTGTGTCTGAATGACTGCAATGTAATCTTGGTTGGGATGTGGTAGTTAAAAAGAGGAAAAGTGCTGATGTTGTTCCCTCTAGAGTTAAGAAAAGAAGAAAATTGAGAGGGAGAGGGAGAAAGAAATTGAGTACATCCTGAGGAGATGAAATTTACGTCGTGCTATGATGTTAAATCAAGCGTTGCTTGGGAGGCAACCCAAGTTGTATCACAGGTATAAACTTTTCTCTTATTTTTTTCTATTTGTTTAATATCAACCGTTGTGTTTTTTTTTTGTTTTTTAGTTCAGATTGAGGCGAAGTCTGAGTACCCATAGAGGAAAGCTAAGGAGCATGATGAAGCATGAGTGTGGGGTCATTGATCCTTGTGATCAAATAATGGAGTCGAACATGCTGCTAGCTAGGCCTAGAGGCCTCAGGAAGTATCCCTACCTCTTGTTTTGACTTTACTTAATGCTTTGGGGATATAAAAAATTTCTAAGTATGGGGTGAGGTAGTTCAAAAATTTTTGATTTTGTGAGAGTGAAGTATGTGCTTAGTCTGAAGTTGTTTTATTTGAAAGTTTGAGTAGGCACACTACATCCACCCCTTGGTTTTTCAGTTCGGTTCTTTTCCGAGGGGAGGGGCCTTAGAACTGAGAATAAATTTTGTTTGTTTGTAAAAATTTTTTGTTGAATCATAGTAGGGATCCTTTCTCGGAGATAGATGGATGAAGAATGACTTGAGGGAAAATTAGTCATTAGGATTTTTTTAGAACCCTTAATTTGTTGAATGCTAGGTGCTTTTGTTAAGTGCTGCACATGACTAAATGATTCAAGTGAATTAGAAGCATGTTTTGTAAATTGAATAACTTTGTAGAGACAGCTAGGCTCATGAATTTGACTTGTGAATGATTTGTGCTTAATTGTGAACTTATGTGGTTAACGTAATTGAGAATCTATATGAATCCATCTTGAGTTGAACAAGTGCCATGCGTGTGAGGTCTTTGTGTATTCCATGCTGGCATGTGATGTCCAAAACTTGCCTAGTGTTTTTGCAAAGTGAAATAAGGGATGTTAAATGTAGGAAATGACATAGTCACTTCTTTGATTAAACATGTTATTATACTTTGCTTGACCTACCTATATGACCCTAGTTAGCCCATTGATCCTTTAGCCTATTCTTTGATAGCATACAAGCAGCTTAATGCTTTTTCTTTCAATGGACCTTGAATTTGATCCAAAACTCCTAAGATCTCAAGTTAATAATTGATGAGAGTTACAAGGAGTAAGCATTGAAAAAATGGTGATAGTTGGGTGTGGAAATATGAAGAAAAGATTAAGTTTGCAATTGTTTACAAATGCATATATTGTTGGTATGGAGTAGAGAAAGAACAAAAAGAATTGAAAAAGTTTGTACCACTTGAATACTTTTAATACCCCAAAAGTCCCTAAGATTAGACCCGAGGGTTGAGCAGAGGAAGCAGGAAGAAATATGCATAAGCCACTGAACGACTCGTCAGCTCACCTAATGAATAATGAAATGGCTCGTGATGAGAAGTTAGGTCAGTAAGGAGTCGTGGTCAGGGGTTCATCACAGATGGTATAACGATTCATGGTGTCACTTCATGACTTGTCAAGTGGATCATGGTAAGGATGGCTAAGTTGGAGGTTGAAATTCCAGTAAAGGTAACGAGTGGGACCCATGAGTTGTCACTCCACCTACCGACTCGTGATGTCCCTCGTTGGGACTTGTAGAGTTAATTTTTCCTGCAAAAGTAGTAAGGGTGTTTTCATAATTTCTAAGCTTCTAAGCCCTAACTACGTCGTTTTAAGCTCTGCTATGAGTTTGAAGAGGTTTAGCCTATTCTAATCCCTTTCCCTTCCCATGCATGCAAGACTAAGGCCTTCCATTGGAGATCAAGCTTAGAAATTCTTCAAGTCCTTCCCCAAATCTCTTGGGTTTTCAAGGAAGGGTGTAGATTCAGCTTACCCAGGTATGTAGGGCCATGAATGAGAGTTTCCTCTCACTCTCATGCCCAAAATTCTCCTCAAGTTCATGATTTCAAGTGTATGATCTTGTGGGGTTTTAACTCAAGTTTATAAAATTACCTATACTTTATTCATGGGTCAATTCTCTTCATGCTTCAAATGATGATTTAAGATTCGTGGGCAGATTTTATGTACAAATTGATTATAAATTCATGATTTCAAATTTTAGAAGAATTATGCTGTAATACCCCGAGAAGGCCTAAGAATAGACCAGGGAGTGTAATTGGAAAACTGCAGAAAAACTGGCAAATACCATAGGACAGACCACAGAACGACTCGTGGTATCAAACCACGAGTCGTTGAATGCTGTTGTTGGTCAGGGAAAGGTTGGTGGCAGTGGAGGCAACGAGAGGTATGACGACCCGTTGTGGGATACAACGGGCCATCCTTTGCAATCGTGGTTAGGGTAGGCTGGGCGATAAGGTAAACAACGGGAGACCCAACGACCCGTTGGAGAAACCACGAGTAGTTGGTTGTGGTCGTCGTTGGAGGTTAAGAATTTCGAGTGTAGGTAACGGGTTGAGACAACGATTCATTGGAAGGAACCACGAGTCGTGGTAAGGCTCGTGGTAAGTGGGTTCAGATTTTATGATGAGCAAACAATGGACGGTGTAACAGATCGTGGTTTCAGAGGACGTGTCGTCCTGTCCATCTGTTGGTTAGTTCCGAGAGAAGACATTCAGCAGCCCATTCAATGCAGGGACATGACGGGTCGTTAGTGGTTCCCACGACCCGTTGTTACCACTCGTGGGTTCCATCCGGCCAGTTTTCAGGGCAGGTTCATTAAGGGAATTTTTGACTTTTCACAATATAAGGCCCTAAACTACGTCATTTTGGCTTGGGAAAGCTGGGTTTTTAAGAGAATGACCTATTCTAAACTCTCATTCATGCATGCAAGAACTTTGAGAGGTAATTTAAGGGGAATTTCAAGGTTTTCACCTCAATTCCTTCAATTTCATTCTTAGGCTTTTAAGGAGGGTTAGGAGTTGATAATCCCAGGTATGTAAGTCTTTAATGGGTGGATTCTTCCACACCCATGCTCCTTCTCTATTAATTACTCAAATTTTATTTAAAGACTCATGGGATTTTATATTCGGTTGTTTAAAAATTTAATGATTTAATTATGGGTCTTGTGATTTTGAAACCCTGTCATTATCTACTGATTCTGATCATCTTTTGAGTTCTAAATTGATTTTAATATGGCTGATTTCGAATTTCTAATCTATTAAGCTTGATTATGCATGTCCCATGATAAATCGATTTATTATCCATTGATCCATTGATGTTTTGATGAGCCCAACATGTATATTGAATTAAATCATGAATATATTATGTTATCTATTATGATCTTATGGAAACTTAAACTATATTCATGATCTACAAGTATGTACGTATTCTATTAAGCGTGAATTATGTTTTTGGCCAACTCACGGGCCTCAAGTTATGGCTAGTTCACGTATGTTCAAGCATGTTTACGATTATCATGATTTAACTAGCCCATGAACTCATGTATGTATTATTATGAGCACTATGTACGTTTTGGGAGTGGTATCGACTATCGAGTAGGTTCGGTGCTTAGGTTAAGCCCCGGATCTCATGAACTACGTGCCACCGTAGTTATGTTGGTAACCATTCATGTTTGTCCCTGGCCCAAACATCCCTTTTTCATGTGTGATCATTCCCTTCATGGTTCCTACCCTTGGAAAGATACGAACACCCTCCGGACTAGGGTTACAAGTCGGGCTTTATGTGTGCTCATATGGGGTATGTCGGTTAAGAGAATCTCCCACTGTTCCTCATGATTTATGCATGTTTATGACTATGTATATGGGCTCAAGTTATGTTCTGTATAAGTTTTTCTCTTATGACTTGATTACGATTGTATTATGAATGATTCGAAAACCTTGAGCCTTACGTTATATTACAATAAATATGTTATGAGCATGTTGTCCTACTCTTATGAACATTTATGAGTTTTATACATGTTTTAAATGTCTGTTTCACTTACCTTGCATACTCAGTACACTCCATGTACTGACCGCATACTTTCTATGTTGATAATACAGGTCCCAGTTCTCAGGCGCATCCTCACCCGTACATAGATTTAGACTTGCTCTTTGTGTATTTGGTGAGTCCTCATGTTCTAATGGCTATATGTTCACACTCTATGTTATTCCTTCAATTTCTGGATGTTGGATTAGTTGGGGAGTTGTCCCATCAATCCGCCTTTCATGCTTAGAGGCTTATCAGACTAAAAAGTTGTATTTTGCTATCTTGTATAAGTATTGTACTGTTTTCTCTGATGTTATGTTATGGTTATGTTCTCTATGCTAAGTCTTCCTCTCATGTGATCGAATTAGATGTATGCTCATGCAATGGGTCGACCTGGGGTCTCTCGGGGCTCCTTGTCCCATGTCTATGATCCGGGTGTACGTTTGGATCTTGACAAACTTGGTATCAGAGCCATAAGTTTGAAGTGTCCTAGGGAGTCTGAAAGCCACGTTAAGTAAAGTCTTTTTCATGGGTTTGAAGCGCGCCACACTTATGACGAAGAGGCTACTAGGCGTTTAGGAAATGTTCCCTCCTTTTATAATCTATGTCGTGCGATGAACATCCTTTACTCCTCTAATTCCTGCTATTCGCATTTGTAGAATCATGCCTCCATGCCGAGTAAATGCAGGAGGAACGGTAATGGTGATGATCATGAGGGTGCCCATGATGGAGAGCATCAACCAGCTCCACCCGTTCATGAGGAGCACATACCAGAGCCAACTGCCTACTCGGAGTTTAGGGTGGCGATTCAGATGTTGGCACAGGCCATGACAGCTCAGGTACAGAATTAGACTGTGGCACATTATCCATAAAATGGGAATGCAGCAGCTGTAGAGTGAGGGACTTTTTGAGGATGAGCCCTCCGAAGTTCACAGGGTCAAAGATAGACAAGGACCCACATGACTTTATTGAGAAAATTCTGAAGATCACCCAGGTTATGGGGGTGAATAATGGGGAATGTGTTGATTTGACCTCCTATCAGCTCAAAGGGGTAGCACATATATGGTTCAAGCAATGGAAAGGTTCTAGGACAGCAGGTGCAGGCTTGATAGGTTGGGATGAGTTCCACAACGCGTTCATGGATCGATTCTTCCCTCGGGAGATGAGGGAGCTCAAGGCGGCTGAGTTTGTGAATTTGTAGCAGGGAAACATATCAGTCTAGGAGTATGCTTTGGAGTTCACTCGGCTATCTAAATATGCTTCGGAGTTGTTGGCGGATCAGCGGGCTCGGGTGAGCCACTTTGTGCATGGAGTAGCAGATTACTTGGATAAGGATTGCTGGATTGCCATGCTACACCGGGACATCGACTTTCCTCATATTGTATTGCATGCCTAGCAGATGGAGTCAATCTATAGGAGGCAGAGAGAGGCCAAGCGGGCCAAGACCGATAGCTAACGGGTTTCTCAGGCCAGGTCAGGAGGTGGATCACGTCAGCAGTCCCAGCACAGGTCCACTACTCCAGCTCCATCATCGGCTAGCACGCCGTCCAGGTTTAGAGGTGACCAGAGGAGTAGGGCTACAGGTTTGAGGGATCATTGTAGCATATAGGTGGAGCGCACTTTCCCAGCTTGTGTAAAATGTGGCAAAAATCATCCCCGTAGGTGCCTGGTCGGTGCAGATGCTTGTTTTGGGTGTGGCAAACCCGGGGACAAAATCAGAGATTGCTCTGCAGCCAGTTCTACCGGTCCAGCAGCACAACCCTCTCAGCAGGGTGCCTCCACTAGTTCGGTAGGTGGTCAGCGCCGGAACAGGTTTTATGCTCTAGTGCCTCGCTAGGAGCAGGAGGCTTCGCCAGATGTGGTCACGAGTATGTTGCGAGTCTTCCATATTGATTCTTATGATTTGTTAGATCCAGGAGCTACCTTGTCTTTCGTGACCCCTTATATTGCTAGTAGTTTTGGAGTTAATCTAAAAATTATGTCAAAACCATTCTCCGTATCTACTCTAGTCGGTGAATCAGTGATAGCTAGGC
Organism: Datura wrightii; assembly: GCA_035772735.1. Classification (NCBI taxonomy): domain Eukaryota; kingdom Viridiplantae; phylum Streptophyta; class Magnoliopsida; order Solanales; family Solanaceae; genus Datura; species Datura wrightii. The sequence continues at coordinate 16,176,550 of JASDFA010000010.1, forward strand.
GGGTATATAAAGGTTGCCCCATTACGATGTTGCATAAGGTTACCTCCACGGACTTAATAAATTTGGCCATGACTGATTTTGACATCATTTTGGGCATGGATTGGTTGTTTTCATGTTATGATTCGATTAATTGTAGGACTCGTGCAGTGGAATTTCGATTTCCGGGTGGGTCGATCTTGGAATGGAAGGGTAATTCAGTTGTGCCAGCCGGTAAGTTTATTTCATATCTGAAGGCTAGGAAAATGATCTCTAAGGGTTGCATGTACCACCTAGTTAGGGTTAAGGATGTAGAGTCCGAGACCTTGACTATTCAGTCTGTTTTAGTAGTGTGCAACTATCCGGAGGATTTTCCCGATGATTTACCAGGTGTCCCTCCAGAATGGGAAATTGATTTTGGAATTGATCTACTTCCTGATACGCAGCCTATCTCTATCCCTCCTTACAGAATGGCCCCAGATGAGTTAAAAGAGTTAAAGGAACAGTTGAAAGACTGTTGGATAAGGGTTTCATTAGACCGAGCAAGTCTCCATGGGGCGCACCAGTCTATTTGTTAAGGATGGATCCCTTCGAATGTGTATTTATTATCAGCAACTTAATAAGGTCACTATCAAGTACAGGTACCCCTTGCCCAGGATTGATGATTTATTTGACCAGCTCCAGGGTGCTAGGTGTTTCTCGAAGATAGATCTCAGGTCCGGGTATCACCATCTTCATCTGGGAGAGTGATATCCCAAAGACAGCTTTCAGGACCCGGTATGGCCATTATGAGTTTGTAGTTATGTCATTTGCACTAACCAATGCTCCTGCATCTTTTATGGATCTAATGAACAAGGTGTTCAAGGAATATTTGGATATGTTCGTGATTGTGTTCATTGATGACATCCTTATATACTCCCCGAGTAAGGAGGGGCATGCCGCTCATTTGAGAACAGTACTTCAGACCCTCAAGGATCTTCAGTTGTATGCAAAGTTTATCAAGTGCGAATTTTGGCTGGACTCGGTGGCATTTCTAGGCCATGTGGTGTCGAGTGAGGGCATAAGGGTGAATTCTCAGAAAATCAAAGTGGTGAAGAATTGGCCTAGACCGGTGAGTCCTTCAGAAATTCAGAGTTTCTTGGGTCTAGCTAGCTACTTCCGAAGGTTTGTTGAGGGTTTCTCATCTATTGCGGCTCCTTTGACCAAGTTGACTCATAAAAAGATAAAGTTCCAATGGTCAGAGGAGTATGAGAAAAGCTTCTAAGAGTTGAAGACCCGACTCACTTCAGCACCTGTGTTAACTTTGCCCGAGGGTACTGATGGCTTTGTGATGCCTCGAGAGTCGAGCTAGGGTGTGTGTTGATACAGTGTGGGAAGGTAACACCATATGCCTCGAGACAGCTGAAATTTCATGAAAAAAATTACCCGACCCATGATCTCGAGTTGGCTGCGGTGGCGTTTGCATTGAAGATATGGTGGCATTAATTGTATGGGGTCCATGTGGATATGTTTACAAATCACAAGAGCTTGCAATATGTGTTCACACAGAAGGATCTAAATCTTCTACAAAGGAGGTGGTTGAAGTTGCTAAAGGACTACAACATGAGTGTCCTCTACCAACCGGGCAAGGAAAATGTGGTTGCGGATGCGCTTAGTAGGCTCTCAATGGAGAGTGTGTCCTATGTGGATGAGGGGAAGAAGGAGTTGGTGAAAGATGTTCACCGACTTGCAAAATTGGGAGTTAGATTGATCGACTCGACCGATGGAGGTGTTGTTGTACATAATGGCTCAGAATCGTCCTTGGTGGTTATGTTAAATCCAGGCAAGATGAGGATCCAATTTTGAGAAAGCTGAAGGAGGCAGTGCGGAGTCAGAAGGTGGAGGTTTTCTCCCAAGGGGGAGATGGTGTGTTACGATACCAGGGTCGACTATGTGTTCCGAACATCAATAATTTGAGGGTTCGGATATTTCATGAGGCACATGGTACCCGATATTCCATCCATCCGGGATCCACGAGGATGTATTGAGACTTGCGAGAAATCTATTAGTAGGATGGTATGAAGAAGGATATTGCGAAGTTTGTAGCTAAATATTCCAACTATCAGCAAGTGAAAGTCGAGAATCAAAGGCCAGGAGGTGTACTTCAGGATATTAGCATTCCCACTTGAAAGTGGGAGGAAATAAACATGGATTTCATTACAGGCCTACCTCCTACTCGCCGACACTATGATTCCATTTGGGTGGTGATAGATAGGTTAACAAAGGCTGCACACTTCCTACTGGTCAAGACCATGGATTCGGCGGATGATTATGCCAAGTTGTATATTCGGGAGTTGGTTCGATTTCATGGAGTGCCCTTGCCTATTATTTCAGACCGAGGTACTTAGTTACCTCTTAGTTTTGGAGGTCTTTTCAGAAGGGACTTGGGACTCAAATCAAGCTCAACACGGCCTTTCATCCGCAAATGGATGGCCAGGTGGAAAGAACAATCCAGACTCTTGAGGACATGTTGAGGGCATGTGTCATGGATTTCAAAGGTAGTTGGGATGATCACTTGCCCTTAATCGAGTTTGCTTATAATAACAGCTATCACTCTAGTATTCAGATGGCACTGTTTGAGGCTCTTTACGGGCGGAGGCGTAGATCTCCCATAGATGGTTTGAGGTTGGTGAGGCCACTATGATAGGGCCAGAATCGGTTCACGAGGCGATGGTAAAGGTTCAGTTGATAAGGGATCGGTTAAAAACCACACAGAGTCGTCAAAAATCATATGCTGATGTAAGGATAAGAGATTTGGAGTTTGATGTGACGACTGGGTATTTCTAAAGGTGTCTCCCATGAAGGGAGTCATGCGATTCGAAAAGAAGGGGAAACTCAGTCCCCTATGTTGGTCCCTACCGGGTTGTGAGGAGAGTTGGTAAGGTGGCGTATGAGTTGGACTTGCCATCAGAGTTATCTTCAGTTCATCCCGTCTTCCATGTGTCACTTTTGAAGAAGTGTTTGGGTGACCCAGCCTTGGTGGTCCCAGTAGACAATATTGGGGTAAAAGACAGCGTCAGTTATGAAGAAATTCCTGTTGAAATCTTGGATCGTCAGGTTCGGAAGTTGAGAAACAAAGAAGTATCTTCCGTTAAGGTCTTATGGAGAAATCAGCATGTTGAGGGAGCTATGTGGGAAGTAGAAGCGGATTTGATGGCTAGATACCCACATTTGTTCTCTACCGGCTCAGTTCTGACTTGAGGTATCAGTTTTACTCTACGATTCCATTTAGTTTTTATGTTCAGTTCGTGTGTGCAAGTTTCTTTTATATGTATGAATGTTTATGTGAAGCATGAGATCAATTCAGCTATGTGGTCTGGTTCAGAGGTAGATATTCCGTGAAAATTTCAGTTAAAATGATCAGTATATAGTTGTGATAAATTGTATATTTCATTTTGCTTCTTGTTTCCTACATTTGAGGACGATGTTTCCAAAGAGGAGATATTGTAATACCCCGGGAAGGCCTAAGAATAGACCCGGGAGTGTGATTGGAAAAGTGCAGAAAAACTGGCAAATACCATAGGACGGATCACAGAGCAACTCATGGTATCAAACCACGAGTCGTTGAATGTTGTCGTTGGTCAGGGAAAGGTTGGTGGCAGTGGAGGCAATGAGAGGTATGAGGACCCCTTGTGGGATACAATGGGCCGTCCTTTGCAATCGTGACTAGGGTCAGGCTGGGCGATAGGGTAAACAATGGGAGACCCAATGAGCCGTTAGGAGAAACCACGAGTCGTTGGTTGTGGTCGTTGTTGGAGGTTAAGAATTTCAAGTGTAGATAATGGGTTGAGACCACGACTCTTTGGAAGGAACCACGAGTCGTGGTGACGCTCATGGTAAGTGGGTTCAGATTTTATGATGAGCAAACAATGGACGGTGTAATGGATCGTGGTTTCAAAGGACGAGTCATCATGTCCGTCCGTTGGTTAGTTCCGAGAGAAGACATTCAGCAGCCCATTCAATGAAGGATATGACGGGTCGTTGGTGGTTCCCACGACCCGTTGTTACCACTCGTGGGTTCCATCTAACCCATTTTTAGGGCAGGTTCATTAAGGGTATTTTTGACTTTTTCATGATATAAGGCCCTAAACTACGTTGTTTTGTCTTGGGAAAGCCGGGTTTTTAAGAGAATGACTTATTCTAAACTCTCATTCATGCATGCAAGAACTTTGGGAGGTAATTCAACGGGAATTTCAAGTTTTTCACCTCAATTCCTTCAATTTCATTCTTGGGCTTTCAAGGAGGGTTAGGAGTTGATAATCCCAGGTATGTAACGTCTTCAATGGGTGGATCCTTCCACACCCATGCTCCTTCTCTATTAATTACTCAAATTTTATTTAAAGACTCATGGGGTTTTATATTCGGTTGTTTAAAATTTAATGATTTAATTATGGGTCTTGTGATTTTGAAACCCTATCATTATCTACTGATTTTGATCATCTTTTGAGTTCTAAATTGATCTTAATATGGCTAATTTCAAATTTATAATCAATTAAGCTTGATTATGCATGTTCCATGATAAATCGATTTATGATCCGTTGATGTTTTGATAAGCCCAGCATGTATATTGAATTAAGTCATGAATATATTATGTTATCTATTATGATCTTATGGAAACTTAAACTATATGCATGATCTACAAGTATGTACGTATTTTATTAAGCATGAATTATGTTTTTGGCCGACTCACGAGCCTCAAGTTATGGCTAGTTCACGTATGTTCAAGCATGTTTATGATTATCATGATTTAACTAGCCCATGAAATCATGTATGTATTATTATGAGCACTATGTACGTTTTGGGAGTAGTATCGAACACCGAGTAGGTTCGGGGCTCAGGATAAGCCCCCAATCTCATGAACTACGTTCCACCGTAGGTATGTTGGGATCCATTCATGTTTGTCCTTAGCCCAAATGGCCCTTTTTCATGTGTGATAACGCCCTTCATGGTTCCTACCCTTGGCAAGGTACGAACACCCTCCCGACTAGGGTTACAAGTCGGACTTCATGTGTGCTCATATGGGGTATGTCGGTTAAGAGAATCTCCCACTGTTCCTCATGATTTATGCATGTTTATGAGTATGTATATGGGCTCAAGTTATGTTCAGTAGAAGTTTTTCTCTTATGATTTGATTATGATTGTATTATGAATGATTCGAAAACCTTGAGCCTTACGTTATATTAAATATGTTATGAGCATGTTATCCTACTCTTATGAACATTTATGAGTTTTATACATGTTTTAAATGTCTATTTTACTTATCTTGCATACTCAGTACATTCAACATACTGACCGCATACTTTCTATGCTATATTGTCTCATAATACAGGTCCTAGTTCTCAAGCGCATCCTCACCCGTAGATAGATTCGGACTCTATGTATTTGGTGAGTCCTCATGTTCCGAGGGCTACATGTTCATACTTTATGTTATTCCTTCAGTTTCTAGATATTGGATTAGTTGGGGAGTTGTCCCATCAATCCACCTTTCATGTTTAGAGGCTTATCAGACTAAAAAGTTGTATTCTGCTGTATTGTATAAGTATTGTATTGTTTTCTCTCATGTTATGTGATGATTATGTTTTCTATGCTAAGTCTTCCGCTCATGTCATTGAATTAGATGTATGCTCATGCCATGGGCCGACTTGGGGTCTCTCGGGGCTCCTTGTCCCGTGTCTATGATCCGGGTGTATGTTTGGATCGTGGCATATGCCCCATTATGCAGGTTTCATGAAAAGACAAGTTCATGATCTGTGTTTTCTAGTATGAGGAGCTACCTAACATGAAAGAATGTTTATGATTTATCCATGTATGACTTCATGATTTTTGACCATCAAGTCTATTTCAAGCATGTTAAAGTTTGGGAAAGCCCATATAATTTATGCATGTTTTCATGATTCAGTTCAGTTTTATAATATCAGCTTACCACATGGTTTTGGAGTCTATACTCCCACTCTCAGCTTGTGGTATGTTTGGAGCCAGGACTCTCCATATTCAGATTTCAGAATATGCATGTAATTACATTATCAGCTTTATTGAAAAATGATGGTTTCAACTTCGTTGAAAAATGATGGAGAGCATTCGCATGTCTTTGGGAGCAGTTTCTAGGGCGTAGTAGGCTAGGGGTTTCTGAAAACCCTGAGTCTTAAAACTACGTGCCAACATAGGATTATTCAGTTACTTTGGGACCTCCCTTGTGAGCTTCCCCTTCCCCGTATGGGCCTTCAGCTTGATATCGATATCATGGTAGCGCCCTTAGCCCTAGCAAGGCTTTGAACAGCTTTGCCCACTTGAGTGTAATAGTTGGGATCACGTAAGCTCTATCGTGATAGTGAAGGTCACATGACGTGTCTCCCAATTTTTCCTCATGATCTTAGTTATGCATGTATATCAGTTATGATATTATGTTTTCAGCAGGTTTGACCCATTGATCAAGTTATCAATTTTTACTCATGAATCTCAGTTTCAGCTTTGGGTCATTCCATTCAATTATGAGATCTAGTTTATGTTTATTAATATTTTAAGATATCAACATACAGTTCTTACCCTCAGAATGTTATGATGCTATGATTTATGATATGTATGATTTTAGTTTTTACTTATTCAACCTGTTTTATTTACCTTGCATACTTAGTACATTCCAAGTGCTGACTGCATACTCTATGCTATATCGTTTCATAATATAGGTTCAGATGTTCAGACTCAGTCCCGCTGTTAGCCAGTCTCCCGAGTTTATACTTGTGCTTTTGTTGGTGAGTCCTCATCCTTCGAGGACCTTCAGTTAGTTGAGTTGTGTTATTTTCAGTTTTCGATTTCTAGTGAACTAGTTGGGGGTGTTTTGCCATCAGCTCGTCAGTATGTTAGAGGCTTTTGAGACATAGACTTGTGTATTCAGCTTCAGATTTAATGTTGTGATGTTCCTATTGGATAAACATTTGTTATTTAGACTTCCACTATTTCAGTGTTCAGTTGTCCCCTTGGTTTATTTGATCTTTAGTTATCATGCCATGAGTTGACTTTTAGCCATTTATGATTCTAGGTTCCGTGTCTAGATTCGGGCCTATGTTCGGGTCGTGACAAACTTGGTATCACAACATTAGGTTTTGATGTGTCCTAAGGTGTCTGAAATCCGCATTAAGTAGAGTCTTTTTCATGAGTGTGAAGTGCACCACACTATGAAAAAGAGGCTACAAAATGTTTTAGGAAATTTCTCTTGTTTCATGCTCTATGTCATGCAATGAAGTATCTCTCTATCCTTCTAACTCGTACTATACGTGTTTGCAGAATCATGCCTCCCTGTCGAGTTAAAGAAAGAAGGAATGACAACAGAAATAGAAATGGCCATGAGGATGGCAATGGAGATGGGCACCGCAAGCCCTACCGACCCCAGTGGATCCCGTGCTAGAGCAGGTTGCCCATGCTGAATTTAGGGCGGCCATTCAGATGTTCGCACAAGCGTTGACCGCTCAGGTCAATCAGCAGGAAGTGGTTCGTGTTTCCCAGAATGGGAACGCAATGATGGATTAAGTCTCGGACTTCCTCAGGATGAACCCAAATGTGAGTTCATTAAGGAGATCCAGAAGATCACTCAGATTATAGGGGTGATGGGAGAAGATTGTGCAGACTTAGCCTTTTATCAATTGAAAAAGGTTGCTCATATATGGTACAAATAGGGGAAGGATAGCCTGGGAGTCGGAGCGGGTTCCATTAGTTGGAATGAGTTTCTCACCACATTGTTAGATTGATTCTTTCCTTGGGAGATGAGGGAAATCAAGGCGGTGGAGTTTGTGAATTTGAAATAGAACAACATGACTTTCCAGGAGTATGCTCTAGAGTTCACCCGGTTGTCCAAATATGCACTAGAGATGGTGGCTGATCAGAGAGCTCGGGTGAGCAGATTATTATGAATGGAGTAGCGAATTATTTGGTCAAGGAATGCAGGACCACTATGCTTCATCAGGACATTGACTTCTCCCGATTGGTCTTATATGCCCAGCAGATATAGGTGGTACAGGTGAGGGAGAGGGAGAGAGAAGAGAAGAGGGCTAGGGCAAACAGTTTTGGGTTCCCCTAGCAAATGTCTGGTAGCAGACATCATCAGTAGTCCCACCAGAGATCATCAGCCCCAGCACCATCATCAGCCAGTATACCATATAAGTTTAGGGGTGATCAAAGGGGAAAGACATCAGGCTCTTGAGGTCAGGGGAGCAGGTCAGTAGAGCCCAGCATGTCTTAGGTGCAGGAAGCCGGACCACTGAGCTTGGGCATATTTACGTGCCCAAGTGCTATTTTATAACTTAATATTAGTTAAGTTTGTTGATTTAATTGAATACATTCTCATGTGATTTTAAATATTCAAGTGTATATACTAACCAATGTGATTAACCCATTGTTTTGTAGGTGAAAAATGCTTAGTAGGGGCTAAATATGATGGTTAATCCACAAAAAGGAAGTTGGAAAGGATGTGCAAGGAAGATGGCATGAAGTTGCAAAGGAGAAGGGCTGCCTAGGACACCAGCGTGTCACGCTAGGTGTTGCACTCCAATGAATTTGCAAGCGTACGCGGTCGTACAAGTAATAAAGTGGCCCTTTTTAAGAGCCGGATGTCGAACCCACATGGACTAGACCAATTCAGTGAAATATCAAGAGTGTAAAATTAACCTTCATAAGTGTTGATCATAGAAATTTTGGGAAATCCTAATTAAGTCTAGCGGTGATCACAAAATACCCGAGAAACGATATAAGAAGCAACTAGAGTTAAGGCCTAATAATCATGCAATGCTATAATTCACACTGGTTCGAGTATGATAACTTCAGTTGTTGTCTCACATATTTAAAATGCTATGTTCATGGTCTTTAGAGCCTCTAAACATGACAAATTAGTCTCACACCTGCATCGTTGAGTGGGGATGTGACGTCATAATTCCTAAGCAATTTAATTACATGGATGTGGTTTACGGAATTTGTGGCCTTGATTATGGACTTTCGAACCTCTAAGCATTTACCCGGACTTAGCTTCACAACTACTTCTACGAGTGGTGATGTGATAATTCTAAGTCGATGTCTAGCTCATCTCGTTTTACTAACCAAGAAAGGCAAATTAGGTATAATTTCTATCCTAACCGCGAATCCTATCATAAAAGTAAGAACTTGCTCCCTACATTCTCATGTTCTAGCCCAGGGTTACTCTTTCGAGCTTTTACCTAAGCTTAACGCATTTTTTTTCATGGTGATCAAGCATAAAAACAATAATAATAAAGAATATAAGACAAAATAACTAAAACTCAAACCAATGAAGAATTCATGCATTTACAATCATATTACGTAGCCTCAAAATTCAACTTTATGCACATCGAGTCACATTCAAGAGCCTACGTGTCTCAAACAAAGTTATACATTTGCTAACATGCGGGAAGCTTAAGTAAACTAAACATGCAAGTATACAGGAAGGAAGTAAACTGAGCATATCACTGAACATATAACTGAGCTGAAATACAATGACCCTGTCTGAGTTATACATGTATATACAATGCTTTTATTTGAAAACATTTACTGAAGCATAATCAAACTGATGCGTAAGGGTCATGTACTACACATATACTAAGAACTGAAGTTGTAACTGATATCATCTACTGTACTGATTATTTGCTAATAATTGAGACTGAATTCTGCTAAGTCTGATTTAAACTAGAGTCTGAAACTATACATAACTGAGTTGAACTGATATCATGAATTGAGATAAGGGAGACATTCTCTCTATGGAGTGTCCATAACTGACTAAGGCAGACGTTCTCTACTATTAAGACCCCTTAACTGAACTAAGTGACATTCTCTTCTACTGAGAATCCCTGAAACATTCTCTGCTAATGAGAATCCCTAGCTGAGCTAAGGGAAAAATTCTCTACTAATGAGAATCACTGACTGAGCTAAGGGAGACATTCTCTGCAAATGAGAATACCTGACTGAGCAAAGGAAGACATTCTCTGCTAATGACTATCCCTGACTGAGCTAAGGGAGACATTCTCTGCTATGGAGAATCCCTGACTAGACTGAGGGAAACATTCTCAGCTATTGAGAGTCCCGATAAACTTTTGCATGAAGGTACCAATCTGACATTCACTCGTATAGTCTATGCTATTTTAGCTAATCAGAGATCTGAGTGTTCAACTAATTACATCATACTGAATTCATATAAAATCTGATTAGGGCTACTTTCTACTATCAACAAGCCCGAAAGTCCGATAGATCTTGATCATGCTTTATTCTCGATGTTCATAACATTTCAATCTCGATTTCATAGCATATAGCATATATTCTAGATTCTTGAACGTTCCATAGGTCCAAGTCATACTTTAGACATATACATCGAAATCATAGTGAAAATATGTACATACTTCATATTCATCAAAGCCCGTAATTTCTAATCGCGTTCCAACACATATATCACACACATGTTCTAGATTTATGGGAACCCATATGATAAACTTATACTTTAAACATGGATACAAGTTCATGATAAGAGCATGTGAATAATTAATGTAATTCCATTTGAAATTCTAGGCTAACTCATGGTGAAAATTCTATAATCATGCTATTCCCATATCAAGTACATAATTCAAGATCTCGAAAATAATTCTGTAGTCGTGCATGGCTATTAATCATGATGGGTCTTAGAATTCATAGAAGACATCTGAAAATCCATCCCTAAATCAACCTTAGAACATGCTTTTCTAGAGAATAAAGGAATTAGGGTTTTAGTGTAAAAATTCGGACACAAGAATTGAAGGAGATCCTTGTTGAAGTCCTACATACCTGGCTTGAAGAAAATCCCTCTAGAATCTTGGATCTTGATGCCCTTAAAGCAACCCTAGGTGATCCTTGAACTTGAGAGAAGAAGAAGAAGAAACCTCACGGATGATTTTTGAGAGGATTGGGGGCTTATGCTAGTGAAAACCCTTAAAAACGTCTCATTTGGTACTCAAAATGGCATAGTTTAGGAGTTAGAAGCATAAGTTTTACGAAAACACCCTTGTAAAATCGCACGGAAAATCATGCTGCCAATCCCTACGAGGGACTTCACGGGTTGTGGGACGCAGGACGACTCGTTAAATCCCACTCGTGATCACTTCTGGAAATTTCCTCAACTTCCATCAGACTAACGACGACTGACTTCACGAGTCCTGAGGTTACTCCATGACTCCTTCCGTTACCACTAAGGCCAAAAATCCTATTCTTACATCCCACGACTGACACAATGAGCCGTTACCTGACACAACAACTCGTCCTATACTCTCGTTGTCACCACTGCCTCAACTTGTATTTTTTTCTGGATTCCACTCGATGAATGTTATACCCCGGGGACCCAATGATTAGACCTGAAAGTAAAAATGGAGAAAAACTGAAAATTCACACCAGGTCACAGAACAACTCGAGAGGTAAGTCGTGAGGAGTGACCACAAGTCAAGAAGTGACTCGTGCTCAGCTTGGTTTGGCAAAGTCTGAGTGAGGAGGCCACGGGCCTGACCACGAGTCGTGGTTAGACCTCACGAGTCGTGAGGTCACTCGTGGTCAACCCTGAAGGATTGGCAATATTAGGATGGGTAGTGTAGGCCACGGAAGGTGACCACGAGTCGTGGTCTAATCTCACTACTTGTGAAGTCACTCGTGGGGTTCCCTTGGAGTTTTGGGTAGTGGACTCAACGGATCGAGGCCATGAGTCGTGCCCTGAGGCAACGACCCCTTAGGTCCCTTGTGACGACTGGCGACCAGATATTTCGTGCGTTTTAATAAGGGTGTTTTCGTAAGTTCCTAAGTCCCTAAGGCCTAAACTACATTGTTTTGGTTATTTTCGAGTGTGATAAGAGGAGTTAAGCCCCTATTGCATGCCCATTCTCATGCAAGGATTTTAGAGAGGTTTTTGGGAGATTCGAGGCCTTCTTCCCCAAATTTTCTTCAAATTCTTTGTGGGTTCTCAAGGAAATTTAAGTCCATCTATCCCCAGCTATGTAGAGTTTTAAAATGGGTGGAATTCTTCCTCACCCATGCCCAATTTCGATTAAAGTCATGAATTCTCCTACTCAAATTCCATGGGGTTTTACTCAAAGCATGTCAATGTGATTTCTCCTTATGGGTATATTTTAATTGAGTTTTATTTATTGAAATATGCATGATGGGCAGGTTTCGTATTATTATTTTTGAAATCATGTTTCAATCTTTTTAAATCTAAATTGCCCATTTATGGAAGTTCATGGAAATTCTGATTTATGATGAATATTCATTATTATAAGTTTATTGATTATGGAAATGCATGAATCCAAGTTACCCAAGTTTATGAGCATATTTTGAAAGAATTGAGTATGATGAAGCCTTGGGCAATGCCCATATGATGAAGAATGATTTATGATTTATGAAAAGAATTTCATGATTTATCAATTTATGATGTTGGCCGATAAAAAGGGCCTTGATTCTTGGCTAAACATGTTTTAAAGGGGATCAATGATGATAGATATTATATCTTAGCCAATGAATTTTTTATGCATGATGTTAATGATTTATGTATGAGCCTATATGCATGTTTTTGGGTGCCGTGTCTAGCACCGAGCAGCCCGGCATTCCAAGGACTACGTTGGTGTCTCATAACCACGTGCTGCCATGGTTTGTAAATGTTATGATGTAATGATAATGATCCCCTCAAATGTGATATCACGCCTTATGCACGACCCTCGCCTGGCAAGCCAGAGTCGGCTCTGCCCACTTGAGCGAGACAGTGGGGCATCATGAAAGGCTCTACCATGATGGTGTCAGTTATGATGCGTCCTCCCATTGTTCCACATGTTTTATGCATTGTTATGTCTATGTTATTGGCTCAAGTTATGTTTTGATAAAGTTTTCTTACGGTTATGATAATGAATGATTATGAATGGTTTGAAAGTCTTGAGCCTTATGTTTTATTACGAAGATTTTTTATGCAAGCATGACGTCCTTCTCCTATGTTTATTTATGAGCTTACTTTACTTTACCATTTTACTTACCTTGCATACTCAGTACATTCCACGTGCTGACCGCATACTTTCTATGCTGTATCATTTCATGATACAGTGTTTGGATCTCAGGCTCATCCTCACCCGTAGTCGATCCCAGTATTTGGTATCAGCTTATTGGTGAGTCCTCATGTTCCAAGGGCCATTTGATAGACTTTCATGTTGTTTATTCTTCAGTATTGGTCGGGTTAGTTTGGGATGTTGTCCCATAACCCATCTTATGTATTAGAGGCTTTCGGACAAGTATGTAGTACTCAGCTATGTAAGCATTGGTGTTTCTTGAGGTTGTGTTATGATTACGTTTCCTCTATATCTTTATGATTATCGTTCCGCTTATTTGAATTAGAATAGTTGTATGCGTGAGCCATGGATCGACTTGGCGTCCCTCGGGGTCCCTTGTCCCATGTCTACGATACGGGTGCATGTCCGGGTCGTGACAAACTTGGTATCAGAGCCATAGGTTTGAAGTGTCCTAGGAAGTCCGAAAGCCGCATTAGGTAGAGTCTTTTTCATGGGTGTGAAGCGCGCCACACTTATGACGAAGAGGCTACTAAACGTTAGGAAATGTTCCCTTCTTTCATGATCTATGTCGTGCGATGAAAAGTCTCCCTATTCTTATAACTCGTGCTATACACGTGTGCAGAATCATGTCTTCTAAGAACAACAATGGGAGTTAGTCAGTGCCACTAGCTCCAATGGATTCCAGGCAAGTTACTGATGTGGAGCTCGGAGCCGCTCTTAGAATATTGATGCGAGTTATGATCGCCCAACCTAACCAGCAGGCTATCGCACCAGTGAACCCTACCGGGGAGGAAGCAACTACTAGAATTCAAGGACTCATGAAGGAGAGCCTGTCGGAGGTTGGTGAATCGAGTGTGGTTGGGGAGTGTAGAGGGAACAAGAGGGGAAACAAGAGGCCCAGGGCCGGAAGCCTTAAGAGATCCCAACAAGGGTCGAGTAGTGGGAGTCACTCTCAAACCCGCCAGAAGTCTCTAGTCTAGGCTCGGGGTTACAAGCCTCGAGTGAGGGAGATTACTTACCCAAATTGCAGGCATTGCGGAAAGCACCACCGAGGGAAGTGCTTGGCAGGTTCAGATGTTTGTTTTTATTGTGGCCAACTCGATCATAAACATAGGGATTGCGCTTCAGCCAAGGAAGATGGTCAGAAAGGCCGTGCTCCGAATCCTCTTCCATCAGCCCCAGCAAATTTCCCACCTCAGCAGCATAGGTTATCAAGAGCGAGTGGCGGTCAACCACAGATGTAGTCTCAGGTATGTCATAAGTTATTCCCTCATACATATCATGATTATTAGTTCCGAGGACTACTGTAAGAGGTACAATTCCCTTGAGCATTATAAGATGAGATTTTCACATGGGAGGTGAGGAAATGGTAAGTGAGGGCCCAGCCATGTCTTGAGTTTCTAGAAAGGGAGTCCTATGGATAGGATTCGGGGGTAGTCTCTCCTTTCTTCTTTAGATGTTTCCTTACGTTTCGCTCGATACTACGCTCGACTCGCGCTTATGTTCAGGACCCTACGAGACAGGAACCCAGTCCGTCTGCGATCTCAATATTTTCATTTCATTTCATGTCGTGACTCTCGCTATGTATGTGAACACATGTTTCTTAGCACACTAAGACCTATGAAATCAGTCCTCAAAGTTTGTTATATCAGCTCATGAGATGGTGCTATATCGAGTATATGCCAAGATTAGACTTCCTATACGATTCGTGCTCATGATTCCCTTACTCTAAATCCTAAGGATGTTCCCCATGATGGAAATGCTGGTTAAGATGTGTAGGTTCAGGATAATTCCCTATCCCCACCATAGATGCCAGACCTAGTATAGGAAACCCAGTTATTAACCAGGCTTGGAAGTGTAGCAAGCCATATGGTCATGTTGTGATTGTCGATCCGTTTTCCTAGGATGAACCTTTCCATATCATTACTCTGTTGTTTATGACTAGAAGAAGTGGAAGACTTCATTCTGAGATGATTTAATGAAGATTGGATGGGACTTTCGGATTTTGAAGGGTTTGAAGTTTGAGAGTTGACCAAAGTCAACAATCTAGGTTGTCAAGCTCAAAATTGGATTCTGAGAGTTTGGTTGGTTCTGGGTGGTGAGTTATGATTTAGTTGGGTGGTTTGCAGGGATTATGAGGTGATTCGAGAGTGATTTGAACCTCGGGTTGAATTTGTAAGTTTTGAGGAAGCTAGATGTGACCATGGTAAAGTTGGGGTCAAGCAACTTTACATGGGTAACTTGGTGGTTCCAACCAGTCTAGAGTGGGTTTCAGGATTGTAATGCATATTTGGGTTGTGGTCGACAGGTTGACCAAGGCTGCTCGTTTCCTACCGGTCAAAACCATTGATTCAGAAGAAGATTATGCTAAGTTGTACATTCGAGAGTTGGTTAGATAGCATGGCATGCGTCCTCCCAGTTCTGGAGATCTTTTCAAAAGGGACTTGGCACCCAGGTCAATCTTAGCATGAAATTTCATCCCTAAACATATGGTCAGGTGGAGCGGACTATCCAGACTCTTGAGGACATATTGAGAGCTTGTGTCATTGACTTCAAGGGTAGTTGGGATGAGCATTTGCCTCTTATTGAGTTTGCCTACAACAACAACTATCACTGTAGCATTCAAATGGCACCATTCGAGGCTCTTTACGGGCGAAGGTGTAGATTGCCTATTGGGTGGTTTGAAGTCAGTGAAGCTTCGTTAGTGGGTCCAAATTCAGTCCATGAGGCTATGGAGAAAGTTCAGTTAATAAGAGGAAGGCTGAAAACGGCTCAAAGTCACCAAAAGTCGTATGCAGATGTGAGGAGAAGGGAGCTTGAGTTCGAGATTGACGATTGGGTGTTTCTGAAGGTATCTCCCATGAAAGGAGTGATGAGATTTGGAAAGAAAGGGAAAATCAGACCCCGCTATATTGGCCCCTACCAGATTGTGAGACGAGTGGGTAAGGTAGCTTATAAGTTACCTTCAGAGTTGGCTTCAGTTCATCCCGTATTTCATGTATCGCTCTTGAAAAAATGCATGGGAGATCCAGCCTTGGTGGTTCTGGTAGATAGGATTACAGTGAAGGATTGCCTCAGTTATGAAGAAATTCCTGTTGAAATCTTGGATCGTCAGGTTCGGAGGCTGAGGAATAATTAAGTAGCTTCAGTTAAAGTGTTATGGAGAAATCAGCATGTTGAGGGAGCTACGTGGGAAGCCGAAGCAGATATGATAGCTAAATACCCTCATTTATTCCCTATCGATCCAGTTTCAATTTGAGGTATCAGTTTTTTCCCTAAACCTCTAATCAGTTTTCCATGTTCCGTTCATGCGTGCAAGGTTTTTTATGATATAGTAAATGTATGTGATGTCTGAATTCAGTTTAGCTATGTAGTTCCTTTCGGAGGTAGTCATTCCGTCAGTTTTCGACTTAAATGATTTGTAATCGTATATGGTGATAGCTTGTTTATGAGTTTTCTGCATGTTTCTAACATTCGAGGAGGAATGTTCCCAAGGGAGAGATATTGTTACACCCCTGGGACCAAGGATCAGACGGGAAGTGAAAACAGAGAAAAACTGAAAATTTGCACCAGGTCACAGAATGACTCGTGAGGTGAGTCGTGAGGAGTGACCACGAGTCGTGAAGTGTCTCATGGTAAGCTTGGTTTGGCAATGTCTGAGTGAGAAGGCCACGGGCCTGACCATGAGTCATGGTCAGACCTCACGACTCGTGAGGTCACCCGTGGTCAACCCTAGAGGATTGGCAATATTGGGATGGGCAGTGTATGCCACGGAAGGTGACCACGAGTCTTGTTCTGACCTCACGACTCATGAAGTCACCCGTGGGGTTCCTTGGAGTTTTGGGCAGTGGACTCAATCGATCGAGGCCACGAGTCTTGCCCTGAGACAATGACCCGTTAGGTCCCTCGTGAGGACTGGCGACCAGATATTTCGTGCATTTTAATAAGGGTGTTTTTGTAACTTTCTAAGTTCCTAAGGCCTAAACTACGTCGTTTTGGTTATTTTCTGAGTGTGATAAGAGGAGTTAAGTCCCTATTGCATGCCCATTCTCATGCAAGGATTTTAGAGAGATTTTTGGGAGATTCAAGGCCTTCTTCTCCAAATTTTCTCAAATTCTTTGTGGGTGCTCAAGGAACTTTAAGTCCATCTATCACCAGGTATGTAGGGTTTTAAAATGGGTGGCATTCTTCCTCACCCATGCCCAATTTCGATTAGAGTCATGAATTATCCGATTCAAATTCCATGGGGTTTTACTAAAAGCATGTCAATGTGATTTCTCCTTATGGGTATGTTTTAATTGAGTTTTATTTATTGAAATATGCATGATGGGCAGGTTTCGTTTTATTTTTTTTGAAATCATGTTTAAATCTTTTAAAATCTAAATTGCCCATTTATGGAAGTTCATGGAAATTATGATTTATGATGAATATTCATTATTATAAGTTTACTGATTATGGAAATGCATGAATCCAAGTTACCCAAGTTTATGAGCATATTTTGAAAGAATTGAGTATGATGAAGCCTTGGGCAATGCCCATATGATGAAGAATGATTTATGATTTATGAAAAGAATTTCATGATTTATCGATTTATGATGTTGGCCGATAAAAAGGGCCTTGATTCTTGGCTAAGCATGTTTTAAAGGGGATCAATGATGATAGATGTTATATCTTAGCCAATGAATTTTTTATGCATGATGTTAATGATTTATGTATGAGCCTATATGCATGTTTTTGGGAGCCGTGTAGCACCGAGCAGCCCGGCGTTCAAAGGACTACACCGGTGTCTCATAACCGCGTGCCACCGTGAGTTGTAAATGTTATGATGTAACGATAATGATCCCCTCAAATGTGATACCACCCCTTACGCACGGCCCTCGCCTGGCAAGCCAGGGTTGGCTCTACCCACTTGAGCGAGACAGTGGGGTATCATGAAAGGCTCTACCATGATGGTGTCGGTTATGACGAGTTCTCCCATTATTTCACATGTTTTATGCATTGTTATTTCTATGTTATTGGCTCAAGTTATGTTTTGATAAAGTTTTCTTACGATTATGATAATGAATGATTATGAATTATTTGAAAGTCTTGAGCCTTATGTTTTACTACGAAGATTTTTGATGCAAGCATGATGTCCTTCTCCTATGTTTATTTATGAGCTTACTTTAATTTTAAACTATCCATTTTACTTACCTTGCATACTCAGTACATTCCACGTACTGACCACATACTTTCTATGCTGTATTGTTTCATGATACAGGGTCCGGATCTCAGGCTCATCCTCGCCTATAGTCGATCCCAGTCTTCGCTATCAGCTTATTGGTGAGTCCTCATGTTCCGAGGGTCGTTTGATAGGATTTCATGTTGTTTATTCTTCAGTATTGGTCAGGTTAGTTTGGGATGTTGTCCCATCAACCCATCTTATTATTAGAGGCTTTCAGACAAGTAACTCAGCTATGTAAATGTTGGTATTTCTTGAGGCTGTGTTATGATTATGTTTCCGCTATATCTTTATAATTATTGTTTCGCTTATTTGAATGAGATTAGTTGTATGCATGAGCCATGGGTGATTTGAATGAGATTAGTTGTATGCGTGAGCCATGGGTCGACTTGGGGTCCCTTGTCCCGTGTCTACGATCCGGGTGCACGTCTGGGTCGTGACAGTGACTCTTTAGGACGAATCATTACTTGACCCAATGAGTCATCACTTCCCTCGTGGTCCACCAAAGACTTGACCCCAACTTACTAAACTGCTGCTAGTAACAAGGGACTCCACGACTCGTTACCTCACCTCACGAGTCGTGATGTGAGTTTTTACCCTTGAGCTCTGAACAGGAACCTTTACTGACTGCTTGCCATGTGTCTTACCACGACTCATAGGGTTACCTAACGGGTCATACCACGACTCATTTTTAAGAAAATTTTCCACTTCCCTGTTGATTTCTTATTTTAAGTCCGGGGTCTAATCTTATAAATTTTTGTGGTGTTACATACATCCTCCCGGCCTAGTGGTCTCCACAAGCTCGTGGAAATGACCAACTCTTACGAGAGCCAACTCCAAAAGTTGGCTAGAAGTCTCCCTACACTCATTGCTCAAACAGTCAAATGGGAGCTGAAATCAATGTATGAGAGCCTTACAACATTATGCAAATGGTTGGATGTAGTAGAAGGGGCTGTTACTTCTCTCCGAATCGAGGTGCGGGAGTGGAAAAGTTGGACATCTACGGAAGTGCCTGACATGAGCGCTCTCGATGCCGCGATGGCTATTTGAGGCCCAATTGATGATTTTTTTAAAGGCTTGGGGGATAACACCGAGATATGGGAGAGGTTGGTTTTGCTGGTGCCAGAGGAGAGGGGGAAGCTGCGGATGATGAGGATGAGGAGTGACATGCTTAGGGAGTCTCTTACCCCTTTATTTTGCTTCCATACATTGGGGACAAAGTATTCTCTTAGCGTCGAGGATGAGTGTTTGTTGGGGGGTCACTGATGTTTGATTTTAAAGATGAGTTGAAGTAGCCCTTGTAGGGATTTTGTGTTTTTTTATTATCTGTGATGAATTGTGAGCCTTTGTAGGGCTCGGTTTTTACTCTTGTTGATGATTGCCCTCGACGGGCCTGTGATGTTGAAAATAAAAAAATGAATCACTTGGTTGAAATTTTTTTTCTAGATGAATGTTAGTGGCTAATGATGAGAATGGGGTCCTTGTCTTGAATTGTTTACTTCATTGGAACCCAAGTCCTTTATTTATTCGTCGTGTAAATAGTATAATAGTAATCAAACTTCAAGGGTTTTCTTCATACCACGGTTCTTTCTCGAGGAGCATTTCTTTGTTCTTTTTATTGTCGAATCGGGTTGGCACTTCCCGATGATAGATTGAGTGGTGACTTTCTTAAGGGAAAATGCCATGTCGTTTTTGAGTCTTTTATGGAGTTGTTTTGAGATGCACCACTAGAAAATTTTTGAAATGGAATTTTAAAATGGGGCATGAAAATGAGAAATAATGAGTAGATGTTTGAAACAAGAATATAGTACTCTTTGTCATACTTTGTAGATTCCTCGTTTGGCTTATGAATTTGCATGTTGTAGCGTCTTAAATCAAGATTCTATGCGGATAATGACTTTTGTGGTCTCTTCAGGAGTGATGCTTTGTGTGGTAAGGACTTTTGTGAATCTCATGCACAACTTCTTGTCTAGAACTTGCCCCAAGTGTGACTCAAGGTGAAATCCTAGATGTAGTTGCACTTAGAACATGATCTTAGGCCCTCTTTTGTTAAGTCACTTCACCCAAAATGACCTCCCTGAACATTAATCTTTGATATCTAACGCTTGAGCCTTGGACCCTTTCTTTGGAAACCACATTACAAGCCTAATGATCAGTTTTAATACTTCTCTTTGTCACCCATCCTCCCTAATTACTAGTGATAAAATAACAAAAAATGGGGCTTGAAGCCCAGGAAATGGGGAGCGATAAGGAAATAAATGTGAGATGAGGCAAAATCCTAAGTTTTGGGGTTTGCAAGAAAAGGGGGGAAATGAGAACTTCAATGAGAGGTAGCACCAAAATTGAGATGAAATGAATGAATCAATAGGTGGAAAGACCTCGAATCATCAAAAGAGAAAGACTAGTAAAAAGGTGTTATATCTTGGATATATAAGGCTAAATGTGAAATTCATAGGTGTTAATAAGAGTGGCTTGTGGTACACAAATAATGAAGATAATGAACAAGGAGAAGTAAGGTGGAGTGATCTCAATAAGATAATGGGAGGTCGCAAGCGTTTGTAAGGGCATTAGCGAGGCTTTAGTCTCTAAAATAAACATTTATCCTATCCTTAGCCCTAGCCTACATTATGACCCGCAAGTCCTAAGTGATTTTATGTGCAGTTTACATTAGTGGCGAATTACACGAAGAGCAAGCCTATGGGTTGAGTTGGTTGCATGCATATTTCTTTTGGGAGAGTGAGTGCAATCTTCTCTTTGTGCAATCCCTTGTGAATGGATTGATTTCATGATAAAAAATAGGGATTTTCTCTTCGGTGAGTGGCATCATCCTTTTTGAGGACACAATTGCATTAAAGTTAAATTTGTTCATAGGGCATGAGAAATGCAAGCTCTATGGCAAGCTTTGCATGTGCAATGATCATGAATTGAGATGCTATGTGTACTTCATGGATGAGTTATGCCTTTGTTTTGCAAAAAGAAAGCTCTTGTGAATTACGCTTTTGAATGGTGGTGGCCTTTTGAAATGTTTCCATCTTTCTTGTTTGGGGGAATTTTCTTCTCTTTTCTGGTGAGTCGGTGAGCATTTTTTGGGTTGTCTGAATTCAAGTGGTCACTAATGCATACATTTGTGTGAAGTGGCATGTTGTTTACCTAATAATAACAGCATTACTTGAGGACAAACAATAGTTCAAGGTTGGGGGTTTGATGAGTTGGTAATTTACCAACTCATTAGGCTCTTAAGAATGAGCTTTATTCTAGTTTTCAAGTCATTTAGATGGATTTTATGCCCCTTTTTTCCTTTCTGTGTGTAGATATCTGATTTGGAGAAAAGAGCAAGAAAGAAAGCAAAAAGAAGGGAATTAGGTGAAAACCGGCGCTTCACCGGAGAAGACTGGCGAAACGCTGGCCAAACGCCGGCCAAAAGCTGATGAACAGTACCTCTGTGAATTATAGCAACCGGTGAACGCGAATGTCAATCGGTGACTCACCGGTCCATTTGCCGAATGACACCCGAAATTGCTGGATCAAAGATAAAAGAATCGGTGGAGTAGGTGGAGACCAGAGAAACACCTAAGTGAATCACCTAAGGCTACTGGAGCTCACTAAAGGCGAAATTAATTGGTGCCGGCAGTTTGTGGAATTTAACCGATGAACCGCTGGTACTCTCGTAAGTGCTAGAACGCTGATCAGGGGGTAAAAATGTCTAGCACGAAAAAAGAGAGAGGTGGATACCCTACTTTTAGATATATTCTAGAGAGAAGTACTTTGTAACCATCAGATGTTAACTTTTAGCTTTTAGAACATTCTCTTTGTAGAAGAAGAAAGTAAGAATACTATTAGTGGAAATTCCCAAAATAGCTTTCCAAACTAGGTATGGGCATTATGAGTTCCTGGTCATGTCCGTCGAACTCACTAATGCTCCAGCTGCATTCATGTGTTTGATGAATGGTACCTTCAAACCCTATCTGGATTCATTTGTAGTTGTTTTTATTGATGATATCTTGGTGTACTGTAAGAACAAATAGGAGCACAAAAACCATCTGAGAATGGTGTTGGGGTTGTTGAAGGAGAAGTAGTTGTATGCCAAATTCACCAAGTGTGAGTTTTGGTTAGAGTCGGTGTCTTTTCTGGGACATGTAGTCTCTAAAGAGGGAACTAAAGTGGATCCATAGAAGGTGGAGGTGGTCAGAAACTAGCTAGGCCTACTATCGTTATCGAGATTCATAGTTTCGTAGGGCTGGCCAGCTACTATCGCCGGTTTGTCAAGGTATTTGCAGCCATTTCCTCAGTATTGACAAGGTTGACTCAGAAGGATGTACCTTTCCAGTGGTCTGAGGATTGTGAAGAGAGTTTTCAAAAGCTTAAGACCCTGCTGACCATGACACCAATCCTGGCATTATCGATGGAAGGTAAGGATTTTGTTGTTTATTGTGATGGCTCATGGTCTGGGTTGAGTGCTGTGTTAATACAGGAAGGGTAGGTCATTACTTATGCCTCGAGACAGTTGAAGGTGCATGAGAAGAATTATCCCACACATGACCTAGAGCTAACAACAGTGGTATCTGCCTTGAAAATTTGGAGGCACTACCTATATGGGGCTCGTGCGAGGTATTCACAGACCATCGCAGCCTGCAATATGTGTTTTCTTAGAAAGATCTCAATTTGTGGTAGATGAGGTGGATGGAACTGCTCAAGGATTACGATATCACCATCTTGTATCACCCAGGGAAGGCTAATGTGGTGGAAGATGCGTTGAGTCAAAAAGCAGTAAGTAAGGGCAGTCTAGCTTGCCTGGAAGCTACTCGTCGACCGATGGCCAGAGAAGTTCAGACACTGGTAAACATCTTGATGAGACTTACATTGATGGAAACAGGTGGGATATTAGCTACCACGGAGTCCAAGTCATCACTGTTAGAGGAGATAAAAGCCAGACAGTTTGAGGATGAGAAACTGGGTAAGATTCGAGAAAGGTTCTGTAGGGGGAGGCTAAGGAGCAGTGCTGGATGATGAATGGGTCCTGAGAATAAGGGGATGCATGTGTGTTCCTCTAGTTGGTGAGGTAATTAAAACCCTTATGGCAGAAGCTCACAACTCGAGGTACTTCATTAATCCTGAGGCTACCAAATGTACCATGACATAAAGCGGAACAATTGGTGGAGTAGGATGAAGAGGGACATTATAGTTCATGTCGCCCAGTGTTTGAACTACTAAAAAATGAAGTATAAGCACCAGAAGCCTGGGGAAGTACTTCAGAGGATGCACATCTCAGAGTGGAAATAGGAGAGGATAGCAATGGACTTTATGATTGGTCTTCCAAAGACATTGGGTAAGTTTGACTCCATTTGGGTCATTGTTGATTGTTGCGCCCCAGCGCACGCGTAAGAGTACGCGGTCGTACAAGTAATAGAGTGGCTCTTTTAAGAGCCGGATGTCGAACCCACAGGGACTGGACTATTTCAGCGAATATTAAAGTTCAACTATTAATTTAACCTTCAAAAGTGTTGATTATAGAGATTTTGGAAAATTGTAATTAAATCTAGAAGTGATCACAAAATAGTTGGGAAACAATAACAAGAAGCATCTAGAGCTAAGGCCTGACAATCATAAAATGCTACAATTCACATGGTTCAAGTAAATGAAATTCAGTTGTTGTCTCGCAAAGCTAAATGCAGTGTTCATGGTCTTTCGAGCCTCTAAATACAACAAACTAGTTTCACACCTACATCATTGAGCGGGGATGTGACATCCTAATTCTTGAGCAATTTAACACTATGGATGTGGTTTATGCCCTTGATTATGGACTTTCGTACCTCTAATCATTTAACCTGACTTAGCTTCACAACTACTTCTATGAGTGGTGATGTGACAATTCTAAGTCGGTGTCTAGCTATCATCCCGTTTAATTAACCAAGCAAGGCAAATTAGGTATATTTTCTACACTAACCGCGAATCTTATTGTAAAGACAAGAACTTGATCCCTGCATTCTTTTGTTCTAACCTAGGGTTACTCTTTCGAGCTTTTGGTTTAAAGTGATGATTTTCCCGAAATAAGCTTACCACATTGTTTGGAGCGAAGTCTCCCAAATTTCATAAATTCTAGCTTGTGGTATATTTCGAAATAAAGCTTCTCATATGCAAAAATTCATAATTGAGATGTATGTAATTATTGAGCTTTGCCAAAGGACAATGTTGAGCTTCATTTTCATATGATGGCGGGTCTATGCATGATTTCATTATTGAGCTTTGTCAAAGGACAATGTTGAGCTTCATTTTCATATGATGTCGAGTCTATACATGATTTCATTAATGAGCTTTGCCAATAGACAATGTTGAGCTTCATTTCATACGATGTTGAGTTATGCATGATTTCATATTGAGCTTCATCATTAGACGATGTTGAGCTTTGTCAATAGACGATGTTGAGCTTCATTATATACGATGTAGAGCATTGCATGTTTTGGGAGAAGAGTCTAGCACTGAGCGTGTTAAGGGTCGATCACCCTATGCCCCAGAACTACATGCCAACGTAGGTTGATACTATTATGTTATTGGGACCTCTCTTGTGAGCTATCCCCGGGCTGATTGGCCCTTTGAGCTTGATATTGTATCATGGTAGCGTTCTTAGCCTGGCAAGATTTTGGATGGCTCTGCCCACTTGAGTGTGATAGTCGGGACCACGTAAGCTCTATCATAGTCTGTCAGTTAAGTGACGAGTCTCCCACTGTCAATTCTATTCAGATTTGAATATTCATTACTCATGGTGACTACATTACTCATCCATGTTCTAAAAGTAAGGTTTTAACTCATTGTTCAACTTTCAAAATAAATGCTATGTTTTAGCTTTGAGTCATTCGAGTCAGTGATGATGCTATAAAGCTATGCATGGTCATGTTATGATGAGAGTATGATTTCAGAAAGAATACATGTAGCCTTTCCTCATATATTTGAAAGCTTATGATACGTATGAAATATTTTAAATGATTTGCTTTACTGAAGCGGTTTTACTTACCTTTCATACTCGGTGCATTTCATGTATTGACCGCATATTTCTATGTTGTATCGTTTCATGATACAGGACCCAGCCCCAGGCTAAACCCCATGCATAGGCAGTTGTCAGAGTTAGCTTCTATGTGACTCATCCTTCGAGGGCTAGACATTCACTTCCTTATGTATTTCTTTCGCTCGGTATTGTTGGGTTAGTTGAGGTCTAGTCCCATCAACTCGTCCAGACTAGAGGCTTTTCAGACTTACGTTTGTGTAGCTTCGGATGTTATTCTAATGTGATGTTATTTTAGACTTCCGCTGAGATTATATTCATGTTTTCTTCAGTTTATTGAATGAGATATTTGTGTGCTTATGCCTTGGGTCGACTTGGAGTTTCTCGGGTTCTCTTGTCCCGTGTCTACGATCCGAACCTCTGTTCGGGTCATGACAAACATGGTATCAGAGCAATAGGTTTGAGATGTTCTAAGGAGTCTGAAAGCCGCATTAAGTAGAGTCTTTTTCATGGGTGTGAAGTGCGCCACACTTATGAAGAAGAGGCTACTAGACGTTTAGGAAATGTTCCCTTCTTCATGATCTATGTCGTGCGATGAAAGATCTTTCTATCCTTCTAATTCATGCTATTCGCGATTGCAGAATCATGGCACCACAAAGAATGAACAGAAGAATGTAGGTGGTGAGGGCCACAAGGAAGGAAACGATTATGGGCATCAGCCGGCCCCACCAGTTCAGGAGCCTCAGGCACCAGGCCAGCCACTCATGTTGAGTTCCGGGCCACTATCCAAATGCTCATGCAGGCCTTGACCGCTCAGGTCAATTAGTAATCCGTTGCACATGTTTCTCAAAATGGCAATGCAGCAGCGGCCAGAGTCCGGACTTCTTGAGAATGAAACCACGGAGTTTCCGAGGTCCAAGGTAGATGAGGAGCCGCATGACTTCATTGATGAGATTGTCAAGATCACCCAGGTTATGGGGTGATTAGTGTTGAGTGCACAGAGTTGGCCTCCTACCAGTTGAAGGGGGTTGCACATATTTGGTTCCGGCAATGGAAGGATAGCAGGGTCGCAGTAGCAGGTCCGATCACGTGGGAGGAGTTTCAGATTGCATTCCTAGATTGGTTCTTCCCTCGGGAGATGAGGGATCTCAAGGCAGCTGAGTTTGTAAACTTGAAGTAGGGGAGGATGAGAGTGATAGACTATTCCCTTGAGTTCACTCGCCTATCGAAATATGCCCCGGAGTTTGTGATTGACCAGAGGGTGCGGGTGAGCAGATTTGTGCATGATATAGCGAGTGCAGGCTCAAGGGGTCATAGCAACAAGCCCACAGATTCCAGCATTCTAGCTTATTTCAAATATGGTCGAGGCCACAAAGGCCAGTGTTTGGCAGGTTCAGGAGCTTGTTATGGTTGTGGGCAGCCCGAACATATGCTCAGATATTGTCCAGCTGCGGATAGGATTAGGTTGGGGGCCGAGGCCCAGCTTCTAGTTCAGCATCTCCTCCCCCACGCTCAGCACATCATGGGGCATCTATTAGCACAACTGGCGGTCAGTGCCAGAACAGATTCTATGCCTTAGCCGCTCGTCAAGAGCAGGAGGCCTCACCAGATGTAGTCGCCAGTATGTTGAGAGTTTTTCATGTTGATGTATATGCATTGCTAGATCCGGGGGCTACCCTATCTTTTGTGACACCGTATGTAGCCAGTAGCTTCAGAGTCAATCCCGATGTCTTGTCAGAGCCCTTCTCAGTTTCTATTCCTGTAGGTGACTCAGTTATAGCTAGACGGCTGTATAGAGGTTGCCCAGTCTCAATCCTTCATAAGGTCACCTCAGCAGACTTGATAGAGTTAGCCATGACCGATTTTGATGTTATTCTCGGCATGGATTGGCTATTTGCATGCTATGCTTCAGTTAATTGTAGAACCCGGTCAGTAGAGCTCAGATTTTCGGGTGAGCCAGTGTTAGAATGGAAGGGTAGTTCAGCTGTGCATGTAGATCGATTCATTTCCTACCTTAAGGTGAGGAAGATGATTTCTAAGGGTTGCATATACCATCTAGTTAGGGTTAAGGACGTGGAGTCCGAGACCCCAACTATTCAGTCCGTACCAGTAGTACGTGAGTATCTAGAGGTCTTTTCTGATGATTTGCCAGGTGTCCCTCCCGAGTGGGAGATTGATTTCGGATAGATCTTCTTCCCGACATGCAGCCTATATCTATTCCTCCTTATAGAATGGCCGCAGCAGAGCTGAAAGAGTTGAAGGATTAGTTGAAGGACCTGTTAGATAAGGGCTTTATTAGGTCGAGTAAGTCTCCATGGGGTGCACCAGTGTTATTTTTCCGGAAGAAGGATGGTTCTCTTCGGATGTGCATTGACTATCGGCAGTTGAATAAGGCTACTGTCAAGAACAAGTACCCCTTACCCAGGATTGATGATAATGTTCGATCAGCTTCAGGGTGCCAAGTGTTTCTCCAAGATTGATCTCAGGTCCGGGTATCACTAGCTCAAGAGTCGAGAGAGTGATATCCCGAAGACAGCTTTCAGGACTCAGTATGGTCGCTACGAATTTGTTGTTATGTCTTTTGGACTAACCAATGCCCCTACAGCTTTTATGGATCTAATGAACTGGGTGTTCAAGGCATATTTGGACATGTTCATGATTGTGTTTATTGATGATATCCTCATATACTCTCGGAGCGAGGAGGAGCATGCCGCTTAGTTGAGAGTAGTGCTTTAGACCCTCAAGGATCGTCAGTTGTATGCAAAGTTCAGCAAATATCAGTTTTGGTTGGACTTGGTGGCATTTCTAGGGCATGTGATATCAAAGTGAGGGCATAGAGGTAGATTCTCAGAAGATTGAGGCGGTAAAGAATTGGCCCAGACCAGTGAACCCATCGATATCAGAAGCTTTTTGGGCTTAGCGAGTTACTACCAGATATTGTAAAGGGTTTCTCATCTATTGCAGCACCTTTGACCAAGTTGAATTAGAAAAAGATGAAGTTTCAATGGTCGGAAGCTTTTGAGAAAAGCTTCCAAGAGTTGAAGACTCGACTCACTTGAACACTAGTATTGACCTTACCTGAGGGTACCGATGGTTTTGTGGTGTATTGTGATGCTTCGAGAATAGGGTTTGGGTGACAGTTGATGTAGCATGGGAAAGTGATAGCTTATGCCTCGAGACAGTTGAAGGTTCATGAAAAGAACTACCCGACCAATGATCTTGAGTTGGCCGCGATGGTGTTTGCATTGAATATATGGAGGCATTATTCCTATGGGGTCCACATGGATGTATTCACGGATCACAAGAGCTTGCAATATGTGTTCACACAGAAGGATCTCAATCTTCGGCAAAGGAGGTGGTTGGAACTACTAAAGGACTATGATATGAGTGTCCTTTACCACCCGGGAAAGGCTAATGTAGTAGCGGACGCATTTAGTAGACTCTCTATGGAGAGTGTGTCCCATGTGGATGAGGGAAGGAAGGAGTTGGTAAAAGATGTTCATCG
This sequence comes from Datura wrightii, assembly GCA_035772735.1. Classification (NCBI taxonomy): domain Eukaryota; kingdom Viridiplantae; phylum Streptophyta; class Magnoliopsida; order Solanales; family Solanaceae; genus Datura; species Datura wrightii. The sequence continues at coordinate 16,205,346 of JASDFA010000010.1, forward strand.
ACTTCCCAAGTTGGGAGTTAGGTTGGTCGATTCGACCAATGGCAGCATCGTTGTGCAAAATGGATCAGAATTGTCCTTAGCGGTGGATGTGAAAGCTAGGCAAGATGAGGATCCGGTGTTGATAAATCTGAAGGAATCTATTCAGAGTCAAAAGGTGGAGGTTTTCTCCTAAGGGGGAGATGGGGTACTGTGATACCAGGGTCCTTCTATGTGTTCCAGATGTTGATAATTTGAGTGACCGGATATTGCATGAGGCACATGGGTCTATGTATTCCATCCATCTGGGTTCCACCAAGATGTATCATGACTTGCAGGAAATATATTGGTGGAACGATATGAAGAAGGATATTGCAGAATTTGTGGCCAAGTGCCCAAACTGTCAATAAGTGAAGGTCGAGCACCAAAGGACGGGAGGCGTACTTCAGGATATCAGCATTTCCACTTGGAAGTGGGAAGAGATTAATATGGATTTCATTACAGGCCTACCTCGTACTCGCCGACACTATGACTCTATTTGGGTAGTGGTCGACAGATTGACCAAGGTTGCACACTTTCTACCTGTCAAAACCACAGATTCAGCAGATGACTATACCAAATTGTATATTCGGGAGTTGGTTCGACTTCATGGAGTGCCCTTGTCTATTATTTCAAACCGATGTACTCAGTTTACCTCTCAGTTTTGGTGGTCATTCCAAAAAAGGCTTGGGACTCAGGTTATGCTCAGCACGGCATTTCATCCGCAAACGGATGGTCAGGCGGAGTGAACAATCCAAACACTTGAGGACATGTTGAGAGCTTGTGTAATGGACTTTAAAGGTAGTTGGGATGATTACTTGCCCTTGATCGAGTTTTCTTACAATAACAACTATCACTCTAGTATCCAAATGGCACCGTTCGAGGCTCTTATGGGCGGAGGTGTAGATCGCCCATCGGATGGTTTTAAGTTGGGGAAGCACCTATGATAGGGCCATATTAGGTTCACGAGGCTGTGGTGAAGGTTCAATTGATAAGGAACAGGCTGAAAACTGCTCAGAGTCGTCAAAAGTCATATGCGGATGTGAGAAGAAGAGATTTGGAATTTGAGGTAGATGATTGGGTATTTATAAAGGTATCTCCCATGAAAGGAGTCATGCGGTTTGGAAAGAAAGGAAAACTCAGTCCCCACTATATTGGTCCCTACCAGGTTATGAGAAGAGTTGGTAAGGTAGTGTATGCGTTGGACTTGCCATCAGAGTTATCTTCAATATATCCCGTGTTTCATGTGTCGCTCTTGAAAAAGTGCTTGGGTGATCCAGCTTTAGTAGTTCCCGTGGAAAGCATTGCTGTGGGAGATAGCCTCAATTATGAGGAAATTCCAGTTGCAATATTGGATATCTAGGTTCGGAGGCTGAGGAACAAAGAAGTAGCTTCAGTGAAGGTGTTATGGAGGAACCAGCATGTTGAGGGAGCTACGTGGGAAGCCGAAGCGGCTATGATGGCTAAATATCCTCACATGTTCCCTACCGGCTCAGTTCCAGTTTGAGGTATCCTTTTTTGCCCTAATTCTCTAATTAGTTTCCACATCAATTCATGTGCACAAGTTTGAATTATGTTATGATAGATGTATGTGATGTCTGAATTCAATTTAGCTGTGTAGTTCTTTTCGGAGGTAGTCATTCCATCAGTTTTTGATTTAAATAATCAGTATTTGCATATGAAAATTGCATGTTTCTGTTTTCTGCTTGTTTCTAACATTCAAGGATGAATGTTCCCAAGGGGGAGATATTGTATACCCTGAGAATCCAAAGATTGGACCCGGGGGTTGAAACGGGGAAAAACAGGAAAATGGTGCTTCAGTTGCAGGACGAGTCGTTGGACGACTCGTGAGGAGACCCCACGAGTCGTCAGGTGGATCGTGGGAAGGCTTGGAGGAAATGAAGTTTGAAGGTCCCCACGGGTGTGGGAACGACTCGTGGTCAGCCACCATGATTCATCAAGTTAACCGTGGGGTGAAGTTGAGAAATAAATGAAAGAATCGACCAGTGTACCTAACCGAAGGGACCCCACGAGTCGTGGTCAGTCCCCACGATTCGCGGGGTGGGTCGTGAACAAGCAAGGTGAACTTTATTTGGGAACGAGACAATGTACATGATGGGAGGTGACCACGAGTCGTGGCCTCGAGGAACTAATCGTTACGTCACTCCTTACGAGCCCTAAAGGATCTGTTAACCAGTGTACTTGATGAACGACTTGACGAGTCGTTAGGTCCCTCGTCGGGACCCCCTGGCAGTTATTTTCAGCGATTTTAGTAAGGGATTTTTCATAATTTCTAAATCCTAGGGGCCTATACTACATTGTTTAAGGATCGTTTTAATGGGTTTTTAGTAGGGGAAAACCTATTCTAAGTCATTCTTCCCATGCATGCAAGTTTGAAGGTTTGAAGATGTGATTCTAGGCAAGATCTCAAGGTTTTCATTGGAATCTCAACTTGGGCAATTAGGTGTTAGAATTCACCATTCCTAGGTATGTAAGGCTATGAGTGGGCGCCCTCCTTCCACACCCACGCCCAATTTCTATCAAATCATGATAAATTGTCTATGATCAAGTACGGGGTTTTCACCAAATTGCATGATTTTTCAATCTCTATACATGGGTATGATTAGATTATGTTTATATTGGTGAATTGTGAAGCTTGGGCAGATTTTAAATTGTTTTCAATTCAAATTGTGATTTCTAAATTATGAAATTGAATGCCCATGGATGAGAAGTTCATGAAAGAAGAGAATGATGTTGAATGTATGATGATGATGAGATTTGATGATGAAAAGCATGTTTCTAAAGCTTCTCATGATTAAGATGTTGTTTTCAAAATGAATTGATAGATCTAAGTTTGATAAAGCTTTGGGCAATGCCCACATGTAGATTTAAAATGATGATTTTCCCGAAATAAGCTTACCACATTGTTTGGAGCAAAGTCTCCCAAATTTCATAAATTCTATCTTGTGGTATGTTTCGAAATAAAGCTTCTCATATGCATAAATTCATAATTGAGATGTATGTCATTATTGAGCTTTGTCAAATGAAAATGTTGAGCTTCATTTTCATTTGATGGAGGGTCTATGCATGATTTTATTATTGAGCTTTGTCAAAGGACAATGTTGAGATTCATTTTCATATGATGTCGAGACTATGCATGATTTCATTAATGAGCTTTGTCAATAGACAATGTTGAGCTTCGTTTCATACGATGTTGAGTTATGCATGATTTCATATTAGATTCGCCATTAGACGATGTTGAGCTTCGTTATATACGATCTAGAGCATTGCATGTTTTGAAAGAAGAGTCTAACACAGAGGGGGTTGAGGGTCGATCAACCTATGCCCCAAAACTATGCGCCAATGTAGGTAAATACTATGGGACCTCCCTTCTGAGCTATCCACGACCCAATTGGCCCTTTGAGCTTGATATCAATATCATGGTGGCGTCCTTAGCCCTGACAAGGTTTTGGATAGCTCTGCCTACTTGAGTGTGATAGTCGGGACCACTTAAGCTCTATCGTGGTATGTCGGTTAAGTGACGAGTCTCCCACTATCTATACTATTCAAATTTCCATATTCATTACTCATGGTGACTAATTTACTCATGCATGTTCTAAAAGTAAGGTTTGACTCATTGTTCAGCTTTCAAGATAAATGTTATGTTTTAGCTTTGATTCATTCGAGTCATTCATGATGCTAAAAAGCTATGTATGGTCATGTTATGATGAGATTATGATTTCAGAAAGAATGCATGTAGCCTTTCCTCATATATTTGAAAGCTTATGATACGTATGAAATATTTTAAATTATTTACTTTACTTATGCGGTTTTACTTACCATTCATACTCGGTACATTCCATGTACTGACCGCATACTTTCTATGTTGTACATGACCCAGCTCCCAGGCTCAACCCCATGCGTAGGCGGTTGTCAGAGTTAGCTTCTATGTGATTGGTGAGTCCTCATCCTTCAAGGGCTAGACATTTAGTTCCTTATGTATTTCTTTCGTTTAGTATTGTTGAGTTCGTTGGGGTCTTGTCCCATCAACTCGTCCAGACTAGAGGCTTTTCAGACTTACGTATGTTTAGCTTCGTATGTTTTTCTGATGTGATGTTTTAGACTTCCGCTGAGATTATATTCATGTTTTCTTTAGTTTATTGAATGAGATAGTTGTATGCTTATGCCATGGGTCGACTTGGGGTCTCTTAAGGTCCTTTGTCTCGTGTCTACGATCCGGGCCTCTGTTCGGGTCGTGACATCAACCCTAGAGGAAGGAAAAGCCACTTATGTTCATAGAAACACTCGAAATCATGTTAAAAGTGAAGTACTTACAAGAATGTTAAAAGAGAATGAAAAACCTTGAACCTTCGGTGTAGTTCCTCGCTTCTCCCTTTGCTCCTCTCTACTTTCCCAAAATATTTACGTGATAAATGAATTTAGAACCTAAGGATTTTATTTATACTAAACGAAAATTTGCAAATTTTTGGCCGGCCGTGGACCAGCCCGGTGCCACGCTGCCTATCACGCAGCAGTAGCTCCATGGCATGGAGGCAACACGCAGGGCTATTGGAATTCAACTTCTCGGCATGTCATGACATTGTGCCATCGGGCGTGACACAACCTTCATCGCGGCACAAGTAGGGCGTGACACGGACGCTAGCGCGTAGGAAAGCCTGTCGTGGCACGGCGCGAACGCACAGGCACACTTCCTGGCATGCATCTCGCGCACGCACCTACCTACATAACACGGTGCCCAGCGCGGCAGTCTCTTGTCGTGGCATGTTGCAAGGCATGATCATGGCGTTTCCATGTTTTCTTAATGTCTCTTTCTTTGCACTCAATCCCGAGCTTCTTTTATCTTCATGCATCATCTATTAAGCTCATCCTTTTGCATTTTTCAACTATAACCAAGGGCTAATCACATTGGTTAGTTTATGCATGTAATTACACCAAATCACATGAGAATATAATCAAATAAATTAAAAAACATAGCTAAGATTAAGTTATAAAACAAAACTTAGGCATGTAAATATGTCCAAGATCATTGACAGACTGACCAATTCTGCCCACTTCTTGACTGTCCAAGTGACTTACAATGCCGAGAGACTGGCCAAGATGTATGTGAAAGAAGTGATTCGATTACATGGGGTGTCGGTGTTGATTGTGTCTGACAGGGGTACTTAATTCACCTCTCATTTCCGGAGGACCTTACAGGTGGATCTAGGCACAAGTTTGGATTTGAGCACAACCTTCCATATTCAGATAGATGGATAGTTAGAAAGGACCATCTAGGTATTTGAGGATATGCTCCGAGCATGTGTTTATAGATTTTGCTACCATTGGGATAAATTCTTACCCTTGCAAGAGTTTGCTTACAATAATAGTTATCATTTGAGCATTGGCATGGCTCCATTTGAAGCTCTGTACGGGAGGAAATGCAGGTCTCCAATTGGGTGGTTTGATGCATTTGAGGTGAGACCCTGGGGAACCAATTTGTTTAAAGAATCCTTGGAAAAGGTTCAAGTAATCCAAGAACGTCCGATAGCTGCTCAAAGTAGACAGAAACAATATGCAGATAGAAAAGTGAGAGATATGGAATTCATGGAGGGAGAACAAGTCTTGCGCAATGTATCCCCCATGAAGGGGGTAATGAGGTTCGGTAAGTGGGGCAAGCTTAGCCCGAGATACATTTGGCCATTTGAGATCCTCCAATAGGTGGGAGAAGTAGCTTGTGAGCCCGCCTGTACGTATGTGGAATGATAATATGTTAAATGGGTCATTGTACATTACTTGTTATGATGATTGCACTGTTAAAAATAAATTATTAAAATAAGTTTGTTATGATGTTACCTCTGCAGTGATGTGGAATTGTTGCAAACTGTTAAGTGTGTTCATTTGTATTGCAATTGAAGTGAATGATGAATAGTGTAACTTTTCAAGTGAGATAGGTAGATTATGATCTCCTTAATGTCATAATAACAAACTCACCTATGCTATAATTACCGTGAGAATGATTAGCAATAATAAGAATATCCTAAGATGAGAGGCTCGTGCCCGAGGGGAGCATCCAAGCGAGCAATATTGATTGAGTGGCTCATGTTCGAGGGGAGCGGGTACCACGGTGGTACAGTACATTGATTACTAGAGTCCCCTACAACTCATGACTGGAAAGGCAGAAATAACACCCTCTAGCCTGTGTGTACATCGATGTTTAGTGACGTAGTATTCATGGTGATATGATGGAGGCATGTGCCCGATATATTACCTTTTGTTCTGTTTAAGATGTAGTTGTAAGAATGCTAAAAACTCAGAATGAGTAAGTGCTATGTGGCTGAACTGAGCTTTTGATCATGTGGTTGTTAACTAAACATGGAGAAATGAAAAAGATATGATGTTTGATATAGTTAAATGAATACTAGTAATTGAGCTGTGCTATCTTCATTGTGATTTTCTCTATATCGCATGTGGTTATGTAATATTTTGTGTATCGAGGTCAATAGCATACATTTATATCTGAATAAATGCGATGATGTGTGAATTTTGAATTGTTGGTGAAATGATGAAGGTGCAGCTAAGTCGAGCTACTGTCCAGGGCAGTACCATTGTAGCAAGACTTATTCCGCTACGGAAAGACCGTGGCAGCGGTCAGGTAACTGCTACAGCGAGGAGCCTAATCCAGTGAGCAGGCCGATTGTCACCTTTGCAGAGCTAAATTTCCTGAAATGCGTATTGTATATATGAATGATGGTCTGGACTGGTTTGATGTTGTTGTTTGCATGCTTATGTATTATTATATAAGGTTGGCCAATGATGCCTATCAGTATTGTATTTCGTACTTACACTACTACTACACTTCTTTTCTGAGTGCAAAATCTAATCTTAGAAGGTCATCACGACCTCACCTTTAGAGCAGAGGCCGAATATTGAAAGGTGAGCGGCACAGGATGTGCGATTCTACTCCTCCTTCGAATATGTCTCTTGTCTGGACATTTTCAGTTTTATTTCTTTTTCAATTATAGTCAATCTAAGACTTGTGTTAGACATCTGATGTGCAATGACAATTGGTTTCTGGAAATGTTTGTAGGAGTTGGATGTTTTCTTGTTGTTGATTTTTTTAAGTAAATTCAATTTTATTACTTTAATTAATTCAAGGAGGTTAGTTTCTTTCTAATGTTTGGTGTCGTGGAAATTATTGGGAAATGTTGGTTTGTCCACCGGGGAACTTGCATAGGTGCCAATCACGGTTATTTGGGATCGTGACAATTACCTACCATATTAATTTAGCATGGTTTAGTATTTTTAAGTTTGATTTCGATATTTTATGAAGTAATAATTGGTAACAATAGTTTCTTCGACTTATATATAATCATATAACAAAGGGTTATGACTTTGGCTTTTCATGAGACATCTCATTTATATGATACAAGCACCTTATACATGTGAAAATATTTAAAATTCAGTGCAATAGATTAACTTTGTAAATCAACAACACAAAAAGGACATCCAATCAAGATAGAGTAGTCAAAGTATTAATATCCAAATAAATAGTTTTGTACTAATACTAGATTATATATTTGTTACTTTTATAATTATATATATCAATTATATATGTAACTATATCTAGTATGATATTCGGTATTTCAATAAGTTTTTTATAAATATTGAATAACTTATCAAATACCATAATACTGAAACTGCAGTATAAAATTTTTTGTTTCAGTATAATAATTCATTATTTACTATATCATGACCACCCCTAGTTTTAGAGAATTTTAAGGGTTATTAAGCTGAATTAGACTAAGTTCAAAGGGTCCAAATTTATGGGGTCTTGTAGAAACATTGTATTGAGCTCTACTTGTGTACTCAACTCCTTTTGCACGGACTTCCAAATATGAACGGGAAGTCTATACCTGGTTCAAAATAATGGAAACATATACCACATGCAGCTGAACTATCTCACGAATGTAAATTCGAGTCTACTTCTCTAAATTATAGGAGGTTTAGATTGGTAAAAAATGTGCAGACTTGGTCAATCTATCAATCTCCTCAAAGTATGTGACAAACCTACCACAAAATCTATAACAATTTTCGTCCAGTTTCACCCGAGTATAGGCATACATGACCAAAACTAGTTAGTTTTTTATGTTCATAATTCACTTGGTTATAGTTCAAACACCGTGATATATGCCCAACTATGTCCCTCTTCATCTGACATCACCATCAATGTTGTTTTAAGTCTGAATACATCTTAGTAGCCCTCAAGCGAATTGAATACCTCAAATTGTGGGTCTCTTTAAGTATCAATTGTATCAAGTCACCTACCTTAGGCATACAAATATGACCTTTTAAGCCACAAAACATCATCAACATCTAAAGTTGCATCCTTAGCATCTCCTAGCTGCACCTTTTCTAAGGTCACTCAACTTTTTATCCTCAAACTGATAAGCCTTGATTTGCATTATTAGAGATGACAGTTCCATAACACAAGATAGAAACTTGCTAAGCTAAAATATATCAAGTATCATGAAGCTATTGGCCAAAGACTAAATGTCTATTACCAATTCTAGGTTTCCCATACTAACTGAATTCTGACTGTTATACACTACCAGGTTTCCTTGCTCAAATGATATATGATGGTAATATCATAGTCTCTCAGCAACTCCATCCACCTCCTTTACCTCAAATGGAGATCCATTTGCTTAAATATATACTGAAGGCTATGATGAACTCAAAATCTCACAATGCACTCCATATAGATAATGCCTCTAAATAAGGCAAAAACCACAACCAGCAACTCCAAATCATAGGTAGGGTAGTTCTTTTCAAACACTTTCAACTACCTCAATGAATATGATATCACCTTACCATCTTGCATCAATACATGTCCAAGTTTAGTCTATGAAGTATTATAATACATTGTAAAACCTTGGACTATATTTGTAAATTCCAAAACTAGAGTCGCGATCAATATAGTCTTGGGCTTTTGAAAGATGGGCTCAGACTTATCCAACCACCTGAATAATACGCCATTTTGGGTAAATTGGGTCAATGGAGCTATAATATGTCACACCCTAATGACAATCGGTTTCTCCTATTGAGCTAATGTTAGATAATCTTAGACTTGTGTTATATGTTAGTTAAAAATGAGTTCTCCCATTGAGCTAAAGTCGAGGTAGGTGCCCACACAACACGTCCATTTGGGATTGTGACAAGTTGGTATCAGAACGTCTAGGTTACCGGTCTCACAAGTACAAGAGCGATGTCGAGTAGACTCATGCGAATTGGTGTGTAGATGTGCACGTCTAATCCTCGGGAAGCTATAAGGCATCTAGAAAATTTTCACTTTATTTCTTTCCTATTGTGCTATCCGAGTGTGTCGATCATTTGGGTTGAGTCCAATTGCTAGCTGGAGGATTCCAATTGGTATCTTGAAGACTCAATTGTTGTTACACCCCGTAAGTTGTTAGTGGCTAGTGTACGTACGTGTGGGCTAGCGGTGAGCGATGAGAGCATGACGCGTATGGGAGAAACGTCAGAGGCAGGGCAAGCGAGGACATCGTCGAATAGGTTAGCAGGGCCGCACAAGGCTAGGTCATGAGGGTCTACGCGATGCAGCAGCCCTGCTGCACGATGGCCTGTATGACATGGTAGCCTTGCTGCGTGATGGCCTGTGCGACCAAGCCTCTGAATATTTCCATAGGTGATAGTGCTGCTTCGTGCAAAGATCATCAAACAAGGAAAGAAATATCCGAAATACAAGATTATCAATGCAGTGGGCAGCACGGCGTGGTAGCCTGCTGGCACGATGGCCTGCCCGACACGCCCCCCTGCCACTGCCCTATTAATATAAAGCCCCTCTTTGATGATTTTAAATCATTCTAAAGAAATTTCCTCGACCTTAAAGAGAGATCAACATGGGTTTCATCTACTTTTCGTCAAATTACACTGTTAAATTCTGTCCAAACACAAATTCACCTTGGATAACAAGTTCTAGGCCTAGGAGAAGCATATTTGCTAAGTTATTTCTTGAAAATTTGCTCGGTGTACCAGAACCCCACCGAGTAAATGTTGTCGAAATTACTCCCAATTGAGTCCTAAATGGATACAGGCAATAGGTAAGCATTTCTCCCTTTTAAACTCACGAGAAATTGTGAGTTTTTGGTCAAGCCAAATAGAGTTGAATTATAATTAATATTATTTTCAGAAGATATCGTTGTTTGCCGAGTTTAATATTGAAATACACGGCTTTAGTTGAGTGGAACCGCCGGCTACACGTTGGAACTAATCGGTTAAATGAGAATCGGCATTCGAGGCATGTTAAGGCTAATTCCTTCGATAAGTCATTCCTGTCATATAGTAACACAACCTATACCCTTGTAAGAAAGCCAGAAGCATGTATGTTGTGATTAACTGCTACCATTAGTTTGAGATTAGTGTTTATGATATTAATTGGGACTAACCCTATCCTATATAGCATTCCGTCAAATAACCTCAGGGTTACTAGTTGTGTCATCGCCTATGGGGCTATATGGATCGCTCCGAGGAGCTATATATTGTCTGACGGTACTATATTCAGGACCAAGGGCCATCTTGTAGTCCATCCACAAAAGGGCTTCCATCTTTTATGTCGTATCGGCATCACTGACCCTTTGTCAAGCCTTGTGTGCCCAAGTTGCAGTTACAGGAGTGCGTCGGGCTCAGACACAACTATAGGAGCCCAATGGGCTTAGTTGCATACCCAGAGGCCAAGTAGGTTGGCTGTAGTTACCCATTGGCGCTTATTGACCATGTTAGGGGTATATAGATTGAAGTGAACTTACTGGGGCTTATGGGGGCCCAGGTGGGTTATATTGTGCTGGTTGTACCTTCCAGGCTTATGGGGGTCAAGTAAAGTTCTTGTTTGCATTACTTATTGTTAGTTATACAACAAGTTGTGAGGCTATTCAGGTTATACCTCGTATCCTTTCTATTGATCATTTTCAGTTATATTATCAGTATTATTCAGTCCTTTTTATTACTGTCTTACATATTCGGTACATATTATACTGACGCCCATCTTTAGGGCGCTGCACTACTTGCCTGCAGGTGTGGATAGACATGGTTATGGACCTTCCTAGCTTCCATCCAGAGTCTGCAGTCCCGTTAGCTCCTTGTCTCCGGAGTTGATAGTTAGAGAAGGTTTGTTCTTTGATTATACAACTTTTGGGTAGGTCGGGCCTTGTCCCGACCATTATTCCACTCTTAGAGGCTTGAAGCTACAGTTTCTCTGTCGTTGGTTGTTGTTGGCCGTGTGGATCCTATGTATGTTTTATTTTGTGTGTTGGTCATGTGGGGCCTAGTTTAGCTATTAGTTAGCAGCCTTGTCGGCTATAACATGAGTGTGACCACCCGTTTTCATTCTGTTATAACTAGACAGCATGGTAGTCTGCATAGAATCCCTTTATTACCTTGTTATTGGTTAACTGTCTACTTTTGCAGATGTCCTTGTCGGCCTAAAGCTATGTTTACAGCCGAAATATAACTCGTTGTTTTCTTGATTGGAATCGCTGGTATGCACCAGAGGTGCATGAGCCTATCCAGGTCAGTTCAGATCCCAGTATGGCATCAGGTGCCAGTCATGCCTCCCAAGGTGGGGCATGACAAATTTGGTATCAGAGCAAGTGGTATCCTAGGGAGTCTACAAGCCGTGTTTAGTAGAGTTTTGTCTATGGGTGTGTTATGCACCACATTCTATAGGAAGGAGGCTAAGAGGCATAATAGCGTGGTTACTTCTTTTCCAGTCGTGCTATATAGCTATGTTGTATAGGGTAACTCCCTAAGCTTATATCATTCTGATTATGTTTATAGGAAATATCTAACGCACGATAGACCACGACTGGTCGGGAGCTGGACATCGCGGCAGGAGAGAGCACTAGCAGAGTGCCACAGTCAGAGTTGGCTCGATCCCCTGCAGTCTCTTCCATGCCAGGTGACCTTAGGGCAGCAGAATGTCAACACCACCCCCAGTGGTCCCTATACCTATACCATCAGATCAGGAGGTCAGAAGCATTGTTTATATGCTGGCTCAAATGATGGTCGCTCAGCGCCAACCGGTGATACCAATTGTTGCTGAATCTACAAGAGGACTTGGAAGCTCAAGGGTTCAAGAGTTCCTTGCCTTGAGGCCCCCACAATTTACGGGGAAAGACCATGGAAAGGACCCTCAGGACTTTCTGGATCAGTTACAGTGGATCTTTAGGGTGATGCATGCCACGCTCGCAGAGTCGATCAAGTTAGCAGTATTTCGATTACGGGACATAGCGGTGTTATGGTATGAGAGTTGCGAAAGGTCCCGAGGCAGAGACGTACCCCCTCCGACATGGTCCATCTTTACAGAGGCCTTCATAGATCATTACTTTCCACAAGAAATCTAACAAGTCTGGGTGAATCAGTTTTTGCACCTGGAACAGGGATCGATGAGTTTCCGGGAATATACAATGAGGTTTGACTCCTTAGCCAGATATGCGTCAGCCTTTGTGGATACCATGCCATCCAGGGTATATTGGTTTATTATGGGGCTGCTCCCAGAGTATGTGGAAACTTGTGTTACAGCTACCTTAACATGGACATTGCCTGCATTCAGGATTTTGCTCAGAATATTGAAGGGATCAGGTAGCAATAGCAAGAAGTAAAAAGGGAAAATCAAGAGCACTGTTGGAGGGCCAGGCCCAGTGACATGCAGGCAGAACTCTAGGGCAGACCGATGCCGTGAATATCAGGCAGGACACCTAGATCCCTACCTCCACAGTAGCAGGGTGGTAGACCAAACCGTCGGAGGCAGTTAGGACCCGGCGAGAGCTCACGAGCATCGGGTTCCCAGCAGTAGAGGGGATCAGATCAAAGAAGGTCCACTATGCCACATTGTACCATTTGCAACCAACGTCATTTTGGGACGTGCATGTACGGTTCGAATGCTTGTTATACCTACAAGAGGGTCATATGATGAGGGATTGTCCAGCTAGAGTTTAGGGTGATCAGAACTGGCAAGATAGGTCTTCAGTAGGGTCACATGCCACAGCACCTTCAGTAGGGCGTAGGCCCTCAGCTCTAGCCGGTAGAGGTCGAGGTTGATCAAGAGCATCTAGTTTTGGTTGTGGTCCGGATCACACTTACGCTTTACCAGGATGACAGGAGTCAAAGTCGTCACCAGATGTTGTGATAGGTATGTTGGACATTTGCTCTTACTCAATTTATGCTTTGATAGACCCAAGTTTCACTTTGTCCTATGTTACTCCATTAGTGGCCCGAAAGTTTGGTATAACACCATAATTGATTCAGTGACCCTTCTCGGTCTCTACACCCATCGATGATTCTATTATTACTAAAAGGATTTACCGGGGTTACACAGTAGAGGTTGTAGGTCGCCAGACTTTGGCAGATTTAGTGGAGCTAGAAATGATTGATTTTGATGTAATTATGGGTATGGATTGGCTAGCGCAATGTTATGCCAATGTGGAGTGTTGGACCAAGACTGTCCATTTTCAATTTCCAGGGGAGGTAGTGCGAGAGTGGAAGGGCAATACAGCTACGCCAAAAGGTAGGTTCATAACCTATCTTCGGGTGAGAAAGTTGATAGCGAAGGGGCAATTCAGAATTGATTGAATGTGGGAATGGGATATTTTATGATATTGAAAGGTAAATCATTAATGCGATGATGAATGTGAGGACTAGGGCCGAAGGGAGAGAACTTGGATGAGTAGAATAGTACGATTATACTTTGGATGAGGGTTGGAGACATGATTGGCTCGTGCTTGAGGTGAGCATCTGGGCAAGCAGGGTTGTATTTACAATATTTTTAAGATTCGGGATATGCAAGCAGAATCCCTGACTCTTCAGTCCATTCCAGTGCTTAATGAGTTTCTAATTGTGTTTCTAGACGAACTTCCTGGCCCCAGAACGTAAAATCGATTTCTCTATCGATTTGCTACCAGGTACTCAGCCTATATCCATCCTCTGTATTGAATGGGTACTGCTGAATTGAAAGAGTTGAAAGAAAAGTTGAAAGACTTTTTAGATAAAGGTTTTATCAGGCCTGGTACTTCGCTGTGGGGTGAGCCAGTTCTATTTGTAAGAAAGAAATATGGCTCCCTACGCATGTGTAAAGATTATCGACAGTTGAATAAGGTTACTATTAAGAATAAATACCCTCTTCCCAGGATAGATGATTTGTTTGATCATCTAGATGGGGAAAAATATTTTTCCAAGATCGACTTAAGGTCAGGATATCACCCGGTGCGGGTTTAGAAGAAAGATATCCCAAAGATGGCTTTCAGGACCAGGTATGGTCATTTTGAATTTTTGGTCATGTCCTTCGGGTTGACGAATGCCCCAGCAGTGTTCATGGATGTGATGAACAACATCTTCAAGCCATATTTAGATCTGTTTGTGATAATGTTCATTGATGACATTCTGGTGTATTCTTCCCAAAAGCTGAACACAGAGATCATTTGCGAACGGTACTCTAGATCCTTAGAGATTGCCAGTTATATGCAAAATTCCCTAAATGTGAGTTCTAGTTGAATTCTGTAGCTTTCTTGAGCCACATTGTATTAGATGTTGGTATTCAGGTTGACTCGTAGAAAATTGAGGCAGTAAAGACATGGCCTAGACCTACAACTCCAGCTGAAGTTCACAACTTTCTAGGGTTAGCGGGTACTACATAAGGTTCGTAGAAGGATTTTCTGACCTATCGGCGCCAGTGACCAAATTGACTCAGAAAGCAGCCAAGTTCCACTGGACCGAGTCCTGAAGCAAAGTTTCCAAGAGTTGAAAAACAGATTGACATCAGCACCAGTGTTAGCCTTGCCGAAAGATTTAGAGGGTTATGTTGTATACTGTGACGCTTCACGTGTTGGGTTAGGGTGTGTTCTGATGCAACATGATAAGGTAATTGCTTATGCTTCGAGGCAGCTAAGGAAGAATGAAAAAAACTATCCCACCCATGATTTGGGTTAGCTGCAGTGGTTCATGCCTTGAAAATATGGAGGCATTACTTGTATGGTGTGCATGTGGATATTTTTATGAATCATAAGATCCTCTAGTATATCTTCACGTAGAAAGAGTTGAATTTTCTACAGCGTCGTTGGTTAGAATTGCTAAAAGACTACAATGTGAACATTTTGTATCACCCAAGGAAGGCTAATATTGTAGAAGATGCCCTTAGCCGTAGATCTATGGGATGTTTAGCACATCTGAGGCCAGAACAGTGAGAAATGGCTTGAGAACTGCACTAGTTAGGCAGTTTAGTAGTCTGGGAGTAGATTCAGAGGATAATGGGGTTGTAATTCAGAATACAGTAGTATCATCCCTGGTTGTAGAAGTAAAGGCACGGCAGTATGAGGACCCTAACCTAGTGCAGCTCAGAGATAAGGTTCAGCAAGGTGAATTACTGGACTTTGAGTTAACAGAAGCTAGGGTCTTGAGATTAGATGTCACCTCTACGTTCCAGATGTAGCAGGGTTCCGCCAGCAGATTATGGCAGAGATACATTATTCTTGTTACTCTCTTCATCCAGGCTCGACAAAGATGTACCATGACATAAAAGAAATATACTGGTGGCCTGGAATGAAAAAAGGTGTTGCTGAATTTGTAGCAAAGTGTCCTAATTGCCAGCAGGTAAAGGCTGAACATAAGAAACCTGGCGGATTGACTCAAGAGATAGCGGTGCTTATGTGGAAGTGGGAAGCAATTAATATGGATTTTGTGATGGGATTACCTCACACCAGGCGTAAATTCAACTCTATTTGTGTCATTGTCGACAAACTAATGAAGTCAACCCATTTCTTTCCAGTCAGGACTACCTTCTCAGCCGAAGACTATGTTGAATTGTATATTAAGGAGGTAGTTCAACTACATGGTGTTCCAACATCAATTATTTCTAACCGAGGGGCACAATTCACAGCTAGATTCTAGTAGTCATTTCATAAAGGCTTGGGGACACAGTTTAATTTGAATACAGCTTTCCATCCTTAGGCAGATGGTCAGGCAGAGCACAACATTTAGACGCTCGAGGATATGTTACGGGCGTGTGTGCTAGACTTTGGAGGAAGTTGGGACGAGCATCTACCCCTTATTGAATTTGCATACAATAACAGTTATCATTCTGCAATCCAGATGGTGCCTTACGAGGCCTTATATGGGAAAAGATGTAGGTCCTCTATAGGATGGTTCGAAGTAGGGGAATCAGGGTTAATTGGACCTTACATGATCCATCAGTCAGAAGAGAAAGTGAAACTCATCAGAGAACGCTTGCTGATAGCCCAGAGTCATCAGAAGTCCTATTCCAATGTGCAGTGTAGGAACTTGGAATTTAATATGATTGGGTATTTCTCAAAGTTTCACCGTTGAAGGGCGCGATGAGATTTGGCAAGAAGGGAAAACTTAGCCCTAGGTTTAGTCGCCCATATCGGATCCTTTGAAGGATAGGCCAAGTAGCATATGAACTAGAACTGCCTCCAGAGTTAGAATCTGTTCATCCAATCCTTAACGTGTCAATACTGCTAAAGTCCTTAACGTGTCAATGCTACTAAAGTGCATAGGGGACCCGTCTCAGGTTGTTCCAGTCGAGAATGTTCAAGTTACTGAAGATTTAGCGTACGAAGAGTCTCCAGTTGCTATACTAGATCGCTAGACTCGTAGATTATGGACTAAAGATGTAGCCTCCATTAAAGTCATTTGGAGGAACAGAAATGTAGAAGAGATCACTTGGGAAGCTGTGGATGACATGAGGTCTAGATATCCTCACTTATTCTAGACCTGAAAGTTGGGGTGAGATTGTTGTTCGGATGTTACTTGTTGCTTATATTATTAGTATTGTTCAGTTGTTTACCTCTATGTGATGGAGTAGTTGTTTATAGCGTCCTTTGAGATGCTTGTGTTGGGCTTTTCTGCGTTTCACTTTTCCGGATAGTCCTTATTATAGGGGAGACTCTGCCAAAATTTTTCTAGCATTAGTTAAAAGAGCTATGCCTTTTAAGCCTACAGATTACATTTGATGACGAATTTTCCTACAAGGGATAATGTTACACCCCGTAAGATGTTAGCGGCTAGTGTGCATGCGCATGGGCTTGTAGTGAGAAATGAGAGCATGACGCGTGTGGGAGAAATCTTGGAGGCAGGGCGAGCAAGGAAATAATCGAATGGGTTAGCAGGGCCTGCGCGACGTGGCAGCCACTCAGTGAAGTGGGCAGCGCGGCATGACAGCCTCCTAGCGCGAAGGCCTACGCGACGTGCCCCCCTTCCATCACCCTTTTAATATATAAAGCCCCTCGTTGTGATTTTAAATCATTCTAAAGAAATTTCCTCAACCTAAAAGAGAGAGCAATGTGGGTTTCATCTAGTTTTCGTCAAATTATGTGGCTAAACTCTGTGCAAATGCAAATTCACCTTGGATAACAAGATCTAGGCCTACAAGAAGCATATATACAAAGTTATTTCTTGAAAATTCACTCGGTGTACCGGAACCCCGCTGAGTAAAGGTAGTCAGAATTATTCCCAATTGAGTCCTAAATAGCCACTAGCAATAGGTAAGCATTTCTCCCTTCTAAAATCTTGAGAAGTTGTGAGTTTTCAGCCGAGTTAAATAGAGTTGAATTGTAGTTAATATTATTATCGGAAGATATCATTGTTTGCCGAGTTTAGTATTGAAAATAGCCATATTCTCTCATTGTAAGGGCTGCAGTTGAGTGGAACCGCCGACTACAGGTTGGAACTAATCGGTTAAATGAGAATCGGCATTCGAGGTATGTTAAGGCTAATTCCTTCGGCAAGTTATTCCTGTCGTATAGTAACATGACCTATACCCTTGTAAGAAAGCCAGAAGCATGTATATTGTGATAAGTGATAACGCTCAAATCACACTTCTAACTGAAGTATGAAGAGGATGTTGTCAATAAAGAACCCAACTTAGAGATTGGGTCGATCCCATAGGGAATATGGAAGATCTAGATTACAGTCGGTAAGTGAACTTGTATGATAGTTACTTCATAATTGGGGGGATTCTAATAATAATCAATAGTAAAATCAAAGCATCTATCAAGATTATGGTTGTGAATCAATAATTAAAGGATAATTGGGGTTTGTGTTCCCCATGGATTCATAATAGCTTTAGGTATACACTCGTGATATTCACCAATACTTACTTACAGAACTGATAACTTAGGTTCATTCAAACGATCGACCAATCCCTGTTGAATGACTATACTCAATTACTCGACCAAGTCTCATGAGTGTTTCCAAACTAACCGTTATCACTAAGTTCCAGATATAACTATCCTGCGACCACAATTCAAGTTAATACAATGATCATCGAGATCAAGGCTCCTTTGTAATTCTGTTTTCCTAATCTCTACCTCTTTGACCAAAGCAAGTAAAGAATTTGGGTACTTCCTAATGTTGTACAGCGCTAAGAATCATTAAAGCATGAAGAGAGTACAATATAAGTTATTAGTATTGGTTTTAGACTCACTTTGTGCAACCCTAGCTTGTTAATCTACCATGGTTCCCACAACCCTAGCTATGGAGGTTTTAGCATCTCATTGTTGCAAGGTTGTGAAGTGTGTTCATGATTAAAGACATAAAAACAATACTTACAAATATGATTGAGAAAAAACGCTTCCTTTAATTAATCCACAAAATCTTGAAGAACAAGTAGCAAAAACATTATGAATTCAAGAAAAGGTTGATCACAAAGTTGAACCAACTCAATTCTTTCTTTCAAAGATGTAAAATTGTCTACTACAATGTTTTCTAGCTATAACATTTTCTTCTCAATGTTACTTCTGAAAAATAAAACATAAAACATATTTATATAACATAAGAATACTTTTCCTGGGCTAACAGGGCGATTTTCCATATCTGGTGCCGACCTCGTCACGGATCATCCTATGTCTCGTAGGAGCATCCTACGGTCCATGGAAGCATCTCGTGGTTTGGATTGTTGGCTGAGTTTTGGCTAAGTGTTGAGCCAAGGTACGATTTGTACCTCCTTCCTATGACTCATACCAGGCTCCCGTGGCTTGATTCTGAATCTTTGCAATTTGTCTGAAGTTCACCATGACCGGTGTGGTACGACTCATACCAAGCTCTCACGGGTCGTGGTCTCCTCTCGTACTGAGAATCAGCATCTTGTGCAATTCTTTTGGAGTTCATCACGACTGCCTTACCACGACTCGTACAAGCTTGGTACGATCCATGGAAACACTGGTAGGTTCATTCTTCTAGCTTCAGCCTTCTGCTTCTTATCACGTCCATCAGTACGACTTGTAGGTCCATCCTATGGATCGTATTGTGGACTGCATTTTTTCCCTTTTTTGCACACTTTTAGCTTCCTTTTACAAATTTATGCTCCAACACCCATTTATCCTGAAATCAAAGGAAAAGTGCCTCGTATCCACATAAATACACCTAAGTCCATGCTATTTTCTTAGTTTTGAGCGTCAATAGTGATGTAAATCTATAACATATCAATACCCTCAATTTAAGACTTTTGCATGTCCTCAGGCAAAGAAAAAGAAAAACTAAACACGACGCTCAACTAGAAAATACACTTAAGATACTACAGCCAATACTCAAACAAATTTTTGCACTTTCTATATACACTCTATTGACCCTTCCTCATATTACATCATCAGCTAATGCATTACAAGCAACATCAAAACATCATATACAGGGATCAAAACATGTCATCTAGCTATCAATAGGAAATCAAGTCATCATCAATTTTTTTCACATAGACCAATGGTAAAAGCAAACATAACCCATGTACCCTCACACAAATGAAGTCCCCACTCAGATATGAAGTATCAAACACAACATGGGACTAGGCAAGTGAAGCACTCAATCTCACAAGGAAGTTTGCAAGTATTGTGCATCAGATACCATAGGCTTGCCCTTATTTTCTCTGCTTTGGTTTGTCAGATGGTCAAGTTAGGATCACTATAGGAATTGATATGGCTTGTAATGTAGGCTTAGGGCTGGACATGATAGAGATGAGAGATTTTATGAGTGACTATCCCTTCCTTGGCACTACATACATTGGCTACACCATTTACCTATTTCACCCTTCACTCTTTCATTTTCCTTTCTTTCCTTTTTACCCTATTTTAAGAATATTTGCATGGGTGAGGTGATTTTTCGCATTTTTCATACAACTTCAAGCTCTTTTGAATTTTTCTTTTTCAAGATTCTCAAGATTTTCAGCTCTTTTACTTTTCACCTCACCACACCTTATTTTTCACCATATTTTCTCTTTCCTCTTCTTTTCTTTTCTTTTCCTTTCTCCCGCTCCCACAATTTATGCACCCCTACTCTAGCCATCCTCAACTTAAGAATTTTGCTTATGTTGAGGTTCACAATATCCAAGGAAGGACCAGGGCCAAAACAGGTTCATTATAAACAAATGTGTATGATTAACAGGTGAATCAAAGAAATATGGTCTATTAAGGCTCAAACTTGGGATCAAGGAATTCATGAAACTTTGGTAGGGCAATATAGACTAAAAGTGAGTTAAAACAAAAATGGCCTATGATCATATCCTAACCAACCGTCCTTAACCTATGCAGAGACCAACCAGGCATGTTCTAGATCCTCAACAACATACTGCAATGAATACTAAAACCTCACTCACACATGGTACATGAACTATTTTTACTTCACCTGTCTGGTTAATACATGGCTTAACAAAAATAACTACTATTAATAACCAAATGACGCAAAAAGATCTACAGAAATCATGCATGTTATCACAAATACATAGCAAAAGTTTTGAACAGGGTCAATTTTTCAAAAAAATAAAACTAGTGCATTTCTATTGGCTGAGTATTCCTAAGTTACTTTCTAATCAAATAAAAATCACAACTAAAAAAAATCCTAACACATGCCGGTTCTAGTAGATAGCATGCCTGAGGGAAAAGAAGCACAGCAAGAAAGAACCTCAGACAACCAAAATTCCCAAAAATACGTACACCCCCTCCCCCTTTTGAATAAGTGAGCTTTGTTCCCGAAGCATAAGCTATAAGCATGTGGGGAAGAGAACATATCTGTGGCTACTCAGACATCGCCTTCCATGGGTTGCCTCCCATGCAGCGCCTGATTTAACTTCGTGGCACGATGCAAGTATCTTGACTACTCAGAATTCGTCAAGTGACTCATACTCATCCTCTAGTGCTGAGATCACACTAAATTCCTTCGATTGCTTCATGGTCCGGCAGATGTTGAAAGTGACCTCTTCTTTGTTTAGTCTGAACTTCAGCAGACCTGCTTCCACATCTACTAGAGCTCTCCTAGTGGCAAGGAATGGTCGCCCCAAAATGATGGGGAAATCATAATCGATCTCGCAATCCAAAATCACGATGTCTGTTGGGAATATGAACTTGTCAACCTTGATGAGCACATCAACTAAGACGCCCACTAGTTTCTTAAATTCTATCGGCCATCAGTAGCCGCATGTTAGTTGGTGTGGGGGCTCCCAATCCTAGCTTCTTGAAAACCGCCAAGGGCATTAAATTAATGCTAGCTCCCAGATCACTGAGTGCCCTTGTGAACTCGACATTACCATGGTGCAAGGTATCGTGAAGGCGCCTGGGTGTTCCTTTTTCTGAGCTAAGACCCTCGTTGCTGTGGCACTGTAGTGATAGACATTGTCAACTGGATCATAGCTCATAGATCTCTTCTTTGTTACCAGGTCCATGAATTTTTCATACTCTAGCATCTTCTCTAGTGCTTCGACCAATGGTATGTTCACCGCTATTTGTTTAAGCATTGAAAGAAATTTTTGGAACTTACCATTGTCCGCCTTTTTCTTCATCCTCTAAGGGAATGGTGGCGGTGGTCATGGAACAGCCTTATGCACTTGGGCTGCCCCTTGATCAATGTCGCCTTCCTTCTTACCTCTAGGGGCCTCTTGCAACTCACCATTTTGTGTCTCAGCACCCATCTCTTCTTCCTCAATCACGCTTTCTTTCATCCTTTCAACTTCAATTGGGAACGGGGGGTCAATTGTGGTCTTACCACTCCTAGTCATCACTTTCATGCAATGAGCATCGTTCTTTGGATTCTGGACAGTGTTGCTAGGGAGTGTACCCTTTTGCCTAGGGTTCATTGATGCTGAAAGTTGCCCAAGTTGGTGTTCTATCTGCATGATGGCGATGACGTGAGATTCCACTTTCTGACCCATGCTCGATTAGTCACTTCGAATTTCTCTTAATTGATCATCCGTGGACCTCGTATTTTTCAGCATCTCAGCCATCATGCTCTCCAACATTGCCTGTCTGGCCTCCCCTTCTCATGCGTTGGGAGGCACATAGACTCCAGCCCGGTCATTATGGTATCCATCATTTCTTCTCCATTCTCCCTCGCGATCACGACCACGGCTCCTGTCTCTGAACCCGTTCCTGTTGTAGTTGTCTCTAAATTGGTTCCGACCTTGATTTCTAGAACCTTGGCGCTAATTGTTTTGTCCAGATGCTTGGGCGTTGGCTCGGAAACCTGCCACTTGGCCATCTAGGAAGTTTGCCTCCTCCTCAGAATCAGAGTGATCAGCTCCTTGCTCCCTTCCTTGAGTTCCCACTGCATTTACCTTTTGGCTCCGGTTCCCATGATATGCTTTGTCAGCAAATCAAATGATGTACGCATGTGAGCCAACCCTTGATCGCGTTCTCCTTCCTTCCTTCGTTGGTCCGCAGTCAAACCAACAACATATGTACCTACCACTGCATCAGCCTCCCTCGTATGCCAGGCCCTGTTTGTCTTAGTCACCCTGTCAAGGATAGTGGCTTCTTCCTCCCAAGTGTGACTCATCAATGCTCCTCTAGCCACCGTATCTGCTACAGCTTTGGTGTTATTATTCAGAAACCTGTAAAAAAATTTCAACAAACTGTCATCTGGAATTTTGTGGTTCAGGAACTTAGTCAACTTCTTTTTTAACCTCAGCCAGGTTTCATGAAGTGCCTCCGTCTTAATTTGATAGAAATTATAGATCTCATCTTTTAGCTGTAACATCCTTGATAGAGGAAAGAATCTCTCCAAAAAGGCCTATTTAAGCTCCCTCCAGTTGGTTATGGAGTCGTTGGGCAACTCCGATAACCACATAGTAGCTTCCCCTGATAAAGAAAAAGGGAAGAGTCAGAGCCGTATGACATCCTGGCTTACTCCGGCCAACCTATATGCCTTGCATATTCCTACGAAGTTCATTAAGTGTAGGTTGGCGTCATCTGCTGCGTGGCCACTGAACACCCCCTTCATGTTTAACAATTGAATCATGGTGCTCATAATATCAAATTTGGCCCAGGGGGCAGTGGTGGTGGCACAATTGCTCCAATTGACCCAACTTCATCAATATCTGGGTCCTCATCATCGAAGAACTGAGCGGAAAATCTCTAAGCTCGGTTGCCCCTCCCATGTCGACCAACATTTACCACCTCATCTCTGTCATCATCAGCCTGCTAAAGTGCAGCTAACCGAGCTAGCTCAGCTTGCCTAGCTTCTTCAACTAAGCGGGCTTCTCTTTGGTCAGGGTTTTCCATTCTATGCAGTGCTCATTCGATTTCGGGATTTAGTGGAACAAAGGGTTCTCCTCTACTCCTAGTGCTTGGCATTCACCGGAGGACAGCCTATGGGTGTCAAAAACACAAAAATAAACGTAATTAAGGAAATAACTACCAAAAAGTCAAATACAAGCAAATAACCTAGTCTTAGTCGTATTCCCCAGCAACGACGCCACTTTTTGATAACACTCAAACCACACTTCTAACTGAAGTATGAAGCGGACGTTGTCAATAAAGAACCCAACTTAGAGGTTGGGTCGATCCCACAGGGAATATGGAAGATCTAGATTACAGTCGGTAAGTGAACTTGTATGATAGTTACTTCACAATTGGGGGGATTCTAATAATAATCAATAGTAAAAACAAAGCAACTATCAAGATTATGGTTGTGAATCAATAATTAAAGGATAATTGGGGTTTGTTTTCCCCATGGATTCAATAACAGCTTTAGGTATACACTCGTGATCTTCACCAATACTTACTTACAGAACTGATAACTTAGGTTCATTCAAACGATCGATCAATCCCTATTGAATGACTACACTCAATTACTCAACCAAGTCTCATGAGTTTTTCCAAACTAACCATTATCACTAAGTTCCAGATATAACTATCCTGCGACCACAACTCAAGTTAATACAATGATCATCGAGATTAAGGCTCCGTTGTAATTCTGTTTTACTAATCTCTACCTCTTCGACCAAAGAAAGTAAAGAATTTGGGCACTTCCTAACATTGTACAGTGCTAAGAATCATTAAAGCGTGAAGAGAATACAATATAAGTAATTAGTATTGGTTTTAGACTCACTTTGTGCAACCCTAGCTTGTAATCCACCATGGTTCCTACAACCCTAGCTATGGAGGTTTTAGCCTATCATAGTTGCAAGGTTGTGAAGTGTTTTCATGATTAAAGACATAAAAACGATACTTTCAAATATGATTGAGATAAAATGCTTCCTTTAATTAATCCGCAAAATCTTGAAGAACAAGTAGCAGAAACAATATGAATTCAAGAAATGGTTGATCACAAAGTTGAACCAAATCAATTCTTTCTTTCAAAGATGTAAAATTGTCTACTACAATGTTTTCCAACTAAAACTAATTCTTCTCAATGTCACTTCTAACCTTTTCCTAGGCTAACAGGGCGATTTTCCATATCTGGTGCCGACCTCATCACGGATCATCCTATGACTCGTAGGAGTATCCTACGGTCCGTGGCAGCATCTCATGGTTTGGATTGTTGGCTGACTTTTGGCTAAGTGTCGAGCCAAGGTACAATTTGTACCTCCTTCCTACGACTCGAACCAGGCTCCTATGGCTTGATTTTGAATCTTTGCAATTTGTCTGAAGTTCACCACGACCTGTATGGTACGACTCATCCCAAGCTCCACGGGCATGGTCTCCTCTCGTACTGAGAATCAGCCTCTTGTGCAATTCTTCTGGAGTTCATCACGACTGCCTTACCATGACTCGTACAAGCTTGGTATGATCCGTGGCAAGACTCGTAGGTTCATTATTCCAGTTTTAGCCTTCTGCTTCTTATCACGACCATTAGTACGACTCGTAGGTCCATCCTACGGATCGTACTGTGGACTGCATTTTTGCCCTTTTTTCCACACTTTTAGCTTCTTTTTGCAAATTTATGCTCCAACACCCATTTATCCTTAAATCAAAGGAAAAGTGCCTCATATCCACATAAATACACCTAAGTCCATGCTATTTTCTTAGTTTTGAGCATCAATAGTGCTGTAAATCCACAACACATCAACTAGCTTCTACTGTTAGTTTGAGATTAGTGTTTATAATATTAGTTGGGACTAACCCTACCCTATATAGCCTTTCGTCAACCAACCTCAGGCTTACTAATTGTGTCATCACCTACGGGGCTACATGGATCGCTTCGAGGAGCTATATGTTGTCCAACGGGACTATATTCAGGCCGAAGGGCCATCTTGCAGTCCATCCATGAATGGGCTTCCATTTGTATGCCGTATCGGCATCACTGACCCTTCGTCGAGCCTTGTGCGCCCAAGGTACAGTTACAGGAGCCCATCGGGTTCAAACACAGCTACAGGAGCCCAATGGGCTCAGTTTCATACCTAGAGGCTAGGTAGGTTGGCTATAGTTACCCATTAACGCTTATTGACCATGTTAGGGGTGTATAGATTGAGTGAACTTACTAGGGCTTATGGGGGCCCAGGTGGGTTATTATGTGCTGGTTGTACCTTCCAGGATTATGTGGGCCATGTAAAGTTCTTGTTTGCATTGCTTATTGTTAGTTATACAGCTGATTGTGAGGCTATTCAGGTTATACCATGTATCCTTTCTATTGATCTTTTTCAGTTCTATTATCAGTATTATTCAGTCCTTTTCATTACTGTCTTACATATCTGTACATATTGTACTGACGTCCCTCTTTGTGGCGCTGTATTACATGCCTGCAAGTGCAGATAGACATGGTTCAGGACCTTCCTAGCTGCTATATAGAGTCCGTAGTCCCGTCAGCTCCTTTTCTCTTGAGTTGATATTTAGAGAAAGTTTGTTCTTTTGTTGTACAACTTTTGGGTAGGTCGAGCTGTTCCAATCATTATTCCACTCTTAGACGCTTGCAGGCTAAAGATTCTCTATCGTTGGTTGTTGTTGGCCTTGTGGGGCCTATGTATGTTTTATTTTGCGTGTTGGCCGTGTGGTGCCTAGTTCAGCTATTAGTTAGCAGCCTTGTCGTCTATAGCATGAGTGTGACCCATTTTCATTCTATTATAGCTAAACAATATGGTGGTCTTGGCGGCCCGCGTAGAATCCCTTTATTGCCTTGTTGTTGGTTAGCTGTCTTCTTTTGCAGGAGTCCTTGGCGGCCTAAGGCTGTGTTTACAATCGAGATATAGCTCATTTTTTTCTTGATTGGAATCACTGGTATGCACCAGAGATGCATGAGCCCAACCAGGTCAGTTCAGATCCCAGTATGGCATTAGATGCCAGTCATGCCTCCCAATGTGGGGCATGACAATTGGTATCTTATGTTGCAAAATTGTAGAGGATATGAGATAAATTGGTGGGCGGGGTTGACTTTAGTTGACTGAAGAGACAAGAACCCCTATAGGTTTTTGACTTAGTGAGTTTTCCTGCAGCAGACTTGCTAAAGCGAGTGATGTACCACCGTAGTAGGTCCATTGCAATGATAGGGCGATTGTTGCAATGGATGCGGTCAAGCAGAATGCAAAAACTCCAAAATTTCCTATTTTTGAAGCAATAGATATGTTGATTTTGACACAGGCAAGCAATTTGAATAAAAGAAAAACAACGACATGATATAAAAGATGGGCCAAACATGACCATCATTTGAGGATGCCAAATGGGCATCCGTACACCAGAGGAAATAAGTATTGACATCCAAAACGAGAATGGAAAAAGTAATACTGCCTTACAACCCCCAAGTGGGGGCTACCCAAAACCACTCATAAAGCTGATAACAAGGGGGAGGGGAGACACTGGTATCCTGCCTAACTGGAGGCCTCATAACTGCCACTACTGGAATCACCGGCCACTCCCTCCTTGAATCCATTGAGGAAGTAGAACTCTAGAAGGTCTCTCTTGGTCTCCTAGAGTGTCCTGGTGTCGGGAGAGAGGTGCTTGAGGATCTCCTTGACCCCTTTCCACACGGGAATCAAGAGCATATCTCGGGAGTGCCGCTTCTTGTTCTCCTTCTCCAAGTCCTCCCGAAGCTCCACATGGGCTTGGCTTATGGCGGCAATAACCCCCTGCATCTTCCCTGGTTCGCAACTGCTGCACTGGAAGGTCTACTGGTGGGGGGAGGTATGGACAACCCTCCTAGTAGCTCACTCATGGCGGCCATTTTTGACTCGATCTACTCCACAGAGCCCACAGCCCTGGAAGTGTTGGCCCCACCATAAGCAGTCTTCATCTTCTTCCTACCCCTCCCAAAAGCCCTCTTCACCCTCAGAGGATCAAATGGCACATCATTGGCCACCATGACATCACTGGCTTCCCAGTGCCCCTTAGCCTGCTTGTACAATAGGGTAATCAGAGAAGCCAAAGGCAAGCCAGTGATAGACTTAGAGGCAAAGTACCTCCACTCCTCCAAGATCTACACCCCCATATTCACCTGCACTCCGCTCAAAATGCAAGCCACCACCAGTGTGTGAGTATAAGTCACATCAGTGACATTGGCAGATGGGTGGTGTTACACCCCGTAGAATTTCCGGCACTTAGATGACCTATTCGCACGTTGGTTAAGTATATTTGAAGGCCATACGTGCTAGGGAAAGGCCCGGGAAAAGATCGGACGAGAAACCCATCGAAACCATCGCGGGAGGAGCCAGGCAGAGCCCCTCCGCGATGGCAGCATGTCACGGAGGTGAGGCCTCCGCGATGGCTCCGTGACACGTTGCCCAGGTTCAGGCCCAAGTATATAAGCCCCCACTTCGGTTTAAAATCATTCACCACTTCAAAACAATTCCAGAACACGCAGTAAGCAGAGAAAAACGAAGGAAAATTATATATATTTCCGTCCGATTACGCTGCCAAACGCTGCCCAAACTCAAATTAATCCCAGATACCCGAGTATTTAGCAGTAGAGAGCATTTCTACGGAATTAGTTTCGCGAAATACGGCCGACGAATCGGCGAGCCACCGAACTAAAGTAAGTAGAATTGCTCTAAATTAATGTCTATGTGTTCCTAACTGAGAAGTGAATACTTCTCCCTTCTGGGCCGCTGAAAAATAGCGAGTTTTCGACCGTCTTTCGATTAGCCTAAGTTTAGGCTATAAACTATATCGAAAGTAACGTTGCTCTTTACAATAAAGCTATATTTAGTATTGATTGACGTATTTATGAATGCAGTTGGGAGAAAATAGTTGAAGTACCAACCGAGCCTCGTCCGACGGACGAATAGTAGAAGATAAGGTATGTAAAGTTAGTTTCCTTCGGCAAGTTAAGTAATATCAGTATAGTGTAATAAATTACGGACCAGTAGAATGTTCAGAAGTTGAGTATTGCATTATTATGAATATTGGTACGATGTGAGAAACATTGGGTCGTAATGTATATGAAACCTATCAGTATGATACAGATTTTAACGCAAGTGTTAGAGATTGCCCAGTATACTCAGTATGTAATGTGATATGCCATGTCAGGATATGGTTGTATTCAGTTGAAACCCTGTATAGTAATGCAATACCCGTAAAGCACTTCAGAAATAGAATAGCAGACTAAAATGAAGTTCAGAAAGCATGTCAGGATTAGTAATCATGTTACTATAGAAAGTCAGTATACAACGTAGTTTAGCAGAAAGATTATATTCGTACACACATATATAGTACTTCCAGCCTCAGCATGTATTAAGCATGTACATATTTCTATCACTAGTCCAGCATATAGCGTATACAGAAACCCAGTAAACAACAGAGTTTTCAGCAGAAATATTATCTTGTATAGCATTTGCCCCAGTACAGTCTGGCAGGGGATTAGGTTCATATTTATATATATTCACCTGCCTCAGCACGTAACAGATACGTACAGATTACTATCATTAGCCCATCACGTAATATATATGATACTTTACCCCTATTAGCCTCAGTATGTGAGATACACAGACAGTATTACCAGTCGAGACCGTTGTATTGTTTGGGGTTGGATTACCTAGCATCCATGACTGCCCCAGGGTTAATAGCTGTATCGACTCGTCCACCAGAGGACGAGGATACGTCACTCTATGGAGTGGCATGTCGTCCCGCCAGGGGACGAAGATGGGATGCCAGTTTTTCCCCATATTTGGGCCTTGATCGGCCCTTACACACCCCAGTCGAGCGGATACGCCCGGGTGCAGATTCAGGAGTCCTCCGGACTCAGATGCAATTATAGTCAGGGGCTCAGCGAGCCCAAGTGCATACCCAGGGGACCGGCAGGATGCTTACATCCAGTATAGGAGATGGGATGACCGGGGTAGGGGTGTAGAGTCTATGTTGATTGTACCTCCCGGCTTATAAGGGCCGGGTAAGGTTGTGTATTCCATGTTACGTTATGTATGTTATGTTATATTACAGTAGATACGAGCAGATTAGTAGTAGAATGATACGTCTCCAGGTATGATTCCTAGTCCCTTCAGTATGATTAAGAACAGGTACGATCTACACCATCAGACAGTTAATCTACTCCTTCTTATTTCCGTTTTGACAGTTATGTTATCGATTTCAAATATCCCTTTAGTTCTTACAGATTCAGTTATCTCCTACTATTCAGAATTTTTAGTTATATTGCTTGTATTTAGCTGTATTCAGTTTGCTTTACATACTCAGTACCAGCGGTACTGACGCCCAGTGGGGCGCTGCATTACTTGCCTGCAGGTACCCATAGACGAGCAGGCGATACCACGTGATCCCCATCAGCGGTTGAGTATTCTGCTCCTGTCATCTGGAGACTGAACTTCTAGAGGTGTAGTCCAGTTCTTTTTGTTGTACAGTACGTGTTGTCGGGGCCCTGTCCCGATCATTTCTATTATCCTTCCTAGAGGCTTGCAGTCTGTTTATATTCCCTGTGGTCAGATGAGCCGGTCGTGAGAGGCCGTGTAGTTGTATAGTTGTTAGCATTCCCTCTGTCTATTGTGATGGTCGTGTGGGGCCATAGCTATCAGTAGTGGTGACCTTGCTGGTCACGTAGCTTTTTAATACGTTACGATTGAATTGCAGATAACTAGACAGCATGGTGGCCTTGTCATCCCGCATAGGTTCCCCTGAATTACTATGTTTCTGGTCAGCTGTTAGTACAGGTACAGAAGGCTATAGGCCAATGGGCCGGGGGCTGTATTTACAGCCGTTATATAGCCCTTTGTTTCTAGAAATGTGAGTTAGAGCCAGCCAGGCGCCAGATGCGCCCAGGCCTAGCAGTCCAGCAGGTCAGGTCCTAGTAGGGCACCAGGTGCCAGTCATACCCACCAGGGCGGGGTGTGACAAACTTGGTATAAGAGCAGGTCGTATCCCAGAGAGTCTGCAAGCCGTGCTAAGCAGAGTCTTGTCCATGGATGTGTTGTGCACCACATACTATGGATAGGAGGCTGCAAGGCATGATAGGATGGTTGTCTTTTATTCTTATTCAGTCGTGTTGTAGAGCGGTACAGTTTAGGGTTGAGTCCCTAAAAATCTTACCATACTCTTTGGTTATAGATAATGTCAGACCAGCGCCATCCTATCACAGGTCGGAACTTAGATGTTGCAACAGGGGAAGGCACCAGCAAGATGCCTCACCCTCCTTTGGAGACAGCCCGACCAAAGGGCACTACAGAGGCATCATCCCAGCCTCCTTAGCAGTCTCCACCTCGTCAGGAGCCACTTGGGGCGACATTACCTTCAGCAGCCCCTATATTGACTCCTTCTGATCAGGGGGTTAGGAGTGCTGTAGTTCTGTTAGCACAGATGATGGCTGCTCAGCGTCAGCCAATGCCATCTGCAGTTGCAGAATCATCAGGAGGGCCCGGTAGTTCGAGGGTCCGAGAGTTTTTAGCCCTGAATCCCCCACAGTTCAAAGGCACGGACCGAACAGAGGACCCCCAGGATTTTTTGGATCAGATGCAGAGAATCTTCAGGGTTATGCACGCCACGTCTACCGAGTCAGTCGAGTTGGCCGCATTCCTGTTACGGGATATTGCGGTGTTATGGTATGAAAGCTGGGAGAGGTCCCGAGGGAGAGATGTTTCCCCTCCCACCTAGTCCAGCTTTTCAGGAGCCTTTCTGGATTATTATTTGCCGCGGGAGATTCGACAGGCCCGGGTAGACCAGTTCCTACATCTAGAACAGGGGGCCATGAGTGTTCGGGAATATTCTTTGCAGTTTGATTCCTTAGCCCGATATGCACCGGCCTTTGTTGATACTATGGCATCCAGAGTGCATCGCTTCATTACGGGATTGAATCCAGAATATGTTGAGATTTTCACTACAGCCACACTGCGAGAGGACATGGATATTGCTCGCATTCAGGCATTTGCTCAGAATATTGAGGGCATCAGATAGCGGCAACGAGAGGTCAGAAGGGTTAATCAGGAACAGCGTCGCCGGGACAGGCCAGTTGAATTACCGGGAAGGGCTCGGGGAGGACCCAGGCCCCGATTGTCAGACAGGCCGCCTAGGCCCCCACCTCCATCACAGTCACAGGGGGGTAGATTCAGCCACAGGGGGCAGTCAGGAACTGGTAGAGGCTCGCAGATGGCAGATTCACTATCACAGAGGAGGGCAGAGCAGAGTAGGTATACCCTACCACTTTGCCCTATATGCAATTGACGCCATTCTGGAGCATGCAGATATGGCTCCACCGCATGTTATATTTGTGGCCAAGAAGACCATTTGATGAAAGATTGCCCAGCCAGAGGTCGAGAGGACCGCGATAGACAGGATAGGACATCAGCAGGGTCACGAGCCACAACATCCTCGACTGGGCGCAGGCCCTCAGTTTCAGCAGGCAGGGGTCGGGGCAGATCAGGTGCCTCCAGTACAGGTGCGGGTCCAAGCCGCACATATGCTTTACCAGGGAGACAAGATTCAGAAGCATCGCCTGATGTCGTGACAGGTATGCTAACTATCTGCTCACACCCTACTTATGTGCTAATTGACCCAGGGTCTACTTTGTCCTATATTACTCCATTTGTGGCACGGAAGTTTAGTATTGTACCAGAATCATTACAGCAGCCCTTTCTAGTATCTACGCCCTTTGGTGACTCTATCACAGCTAGCCGAATCTACCGCGGGTGTACAGTAGAGATTGTTGACCGTCAGACCACAGTAGATCTGGTCGAGTTAGAAATGATAGACTTCGATGCCATAATGGGTATGGACTGGTTAGTGCCATGCTTTGCCAATGTTGAATGTTGGACCAAAACGGTCCGATTCCACTCCCGGGGGAACTAGTACGGGAGTGGAAGGGCAGCACCGTGACGCCAAAAGGTAGGTTTATTTCCTACCTTCAGGCGAGAAAGTTGATATCTAAGGGGTGTATTTACCATCTTGTCAGAGTTCAGGATGTCCAAGCAGAATCTCCGACACTCCAGTCTGTCCCAGTGGTAAATGAATTCCCAGATGTATTTCCTGATGAGTTACCTGGTATTCCCCCAGAAAGGGAAATAGACTTTGCTATCGACTTGTTACCAGGCACTCAGCCAATATCAATACCTCCTTATCGTATGGCTCCTGCAGAACTCAGAGAATTAAAGGAGCAGTTGAGAGATTTGTTAGATAAAGGTTTTATCAGGCCAAGTACTTCACCGTGGGGTGCGCCAGTTTTATTCGTGAGAAAGAAAGATGGCTTGCTCCGAATGTGCATAGATTATCGGCAGCTAAACAAAGTTACAGTAAAGAACAAGTATCCGCTTCCCAGAATTGATGACTTATTTGATCAGCTACAGGGAGCCAGATACTTTTCTAAGATTGACTTGCGGTCCGGATATCACCAGGTACGAGTACGTGAGAGGGATATTCCTAAGACAGCATTCAGGACCCGATATGGGCATTTTGAATTTCTGGTTATGTCCTTCGGGCTAACGAACGCCCCAGCAGTTTTTATGGACCTGATGAATAGTATTTTCAGGCCTTTCCTGGACTTGTTCGTGATAGTATTCATTGATGACATTCTGGTGTATTCTCGCTCTGAAGTAGATCACCGGACTCATTTGCGGACAGTGCTCCAGATTCTCAGGGACCGCCAGTTGTATGCTAAGTTTTCGAAGTGTGAATTCTGGCTTAACTCAGTGGCCTTTTTAGGGCATATTGTCTCAGACACTGGTATACAGGTAGATAAGCAGAAGATAGAAGCAGTTAAGTCATGGCCTAGGCCTACCACCCCGACTGAAGTTCGTAGCTTTCTGGGGTTAGCAGGGTATTATCGGAGATTCGTTGAGGGATTCTCAACCATTGCAGCACCTTTAACTAAATTGACACAGAAAGCAACAAAGTTTCAGTGGACGGAGGCATGCGAGCAGAGTTTCCAGGAATTGAAAGACAGGTTAACCTCTGCCCCAGTATTAGCATTGCCGGAAGGCACAGAAGGTTATTCAGTTTATTGCGACGCGTCAGGTGTCGGATTGGGTTGTGTGTTGATGCAGCATGGTAGAGTAATTGCATATGCCTCCAGATAGCTGAGAAAACACGAAAAGAATTACCCTACCATGACCTGGAATTGGCCGCAGTAATTCATGCCTTGAAGATGTGGAGGCATTATCTGTACGGCGTCCATGTTGACATTTATACAGATCATAAGAGCTTACAGTACATTTTCACCCAGAGGGAGTTGAATCTGCGGCAACGCCGCTGGTTAGAGTTGTTGAAAGACTATGATGTGAATATTCTATACCACCCCGGAAAAGCTAATGTTGTAGCAGATGCCCTAAGCCGTAAGTCAATGGGGAGTTTGGCGTATTTGCGACCTGAGAAACAGAAATTAGCTAAAGAAATTCATCAGTTAGCTGGCCTAGCCGTTCGAGTAATAGAAACAGAAAATAATGGACCAGTAATTCAGAATTCTGCAGTGTCATCGTTAGTTCCAGAGGTAAAAGAACGGCAGTATGAGGATCCCGATTTAGTCCAACTCAGAGATAGAGTTCAGAAAGGTAAGGAGCCAGATTTTCAGATAACCGAGGATGGTGTGCTACATTGTAAGGGCCGCCTTTGTGTCCCGAATGTCGCAGGACTTCATGGGCAGATCATGCATGAGGTACACTACGCTCGCTATTCCCTTCACCCAGGGGTGACGAAAATGTACCACGACATCAGAGACATCTACTGGTGGCCAGGTATGAAAACTGAGATAGCTGAATTTGTATCTAGATGTGCTAATTGTCAGCAGGTGAAAGCAGAGCACCAGAAACCGGGTGGTTTGACTCAAGAGATAATGATACCTACGTGGAAGTGGGAAGTAATAAACATGGATTTTGTAACAGGGTTACCCCATACTAGACGCAGAAATGATTCCATTTGGGGTAATAGTTGACAGGCTGACAAAATCAGCTCATTTCCTGCCAGTAAGGGCTACCTTCTCAGCTGAGGATTATGCCGAATTATATATCAGAGAAATAGTTAGATTGCATGGAGTGCCAGTATCTATTATTTCAGATAGGGGAGCACAGTTTACAGCTAGATTCTGGCAGTCATTTCAGAAAGGTCTGGGGACGCAGATTACTTTGAGCACAGCATTCCATCCCCAGACAGATGGGCAGGCTGAACGTACAATTCAGACGCTCGAAGATATGCTACGAGCGTGTGCGTTAGATTTTGGGGGTAGCTGGGATGAACATATTTCGTTAATTGAATTTGCTTATAATAACAGCTACCATTCAGCTATTCAGATGGCGCCTTTCGAGGCATTGTACGGGCGAAAATGTAGATCGCCGGTGGGCTGGTTTGAGATAGGAGAATCAGCATTAGTTGGCCCAGACATTGTTCGGCAGTCCGAGGAAAAGATAAAGCTTATCCGAGAACGTTTACTGACCGCTCAGAGCCGCCAGAAGTCATACGCAGATAGGCGGCGCAGAAATCTAGAATTTTCGGTAAACGATTGGGTATATCTGAAAGTGTCCCCGATTAAAGGGGTAATGAGGTTTGGCAAGAAGGGCAAGCTTAGCCTAAGATTCATTGGGCCGTATCAGGTTCGGCGAAGAATAGGCCGCGTGGCATACGAGTTGAACTTGCCCCCAGAGTTAGCGTCGATTCACCCAGTATTCCATGTTTCTATGTTAAGGAAGTTCGTAGGGGACCCTTCTACAGTAGTTCCAGTTCAGGATGTCCAGATCACAGAAGAGTTAGCATATGAAGAGGTTCCCGTAGCCATTTTAGACAGACAGATTCGCAGGCTGAGAACTAAAGATGTTGCATCTGTCAAGGTATTGTGGCGTAACAGAAATCGGGAGGAAATGACGTGGGAGGCTGAAGAAGATATGAAAATCAGATACCCTCACTTATTTCAGGCCTAGTCAGACGACAGGTATGTCCGTATCATTATTTATACAGCACTTTATGGTTGTATAGTGTAAATGACAAAGAAAGAAGTGATATTTAGTTGTCCAGTGGATTTTAGAATAGTGTGTGCAGTGCCTGTGTTGGACTTTTCTGCGTTTCAGGTTTTTGCGATAGTCCATATTACAGGGGAAACTCTGCCAAAATTTTTCCAGAAAAGTAAAGTAACTAGTCCTCTAGATAACAGTGTACATTCGAGGATGAATGTTCTTAAGGGGGGGAGAATGTTACACCCCGTAGAATTCCCGGCACTTAGATGACCTATTCGCACGTTGGTTAAGTATATTTGAAGGCCATACGTGCTAGGGAAAGGCCCGGAAAAAGATCGGATGAGAAACCCGTCGAAACCATCGCGGGAGGAGCTAGGCAGAGCCCCTCCGCGATGGCAGCATGTCACGGAGGTGAGGCCTCCGCGATGGCTCCGTGACACGTTGCCCAGGTTCAGGCCCAAGTATATAAGCCCCCACTTCGGTTTAAAATCATTCACCACTTGAAAACAATTCCAGAACACGCAGTAAGCAGAGAAAAACGAAGGAAAATTATATATATTTCCGTCCGATTACGCTGCCAAACGCTGCCCAAACTCAAATTAATCCCAGATACCCGAGTATTTAGCAGAAGAGAGCATTTCTACGGAATTAGTTTCGCAAAATACGGCCGACGAATCGGTGAGCCACCGAACTAAAGTAAGTAGAATTGCTCTAAATTAATGTCTATGTGTTCCTAGCTGAGAACTGAATACTTCTCCCTTCTGGGCCGCTGAAAAATAGCGAGTTTTCGATCGTCTTTCGATAAGCCTAAGTTTAGGCTATAAACTATATCGAAAGTAACGTTGCTCTTTACAATAAAGCTGTATTTAGTATTGATTGACGTATTTATTAATGCAGTTGGGAGAAAATAGTTGAAGTACCAGCCGAGCCTCGTCCGACGGACGAATAGTAGAAGATAAGGTATGTAAAGTTAGTTTCCTTCGGCAAGTTAAGTAATATCAGTATAGTGTAATAAATTACGGACCAGTAGAATGTTCAGAAGCCGAGTATCGCGTTATTATGAATATTGGTATGATGTGAGAAGCATTGGGTCGTAATGTATATGAAACCTATCAGTATGATACAGATTTTAACGCAAGTGTTAGAGATTGCCCACTATACTCAGTATGTAATGTGATATGCCATGTCAGGATATGGTTGTATTCAGTTGAAACCCCGTATAGTAATGCAATACCCGTAAAGCACTTCAGAAATAGAATAGCAGACTAAAATGAAGTTCAGAAAGCATGTCAGGATTAGTAAATCATGTTACTATAGAAAGTCAGTATACAACATAGTTTAGCAGAAAGATTATATTCGTACACACATATATAGTACTTCCAGCCTCAGCATGTATTAAGCATGTACATATTTCTATCACTAGTCCAGCATATAGCGTATACAGAAACCCAGTAAACAGCAGAGTTTTCAGCAGAAACATTATCTTGTATAGCATTTGCCCCAGTACAGTCTGGCAGGGGATTATGTTCATATTTATATATATTCACCTGCCTCAGCACGTAACAGATACGTACAGATTACTATCATTAGCCCAGCACGTAATATATATGATACTTTACCCCTATTAGCCTCAGTATGTGAGATACACAGACAGTATTACCAGTCGAGACCGTTGTATTGTTTGGGGTTGGATTACCTAGCATCCATGACCGCCCCAGGGTTAATAGCTGTATCGACTCGTCCACCAGAGGACGAGGATACGTCACTCTACGGAGTGGCATACCGTCCCGCCAGGGGACGAAGATGGGATGCCAGTTTTTCCCCATATTTGTGCCTTGATCGGCCCTTACACACCCCAGTCGAGCGGATACGCCCGGGTGCAGATTCAGGAGTCCTCCAGACTCAGATGCAATTATAGTCAGGGGCTCAGCGAGCCCAAGTGCATACCCAGGGGACCGGCAGGATGCTTACATCCAGTATAGGAGATGGGATGACCGGGGTAGGGGTGTAGAGTCTATGTTGATTGTACCTCCCGGCTTATGGGAGCCGGGTAAGGTTGTGTATGCCATGTTACGTTATGTATGTTATGTTATATTACAGTAGATACGAGCAGATTAGTAGTAGAATGATACGTCTCCAGGTATGATTCCTAGTCCCTTCAGTAGGATTAAGAACAGGTACGATCTCCACCATTAGACAGTTAATCTACTCCTTCTTATTTCAGTTTTGACAGTTATGTTATCGATTTCAGATATCCCTTCAGTTCTTACAGATTCAGTTATCTCCTACTATTCAGAATTTTTAGTTATATTGCTTGTATTCAGTTGTATTCAGTTTGCTTTACATACTCAGTACCAGCGGTACTGACGCCCAGTGGGGCGCTGCATTACTTGCCTGCAGGTACCCATAGACGAGCAGGCGATACCACGTGATCCCCATCAGCGGTTGAGTATTCAGCTCCTGTTATCCGGAGACTGAACTTCTAGAGGTGTAGTCCAGTTCTTTTTGTTGTACAGTACGGGTAGTCGGGGCCTGTCCTGATCATTTCTATTATCCTTCCTAGAGGCTTGCAGTCTGTTTATATTCCCTGTGGTCAGATGAGCCGGTCGTGAGAGGCCGTGCAGTTGTATAGTTGTTAGCATTCCTTCTGTCTATTGTGATGGTCGTGTGGGGCCATAGCTATCAGTAGTGGTGACCTTGTCGGTCACGTAGCTTTTTAATACGTTACGATTGAATTCTAGATAACTAGACAGCATGGTGGCCTTGTCGGCCCGCATAGGTTCCCCTGAATTACTATGTTTCTGGTCAGCTGTTAGTACAGGTACAGAAGGCTATAGGCCAATAGGCCGGGGGCAGTATTTACAGCCGTTATATAGCCCTTTGTTTCCAGAAATGTGAGTTAGAGCCAGCCAGGCGCCAGATGTGCCCAGGCCTAGCAGTCCAGCAGGTCAGGTCCTAGTAGGCACCAGGTGCCAGTCATACCCCCCAGGGCGGGGTGTGACAGGCGGATCCTTCGAGACACAAAATTTAGCAACCTTCTGGGCTCTATCGTGAAGTGAGTGCCCTGAATACCTATTCGGGTGATGCCCCAATTCGTCGGGGTCCTCTGCTCCTCCACTACTAGGGTGTCCACCAGCTGCTGCCTGTTCACATCCACATCCCAAGTCTTCAGCTCATCCTCTAGAGGGTTTGGCAGACCCAAAGCCTCATTAATAGCCACTGGGGTCAATATAATCTGCCTCCCCTTGACATTGGCCACCAGATCCCTGTGGTTCCAAACCATTGTGGGGAGGTTAGCGTAGAAGTCCCGCACCCAAGCCCCATTTGCCTCACAAGCCTCCACAACTAAAGGCCTCCAGCTCAACCCCTAGAGGTAAGCATAGAACTCTGGTGCTTTTCTTTCCACATCCTGCATCACAAAAGCCCCTCTAGTGGATTAGACCCTTGGCGGCCTGCTCGTTATGCCGAAATTGGCATAGGTCAGTGACGAAGTGGATGTAGTCACTAGTATGGATGCTACCATTGGAAGTAAACATATCATTAAACTTGTATGATAAGAAGCGTTAGGAAGTGATTGGGGAAAGAAGAGAAGAAAAGGTTGAGGAAAAAAAAAGACAGGAATTAAAAGAAGTCCACTGCCTGAGCGGACCATTGCAGCGGCTGAGTGTCTGCTACAGCGAGTCCGCACTAGCGGAGTGGACTTCTATAACACTTCCATTGCAGTGATCAATGTTCTGCTGTAGCAAACATCATCATCCCCGCAGACCTTTGACCCCCAATAATGGAGTTTGAAATATCAACCTCCATTTTCTTCCAAATAAACAACAGATCGGGCAAGAGACACACTAACCCGTACTGCACCAATAATTTTACATCCCAATAATGGTCGAATTCAAGCCCGAAAAGCTCCAGGAAGCCAAAACCACCACCCTACCCAAACTCCACCATTTGTAGCATGAAACCCCCCATGGAAGTAGCTTATTGTATACTGGGAAAAATCCAAAGAACTTAAGAATGTAAAGACTAGATGTATGTTTCGCAAATTCACCCATATAGACAAAAAGGAGATTTGGTCCTTCCCACCCCAAAAATGACCCCAATTCAAGCATATAGGCATTAAATTAGTAGCCACAAATTATAAATAACACTACAAGGAGTGGGGAACGAAGATTACCTGAGCAAAGTCGAGAAGATTGCCGGAACATGAGAGGATTTACACAAAAGTTGAAGTGAAAATATTGAGTAATGATCTCAAAACCGTCGATTCTGGCCTTAAACTGACTTTATTTTCCACTGTAGCGGAACCGCTGTGGCAGGAAATAGATTGTTGGAGCAGACCGGCCAAACAGTGACATTTCAAATTCCACCAAGGTCCCCCCATATTTGATGTACCCGCTAAGGGGAATTTTATAAAATTCGAGAAAGCCCAAGGCTTATGGACTATGACTAAACACCGTAAGACCCAAAAGAGAAATTCAAATAACTCGTGATTATTCAAGTCAAGCCACCACAATCCAGAAAATAGAGGAGGCAAAGTACTAAGATTCCTTTCCATAATAATAGTAGGGAAATGGGATGAAGAGAGGTGCACCATGCGATTTGGTTTGATTCATTATGGATAAACATAATTTGAAAGGAAATTACAGACTCAGTTTCGGAGCTCGAGGTGATTTTTTAATCTGATTTTTTGAGATGAAAATAAATATAGAAGTATTGGTACCACTAGATATGCATTCTCATGGAGATTGTGTAATTGGATGGATCTTAATAACTTAGAAGCGTTCCAGAAGGACAAATTCATAATTTGACGCTTGAGTTTTGGTTGAGTCGAGTAGAGGTCTCTTGACCCTTTGTGGGGATGACTGGAAGCAATAGAACTACAACCCAGTGTTATGGCCAACCTGGGGTAACTAGAAACCCTAGCTATATCAAAGGGCCATTTGGGGACAAGTGAATTTTTAATTCATATCTGATGTAGTGACCGTCGATCATTGTAGCACCCTGATGACCTAAGCATGGGTAAAATTTTAAAATTTTACAGGCTTAGGTTAAGTCCTCAGATTTAAAGAATTATGTGACAGATAATTTCGATTAGACTGAGTTAAAAATTAGGTGGGCCAGGCAAAGTTCCAGCATGGTGGACTATTTTCACTATAACAGAACCGCTACAGTGGGAGACTGAGACCAGAACTCCCTAATCTTGTCCAGGTTAGGATTTATGAACCTATTTCCACAAGGGATACTGAATAAAAACACCCCGGAACTGAAATTAGGAATTTTAAATAATGGGAGAGAAACAAGAAGGCTAGAGAAGGCAAGACTTCACCCTCCGTCATGACAACTTTTCGCAAGAATTAGAAACTTGAGGCAACTACGCAGCTGGGAATTTCTCAACGCTAGCTTGGCGCCCAGGCAGGCTATGGCTTACTTACTTACATGTTAGACTTTGATTAGCAAAACATATACGTGCGTATACTTGATGTGCCATTGATGAGTAGGGAGCAATTTCAAGTTAATTAACACTAAATATATTATAATTAGTAAGTGTCTGGGCAGTAGGGAAATAAGAAAGAGGTGATGAAATCCCCATGATATGAAATTTCATAGGTATGGAGGGTCTCAAACCTAGACCGTTAGGTTCTATCTTAGTTGAGAAACAGTGAGGCTTACCTCTAAGTTATGCCCGAATGAGGGACCGGAGTATGGTCATGGGCATGGCAATCGGGCAGCGCCTACGTTCAAATAAGTTAAGGGACAAGTAAGTTCACTTTATATATTTTAGTTCAGACTTTAAAGTTAGCTGGGGGCTTGTCCCAGCAACTCATCAGTTCTTAGATGGCTTTCAAACAGAGTTAGTAATTCAGTGTGTTATTGGATGTATTGTTTTTCTTAATAGTATTTAGTTTAGTTATGCCTTGTGAAGATTCCACTTATAGATTTCATAAAGTATTCAGATTTCAGTATTATGCTATGCCATGGGTTAGCTTGAGATCATTTGTGGCCCTAAGTACCGTGTCGCGTTTAGGATATAGACTCGGGTCGTGATAAGTTGGTTTGTAAATATTATGATATGGTACAAGGAAGGTACTATAAGACATGGTTATTGCATAGAGATGTGGTGGGGAATTTAGGAAAGATAGGCATGTGTATGTACTTTAATTGTAGAGGACTTAACTCCATTAGTATGGTTTGATGCCTTCCTTATGTGTACTTAAGCTATTTAACTTGTATTGTGATTGAATTCTTGATCAAAGTGATCTTTATGGGCTATACAAGGTAACATAACTTAGTTATCAATGGTAGGGAATCACTAGGAGATAATTGGTTTAACCTTAATATTATTATGTAGACAAAAGGGTAGAAATGAAATTAAAAAGGGTGACTTAATCCTATGGGTCAAATAATAGGAAATCAAATAATGAAAATGTTCTTGATTATCAATAATGAAAAGGGTAAATGAGGTAGAAGTGCTATAATATTTATATGGAGGTATAAAAGAGAACAGAATCGGTGAACCTGGACTTCTGCCTAACTAGAGCAGTGCTGCAGTGGGCAAATTGCCATTGTCATGAGACTATTGTAGCAGTCAAAGTACTCTTGCAGCGGGGTGAGAAAAACATATTAAGGGTCGAAACGAGGACTAAAGTGGTAGGGTAGATGCATGAACATTGATGAGTTAGAAGAATTAATAAAGTGGTTGGTAAATCGGTTGGGTTATAAATATAAGTTGGAGTTGTTATATTTATAAAGTTGATTGCATGTTAAATTATATGTCATTTTGTGAACTAATCTTAATAGGCCGATGATACCTACCGGTATGTGTGCGTATTGATACTACCTTTCTACACCTTTTTGGTGTAGGTTGTGGCAGGTTTGAAGTTTTAGGATTGACGTGGAGTACTCAGCATCAACTTTCGTATTTTTCTCCCAGTCGAAGCAGTGTTATTCATGTTGTCCATTTTTCTGTTAGAACTTTTATACCTATGTAGGCATAACTTGGGGAGTCATGATTCAGAAGAAAAGTTTTATTATAATTTTAGAAACATTTCGTATTCGCAAGTTAATGAGTACTTAATTTATTATATATATTGGGTCAAAAAAGAATTCTCCTATCGAGCTAAGGTTGAGGTAGATGCCTGCATGACTCGTCCATTTGGGTCGTGGCAGGGCCCCGAACTACCCATAGCCATAGCAACCTGGTAATTCTAGAAGACAAAGGAGATTACCGACCAGCTGGAACTAGGACTGGCCAACGGGGTGGGACTAGACGGCTGGAACCGAGATGAGCAAGTAAGCCAGGACGAATCGAGATGGACCGCCAGTCACATCCCGTCCCACTATAAAATGGGACGGGACGGAACAAGATAAATGGGACAAACAACACGGAGAATAATTATATAATAAAAGTGTAAGTTATAATTTTAAAATTTAAAATTCATTTTAAAGTTTTATAGTCTTTAACCCATTCTAGAAGATGCAGAGGTGAAAAGGCTGGTTTGAGCCTCTTAGCCACCCAGGTTTGTGGGAGTTAATACTCTTCACCTGAATCGGTTTGTTCATCCACTAGTTTGGATCTCTTGGTAGCCTTGGCCTTACCACCTCTCTTTATATCTTTTTTAGGTGTCATTTCCTGTCAAAATTCATCAAACATGAGGGATAAGGTTGGTTGATAATGAAAGAAAAATTAACTGCTAAATGATGTGCTGGGAAATTGTGGTATAAAATGACACTTTTAACTTAAAATATTGTGGTTCTTAAACATGTTTTGGTAGATATAATGGTATTTTATTCCAATGTGCGGTAAAATAGGTTGTTGAATGAAATTTTGATGTTGAGCTAAAAAACATAAGTTTACACTATAGAAGTAGTTGACGGACCGTTAAAGTAAACAACGGTTCATCTTGAAAGTCATGAAAAAGAGTCAGAGAAGTTGCAAAATGAAGCTAAAATGATGACAATGAAGATGGGCGTGGAACTAATCCATGGACCTTTCTGTCAATCAGGAAAAATCTTTAGAAAAGCAAGAAAAGTGCAGCTAAATTGATGACTTAATTGATGGCCCATGAAACCAAAGGATGTGCCGTCCTATCAGTCGGGGAAAAAGTTCTGCGAATGTGCTAACTTCTAGGATTCAAATCATGGCCAAGTCGATGACTCCTAGAAACTTTGACGGACCATGGTTTGAACTGTCCTTACTTGCAGAGATCTAGTCAATAGAGGCAATTGACGGACGACTCCATCTTTCCATGGACCATGGTTACAAAGGATGGTCCGTGGAGTGAGACATGACCATGTTTTCCTATTTGCATAGGATAGGATTTCTATGTTTGAAATATTTGTAATAGGTTTTCCTTGTGGAATTACACATTATGCAATACACATTACGATAGACAAAGAACAACTCTTGGTTTTGAGGATTGAATCTTGATTTCGTTTTGATAATATACATTCAAGTTCTCGTATTCATCTATTGTAAGTTATTCTTATGAAATCTTATACTCAATTTGATATGATTAACCTAAGAATGAGTGGATAAATCCTATA
The DNA here is from genome assembly GCA_035772735.1 of Datura wrightii. Taxonomy (NCBI): domain Eukaryota; kingdom Viridiplantae; phylum Streptophyta; class Magnoliopsida; order Solanales; family Solanaceae; genus Datura; species Datura wrightii. Next base: position 16,249,489 of record JASDFA010000010.1, read on the forward strand.
ATTAGGATTATGGGAACTTGATGGATAACGAACGTAGGTTAACGAACATAATAATTCTTGAATGTTGAATAGGATTGTATTGTTATTCTCTTCATTTTCATTTTCTTTTTAGCAGTTGTTAAAACCTGCCCATATCTTTAACTTCCATGATCCAAACATAGGCCCGGATCAAGACACTGAATCTACAACCATAAATGACTTCAAGTCGACCCATGGCACGAACATGAGAACTAACTCAACATAATCAAGGCGGAAAGAAACTGAATTATGAAATAGTGAAAGACTGAATATTAAACATTTGAACAACGAAAATATATAACATTGAATCCGAAACTGAATACAACACTATGTCTGGAAAGCCTCTACATATTGACGAGTTGATGGGACAAAACCCCAACTATCTCACTAACAGTCTGAAACAGAAAATAACAATAACACAACTAACTGAAGGTCCTCGAAGGATGAGGACTCACCAACAGCTGGCTGAACTAAACACGGATGACCGATTAGCAGAGAGACTAACCCTAAAAATATGAGCCTGTATCAAGAAACGATACAACATAGAGTATGCGGTCAATATTTGAAATGTACTGAGTATGCAAGGTAAATAAAATAGACTAATCAAAATACATAAGAGTTCATAAGAATAGGATAGTTCAAAACATGAAATGATATTCATAACATAAACATATGGCTCAAGGTTTTCAGAATTATTCATAATCTAGTCGCATTCATAACTTGAGTCAAAGTATCGTAAACATGACAATGCATAAATCATGAGGAACAATGGGAGGACTCGTCTTAACTGGCACTATCATGAGAGAGCTTACATGATGCCCCGACTATCTTGCTCAAGTGGGTAGAGCCGTCCTAGGCTTGCAAGGCCAAGGAGATACATGGCGTGATATCACTAATAGGGAGCCACCTAGAATCCATGAGCATAAACCTATGTTGTTGTGTAGTTTTGAGACCACAGAGTTTACCTGAATGTCGGACCTACTCGGTGGTAGACACGGTTCCCAAAAACTTGCACATGAAGGCTCATACAGTAATCGTGAGGTCATACATGAAGTTCATGGATAGATAAATCATAGCATACTTGATCATATTTGAAATACATGATTAGCCATAAGTCAGGGCCCCTGAGTTAGCCAAAATCATAAACTCATAAATTATGAAGAACAAATATGCTTGAGAAAATCGCTATACTTGAAATTCATAAATTCATGAAGAGTACTAGTAGAGAATCATATCATAAATCATAAATAATGATTTAGGGCTTAGGAGAATCAAAATCATAATAGAATCATAAACTTGACATTTCATGAAACTTGCATAATTGGGCATAAATTGGCTAGAATTTGAAACCGTGAATTAATAATCAAAATACCAATAGATCTTAAAACATGAATTGAAACGTGATGAGAATTCACCCATAGATAAATCGTACAGAATTTCATATAAATTAGGAATAAGCCCCATAAGATCATGAAATTGATCTAGAACTTAAATTCATGGAATTGAAGAGAATATTGAGCATGAGAGTGAAAGAAACTCTCATTCATAGCCCTACATACTTGAGAAATTTGATTCTCAACTTGACTTTGAAAGCCCAAGATATTTAGAGGAGAATTGGAGGGTTTCAAGCTTGATCTTCAAAGGGAAACTCCTACTCTTGCATGCATGGGAGTTGAATGAATTAGGATAGATTAAACCCTCTTAAAAGCCTTCTCACAAAGCTTAAAACAATGTAGTTTAGGGCTTAGGAGATTTGGAAATACGAAAAATATCCTTAATAAAAAATCTGGAAAATGGGGATTGCCAGTCGTCATGACTGATTGCCAGTCGTCATGACTCTTACCACGAGCAGTACCATGAAATAATGACTCATGGTTAGTATTCGTGACACCACTGCTCCTCCATGTAGCATTTCTGAATCTCACCACAATTGCATATCATGACTCGTGGTGTCCTACCACGAGTCGTACTATCAGTCATGGAATCACCCCCTTCACCTGCCAATTCCTAACCACGACTTCCATTATGACTCGTTGTTACTTACTATGAGTTGTACCATGATCCATTACATCATACCCCGGCATTACAAGAAAAACTCATCGTGACTCCTAACCATGAGTCATACCCACACATTATGACTCATGGTGTGACTCGTGGTCTGGACACCAAGCTTCAGAATTCCACCACGATTGAGACCACGACCCATCACTTCTCATCAAGACTCGTACCACGAGTCGTTCTAGTGCAAAAATGCAGATTTTTCTGTAGAACTCATTTCTAACTCTCTCATCTATTTCTTAGGAACTCTTGGGGTATTACATTATCTCCCCATAGAAACATTTGTCCTCGAATGTGGGTAAATGTATTGAATATCTGCAGAATGGGTCTGCCATCCCAAATACTGAACATATGAGGCTGAGAACTGACAGAGTGAGTGACTCCAAACTGAAACACTTGATTGAACTGAATTCATGAATCGCACATATATGCACTTACATACAGGAAACTGAGAGACATCAACTAGAAATGGAACTAAATAAGTACCAAGGAGGAAACTGGTACCTCAAGATAGAACTGAGCTAGAAGGGTAAAGGGACGGGTATTTAGACATCATATCTACTTCGACTTCCCATGTAGCTCCCTCAACATGCTAATTCCTCCACCAAACATTTACTGAAGCTACCTCTTTGTTCCTCAACTTCCAAACCTGATGATTAAGAATTTCAACTGGACCCTCCTCATATTGGTTATCCTTCACACCTATGCTCTCCACTGGAACAACCAAAGTCGGGTCACCGATACACTTCTTCAAGAGCGAAACATGGAAAACTGGATGTACTGAAGCCAACTCTAAGGCCAACTCCAACTCATAGGTCACCTTACCAACACGTCTCACAATCTTGTCTAGGCCAACATATTGGGGACTAAGCTTCCCTTTCATTCCAAACCTCATTACTCCCTTCATAGGGGTCACCTTTAGAAACACCAAATCATCACCTTCAAATTCAAGTTTTCTCCTCCTCACATCCGCATGCTTTCCTATGTTGCACATAAAAAAGAACCTAAGAGACGAGCGTCTTATTTTATGACTTTTGACGACTCTGAGCTGCTTTCAGCCTTTCCCTTATAAGATGAACCTTCTCCATAGCCTCGTGGTCTACCCTGGACTTATCAGAGTAGCCTCACCTACTTCAAACCAACCAATAGGCGATCTATATCTCCACCCATAAAGAGCCTCAAACGGAGCCATCTGAATACTGGAATGGTAGCTATAGTTATATGCAAACTCAATAAGAGGTAAATGATCATGCCAACTACTCTTAAAGTCAATCACACATGCTCTCAACATATCCTCGAGAGTCTGAATGGTCTGCTCAGCCGGACCATCAGTCTGCGGGTGAAAAGTTGTGCTAAGCTTGACCTGAGTACCAAGTCCCTTCTGAAACGACCTCTAAAATAGGATGTAAACTGAGTACCTCTATCTGATATGATGGACAAGGGCACTCCATGCAACCGAACTAATTCCCAAATGTATAATTTGGCATAATCCTCCGCTGACTCAGTTGTTTTGACTGGTAGAAAATTAGCTACTTTAGTCAAACTTTCTACCACTACCCAAATAGAGTCATACTGTCGACGTGTACGTGGAAATCCTGTGATGAACTTCATATCAGTCTCTTTCCACTTTCAGGTAGGAATACTAATGTCCTATAGCACACCTCCAGGTCTGATGCTCCACTTCCACAAACAATAGTCTCTGTTGGCAGTTCGGACACTTAGCCACAAACTCTGCTATGTCCTTCTTCATACCAATACACCAATAGACTTCTCGTAGGTCACGGTACATCTTGGTGGAACCTGGATGTATGGAATAGTGAGAACCATGAGTCTCATGCAATATCCGATCCCTCAACTTATCAACATCTGGACCACACAGATGACCCTGGTATTGAAGTACATCATCTCCCACTTAGGAAAAGACCTCCACCTTCTAATTCTAAACCGCTTCCTTCAACTTTACCAAGATCGGATCCTTATCTTTTCTAGACTTGACCTCGGTCACCAATGAAGATTCTGACCCATTGTGAATAACCACACCACCATTTGTCGAGCCAACAAGGCAAACCCCTAAATGAGCAAGCCTATGGACATCCTTTACTAATTCCTTTCTCCCACCCTCAACATGAGACACATTATCCACGGATAACCTGCTAAGAGCATCCGCCACTATATTGGCCTTGCCATATGATAAAGTACATTATGTCATAGTCCTTGAGATGCTCTAACCACCTCTTTTATTGCAATTAAGATTCTTCTAGGTAAACACATACTGAAGACTCTTATGGCCTGTGAACATATCTACATGCACCCCATACAAGTAGTGTCTCCAAATCTTCAACATGAACACCACAGCTGTCAATTCTAAGTCATACATCGGATAATTCTTCTCATGATTCTTAAGTTGTCTAGAGGCATACGCATTGACTTTTCCATGCTGCATCAACACACAACCAAGTCCAACCCTAGAGGCATCACAAACAACACAAATTCATTTGCGCCCTCGGGTAGGGTCAATACGGGGCTGAAGTGAGTCGAGTCTTTAACTCTTGAAAACTCTTCTCACATGCATCCGACCACTGACATTTGACTTTCTTCTTGGTAAACTTAGTCAACGGTGCGATAATGGACGAAAATCCCTCAACAAACCTTTTGTAGTAACCAGCCAAACCTAAGAAACTCCTGATATCCGAAGGGCTAACTAGTCTAGCCAAATTCTTCACTGCTTCTATCTATTAAGAGTCCACCTGTACACCATCACTTGACACCACATGACCCAAAAATGCTACTGAGTCCAACCAAAACTCACACTTGCTGAATTTAGCAAACAACTGGCAATCCATGAGAGTTTGTAGCATAATCCTCAAATGAGCTGCATGCACCTCCTCGCTCAGAGAGTACATGAGAATGTCATCTATGAACACAATCACGAGCTTGTCTAACTATAGCTTGAACACCCAGTTCTTCAAATCCATAAAAGATGTGGGTGCATTCATTAGTCCAAATGACATAATTACAAACTCATAGTGACCATACTGAATCCTGAAGGCTATTTTCGGGATGTCACTCTCTCTAACTCTAAGCTGGTGATAACCGAACCTGAGATCTATCTTTGAGAAACATTTAGCACCCTGATGTTGGTCAAACAAGTCATCAATTCTAGGAAGAGGATACTTTTTCTTGATGTAATCTTGTTCAATTGTTGATAGTCAATGCACATACGAAGAGAACCATCCTTCTTTCGAACAAAGAGAACTGGTGCACTCCATGCGGATTTGCTAGGTTTGATGAAACCCTTGTCCAACAGATCCTTCAATTGCTCTTTCAACTCCTTTATGGAGCCATTCTTTAAGGAAGAATAGATATGGGTTGCGTATCCGTAAGAAGGTCAATACAAAAGTTGATCTCCCGCCTGAGAGGGACTCTAGGTAGATCATCTGGGAACACCTCCGGATAGTCACACACTATAGAAATTGACTAGAGAGTCGGGGTCTCAGATGTAGCATCCTTAACCTAAACTAAATGGTAGACACAACCCTTAGAAATCATCTTTCTAGCCTTAAGGTAGGAAATTAAGTGACCTACAGTCATAGCTGAACTACCCTTCTACTCTAGCACTGGCTCACCAGGAAATCGAAACTCTATCACATGGATTCTATAATTCACGAAGGCAAAACACGCATGCAACCAATCATGCCAAAGATAGCATCAAGATCTTTCATGTTTAACTCTACTAAATTTGCTGACGTGATTTTTTGAAGGACTGTGATAGGGCTATTTCTATATACTTCTCAAGCTATAACTGAATCACCCCAAGATCTTAATGGAACACTGGCTAATGACGATGTTGGGGCCGATAACCTCTGGTGGGACTGCTGCTGATGTCCACCACCTGACCTCTACTGGGAGAACCCAAAACTATCTGTCTTGGCCCTTTTGGCCTCTTTCTCCCACTCTCTCAAATGCAGTGCCTCCATCTGCTGGGCATACAAAACCAATCAGGAGAAATCAATGCCCTGATGTAGCATAGCGGTCCTACAATCCTTGACCAAGTCGTCCACTACCTCGTTCACAAATCTGCTCACCCGAGCCCTCTGATCGACCACTATCTCCAGCGCGTACCTGGACAAACTGGTGAACTCTAGAGCATACTCTTGAACCGTCATGTTGTTCTGTCTGAGATTGAAAAATTCTACTGCCTTGATTTCCCTCATCTCTCGGGAAAAGAATAGGTCTAAGAACACGGTAAGAAACTCATCCCAACCAATGGGACCCGCTCTGACTCCCCGTCCATCCTTCCACTGCCTAAACCAGATATGAGAAACCCCCTTCAACTGATATAAGGCTAGATCTGCACATTCCTCCCCCGTCACCCCCATAATTTGGGTGATCTTCTAAATCTCCTTGATGAAGTAATATGGGTCCTCATCCACTCTCAAACCAAGGAACTCAGGGGGATTCATCCTGAGGAAGTCCCTGACCCTAGCCACCGTTGTGCTCCCGTTCTGGGGAACATGAGCTACTTCTTGATGATTAACTTGAGCGGCCAATGCCATTGCAAATATCTGGATGGCTACCCTAAACTCAGCATAGACAACCTGCTCAAGCACATGATCCTCTGGGGCTGGTGGGGCTTGATGGTGCTCGTGTCCGCTGCCATTCTCATGGCCATTTCCATTTTCATTGCCATTCCTTCTTCTGTTAACTCGCCTTGGAAGCATGACTCTGCAAATGCATATAACATGAGTTATAAGGATAGAGAGACATTTTATCGCATGACATAAATCATGAAAGAAGGGAAATTTCCTAAAACACTTCATAGCCTCTTCGTCATAAGTGTGGCACGCTTCATACCCATAACAAAGATTCTACATAACGCGGCTTTTAGACACCCTAGGACACACTAAATCTTTTCTCTGATACCAAGTTTGTCACGACCCAAACATAGGCTCAGATCAAGACACAGAACCTAGAACCATAAATGGCTCTAAATCAACCAGTGGCATGAACATGAGAACTAACTCAACATAATAAAGGCGGAAAAAAATTGAATTCTGAAATAGCAAAAGTCTGAATATTAAACACTTGAACAACATAAATACGTAACACTGAATCCGAAACTGAATACAACTCTATGTCTAAAAAGCCTCTACATATCGACGAGCTGATGGGACAAGACCCTAACTAGCTCACTAACAGTCTGAAACTGAAAATAGCTGGATGAATCGAACTCTAATGGTCGCCTAGTGGAGAGACTGACCCTAAACGTTTGAGCCTGTATCATGAAACGATACAACATAGAGTATACAGTCAGTACTTAGAATATACTAAGTATGCAAGGTAAATAAAATAGACTAATCAAAATACATAATAGTTCATAAATATAGGACAGTTGAAAACATGAAAAACCTTGTAAAACACAACTGGAGTCAAAGTACCATAAACACGACAATGCATATATCATGAGGAACAATAGGAGGACTCATCTTACTGATACCATCATGAGAGAGCGTACATGATGTCCCAACTATCTCGCTAAAATAGGCAGAGCCATCCCGGGCTTGCTAGGCCAAGGACGTACATGTTGTGATATCACTAGTAGGGACCCACCTAGAGTGCATGAGCATAAACCTACATTGGCGCTTAGTTCTGAGACCATGAAGTTTACCTGAACATCGGGCCTACTCGATGCTAGACATGGCTCCTAAAAATATGTATATGAAGGCTCGTATAGTAATCGTGAAGTCATACATAAAGTTCATGGGTAATTATAACATACTTGATTATACTTGAAATACATGATTAGCCATGAATTAGGGCCCTTGAGTCGGCCAAAATCATAAACTCATAAACCATGAAGAACATACATGCTTGAGAAAATCACTATATTTGAAATTCATAATTCATGAAGAGCGCTGGTAGGGAATCATATCATAAATCATAAATCATGATCATAATAGAATCGTAAACTTGACTTCTCATGAAACGTGCATAATTGGGCATAAATTGGTTTGAATTTGAAACCATGAGTTAATAATAAAAATAGGTGTAAAATCTATCCATAGATCTGAAAACATGATTTGAAACATGAAGGGGATTGACCCATAGATAAATCATAGAGAATTTCATAAAAATTAGGAATAAGCCCCATAAGATATTAAACTTGATCTAGAACTTAAATTCATGAAAATTGAGGAGAATCTTGATCATTATAGTGAAAGGAGCTCTAATTGATAGTCTATATACCTGGGAAATCCGATTCTCAACTTGACTTTGAAAGCCCAAGTGATTTGGAGGAGAATTGGAGGGTTTCAAGCATGATCTTCAAAGGGAAACTCCTACTCCTGCATGCATGTGAGTTGAATGTATTAGGATAGGTTAAAACCTCTTAAAATCCTCCAAATAGAGCTTAAAATGACGTAGTTTAGGACTTTGGAGCTTAGGAATAATAAAATGCCCTTAATGAAAATTTTGAAAAATGGGGACTGCTAGTTGTCACGACTCTCACCACGAGTGGTACCATGAAGTAGCGGCTCGTGGTTACCTCTCTTGGTCACCACTGCTCCTCCCTGCAACATTTCTGAATCTTACCACGATTGCATATCACGGCTTGTGGTGTCCTTCCATGAATCATATTGTCAGTCATGGCATCATCCCCTTCACCTGCCAATTCCTAACCACGACTTCCATCAAGACTCATTGTGGGATGCGTGGTATGGACACCAAACTTTAGAATTCCACCATGACTGAGACCACGACCTGTAACTTCTCATCACGACTCGTACCACAAGTTTTTCTGGTGCAAAAGTGTAGATTTTTCTGCAGAACTCATTTCTACTCTCTCTTCTATTTCTTAGGAACTTTTGGGGTATTACATTAACATACTTGAGCAAAGAAGTTTAGGTTAGGAAAAGAGAATAATAATGGAGATTTTGATACTACTAACTCTCATCTGATGACTTGATCTTGATGAACAATGAATTTACGTGTTTCTTAGCCATATTTTCCCCATACTCTACTATGTTTTGAGAACAAAGTGTTTGCATGTGTTTTATGACATATTTGTGAAAAAGAGCTAACACACATAATTAGATACATCCAGGGCTTAAAAGATGTATTTTGGGATTAAATGTAGCTTAAAAGTGCAAGCATGGGAAAATGGGGTTGATAGATTGAGTTGATAGCACTTGGCACCACACTAACACATTGTGGGCAAGGCCTGCATGACGCACATGCCACACCAACGCTCCAAGCAGCACGATGCATAGTCCAACCTGTGCACCAGCAAGTATAACGTGGAGCCCATCCCGCGCAATGCTAGGTGGGGTGCACCAAGCCAGTCCAGCTGCCAGTAGTTGATTCATACTTCAACTAGGTAAAATAGCTGCAAATCCCAATTCAAATCCAAGAAAGAACAATGAAGGATTAATCTACTATTATAAATACCCTCTCATAATATGTTTTTAGGCGTCGAAGTCCAAGTCCCATTATTGTGGACTTCGTCCACACATAAGAAGATTAAATTCATAGTGTTGCACAATTCAATTTGTGTTATAGTTTAGTTGACAATTGTTTGAAATTCTTCAAGTTCTTGTGGAACCTTTTAGCTTGGAGATTTTTTTGAACAAGTATTTATTGAAGTGAGCATTTCATAATGATTTTTTCTGCGTCTTCTACTTGTTCTCTCATAAACATGAGCGGCTAAATCTCTTAGACTAGGGTTGTGGGAACCATGATGGATTAATGAATGTAGGCACAATAAAATAGTGATTCTTGAATGGTGAATTAAGTGGATTGTTATTCTCTTCATTTTAATTAAAGTTTGAGCAATTGCAAACGTTGAAACAAGCTCGTATCTTCAGCTTGCCCGACCAAGGAGGTTGAGGTTAGGAAAAGAGAGTAACAATGCCAATTTGAGACTAATAATTCTCATCTAACTAACTTGAGCTCTAACCAAGGATAGTTAAAGTCAAGACTTATTGAAAAGCTAAATACTCACAATTTTGAGACCGAGAGGAGATGGGTGGAAAGCATCTAATGTCTATTGGTGCACGTAATGCATGCACTTTGAGACGGAGAGGAGATAAATGTAGTTCTTAAGTCGAGAAACATTAGATGTACTAAACATAAGTCTTACACAAAATTCACCGAGATAGATCACTACTAAATGCATACTAAGTTATGAAATCATGGGGAACATAATTCTAGTTTAGTCTTAGTAATTTGATAAACAACTCAACAACTATTAGAGTTATTTTTCTGTTTTACTTTTATTTTCAAACCCCCCTTCCGAAATATTGATTACAAGTTAGTTTATTTGTCTTTAACATATTATTTATGTCTATTCCCTATGGGATTGACCCCGACCTTTGTTGGGTTACTATATTTGACAGCGACGGCTTTATACTTCAATTGCAAGGTTAATTATGGCGTGATCAAATTTTAGCGTCATTGCTGGGGAATACGATTTTAAAATAAGTTAATTGGTGCATAACCTTGACTTATAGTCTTTATTCCTACTTGTATCACTGTAATTTTTTTCTTTCTTTTCTTTCTTGTTTTTGTTTTTTTTATGTTTTGTTTTTTTTCTTTTAGTTAGTTTTTTTTACTATATCATCATGGAATGAAAGGGAGTTTGGTGGTTGCAAACCATGCCTTGATGATCTATTTCCATACTGTGGAGGATCCGATTTTATGCAAGATTGTAAATATGCCCCTATAAGAGAGATGTGTGCAGCTTCTCACTTCTATGATGGGTATAATTGCACTTTATGTGGTGGTCAAGGTGGATATGGGGGTGATTGTCCCAGTTATTTCTCTTATGGATCCAATTGGTATAACAAAAATTCTAGTTGCTCTTTTGAGTTTGACAAGGATGATGACATGGCACGCAAAGGACAAAGCACTACAATTGAACGCACGGAAGCCATGCTCCAAGCCTTTTTGGAGCGGGAGTCTAACTTGGAGTAGGATGTTGATTCCTCAATGCTCATGGAATTGTCTACTCCTCAAGAAGAAGTGATTGAAGAAGAGATTTCGAGCTAAATGGATGAGCCAAAATATCTTTATGACCACAATGACAATTGTGAATTGAAGAAGCGCAACTATCACGCCTTGAGTCTACACTCTGGATGGAACATTGTACTTGAAGCCATAAGTGACCCCAAGTCAATCCCTGGTCTATCATACACTGGTATTCTGAGTAAAACAAATGTAGCGGAAGCTTTGAAATAATAGCATAAAAGCATTTACGAAAATAAAACTGAAAATATAAAGTTTAAGAACATCTGAATTCTGGAATTAATTTTGTGTCTAAAAGCCCTCTAACTGATGAGTTGCTGGGACAAGCCCCCATCTAACTCTAAGTCTAGATAAAAATAATAAACTAGCTGAACGAAGTAAAATAAGGTCCTCGAATGATGAAGACTCACACTTCAACTGCTAAGGAGGAGGATCTGAACCACGGCGACTAACAGTGCTGAGTCTGAGAACCTGCAGATGTATCATGAAACGATACAACATTAAAGTATGCATCAGTACTTTGAATGTACTGAGTAAGTGAGAGATATAAGTAGTATGAAAGAACGAGTAACAGAACTGAAATGACATGAAATGACCAACTGAAAATACTAAAAACTGATACAAGTGGAATATAGCTAAAATGGTCAATAAAGATCCTGGTTGATGGTCATAAGCATGTCCTAAGTCTGAAATACTGAGTCTGAGAGACACACTGAACTGATTTGAACTGAGCTGGACTGTCAAAACTGAGACTGAACTGAACTGGCTAGTGGGAGAGTCTCTAAATGACATATAACCACCTGATCTAGACGTGGAGTCTGATGTATACACCCCACTGGTAGGACCCAATATACCTTGCCAGGGTATAAAGGCATGAACTGGGTGATCACAAGAGTCTGGGGCCAATCAGGCCAAGTAATACTGTAACCTACGCTGGGCAACGTAGTTATGGGAACCTAGGTACGCTGGAACCCCGGCCCGCTCGGTGCTATGTCCTACTCGCACTAGAAACCTATTCTGAACTACTAAGCTGATAGCTCAAAACTGAGGTCCAAGACTACAAGGACATATAATTGAAAGTACCCTGAGCGACTTATCTGACCAGATTCTAAAACTGGGTTCTAAACTGATCAGAGCTGCTTATCTGAAAGCGTCGTAACCGTTTAAGAACAAACTGTAAATTGAACTGGGGTCCTGGGGCTTGTCAGAGCTATATATCTAAAATGTCATGACCGCCTCATGGACCAAAACTAGATTTCGAGTCTGATACTGATAACTGGGAGGCACCACTGACACCTCGGAAAAGACTAGAGTCAAACTGATCAGTTGACACTTTCTAAATAGTGCTAAAGAGGTTCTACGTTCTAACTGAACTAAACTACTAAGAAGCTAATAGAGAACACAACTCATTCCAACAACACTGGATTTTCATAATACAACGAAATTTCGAGAATTTAAAGTGGTCTCATCCAACAGGGAAATCATTCTCGTCAATGGCATAATTGCTCACACATATATATATATATATATATAATATGAAACTAGGATATTCAGTCCAAAACATACATTGCAAAATAGACGGAGTTTAATATGCAATAATCTTTACTCGAACATTTAGGGATGTGAATCATCTTGGCAAGAACAATAACAATTTACTTAGGAACTGATGAAGATCATATGAATAATAAACATGGATTTATCCCAATTGAAATTAATGAAACCCAACATGAAAATTTAATCATATTCGAAGAACTCGGGGCTAAACTGATAGGGGACTTATGGGGGTTTTAGGGGACACAAGGGAAGGACAATTCTCTCGTTGAGTTCCCACATACCTGACTAAAATCCTTCCGGAGGAGAAGCTTGAACTGCTGTAAGAGATGAGAAGCCCTTGTCTTGCTTGGAGGGTTCTTGAGAGGAGAACTTTCAATGTTTTTGAGAACTGAGAATGGGGAATGAGGAATGAACCGTTTCTCCTCACTAAAACATTTGAAATTATTACTAAAACAACGTAGTTTAAAACTTGGGAGAGTAGGAAATTATAAATTAGCCCTTAGAAATTTGTTGGGAAAACTGCCAGGTGCCCCTAACAGGTGACCTAACGTGTCGTGGTGGCTGACCACGACTCATGGTCACTCCCGTCAGGTACACTGGCTATAAACTCAATAAGGCTGGTAATGGGGGACATAATGAGTCGTTACTGGGGACCACGGCTTGTTGCCCCCACCCATCAAGTACACTGGTCAACAAAAGTATTCCTAACTCAGGCCTGGCCATGACCTACGGGTCGTGGTCAGTGACCACGACTCGTGAAGTTCCTTGTTGGGACACTGCCTCTCCTCTTTAAATTATTAAGACTCCTTCTCACGGCTGACCTGACGAGTCGTGAGGTCACTTAACGACTCGTTAGGTAGGTTGTCCTGAAGCTTTTCTGCAGCTTTTTCAGATTTCTCGATTTAAGTCCCGAAATTAGATTTTGAGTTTCCGGGGCATTACAATATCTCTCTCTTGTAAAAATTCGTCCTCGAATGTTAGAAAACACATAGGAAGCAGAAAAATAGTAATCAAACTTTCCATGTACTGCTCATTTAACTCCAAAATTGTCGGAGTAACTACCTCCGTTTCAAAATACATAACTGAACTGAATTTACCTTACACATACATTCAAAAATATAAAAGAGATTTGAACATCTAAACTGATTCATGAAAACTAAATTGAGTTCTAGGGCCAAAACTATTATCTCAAGTTGTGCTAGAGCCGGTATGGAACAAGTGCAGGTATTTGGCCATCATATCTGCTTTGGCCTCCCACGCAGCTCCCTCAACCTGCTGATTTCTCCATAAGACTTTGACTGAAGCTATTTCCTTGTTCCTCAGCTTACGCACCTGACGATCAAGGATATGGACTGGTACTTCCTCATATGAGAAACTAACTTTTATTCCTACACTGTCCAATGGCATAATTGAGGTTGGATCTCCGATGCACTTCTTCAAAAGTGACACATGGAAAACTGGGTGCACAGCTGCTAATTTTGAAGGTACCTCTAGCTCATAGGCTACATTGTCCATACGCCTCAAAATTTTATAAGGTCCCACATATCTCAAACTGAGCTTTCCTTTCTTTCCAAACCTCATCACCCCTTTCATCGGCAAAATTTTCAGGTATACCCAGTCATCAACTGCAAACTCCAACTCTCTTCTTCGCACATCGACATAAGATTTCTAACAACTCTAAGCTGTTTTCAACCTTTCTTGGATGAGCTGAACTTTCTGCATTGCCTCGTGAACCGAGTCTGGCCCTATCAAGGTAGACCAACTTCAAACCATCCTATAGGAGATCTACACCTTCTACCATTCAATGCTTCAAATGGGGCCATCTGGATGCTGGAATAGTAGCTTTTGTTTTACACAAACTTGATAAGAGGCAAATGGTCATCCCAATTACCCTTAAAATCAATCGCGTATGCTCTTAGCATATCTTCCAGGGTCTGAATGGTCCACTCAACTTGCCCATCGGTCTGCGGATGCAAAGCAGTGCTAAGTTTGACCTGAATGCCTAGTCCCTTATGAAAGGACTTCCAAAGGTGTGAGGTGAACTGTGTTCCCCTGTCTGAAATGATTTCCAAGGGAACCCCATGGTGACTGACTAACTCTTGAATGTAAAGTTTGGCATAGTCCTCAGCTGAATCTGTGGTTTTAACTGGAAGGAAATGCGTTGACTTAGTCATCCGGTCTATTATCACCTAGATTGGATCATGTTGCGGACGAGTCCGAGGTAGACCGTAATGAAGTCCATGTTTACTTCTTCCCACTTCCATGTGGGTATACTGATATCCTGAGTCATACCTCCTGGTCTCTAAAGTTCCACCTTAACTTGCTGGCAGTTAGGGCACTTGGCTACAAATTCAACAATGTCTCTTTTCAGGCTGTTCCACCAGTAAATATCTCACAGATCACGACAAATCTTTGTAGCACCACGGTGAATGGAGTATCTCGAGCTGTGTGCCTCAGCCAGTATCTTCTGCCTCAACTCACCAACATCTGGTACACACAACCTTCCCTGGTAACGGAGCACATCATCTCCCCCTTTGGAGAAAGCCTCAACCTCCTTTCTGAGAATTGCTTCTTTTAGTTTAAGTAGAACTGGATCTTCATCTTGTCTGGACGTAACTTCAACTACCAAGGATGAATCCAACCAACTTTGCACTATCACCCCACCTTCGGTTGAACCCACCAGTTGCACCCCTAACCGGGCGAGTCTGTGAACTTCCTTCACTAACTCCTTCTTGCCTTCCTCATGTGAGCTACACTCCCCATCAACCGTCTGCTTAGGGCGTCAGCCACCATGTTGGCTTTGCCTGGGTGATACAGAATACTCATGTCATAGTCTTTTAGCAACTCCAACCACCTTCTCTGGCGCAGATTTAGATCCTTCTGACTCAGCACGTACTGATGACTCTTATGATATGTAAATACATCTACGTGAGCTCCAAATAAGTAATGCCACCATATTTTTAGCACAAACACCACCACTGCCAACTCCAAGTCATGAGTTGGATAATTCTTCTCATGAACTTTGAGTTGTCTAGAGGAGTAGGCTATCACTTTGCCCCGCTGCATTAGAAGCAAATGAGTCCAACTCTCGAAGCATCACAATAAACCATCAATCCATTCGTTCCTTCTGGCAAGGTCAGAATTGGAGCAGTAGTGAGTCGAGTCTTTAACTCCTGGAAACTCTTCTCACACTCGTCCGACCACTGAAATTTCACCTTCTTCTGGGTTAACTTGGTTAGAGGAGATTCTATGGAGGAGAAACCTTCTACAAACCACCGGTAATATCCAGCTAAGCCCAGAAAACTCTTGATTTCAGTGGGAGAGGTAGGTCTGGGCCAATCCTTCACTGCCGCTATCTTATGAGGGTCTACTTCTATTCCTTCACCCGACACCACATGACCTAAGAAAGTCACGGACTTTAACCAAAATTCGCACTTGCTGAACTTGGCGAATAATCGGTGGTCCCTAAGTGTCTATAATGCTAATCTTAGGTGGTTGGCATGCTCTTCCTCATTTCTAGAGTATACTAGAATGTCGTCGATAAATACGATGACGAACATATCCAAATACTGCTTGAAGACTCTGTTCATTAAGTCCATAAAGGCTGCTGGGGCATTTGTTAACCCAAAGGACATTACCATAAATTACTAGCGACCATACCGAGTTCTGAATGCTGTTTTCCGTATGTCACACTCTCTGACCCTTAGCTGATGTTACCTTGACCAGAGATCGATCTTGGAGAAATAATTGGCTCCTTGAAGTTGGTCGAACAGATCATCAATTTTGGGTAGAGGGTACTTGTTCTTAACTGTGACCTTATTCAGCTGACGGTAATCTATTCACATTCTAAGGGTACCATCTTTCTTACGCACGAATAACACTGGAGCACCACAGGTAGAGATGTTGGGTCTGATAAAATGTCAAGAAGGTTTCTTAGTTGCTCCTTCAACTCCTTAAGCTCAGCCGGAGCCATTTTGTAAGGAGGGATGGAGATAGGCTGAGTATCTGGGAGGAGATCTATTCCGAAGTCTATTTCCCATTCAGGGGGAACTTGGGGAAGATCTTCAGGAAAAACATTTGGGAACTCACTGACTACTGGAATTGACTGGATGGTTGGGGTCTCAAAGTTGGAATCCTTGACTTAACCAGATGATATATACATCCTTTAGAGATGAGTTTCTGGGCCTTAAGGTAGGAAATAAACCTACCCTTAGGCACTGAACTGCTGTCCGTCCATTCTAACACTGGCTCATTGGGAAACTAAAACTTGACAACTCTAGTTTTGCAATCGACTGAGGCATAGCAGGAGTGTAACCAATCCATGCCGAGAATAAGATCAAAGTCGACCATGTCTTACTCTACAAGATCAGTTGGAATAACTTTATTCAAGACTGAGACTGGGCAGTTTCTATACACCCGGTTGGCTTTAACTGACTCTTCAATTGGGGTGGAGACTGAAAATGGTTCTAAGAGGACCTCTAGACTGATGTTAAACTGGACTGCTATATAGGGAGTCATGAATGAAAGAGTGGCTCTTGGATCTAAGAGGGCATACATATCTAGATGGAAGAGATATAACATAACAGTAACTAGGTCAGGTGAGCTTTTCTGATCCTAATGGGAAGATAGTGCATAGAAATGACTTTGGCGCTGATCGCCATCTGTATCTGATGTGTTGTCCTGTTGAACTTGTCAGCCTGCTGGTGCTGATGATGTGGTAGATTGTGATCTCCCTTGCCCTGCTGACGGGCACTCCTTAAGCCAGTGTCCAAGCTGTCCACACCCAAAATAGCCCTCTCGTCCCGAAGGCATTCATCGGGTGGTTCCTACAACACTTGGGGCAAGCTGGATACCTATTCTCGGTACTGTGAGTCTGAGACTGAGTGTCAGATGATCCACCCCTCCGATCCTGGGGGGACCGAAAGGTTGGGGTGCTGGCTGAACTATGTGCTGGGGTTCTTTGCTGCTGTTGCTGCTACTACTACTGTGGGTGGCTACCATCGCTAGATCTTTGATGGCTGAAATCTGACTGTCCAGTCCTCGCCCTTTTGTTCTTACACTCCATATCCTTCAGCTTTTCAGCCTCAATCTGCTGGACATAGACAATCAAGCTAGAAAGGTCCATGTCCTTAATCAGCATCGCAGTCCTACACTCCTTGAGGACCAGATTTGACACTCCATTTACAAACTTCAGAATGCGAGCCCTTGGATCGGCTACCATCTCTAGAGAATACTTAGACAGCCTAGTAAACTCCAGAGCATACTCCTCCACAGTTCTGTTTCCCTGTCTCAAGTTTATAAACTCCGCCATCTTTGCCTCCCTCAGCTCTCAAGGGAAAAATCTGTCCAAGAAAGCTGTGTGAAATTCTTCCCACTCCACTGGTCCTGCTCCCGCTGGCCGCCCTTCTTTCCACTGGTCATGCAAGACTTGAGCTACCCCTTTCAGATGGTAGACAGCTAAGTCGGCACTCTCAGAGGGACTGATACCCATAATTCGGGTGATTTTCTAATCTTGTCTATAAACCCTTATAGGTCCTCTCCCACCTTTGTTCCATGAAAATCTGGAGGGTTCATCTGGGCGAAGTCCCGCAACCTCGCAGCTGCTGCAGACCCGTTGGTGTTCATCGACACCACTTGCTGGTTCACCTAGTTGGTGACTGTTTGGGCCAACAATTGAATGGCGGACCTTAATTCGACGATAGACACCAAATCATCTTAAGGAGCTGTTGGGGCTGGTGGGGTAGGTCTGTTGACATTACTGGCCCTTTTTCCATTACCGTGTCTAGGAGGCATGATTAATTGAAATGAAATAAAGCATGAATTAGAAGGGCATTTCTGAAATTGAACTTTAACGCACGATAGAGAATATGAACAAAAGATAGTTTTTCTTAATAAGATCTCGTAGACTCCTCATCATAAGTGTGGTACGCTTCACACCCATGAAAAGGACTCTACTCGATGCGGCTTTCAGACATTCCGAGGATACTCTAAACCTAGTGCTCTGATACCAAGTTTGTCACGCCTCGGGTCTACACCCTGGACATAACATGGTACTTGAAGCCACAAGTGACCCAAAGTCAACCCCTGGTCTATCATACACTAGTATTCCGAGTAAAACAAATACAGCGGAAGCTTTGAAATAATACAGTAAAAGCATTTATGAAAGTAAAACTAAAAATATAAAGTTTAAGAACATCTGAAGTCTAGAATGTGTCTGAAAGCCCTCTAACTGATGTGTTGCTAGGACAAGCCCCCAGCTAACTCTAACTCAAGCTAAAAATAATAAACTAACTGAAAGAAGTAAAATAAGGTCCTCGAATGATGAAGACTCACACTTCAACTGCCGAGGAAGAGGATCTGAACCGCGGCGACTAACAGTGTTGAGTTTGAGAACCTGCAGCTGTATCATGAATCATGATACAACATAAAAGTATGTGTCAGTACTTTGAATGTACTAAGTAAGTG
This sequence comes from Datura wrightii, assembly GCA_035772735.1. Classification (NCBI taxonomy): domain Eukaryota; kingdom Viridiplantae; phylum Streptophyta; class Magnoliopsida; order Solanales; family Solanaceae; genus Datura; species Datura wrightii. Next base: position 16,268,605 of record JASDFA010000010.1, read on the forward strand.
AGAGATATAAATAGTATGAAAGAACTAGTGATGAAACTGAAATGACATGAAATGACCAACTGAAAATACTGAAAACTGATACAACTGGAATATAGCTAAAATGGTCAATAAAGACCTTGGTTGATGGTCATAAACATGCCCTAAGTATGAAATACTGAGTCTGAGAGACCACATTAAAACGATTTGAACTGAGCTGGACTATCAAAACTGAGACTGAACTGAACTGACTAGTAGAAGAGTCTCTAACCAACATATAACCACGTGATCTAGACATGGAGTCCGATGTATACACCCCATCGGTAGGACCCAATATACCTTGCCAGTGTATAAAGACATGAACTTGATAATCAAAAAATTCTGGGGCCAATCAGGCCAAGTAATATTGTAACCTATGCTGGCAACATAGTTCTTGAAACCTGGGTGCACTGGAACCCCGGGTGCGCTGGAACCCCGGCCCGCTCAGTGTTAAGTCCTACTCCCACTGGAAACCTATTCTGAATTGCTAAGTTGATAGCTCGAAACTGGGGTCAAAGACTACAGGGACATATAACTGAAAGTACCATGAGCGCCTTATCGGACCAGATTTTGAAATTGGGATCCTGGGGCTGGTCAGAGCTATATATCTAAAATGTCATGACTGCCTAATTAACCAAAACTAGATTCTGAGTCTGATTCGGATAACTTGGAGGCACCACTGACACCTTTTTGATGGGAAAAGACTGGAGTCAAACTGATCAGTGGACACTTTCTGAATAGTGCTGAAGAGGTTCTACGTTCTAACTGAACTAAACTACTAAGCAGCTAATAGAGAACACAACTCATTCCAACAACATTGGATTTTCATAATATAACAAAATTTCGAGAATTTAAAGGGGTCTCATCCAACAGGGCTAAAATCATTCTCGTCAATATGAAACTAGGATATTCAATCCAAAACATACTTTGTAAATTAGACGGAGTTTAATACGTAATAATCTTTACTTAAACATTTAGGGCTGTGAATCATCTTGGAAAGAACAATAACAATTTACTTAGGAACTGATGAAGATCATATGAATAATAAACATGGATATCATCCCAATTGAAATTAGTGAAACCCAACATGAAAATTTATTCATATTCAAAGAACTCAGGGCTAAACTGATAGGGGATTTATGGGGGGTTTTGGGGGGCACAAGGGAAGGACAATTCCCTCGTTGAATTCCCACATACCTGACTAAAATCCTTCCTAAGGAAAAGCTTGAATTGCTGTAAGAGATGAGAAGCCCTAGTCTTGCTTGGAGGGTTCTTGAGAGGAGAACTTTTAATGTTTCTGAGAAATGAGAGTGTGGAATGAGGAATGAATTGTTTCTCCCCACTAAAACGTCTAAAATTATTACTAAAACGACGTAGTTTAAAACTTGGGAGAGTAGGAAATTACAAATTAGTCCTTAGAAATTCGCTTGGAAAACTGCCAGGTGCCCTTAACGGGTCGTGGTGGCTGACCATGACTTGTGGTCACTCCCGTCAGGTATACTGGCTATAAACTCAATAAGGCTAGTAACAGGGGACATAACAAGTCGTTACTGGGGACCACGACTTGTTGCCCCCACCCATCAAGTACACTGGTCAACAAAAGTATTCCTAACTAAGGCCTGGCCACGACTGACCTAACGTGTCGTGGTTAGTGACCATGACTCGTGAAGTCCCTCCTTGGGTACATTGCCTCCCCTCTTTAAATTATTAAGCCTCCTCACAGCTCACCTGACGAGTCGTGAGGTCACTTAATGACTTGTTAGGTGGGTCGTCCTGAAGCTTTTCTGCAGCATTTCCATATTTCCTAATTTAAGTCCCGAAATTAGATGTTGAGTTTCCGGAGCATTACAACAACAATCTAAAAAAGAAATTTTTAGCTCTCAAGAAGAAGAAGTTGAGGAGACATTGAGAAGCATAACGTGGAAGAATGAACAATGGGGTCAAGTCTTGACTAATTGGTGGGAAAAAGTGCAACATGATGATGAGAAAGATATCCAACACCTGGAGTTTTAAATGGAAGGAAATTTTCAAGAATTACAAATTTCCCATCATGAATTAAAACTTGACGAAGTGCAAATTGTAAGCGATGATTGCCAAACAACCAACCCAACAATAATGCAAAATACAAAAAATGAAGAAGGGACACTATAGGGCAAAGAGAGGTCGATCAAATCATTTTTGAGGACTCTAGTGCATTTGAAAGTGAGAATGTCAAGAAAGAAGCATGCTTGAAAGTGGAGTACTTAGACCACATTCCAATCAATTTTCACATTGTACTTGGTTGCGATATGAAAATTGAGGCAACCGAGTTTATGGAGAATTTTGGAGAGGAAGATCAAAGTTGCTTCATTCTAAAGTTTGTCATGCCAACAAGACAAAATCACATCCCTCCTTTAAGGGCCATGAAGTGCAAGATGTGACATCTATTGCTTGGTGCCTCTATCTTTACACTACCACCCCTTGAGAAGAGTAGAGAATGGGAAAAGCAGTTAGGGGTGCAATTCATAAGTCCAAAGTAGAAAGAAAATAGTAAATTTGATGACATTGTGTTGCGACGTTAAATCAACGCTGCTTGGGAGGAAACCCAAGGCAATTTAATTTTTAGTTTTTAGAGTTGATGTGTTCGTTCAAGTGTATAGTAATTAAGTCATCATTCACAAAAAGGAGTTCGAGCATTGAAAACATGGTGCAAAGGAAAAAGTAGCACTATAGTGCACAGGATAGCCTGCCGCAGGGACACTGCAGCACAGCAAGCGCCATGACACACAGGCCCATTTCATGCAGCATGCCCCGTGATGCACATCAATATTGGTGCAGTGACGCCGCGTCGCGCAGGGCCGGTTCCAGCAGAAAATTTATGTGGTTCGCGGGTCAAACTCAACCAATGGAGGAAGCTGCTCCCCTGCCCCCCCCCCCCCCCCCCCCGACAACGAGGATTAGAGGCCTAGGGAGTTATTCTTTCACTTTTTACTTTATGGTTTATTATTTTAGCATTGGGGACAGTGCGATCGATTAAAAGTGGGTATGGAGAAGTAAACTTCATTATCATGCATGCTTTAATTGCTAAATTTTACATGGTGGCCCTAGTTATTTCTATTTCATGACTTATTTTGCATACTTGGGTTGTTTGTAGTAGTTTATTTTGGTTTTTTTTGTTTTGGGTTTCACCAGTTTTTGTTTTTAGTACTTTTTTGGTGGATAGTCCCTTAGAACCGACTAGAAAGTCTAGTCTTTTTAGTAATAGAGTCATGACTTGTCCGAATGATGGATGGATAACGACTGTCCTAAGGAAAAATTAGTCATTAGGAAAAGAAAGAACTTGAGACCTTATGAGTGCTAGGTGCTTCACTTTAGCTATCATTAAGACTTTATAATATTAACTCAAAAATGCATGCAAAAGGTCAAACACTTAGTCTTTTGGAACTTGACTCCTATGCTTGAAAAGTGTTATTAATTATGTATGCATGCAATATGGATATATAAGTTTATGTAATTTGATTGCCATTGTTGAACCATTTTTGCCATTGTGAGTAAGTAATTTTAGTATACTCCATGCTTGCAAATTGATGTCTAAAACTTTTCCGATTTGTGTGCAAAGTGAAATGAGAATGTTGTATTTAGGAAGTGATATAAGCATCTCTTTGATAGACTATTTGTATCATAAATTTTACCTACCTTGATGTAGTCATCCTAATCAGCCATTTTGAGCCTTAGCCTATTTTTTTGATAGCCACATTGCAAGCTTAATGTAATTTTGTTCTATTGACTTGTATTTGATTCAAATGACTCATAGAGCACTTTAATGAAAATTTTTGCATAAAAGGAGCATGAGTGGAGAAGTGAAGGAAAAAACTAAAAAGTGTGAAAACTAGAAGAAAGTAAAGGCTAAAATATTGCTAAACAAGGAGGGTGATGCTAGAGGAAAAAGAAAAAGAAGAAAAAAGCTTGAAATTTTTTTTTTTGATGAATGGAAAGAAAAAATTGAGCTTGATGTTGAAATTCCCCACTAGTCCCCTAAGTTGAAAAATTAAGGAATAAAAAGAGGTATAAGGAGAAAAATAGGAGATCCAAGAATATGATTAAAAAATCAAAGAGCTGTGAAATATTAAAGTGCTTAGGGAGATTAGTCACTATCTAGGCCGAGTTCCTACCCATCCCTTTGCCTCATTATCACCAATATAAGTCCTAATTGATCCTTGATTCAAATTTCTATATTAGTGGAGTATTACAATAAAGGAAAGCCTATAGTTCATCTTTTGCATGCATGTGGAGTTTTTTGGGAGAGTGAGCGAAATTATTTTATTTTTCCCAAGTAACAATTGTTATATATCTTGTGTGTAAAAGGGAATCTCTCCAAATACTGAGGGGCATAATGGTAAGATTTTGGTATATCTTGATTGCTAAATTTCATATGATTCACGTTGGCCCAAATATATCTTGTTGAGTTAATTCTAAAAGCTAATAGATTTCAAAATTTTACATTTTAATGTTCATCCTATGTGCATGTGAGTGAATTATTGGAGCTTTATTGGTTTTTCTAATGATCCTAAGTGCAAGTAGGCCTATTCGTAGGGTAATTTTGTGGATGAATTTGAGAAGAGAAGTAGTAGATTGTTTGAGGATGAATAATAGTTTATGTGTGGGGTGGTGATGGATGGCAATTTACGTGTTTCTTAGCACTATTTTCCCATACATTACTATGTTTTGAGAACAAACTGTGTGTGTTTGCATGTGTTTTATGATGTATTTGTGAAAAAGATCTTACACACATAATTAGATTCTTTTAGGTCTTAAAATATGTATTTTGGGCTTAAATGTAGCTTAAAAGTGCAAGAATGGCATAATGAGGTTGACAGATTGAGTTGATAGCACTTGGCAATGCACTAGCAAACTATGGGCAAGGCATGCACAATGCACAGGCTACACTAGTGCGCCAAGAAATGTGATGCATAGTCCAACCAGCGCACCAACAGGCATGATGCAGAGCCCATCCCATGCAATGCCAGACGCGCGCACCAAGCCAGTCCAACAGCCAATAGTTGATTCCCACTTCAACTAGGAAAGGGAGCTGCAAATCCCAATTCTAATCCAAGAAGAAACAATGAAGGCTTAATCTACTATTATAAATATCCTCTCATAACATATTTATAGGCGTAAAAATCCAAGTCCCATTTTTGTGGACTTCGTCCAACACATAGGAAGATTAAATTGGTAGTATTGCACAATTCAGTTTGTGTAATAGTTTAGTTGACAATTGTTGAAAATTCGTCAAGTTCTTGTGGAACCTTTTAGCTTGGAGATTTTGTTGAACAAGTATTTATTGAAGTAAGTATTTTATTATTATTTCTTATACATTCTATTTTTTCTCTCATAACCATGAGTGGCAAACGTTGAAACAAGCTCATATCTTCAGCTTGCCTGACCAAGGATGTTGAAGTTACGAAAAGAGAGTAACAATGGCAATTTGAGACTAATAATTCTCATCTAATTAACTTGGACTCTATTTGAGGATAGTTAAAGTCAAGACGTATTGAAACGCTAAGTACACACACTTCTTAGACCGAGAGGAGATGGGTGGAAAACACCTAATGTCTGTTGGCCCACGTAACGCATGTACTTTGAGACCGAGAGGAGATATGTGTAGTTCTTAAGTTGAGAAACATTAGATGCACTAAGTATAAGTCTTACACAAAATTCACTAGGATAGACCACTAGTACAACCCTACTAAGTTATGAAATCATGGGGAACAAAATCCTAGTTTAGTCTTAGTAATTTGATAAACAACTCAATAACTATTAGCATTATTTTTCTTTCTAATTTTTATTTGCAAACCCCCCTTCCAAAATATTGATTAAGAGTTAGATTATTTGTCGTTAACATATTATTTCTGCTTATTCCCTATGGGATCAACCCCAACTATTGTTGGGTTACTATATTTGACAGCGACTGCTTTATACTTCAATTGCGAGGTATTATTTGGGCGTGATCAGAGCTTTAACGAGGATAGTCAATCCAAGACAAATATTGAGGGAAATAATTCAAACACTAAAGTCCGAAAGGGTTTGGCGTGAAATTCATCTATATAGGTCCAGAGACGTTAGATGAACTTAATTATTAGTTCTGTATAAATATCGCAGGGATAAGTCTGTAATACAATGAACCTACTAAGTTATGAAATTATAGAAAACACAGTCCTAGTTCTCATTTACTGAATCACATCAAGTCTGTTATTGAAAGTCTTTAAGTTCCTAATTTTTCATTATAAACCCCCATGTGAAATATCGACTACCAGTTAAATACTCACGTTTGACTAATTTCTCATCATATATCTTGTGGGATTTGACCCCAACCTATTTGGTTCTATATTTGATAGCGAACGCTTTATACTTCTTAAGAGGTTTAATTTGGGCGTACCAAATTTTGGAGTTGTTGCCGGAGAATACAGTTTAGAGTTAGTTGAATAGTGTTTAAATTCTTCTTGTAGTCCTTATTTCTACATTTATTTTTGTTAATTTCAGGAGTTATGGAAAATCCAATGGGACAGCTTAACCTCCCATGAGGAGAAGAGTTGACAGAATCACAGCGGATTGAGGTTGTGCAAAAAGCTGAGAAAGCTTAGCTAGTTGAGGCAGCTAGAATAGCTGAAGCTACTAAATTTGCTGCTTCTATTGCTAATAGAAATAGGAAAAATCCCTCACATCACCGCGGGTGACAAGGCGAAACAGAATGTGTTATGAGGAGGAGTTTGACCTAGAATAATTTGGGTACACAGGTGCCATCGTGCTACCCTCTTTGCCAGCAAATGCTAAGTTTGACATTACTAGCACTATGATGTAGTTGAGTATGAAAGGTTGTTAAATTGGTTAACCGGTGAAGATTCAATTAGAACTTGATAAATTTCACAAGGATCTGCAAAGCTTACAGGCTACCAGGGGTATCTCAGGAGGCCATCAGGCTCAGATTATTTCCCTTCTTTCTCACAAGAGAAGCTATACTATGGCTAAATGAGCTTCCTGATGAGTTGTACTACCTAGTTGGAATGACCATAGCTATCATGTAGAGATTTTTCCCACAGTCTCGGATGATTTAGTTGGGTATGAGATTAACAACTTCAGACAATTGGCAGGTGAAGCCTTCCATGAAACTTGACTCAGCTTCAAGAAATTGAAGCAGTTTCCTAATCATAAGCTACTAGAAGAGGTTCTTCTAAAAGTTTTTATAGGTCATTAAATGCCACAAACAAGGCAGTAACTAATAGTATTGCTGAAGACTATATGATGGCGCACACTTTTGAAGAGGCCAGTGAGATTCTGGAAAGATGACTAAAACTAATAGAGCCTGGCACACCAGGGAGTCAGAAGTTGTAGCCATAAACTATTCTAAAGGAATAGCTACAGAGAAGAGAAGAAGAGAGGAGGAGCATGATTAGGACATGGCCCACTTGAAGACTCAATTGAACCTGATCACCAGACACTTGATAGGATTATCCTCTCAGAAAGTTTAAGCAGTTGTTTCATAGGATAAAGCATCTAAGTGCAATGACTATTACTTGAAATTGGAGGAAAAGGTGCAATTTTGTCAATAATCAGATGGAAGATTCTCGAGCCAACACCTAAGGGTGTAATCAAGACTCTTGGTGTCAAGGTTAGGGGAATCAAGGTTGAAACTATTATCGAAATAATAATTATGACCATTCAGGGTACAGAGACAGAGACTAGGGTATATGGAGAAATAGAGATGGGCATTGAAATGATAGACGTGGTGTGTATATGCCGCAAAGGGCTAGAGAACAGGCTCTTAATGATGCTTTTAGTTCCAAGGTGGAGGACATGCTTGCTCGTGTGTTGAAAAGAGTGGAATCCACAAGTACAGGTGTAAAGGAAACCCAGGGAGATTCATCAAGTATTGTTCAGTTGGTTGATTTATACTCTACTTCTATCAAATAGCTAGAGAAGTAGATTAGATAGTTATCAGCATCACTGAATCAGAGACTGAAGAGTGCTTTGCCAAGTGACATGGTTTCGAACCCTAGGAAGAATGGCCAGTACGTGGCTATTACTACCAGAAGGGGGAAAATGACAACTGAAGAGCTCAAAATTGTTAAGATTGCTGATGAAGAAAGAAACTGTTCCAGACCTATTAGTAGTAGCTGATGACACTGATATGGAGATTGTGGCCGAGTTTGAAAAACCAGTTGCTGGAAGTGAGGAAAATGGAAAATTTTCTGAATCACTAGTCAAAGAGAAGGGGTCTACTACTGAGAAGGAAAATGATTGGGAAGGCTTAAAACTATCTACTCAAATACCAAGGCGACCTCCTCCTTTTAATTAATGCATCAAGAAGAAAATCGAAGATGGTAAGTTTCACAGATTTATTTCTATATTGAAAAAACTATCTGTGAATATTTTGGTTAAGAAGAAAGAGGACCCTTGGGCTTTCAAAATCCCCTGTAGAATTGGAGCTTTCAACTTTGTCAAAGCATTGTGCGATTTAGGTGCCAGCATTAATCTGATGCCATTGGCAATACATAAGCAGCTAGGCTTGGGGGCCCCATACCAACTACGATGCGGCTGTTGATGGCTGACCACACAGTAAATAAACTGGTTGACATATTGATCGATGTATTAGTGAAAGTGGAGAGTTTCATATTTTTGGCAAATTTTATGATACTGGACTGCGATGTAGACTTTTAAGTCCCTATCATCTTGGATGACCTTTCTTGGACACTAGTAGATCACTGGTTGATGTTGAGTGCGACGAGTTAAAGTTCAGACTAAATAATAAGGAGGTAATAATTAATGTATGTAGGTCAATAAAGTAGCCAAAAGATATGAGTGCCATATATATTATTGACGACATTGAGGAGGCAATCACATTTATGACAAAGGAAGCATTTGTGACTGAAGCTATGGCAGCTATGAGGATGAACTCGACAGATGAAAATTGTGAAAGATGTGATGAAATAGTGAGTACAGTGGTAGGTATGGGTTCTTACTCTTTTGCATGCAGGAACCTGTATCTGGGCTTGAAAAATAGAGTAAGCCCACTTGTGAAACCATCAATTAAAGAGCCACTAGTCCTAGAGCTCAAACCATTTCTTTCCTACCTATGGTATATGTTTCATAGGCCTCATGACACATTACCGGTGATTATTTAGCAAAGTTTTTGTAATGGTAGGTTAAGGCATTGCTATCATTTTGAGAACATACAAGGAGCTATAGGATGGTCCACTACTAACATTATTAGAATTCCACCTAGAATTTGCACATATAAAATCAAACTCAAGAAAAATTGCATTCCCAACATTGAACAATAGAGGAGGTTGAAACATCCAATGTGAGGGGTAGTAAAGAAATAAATCATCAAGTCGTTAAAAGTAGGGGTAGTAGTTTACCAATCTTAGACAGTTAGTGGGTCAGCCCAGTGCAACGTATGCCTAAGAAGGGTGGTAAAATAGTGGTTTAGAATGAGAAGAATGAACTGGTCCTGACCAGAATAGTGACCTAATGGAGAGTCTGTATGGACTATCAGCAAGTTGAACAGTTGGACTAAAAAAAATCACTTCCTAATTCCTTTCATGGACCAAATGTTAGACAGGCTTGCGGCTAGATCTTATTACTGCTTCCTTGATGGGTATTCCAGTTATAACTAGATCTCTATTGCTCTGAGGATTAGGAAAAGACAACCTTCACATGCCCTTATGGGAAATTTTCCTTCAAGGGATGCCCTTTGGGTTGTGTAATGCACCTACCACCTTCCAGAGGTGTATGATGCCATTTTCTCAAACATGGTGGAACATGGTAGTGGGTGATTCATCTGAGGACTTCTTGGCTTACCTAGATTCAGTATTGAAGCAATATAAACAGACGATTCTGGTGCTTAATTGGGAAAAGTGTCAGTTCATGGTGAAAGAAGGCATCATGTTGGGGCATAAATTTCTAAGCATGGGATAGAAGTTGATAAAGCCAAAAGTGAAGTTATTTCAAAACTTCCACCTTCCATCTCTATGAAGGGCATTAGGATCTTTCTTAGCCATATCGGGTTCTGCTGGCGATTCATTTAAAAATTTCTAACCCATTTTGTAGGTTTCTAGAGAAATACATGAAGTTAGTGTTTGAATATGAGTGTCTAAAAGTGTTCCAGTGCCTAAAGGATAAGTTGTCTCTACACCAATCATTGTGGTTCCAGACCAGTGTAAACCTTTTGATGTAATGTGTGATGCAAGGGGTACCTTGGTCAGAGAAAAGAGAAGATTTTTCACCCCATATACTACACTAGCAAATCTCTCAGTGCTGCTCAAAAGAACTACACGGTCACTGAATAAGAGCTTCAATGTAACACCCTAAATGTTTCTTAGACCAAACCTAGACTTAGCAGGCAAAAGCAGAAAAAAAAGAATTTCTTAGAACAAACTAGACAACGAGTTGTTGTCAACAATAATGACCTAATGTCCGAGTTATTATCAGCCCTATAGATTGTCTTTCAGGAACCAATGAGATGTAGGATGACCCGTTATGAGGAGTAACGAGTCATCCAGTCATTTGTTGCTTCCTCAGTACAGAAACCTGCCTAGACTCTTCCCACTATCAATGAGCTTAGTAATTGATCGTGGAAGAAACCAACAACCCATCCTATTGAGCCGTTGGAAGAATCCAGAGAAGGTGAGAAATCCCTTCCAATGACAATGAGTGGAAACAATGACCCATTATTCCACTCAATGAGTTGTTTTTTCCATCCGTGAGTCAAGTCCAAAAACCCTTCAGAAATTCCTGTGGCTAGAATGAGTGGTGACAATGACCTGTTGGTTCAACCAACGAGTTGTTGTGTCATCCATTAGTAGGAGTCCAAGATTTTGGTCAAAACCTTTGCAGCGACCACGAGAGGAACAAATGACCCGTTGGTTCATCAAGTGAGTCATTGTTCCCTTTCATTTCTCGATTCCAATAAGCAAGAATTTTTTTTCCCAGGACCAATGATTGGTCCCAACGAGTCGTGCTATCAACCAATGACTCATTCTGTGACCCTTTGGATATTGATGGGCAATTTTTCAAACTTTCTCCCAGGGGCATTTTTGTAAGTACCTATCATTTAACTCCTAAAACATATCATTTTGGGGTTAATTATTAGGGGTTAAAGAGAGTTAGTTGATCTTTCTCTCTCACTTCTCTCAAAATCTCTCTAAAACATTACGAGAAAAAGGCATAGACTTCTTAGAGCAAAGCTAGGGCATTCAATCTTTCTTCTCAAATTCTCAAGGACATTCTCAGGGATCCTTCTCTTGGTATGTGGGGTTTCCATAAGGGAATTTCTTTTTTCCCTTATTTCCCAAATCTTTCTAGAAAACTTTATCAGTTCTAGCTTTGTGAAAGATAAAAACTAGGGTTGTTGTTCAGATAGATTATAACTCTTCTCCTTATTAGAGATCTTTATGTTTTCTAAGATTATCACTACTTGTAATTTCATGCTCGTTATCTCATTTCATACAATAGGTATATTAGCCCTAATCTTTAGATATAATTTGAATGGGACTTGCATGATTCAAAATTCAGACATGAATATTATTTGTCAGAATAATTCCTTTTAATTAACAAGGTTAGTACAAATTTATGATTAGAAGTTAGTCTTTGACTTACTCAGCCTCAGAGTCTCAGTCAACACTCAATGTTCTACAGAAATGTCAGCTAATCAGTTTGACTACTACTTGTCACGATTCGAACATAGGCCCGAATCGAGACACGGGACAAAGAACTCCGGGAGGCTCCAAGTCGACCCATGACATCTAAATTCAATATAATCAAGCGGAAGTCTAACATATGTAATATAGCAAAAATTTGAAAATATCATAACATCTGAATATATAACACAAGGCTGAAACTGAATACATGCTATGTCTAAAAAGCCTCTACTACTGATGAGTTGATGGGACAAGACCCCAACTAACTCACTATAGTCTGAAACTGAAAACATAACCATAGATAACAGAATATCCTCAAAGGATGAGGACTCACCAACAACTCGCTAAACAGGTCTGAGGGACAAGCAAGACTCTGATGTGGTTGAGACTAAACCCTCGAACCTGTATCATGAGACAATACAACATAAAGTATGCGGTCAGTACTTGAAATGTATCGAGCATGCAAGATGAGTAAAACATATTGTTAAAATACATAAGAGTACATATAAATAGGACAACATGACCGTACAGTGTATATCATAACATAACATGAGGGCTCAAGGTTTTGAAATCATTCATAACTCATTTATAATAATAATCATAGGAAAACTTTTAGAAATTTAACTTGAGCCAAAATAACGTAACATAACAACGCATAAAAACATGCGGAACGATGGGAGGACTCGTCCTAACCGACACCATCATGATAGAGCCTTACATGATGCCGCAACTATCTCACTCAAGTGGGCAGAGCCGTCCTAGGCTTGCCAGGAAAGGGACATGCAGTATGTGATATCAAAGAAAAGGGGATCCATTAACATTTGGATATATACATATATATATATAAACCTACGGTGGCATGTAGTTCTAAGACACTGACATAGTCCTTCGAATGCCGAGCTACTCGGTGCTAGACACTGCTCCCAAAAAATGCACATTAGGGCTCGTATAGTAACGGTACAATCATTCATGAAGGTCATGTCCAAATAAATAATAACATCATTGATCCCTTTTTAAAATACATGTTTAGCCATGAACAAGGGCCCATGAGTTGGACAAGAATCATAAATCCATCAATGATGAAATCTATGCATATTTGTAAAACATATATAAACGTGACATTTCATAAATCCATGATAAGTACTTGAGAGAAATCAAATCATAAAGCATAAATCATAATTGGCTGATTAAGATCAAGATCATAGTAAATCATAACTTGACTTTTCATAAAACATACATAATTGGGCATAATTGAATTTAAATTCAAATCTATAAATTTATATTCAAAATAGTCATAAAATCTGCCCATAGATCATAAAATATAATTTAATACATGGAAGGAATTGACCCATAGATAGATCATTGAGAATTTCACAAGAATTGAAATAGACCTCATAGATCATGAAAGTTGAATCTAGAATTGAAGTTCATGGAATTGAGAAGAATTTAGGGAATGAGAGTGAAAGAAACTCTCATTCATAGCCTCACATACCTGGGTAAATCTGATCAACATTCCCTCTTGAAAGTCCAAGGGAAATTGAAGGGAATTTGGAGATCTTCAAACTTGATCTCTAAGGAAAAATCTAAGTTGCATGTATGGGAAAGGTGAGGCTTGGAATAGGTCCAACACCTTAAAACCCTACTAACTAAGCTTAAAACGATGTAGTTTAGGACTATAGGGCTTAGGAATGACAAAAATACCCTTAATTAAATAACTACACTACCAGTGACAACGATCGGTACAACTGGTCGTTATTCACTCCAACAAGTCATTATTCCCTCATTGCTTCACCCCACTTTTCGGACTCAGGTCTGCTACCACGACTGGTACCCCGAGTCATTACCAGTCCCAATGACTTTTCACTACCATCCGTTGTCACTACTGCCCATTTTCCAGAAGTCTTCCTAATGGGAGCATACCATGACCCGTGACTACAACTAACGAGTCATTCCATTACTCATGCCAATCTCTTTTGACCAGGACCATCCTCCGAAAGACCCCCATACAACAACTCGTTACATCTACCAATGGGTCATTCTGAGACTCGTTACTTCCAATCCCATTTCTGCAGATTCTCACCACGAGCCCTCCAACGAGTCGTTAGATCCACCAACGACCCGTACAATGAGTCGTTCTTTGAAGAAACCTCAGATTTTCTACTACTTCTCATTTCAAATCTCGAGTCTAGTTTTAAGCACTTCCGGGGTATTACACTACTAGTCTTGAGGAACTCAGTAACCTCAATAGTACCAGATATCAATTTGTCACTTGTTCATTGGACTGTTACGACATTTTCAAATAAAGCAGCTATGACGAGTCTTAGAATATAGTTAACTTCAGGTCCTTAGACTCTCGGGACACTTCTAGTGTAGTTCTGACTCGAGTCTTAGGACAACAGTTCCGAGCTATCAACCTAGTTAGTCAAAAATAGGATTTGCAGTGGGAGTAGAACTTTGCACCGAGCAGGCTGGGGTTCAGTGTACCCAGGTTCCTAAAACTACTTTGCCGCCGTAGGTTATTAGCTCTAATGGACATCAGACAGTGATCACCCAGTTCAGCTACTATACCCTGGCAAGGTATAGTGCGCCTTCTCCGATGGGGGATATACATCAGACTCCACGTCTAGCTCACATGGTTACATGTTGGTTATAGTCTCTCTCACAGTATAGTACAGTTTAGCTCAGTCTAGTATAGTCACAGTCTTTAGCTCAGTTCAGTTCTCTAGATTCCAGGATGTGCCTATAACCTTCAGACAATTATTAGTACTTACAGCATTTTCAGCTGTTACAAATGACTTTAGTATTTATGATTCTAGTTATAGTCTTGCATGTCCTGTCAGCATTGCTTTAGATCTTTCTCAATATTCTTAAGTGATAATTAAAGAGGGGGTGAATTTTAAAAATTAACACTTAGTCGACTGTTGAAGTAAACAAGTCGACTCAATTCCTGCAAAAAAAGTTAGTAACAATAAATCAAACTCAAAGCATGAAAATAAAGACACAAAAGATTTATCCTAGTTCGAATCACCCTTGTGGTGCCTAGTCCAGTCTCCTTGGGTTGCAAGGGTTTCCCTTTGAGATGAATTTGTCAATACAAGAGTAAGTTCACCAATCTATGGTGAATAGTAATGAACTTGATACAGCCTCTCCCTATATATCTATCTGACTATTTCTATCTTTTAAAGTCTCATTAGTAATGCTTTTTTAGGATTACAATGATTGAATAAGAACAGAATTGTCAGTCTTGATCAAGTGAAGTTGTACAGGGAATCAGTCTTCAGACTTAGTATATATTCAAGATCTTTCGTACAAGATCAGATCCTTTTGATCTTGTTTTAAAGCTCATCAAGGGATAACCCAAGGGATTTTGATCCTGTTATATCCTATGAAGAAGATGTCGAGCCTCAATTGATTCGGGAAGGATTTCTTCCTTTTGAGGTGATCGAGATTGAGGCATACGACAATGATTTGAGGTTGACTAATATTAGGAGTTATTCCTTCCTTGTTTAACCCTTATATTCAGCTGGAATATTCCTTGGAAATCTTCTCTTAATTCTGAATCAGTTTCCTTCCTTTTGGAGTCGATCTTCCTTCTATGCAATCCACAATATGTTCCTTGATTCATTCATCCTGTGTCAATTTTGTCATCATTGAAACATATTAGTGCAACAATCTCCCCTTTTTGATGATGACATAAATTCATAGTCGTTTAGAAGATACTTCCCTGTTTTTATGGATTTCTCCCCTGGCTTGATGCTTCCTCCCCTTGAATTTAAGTGCCCTGTACTTAACACTATCGATCATCAACTTGTTAGGAGATCACTATAAAGGAGACTTTAATTAGATCATAACTTAGGGGCAAATAAAACTAGAGAAGCAGAGAAAAAGAACATAACAATGATTTAAACAGAACATTTGGTATCTAAGAAAACATTATTCATTTCATCAACAAAAACAGGCAAAAGGAGCAGTTATAGTTATAGCAGTTATTCTCCCCCTTCATCACCAAAGGGAACAATACAAAACATAAGCCCACGTAGGAGCAGGGGAGAGTAGTCAACACACTAAGATCAGGCACGACCAAGGAAATATTTGAGCGTGATACGCTCGGAAAATGAGTGATATGATTTCTCGATATGGGTAGATAGAGAGGAGTAGGAGTTTTGAACAGCAACCGCAAGTTCATTTTCAGCTATTTCGGCTCCAGCAATGGCTGAGTCGACTTGGCGCAGAACCTTGTTGAAGGACATAACCCCTTCACGCTGGATGAGGGTCAACTGATTCTTCAGATCGGCAATATTGGAGGTTAGGATGGCCAGCGATTCATTGCTCTTGTGCATGTCACCTACTACTGCACCAAGATTTTCCTTATCATCCTTAAGTTCTGTCAAAAGAGAGGAGAGAACGGGGCTGGAGGAGTCATCTGGAGAGACATTAGTACAACTTTCAACAGTGGAGATTTTGGCTTTGGGCTTAAAGCTTGTCGTCTTGACCCAACCATCTTCATTAAGAATGTGCCCTATACTGGCGAAAGCACGATCATTATAAGTAGAAGAGATTTCTTTCACAGGAAATCCAGAGACATCCACACCCATAGCTTTGATGATTCGACTCACGAGCATTCCATATGGAAGACTAGCATAGCCACTGGTATCTTGATAACTTTCAAACATATACCCAAGGAACCATTCAGACCATTCTATTTTACGCTTCTTCAGAAGGCAGTACACAACAAACACATCTCTGTTTGACAAAGTGCTATGCGACGAGGATTATGAACAGAGGATTTAGCCATTTTTGATGAGAAGGAAAGAGTACCAGAGTGATGATTGTAAAGGAGGAGAGATAGACGAGAGGGATGTGAAGAGGTGAGCAGTGAAAGGACGGCATGCAGACAGTCACAGTAATGATGACCTATGATACTGAACCAGCGGGATTTAAATAGGGGAAAATCAGGCTATTAAGCACGTACATTAAGGCAAGGAAATAAATTCAAAATAGGTTAATTTTGGCAAAGAAATATCACACATAATTTTAGCAGAAATTTACTGAAGAAGAGGAAATAACACCAAGACTTTTCCTTAAAAAATAAAACTGATTTTCTGAAAGGGTTTTAGTAAAAATATCAGCTAGCTAATTTTTAGAATCAACAAATTTAAGTAAAAAATCTCCATTTTCAACATGATCTCGAATAAATTGATATTTAATATGTAGATAAAAAAAAGAAATACTATAATATTGATATAAAATAGGAATAAATACAAAGGTAAACTACTTAATACAAATATTGTATCGTAGCAAGCCACTGCCTTAAAAGCGATTTCGGCCCGACTCTGGTGCAAATCGTTAAGGCCGGTCACTCCCTAAGGTTCCACAGCTACTTTCAAACATGTGCACTCGTGGCTGAAAGTTTGGAGCTTGCAAAAAATAATTGCCCAGAAAACTAAATAGCTAGGAAGAATAGCTTTTGAGATAATGAGAGAAAAGATATTAGTAATGGTCTTAGTTCACAAATAATGCTCCTTAAATAGGCACATCATTTATGGTTTCATTAATCAGAAAAGCCTAAGAAGCAAAAATGGAGTAATGAAACATTACTCTTGCATGCTTTAATGACAAAATTGTCATAAACAAATGTAACTTCAAGTTGACGTACCTACAAACTAAGAAACCGTCATTTCAATGAATGTGAACAATTTATCAAAAGAATACGATTTAGATATGTTACAGATTTCATATTGTGAAGAGTTCAAATATGTAACTTATTTTTATGTTGCATTAAATAATAGAGAATAATACCAACAATCCCCCAGTAATGCAAAGATAAAGAATAAGATTAATTTCTGGGCAAAAGGAAGGAACATGTACTTAAGTGTCAATATCTTTCGATTTGAATTAACACATAGTGAAATGAGGCAACAACTAATATCCACAAAGTGAAGTACTCTTGAATTGAATGGACATAAGTTGAGACCCCCACAACAAATACCATATTCTTAATTTTATGAAAACTCCGCGATACTAATAAAGTGCTTTTATGGTCATGCACTCAACTTGGGTCTCATTAGTGCTCTAGAAAAATGTCCCAAGTTTTTCATAAAAGGCAACCACACTTTTACACTCATGTAGGTGATTTCATCAAGTCTATCTCAAATAGACCACCTTAAGGCTATGAAATCATTAAGAGAAAAATAAGCTCAACCTTATTAAACACTACCTTACGTCATAGGGATAGGAAATGTAGTGTATATTGAGGGCTTATATTGCTTCGTTTGACGACAAATGGGTAACCACCACACTACCTCAACTCCCTCGACATTTCAAGGATCATTTTCCTTGTAAAACCCTTGGTTAAAGGATCCTCCAAATTTCTTTCGGATCTTACATATTCCAAGGAAATAACACCATGTTTCATCAACTGTTTAACCGCACCATATCTGATGCGAATGTGTCTCTGTTTTCCATTGTACACACTATTTTTGGCAATTTCAATTTCTTCTTGTGAGTCACAATGAAGAGATACTGGTGAAGCTTGTCTTCCCCATAATGGCACATCTGCCAAAAGGTTTCTCAACCACTCAGCTTCTTGCCCTGCTAGTTCGTGAGCAATGAATTCAGATTCCATGGTAGACCGTGCTATACAAGTTCGTTTGGAAGACTTCCATGAAATAGCACCTGCACCCAAAATAAACACATGACCATTGGTGAAGCTAACTTCATTATTGTCAATTACCTAATTTGCATCACAAAAACCTTCCACAATAGCAAAAAATTTATTAAAATGCAAACACCAATTCATAGTACCTCTCAAATACCATAACAAACGATGAAAAGCATTCCAATGCTCATTACTGAGATTATGAGTATATCTACTCAATCTGCTAACAGCATAAGCTATATCTGGTCGAGTGTAATTCCTGAGAAACATTACACTTCCAATTATTTTAGCATATTCAGTTTGAGAAACACTAGATTCTTTATTTTTTTTCTCAAGTGTATGCTAGGATCATAAGGAGTTCTCACTGGAACTAAATCAAAACAACCAAACTTTTTCAACGTCTTCTCAATATAATGAGACTGACATAAAGAGAAACCATTATCATCTCTTTTGATTTTAATCCCTAAAATCACATCTGCTTCTCCAAGGTCTTTCATTTCAAACTTAGAAGATAAAAAATTCTTAGTATCATTAACAACATTCACATTTGGGTCAAAGATTAATGTGTCATTAACATACAAACATATAATCACACAATTTGATCCTATCATTTTGGAATAAACACATGTATCAAATGAATTTACAAAAAAACCATCATCCACTAATGTGACATTAAACTTTCATACCACTACTTAGGTGTCTGTTTTAGGCCATACAAGGACTTTCTTAATTTGCATACTTTATCTTCCTTTCCCGAGACCACAAAACCCTCAAATTGTGTCATATAGATCTCTTCCTCTAAATCACAATTTAGAACTGCTGTTTTGACATCCATTTGGTGTACCACTAAACTATGTATAGCAGCTAGAACAATAAGAGTCCTAATGGTCGCTATTTTAGTCACAGGAGAATAAGTATCAAAGTAATCAACACCTTTCTTTTGGTTAAAGCCCCTAATCACAATCAACTGTACCATCAGGTCTCAATTTCTTCTCAAATATCCACTTGCTACTTATGGGTTTACAGCCTTTAGGCAAATCATACAAGTCCCAGGTGTGATTAGAAACTATAGAGTCTAACTCACTTTTAATGGCCTCTTTCCAAAATATAGCATCTATTGATCTCATTGCTTCATTTTAAGTCTTAGGGTCTTCTTCTATTAAGTAGATAGACACTAATTCATCATTTAAAGCATCAATGTTAAAATTCTCAATCAAGAAGGTAGTGATAAAATCAGGACCAAAACTAGTCTCAGTTCTACGTCTTTTACTCCTTCTAAGTTCATATTCATGCTCATTAGCAATAACATCAGAAGCACAACATGGAAATTAGCAAACATAGATGTAGAAGCATCACTAGGCACATTATTTTTCAAAGGAAAAATATGCTCAAAAAATTCTGCATATCTAGATTCACAAATAGAATAATCATTTAAAGACATAAATCTATATGCAGCATTATTTTGAGCATAACCAATAAAGACAGTATCAAAAGTCTTAGAACCTACATTGACCCGTTTAAAATCAGGTAGACCAACCTTAGTCAAACATCCCCACACTTTCAGAAATTTCAAGTTAGGAGCGAACCCTTTCTACAATTCATATGGAGTCTTGTCCAATTTCTTATGAGGGACCCTATTAAGAATATAACATGCAGACAAGACAGCTTCCCCCCCCCACATGTTATCAGATAGACCCAAGCTTAAAAGCATAGAGTTCGTCATTTCCTTAAGGGTTCAGTTTTTCTGTTCAGCTACACCATTATGTTGGGGAGTATAGGGAGCACTAACCTCATGTATGATACCAATTTTCTTCACAAAAAGCCTCTAGAGTTTTAGTATTGTATTCACCACCCCTATCAGATCTAAGACTCTTGATTTTCCTATCTAATTAATTTTCCACTTCTGCTTTGAATTTCAAAAACATGCTTTCAACCTCATATTTAGACTTAAGAAGATATACTTTTATGTATCTAGAAAATTCATTAACAAAAATAGTGTAATACTTTTTTCCACCTGTGCTCATAGTGTTCTTGAAATCTCTTAAGTCTGAATGTACTAGTTCAAGCAATTCGGTCTTTCTACAAGTAACAAATTTGAAAGATTTCTTGGCGTGTTTTATCCCAGAGATTAATTCCATTTTTCTATGTCTTTTAATAGAAGCAAGATTAACATGATCTAGTCTACCATGCCACAAATAACAGACTCAGCAATATAAGCAGAATTAGGAATACTTGCATTATTGACAATCTCTAGAACAATGTTAAGTACAAATAAGCGCTCACTAAGATATCCCTTCCCAACAAAGTCTCCTCCACGAGAAGTAATTATTTTATCAGCTTCAAAAATAAGTTTAAGACCTGCTTTGTTGAGAAGTGCTCCAGAAACTAAGTTTTTATGGAGGGAGGGAACGTACAGAACATTGTTCAAGGCTAAAGTTTTTTCAGAAGTTAATTTAAGTAAAAATTTTCCTTTATCCATAACTCCAGCAGTAGTGGAGTTACCCATATAGACAAACTCGCCATCAGTAAACTCCTTAAAGTCATGGAATAACTCCTTGTTGGCGTAGAAATGCCTTGAAGCGCCCGTGTCCAATACCCAGTCAGTCTTGTTGGCCACCAGGTTCGCCTCAACTACTACAGCAGCGATCACTTCATTACCCTCAGTAAGATGAGCTTGGACATCACCTTCTCCTTCCTGCTTCGAGTTTTGCCCATGTCTTCGATAGCACTAGGCAGCTTTGTGACCAAGTTTCCCACAGACAAAACAAGGTCCCTTTGATTTTTTGATTTGACTCTCTGGCTTATTGAAGTGATTTTTCTTCTTCACATGTCCCTTTTTGGGGACTTTCTTCTGTTTGCCTTTGATTTTAGCAGTATCAGAAGATTTCACAAGGTTAGATTTAGAAGAATTAAGAGAAAGAGCTTCCATCTTATCTTTGATAGGGTTTGCCTCTTCAGTCCTCATGTGACTGATTAGTTCCTGGAGAGTCAAATTCTTTTTCTTATGCTTCAATTGATTTCTGTAGTCACTCCAAGATGGTGGGAATTTTTCAAGTAGAACATTGACCTAAAAAATCTCACACATCTTCATTTCCTCACTGAGAACATCAGCAGTCAAGTTCTCATATTCGTGAACTTGTTCCATGATTGGCTTATTATCAAACATCTGGAAATTAATCCACTGTCCAACAACATATTTTTTCTTTCCTATATCGTCAACACCATATTTCTTTTCCAAACTGTCCCATATTTCCTTCGCAGATTTATAAGTTACAAATAAATCAAAAAATGGATTAGTCATATGATTTAGCAAATGTCCTCTAACAGTTTTGTTATCCTTTTCAAACTTCTTTTTACTAGCATCATCAACAATCACAATAGTGCTAGAACCATTAGTAGTGTTAGAACCATCAGAAGGAGGTTCGTTAAACAAAATATAATCAACTTCTAATTGTTCAAAGAAAATTAAAAGTTTCTGTGACCAACGTTTAAAATTGTTTCCGTCCAAAGGCTCAAGTTTTGATAGACCAGAAAAAGTTTTGTTCAAGAAAATAGCCATTTATCAATATTGTATTCGCAAATCGCTTTCAACTTATAGGTAAAAAAAAAGAAATACTACAATATTGATATAGAACAGGAATTAATACAAAGGTAAAAGACTTAATAAAAATACTGTGTCGTAGCACGCCACTGCCATGAAAGCGATTTCGGCCTGACTCCGGTGCAAATCCTTTAGGCCAGTCACTCCTCAAGATTCCACATCTACTTCCAAACACGTGTACTCGTGGCTGAAAGTTTGGAGCTTGCAAAAAATAATTGTCCAGGAAACTAAATATCTAGGAAGAATAGCTTTTGAGATAATGAGAGAAAAGAAATTAATAATTGTTTTAGTTCACAAATGATGCTCCTTAAATAGGCACATCATCTATGGTTTCATTCACTAGAAAAGCCTAAGAAGCAAAAATGGAGTAATGAAACATTAATCTTGCATGCTTTAATGACAAAATTGTCATAAACACATGTAACTTCAAGTTAACGTACATACAAATTAAGAAACCGTCATTTCAATGAATGTGAACAATTTATCAAAAGAATATGATTTAGAGATGTTATGGATTTCATACTATGAAGAGTTACAATATGTAACTTATTTTTTATTTTGCATTAAATAAAAGAGAATAATAGCAACATAATATCTATATGCTTTGCCCTAAAGTGATGCACAGTATATTTTGAAAGACTAATAGCACTGGTGCTATCACATAAAATAGGGATGCTTTTATAATTTAGATCATAGTCTAACAACTGATGTTTCATCTATAGTAATTGTGCTCCACAACTTTCAAGAGCCAGATATTCTGCCTCTGTAGCAGATAGTGCTACAGAGTTTTGTTTTTTGATTTGCCAAGAAGTGAGAGCTTCTCCGAGAATTTGACATGATCTGCAAGTGCTTTTTTTGTCAAACTTGTCATTTGCAAAATCTGCATCTGTGTAACCAATTAAATCAAAATTGTTAGAATAAGGATACCACAGACCATAATCTTGAGTTCCAATGAGATAACAAATGATCCATCTTACTACAGTCAAGTGAGATTCTTTAGGAGTTGATTAAAATCTGGCACACTTGCACACACTAAAAACGATGTCTGGTCGACTAGCAATAAGGTACAACAGTGATCCAATCATTCCTCTATAGAGCTTTTCATTAACACTTTTCCCATTTGAGTCATTCTCCAAGCAGGTTGAAGGGCTCATTGGGGTTCCAGCAGATTTCGCCTTTTCCAGACCGAATTTTTTAATCAGCTCCTTCGTGTACTTAGTTTAACTGATAAATGTTTCTTTAGTTGACTGGCGAATTTGAAGACCTAAAAAGAATGTTAGTTCTCCCGTCATGCTCATTTCAAATTTTCTTGTCATTAAATCTGCAAAATTCTTGCATAAAGTAGTGTTAGGACTTCTAAATATAATATCATCTACATAAATTTGAATAATTAAAATAATAGTAGAAGAATGTTGAATAAAAAGAGTATTGTTGATTTTTCATCGTTGAAAATTGTTTTCAATGAGAAAGGAGCTTATACATTCATACCAATCTCTTGGAGCTTGTTTCAAACCATAGAGAGTTTTAGGGAGTTTAAAAACATAGCCAGGACAAGAAGGATTTTCAAAACCCGATGGTTGTTTGAGAAAAACTTCTTTTTTATGAGTCTATTGAAGAAGGCAGTTTTAACATCCATTTGAAAGAGTTTAAATCGTTTAGAAACTACATAGGCTAATAAAATATGAATAGATTCCGGCCTTGCAACAGGAGCAAAAGATTCATTGTAGTCAATACCTTCTTGCTGAGAATACCCTTGTGCAACTAACTTGGCTTTATTTCTGATGACCTTACCTTCTTCGTTTATTTTGTTTTTGAAGACCCGCTTTGTACCAATAACTGCTGCATTTGTTGGCGTATGAATGAGAGTCCAAACGTGACTCCTCTCGAACTGGTCCAGTTTATCTTGCATAGCTTTAAGCCAGTGTTTGTCAATAAGAGTTTCATCAATTTTCTTTGGTTCAATTTGAGACACCAATGCCAATGATGATTGATTTTTAAGAGATGATCTTATCTATCACTGAGCATTTGGATTTCCAATGATAAAGTCATTTGGCTAGCTGGCTTCATTTCTCCATTCTCTTGGAATATTTGGGACCTTAGTTGGCTGATTCTCTTCCTCTTGGTATGGTTTCTTTGAGGGAGAAGCTTTGGATATTTCAATGATGCTTTCTTCCTCATAGATGATCGAATCTTGTTTTGCTGATGATTTAGAAGTTTGTGAGATGATTCTACTACTACCATGCTCAATAAGACTTGTCGATGGGTTAGAGTCACTAAAAACAACATGAGCAAATTCCTCGACAGTTAGCGTATGTTTATTGAAAACTCTAAAGTAATGGCTCAATGGTGCATATCCAAGGAAAATTCCTTCATCACTTCTAGGATCAAACTTACCTAGATTGTTCTTACCATTGTGGATGAAACATTTTCTTCCAAATGGATCAAAGTAACTTACATTTGGCTTCATTCCTTTCCACAGTTCGCATAGGACTTTCTTTAGCAAAGGCCGAATAAGACATCGATTAAGAATATGGCATGCAGTTCTTATAGCTTCGGCCCAAAAATGATCAGGAAGATTTTTCTCTATGAGCATTGTCCTGGCAATTTCCTGAAGTGAGTGATTTTTCCGTTCGATGACTCCATTTTTCTAAGGAGTTCAAGGTGAAGAGAAAGTCTGAGTATAGCCCTGCTGATTACAGAATTTCCTGAACAACTAATTTTCTAATTTCCTTCCATGATCACTGTGAATACATGAGATAAAATATCCCTTTTCTTGTTGAACCCTTTTGCAGAAAATTTTGAAATTTGAGAAAGGCTTCATCTTTATGAGCTAAAAACATGACCCAAGTGAATCGTGAGAAATCATCAGCAATAACAAAAGCATATTTCTTACAACCAATGCTAGTAGTTCTGGTAGGGCCAAAAAGATCCACATGAAGAAGTTCAAGGGGTTTAGAAGTACTTACAATGTCTTTTGACTTGAAAGAGGATCTGGTTTGCTTTCCCAGTTGACATACATCACACATAGGGTTATTAGAGAAATTTAATTTTGGAAAATCAAGAACTACATCTAATTTAGAGAGGTTTTCAATACTGTGCATGCTAGCATGACCCATCTTTCTGTGCCAGATACCTAGATCATTTGAGACAGCTGCAAAACACAGCAGTTTGGCTGTGGCTACAACTCGAATTGGAGGAATCATCCAAATTTTTCATGGGGTAGCAACAATCAACAAGGCCAGGGTTCAGGGCAGGGTATGCACAGAAACCAAGGAGGGCAACAAGGCTATCAGAATCAGTTTAGAAATCACAATGCCCCTCCTCCACCACCATCACCGACTATTGAGGAAATGTTCAAGACCATGATTGCCAACCAGGCACAATTGCAGGCTGACTATGTCAAACTGGCGGCCGAAGTAAAGAACAATCAATTGGCAACCAAGGCTCTTGAATATCAGTTTGGGCAATTTGCTAGTGCCCAAAATACTAGACCAAGGGGAGGACTACCTAGCGACACGGATCCCAATCCTAAGCAGGTAAATGCAGTGACCACGAGGAGTGGTTTACAATTAAAGGAGGTGGAACCGGAAAGACCGCCTCAGAAGTCAGGAGCAGCAGATGTTGAGGGAGAACAAACCTCAGATACGGGGAAGACCAAAGAAGCTGAACCAACAAGGCCTCCACCCCCGTTCCCTCAACGACTTAAGAAACACAAGGAGGAGGCGTGTTTCCAGAAATTCATGGAGGTACTTAAACAGGTACATGTTAACTTACCTCTTGTTGATGTCTTGCAGGGTGTGCCAAAATATGCAAAGTATATCAAAGACATCGTGGCCAACAAAAGTCGCTTGACCGAGTATGCCACGGTGGCTTTAACGGAGGAATGCACATCTCGTATTCAGAACAGGTTGCCCACTAAACTGAAAGATCTTGGAAGTTTTACTATCCAGCTGATGATTGGGCAAAGTATCCGAGCTCGTGGGTTATGCGACTTGGGGGCAAGTATAAATCTGATGCCATCTTCGGTATTCAGAAAGTTAGGGCTAGGGAGTCCTAGACCTACAACAGTGATCTTGCAGCTAGCAGACAGGTCTTTAGCTAAGCCGGATGGCATAATTGAGGATGTGCTAGTGCAGGTAGGCTCCCTCATTTTTCCGGTAGATTTCATTGTTCTGGATTTTGAGCCAGATGCGGAAGTCCCATTTATTTTGGGACGACCATTTTTGGCAACCGGAAAGGCATTGATCGAGGTAGCTGCGGGTCAACTCACGATGCGAGCACATGACAAGGTTGAGGTGTTCGACGTGTACAAGGAACCTAAGCTCCCGACTGTCTATAAGGAACTCTCGGTGATCAACGTGATTGATCATGGGAATGCAAATGGATTGAGTGATTCCCGAGAGTTACTAGGTAGGCCACCAGACAAGGTTGAGAACTACTAGGGAGATGACCATGATCAGGACAAATCGTCCATCTCCCTAGTAGAAAATTAAGCGTAAAGGCTGTCGAGCCGCGACGTTAAACCAGGCGCTGCACGGGAGGCAACCCGTGAAAAATATTTTTCTTTCTTTTTCCTTAGTGTAAAGTTTTTCTTTTATTTTATTTTATTTTCTTTTTCTTGACTAGGTTTAGATGTGCATTTTAATTAGTAATTTTTATTTTTTTTAGTAGGGAATCTAGTCATTTAACCAATTTTTGTTTAGTGAGGTGATTTTCAGGTATATCGGAGGAAAAATACGTGGAATCGAGAAAACGAGGCGAGGTATGAAAAATAAAATTTGATAGTGAAACAGAGCACTGGCGCGTTGGCGCCGTGTCACGGAGGCAATGCTCCGCGTTGGCCTCCGTGACACGTTGAAGGCAAATCTGGAATTTTTTAAAATTCCAGTAAGCCAACGCGTTGGCTCCGTGTCACGGAGGAGGGCCTCCGCGTTACCCTCCGTGACACGTTGCCCTTATCCCAGTGTCGGGTCACACCGGGTTTCCGGGTGACCCACGTGTTTCTTTTAAATAAACCCCCGATTTTCGCCCATTTTTTCCCCATTCCTTCTACCCTCCGCGACCAAACACCCATTCCCCTACCCCCAAGCTCCGTGCCACGTTAAGAGGCAAGGAAAACGTCAAGTCTTTATCAATTCTTCAATCCCAAGGTATGTTTTCATCATCTATCTCACATTTTTGGCGATTTTTGTGGATTTTGAGCATGTGAGGTGAGATATATCACCCTAGGTAGAAATTAAACATGACGTGAATTATTTTGCGATTGATTGTGTTCGGATTGTTGTAGTTGATGGGTGAACGTATAGATTGATTGAATAATTCATTGTTGATTGTCGAATTGAGTTCTAGGGCTTGGGGTTGTTGAATTTTAACTTGGGTAACTTGATAGTTTGACGAAATTGATGCCGGGGTGTGTTTATTATTTGAGATAAGTCGTGGTAAATATTGTATAATTGGTGAAAGACGACTAATTCTCGAATTTTTGTGGGACATTGCGTAAAATGTGAATTGGTTGAATTGCTTAGATTAGTGTATATAAAATGTTTATATTGTTGTTTCTATTTTGTTGTTGTTATCGTTGCTAAGTGCTATGGGTGAATAGCTGTCGATAGTAGGATTGGGTTAGCTGTATGAAGTCTGAGTAGTTCACTAGCCGTTATGCTGTCGAATTTTTGTGAACGCACTAAGCAATATGTTTATAGTGATTGTGCTTGGGGTGTAAATAGATCTATCCTTGCTAACATGTTGTAAATATTGTTAAAGACTAAGTGTGGGGTAAATTTTGTTTAACCCGACCTTAGCCGAAGCTAGCAAGTTTTTAGCTTAACGTTGTGCTTGTTTGTGTAAATTGACAGGTACAATGGCCAGCCGAAAAGATAAAGGCAAGGGTGCTTCAACCTCAGGCACCGGCAGAAAGAGAATGAGACTGGGCACTGCTGTCCTAGCTGCACCTGCTGTTCCACGCGGTCAACACCGCCAATACGGAACACGATGGGTTACCGATGAAGGGAAGAAGTGGTACGCAAAGCATAAGGAGAACAAGTACTTCCCGGAGGAATATATTGCAAGGGAACCACTAGCACAGGAGTTCCCTCGCATCGTACAGAGGATTGAGGCAGCTGGGCTCAGCTTTATTTTTCAGGAGCCCAAGGAGTGCAACCTTCACTTGGTCCGGGAATTTTATGCCAACTGGAACCCGGCCATCAGAAGCCACACTATTAAAATCACAGGGCAGATTGTCACTCTGGAACCCCAGCGCTGAATGCCATCGTTGGAGCACGGGACACAGACGCCCACGTTCTCCGCCAGCTCAACATCACCCCACCGTACGCCGACATCAGACGTACGTTGTGTGGGGCTCGATCCACAGCCTGATGGAGTAGACACAAAGAGAGGGGTTACCACCAGACTCTGCCTTATTCGCAAATGAACAGGGAGGCCAGAATCTGGCTAAAAATTGTATGTTCGTGTTGGATCTCGGGAGTACATATGACACACGTGACCCGGGACCGTGTCTGCCTGGTGTATGCCCTTATGAAAGGGCTTGAGATTAATGTGGGGGCGGTTATAATATCCGCCATGAAGAGAGCCAGACTACACCAGGGCCACAGATACGGGTTTGGCGGACTCATCACCACCTTCCTCCGAGGCCTCGACGTTGAGGAAGAAGCCTTGGATTACATTCCGCAGTTGGAGTGGAGGGCCCTTGATGTGACAAAGACCAAGGCCCCCGACACTACACACGGACCTGTGCTGACTCTGGGCGAGCGACATGCTAGTGACGACCAGTATATGGCCCGTATGTTCGGTATGCAGATGCTGCAGCTACGGATAGGTGGGAGACCAGCCACCGAGGATGAATTATGGCAGCTGGAGCTAGACTACCCTTTTGGCGAGAACGCCAGAGCTTTATGCAAGGTGGGGCCAGCCTTTGTGGAGCCGACTGACGACGACGTCCCTACTGATGAGGAGACACGTCGTGAGGACTCTGATGTGGAGTCCGATGACGGTGAGGGAGCTGATTCAGATATGGGCGATGAGGCCGCAGCACCGGATGAGGAAGTCGAATATTTCGACTGAGCAGGGAGTTTCACCACCCAAATTTTTGTGCTCTGTATTTTTGTGAACACTGGGGACAGTGTTCGATTTAACTGTGGGGTGGGGAGTAGTTAGGTGCTGGGTCATAGGCTCTGAATCTGCTGTATATTCTTCCTTGACGTTTATGTATGTCTGTGCTTTCCCTGTTGTTGTGAACTGATTTGTGAATGATGTGTATATATTTGTTTGTGGCTAATGATGTGTGTTTTTAAAAAGTTATGGTTGCCTTTGTAAATATTTTGTAAATTTTGTAAATATTTTTTCTCTATCGATATGATCGATATTTTTCAAAATTTTTGCGAAAAGATGTTGCACTTATCAACATATTTTGTAAATATTTTTTTTCATCGAAATGATCGATGTGTTGCAAAAATTTTGAAGTTTTATTTTTGGGTTTCTCGGAGTTTGTTTTCGGTTCTTTTACCGAGAATAGTCCCATTGAACCGATGTCATAGTTAGTGAACATTCCCTATGATGGATGGATGACGACCGTCTTAAGGGAAATGTAGTCGATAGGAGTAGATGTTTTGTTTTTAGTTTCTTTGGTGGAGTGCATCAATAAACTGTAGTTGCTTATGGTTGCTAAAATTTTGTTGCGTGTGTAATTGATGTTCGAAATGTGATAGTGATTCGTTTGAAAGCATGTAATTGTGTAAATATGTTGAGTTACCTAGGCTATAGAATTTGGTTCATTATGATTGAGGCTTAATCTTGAATTCAAGTAATTGACTAATTAAAGAGTCTGTGAATGCATCTTGATTCGAGCATGTGCATGAAGTGTGAGTGAGGTTTTGCTATTCCATGTCATTGTGAATTGTCTAGAACTTGCTTGGCGTGTGTACAAAGCGAAATGAAGGAGGTGTAGTGTCGGAAAGGATGTAGGCATTTCTTTGTTTTAACCGTTAGTTTCCATTGTTTTCTTGTCAAGTTCTACCTTTTTATATGTTGTATACCCTAGTCAGCCCGTTGAGCCTTTAGCCGATTTCTTTCTTTTGTCCAGAATTGTATGAACTAAGCTTTATTCCTTCTTTTCATTAGCCTTAAAGTCTATAAGAAGCTCTTAAGCGCTTACAAAGAACAGAAAATTGTTTCCCAAAGTGTTAAAGAGTGAAAAGAGTGAAAAGAAAAGAAAAGCAAAGTGAGGAAAGAAAAGATGATGTTGAAGAGGCACTAGTTGTAATTAAATGAAATTGAGGGTACATGAAAACCTTCTGTTTGGGGTCAAGTGTGCCTGATGAAATGGGCTGTATGAAAGTAAACCAGCATGAATGGGAGAAAAAGAGAAAAGAGAGGAACAATGTCCATGAGTCGATGGGAATGAGTTGAAAAGGCGTTTAAGGATGCTAGCGACTATTATTGGATAATCCAATATATATATACTAGATCCATAGCCCAGTTACAACCCATTAAAAGTCCTATTTGATCCTACACTGCATTTCTTTATATTAGTGGAGTAATACACTAAGGGCAAGCCTATGGGTTATGACATGATGCATGTGAATTCTTTTGGGAGAGAGAGTGAAATTAATTTTTATATGCCCCTACTTGCATGTTTGTGTGCTGCACGAGCATAGAAGGGGAAGTTTCTCTCGAGTTGTGAGGGTACATGCTTGATGAAAGATTGATTTTCGTGTCGGATTTCTTGATTAGTTGATTTGCATGAGTTTGCCGATATCAAGAATCAATTCTTAAAAGTCTAGGAAGCCTCGATGTATTAAGGTCATTGTCTTGTACGACCAAGCATGTTTTCTTGATGATTTGCAAAAATCGAATAATCGGTATGACCGTAACGTAAATGGTTGCACCATAGTGACAAAGGTTGAGATGTGATGTGCATGATTTGTGTATGTGTTGTTCGAGGACGAACAAGGATTTAAGTGTGGGGTAAGTGATCTTGGGCAGATTTATATGCCCAAGTGATACTCAAACGTATCATTTTTACCTTGTTTGTTGTGCAATGTGTATATAATATCATGTATTTGGTAATAAAATGCGAATTTATACTAACCAACATGATTAGCATTTGTTTTGCAGGATAATGTGATTTTTAAGAGCTAAAATGCGTGTTGGAACTATGTCGGAGTTGGACTTGGATGCGAGCATGGAAAAGACCTCGGATGGCATATTTTACACTGGCTCCGCGATGGTGCCGTGCCACGCTGCCATCGCGGTAGCACACTGCCTGGGCAGAAATAAAAGTGGCAATTTCCAGTGTGCCTGCGCGTCAGCTCCGTGGCACGGAGATAGGCCTCCGCGATGGCCTCCGTGCCACGTTGAGGCTAATTATCCGGACCCTGCAATTTCCAGAGAGGGTCCGCGTCCACGCCGTGTCACGGAGGCAGTGCTCCGCGTTGGCCTCCGTGACACGTTGCTTGTTATTCCGGGAAAAATTTCCCACTAGTATAAATAGCACACTTAGGTTATTTTTAAAGAGTTTTTTTTAGTTTTTGTTTTTTTGAGCCTGAGTTCAGAAGTGGGAGCAGGAACGTGGTTTTGTGGCAGTTGAAGAATAGAAAAGATAAGAGTTTTCTTCTCTTCCCTTCTTCTTTCCTTCAATTGTATGCATGATTCACACTCATTCTAGGATGATTAATCCAAGAATGAGTGGCTAATTCCTTTCTTGCTGAGGTTTTGAACTTGTGTAATGAATGTTGGTAATAATTGATATGGTTTCCTCTTCTTCTTGCATGTTGTTCTATTAATTCTTGTGCTTATTACATT
Organism: Datura wrightii; assembly: GCA_035772735.1. Lineage (NCBI taxonomy): Eukaryota > Viridiplantae > Streptophyta > Magnoliopsida > Solanales > Solanaceae > Datura > Datura wrightii. The sequence continues at coordinate 16,300,373 of JASDFA010000010.1, forward strand.
CTTGACTGGCCACCATTAATGTATATCTAAAAAGTCCAATTTCACTCGAGAGAGCATGAAATTGGAAAGTTGTGAATTAATAGGGTATTGTTCTTAACTTGATTTGGGAAAATTGGGTTTTGATGTGCTTTCTTGATAGAAATATACTTGAAAGCCGTATTAGTCAATTTAGGAACCGGAATTGTAGAGTTAGGTCATAAATTGCATTTGATCACAGAAATGTAGATGAATGGTGTATGAATCTAAAGTGAAATTAAATACGGAAGTTTTAATTTCTAGGCAAACGTTCTTGGCTAGCAATATGAAGAAGAAGATGACCAAATTATCATGATTATCAAGTTCATTACTCGTTCTTAACCTTGGCATGTGCATATCCATTGTCTAAACTCAACGTAAATAGTAGTTATTACTTTTAGTAGATAATTAGTTTAGAAACAAAACTCACTCAAATCTTGGTTGGATTGTTGTTAACATAGTTAGAAATAGAATAGAGATATAGTAAACTGGGCAGTTTTGCCTTGTCTGCCGCCTCAAGTATATAAAGGCCTCACACTTATAAGTTAGATCATTCACATATTCACGGCCAGAACAGAGGGAAACTGAGGAAAACATTTGGAAATCATCCGATTACACCACTAAACGCCGTCCAAATCTAAATTAACTCTAGGTAGTGAAGTATAAGGCTGCAGAGAGCATCGCTGCAGAATTATTTTCGTAAAATACGCCCAGCAAATCATCGTCCCGCCGACCCTAAGTTGGTCGAATTTTTTCAAACTAGTTTCAATATGATCACGTGCCTAAAGTAAGGATTTCTCCCTTCTAAATTCCCGAGAAATTACGAGTTTTTGATAGTCTTTCGATAAGTTGAAGTATAGTCAGTGTATATATATATATAAGTTATTGTTTTCTTTGAATATGGTAATAAAGTATCCCTATTATTCTGTTAATATGATTACAGTTGAGAAGGGTAGTTGAACACGAGACGAAACTCGTCAGTTAATCGGTAAACAGCGAACGAGGAATGTTAAGGCATTTTCTTTCGGCAAGTTAGTTTCTTCAGCATAGCAGTCAAGTATGAATACCAGTAAAGCATGTCAGGAGTATGTTATCATGTCTAGTTGTTGTTGTCAGTCCAGGCTCATAATTTGTATTGTTTTGGCTGGATTACACATGTATAGCTTCCGCGACCACCCCAGGGTTAATAGCTATGTCACCGCCCTCCAGGGGCGAGGATACGTCGCTCTACAGAGCGGCATGCCATCCGCAAGGGACGAAGATGGGGATCCAGATCCTCATATGCCGTGGTTGGCCTTATACACACCCCTGCCATTCGTTTTTTCCCGGGGTGTAGATATCAGGAGTCCTCTGGACTAAGACATAGCTATAGTGAGGGGCCGAGCGGGCAGTTGTAGACCCATGGGATTGGAAGGACCTTATACCTTGTAGTTGACTCAATATGACCTGGATAGGGGTATATAGATTGAGGTGTACTCACTAGGGCTAATGGGGGCCCAGGTGGGTTACTCCGTGCTGATTGTACCTTTCGACCTATGGGGGCTAGGTAAGGTTTATGTTTGCTTTAGTTACTAATAGTTAGATAGTAAGACGCCTCCTTATTATAGTTATGTTTAGCCCTGATTTCACTACTTTAGTCATCTTCAGTCCGGTACCTTTACTTCAGTCATTGTCAGCTCTATTTCCTTACTTTCAGTTATTTAAAGTTACTGCCTTACATATTCAGTACCTGTGGTAGTGACGCCCTCTTCTGGGGCACTACATTACTTGCTTGTAGGTACATATAGGCAAGGAGCAGGACCCTCGTAGTTCCAGTCAGCCATACAGAACCGTCAGCTCCCTTCTTCGAAAGCTTGTGTGATAGAGGTTTATTCCTTTTGCTTGTACAGTATGGGTCGGTCGGGGCCCTGTCCCGACTATCTTATTACTCCTAGAGGCTTGAAGATTGTGTTACTTCCCTATGGTTAGATAATATCAGCCATGTGGGGCCCATATGTGGTTCAGATTATGTGTGTTGGCCGTGTAGGGCCCTGTTTAGCTGTTGATTGGTGGCCTTGTCGGTCATAGTTCAGTTTAGCATCTGATTTTACTTTCCAGTTATAACTAGATATCATGGTGACCTTGCGGACCGTATTGGACTCCCTATGATTGTTTGTCTCCGGTTAGCTGTTTACTTTCACAGGTTGCTAAAGGCCTTGTCGGTGGGAGGTTCGATTTACAGCTGCTATATAGCCCGTTGTTTTCTTGATTCTAGAGTTAGAGTCAGCCCTGCACTAGAGGAGCTTAGGCTCAGTCAGCTCAGCATTTCAGGTCCTAGTAGGGTACTAGGTGCCAGTCATACCTCCCAAGGTGGGGTGTGATAGATAACATGCTCGTAACATAAATAACATAATATAACATAAGGCTCAAGGTTTTCAAACATTCGTAATACAATCGTAATCATAATCATAAGAGAAAGGCTTTATTGAACATGACTTGAGCCAATATACATAATCATAAATATTTATGAATGTAACACCCTGGAAGCTCAAAATTATAACCCGGGACTTAAATCAGAAAATCTGGAAAATTGAAGAAATGTTGCAGAATGACCCACCTAATGAGTCGTTAAGCGACCCAATGACTCGTTAGGTCAATCATGAGAAGGAGGTCTAAGAATAGACAGTGTTCCCAACGGACGACCTCATGAGTCGTGGTTAGGTCCCATGACCTGTTAGGTCACTCATGGTCAGAACTGAGTTGAGGAAATATTGTGTTGTCCAGTGTACTTGATGAATGGGGGCAACGAGTCATGGTCCCCAGTAACAACTCATTATATCCCCTATTACCAGCCCCAGTTAATTTTTAGCTAGTGTATCTGATGGGCGTGACCACGAGTTGTGTCAGTCACCACGACTCATTAAGTCACCCATTAGGATTACCTGGCAGTTTTTCCCAGCGATTTCCTAAGCGCTATTCAGTTATTTCCCACCCTCCCAAGCTTTAAGCTACGTCTTTTTAGCATTAATTTCAGATGTTTTAGTGAGGGTAACAAGTTGTCTTCCTCATTCCCCACTAAAACCCTCTAGAAACATAACGTAGAGTTCTCTCTTAGAGTATTTCAGAGCAAGATCTAGGGAAGATCTTTCCTCTTCGATTCTCAAGAGATTTCTCCAGGTTTCTTCGTCAAGTATGTGGGAATTCAATAAGGGAATTGTCCTTCCCTTGTATCCCCCAATTTCCTCCCATATTTTCCCTATCAGTTTAGCCCTAAGATTTTGAATAAGCAGAGAATTTCATATTGGTTTTTGTTAATTTCAATTGGGTTATTATCCATGTTTATTATTCATATGGTTTCCATCAATTTGTAGACAAATTGTTGTTGTTCTGGCCAAGATGATTTCTAGCACTAAATTTTCGAGTATGGATTATTGCGTATTAAATTTCGTCTATGTTTGCGAAGTATATTGAGGGCTGATTTTCATAGAAATTTCTGTTGTAAATATTTGTTGAGTATTATTTCACTAATGAGAATTATTTATCCCTGCTAGATGAGATTCATGTAATTGTTGAAACTTTGCTATATTATGAAATTGTCCGTGAAGTTCGAATGAATGAGCTCTCTATTAGATTCTTAGTAGTATAGTCAGTTAGAAAACAAAACTTTCTCTTTTATAACTATTCAGAAAGTGTCTACTGTCATTTTGACTTTAGTCTTCTTCAGAGGTGTCAGTGGTGCCTCTCAATTATCATAATCAGACTCAAATTATAGTTATTTGGTCCATTAGGCAGTCATGACATTCCAATTATGTAGCTCTGACCAGCCCCGAGACTCTAGTTCAGTTATAGATTGTTCTTAGACGGTGACGATTCTTCCAAATAAGCAGCTCTGACCAGTCTAGAACCCAGTTTCAGCATCTGGTCTGATAAGACCCTCAATGTACTTTCAGTTATATGTCCCTGACTAGTCTTGGACCCCAGTTTCGAGCTATCAGCCTATTAGTTCAGTTTAGGTGCTCCAGTGGGAGTAGGACTTAACCGAGTGGACCGGGGTTCCAGCGCACCAAGGTTCCAAAAACTACATTGCCAACGTAGGATTACAGATGCAGATTATTGGCCTAATTTGGCCCCATACTTTTATGATCACCCAGTTCATGCCTTTATACCCTGGCAAGGTATATTGGATCCTACCGGTGGGGCGTATACATCGGACTCCATGTCTAGCTCACGTGGTTATATGTCGATTACAGACTCTCCCACTAGTCAGTCTAGTCTAGTTTCAGATCTATCAATTCAGTTCAGTGCAGTATTATAGATTTAGGGCATGTCTTTGACCGCTAGAACAAGGTCATCTTGACCATCACAGATACTTCAGATTATTTCAGTTTAAATAATTAGTGGGTCATTGAATGTCTTTCCAGTTCATTCAATACATCTATTAGTATATTCCTCTCACATACTCAGTACATTCGAAGTACTGACGCATATTTTTATGTTGTATCTTGTCATGATACAACTGCAGCTTCTCAGATTCAGCATCGTTAGCCGTTGTGATTCAGATCCTCTTTCGCTGCAGCCGAAGTGTGAGTACTCGTTATTCGAGGGCCTTGATTTAATTTCTTTCAGTTGATTTATTGTTTTAGTTAGACTTAAAGTTAGTTGGGGGCTTGTCCCAGCAACTCCTCAGTAGATGGCTTTCAGACTAGACTTGATTTTCAGAGTTATTTCCTTTACATTTTAAATTCTCTATTTTCAATCTTTAAATTTTCTTAAAATGCTTTGATGTGATTATTTTAAATTTTCGCTCTGCATGATTACTTAGAATACTAGTGGATGATAGACCAAGGGTTGACTTGAGGTCACTTGTGGCTTCAAGTACCGTGTTTTGTCCAGGGTGTAGGCTCGGGGCGTGAAAAACTTGGTATCAGAGCCCTAGGTTTAGAATATCCTCGGAAAGTCTGAAAGTTGCATCGAGTAGAGTCCTTTTCATGAGTGTGAAGCACGTCACACTTATGACGAGGAGGCTACGAGATGTTATTAGGAAAATTCCCTTCTAGTCATATTATTTATCGTGCGTTAACGTTCAATTCCAAAAGTTTCCCTCTAATTTGTGCTCTATTTCATTTCAGTGAACCATGCCTCCTAGATGCGGTAACGGAAGGAGGGATAGAAATGCCAACAGACCTGCCCCACCAGCCCTGGAAGCTCCCCAAGATGATTTGGTTTCTACCACAAATTTTAGAGCGGCCATTCAGTTACTGGTTCCAATCGTGACCAATCAGGTGATTCAGGAGGTGGTACCAGTAAACATGAACGAGTCTGCAGTAGCGACAAGGGTGCGAGACTTCAACCATGTGACCCCTCCGTCTTTCCAGGGATCTAAAGTGGGGGATGACCCCCAAGAGTTTGTAGATGAAGTCAGGAAGATTACCCGTATTATGGGTGTCAGCTCCTCTGAGAGCGCTGACCTGGTCGCCTATTAGCTTAAAGGGGTAGCCCGGGTTTGATATGAGCAGTGGAAGGAGGGGCGACCAGTGGAAGGAGGACCAATGGAGTGGGAAGAATTCCATATAGCTTTCCTAGAAAGGTTTTTCCATGGGGAGTTGAGGGAGGCTAAGATGGCAGACTTTATAAACCTGCGACAAGGTAACCGTACAGTGGAGGAGTATGCTTTGGAGTTTACCAGGTTATCAATGCATGCTCCAGAGATGGTAGCCAAGCCAAGGGGTTGCATGCTAAAGTTCGTTAATAGAGTATCCTATCAGAACCCTTCTCAGTCTCTACCCCAGTTGGGAGTCAGTTAAAGCCAGCCGGGTGTATAGAAACTACCAAGTCTCAGTCCTGAAAAAAGTCATTCTAGCTGATCTCATGGAATTATACATGGTAGAATTCGACCTTATTCTCGGCATGGATTGGTTACACTTCTGATATGCCTCAGTTGACTACAGAACTAGAATTTTCAAGTTCTAGTTTCCGAATGAACCAGTGTTAGAATGGTCGGGCAGCAGTTCAGCGCCTAAAGGTAGGTTTATTTCCTTCCTTAAGGCCCATAAACTCATTTCCAAAGGATGTCTATATCATCTGGTTCGGATCAAGGTTTCCAACTCTGAGACCCTAGCCACACAATTCGTTCTAGTTGTTAGTGAGTTCCCGGATGTATTTCGTGAAGATCTTCCTGGAGTTTCCCCTGAATGGGAGATAGACTTCGGAATAGATCTCCTCCCAAACACTCAGCCCATCTCCGTCCCACCTTATAGAATGGCTCCATATGTGTTTAACAAGCTGAAGGAGCAGTTAAGGGATCTTCTTGATAAGGGTTTTATCAGGCCCAATATCTCTCCCTGGGGTGCAACAGTGCTATTAGTGCATAATAAAAATGGTACCCTAAGAATGTGCATAGACTACCGTCAGCTGAACAAGGTCACAGTTAAGAACATGTATCCTCTACCTAGAATTTATGATCTGTTCGACCAACTTCAGTGAGCCAGTTGTTTCTCCAAGATCGATTTCAGGTCAGGATACCATTAGTTAAGGGTCAGAGGGTGTGACATACCGAAAACATCATTCAAAACTCGGTATGCTCACTACGAGTTTGTGGTGATGTCCTTTGGGTTAACGAATGCCCCAGCAGCCTTCATGGATTTGATGAATAGGGTTTTCAAGCAGTAACTGGATATGTTCGTCATTGTATTTATTGACGACATTCTTGTGTACTCCATAAATGAAGAAGAGCATTCCAATCACCTAAGGTTAGCATTGCAGACCCTTAGAAATCGCTAGTTAATCGCCAAGTTCAGCAAGTGTGAATTCTGGTTGAAGTCATTGACTTTCTTGGGTCATGTGGTCTCAAGTGAGGGGATACAAGTAGATCCTCATACAATAGCAGCAGTGAAGGATTGACCCAAACCTACCTCTTCTACCAAAATCAGGAGCTTCCTAGGCTTAGCAAGCTATTACTGACGGTTTGTGGAAGGTTTCTCCTCCATAGCATCCCCTCTGACCAAGTTAACCCAGAAGAAGGTGAAATTTTAGTGGTCGGATGAGTGTGAGAAGAGTTTTCAAGAGTTAAAGACTCGACTCACTACTGCTCCAGTTTTGACCCTACCAGAAGGACAGATGGGTTTGTTGTATATTATGACGCCTCAAGAGTTTGACTTGGTTGTGTTCTGATCTAGCACGATAAAGTGATAGCCTATGCCTCCAGAAAACTCAAATTCCATGAGAAGAACTATCTGACTCATGACTTGGAGTTGGCAGCGGTGGTATTCGCGTTAAAAATATGGAGACACCACATGTACGGGGCTCACGTGGATGCGTTCACAGATCACCAAGAGCCTTCAGTATGCGTTCAGCCAGAAGGACCTAAACCTGCATCAGAGACAGTGGTTAGAGCTGCTTAAGGATTATGACATGAGTGTGTTGTATCACCCAGGTAAGGCCAATGTGGTGGCCGATTCCCTAAGAAAATGGTCTATGGGAAGTGTGGCACACATTAAAGAAGGAAACAGGGAGCTAGAGAAAGAAGTTCATAGGCTAGCCCTGTTAGAGCTGCAGGTGGTGGATTTAGTTGAAGGTGGCGTGGTAATGCAAAGCGGGTCAGATTAATCCTTGGTAGTTGAAGTCAAATTCAAATAGGATGAGGATCCCATTTTACTTAAGCTTAAGGAAGTATTCCTCAGAAAAGAGATAGAAGCTTTCTCGCAAGGGGGAGATGGGGTGCTCCGTTACTATGGCAGGTTGTGTGTACCAAATGTTGGTAAGTTAAGACAGTAGATAATGGCCGAGGTGCATATCCGAGATACTTTATTCACCCCTGTGCTACTAAAATGTACCGCAACTTGCAGGATATCTACTAGTGGAACGACATGAAAAGGGATATCGGGGAATTTATAGCATAATGCTCGAACTGCCAACAACTCAAGGTAGAACACCAGAGACCCGGAGGTATGACTCAAGATATAAGTATACCCACTTGGAAGTGGGAAGAAGAAAATATGGACTTCATTATAGGTCTACCCCTGACTCAGCCGCAACATGACTAAATCTGGGTGGTAGTAGATCGAATGACTAATTTAGCTCACTTCCTTCCAGTCAAGGCCACAAACTCAGCTGCGCCAAACTTTACATCCGAGAGTTATTCAGACTCCATGGGGTGCCCTTGGCAATCATTTCAAACAGGGGAACATAGTTCACCTCACACTTTTGGAAGTCATTTTAGAAGGGACTAGGCACTCAGGTCAAACTCAGCATTTCTTTTCATCTACAGACCGATGGGAAAGCTGTGTCAGAGTATTTAGACCCTGAAAGATATGCAAAGAGCGTGCTTGATCGATTTTAAGGGTAATTGGTATGACCATTTGCCTCTTATCGAGTTTGCGTACAATAATAGCTACCATTCCAGCATCCAGATGGCCCCATTTGAAGCATTGTATGGTAGAAAGTGTAGATCTTCTATAGGGTGGTTTGATGTTGGTGAAGCTACCTTGATAGGGCAGACTTGATTCACGAGGCGATGCAAAAAGTTTGGCTCATTCGAGAAATATTTAAAACAGCTTAGAGCTGTCAGAAATCTTATGCCGATGTGCGAAGAAGGGAGTTGGAGTTTGCAGTTGATGACTGTGCATACCTAAAAAATTTTCCCATGAAAGGGGTGATGAGGTTTGGGAAGAAGGGAAAGCTCTGTCCAAGATATGTGGGACCTTATAGAATATTGAGGCATATCAGAAATGTTGCCTATGAGCTAGAGTTACCTTTATAACTAGAAGTTGTACATAATATTTTCCATGTGTCACTTCTGAAGAAGTGCATCGGAGATCCAACTTCAATCGTTCCATTGGACAACGTGGGAATAAAGGATAATCTCTCATATGAGGAGGTACCAGTCCAGATCCTTGACCGTCAGGTTCGTAAGCTAAGAAACAAGGAGATAGCTTCAGTCAAGGTTCAACGGAAAAATCAGCAGGTTGAAGGAGCTACGTGGGAGGCCGAAGTAGATATTATAGCCAAATACCCGCATTTGTTCTCTACCGGCTCTAGCATAGTTTAAGATATTAGTTTTAACCCTAGAACTCAATTTTGTTTCCATGAATCAGTTCAGGTGTTCAAGCATCTTTTATGTTTTTGAATGTATGTATGAAAAGAGAATTCAGTTCAATTATGTATTCTGAAATGAAGGTAGTCATTTCGGTAGTTTTGGACTTAAATGAGCAGTATTTGGACATTTTGATTGTTATTTTCTTGTTCCTCTGAGTTTTCTAACATTCGAGGATGAATGTTTCCAAGGGGGAGATATTTTAACACCACAGAAGCTCAAAATTAATACTCAGGACTTAAATCAGAAAATCTAGAAAACTGCAGAAATGTTGCAGAACGACCCACCTAACAAGTCGTTACGCGACCCAACGACTCATTAGGTCAACCGTGAGAAGGAGGTCTAAGAATAGACAATGTTTCCAACAAACGACCTCACGAGTCGTGGTTAGGTCCCACAACCCGTTAGGTCACTCTTGGTCAGACCTGAGTTGAGGAAATATTGTGTTGTCCAGTGTACTTGACAAATGGGGGCAACAAATTGTGATCCCCAGTAATGACTCGTTATATCCCCCGTTACCAGCCCCAGTTAATTTTTAGCCAGTGTACCTGACGGGCGTGACCACGAGTCGTGGTCAGTCACCACGACCTGTTAGGGTCACCTGGCAGTTTTTCCCAGCGATTACCTAAGGGGTATTTAGTAATTTCCTACCCTCCCAAGATTTAAACTACATCGTTTTTGCATTAATTTTAGATGTTTTAGTGGGGGTAACGGATTCTCTTCCTCATTCCCCACTCAAACCCTCTAGAAATAGAACATAGAGTTCTCTTTCAGAGTATTTCAGAGCAAGAGCTAGGGCATATCTTTCCTCTTTGATTCTAAAGAGATTTCTCCAGGTTTATTCGTCAGGTGTGTGGGAATTCAATAAGGGAATTGTCCGTCCCTAGTATCCCCCAATTTCCTCCCATATTTTCCCAATCAGGTTAGCCATGAGATTTTTGAATAAGCAGGGAATTTCATATTGGTTTTGGTTAATTTCAATTCGGTTACTATCCATGTTTATTATTCATATGGTTTCCATCAATTTGTAGATAAATTGTTATTGTCTGGCCAAGATGATTTACAGCCCTAAATTTTCGAGCATGGATTATTGCGTATTAAATTTTGTCTATGTTTGCGAAGTATATTGTGGGCTGATTTTCCTAGAAATTTCTATTGTAAATATTTGTTGAGTAATTATTCCACTAATGAGAATGTTTTAGCCCTGCTAGATGAGATTCTTGTAATTGTTGAAACTTTGCTATATTATGAAATTGTCCGTGAAGTCGGAATGAATGAACTCTCTATTAGCTGCATAGTTGTCTAGTAAGTTAGAAAACATAACTTTCTCTTTTAGAACTATTTAGAAAGTGTCTACTGATCATCTTGACTTTAGTCTTCTTACGAGGTGTTAGTGGTGCCTCTCTGTTATCAAAATCAGACTCAGATTATAGTTATTTGGTCCATTAGGCGGTCATGACATTCCAATTTTGTAGCTCTGACCAGCCCTGAGACTCTAGTTCAGTTACAGATTATTCTTAGATGATGACGATGCTTTCAGCTAAGCATCTCTGACCAGTCTACAACCCAGTTTCAGCATCTGGTCCGATAAGACCCTTAGGGTACTTTATGTTATATGTCCCGGACTATTCTTGGACCCTAGTTTTAAGCTATCATCCTATTAGTTCAGTTTAGGTGTTCCAGTGGGAGTAGGACTTAACTGAGTGGACGGGGGTTCCAACACACCCAGGTTCCCAAAACTACATTGCCAGCGTAGGATTACAGATGCAGATTATTGGCCTAATTTGGCCCCAGACTTTTACGATCATCCAGTTCATGCCTTGACACCCTGGCAAGGTATATTGGGTCCTACCGGTGGGGCATATACATCAGACTCCATGTCTAGCTCACGTGGTTATATGTCGGTTACAGACTCTCCCACTAGTCAGTGCTGTTTCAGATCTATCAGTTCAGTTCAGTGCAGTATTTGAGATTCAAATTACAGATTTAGGGCATGTCTTTGACCGCTAGAACAAGGTCATCTTAACCATCTCAGATACCTCAGATTATTTCAGTTCAAATAATTAGTGGTTCATTAAAGGTCTTTCCAGTTCAATCATTTACATCTATCAGTATATTCCTCTCACATACTTAGTACATTCAAAGTAGTGACGCATATTTTTATGCTGTATTGTTTCATGATACAGCTGCAGGTTCCCAGACTCAGCATCACTAGCTGTTGTGATCCAAATCCTCTTCCGCTACAGCCGAAGTGTGAGTCCTCATCATTCGAGGACCTTGTTTTATTTTCTTTCAGTTGAGTTATTGTTTCAGTTAGACTTAGAGTTAGCTAGGGCTTGTCCCAGCAACTCCTCAGTAGATGGCTTTCAGACCAGACCTGTTTCTCAGAGTTACTTTTTTATATTTTAAATTCGTTATTTTCTATCTTTATATTTTTTTTAAAAATGTTTTGATGTGATTATTTTAAATTTCCGTTGTGCATGATTACTCAAAATACTAGTGGATGATATACCAGGGATTGACTTGAGGTCACTTGTGGCGTCAAGTATCATGTTTTGTCAAGGGTGTAGGCTCAGGGTGTGACAATAAATCATGAGGAACAGTGGGAGATTCTCATAACCGACATACCCCATACGAGCACACATGGAGCCCGACCTGTAACCCTAGTCGGGAGGGCGTTTGTACCTTTCCAAGGGTAGAATCATGAAAGGCGTTGTGTCACCATGAAAAGGGCCATTTGGTCTAGGGGACAGTCACAAGGGAGGTCCCATCATTTCCTACGGTGGCATGTAGTTATGGGACTCGAGACAGAACCTAGGCCCCGAACCTACTCGGTGTTAAGTACTACTCCTAAAACATATATAGTGCTCATAGTATAATATGCATGAGATTCATGGGCTAGTTAAATCATGATAATCATAAACATGCTTGTAAATTCGTGAACTAGCCATGAGGTTAAGGCCTGTGAGTCGGCCAAAAACATAATTCAAAAATAATGGGATTCATGCATACTTGTAGATCATACATATACATTGCAAATTTTCAAATCATAATGTGTATTTAAGTAAATCGTTATTTCAAATCATAAATCATGATGGGTTTATGAATATCAAATATTTAAGTAAAGATCATAACTCGACTTATCATAGAACATGCATAATTAGGGTTAATTTAGGAGGAATCGTAATCAATAATTTTAATATCAAAATAGTTGTACAATCTGATCTTAATTAAGGAAATATATTATAAATCACAACAGAAAATAACCCATTAATAGATCATTAGAATTTCACGAGATTTAAGTCAAAACCCCATAGGATTTTTTATCAAATTTCATGAATTAAGAGTGATTGGGCATGAGTGTGAATTAAAACACCTATTCATAACCCTACGTACCTAGGTTAGATCAATTCTCTCCACTCCTAGAAAGCCCAAAGGGAAATTGATGAAGAACACCTTGAAGACTAGCTTGATCACCTCTGAACTTTTCTAACTTTGCATGCATGAGAATGAATAGGTCAGGAGGGCTTAACCTATCTTAATACACTTCAAAAAATAACATAAAACGACGTAGTTTAGGCCTTAGAAAGTTAGGAATTACGGAAAAGCCCTTACTAAATTCGCAGAAAACAACTGCCAGGTAGTCCTAACGGAGGATCTAACGACTCGTTGCTCAAGGTTAAAACTCATGGAGTCGGTCATGAAGTACACTGCCTGGGCTTCAAAGAAAACATACTCTGATTGACCACAACTCGCCCCACGAATCGTGGGGACTGACCACGACTTGTGGGGTCCTCCTATCGAGTGAACTGCCTCCCTTCTTCTCTTTTCTTTCCTTACCTACCCCACGGCTGACCTAATGGCTCGTGGGGTCTGACCACGGGTCATTGTCACTCCCTTGGGGTCCTTTTTCTCCAACTTCCCAAACTCCCCACCGGGCTTCCCACGAGTCACACCACGACTCGGGGGATGCACCAACAAGTCATCCCACGACTCGTTCTGTGACTAGTGCCAGTTTTTAAGATTTTCTCCATTTCAACTCCCAGGTCTGATTGTTGGGCTTCCGAGGTATAACACCTATATACCTAGGTAAACTAATTCTCCACTAATCTTTTAAATCTCAAGAGAATTAGGGAAGAATTGATAGGATTCAAGCTTGATCTTTGAAAGGGATTTCTAAACTTGCATGCATAGGAGTTGAATGAATTAGAATAGGTTGAACTCCTTAAAACACTTCTTTCAGAGATTGAAACGATGTGGTTTAGGACTTAGGAGCTTAGAAATTATAAAAATACCCTTACTGATTCACAGAAAAAATCATACTGCCAAGAGTAATGACTCACACCAAAAGTCGTACCTTGAAACCACGACTCGTGGTTTCCTCTCGTTGTTGATACTATTTTTGCCCAATTCCTTAAGTTTCCACAGGCTAACAAACGAATCATACCATCAAATGATAGGTTGTTGGACGTATCTGTTGCCATAACTTCCAATTCCTCTGCTTCCTTCCCACGAGTGCAAGCCATGACTCCTTGTTTATCACAATAAGTCGTACCATGACCCGTACCTTCTATCCCTGACACTCTTGAACTAACCATTGACTCCATACAATGACCCCTTAAACCAACCAATAGGTCGTACCTTGACTCATTGCTACAGGGCCTCCTTTTGCAGATTCTGACCACGAGTAGTCCCATACTCGTACAATGAGTCATACTTTGAAACTTTTCACACTTTTTCTGTTGATCCCATTTCAAATCCTGAGTCTAGCCTTTGGGCCTTTTAGGGTACTACAATATCTCCCCCTTGAAAACATTTGTCCTTAAATGTGGACTAAGCATACTGAAAAGGCTGGGGAAAGAACTAAAATTCCAAATATTGAACATCTGAAACTGGAAATTGATAGAGTGACTGACTCTAGACTGAGATACGTGACTGAACGGAATTCTTGAAATATATATACATGCAAGAACATGAAAGAAACTTAGATACATAAACTAGACATGAAACTAAATAGAAGAAAAGTGATATCTCATGTTGAAACTAGGACGGAAGGGGAAGGATGCAGGTATATAGCCATCATATCTGCTAGTAACTCCCTCAACAAGCTGATTCCTCTACAAAACCTTCACTAAAGCTGGTTCTTTGTTTCTCAACTTCCAAACCTAATGATCAAGGATCTCAACCGAAACATCCTCATATGTAAGGCTATCCTTCACACCCATACTCTCCACTGGGACAACCAAGGTCGTCTCACCAATGCACTTCTTCAATAGAGACACATGGAAAATTTAATGCACCAAATCTAACTCTGCTGGTAGCTCCAATTCATAAGCCACTTTGCCAACCCACCTCAAAATCCTATAAGGACCAATATATATGGACTAAGCTACCCTTTCTTTCCAAACCTCATCACTCCCTTCATGGGAGACACCTTAAAAACACCCAATCATCAATTTCAAACACAAGGTCTCTCCTCCTCACATCTGTGTAGGATTTCTGAATACTTTGAGCTATTTTTAGCATTTTCCTAACAAGCTGAACTTTCTCCATGGCCTCATGAACTGAATCTCGTCCTATCAATGTAGCTTCACCTATCTCGAACCATCCAATAGGTGATCTATATCTTTGTCCATAAAAACCCTCAAACGGACCATCTAAATGCTGGAGTGGTAACTGTTATTGTAAGAAAACTCACTGAGAGGTAAATGATCATCCCAACTACCCTTGAAATCCATCACACACGCTTTCAACATTTCCTTAATAGTATGAATGGTCCGTTCGGCCTGAGCATCTATTTGCCGGTGAAAACTCGTGCTAAGATTGACCTGGGTACCAAGTCCCTTCTGAAACGACTTCAAAAACTGTAAGGTAAACTGAGTACCTCTATCTGACATAATGGAAACGGGAACTCCATGCAACCTAACTAACTCTCGAATATACAAACTAGCATAATCCTCCGTTGAATCGGTAGTTTTGACTAGTAAGAAATGAGCTACTTTGGTCAACATGTCCACCACCACCCATATAGAGTCATACTGTCAATGTGTATAAGGAAACCCTATATTGAAGTCCATATTGATCTCTTCCCACTTCCAATTAGGGATACTAATGTCTTGCAATGTACCTCCAGGTCTTTAATGCTCAACTTTCACTTGTTAACAATTCAGACGCTTAGCCACAAACTCTTCTATGTCCTTCTTCATACAACTCCACTAATAGACTTCCTGTAGGTCACGATACATCTTAGTGGAACCTATGTGGATAGAATACCGAGATCCATAAGCCTCTCCCAACGTCCGCTCTCTTAAGTCAACAACATTCAAAACACATAATTGACCTTTATAATGAAGTACACCATTTCCCCCTTGGGAGAAGACCTCCACCTTATGATTTTGGACAGCTTCCTTCAGCTTTACCAAGATAGGGTCCTTATCTTGCCTAGCCTTGACCTTAGTCACCAATGAATATTCTAATCTATTATGAAAAATGAAACCACTATTTGTCGACAAGGAGAACCCATAAATGAGTCAGTTGATGCACATCCTTTACTAGCTCTATCCTTCTATCTCAATATAAGACACACTCTCCATGGACAACCTACTAAGAGCAACTTTCACTACATTGGCTTTGGCCGGATGATAAAGCACCCTTATGTCATTGTCCTTATGAAGCTCTAGCCACCTCCTCTATCGAAAATTTGGGTCCTTCTGAGTGAACACATACTGAAGACTCTTATAATGCATGAACACATCCACATGCACACCATACAAGTTGTGCCTCAAAATCTTCAATGCAAACACAACTGTTGCAAACTCTAGGTTATGCGTTGGATAATTTTTCTCATGACTCTTAAGCTCTCTATAGGCATACACAATGACTTTACCATGTTGCATCAACACACAATCAAGACCAACCATAGAGGCATTACAATACAGAATGAATCCATCTGTGCCCTATGGTAGTCAATGTTGGGGTTGAAGTGAGTCGAGTCTTTAGCTCCTGAAAACTCTTCTCACAAGCATCTGACCACTGAAATTTAACCTTTTTCTGGATCAACTTAGTCAACGTGCTGCAATGGATGAAAATCCTTCAACAAAGCTCCTATAGTAGCCATCTAAACTGAAAAAGCTCCTGATATTAGAAGGACAAATCGGTCTAGACCATTTCTTCACTTCCTCTATCTTTTGAGAGTCAACCTGCATACTCTCACTAGACATCACATGGCCCAAAAATGCTACTGAGCTGAACAAAAACTCACACTTGCTAAATTTAGCAAATAGTTGACAATCCATGAGAGTCTATGGCATAATCCTCAAATGAGTGACATGCTCCTCTTTGCTCTAAAAGTATAAAAAATATCGTCTATGAAGACAATCACAAACTTTGCAGGTACTACTTTAATACCTTATTCATCAAGTCCATAAAAGCTTCAGGAGCATTCATTATCCCAAAGGACATAACTACAAACTCATAGTTACCATACCGAGTCCTGAAGGTTGTCTTCGGGATGTCGCTCTCCCTAACTCTAAGCTGATGATATCCAGATCTGAGGTGTAACTCGAGAAGAACTTAGCACCTTGAAGTCCATCAAAAAAGTTGATAATGATAAAACTCATACTTCCTTACAAAATGTAAAGGGACGTTGTCAATAAATAACCCAATAAAGGGTTTGGGGTCGATCCCACAGGGAATATAGAAGATATAGAAGAATGCTAGTACTTAATCTTTTAAGTCACTTATGTCATAAAGGGGGGATTTGTAAAAGTAACAATTAATATTATTGATAAATTGAAGGTTGATTCCAAATTAATGCAACTAACAGGGTAAATGTTCCCCATGAATTCTTAAGTACTTCGGGTTTTTCACTTGTGATCTATTCCAACATTTCACTTGTAGAACTGATGACTAGGGTTCATCCAAATGCCTGGTTCATCCCTATTGATGACTATACTCAATAACCGGGTTAGTTCTTATGAGCGATTTTGATTTAGCCTTTATTAATTTGTTCCAAATTTATCTATCCTACGACCACAGCTCAAGTTAATACAATGATCATAAAAATCAAGGCTTTGTTGTAATTCTCTTTTCTTAATCTCTACCTATCCAGGCTCAAGAAAGTAAAAAATTCAGGGAAGTCCTAACATTGCACATCGTCAAGAAACATTTAAGATGAAGAGAATACAATACAAGCCTTTAGTATTGGTTTAGAATCACGTCGTACAAACCCTAGTTCATTAATTCACCATGGTTCCCACAACCCTAGTTGTGGAGGTTTTGACCTCTTATAATTATAAGTAAGTTCATAGCATTCATAGACAAAAGCATAAATTAATACGTACAATGATGATAGGAAGAAACTCACTTGATTATTGCAAAAATAAGAAAGAACGATTCAATAACAATTGTCTCAGTGTATTACGAACTCTCAAGTATAAGTTGTAAATTGTCTAAAAAATGTCTCCAAAAATTCACTCTCAAATCCTGCACAAAATCGTGCACACAAGGTTCTCTCCCTAAATCGTGTCAAGACTTCTCTAAAACTTGGCTGAACTTTAAAAAAAATAAAGGGTATTTAAAATAGTAGATTTATGCCTTCTTTGTTCCTTTATGAATTTGTTTTAGGATTTGCAGCTCCTTTTTCTGGTTGAATTAGGATTTGACTTATTTGGACGTCCAAACTTGCTTGTTCCTTGCGCCGATCATAACGCTGAAATGTCGGTGTGGTGTGCCTCTAGTTGCACTGAAATTGTTTTGCGGCGCGCCTTTGGTTACACCAAAATGGCTGTGCGGCACACCTTTGGTTGCCATGAAACGGTTGTGTGGCGTGCAGGCCATAGAACGATAGCTTGTGCACTGCCAATTTCTATATATCATCAACCCCGTTTTGCCATTCTTGCACTGTTAAGCCTCAAACAACCCAAAAATCATCAGTTTATGCCCGGAAAGCATCTAATCATGTGGGTTAGCTCTTTTTCACAAATATATCATAAAACACATGAAAACACACATAATTTGTTCTCAAAACATAGTAAAATATGTTAAGATATGGATAAGAAGTGCGTAAATATGCCCTTCATCGCCACCTCACACTTAAACTATTATTCGTCCTTGAACAATCGACTACTTCCCTTCTCAAATTTAGGCTTAAAATTCATCCTATGAATAAGTCTACTTGCACTTAGGATAATGAGACAAATCAATAAAGCTCAAAAAATTTACTCACATGCATATAGGATCAACATTAAAATGTCAAAGTTCGAAATCACTTAGCTTTGAAAACTAACTCATCAACACATATTTTTGGCCAACATGAATCATATGTAATTTGGCAATCAAGATTTACCAAAGTCTTACCATTGTGCCACTCACAATTTGGAGAGATATCCTTTCTCACACAAGATATAAAAAAATATTAACTTGGGCATAAATAAAACAAAATCCGCTCACTCTCCCAAAGAACTCAACATGCATCCAAAAGACGATCCATAGGCTTTCCCATAGTGTAATACCCCACTAATATGGAATTTTGAATCAAGGATAAATTAGGACTTAACGTGGTTGTAATGTATGCTAAGAGATGGGTAGGGACTATTTGGCCAAGATAGTAGCTAATCTCCCTAAGCACCTTAATACTTCACGACACTTCAATACTTAAGCATATTCTTCGATTTCCAAATTTTCTCATTGTACCTCCATTTATATTTTTAACTTTTCCAACTTAGGTGACTAGTTGGATTTTTTTTTTCAACATTGAGCTCATTCACACATTTTTTCATTCATCATTCTTTTTTTAAAGATCTTTCTTCTTCTTTTTTCCCACTAACATCACCCTCCTTGTTTAGCAATTTTCACCCTTTTCTTTTCTTCTAATTCACCATAATTTTTAGCTTTTCCCTTCACTTTTCCACTTATGGTCCTTTCATAAAAAAAGTTTCATTTAAAGTACTCTCGCAGTCATTTGGATCAAATACCAGTCAATACAATAAAAAGGGATTAAGCAGTAATATGACTATCAAAAGAATAGGCTAAGGCACAACATGACTAACTATGATAACTAATATCAGGTAGGTAAAATAGGATAAAAATAAGGCTACTAAAGAAACGCCTATATCACTTCCTAAATCCATTATTCTTGTTACGATTTGAACACAAACCGGAAAAGTTCTAGATATCAAATTGCAAACATGGAGTATACAAAAAAATTCCTTACAAGCACAAATGACACAAAATGGTTTAAGAATGGTAATAAAAATCAAATAAACACATACATCCATATTGCATGCTTAACAAAATTAAGCCCACTTTTTAAATTACAAGAGTCAAGTTTCAAAAGACTAAGTGTTTCTACCTTTTTCATGCATTTTTGAGTAAAATTTTATAAATCCTCAATGATACCTAAGGTGAAGCACCTAGCATTCGTAAGGTCCAAGTTCTTGTTCTTGCTAATGACTAAATTACCCTTAAGATGGTTGTCATCCATCCATCAATGGGCAAAGTCATGACTCAATGACTAAAAATTAAAAAAATACAAATCTAGGCTCTCTAGTCGGTTCCAAGGGACTACCCACCGGAAAAGTACCGAAAACAAAAATCAGAGTAACCCAAAATAAAATAAAACAACAAAAAATACTACAAACCAACAAGCATACAAGATAAGTCATAAATCCCCAAAAAAACTAGGCCTACCATGTGTAATTTTAGCAAGCAAAGCAAGCATGGTAATATGAAGTTTACTTCTCCCACCCGACACTTAATTAGTCACATTGTCCCAGTACTAAAAGAATAAAGGATAAAGTAAAAGAATGAATAAAGAACTAACTGGGCCTCTGCTTCTTTTCGTTTGTGGGGTTAAGAGCAGCTTCCCCCATCTATGCATTTCATGGTCCAAATTCGTTGTAAACTATGACTTAACAACTGCACATTTGAACAAACACGTAAAAACAATACAAAAAAGCATCTTGGGTTCCTTTCGAAGTATCGCTTAATTTAACATTGCGGCACGACACAGGTATCTTGATTACTCTGACTTCATCAAGATACCTGTTGGGACTGTGGTCATATTTTGGCTTCTTATTTTACCATGCTAACCTGTGACACGTCAGAAAAAGAAAAACAAAAATGCAAAATAGGAAATAAAGATTAAAAGTTAAAAAAAAAAGAATTTAATCTAATTCTAAGCTCTATTCCTCGGCAACGGCGCCACTTTTTGAGAACGCTCAAATTCACACTTCCTAACAAAGAGTGAAGCGGACATTGTCAATAAAGAACACAACAAAGATGTTGGGGTCGGTCCCACAGGGAATATGGAAGGATATAGAAGAACGCTAATATTTAAGCTTTTAAGTCACTTATCTCCTAAAGGGGGGATTTGTAAAAGTAAATAGTAATATTGTTGAGAAGTTGAAGGTTGATTCAAATTAATGCAACTAACTAGAGTAAGTGTTCCCCGTGGATTATTAACTACTTCGTGTTTTACACTTGTGATCTATCCTAATACTTTACCTATAGAACTGATAACTAGGGTTCATCCAAACAACTGGTTCATCCCTGTTGGATGACTATACTCAAGCACCATGTTAGGTCTCATGAGCAATTTCAATTTAACCGTTATCAATTTATCCTAATTTTAACTATCCTATGACCACAGCTCAAGTTAATACAATGATCATAAAAATCAAGGCTTTGTTGTAATTATCTTTTCCTAATATCTACCTCTCTAGGCTCAAGCAATTAGTGAATTCAGGCAAGTCCTAACGTTGCGCAATGTTAAGAAATGTTTAAGATGAAGAGAATACAATACAAGCATTTAGTATTGGTTTAGAATCACATCGTACAAACCCTAGTTCATTAATTCACCATTGTTCCCACATCCATAGTTGTAGAGGATTTAGCCTCTCATAATTATAAGTAAGTTCATAGTATTCATAGACAAAAGCAAAAATTAATACTTACAATGATGATGGGAAGAAACTCACTTGATTGTTGCAAAAACAAGGAACAACGATTCAACAACAATTGTCTCAATGTATTTCTAACTCTCAAGTCTAATTTGTAAATGTCTAAAGATTTTCTCCAAAAATTCACTCTAAAATTGTGCACACAAGGTTCTCTCCCTAAATCGTGTCAAGACTTCTCTATAACTTGGTTAAACTTTACAAAGAAATAAAGGGTATTTATAATAGTAGATTTATGCCTTCTTTGTTCCTTCATGGATTTGTTTTGGGATTTGCAGGTCCTTTTCATAGTTGAATTGGTATTTGACTTAGCTAGAAGTCCAAACTTTGTTGTGCCTTGCACCGACCATAGCGCTGAAATGCCGGTGCGGCGTGCCTCTAGTTGTCCGATATTGTTGTGCGGCGCACCTTTGGTTACACCAAAATGGCTGTGTGGCACACCTCTGGTTGCCACGAAACGGTTGCGTGGCGTGCAAGCCATAGCACAATATGCATGTGCACTGCCAACTTCTATATATCATCAACCCCGTTTTGCCATTCTTGCACTATTAAGCCTCAAACAACCCCAAATTCATCAATTTAAACCCTGAAAGCATCTAATCATGTGGGTTAGCTCTTTTTCACAAATATATCATAAAACACATGCAAACACACATAATTTGTTCTCAAAACATAGTAAAATATGTTAACATATGGATAAGAACTGCGTAAATACGCCCTTCATCGCCACCTCACACTTAAACTATTGTTCGACCTTGAACAATATACTTCTTCCCTTCTCAAATTTAGGCGTAAAATTCATCCTATGAATAGGTCTACTTGCACTTAGGATACTGAGACAAATCAATAAAGTTTAAAAAATTTACTCACATGCATATAGGATAAACATTAAAATGTCAAAGTTCGAAATCACTTAGCTTTGAAAACTAACTCATCAACACATATTTTTGGCCAACATGAATCATATGTAATTTAGCAATCAAGATTTACCAAAGTCTTACCATTGTGCCCCTCACAATTTGGAGAGATACCCTTTCTCACACAAGATATAAAACAATATTAACTTGGGCATAAATATAACAAAATCCGCTCACTCTCCCAAAGAACTCAACATGCATCCAAAAGACGATCCATAGGCTTGCCCATAGTGTAGTACCCCACTAATATGGAATTTTGAATCAAGGATAAATTAGTAATTAACATTTTTGTAATTTATGCTAATAGATGGGTAGGGACTATTTGGCCAAGATAGTAGCTAATCTCCCGAAGCACCTTAATACTTCACGACACTTCACTTCTTAAGCATATTCTTCGATTTCCAAATTTTCTCATTGTACCTCCATTTATTTTTTTAACTTTTTCAACTTAGGTGACTAGTGAGAATTTTTTTTCAACATTGAGCTCATTCACACATTTTTTCATTCATCATTCTTTTTTCAAAGATCTTTCTTCTTTTTGTTTTCCTACTAACATCACCCTCCTTGTTTAGCAATTTTCACCCTTTTCTTTTCTTCTAATTCACCATAATTTTAGCTTTTCCCTTCACTTTTCCACTTATGGTCCTTTCATACAAAAATTTTCATTTAAAGTACTCTAGCAGTCATTTGGATCAAATACAAGTCAATACAATAAAAAGGGATTAAGCAGTAATATGACTATCACAAGAATACGCTAAGGCACAACATGGCTAACTATGATAATTAATATCAAGGTAGGTAAAATAGGATAAAAATAAGGCTACTAAAGAAACGTCTATATCACTTCCTAAATCCATTATTCTTATTATGATTTGCACACACACCGGGCAAGTTCTAGATATCAAATTGCCAACATGGAGTATACAAAAAAAATTCCTTACTCGCACAAATGACACAAAATGGTTTAACAATGGTAATAAAAATCAAATAAACACATATATCCATATTGCATGCATAACAAAATTTAGCCAACTTTTTAAATTACAAGAGTCAAGTTTAAAAAGACTAAGAGTTTCTACCTCTTTCATGAATTTTTGAGTAAATTTTTATAAAGCCTCAATGATACCTAAATTGAAGCACCTAGCATTTGTAAGGTACAAGTTTTTATTCTTACTAATGACTAAATTACCCTTAAGATGGTTTTCATCCATCCATCAATGGTAAAAGTCATGACTAAATGTATAAAAATAAAAATATACTACTTCGGGTTTTACACTTGTGATCTATCCTAATACTTTACCTATAGAACTGATAACTAGGGTTCATCCAAACAACTGGTTCATCCCTGTTGGATGACTATACTCAAGCACCATGTTAGGTCTCATGAGCAATTTCAATTTAACCGTTATCAATTTATCCTAATTTTAACTATCCTATGACCACAGCTCAAGTTAATACAATGATCATAAAAATCAAGGCTTTGTTGTAATTATCTTTTCCTAATATCTACCTCTCTAGGCTCAAGCAATTAGTGAATTCAGGCAAGTCCTAACGTTGCGCAATGTTAAGAAATGTTTAAGATGAAGAGAATACATACAAGCGTTTAGTATTGGTTTAGAATCACATCGTACAAACCCTAGTTCATTAATTTACCATGGTTCCCATATCCCTAGTTGTAGAGGATTTAGCCTCTCATAATTATAAGTAAGTTCATAGTATTCATAGACAAAAGCATAAATTAATACTTACAATGATGATAGGAAGAAACTCACTTGATTGTTGCAAAAACAAGGAACAACGATTCAACAACAATTGTCTCAATGTATTTCTAACTCTCAAGTCTAAGTTGTAAATGTCTAAAGATTTTCTCCAAAAATTCACTCTAAAATCGTGCACACGAGGTTCTCTCTATAAATTGTGTCATGACTTCTCTATAACTTGGCTAAACTTTACAAAGAAATAAAGGGTATTTATAATAGTAGATCTACGCCTTCTTTGTTCCTTCATGGATTTGTTTTGGGATTTGCAGCTCCTTTTCATAGTTGAATTGGGATTTGAATTATCTGGAAGTCCGAACTTGCCTGTGCCATGCACCAACCATAATGCTGAAATGCCGGTGCGGCGTGCCTCTAGTTGCGCCAAAATTGTTGTGCGGTGCGCCTTTGGTTACACCAAAATGGTTGTGCGGCTCACCACTGGTTTCCACGAAACGGTTGTGCGGCGCACAGGCCATAGTATAATATGCTTGTGCACTGCCAACTTCTATATATCATCAACCCCGTTTTGGCATTCTTGCACTGTTAAGCCTCAAACAACCCCAAAATCATAAGTTTAATCCCTGAAAGCATCTAATCATGTGGGTTAGCACTTTTCACAAATATATCATAAAACACATGCAACCACACATAATCAGTTCTCAAAACATAGTAAAATATGTTAAGATATGGATAAGAAGTGCGTAAATACGCCCTTCATCGCCACCCCACACTTAAACTATTGTTCGTCCTTGAACAATCTACTACTTCCCTTCTCAAATTTAGGCATAAAATTCATCCTATGAATAGGTCTACTTGCACTTAGGATCATGAGACAAATCAATAAAGCTCAAAAAATTTAGTCACATGCATATAGGATCAACATTAAAATGTCAAAGTTCGAAATCACTTAGCTTTGAAAACTAACTCATCAACACATATTTTTGGCCAACATGAATCATATGTAATTTAGCAATCAAGATTTACCAAAGTCTTACCATTGTGCCCCTCACAATTTGGAGAGATACCCTTTCTCACACAAGATATAAAACAATATTAACTTGGGCATAAATATAACAAAATCCGCTCACTCTCCCAAAGAACTCAACATGCATCCAAAAGACGATCCATAGGCTTGCCCATAGTGTAGTACCCCACTAATATGGAATTTTGAATCAAGGATAAATTAGTAATTAACATTTTTGTAATTTATGCTAATAGATGGGTAGGGACTATTTGGCCAAGATAGTAGCTAATCTCCCGAAGCACCTTAATACTTCACGGCACTTCACTTCTTAAGCATATTCTTCGATTTCCAAATTTTCTAATTGTACCTCCATTAATTTTTTTTAACTTTTTCAACTTAGGTGATTAGTGAGAATTTTTTTTCAACATTGAGCTCATTCACACATTTTTTTATTCTTCATTCTTTTTTCAAAGCTCTTTCTTTTTTTTGTTTTCCCACTAACATCACCAACCTTGTTTAGCAAATTTCACCCTTTTGTTTTCTTATAATTCACCATACTTTTTAGCTTTTCCCTTCACTTTTCCACTTATAGTCCTTTCATACAAAAATTTTCATTTAAAGTACTCTAGCAGCCATTTCGATAAAATAGAAGTCAATGTAATAAAAAGGGATTAAGCAATAATATGACTATAAAAAGAATAGGCTAAGGCACAATATGGCTAAATATGATAATTACAATCAAGGTTGGTAAAATAGGATAAAAATAAGGCTACTAAAGAAACGCCTATATGACTTCCTAAATCCATTATTCTTATTACGATTTGCACACACACCGGGCAAGTTCTAGATATCAAATTGCAAACATGGAGTATACAAAAAAAATTCCTTATTCGCACAAATGACACAAAATGGTTTAACAATGGTAATCAAAATCAAATAAACATATATATCCATATTGCATGCATAACAAAATTAAGCCCACTTTTTAACTTACAAGAGTCAAGTTCTAAAAGACTAAGTGTTTCTACCTTTTTCATGCATTTTTGAGTAAATTTTTACAAAGCCTCAATGATACCTAAAGTGAAGCACCTAGCATTCGTAAGGTCCAAGCTCTTGTTCTTCCTAATGACTAAATTACTCTTAAGATGCTTGTCATCCATCTATCAATGGTCAAAGTCATGACTCAATGACTAAAAATAAGAAAATACCAATCTAGGCTCTTTAGTCGGTTCCAAGGGACTATCCACCAGAAAAGTACCAAAAAAAAACTAGAGTAACCCTACAAAATTAAAACGACAAAAGAATACTACAAACTAACAAGTATACAAGATAAGTCATAAATCCCCAAAAAAACTAGGCCTACCATGTGTAATTTTAGCAAGTAAAGCAAGCATGGTAATATGAAGTTTACTTCTCCCATCCGACACTTAATTAGTCACACTGTCCTAGTACTAAAACAATAAAGCATAAAGTAAAAGAATGAAAAAAGAACTCACTGGTCCTCTGCACCTTTTCGTTTGTGGGGTTAAGAGCAACTTCCCCCATATATGCATTTCATGCTCTAAATTAATTGTAAATTATGACTTAACAACTGCACATTTGAACCAACACGTAAAAACAAAACAAAAAATTATCTTGGGTTCCCTCCCAAGTAGCGCTTAATTTAACATCGCGGCACCACACATGTATCTTGATTACTCTGACTTCATCAAGATACCTGTTAGGACCGTGGTCATATTTTGGCTACTTGTTTTACCATGCTAACCTATGAAACGTCAAAAAAAGAAAAAAAATATGTCAAATAGGAAATAAAGACTAAAAGTTAAACAAAAGAAATTAATCTAATTCTAAGCCATATTCCTTGGCAACGGCTCCACTTTTTGATAATGCTCAAACTCACACTTCCTTAAAAAGAGTGAAGTGGACATTGTCAATAAAGAACCCAACAAAGAGGTTGGGGTCGGTCCCACAGGGAATATGGAAGGGAACGCTAATACTTAAGCTTTTAAGTCACTTATCTCCTAAAGGGGGGATTTGTAAAAGTAACAAATAATATTGTTGAGAAATTGAAGGTTGATTCCAAATTAATGCAACTAACTAGGTTAAGTGTTCCCCGTTGATTCTTAACTACGTCGGGTTTTAAACTTGATCTATCCTAATACTTAACCTGTAGAACTGATAACTAGGGTTCATTCAAACGACTGGTTCGTCCCTATTGGATGACTATACTCAATCACCAGGTTAGGTCTCATGAGCAATTTCAATTTAACCATTATAAATTTGTCCCAATTTTAACTATGTTATGACCACAGCTCAAGTTAATACAATGATCATAAAAATCAAGGCTTTGTTGTAATTATATTTTCCTAATATCTACCTCTCTAGGCTCAAGAAAGTCATAACGTTGCGCACTGTTAAGAAACGTTTAAGATGAAGAGAATACAATACAAACGTTTAGTATTGGTTTAAAATCACATCGTACAAACCCTAGTTCATTAATTCACCATGGTTCCCATAACCCTAGTTGTAGAGGATTTAGCCTCTCATAATTATAAGTAAGTTCATAGTATTCATAGACAAAAGCATAAATTAATACTTAGAATGATGATAGGAAGAAACTAACTTGATTGTTGCAAAACCAAGAAAGAGATTCAACAACAATTGTCTCAATGTATTTCTAACTCTCAAGTCTAAGTTGTAAATGTCTAAAGATTCTCTCCAAAAATTCACTCTAAAATCGTGCACACAAGGTTCTCTCCCTAAATCGTGTCAATACTTCTCTATAACTTAGCTAAACTTTACAAAGAAATAAAGGGTTTTTATAATAGTAGATTTATGCCTTCTTTGTTCCTTCATGGATTTTTTTGGGATTTGCAGCTCCTTTTCATAGTTGAATTGGGATTTGACTTATCTGGACATCCAAACTTGCTTGTGCCTTGCACCGACCATAGCGATGAAATACCGGTGCAGCGTGCCTCTAGTTGTGCCGAAATTGTTGTGCGGCGCGCCTTTGGTTACACCAAAATGGCTGTGCGGTACACCTCTGGTTTCCACAAAACAATTATGCGGCACGCAGGCCATAGCACAATATGCCTGTGCACTGCCAACTTCTATATATTCGTCTCATCAACCCCGTTTTGCCATTCTTTCACTTTTAAGCCTAAAACAAGCCCAAAAACATAACTTTAAGTCCTGAAAGCATCTAATCATGTGCGTTAGCTCTTTTTCACAAGTATATCATAAAACACATGCAAACACACATAATTTATTCTCAAAACATAGTAATGTATGAAAAAATATGTATAAGAAGTGCGTAAATACACCCTTCATCTCCACCCCGTACTTAAACTATTGTTCATCCTCGAACAATCTACGACTTCCCTTATCAAATTTAGGTATAAAATTCATCCTATGAATAGGTCTAGTTGAACTTAGGATCATGAGACAAATCAATAAAGCTCAAACAATTCACTCACATGCATATAGGATCAACATTAAAATGTCAAAGTTCGAAATCACTTAGCTTTTGAAAACTAACTCATCAACACATATTTTGTACCAACATGAATCATATGTAATTTAGAAATCAAGATTTACCAAAGTCTTACCATTGTGCCCTTCATAATTTGGAGAGATGCGCTTTCTCACACAAGATATAAAATAATATTAACTTGGGCATAAATATAAAAAAAATCCGCTCACTCTCCCAAAGAACTCAACATGCATGTGAAAGGCGACCATAGGCTTGCCCTTAGTGTGGTATTCCACTAATATAGAATTTTGAATCAAGGATCAATTAGGACTTAGCATGGTTGAAATGTAGGCTAAGGGATGGGTAGGGACTATTTGGCCGATATAGTGACTAATCACCCTTAGCACTTTAATACTTCACTACACTTCACTTCTTAAGCACATTCTTCAATTTTCAATTTTCTCCCTTATACCTCCTTTTATTTTTTAACTTTTTCAACTTAGGTGAATAGTGAGAATTTTTATTTTTCAATGTTTAGCTCATTCACATATTTTTTCATTCATCATTTTTTTTCAAAGATCTTTCTTGTTTTTGTTTTCCCACTAACATCACCATCCTTGTTTAGCAATTTTCATCCTTTTCTTTTCTTCTAATTCATCACACTTTTTAGCTTTTCCCTTCACTTTTCCAATTATTTTCCTTTCATTCAAAGTTCTCTAGGAGTCATTTGGATCAAATACAAGTTAATACAATAAAAAGGGATTAAGCTTATAATATGACTATCAAAAGAACAGGCTAAGGTTCAACATGGCTAACTATGATAATTACAATCAAGGTCGGTAAAATAGGATAAAAATAAGGCTACTAAAGAAATGCCTATATCACTTTCTAAATCCATTATTCTTATTTCACATTTCTCACACACCGGGCAAGTTCTAGATATCAAATTGCAAACATGGAGTATACAAAAAAAAAATTCCTTACTCGCACAAATGACACAAAATTTTTTAACAATGATAATCAAGATCAAATAAACACACATATATATATTGCATGCACATCAAAGTTAATCCCACTTTTCAAATTAAAAGAGTCAAGTTCCAAATACTAAGTATTTCTACCTTTTTCATGCTTTTTTGAGTAAATTTTTATAAAGTCTCAATGATACCTAAAGTGAAGCACCTAGCATTCGTAAGGTCCAAGTTCTTGCTCTTCCTAATGACTAAATTACTCTTAAGATGGTTTTCATCCACCCATTAACGGGTAAAGTCATGACTCAATGACTAAAAATTAACAAAAATACAAATCTAGACTCTCTAGTCGATTCCAAGAGACTATCCACCGGAAAAGTACTGAAAACAAAAATCGGAGTACCCAAGATAAAATAAAACCACAAAAAAAATGCTACAAACCAACAAGAATACAAGATAAGTCAGAAATCCCAAAGAAACTAGGCCTTCCATGTGTAATTTTAGCAAGTAAAGCAAGCACGGTAATATGAAGTTTACTTCTCCCACCCCACACTTAATTAGTCAGACTAACCCAGTGCTAAAACAATAAAGAATAAAGTAAAAGAGTGAAAGAAGAACTCCCTGAGCCTCTACTCCTCATCATCTGCGGGGGTAAGAGAAGCTTCCCCCATCTATGCATTTCATGCTCCAAATTCGTTGTAAATTATGACTTAACAACTGCACACTTGAACAAACACGTAAAAACAAAACAATAAAAATCATCTTAGGGTCCCTCCCAAGTAGCACCTAATTTAACGTCACGACATGACACGGGTATCTTGATTACTTAGACTTCATCAAAATATCTGTTGGAACTGTGTTCATATTTTTGCTACTTGTTTTACCCACAATAACCCGTGACACGTTAGAAAAAGAAAACAAACATGTAAAATAGGAAATAAAATTAAAAGTTAAACACAAGCAATTAATCTAATCCTAAGCCGTATTCCCCAACAACAGCGCCACTTTTTAATAACGCTCAAATTCACACTTCCTGATAAAGTGTGAAGCGAACATTATAAATAAAGAACCCAACAAAGAGGTTGGGGTCGATCCCACAGGGAATATGGAAGGATATAGAAGAATGATAGTATTTAAGCTTTTAAGAGACTTATCTCCTAAAGGGGGGATTTGTAAAAGTAAGAAGTATTATTGTTGAGAAATTGAAGGTTGATTCCAACTTAATGCAACTAACTAGGGTAAATGTTCCCCATGGATTCTTAACTACTTCGGGTTTTACACTTGTGATCTATCCTAATACTTTACTTGTAGAAATGATAACTAGGGTTCTTCCAAATGTCTGGTTCTTCCCTATTTGATGACTATACTCAATCACCGGATCAGGTCTCATGAGCGATTTCGATTTAACCGTTATCAATTTGTGCCAAATTTTTACTATCTTTTGATCACAGCTCCAATTAGTACAATGATCATAAAAATCAAGTCTTTGTTGTAATTCTTTTTTTCTAATCTCTACCTCTCTAGGCTCAAGCAAGTAGAGAATTTAGGCAAGTCCTAATGTTGCACAATGTTAAGAAACATTTAAGATGAATAAAATATAATAAAAGCATTTAGTATTGGTTTAGAATCACGTCTTACAAACCCTAGTTCATTAATTCACCATGGTTCCCACAACCCTAGTTGTGGAAGTTTTAGCCTCTCATAATTATAAGTAAGTTCATAACATTCATAGACAAAAGCATAAATTAATACTTACAATGATAATAAGAAGAAACTCACTTGATTATTGCAAAAACAAGGAAGAACGATTCAACAACAATTGTCTCAATGTATTTCTAACTCTAATGTCTAAGTTGTAAATTATCTAAAAATTCTCTCCAAAAATTCACTCTGAAATCGTACACACAAGGTTCTCTCCCTAAATCGTGTCAGGACTTCTCTAAAACATGGCTAAACTTTACAAAGATATAAAGGGTATTTATAATAGTAGATTTATTCCTCCTTTGTTCATTCGTGGATTTATTTGGGAATTTGTAGCTCCTTTTCCTAGTTGAATTTGGATTTGACTTATCTGGACGTCCAAACTTTCCTGTGCCTTGCGAAGCCCATAACACCAAACTGCCAGTGCAGTGCGCCTTTGGTTGCATCAAAATGCCTATGCAACGCGCCTCTGGTTAAGCCAAAATGGTTGTGCGGGCGCGCCTCTGGTTTCCCCGAAATGGGTGTGCAACACGTAGGTGATAACCCAATATGCCTGTGTGCTGCCAACTTCTATATATTCATCTCATCAACCCCATTTTTCCATGCTTTCACTGTTAAGCCTCAAACAAGCCCAAAATCATCACTTTAAGCCCTGAATGCATCTAATCATGTGCATTAGCTCTTTTTCACAAATATATCATAAAACACATGCAAACACACATAATTTGTTCTCCAAACATAATAAAGTATGGCAAAATATGGCTATGAAGTGCGTAAATATGCCCTTCATCACAAGTCATCAATTCTGGGGAGGGGATTTCTTGAATGTGACCTTGTTCAATTGCCGATAATAAATGCACATACGAGGAGAGCTAATGCACATGATTAGAAGAATTCAGGGCTTAAAGTTATGATTTTGGGCTTGTTTGAGGCTTAACAGTGAAAGAATGGCAAAATGGGGTTGATGAGATGAATATATAGAAGTTGGCAGCGCACAGGCATATTGTGCTATCGCCTACATATTGCACACCCATTTCGGGGAAACCAGAGGCGCGCCCGCACAACCACTTTGGCTTAACCAGAGGCGCGTTGCATAGGCATTTTGATGCAACCAAAGGCGTGCTGCACCGGCATTTTGGTGCTATGGGCTTCGCAAGGGTCTGGACTTGGTTGAAAAATTGGAAAATTGAGTGACTACGGGTGTGACTATGAGTCGTGGTCAACACCATGAGTCATTGTGTGAGTTGTTGTCAAGGGTTGACTGAAAGTTGGAAAATTCGGGTAGTGCACTTAACAGGTCCTCACCATAATTTGTTTGGGACACCACGAGTCATGGTGTAACCCATGGAGACCCCCAGGGGGTTATCGGTAGTGAGGACTACGAGAGGTGACCACAAGTCATGGCCACCATAATGAATCTTCAAGTAGCCCATGGTGACCCTTGAAAAGGAATTTTGGTTTAGTGGCAATGGGAGACGCCATGAGTCATTAGGTCTCTTGACGACTCATGAAGCCAATCGTTGGTAGGAAGGGGAATTTGTAGAGAATTTGTAGTGCACATCATGATTGGGCACCATGAGTCATCCCTGACCTCACGACTCGTGGAGTGCCTCATGAGGATTGGTAGTGTCCTTTTTCTTGCAAATTTCCTAGGGAGTTTTACATAATTTTCTAAACTCCTAGACTCTAGGCTACGTCATTTTGGGTTTTAATTAGGGGGTTTAGAGGGGTAACTGACTGTTTATTTCATTTCTCACATCCCCTCAAAAGTTAGAACACAAAACTCTCTCAAAAAGACTCAAAGTAGAAGCTAGGGAAATCGAATTCTCCTCAAATTTTCAAGGGATTCACTCAGGGATTTCCATCACCAGGTATGTGGAAATTTAACAAGGGAATAGTTCTTCTCTTGTATCCCCAAAAATCTTCTTTATTAGTTCTAGCCCTGAAACTTTTGAATGTGAATAAATTATATGCCAGACTTCATTTATAGCATGTGGAATGCTGTCTATGTTGATTTTTGTTATATTTCCACTACCTAGTTATCATGTTAATACTCATTCTTGTAAGGATGGTTTTATCCCTAGCTTTGAATTCAGCAAACTAGAATTTTGCCTGTTGAATTAGTTCTTCCTTGTGGCTTGATTTTACCAGTTGGGTTTCCCATGCTGCTAGAAAATGTTGAAAATTCAGTCAGATGCTTGTTAGTCCAGTCTCGATCAATTATTAGCATATTCAGTATAATCCAGTACTGTTAGCTGATCAGTTTGGCTATAGTTAATTCTTGAGGTGTCAGTGATGCCTCCCAGTTATCAGTATTAGACTCAGTATCAATTTTAGTGGTTCTTTAGGCAGTCATGACACTTCTAAATAAATTTCTCTGACTAGCATTAAGACCCCAACTTCATATTACAGTTTATTATTTAGACGGTTATGACGCTTCCAGATAAGCAGATCTAACCAGTCTTAGAACACCAGTTACAGAATCCGGTCTGTTAAGACTCTCAAGGTACTTCTAGATAGGTATTCCTGAATTAGTCTTGGGCCCAAGTTTTGAGCTATCAGCTTAGTAGTCAGTCTAGGACTATCCAATGGGAGTAGGACTTAGTACCGAGTGGACCGGGATTCAGGTTCCTAGAACTATGTTACCACCCTAGGTTATATTTTATTAGCCTCATGGACCCAGACCTGTGATCACTCAGTTCATGCCTCTATACCCTAGCAAGATATATTGGGTCCTACCGATAGGGTGTATACATTGGACTCCACATCTAGTTCACATGGTTATATGTTGGTTATAGACTCTCCCACTAGTCAGTTCAGTTAAGTCATAGATTAGCTCAGTTAGAACAGTTTTAGACTACTCAGTTCAATATAGTAATTCATATTAGTATCTCAGATTTAGGGCATGTCTTTGACCATCAGACAGGGTCATTTTGACCATCTCAATATATCACCATTTATTCAATTTCAGCATTTCAGTAGGTTATTGTATGTCTTTACAGTTCAATTATTTTATTCTCTGTGTTATGGTTTGTCTCACTTACTCAGTACATTCAATGTACTGATGCATACCTTTTATGCTATATCATTTTATGATACAGCTGCAGGTTCTCAGTCCTAGCAACGTTAGCAGATCTCGCTCTAAAGTTTTTACCTGCATCATCGGTGAGTCTTCATCTTTCGAGGATGAGGATCATTTCTTTTCAGTTATATTTTCATTCATTTAGATTTAGAGTTATCTGGGGGCTTGTCCTAGTAACTCATCAGATAGATGGCTTTTAGACACAGACATAATTTTTTTTTCCAGATTTATAGCTTTCTTCAGTTGTATAAAACTTATGACTTAGCTCTTATTCTTAAATGTTTTATGTTATTATTTTAAAGCTTCCGCTATGTATTTACTTAGAATGCCAGTGTCATGATAAACTATGAGTTGATATAGAGTTACTTGTGACTCTAAGTACCGTGTCTCATCCAAGCTATAGACTCGGGGCATGACATTTCTGTATACTCGTCGAGCTACAACTGAGTCACCGACTGGAGTAGAGGTTAAGAAGGGTTCTGACAGTATTTCGGGACTGACTTTGAAACTAATAGCAACATAAGGAGTCACAAAAGATAAATTATCCCCTATATCTAACAATGTATATACATCAAGATGGAATACTCATAACTTACCAATGATAACATCTGGAGAGACCTCTTACTCCTAACGAGATGAGAGGGCATAACATATGTTTTAATGCTGACCACCACCTACGCTACTGGATGCGCCCTGCTGAGCTGCGCGTGCTGGTAGAGCTGCTGAGCTGGTTGCTGGGTTGCTGGGTTGCAGTCTCTACTATGGCCTTATATGGCTGAAGGGCAGTCTCTGAGTCGGTGTCCAGGCTTCCCACACCTAAAAGGTGCACCTAAACTAGCTAGGCACTCTCCGGTGTGCCTTTTACCACACCTACCACAAATTGGAATGCTGCACTCTCCTGACATGCTTCCCTGAACTCTAGAGCCTGATGATCTACCCTACCGATCACGCCTAGATCTAGATGGAACACTGCCTAATAATGTTGCTGGGGCTGACAACCTCTAGTGGGACTGGTGGCCAAGTCCTCTACCAGACATCTACTAGAACTGCCCATTACTCCCTATTTTGGCCTCCTTGGCCTCTCTCTCCTTCTCCTTCATCTGATCCACCTCTATCTATTAGGTGTATATGACCAATCGTGAGAAGTCTAGATCACTATTCAGTATGGGGGTCCTACACTCTTTGACAAGCGAGTCTGATATTCCATTCACAAATTTGCTTATACGAGCTCTCTGATCCACGGCCATCTTCGGTGCATACTTGGATAGCCGAGTAAACTCTAAAGCATACTATTAGATAGTCCTGTGGTGTTGCTTCAAGTTGAAGAACCTCCGTCGCCTTCTCCTCCCTCAACTCCCTAGGGAAGAACCTATCCAAGAAGGCAGTCACAAACTCATCCCAACTAATAGGAACTTCTCCCATTGCCCTACCATCCTTATATTAACGGTACCATATGTCAGCAACCCCCTTCAGCTAATAAGAGGCTAGGTTTGCACTCTCCTCCATGGTCACCCCCATAGTCTGGGTGATCTTCTACACCTCCTCAATAAACTCATGGGGGTCCACTCCCACCTTTAACCCTAGAATCTCCGGTTGATTCATCCGGAGAAAGTCTCGAACTATAGCCATTGCTGAGTTCCCATCCTGAGGAACATGGGCCACTTCCGACTAATTGACATGAGCACTCATAGCCTATGCCAACATATGAAATACCACTCTAAACATGGCACGAGTGACATGCTCAGGCATAGGATCTGGTGGTGTTGGCGGGGCTTGCTGATGCCCATCTCCATTGCCATTGTCATGGCCATTTTCATTGACATTCCTTCTACATTCATTCGGTGCGGAGGCATATTTCTACAAAAACTTATAGCACGAGTTAGAAGGATAAAGAGATACTTCATCGCATGACATAGATCATAAAACATGGAAAATTTCCCAAAACGTCTTGTAGCCTCTTCCTAATAAGTGTGGCAAGCTTCATACCCATGAAAAAGACTCTACTTAATGCGGTTTGAAGACACCCTAGGACACTCTAAACCTTTTCTCTGATACCATGTTTTTCACGACCCGAGCGTAGGCCCAAACCGAGACACGGGACCCAAAACCACGATTGACTCCAAGTCAAGCCATGGCATGAACATAGCAGCTAAAGAGCATACATCAAGCGGAAACTGATAAACTAAACATGAATAAGCGAAAGTCTGAATAAAATAACAATCATAATATAGGGTCAATACTCGACAAAACTAAAAGTCTATATAATGTCTTATAAGCCGCTAAACTACCTGATGAGCTGATGGGACAACACCCCCAACTAACTCGCCAAATCCTGAAAAATGAAATAACATAATCAAATACTAAGCTGAAGGTACCCGAAAGATGAGGACTCACCAATAGCAGAAATTTAGCTGGGCTGAGGGAAAACTGAACTAACGATGGACTGAGTTTGATCGCTTGAACCTGTATCATGTAATGATACAACATAGAGTATGCGGTCAGTACTTGGAATGTACTGAGTATGCAAGGTAAGTAAAATATGTTGAGCAACATAGAATAATGTTGCATGCTGAAATCTGAATTTGAAATGTTTAATAACAAGCTAAATATCATATCTGAAGAGAATGAACCAAAGCTAAAGATAGAAATCGTATGACTTGTCATAGTTGAAATCATAAGTAAAATCTCATAAACTGATCATTGGGTCAAACCTTCTGTAAAACATATTATCATGAGTAATGAATATAAATAACTAAAATCATGAGGAACAATGGGAGATACGTCATAATCGACACCATCACGGTAGAGCTTACGTGATGCCCCAAATATCACAGTCAAGTGGTTAGAGCTGTCCAAAGCCTTCGTAGGGCTAAGGATGCTACCATAATATCCATATCAAGTTGAAGGCTCTCTGGCGGGTGGGGAAAACTCTCAAGGGAGGTCCAACTATATGAATATACCTACATTGGTGCATAGTTCTGAGACGTGGGGTTTATCTGAACCCCTGGCCTACTTAGTGCTAGAAATTACTCCAAAAAACATACATAGTGCTCTTACCTTTTTCAACATAGTTGAAACCATAATACATGCATAGTATAAAATCTAAACATGGTGAGTCCTGGCTTCAAACATACCACAAGCTGAACAGGGAGTATTGACTCCAAAACCATATGGTAAGCTGATCTTATAAATATGAACTAATTCATGAAAACATACTTAACTTGTGTAGGCTTGCCAAATCTTAAAATCACGCATACTTGAAAAAGAATTCATAAGTCAAAATCATGGATCCATACATGGGTAATCTATAAGCATTCATTCATGCTAGATCCAAAATCATGAATCCATAATCAATTTGTGTATAAACTTTTCCCATAAATCTTAAAACATAATTTGAAACATGAAGGGAATTGACCCATAAACAAATGTGGAGAATTTCATAAAATTAAGTTAAAACCGCATAAGATCACAAACTGAATTAGGACTTGAATTCGTGAACTTGAGGAGAAGTTTGGGCATGAGAGTGAAAGGAAACTCCAATTCATAGCCCTACATACTTGGGTAAACTGATTTTAAACTTGTGTTTGAAAGCCTAAGAGAATTGAGGAAGAATTGATAGGATTCAAGCTTGATCTTCAAAAGGGATTTCTAAACTTGCATGCATGGGAGTTGAATGATTATGAATAAGTTAAACTCCCTTAAAACACTTTTTTCAGAGCTTAAAATGACATAGTTTAGGTCTTAGGAGCTTAGAAATTACAAAAATATCATTACTGATTCGTAGGAAAAATTGCACTGCCAGGAGTAACGACTCACACCACAAGTCATACCTTGAAACCACGACTCGTGGTTTCCTCTCATTATTGTTATTGTTTTCACCTAATTCCTTAAGTTCCCATGAGCCAACCAGTGAACTGTACCATCAAATGGCAGGTCTTTGGACCCATCAGTTGCCACTGCTTCCAATTCCTCTGCCCCTTTCCTATGAGTACAAGCCACAACTCATTTTTCCACACAATGAGTCGTACCATGGCCTGTGCCTTCCAACTCTGACACTCTTGAACCAAACAACGACTCCATACAATAACCCGTTACACCAACCAATGGATCGTACCTTGACTCATTGCTATAGGGCCTCCTTCTACTAATTCTGACCACGAGCAATCCCACTACTCGTTACTCCTTACCACAACTCGTACAACGAATCATATTGTGAAAAATTTCACACTTTTTATACTGATCACTTTTAAAATTTTGATTCTAGCCTTAGAGACTTTTGGGGTATTATAGATTCATGAGCGGGGTTTCATCATGCATGATGTGGTAGAGAAGATGCCAGAATTATATTTCTGCCTCCTAGAGTTGAGGTGGGGCCCATTGGTGGAGGAGCCTTGTGAGGTGAATGAGACATGGGTGCAGGTGTTCTATGATAACCTCCCCACTGTGGTCTAGAATCGCTTGGAACCTATTGCCTATGTTTGGGGGAGGCAAATTCTATTAACAGCGGTGCCCATAAATGAATCTCTAGGTCTGCCAGACCTTTCGGAGGATGAGCTAATGGCCCGAGATGTGGACGGGAATGGGCAGTGGTTGGTGGACACTCTGGTGGTGGAGGAGCACAGGGCCTCGACCAATTGGGGCATCACTCTAACAGGCATCTAGGCCACCCATTTTATAGTAAAGGCCAGGAGGTGGCTAAACCTGGTGTCCCCTAGGACTCTCCCATCCACCAATGTCACAGATATGACCTATGCATGCGCACTGGTGGTGGCTTGTATTTAGAAGGGGGTGTAGGTCAATGTAGGGTCACAAATCCTAGAGGAGTGGAAGTATTTCACCTCCAAGACTATCACTGGCATGCCCTTTCCTTGAAGGGGGTGATTGCTACCTTAACCCAGGCCCATGTAGAGCTTCGGGAGGACCTGGAGAAGCAAAAGAAGAAGCGGTGCTCCCGAGACAAACTTTTAGTCCATGTGTGTAAGGGCGTCAAGGCGATACTCAAGCACCTCTCTCCCGAAATCATGACACCCTAGGAGGCCATGGCGGACATCCCAGAGTTCTTCTTCCACATTGGGTTTGAGCAAGGAGCGTCCTATGATTCTAGTGGCAGTAGTGATGAGGCCTCTATTTAGGCAAGGTTGTGGTGTTCCCCTCTCCCTTACTTCCCTTTTATTATTCTAATTTGGGCAGCCCCTATTTGGGGCTTGTAAGACAATATTATTTTATTCCTTGCTTGTTTTGGATACTCCTTTTATTTTCTCATTTTCTATATGCATTCCTGATTGGTATCCTAAGATAATGGTCGTACTTGGCCCCCTTCTTATTATATTAGTCTTTGTTTGTCTTCATTTGCATTGCTCATTTTCCATTGAATATGTATTCTGCTGTTTGTATTAAAACATGGGATTTCTGGGATTCTTTTTTGTAGTCGTACGCTGCAACAATTTATTTTCCGCTGTAGTGGACCCGCCATTGGGGTCGATTACTCGCTGCCGCAAGCCCATTACAATGAGGCATCCGTCACTCCAGTCAAACTCACTAAGCTGAATACCTAAAGGCAATTTTTATCCTTCCGGTCAATCTTAAGTCAATTCCACCCACTAATTTATCTTGCATCTTCTATAGTTCACATTGTTAAATACTAGTTGCACCCATCGAGATACCAATTGGAATCCTCCAAATACCAACTGAAGTCAACCCAAGTAGGCAACATACTCAGATGGCATGATGAGAAAGAAATAAAGTGAAAACTCCCTAGATGTCCTATAGTTTCCCGAAGATTTGATATGGACTTCTACACATAAATTTGTAGGAGTCTACTTGATATTTTTCTTTTACTTGTGAGACCGATAACATAGACACTCTGCTACCAACTTGACATGACCCAAATGGACGAGTCGTGCGGGCACCTACATCGACTCTAGCTCAATAGGAGAACCCCCTTTTTTACAACGAAATAAAGTATTTTCCATAATCATGAATTTGCATAAATCATAATGTCTTAGAAGTATTAATAAAATATTTATCAAAAACATTCACTCTCCCAAGATCTAGCCTAGACATGTACAAGAGCTCTATATAGAATACCAACAAAATAAAATGACATAGCTTCATCTGCAGAGAGAATGCGGAAGCTGATGCAGAGTACTCAACGTCAATCATGAAACTTCAACCTACCACAACCTACACCCAGAAAGGTGTAGCAAGGTAGTTTAAGTACACCACACATATTGATAGGCGTCATTGACCGACTACAATCAGTTCATGCAACTGCATAAAATTAATATGAAATCAATAATTCAGCTTCTAAACAACTACTCAACAATTTATCAAACCAATTCTTTACTCATTATTTACCCCAACTATTTAACAATACTTTGACATTCTCTATCTATCATAGCCTCAATTGTTGGCCTGCACATTGTTTTGGCCACAATGCAATGGTAACTTTACCGTTGTTGTAGTCTCGCCACAGTAGAAACTCTATCACTGCAGTGGTATTGCTCCAGGAAGTAACTCGACTTCGCTAGAAACTTACTTGCTTCAACACCACATCAATTACATAGGGTCTAACATAACACAAAACTGCAGCATCTACACTTCACCCCTTTCGTCTTATCACAATTATTCATTTTATTCCCCTTTCTCATGAATCATTCTCACAGTCAGGATCAACTCAACAATACACACAAATCACATTCACCCAACAACTACGAATGCAACCATTAACTCATGCATAGTAAATTAATTAAATATCAAGCTTACAATATAGGTAAGACACCATTATGAAGTATATTATATGCACACTAGAAGCATGGTGAGTAGACATGTCAACATTAATTTAATCCCATCGATAGCCGTACCCATATCGATGTCATACCCGTCACTGATCTCTGTCAGTCACACATCCATATGTATATGATAACATATTTGTATTAATCTCATTCTCACAGCTGTATGTATAACATACCATACCTGTATAAATCTCTATCTCATAGTCATATCATCAGTGATGTGTTGGGTACAGGCCTTTGTCACATCATTGTACATACATGCCAGAGGATCTTATTTCTTCCCTTCAAGTCATGACTTGGAGGGATGTCAGGTGCTTTGGTTGGGGTTATAAAACCGACACGCAAGTGCACGTGGTCAAACAAGTAGTAAGTGGCTAAGTAAGCCAAGTATCGAACCAAGGAGACTCTGGATAAGTAAAAATTGCTCAAGTATACTATATTCTATCTTACTTCTATATATGCTGACAACAATGTAACTAAAAGTTAAATAATTTGTTTATAACTTATATACTAAAACTATTAACAAATATCTATTTTGAATTGAAACTATGGGTATGAGCATGCCAAGGTTAAGAACAAGTAATGAACTTGATTATAATCATAATTTGGTTAATCTTCTCTTCCTGTTGCTAGCCAAGAACATTAGCCTAGAGATTAAAACTCTCGTATTTAATCTCGCTTAAGAATCATAAACCATCCGTCTACATTTCTGTGATCAAATGCAATTTATGACCTAGAAATACAATTCCGGTTCCTAAATTGACTAATAAAGCTTTCAAGTATATTTCTATCAGGAAAGCACATCAAAACCTAATTTTCCCAAATCAAGTTAAGAACAATACCCTATTAATTCACAACTTTCCAATTTCGTGCTCTCTCGAGTGAAATCAGACTTTTTAGATGTACATTAATGTCGGCCACACACTAATGCAGTAGAAACAAGAATTAATAGAACAACATGGAAGGAGAAGATGAAAAACCATACAATTCAATAATCAAAATTCGTCACCATTGTTCATAACCTCAGCAAGGAAGAGAATTAGCCACTCATTTTTGGATTAATCATCCTAAAACAAGTGTTAATCATACAAACAATTGATTGAAAGAAGAAAGAAAGAGAGAAAAACCCTGAGCTTTTTCGTCCCTCAACTGCCTGTAACCCATGTCCTTGCTCCACCAAGTCTGAATTAATTAAAAATAAGCCTAAGTGCTCTATTTATACTAGTGGGAATTTTTCTCAGAATAACAAGCAACGTGTCACGGAGGCCAACGCGGAGCACTGCCTCCGTGACACGGCGTGGAAGCGGACCCTCACTGGAAATCTGGGGTCCGGGAATAAAGCCTCAACGTAGCATGGCATGCAGCGCGGAGGCTTGCCTCCGTGCCACGGAGCTGTTGCGAGGCTTCACTGGAAATTGACAAATTAATCACCCTCCAGGCAGTGTGCCTCCGCGATCGTAGCGTGGCACGGCTCCATCGCGGAGCCCCTTTACATTGTGCAGTCCAATGTCTTTTTCGTGCTCGCATCCAAGTCCAACTCCGATATTGTTCCAACATGCATTTTAGCTCCTCAAAATCATATTTTACCTACAAAACAATGCTAATCATGTTGGTTAGTATAAATTCACATTTTATTACCAATTACATGAAAATGTATACACATTGCACAATAAACAAGGGACTCTTGAAATTTATGTACTGTACACCCAGTCTTTGTAGCATACGTGTCTATGTATTCTTACCGATACACCCAGCTGTATGAACATCTTATCATACCTGCCTATGTACACATACTATACTGCTAGCTTGAATGCTCACCTCGGCCATGAGCCAGTCATATCCAAGTACTCGTTCACACACAATCCGCTCGTCTGGATGCTCTCCTTGGACACGAGCCCCTCATCTCTGAATAAATCATGTTATTCTCTTCCATTCTCAACTAATCCACAATATCACAAGAGTCATTTTGTATGACTTTTCAAAGGCATCAAGTATTCTCATCAGCATTGGTTATATTTACCAATATTAAACCATTTACTTGGCAAGTATGAAAGGACACATATATGTCTCACAGTATTCAATTTCATAACACATTTATCAACAATCATTCATCTCAAGTATATTTTACAATTCATGTGAAACACACCACAACATCAATAAAGAATCAGGTCCGAAGACCAACTAAACATGTTGTCACTTCACATATATACACATTAATATTTAAGGTCTAACTCCTTACAAACCATAATCTACTATCTTTATATTTATTGAT
Source organism: Datura wrightii (assembly GCA_035772735.1). Classification (NCBI taxonomy): domain Eukaryota; kingdom Viridiplantae; phylum Streptophyta; class Magnoliopsida; order Solanales; family Solanaceae; genus Datura; species Datura wrightii. The sequence continues at coordinate 16,343,345 of JASDFA010000010.1, forward strand.
TATTTAGCCAAGTCTCGCGTCATCTATCACATAATAGGTTATTTCAACATTGATCAAGTTTTTGTTCGTACTAGTTCACATTCTCGGTCCATTTCTCAGCCCCATCATTATCTCTTCAACATCTTCATTCTTAAGGAAGTTTCGTTAACACTTTAATTGTAAACTCAACTCAATCTAAATTTATTTACTCAACTCTACCCCTAAAAATCTTTTATAAATTTCCTTTCATCCTTTACCCTGAATTCTTCTTCATCTAGTCAGTTTATATCACTAGCCTTAGATTGTGCACATACATTTAAGTACATCCTAAAGCTCATAAACAAAGAACTACATCCATTTTTATTAACCCTTCCCATGGTTCATAATACTATGACTATTTTCCCTAGATTCTATCACCAAAATTCCCCTTCCAATTATTCAATCAATAGCAAGTACATACACATTCCATCAGAACATACTATCCAAGGCCTCACCGTAAGGGATTTTAATAGAAACATCAGATCAACACTAACAAAACAAGGACGTTATATCACATGTTAACTCAAAACATCAAGATCTCATTATTAAGTATCAACTAGGTTTCACTCATTCACATGCTCTCGTACTTAGAAATTTATACTCCAATTTTAAGTCATTACATCATTACCAATCGTTTCATCACAACATCAAATTTATGACCTCTCTATTCTCATCGACTATCCATCAATAGTACGCACGTATATGACTTGCTAATCATAGTCTAACACAAGGTAAGCCATAACCTACCTGGGCGTCAAGCTATCGTCAAGAAGTTCATCTTTGTGCTTGCCTCAAGTTATGAGTTCTTGCAGAGAATCTTCATGATGAATGGTGAAGTCTTACCTTCTCTAGTCTTCTTATTTTCTTTCCTTGTTAGATATCCTAACTTTTGTCTTTGGGCGTTTTTATTCACCAATCCTTATGAAAATAGGTTTATAAATCCAAATATGGAAAGAAGTACTGGGCTTCTGGTTTGCATTGCCTATTACTACGACGAATCTTTAGCTGCAGCTGTCTCGTTACCACGATACCAGCCCGTTGAGGCAGCCTGATGATTAGGCCCACCAGATTTCAACTTAGCCTATTAAAAATTTGTCTGTCACATAATTCATTAATTGAGAGCATAACCTAGACTCATAAAAATTTCAAATTTTCCTATGTTTAGGTCGTTTGGGAGCTATATCGATCAGACCAACCATTATAAAATTTGAGCATATCAAATTCTGCCTTCATTTTCGGGGAATAGGCTTTGAAATTTCTAAGTGATAAATATTTTTTCTTTGTCTTAAGCTATTCCATCACACATTGTATGCTTCGTTATAAACTAGATGATCATGGCTTCTCTTCCACCTGTCTTCAATGAGAATGTATTTGTTGTGGTAATGGCAATATTGACTATGATAGGCAATTGTGCCTCCATGCATTAATGCTACCACTTTCAAGATTGATGGGAGTATATATACAATTCTGAAGGAGGATGGTCAATTTCACAATTCTACTGCTCAGAACACTCATCAACAATTGAAGAACTCTCTTGAGGTGTGCAACATGCACAAGAAAATCAATCTATCAGATGATGTTATTCATCTGAGGGTTTTCAAATGCTCACTTTCTAGGGAAGCAAGAGATTAGCTTTATCATATTCAACCAAACTCTATCCAGACATAGTAAGAGTTTGTGAATATATTCCTAAAGAAGTGGTTCCCCCAAGTAAGAAAGTGGAGCAAAGAGATAATATCTTTTACTTCAAGCAAATACAAGGAAAAAAATTGTTTGAAGCATGGGAGAAATTCAAGAAGTATGTTTTTAGAGCTCCCATACAAGGTGTAACACCCTAAAAGTTCCTAAGATCAGACCTTAGAGTTTAAACGGAGAAAGTAGAAAAATATTGCACCGGGTCATAAGACGACTCATTCAATAACCCGTGAATTGACTCGTGAAGGGGATGGCAAGTTGGTGTCGAGCCGCTGTCAGGGGGTGACCACAGATGGAGCCATGAGTCGTGGTGTCACCTCATGACTCGTGAAGTGAGTCATGGTCAAAATGCTGACTTGAAAGTGGGGATTTCCAGTGGCGACAATGAGTGAGGAACACGAGTTGTCCAGTGACCTTACAACTCATTAGGTCACTCGTGGTCACTGTCAGTAAGGTTTTAACAGTCCAAATTCTAGGGGCATTTTTGTCACTTTCATTATTTTAATGCCTACATCACATCATTTTGGGGTTATTTTCAAGGGGATCTAGGGATTTAGTCGATGTTTTCTCTCCTTCCTCTTATTCTCTCAAGTTTACTACATAGAAAAACTTAGTCTAGAAGTACAGAGCAAGGTCAAGGGTTTCAATTTTCCTCAGACTTCTCAAGCAATCTCTCAAGGGGAATCTCTACTCCAGGTATGTGGGATTTTCTACAAGGAAATTGCTTTACCCTTGTGCTAAACCTTCCTAAAATCTTTATTAGTTCTAGCTTTTTTATATCAATGTTATGGTTGTCTGTCAGTTAAATATGAATTTCCTTCTTGTTATAATTTTCATGATTCTTAAAGGTTATAGTTAGCTATACTTTATGTTGATATCTCTTTCCATGAATCATGTGTTTAGCCCTAGTCTGTAAATGTAATATGAAGAGTCTTGCATAACTGTCTAGATACCAACCTTGCTTGATTGTGATAGTTCTTATAATCAATAGAATAGTATAGTAAGACTATCCAAAAAGTTGAAATATTAATTGTTTAGTCCCAGTCAGTACTTAGCCTTTTTAGTATCATACATAAATGTCAGTTGATCATTTTGACTATACTCAGTCTCATGAGGAGCTCAGAAAAACTCCATAGTCTCAGTTATTAGTTGTCAGGGTGCTCTTTAGACGGTTACAGTGCTTTCAACTAAAGCAACTCTGGCCAGTCTTAGAACCCTTAGTATCAGTTCTCAGGTCCTTTAGACTCTCAGGTTACTTCTAGATAAGTATTCCTAACTTATGTCTTGGGACATCAGGTTCAAGTTCTCAGCCTAGTAGTCATAGTTAGAAAGTTATAGCGGGAGTAGGAATTAGCGCCGAGCGGGCCAGCGTTCAGTGCACCTAGATTCCTAGAACTACGTTGGCACCGTAGGTTTTTTTAGCGTGAAGGGCATCAGATAGTTATCACCCAGTTCAGTTACTATAACCTGACAAGGTATAGTGGGCCATCTCCGATTGGGAGTATACATCGGGTTCCATGTTTAGCTCACGTGGTTATGTGTCCTTTATAGTCTCTCCCACAGTATATTATAGTAATGCTCAGTGTAGAATAATCATAGTTTTTAGATTATCTCAGTTATTCAGATTTCAGTATGTAGTTATGATCCTCAGACAGTACCTGTATTATGGTTATATTTAGTGTCTATCAGTTCAGTTGTGTATTTCTACTATTCTTACTTGCATCTTACATACTCAATACATTAAAAGTATTAATGCATGTTTTCCATGCGGTATCGTATTATTATACAGGTGTAGGTTTCTAGTCGCAACATCATCAATAGTTCCCTTAAGACGGTTTCAGCAGTATTATCTTTGGTGAGTCCTCATCTTTCGAGGTAGAGGATTTAGTTCTATTTTAGTTTCTTTCTTTTATATTATAGAATTAGTGGGGGGCTTTTCCCAGTAACTCGTCAGTTCTTAGATGGCTTTCAGACAAAGTATCATTTTAGTATGTTTTGTAGTTATTTCATAGATTTTCAGTATCTTATCGGGGATTTCTTAATTTGAGAAAGTTATTTACTTATGTTTTTCTCAGCTTCCGCTTTTATTTAATTCAGTTTACTAGTGTGATGTTAAGTCATTGGTTAGCTTGGGGTCACTGGTGGCACCAAGTACCATGTCGCGTCCAAGATGTAGACTCGAGTTGTGACAAATATGGTATTAGAGCATTAGACTTAGCGTATCTTAGGATGTCTTAAAATCACGTCGAGTAGAGTCCTCTTCATGGGTGTGAAGCGCATCACACTTATGACGGGGAGGCTACCAAACATTATTAGGAAATCCCCCTTTTTTCATGATTCTTATTATGCACTGAGCTAATCTCACAATGTCCTCCTAATTTGTACTCTACCCTTTTTAGATAACGATGCCTCCAAAATAAGGAAATGGAAGAAGGACCAGGAAAGCTAACGGGCCAGCCCCACCAGCTCCAACAGCCCCTCAAGTTGATCAAGTGTCCTCCGTTGAATTCAGGGCGGCAATTCAGATGCTGGCTTAAGTCATGACCAACCAAGTGAACTAGCAAGTGGTACCCATCAATGCCAATAGGTCTCCCGTTGTGACCATAGTTTGAAATTTCACACAAATGAATCCCACAGCTTTCCATAGATCGAAGGTAAAGAAAGACCCGCAAGAATTCATGGACGAGTTCCAAAAAATTACCCAAATCATGGGTGTCACTACTGTGGAGAGTGCTGACTTGGCTGCCTACCAGTTGAAAGGGGTGGCTTAGATTTGGTACAAGCAGTGGAAGGAAGGGAGGCCAAAAGGAGCAGGTTTGGAAGAGTGGGATGAATTTGGTATGACATTCCTTGACGTATTCTTTCCTCGAGAGTTGAGGGAAGCTAAGGCTGCCAAATTCATGAAATTGAGGAAGAACAACATAATAGTGGAGGACTGTGCATTGGAGGTCACTCAACTGTCCATGTATGCTCCGAAAATAGTCGCTGAGCCGAGGGATCTCATGCTCAAATTCATTAATAGAGTTTCAAATTTTCTGCTTGAGGAATGCAAAACTGTGAAACATATCAAGGATATCGACCTCTCTAGCCTCAGTATTCATGCACAACAGATAAAGGTGGAGAAGTTGAAGGAAACTAAGAGGGAAGAACAAATGGACGAGAATAGGCCAGTTTGAGTATGGGCAGAAGAGATCAGGTGGGGGTAGTCAACCACAGGAACAGCAGCAGAAACCTCCAGTACACTCATCAGCCAGTTCACCTTCTTTACGATCCCGCAAAGACTGAAAGGGTGGAGCATCAGGCTCCCAGTCCCAGAGTCACTTCTCCAGCAGCCGCACATTTCCACCCTTCCCTAAGTGTGACAAGAATCACCCTGGGGAGTGTCTCTTAGGCAAGGAGGGTTATTTCGGTTATGGCTAGCTGGGTCACAGATTGAGAGATTATCCATCAGCAGGATAGGGAAAGGCCCAATCTACTACCTCAGTAGCCCCAGTAGGTCGTCCAGCTCAGCAGGGCACTACTTCAGGTATAGGTGATGAGCAGTGCCAAAATCATTTTTATGCTTTGTCTTATCAACAAGATCAGGAGAACATGCCTGATGTGGTTACGGGTACGTTGCACCTTTTCCACATTGATGTATATGCCTTGTTAGATCTAGGAGCCACACTTTCCTTCGTAACTCCATATATTTCTATTCAATTTGATATTAGTCCAGATGTCCTCTCAGAACCTTTTTCAGTTTCTACTCTGGTTGGTGAGTTTGTTAGAGCCAGCCGGGTATATAAAAGTTGCCCAGTCTCAGTGTTGCGTAAAGTTATCCCATTTGATCTACTAGAGCTAGACATGATCGACTTTGACCTTATTCCGGGCATGGATTGGTTACATTCCTTTTATGCTTTAGTCCACTGCAGAACTAAAGTCGTTAGGTTTCAGTTTCCTAACGAGCCAATTGTAGAATGGAAGGGTAGTATTTCAACACCTAAGAGTCGATTTATTTCCTACCTTAAGGCCAGGAAAAAGATTTCAAAGGGTTGTATCTATCACTTGATTAGGGTCAAGGATTCAAGTTTTGAGACCCCTACTATTCAATCAGTTTCAATTGTTAGCGAATTTCCTGACGTCTTTCTTGAAGATCTTGTCGGAGTACCTCGCAAACGAGAGATAGAATTTGGCATAGACCTTTTTCTTGAAACCCATCCCATATATATTCCTCCTTATAGAATGGTTCTATATAAGATTAAGGAGTTGAAGGAATAGTTGAAAGACCTTTTAGATAAGGACTTTATCAGACCCAGCATCTCTCCATGGGGTGCTCCAATTTGTTCATATGAAAGAAACACGATACACTCAAAATGGGCATCGACTACTATCAACTGAAAAAAGTTACCGTTAAGAACAGGTATCCTCTGCCCAAGATTGATGAATTGTTCGATCAGCTTCAGGGATCTAGTATTTACTCTAAGATAGACCTCAGATCGGGATACCACCAGCTCAGGGTCAAGGAGTGTGACATTCTAAAAACAACTTTTGGAACACGGTATGGTCAATATGAATTTGTGGTTATGTCTTTTGGACTGACCAATGCTCCAGCATCATTTATGGATCTGATGAACAGGGTATTCAAGTCATACCTGGACATGTTCGTCATTGTATTCATAGATGACATCTTGGTATACTCTAGGGATGAGGAGGATCATGCCAACTACCTGAGGATAGTGTTGCAGACTCTTAGAGATCGTCAGTTGTTCACTAAATTTAATAAGTATGTATTATGGTTGATGTTTAGTGGCTTTCCTCAGTCATGTGGTCACAGGTGAGGGTATTTAGGTAGATCCTCAAAAGATAGCAATGGTAAAGGACTGGCCAAGGCCCACTTCCTCAGCATATATCAGGAGTATCTTGGGTTTAGCCAGTTATTACCGACAGTTTTTAGAAGAGTTTTCTTCCATTGTATCCCCATTGACCAAACTAACTCAGAAAAAGGTGAAGTTTCATTTTTAGATGCTTGTGAGAAGACTTTCCAAAGAGTTAAAGATCGAATCACTACAAATCTGTTTTGACCTTGAAATAAGGAACATATGGGTTTGTAGTTTATTGTGATGCTTCCCGAGTTGGCCTCGATTTCGTCCTGATATAGCGGGGTAAGATGATAGCTTATGCCTGTAGACAATTCAAGGTTCATGAGAAGAACTATCCAACTTATGACCTTGAACTAGAGGCAGTGATATTTCCTTTGAAGATATGGAGACATTACCTCAATGGATTTCACGTGGATGTTTTCACTAACCACAAGAGCCTTCAATATATGTTCAATCAAAAGGACTTTAACCTTCATCAGAGAAGGTGGCTGGAATTATTGAAAGATTTTGACATGAGTGTGCTATACAATTTGGGAAAGGACAATGTGGTGGTTGATGTCTTAAGAAGGAAGTCTATGGGATGAGTTGCTCATGTCGAAAAGGGCAAAAAATACTAGCAAAAGATATCCACAGGATAGCTCAATTGGGAGTGCAGTTAGTTGATTCAGCTGATTGGAGAAAATGTAATCCAGAGTTAGTTAGAATCTTCACTAGTGGTAGAGGTTAAGTCAAAACAGGATGAAGATCCCCTAATACTCAAACTGAAAGAAGCAGTTCTAAGAAAAGAGGTGGAGGTTTTCTCTAAAGGGAAGATGGTGTACTTTGTTATTGGGGTAGATTATGTGTTTCAGATGTAGATGACTTGAAATAGTGAATACTAGAAGAATCACATAGCTCAATGGATTTCTATTCATTCGCGTGCCACTAAGATGTATCGTGACCTACAAGAAATTTATTGGTGGAATGGTATGAAGAAGGACATTGCAGCATTTGTAGCTAAGTGTCCAAAAAGCCAACAGGTTAAGGTTGAACATCAGAGACCTACAGGGTATGCCTCAGGATATCAATATTCCTACATGGAAGTAGGAGGAAGTGAATCTAGACTTCATCACTGGTTTACCTCGTACTCTCCAGCAACATGATTCAATTTGGGTGGTTGTAGACTGGATGACTAAGTCAGCACATTTCCTGCCGGTTAAGATGACAGACTCAGCTGAGGATTACACTAGATTTTACATTCGGGAGTTAGTCAGACTATATGGAGTTCCCTTGTCTGTCATTTCAGATAGAGGTACTCAGTGCATCTCACATTTCTGGAAGTCATTTCAGAAGGTACTTAGCTCCCAGATAAAGCTTGATGAGTTGGTAATTTACTAACTGTCACGACCCGAACACAGGCCCGGATCGGGACACAGGACAAAGACCCCTAAAGGCTCCAAGGTGACCCATGGTATGAACATGACATCTAAATTCAACATAGTCAAGCGGAAGTCTAACATATGTACATAAGCGGAATTCTGATAATAACATAAAATCTGAATACATGATACATACTGCTAGAACTGAATACATGCTATGTCTGAAAAGCCTCTACTTCTGACTAGTTGATGGGACAAGACTCCAACTAATTTACTAAAGTATAAAACTTAAAAGTAATACAACTAATAAAAAGGGGCCCTCGAGAGATGAGGACTCACCAACTGAGACTAGAAGATACTAGTGCTGAGAGTCTAGCTAATGGCGGGACTGAGCCTGTATCATGAAACGATACAACATAGAGTATGAAGTCAGTACTTGGAATGTATTGAGTATGCAAGTAAGTGAAAATGGACAGAAAAAATACATAAAAGTTCATAAGAGCAGGACAACATGATTGTAATGTAAACATAAGGTTCAAGGTTTTCAAAACATTCATAAATTAACCATAATCATAATCATAAGAGAAAAGCTTTATTGAAAATGACTTGATCCAAAGTGCATAATCATAAACATGCATAAATCATGAGGAATAGTTGGAGATTCTCATAACCGACGTACCCCATACGAGCACTCAGGTAACCCAACCTGTAACCCTAGCCGGGAGGGCATTCGTACCTTGTCAAGGGTAGAAACATGAAAGGCATGATATCACCATGAAAAGGGGCCATTTGGGCTAGGGGACAGTCACAAGGGAGGTCCCATCATGTCCTACGGTGGCACATAGTTTTGATATTCGGGGCAGAACCTAGGCCCCGAACCTACTCGGTGTTAAATACTACTCCCAAAACATATATAGTACCCATAGTATATTATGAATGAGATTCATGGGCTAGTTAAATCATGATAATCATAAACATGCTTATATATTCGTGAACTAGCCATAAGGGTAAGGCCGTTGTGTCGACCAAAAACATAATAAGAAAATCATGGGATTCATGCATACTTGTAGATCATACGTAAAATTTGCTGATCATCAAATCATAATGAGTATTCGAATAAATCCATATTTCAACTCATAAATCATGATGGGCTTATGAACATCAATAATTTAAGTAAAGATCATAACTTGATTCATCATAGAACATGAATAATTAGGCTTAATTTAGTGGAAATTAAAATTAATAATTTTATAATAAAAATAGTTACAAAATCTGCCCATAGATCATAAAACATGATTTAATACATTAAAAGAACTGACCCATAGATAGATCATAGGGAATTTCACAAAAATTAGAATAAACCCCATAGATCATGAAACTTGAATCTAGAATTGAAATTTATGGTATTGAGAAGAACATAGGGCATGAGAGTGAAAGTAACTCTCACTCCTAGCCTCACATACCTGGGTTGATGATCCCTTGACTTTCCTTGAAGAGTCCAAGAATATTTGAAGAGGTTGAAGAAGAACCCTAGTTCCTTTTTTGAGAGAAAATCTAACTATTGATCTTTTGGAGAGCGTGAGGATTTATGCTAGGTTAATCCCTTTATTTGAACTTTAAGAAAGCCAAAAACGATGTAATTTAGGAGTTAGTATTATAGGAGTTTACCAAAATACCCCCAAACTGCGAAAAAAAAGACCTGGAACTGGCAGTTCAAATAACCAACAGGACGGGTCGTTGGTTGCTACAACAACCCATTCTGAGGCTCGTTGTTGCCTGTTGCTGCTTCACCAAACTGCCCATAACATTGTACTCCGAACTCTGATTGATGCAAGGTTTGATGTTTTGGAAAGAAGACTTCAAGGGCTTCAATTTGATATGCTGAATCGTCCAAAATATTTTTGTAAAGTGAGAGATATGCTCGTTTAAAGTTGATCCTTGCAAGAACTTATACAAACACTCAATCGATAAGGAGGATCTCAACGTTGTGCTAGAGGTTCCTTATGACCTTAATTTTCATCTAATGCACTTCTTATACTTAGGAAATGATCTTAACACTTTATTTCCATAAATTCACCGGTGTCGGGTCTATCCATGTACCTGGAAGGGTTCCAAACTTAGCCTGAGATTTTCAAAAAACTAGAAGAACCAACGACCCATTCAATACGCCGTGGTAACAATCAATGGACCGTTGGTCCATCCGTTGATTTCCCCCATTCTTCCTTAAAAATTCTCTTAATCTGCTTCATCGACCACAAATAATGACTGGTTCAAACAAGGCACGGTCCGTACAATCCCCTCATGGGTTCTGAGCAAATTTCTAACAGCTCTCTGGTCATGAAATAACGATCACTTCCAATGAACCATTGGACCCTACAACGAACCATACTGAGGTTCGTTGTTTGGTTCTGGTATTATTTTCTTGCTGTTTTCTATTGTAAGCCTCGGTCTGACCTAGAGAATAGTTAGGGTGTTACATTATCTCCCCTTTGGGAGCATTCGTCCTCAAATGTAGATCAAGCATACTAGAAGGCTAGGGAAGGAATTGTAATCCCAAAACTAAACAATTGGAGCTGAAAACTGATGGAGCGACTGACTCCATACTGAGATTCCTAACTGAACTGAATTCATGATACATACGTGCATGCTAAGACATGCAAGGAACTGAGAGACATGAACTTTACATTAAACTGAAAAGAGTACTAAGGTGGAAACTGATACCGCAAGTTGGAACTCATCCGAAAGGGAAAAAACATGGGTTTTTAGCCATTATATCTACTTCGGCCTCCCACATAGCTTCCTCAATAAGATGATTTCTCCACAGATACTTCACCAAGGCTACTTCCTTATTTATAAACTTATGAACCTGATGATCAAGGACCTCGACTGGTACCTCCTTCTAGGTAAGGTTGTCCTTCACCCCTATGTCCTCTACCGGAATCACTAAAGATTGATCTTCGATGCATTTCTTCAACAAGGACACATGAAACACCGAATGGACGAAGCTAACTCCATTGGTAGCTCCAACTCATATGCCACCCTTCCAACATGTCTCACAATCCTATATGACCTAACATACTGGGGACTAAGCTTCCCCTTCCTTCCGATCCTCAAAGAATAAGAAATCTCTACTTGCCTCAAAACAAAGCTCAAGCATCAAATTACGAATTTGCTCTTCTGTAACCCTTCTGAATGATCAAAATCTAGTCAAATACATATTCTACATAAGAAAATAAAATCATGGACACCCATATTGATATACTTCTATTTCAGGTCCAAAAGTCAATCTAAAAGTCAACTCCGGGCCGGCAAGGGCAAAGCTGGAATTTTATTTAAAAATCATGTTATCCATAACATAAAGAACTCAAATATGAAATTTCATCTAAAACGGAGCTCAAATCAACTTTGCATCCATCAAAATATGATTTGTTAACTTTAGACTCAAATCTCCAAATTTTCCTCCAACAAATTCACAGATAAAAATGAAAACCAACTGAATAATTCATGGGAAAATACCAAATTAAGGATTAGATATTTACCCCCTTGGTAAATAGAGAAGAATGCCGCAAAAATCACTCAATTCAAAACTACAAAACTCCAAATATACTAAAAATACCAAATAAACATAGTCTGTGAAAAAATACACTATTTAGGTGTTTACATAGGGTTGCACCACCACTGCACCGACAACTTTAATTTTTACTAAAATGGCTATAACTTCATCATACGAACTCAAAATAAGATGATTCTTTTTGCTACAGTTCCTAAGTAATGATAAGGACCTATTCGTTCAATCAAAACTCCGTTTGGTGATCATTTTCCCAGTCAAATATCATTTTTTCTCATTCAAGAATTATTTCACCTTTTGCAATAAAAACCCAATCTTGACTTATCGACATTGCACCAAACCTTTCAGATAACTCTTATAATTTATGATAAGAATTTTGAAAGTCTCGAAATAATTTTTTGATCTCAAAAACTAAAACCGAAACACTAAGTTGTCACATTTTATGCTTAGAATCATGCTAAACACAAAAAAACGTTCAAATCCACCCAAAACTCATCCGGAATCCTCCGGTCACAAACCAAATATGCAATTCAATCATAAAACACATTACGGACCTATTGGAATCATCAAATCACTGATATGAGGTCATTTTGATCGAAAGTTGACCATGGTCAAACTTAGTTTCCTTAAAGATCATAAATTCAACCAAAGGTTCAAATCACTCCTGACACCTTGGGATCCATGCAAGCTGCCCAACTAAGTCATAAATCAGCATCCGGAACTAACAGAGCTTTCAGAACCCAAATTCGAGATTGTTAACCTAAAATGTTGATTTTGGTTAAACCTCTCAAACTTCAAACCTTCCAAAAATCGAAAATGTTATCCAATCTTCATTGGATCATCTTGGAAATTGTGTCATCCATCCCCACAAGTCATAAGTAACAAAATAAGGATACGAAAAGGTTGAACCCAGGAAAAAGGATCAAAAATCACAAAATGACCATGAAGGTTGTTACACTTCCATATTTGGCTAATAACTGTGCTTCCTGAACTTCTACATACCCGACATCTATGGCAGGGATGGGGAGTTGTCCTGAATGTACACATTTTAAAAATCATTTCCATCATAGGGGAACATTCATAGGGCTAAGACTAAGGAATTATTAGCACGAATCATTCAAGAAATCTCAGCTAGGCATATACTTGATGTAACACGATCTTATGAGCCGATAAGGCAAATCTTAAAGACTGAGTCCATAGAGCTGAGCATGCCGAGAGGCATGAGTTTACATAGATAACGAGGGACATCACATGGAGCTAAGATTTATGGAATCATGGAAGAAGACTCGAATCACCATCTGAAGTAGTTACTTCTCATTCAACGAATTTGAGCACAAACACACGTAAGGAGTACTTGGAACATAGACATGGGCATAACAAGTTCACATACAACATGAGTAGAGTATCGCATAGACTGAAGTACAGAAGGACACCTGAATAAGCATGGATCGATCTCCCGTAGTTACTGATCATGTACCTTCATAACTGAAACTCAAGGCTTGACCTGGTCCTTTACCTTATAGTCTCCCTCTTAGCATAAAGATCATCATTCTGAGGATTAGATCCCTTCTTAAGGGTAGGAAAAAATCACTATCTCTTGACTTCCCATTAGCCTCTAAGACTATCATGGAGGGCTTTATACTTCTCCTGTCGTACTCCCCCACCTTTTGGTTCCTTACTTCAAGTTCACGAATTCTTCTACCTTAGCTTCTCTTAACTCTTGTAGGGAGAAATAAATCAAGAGCGTCTCATATTCCATTGACTGGCGTTATGCTTTAGAGTGTGTGAATATACGTTTTAGAAGGATAGAAAGATATTTCATCACACGACATGGATCCTAAAAGAAGGGAACATTTCCTAAACATCTCGTAGCCTCTTCTTCATAAGTGTGGCGTGCTTCACACCCATGAAAAAGACTCTATTTAACGTGGCTTTCAAACACCCTAGGACACTTCAAAACCAAATGCTCTAATACCAAGTTTGTCACAACCCGAACATAGGCCCGGATAGGGACACGAGACAAAGAACCCCGAAAGATTCCAAGTCGATCCATGGAATGAACATGAAATCTAAATTCAGCATAGTCAAGAGGAAGTATAACATATGTACATAAGAGGAATTCTGATAATAACATAACATCTGAATACATGATACATACGACTGAAAGTGAATACATGCTATTTCTGGAAAGTCTCTACTTCTGACGAGTTGATGGGACAAGACCCCAACTAACTCACTAAATTATAAAACTGAAAAGTAATACAACTAACAAACAGGGGCCCTCGAGAGATGAGCACTCACCAACTGAGACTGGAAGATACTAGTGCTGAGAGTCTGGATAATGGCGGGACTAAGCCCAAATATATGAGCCTGTATCATGAAACGATACAGCATAGAGTATGCGGTCAGTACTTGAAATGTACTAAGTATGCAAGTAAGTAAAAATGGACAGTAGAAATACATAAAAGTTCATAAGAGTAGCATAACATGACCGTAATGTAAACATAAGGCTCAAGGTTTTCAAAACATTCGTAAATTAACTATAATCATAATCATAAGAGAAGCTTTATTGAACATGACTTGAGACAAAGTGCATAATCATAAACATGCGTAAATAATAAGGAAGAGTGGGAGATTCTCATAACCGACATACCTCAGACGAGCCCGACTTGTAAACCCAGCTGGGAAGGCGTTCGTACCTTGTAAAGGGTAGAACCATGAAAGGCGTAATATCACCATGAAAAGGGACAACTTGGGCCAGGGGACAGTCACAAGGGAGGTCCTATCATGTCCTACGGTGACACGTAGTTTTGAGATTTGGGGCAGAACCTAGGCCCCAAACCTACTCGGTGTTAAATACTACTCCCAAAATATATATAGTGCTCATAGTATATTATGAATGAGATTCATCGTCTAGTTAAATCATGATAATCATAAACATGCTTGTAAATTCGTGAACTAGCCATGAGGATAAGGCACATGAGTCGGCCAAAAACATAATCAGAAAATCATGGGATTCAGGCATACTTGTAGATCATACGTAAACTTTGAAAATCATAAAATCATAATGGGTACTCTAATAAATCCATATTTCAAATCTTAAATTATGGTGGGTTTATGAACATCAATAATTTAAGTAAAGATCATAACTCGATTCATCATAGAACATCCATAATTAGGATTCATTTAATATAAATTGAAATAAAAAATTTTATAATCAAAATAGTTATAAAAAATCTTCCCATAGATAGATCATAGAGAATTTCACAAGAATTAGAATAAACCCCATAGATCATGAAACTTGAATCTAGAATTGAAATTCATGGAATTGAGAAGAACTTAGGGAATGAGAGCGAAAGGAACTCTTATTCATAGGCTCACATACCTGGGTTGATGATCCCCTGACTTTCCTTGAAGAGTCCAATAAGATTTGAAGAGGTTGAAGAAGAACCCTACTTCCTTTCTTGAGAGAAAATCTAACTATTGATTTTTTTTGGAGAGAGTGAGGATTTAGGCTAGGTTAATCCCTTTAATCTGACTTTAATAAAGCCCAAAATGACGTTATTTAGGATTTTACCAAAATACCCCCAAACTTCCAAAAAAGGTCCTGGAACGGGCAGTTCCATCGACCAACAGGATGGGTTATTGGTTTCTACAACGACCCGTTCTGAGGTTCGTTGTTGCCTGCTTCTACTTATTAAACTGCCCATAACTTTTTTCTTTGATGCTTGGTCAGATGCATTGGAAAGAAGACTTCAAGGCCTTCAATTTGATCTGCAGAATCATCCAAAAACATTTTGTAAAGTGGGAGCTATGCTCGTTTGAAGTTGACCCTTCTAAGAACTTATACGAGCACTCAATCGGTAAGGAGGCTCCAACTCAACTTTGTGCTAGAGGTTCCTTATGAACTTCATTTGCATCTAATGTACTTCTTATGCTTAGTAATTGATCTTAACACTTTATTTCCATAAAATCACCGGCATCGGGTCTATCCATGTACCTGAAAGGGTTCCAAACTTAGCCCGACATTTTCAACAAACTAGTAGAACCAATGACCCATCCAATAGGCCATGGTAACAAACAATGGACCGTTGGTCTATCCATTGTTTTCCCCCTTTCTTCCTTTGAAATTCTCTTAATCTACTTCAACAACCACAAATAACAACTGGTTCAATCAAGCCACGGTCCATATGATCCCCTTGTGGGTTCTAGAAAAATTTCTGATAGCTCTTTGGTCATGAAACAACGATCACTTCCAACGACCCATTGGACCCTACAACAAACCATACTGAGGTTTGTTTTTTGGTTCTGGTATTATTTTCTTTCTGTGTTCTGTTGCAAGCCTCGGGTCTGACCTAGGGAATATTTGGGGTGTTACACTTACTCATTAGGTTCTTAAGCATGAGCTTTAGCTTAGTTTTCAAGTCATTTAGATGAATTTCGTTCCTTTTTTTCCTTTTTATGTGCAGGTACCTGAGTTGAATAGAAAGAGCAAGAAGTGGAGTAAAATGGATGAAATCGGGTGAAAATCTATGCTCCACCGGTGGACACCGACAAAACGCCGGTCAAATGCAGGTAACCATTAGTTTGAGGAGAAAATATAACTGGCGGCCCAAAGACATCAATCGACGACTCGCCGGTTCAATCGCCGATAGGTGCTGGATCTTCTTAGGCTGAGGAGGAAATTAATCGGTGGATAACGGATGAAAGCTGGTGAATCGTCGATTTTGCCGCAAGTGAAAAATTCCTGAACAGGGGCAATTACATCTAGCACTGAAAAAAAGGAGATTGGTTGCCCTATTTTTTTATATAGTCTAAAATAAAGTACTTTGTACATACTTTGTTAACTTTTTGAACATTTCTTTTGCTTTTTAGAGAGAACAACTCCATTGGAGAAGAAATTTGAATATTGCTTTTCCTATTTTCATCTTCTTCCTTAGCAAGGTATAACCATTGTTGCATATATATTTTAAGTTTGATTTTTTTTTCTCTTAGTAATGAAATCATTAAGTTTATTAATGAATATACTCTTTAGTTTTTTAACCATGAGTAGCTAAATCATCTATTAGAGGTGTGTGATGATGGGTGCTTAATTAGATTTGGTATTGCTAGATTCATCTTAATATTTCTTAATTAGTGTAAATTTGTGGAGTTCTCTCCAAATTATAATTGATAACCCATAGTTGCAAATGTGGGTTTTCTTTTCTTGATTTTAGCTCCAAAGTAAATAACAAAGTATTAGGATAGAATTTGATGGTGGGAATGGATGTGATTGTGTAGTGTTAGGTTAGAAATAGCCAAAACCCATATTCACAATCCTAATTAGTAGTTGATGGCTAGAAATAGTTTATCTATCAACCAAAATTCTATTGGGTTAATTGAATTGTTTCTTGAGGTTCAAAAGGACTCGAGAAAAAGGAACTCATAAGGTTGAAAAACATCGGGCGACATCTCTTCCTTACGTTATTTACTTGTATTCACAATGATTTGATGATCTAGCATATTCTTATTTGATTAGCACCCCATATACACCACACCTCCAGTCTTCACTCATCATTGTCTATCAATTTTGATTATTTTTCTACCTTGGCTAGATGACTTAGAATCCACAATATTATTGATTTCAATTTTCCCCCAAAAAATCTATTATTTTATTTCCCTTGATTAGTGCAAGTTAATTCAAATTTCCTAAACAGCGCTTACGCAAATCATTCACTAGTCTCTGTGGGATTCTACCCCAACATCCATTAGGAATATTTGTTTTGATTAATAACCATGTACACTCTCTCACTAAAAGGGTATAGTTTGGATGTTATCAAAAATGGCATCATTACCGGGGAGTAGAGCTTGATATCCTTGTATTGTTTGTTAATTTGAGTTGGTCTTACATCTTAGTTATCAATGTTGATCCTGTTGTTGGTTATTAGGGTGAATTCATATGAGACAGCATTCGCAAGTAGGAGATAGTTCGGTTGAAGGTAACATGGAGCATGAAGAGGATAACCCGGTTATGCTTTAAGTTGTAGGGGCCATTCACCTACAAGACATGGTAGGGAATGCAATGTTTAATCTTACGAGCACTATGTTACACTTGTTGCAGATGAAAGGGCTCTTCGGGGGTTAGATTGAGTGAGGATGCAAATCGACACTTTAGGATTTTCTTAGATATTTTACAACCATTTAACATGACGAATATAAGCCAAGAGTCTATCAGGTTGAGGTTCTTTCCATTCTCCCTAATGGGAGAGGCGACTATGTGGTTGGAGGAGCTCCCTCCGGGTTGTATCACCTCATGGAAACAACTAACATAAGCTTTCTTGGATCATTTTTTTCCTCCCTAAAAATGTTGCAGCTGAGGGATGATATCACAAACTTTAGGCAAGAGAGAGGGGAGCCTTTGCATGAAGCATGGCTAAGGTTTTAAAAAAAAAGTGTCCCTTTGCCCTAACCATGGTCTTCCCGATGAAGTGCTCCTTCAAAACTTTTACCGACCCCTAGACTCCATCAATAAATCCATTGCCAACAATCTAGTTGGAGTATCAATTATGGATCAGATGTATGGGCTAGCGAAGACACTCTTGGATAGAATGAAAAAGATGAATCGGGCATGGCATACGAGGGAGACTAATGAATCGTCACATGATGTGGGTTCTAGTGTTCTAACAGCTTAAATGCAAAAAAGAGATGAAGAGCGACATGAAAATCTTGCTAAAATGATGAATCAGCTGGAGTTAATGACTAAACATGTGATGGGAGTCGATCCTAAGGTTGTGAATGCTATAGGAATGTAAGGTCCAATGCACTTTGAAGGAGAGTCGTCACCACCAAAATACGAAGAGGAGTGCCAATACATGGAAAATCATATGGGGGGTTCTTGACCCAGGTAAGAAGGGACTAATCATGGCCCTTGGCGCCCATTGGAAGAGAATCAAGGTTGGAGAAGTTGCAATGCACAGGGATGGCCCGATAGAAATGAGAGATGGGGCAATATAGAGTAAAATCGTGAGGGGTACCACTATTATCGAAGTTTAAATCCACATATTCCCCCACCTAAAGCTGAGAACGCTCAAGCTCAACCAGGTGTGAGTGATATAGGGAACTCAAAATTTGAAGAGATGTTAGAAAGGGTTCTCAAGAAAGTTGAAATCAGCCGACAGTAGTGTTAAGGAATTAAAAGGGGAGGTGTCTTACCTTGCCAAACAGTGAGTTCACACTCAGCTTCCATCAAGCATCTGAAAGCCCAAATGAACCACTTATCCTCTCAAATGAACCCCCGAATAAAAGGTACACTTCCTAATGATACAATGCCAAATCCCAAAAAGGAGAGCAAATGCATGGCTATTGTCATGAGAAGTGGTAAAATGCTTAGTGATGCAGGCGTTAAGCCCAAGAAAGTTAGTTCCCCTAAGGAAAATGATACAAAAGAATTTGATGCAGTACCAACAACACCAAATAGTTGTGATAATGTTGAGGATGAAGGTGAGGGAGATGTTGATGAAGTTCCCTTAAATGTTGATGAAGAAGAGGCAGGTATGAAGGCCTCAAGTGAGGAAGAACAAGAACCAAGAGTTCCACCTTCTTATCCACAGCAGATAGCCAAAAAGAAGAATGATGATCAGTTTAGCAAGTTTATCGACATGTTCAGTAAATTGTCCATAAATATACCCCTGGTGGATGCTTTACTTCAAATGCCTGGATATGCTAAGTTCATGAAAGAGCTGCTGAAGAAGAAGAAGGTTGTAGATGTAGGCACCAGAGAGACAACACATCATTGTAGTGCTATGATGATGAGCAACCTTTTCCCAAAATCGGAGGATCCAGGAGCCTTCACAATCCCTTGCACTATTAGGTTGTGTGTGTTTAAGAAAGTCCTTTGTGACCTTGCAGAAAGTATAAATATGATGCCCCTCATAATCTTCAAGAATTTGGGGCTTGGGACCACCAAACCTAGCTTAATGAGGTTGTTAACGGCTGATCGTTCTATCAAGAAACCTGTGGATGTGTTAGAGGATGTATTGGTGAGGGTAGATAAGTTTATCCTACCAGCTGATTTTGTGGTCCTTGACTATGAGATGTACGTAGAAGTTCCAATCATTTTGGAGCGTCCATTGCTCGCTAGGGGTAGAGTTCTAGTAGTTGTGGAGCTAGGCGAGCTCAAGTTTTGGGTTGGAGGTGAAGAGGTTACCTTCAAGTTGTGCCAATCCGCTAACCTCCTAATGAACGCACACTGATTAGAGTGCTGAATGAGGAGAATGAGTATGGAGGAGGCTGAGTCAGAGGATGATCCTTCGGAGAATGAATTTTAAATGAGAGGTATGTCATGCAAAAATATTAACTAAAGCGTTTCTTGGGAGGCAACCCAAGTGTCCTCTTTTTAATGTTTTTAATGTCATTATTATTTTTGGCTTTGTAAGACTAAGTAGGTGAGACGTGAGGAGGAGGAGCACAAAACAAGGCAGGCATACGCTAGACCGGCGAACCACCAGTCTAGATGCAAGAACCCTCGCGCCCTTAAGTTATTGAAGTAAAAACCTTGGAACAAATGGTCAAACTGGTGAGTCACCGGCAGAACGCTGATACATGTTCTTGAAATGCCACTTGACCACCGGATCGAGTCAGAATACCTGAGCAGTGGGTGCACAAATGGTGATTTATTGGCAAAACACAGAAATAAATCTATGAACTGCCAGTTAAATACTAATTACAAAGCAGTGAATTGGGCATACATTTAGGTCTGTAATGGTAAGGCGATGAACTGTCGTTTCCAATCGGTGACTGCCGGTGAAGGTACGTGCCTTTTTGTAAAATCTTAACCAAAATATGGACCTACCTGATCCAGATTCCTTTTCAGCCACCCTAACCTGATCAAAGCCCTTTTTATTCTCCTAGACTTCCTTTTTTGCCACCTTTTAACACTTCCCCATACACCTTTTCATTTTCTCAAAACACCACTTTCCATATTTCAACAATTTTCTTTGTCCCACTTCCTATACATTTAAAGCACCATTAAACATCCACCTTCTCCTCAACTAATACCAGTTTTTCCTTTTCACCTATAAAATCCCCAATCTTTCACCTAACTCTCACTATAATCTCACACTCTACTAGCAAAGCTCCAAAATTCCACCATTGTTGAGCACTCCCAAGCTTCCACATCTATTCTCTTCCCTCATTATTGTATTTTGGTAACATACTCTTAACTTCTTGATTTTCTTATTAATGGTATTCTTGTTGCATATGAATGTTGTTATGGAATGTATCTTCCTTCTTCTTACTGTCCTTTCCCCCAATATTTTCATTATTGAGACCATACTTACTGAATGAAGTTGATTGATACAATTTAAAATTTGTGGGGTGATAGAGGCCTGATGCTTAAATAGGCATGGGGAATGGTTGGTCTTGTCTAGTTGAGTAGGCTGAAGTTTGAATAACCTGAAGGGATTAAAAGGACCCAATTTTCCCGAAGATAGATCGAATGATGCCATTTTTAAGGGTAAATCGTCATTTTATCCCTTTTCATATGTGTAGGAAATGATTTGATATGATGTGAGTAAGTGTTTGAGAGCTTTTATAGTGGATTGCATTTTGAAGCACTGTAGATAATGACCATCGACTATTCACTAATTTGGTCCAGTGAAATGCCGATGAAACACCAGGTCGGGCGAATATTGGATTCAAGCCACTGCCTTGAACCCATGTCACATCAGTGCTTCGGGAATCATTTTCGATAGTTCGCCGATAATTCACCTATGGAAAAGATGCCACTCTAGTCTTTCGCCTATCATCGGCAGTTTATTGACGGTCCACGAGTAGCCTCCTGCGGTTCGCAGGCGTTCTACCAGTGCTGCCAGTTCATTCTTGCTAATTCCTTCTCTTGTTTGTCATTTAAATTTTAGAATATTTGTTTGTTGTTTTCATTTTATCCTTGGAAAAATTCAAAAGGATACATTGTGGATGCCACTAACATCATGTTTTCAGAAAATGACTTCATCCAAGAATCCCAGCAAGAGCAAAGCCGCAGCCTCCTCATCCACAAAGGGCAAAGGAAAGGAAAAGGCATCCGCAACACCTACCAACTCTCGGGAGGCCATCATGTTTTTTGTGCCTAATATGAAGGGACAGTACGACATTTGCAAGGGCCAATCAATCACCATGGAGAAGAGATTTGATTTGGTCGGGCTATGCGATGACCTTCCCGACATCATAGAACAATTCATTGATAGAAAATGGCATGCTTTTGCCGATCCTCTCCTCGATTACTATCCAAGATTAGTCCCGGAGTTCTACACCTCCTACTAGGCTAGGCAGGCGATCATAAACCACAAAGGCAAGGTAGATGAATTTCCTTGCCTACCTTCAATTATGGTGTGAGGGATGGAGGTCGACATTACTCCAGAATCCATAAATTATCTATTCTGGGAGGACGAGCTTAACAGTGGCTTAGAATATATGGCCAGGATTACTGATAAGGAGAATCAATTCTCATGGATAGCTCTTATCATTGTTGCAAACACACCCTTTTGGGATACTATGGGTGGCTAAATTTGTCGTCATGATCTTAAATTTGAAGCCAAGATGTGGATAAACGTCATATGTGGCCACATCATACATTCCAAGAAAGAGTAACGGCTCATCTTGGAAGCAGCTATCCTAATCATTTTCATCATGACAGGGTCCCCGTGAACTTTAGGGAGAGAGTGGCTCTACAAATGAAGAGGAAAGCAAGGCAGACCAGCACCTCCATGCCACATGTTGTGCTTATTTCTCAACTATTCTTGCAAACCAATATTCCATTGTTCCCATATGAGGCCCCTAGTACTGCTTCAGGTGTAATCACAATAGATCAAAAAAAGGATGTTGAGGCACCCAAGCTCAAGTGGAAGTGGATGCAGGCCTTTGATTTGCCAGAGGTTTCTCTATCTCATGGTTCTGAGTAGTTTCCACAAACCCTAGATTTCAACATGCCTCACCCAGAAGATTTGGTCCAAACCTCCAGTGACATACCTCTTTGGGGAGAATCACCCCTCCAACATCCTCCAAACCAAGCGGTCTCCATAAGCTTGTGGAAATGACCAACTCTCATGAGATTCAGCTTCAAGAGTTGGGTAGGAGCCTTCAAGCTTGTGGAAATGACCAACTCTCATGAGATTCAGCTTCAACAGTTGGAGAGGAGCCTCCTAACCCTCATTTCCCAAATGGTAAAAAGGGAAATGAAGTCTATGTATGAGAGTATTACGATATTGTGCAAATGGGTAGATGTTGTGGAGGGGGCTATCACCTCTCCTCAAACTGAAGTAAGGGAGTGGATAAGTCGACCATCCGTGGAGGTGCTTGACTTAAGTGCTCTTGATGCTGCAATGGCTGCCTTTTTTACAGTTTGAGGCCCTATTAATGATTTTTTTAGGGCTTGGGAGACAACATTGAAGATCTAGGTGATGAAGGCTTTGATGGAGAAGCAGGAGCAGGTGCAGCTGATGATGTGGATGAGGAGGAGTGACGCACTGAGGGAGTCTCTCGCCCCCTTTATTTTGCATGCTTGCATTGGGGACAATGTAATATTTGAATTAGGGGTGGGATGGGTGTTTTTCTGGGAGGTTATTTGTAACTTATTTTGTTTATGGCTTGATCTATCCCTTGTTAGGTTTTTGGGTTTTATCTGATAAGGAGTTGTGAGCCTTTGTCCAGCTCATTTTAGTATTATTGATGATTGCCCTTGTCGGGCTGGTTGTTTTGATAAAATTATGAATGGATGAAAGGAATGATTTTTGAATGTTAGTGTGAAATGAGTCATTAATTTGAATTGCCAAATGTTGCTTTGTGATCCAAATTTCGATTATAAAGCTTGTTGTTTTGCCTGTGTAAATTGTAGATAGTAATCAAAATTCAAGGATTTTCTTCATACCACGGTTCTTTCCCAAGGAGCATTTTTCTTTTTCTTTTCTTTTTATTCTCGAATCGGGTTGGCACTTCCTGATGATAGATTGTGAGGCGATTCTCTTAAGGGAAAATGCTATGTCTTTCTTGAGTCTTCTGTGAAGTTGTTTTAAGAGGTGCCACCAAATATTTTGAGATGTGGCATGAAAATGAGAAATGAGAAATATAGCACTCTTTTGTCAGACATTGTAGATTCCCTATTTGGCTTATGAATTTGCATGCTATAATGTATCGAATCAAAACCTTGAGATGATAATGACTTTTGTGGACTCTTTGGGTGTGATGCCTTGTGTTAAGGTTCTTTGTGAATCTCATGCATCCCTTCTTATTTAGAACTTTCCCTAAGTGTGACTCAAAGCGAAATCCTAGATGTAGCTGCACTTAGAACATGTAGCTAACTCATAAAGTCTGTAAACTGAAACATAATGTAATAGAAAACATAGATCGCGTCCTCGAGAGATGAGAACTCACCACAAGCAGCTGAGATGGGAATGGAGCGTATCTAACCACAAGGTTGTGTCTGGAAACTTGAATCTATATCATGAAAATATATAGCACATAAAATATGCGGTTAGTACATAGAATGTGTTGAGTATGCAGGAAACGTAAGTAAAGTATAAATGCAAGTGCACAATAGGGAAGTAAATTGAATGCATCGCTGAATATATAATTGAGCTAAAATACAATGACTCTATCTGAGATAAACATAGGTATTGACATGAAGCTTTTATTTGAAAACATTTACTAAAGTACAATCAACTATGCATAGAGGTCATGTACTGAACATATACTGAGAATTGGAGTTGTAACAACTTATCATACACTTTACTGATCGTCTAATGATAATTGAGATTGAATTCCTCTAAATCTAATTTAAACTGAATTTTGATTCTATAAAGAGCTTAACTGAACCGATATCATGGACGCTAAGGGAGACATTCTCTTCTATGGAGTGTCCCTGACTTACTAAGGGGAAACAATAGTCTTGGAGGATAACTCTAGGTTGCAAGAGGTCTAGTCGAGTTAGGTTGGAACGTGGTTGAAATATTTATGGAGAGTCCCTGACTGATTAAGGGAAGCATTCTCTACTAATGAGAATCCCTGACTGAGCTAAGGGAGTCATTTTCTACTAATGAGAATCCCTAATTGGGCTAAGGGAGACATTCTCTGCTAATGAGAATCCTGACTGAGCTAACGGAACATTCTAACTGATTGAGGGGAAACATTCTCGGCTGAAATATGTATGGAGAGTCCCAATAAACTAGAACATGGAGGTCACTGGTTTGACGTCATTCATCTAGTCTAAGTTACTTTATCTAATCAGAGACATGAGCATTCGACTATTTACATCAGACTGAAATCATTTAGAGTCAATTAAGGTTACTTTCTACTAACAACAAGCCCAAAAGTCTGAAGGGTCATTCTCATGCTTTATGATCATAATTCTTATCATCATAGTACTAAATCATCATTTAAATCATACATTCTACTTTCATTAAGCATTGATAGTATCAAATAGTACTTTAAACACGTCCACAATATTTAGATCTCAAATTCACATTATATAGCATATATTCTGGATTCGTGAAGGCTCCATAGATTCAACTCATACCCAAAACATTTACATCAAAATCATACAAAAAACAAGTACGTACTTCACATTGGTCAAAGCCCATAAGTTCTAATCGTGTTCCAACACTTTTAATACAACATACGTTCTATATTTGTGGGGATCCATGTGATCGACATATACTTTAAACAAGGATGCGAGTTCATGATAAGAGCATGTGAATAATTTATGATGTCCCATTTGAACTTCTAGACTAACCCATGGTGAAAATTCCACATTCATGCTATTCACACATCATAAACATAATTCGAGAAAGTGCAAGTAACTTCATAAGCATACACTATTATTAATCATAAGGGTTCTTAGAATTTAGGTAGAACATATGAGAATTCATGAACATATTGAAATCCTAGAACATGATTTTCTAGAATCAAAGAATTTGGGTCTTTAGTATAAAAGTATGGGGCACAAGGATGGAAGAAAATCCTTGTTGAAAACCCACATACCTGATTAGGAGAAATCTCCACTTGATCTTAACCCTTGAAGCCTTTGAAGAAACCTTAGTTAAATCCTTGAGTCTTCAGAGATGAAGAGGAATAAACTCACGAATGGTTTTTGGAAGAATGGGGCTTAGCCTAGTGAAAACCCCTTTAATTCAACTCTTGAAATTCCCAAAATGACGTCATTTAGAAATTGGAATCATAGGACTTTACCAAAATACCCATGGGATAAGGCTTAAAAATATGCCTATCAATGACCACAACCCTCACCATGAGTCGTTTGTCCTCACTACGGCTTGTGGTGACCATCCATTGCCACTGGAGAAATAATTCCTCAGCTTCTACTTCCTCAACCAACGACCAATAGGACGAGTCGTTAACTCATCCAAAGCTCGTCATCACCTTCCGTCATCACCACTAGTCCAACCTTCAATTCCCTTCCAACGACCAACAGGACGAGCCGTTGCTCCACCTAACAACTCGTTATCTCCATCTGTCATCACTGAACCAGAAACCCTGAACTCTAACTAACGACTCTTCAGGATGACCTGTTACAACAACCAATAGGTCGTTACGTGGCCCATCATCTCTTAGAAATTCAAACTGCTAGCTTGCAACGGCTGTATCTGCTGAGTCATTGCTTCCTATGATGACTCATTATATCCTCTCATGGTATCAAAGTACTCTTGAACTACTTTTGAAATCCTTCCCACGGCTCCATCTAACGGGTCGTTAGAGCGACCAACGACCTGTTGGATGAGTCATTCTGAGACATATTCCTGTTGGTTTTTCTACTGAACTCCATCTAATTGCAGGGTCTGATCTTAGAAACTTTTAAGGTGTTACAATATCTTTCCCTTGGGAACATTCGTCCCCGAATGTTGAATAAACACACTGAAAACTGGGGGATTAACTGATATCCCCAAATACTAATTAATTACAACAGAAACTGATGGAGTATCTGACTCTGAGATGATCCTACATATCTGAACTGAATATCTAAATTGTACATGCATGCTAAGGTGTGAGAGGGGACAAAAGACATGAAATTAACATGGAACTAGATAGATCACTGAGAAGGATTCTTTCCCTCTAATTGGCACTGAGTTGGTATGGACTAAGCCATTATTCTCAAACCGCTTTCTGATACTGAGCTAGAATTCGTGATATCTGGTCTAACTGAAAGTAAGGGACTCATGAGCACGAATCATTCATGACATATAAAATTGAGCACATGCAAGGGGTACCCTTATCTACTGAACTGCAAAAGCAACCTCTAAAGACTGAGTTCAAGCTAAACATACTGAAAGACATGAGTTAATGCACATAGCTAGTTCATAACATGAAGATGAGCCTTAAGGATTTATAGAGTAAGACTGGCATTGCTGTCTGAAGTGGCTACCTAGAAATTTCGGAAGTCTACACATAGGAATGGGTAGAGTATAACTTCACCGAAATATAAGAGAAGTCATCTGAACCTGAAGGGATTGACATACCACAACTGTTAGGGCTGGAACTTCCCTACTAGCATACTCAAGATCTTGCTTATCTCACAGACTTACTATCTCCCCCTTAGCTTAAATATATCATTCTAAGGCTCCTGAATCATCAAGGTCGGGGCTAAATCACTAACTCTTAGATTCTCCTTCACCTCTCACATTTATTGAAAACCTCATACTCACAGCTATTCACATCATACATCAACAATCTCTTCTCAACCCATATCACAAGGACTCCCTATTTAATACCGAGGTACTGGGTCTAGAGACATGTAAAGAGTAACAGGAGAAATTCATAACATACCTGCGACTACTTCTGGCAACTTGCCCTTATCCTGATGTGCTGCCAAGGCATAGGGGCAGTTTTGACGCTATCTGCCACTTGTGCTAGATGATGCCCCCTGCTGAAATCGGCGGTTCACAGGAGTTACTAAAGAGGTGGCTGAGGCTCTACTCTTTCCCTGCTTAGCTACTTCACAATCTCGGTGCTTATGACCCAACTTGCCACACCAAAAACAAGCATATGAGTCGGGCATGCATTCTCCCAACTAGTGCTTCCCATAGATTGTACACAATGGATATGTAATCTCCCTTACCTTGGGTCTGTACAAAACACTAGCTGTCGAAGTTGCTGGGGCTGATGATCCCTGTTTGGAGAATGAGTGGTGTCCACCACTTGGCCTCTGAGGAGAAAACTCTGAATCTCCTGTCCTAGCCCTCTTGGCCTCTCTCTCTTTTTCCTTCACTTGCTCCTCTTCTATTTGTTGAGAAAATATCACCAAACGTGGAAAGTATATGTCCTTGTGTAACATGGCGGTCGTGCACTCTTTGACCAAGGAGTCTGACACTCCATTCACGAACTTGCTCACACAAACCCTCTGGTTGGCTACCATCTCCGATGCATACTTGGACAATTAGGTAAACTCCAATGCATACTCCTAGACAAATCATGTTGTTCTGTATCAAGTTGATAAACTCTACCACCTTTGCCTCCCTCAATTTCCTGGGGAAAAACCTTTCTAGGAATGCAGTCATAAATTCATCCCAACCTATGGGGGCTGCTCCAACTCCCTGACTATCTCTCCATTGAAAAAACCATACGTTAGCGACTCCTTTCAGCTGGTAGAAGTCTATGTTTGCGCTCTCTGTTCCCATCATCCCCATGATTTGGGTGATCTTCTAGATCTCCTCCAAAAACACATAAGGGTCCTTGTCCACTGTTGACCCCAAGAATTTGGGTAGGTTCATCCGGAGTAAGTCTCTTACTCTCCCGCCGCTACATTGCTATTCTGGGGAACACGAGCCATCGCCTGCTGAGTAATCTGGGTGGTCATGGCCTGCACCAACATATAAATGGTTGCCCAAAATTTGGCATGAGTAAAATGGTCGTTGATCAGGTTCGCTAGGGTTGGTGGGGCTTGCTGGCGCGCATTACCATTTCTTCTTCCATTCGCTCATCTGGGAGTTATCATATGTGAGCGCTAAAAGCACGAGTCAAGAGAGGAACTGTTAGAGTTTCATACTCTACGCATGATAAAAATCATGAAGAATAGGGAACATTCCTACAATGTCTTGTAGCCTTTTTGTCATAAGTATGGTGTGCTTTACACCCATGAAAAAGACTCCACTTAACGTGTCATTCAGACACCCTAGGACACTTTGAACCTTTGCTCTGATACGAAGTTTGTCACGACCCGAACATAGGCCCAGATCGAGACACGGGACAAGGAACCCCGAGAGGCTCCAAGTTGACCCATGGCATGATCATAGCAAAACATTATCTAGAAAACAAATAACAAAATAATAACTGAGTGGAAGCTAATTGAAAGAGTCTAATTAAAATCTATAAGAAAAAATGTAACAAAACTCTAATACAAAGTTGAATCTGTCTATATGAGTCTGAAAGCCTCTACTACACTGATGAGATTCTGGGACAAGCCCGTAGCTAACTCATAATGTCTGAAAACTGAAACATAATGTAATAGAAAATGTAGATCGCATCCTCGAGAGATGAGAACTCACCATAAACAGCTGAGATAGGAATGGAGTGTATCTAACCACATGGCTGTGTCTGGAAACCTGAATATATATCATGAAATGATATATCACATAAAATATGCGGTCAGTACTTAGAATGTGCTGAGTATGAGGGAAATGTAAGTAAACTAAACATGCAAGTGCACAAGAGGGAAGTAAACTGAATGCATCGATGAATATATAACTGAGATGAAATACAATGACCCTGTCTGAGATAAACATAAGTATTAACATAAAGCTTTTATTTGAACACATTTAGTGAAGTATAATCAACTAATCCATATAGGTCATGTACAGAACATATGCTAAGAACTGGAGTTGTAACTGCTTATCATACACTTTACTGACCATTTGTTGAAAATTGAAACTAAACTCCTCTAAATTTGATTTAAACTAAATTCTGCATCTATATAGAGATGAACTGAACTGATATAATGGACTAAGATGAGGGAGATGTTCTCTACTATGGAGTGTCCCTGACTGACTAAGGGAAACATTCTCCGCTATGGAGAGTCCCTAAATGACTAAGGAAAACATTCTCTGCTAATGAGAATCCCTGACTCAGCCAAGGAAGACATTCTCTACTAATGAAAATCCCTGACTGAGCTAAGGGAGACATTCTCTGTTAATGAGAATTCTTTACAGAGCTAAGGGAACATTCTGACTGACTGAGGGGAAACATGCTCAGCTATGGAGAGTCCCTATAAAGTAAAACATAGAGGTCACTAGTTTGATGACATTCGTCTAGTCTAAGTCACTTCAGCTAATCAGAGACATGATCATTCAACTATTTACATCATTCTGAATACCATACTGAAATCATTTAGAGTCGATTAAGGCTAGTTTCTACTAACGACAAGCCCAAAAGTCTGAAGGATCATTCTCATTCTTTATCATCATAATTCATATCATCATAATCCCGAATCATCATTTAAATCATACATTCTACTTTCATTAAGCATTCATAGGATCAGATCATACTTTAAACACATCCACAACATTTAGATCTCAAATTCACATTATATAGCATATATTCTGGATTCGTGAAGGCCCCATAGATTCAACTCATACCCAAACATTTAGATCGAAATCATAGTGAAAACAAGTACATACTCCACATCAGTCAAAGCCCATATGTTCTAATAATGTTCCAACACTTGTAACACAACATATGTTCTATATTTGCGGGAATGCATGTGATCTACATATACTTTAAACAAGGATGCAAGTTCATGATAAGAGCATGTGAATAATTTATGAAGTCCCATTTGAACTTCTATACTAACCTATGGTCAAAATTCCACATTCATTCCATTCACATATCATACACATAATTAGAGAAAGTGCAAGTAACTTCATAAGCATACACTCATTAAAGTTCTTAGAATTTAGGGAGAACATATGAGAATTCATGCATAAATTGAAACCCTAGAACATGCTTTTCAAGAATCAAAGCATTTAGGTTTTTAGTATAAAAGTTTGGGGCACAATGATGGAAGGAAATCCTTGTTGAAAACCCACATACCTGATTAGGAGAAATCCCCACTAGAACTTGGCCCTTGAATCCTGTGAAGAAACCCTAGTTGAATCCTTAAGTCTTGAGAGATGAAGAGGAGGAAACTCACAGATGATTTTTGGAAGAATGGGGGCTTAGCCTAGTGAAAACCCCTTTAATTCAACTCTTGGAATTTCTAAAACAACATCATTTAGAAACTGGAATCATAGTACTTTACCAAAATACGCCTGGAATAAGGCTTAAAAATCTTCCCGTTAGTGACCACGACCCTCACCACGAGTCATTGGTCCTCACCATGGCTCGTGGTGACCATCTGTTGCCACTGGAGAAATAATTACTCATCTTCTGCTTACTCAACCAACGACCAACAAGATGAGTTGTTACCTCATCCAATGACTCTTCATCACCTTTCGTCGTCACCACTGGTCCAACCTTTGATTCCCTTCATTCGACCAACACGATGGGTCGTTGCTCCACCTAAAAACTCATTATCTCCATTTGCCGTCACTGAACCAAAAACCCTGAGCTAGAACTAATGACTTTTTAGGATGACTTGTCTTATCAACCAAGGGGTCGTTCCCTAGCCCGTCATCTCTGGGAAGTCTGAACTGCTAACTTTCCACGGCTACATCTGATGAGTCGTTGCTTCCCACAACGACTTGTTGTATCCTCCAGTGGTATTAAAGTCTTCTTGAACTACTTCTAAAACCCTTCCGAAGGCTCCATATAATGGGTCATTAGAGCAACCAATGACCCGTTGGACGAGTTGTTCTGAGACAAATACCAGCTGGTTTTCTGCTGAACTCCATCTAATTTTGGAGTATGATCTTAGAAATTTTTGGGGTGTTACAAAGCCAATGTCCCTTTTTTATCCCCTCTTCTTGGCACCCATCCTTCCTAAATACTAGTGGTGAGTGAACGAGAAAAATGGGGGTTGAAAGCCCAAAGACATAAGGAGAGATAAGGAAATTAGTGAGAAAGTGGTAAAGAGCCTAAGTTTGGGGGGTTTTCAAGAAAGGGGGATATATATAAGAAGCCTAAATTTGAGGTAGCACCAAATTGAAAGAAAAAGGAATGAAATAGTGAGCTGAAGAACCTTAAGGTACCAAAAGAGAAAAGAAAAGTGAAATGGTGTTACCTCTTGCTTAGACAAGGCTTAATGTGATCGCCAAAGGAGCTACAACGAAGGTCTTTGATCAATAGAAGAGGGTAATGGTTGCAAAAGGAGGGATAAGGTGGAGTGATTTAGAAGGTTAGATAGAAAGGTGAAAGTATTCACATAAAGTCATTAGAGAGGATCGAGGCACTAGAGCCAAATTCATCATGACCCGCAAATCCTAATTGATTTTGAGTGTAGTTGCTCTACATTAATGGTGAATTACTTGAAGCGCAAGCCTATGGGTCGAGTTGTGTAAATGAAGATTTCTTTTGGGAGAGTGAGTATGATTATCTTTTTCTATAATCCCTCGTGTGTGCATTGATTCATGAAAAGGTGATTCTCTCTTTGGTGAATGGTATCATTCCCTTTTAAGGACACACTTGCATTGAGGTAAAGGTGTGATTGAGGAATGAGTAGTGCAATCTTTAAGGCAAACTTTGAATGTTTAGTGATTATAAATTGAGATTCTATGTGTATTTAGTTGGATAAGCTATGCCCTTCGTTTGCAAAATAAAAGCATTTGCAAATCATGCCTTCAAATTGTGGTTGCCTTTTGAAACTTTTCCACATATTTTTTTGGGGGGAATTTGCTTCTCTTTTTCTATGAGTGGGTGCCCATTTTTGGGTTGTCATGGATTTTAGTGGTCATTGATGCATAAACTCTTATGGAGTGGCATGTTACTCAACTGATTATAATTGCATTACTTGAGGAAGCAATCGTTCAAGTTTGGGTGTTTGACGAGTTGGTAATTTTCCAACTCATTAGGCTCTTAAGAATGAGCTTTAGCTTAGTTTTCATGTCATTTAGATGAATTTTATGCCATTTTTGCCTTTTTATCTGCAGGTATCTGAGTTGAAGAGAAAGAGCAAGAAATGGAGTAAAAAGAATGAAATCAGGTGATAATTAGTGCTCCACTAGATGACACCAATGATGGTCAAATGTAGGTAACCACTGGTTTGAGGAGAAAATATAACCGACAGTCAACGGACATCAACCAATAACTCACCAGTTCAATCGCCGACAGCTATTGGATCTTGCTAGACTGAGGAGGAAATTAATCGGCAGATTAAGGATAGAAACTAGTGAACTGCCGAAGGCATCTCCGAATTGTCTTGAACATCATTGGATCGTTGAAGAAAATGAACGACAATTTGCGGAGGGTGTAATCGGCGAACTGAACGGTTCCGCTGCAAGTGAAAAATGCCTGAACAGGGGCAATTACGTCTTGCACTGAAAAAAAGGAGATTGGTTACCCTATTTCTGTATATAGTCTTGAAGAAAGTACTCTGTACATTCTTTTTTAACTTTTTGAACATTCCTTTTACTTTTTAGAGCGAAGAACTCAATTGGAGAAGAAATTGAATATTTCTTTTCCTATTTTCATCTTCTTCCTTAGCAAGGTATAACCATTGTTGTAGGCATATATTGAGTTTTATTTTGTTTGCTCTTAGTAATGAAATCATTGAGTTTATGAATGAATATACTCTTTAGTTTCTTAATCATGAGTAGCTAAATCATCAAGTAGAGGTGTGTGATGATGCGTGCTTAATTAGATTGGGTATTGCTAGATTCATCTTAATATTTCTTAATTAGTATAAATCTTGGAGTTCTGTTCAAATTATAATTGATGATCCATAGTTACAAATGTGGGTTTTACTTTTCTTACTTGATTTTAGCTTGAAAGAGAAGAATTATGTATTAAGAATTAAGTATTAGTTGTAAATGTGGGTTTACTTTTCATACTTGATTTTAGCTTGAAAGAGAAGAATTAAGTATTAGGAGAGAATTTGATGGTGGGAATGGATGTGATTGTGTGGGGTTGGGCCAGAAATAGTGAAAACCGTTATTCACAATCCTAATTAGTAGTTCATGTCTAGAAATAGTTCATCTATTAACCCAAACTCTATTGGGCTAATTGAATTGTGTCTTTAGGTTCGAAAGGACTCGAGAAAAAGGTGCTTATGAGGTTTAAAAACATGGGGCGCCGTCTTGTCCAAATTTAATTACATGTATTGGTAATAATTTGTCTATATAGCATATCCTTATTTGATTAGCACCATATATACACCACACCTCTAGTCTTCACTCATCATTGTCTATCAATTTTGATTATTTTGCTATCTTGGCTAGCCGACTTAGAATCCACGATTTTATTGACTTCATTTTCCCCCAAAAAATTTACTGTTTTATTTTCCTTGATTACTATGAGTTAATTCAAATTTTCTAAATAACACATGTGCAAATCATTCGCTAGTCTCCGTGAGATTCGATCCCGACATCCATTGGGAATATTTGTTTTGAGCAATGACCGTGTATGTTTTCTCGTTAAGAGGGGTGTAGTTTGGACGTTAAGAAAGCTCAACACAAATTTTCACTATTACACCTGGAAATATTTTGGTGATTATTTGGTGTTTGTATACTATGTTAAGGGAAGTAGGGGTTGTATATTTGTCGTAGATGACAAGGGAAATGTGTACCAACGGAAAAGCAAAGAGTATGTGAAGTTCACAAGTAAGGGTAAGATTTATATGACCATATCTCCCAAAATATAATGAATTGGAATCCCCACAATCTATAAAATTAAAGTTTTTTGAGTGTAGTTTTCATAATATTAAATCGCTCGTTAATTCGAGTTCGGAGTAAAAAGTTATAGCCATTTTACAGTGGCACTGTCGGGAAGTAATGTGGCCACCGCCCTAAAACCTTTATATTTTATGTTTTGTGTTATGAGATCATTTTCAACATTTCCATATATGAGGTGCTTGCTTATCCTCTGAAATCCACTCTCTTTTCTAGCAGAAAAGCCTAAGAAACCAAGAGGAATCCCTCAAGAAAACACTATCAAAACTCAAGCAAAAGTTCATGGAAGTGAAGGCAACTTTACGGTGAAGTTGTTGCTGCCTTGTAGCTGCGTTTTTGACAGTGTTATTGTGGTGAATTGCTGCGTTTCTGAAGAATTTATAAGCCACATATATGCTCCCTCTTTTTAGGAATTATACACAAGTATAAAAGGTGAGAATTCCACTACTAAACTTGTTTGAATTCATGAGTAAAAAGCTAGAAGTTAGAGGTGTATTTGGTGTGTTTGTGAACTGCTTCTACTGCATTTTGGACAGCAAGGTTGCTGCGTTTTTTGGAAAATGAAGTTAAGGTCAATTACTCCTATTTTTAACCAAGACAAACCCCCCATAAAAAGGTAAGGATTTTCCGCTTTTGAACCTCTCAAATTGCAAAGGGAAAAGCTTGAAATTGGCAACTAATGGAGTTGCCGATGGACTGTTTGTAAGCTGAGTTTGTCGTTTTCCTTACGCTTTTTGGATGTTTATTTTTCTGTAATTATACTTCATATTTATGGGAAGAATTACAGAAAAACTAAAGTAAAATTTCCTCTTGTTTCTCCCTCAAAAGTTAGTGAAAACTAGTTGAGAAAACAGCTAAATGTTGTTGAAGTTGCCATGTATTGTTGTTGCTATTGTGATTGCCTTTGGTTAGTTATTTTGGGCTTCATTTTGTGATACAGATTAATCTTTTTGTTGGCCTATAAAATCACTAGATTAACGGGGTTGAAGGCTGAACACTAAAATAGAAAATTGGCTAAAGAAAAGTTCATTAGAGAAAGGTATGTAAGGTGCCCCGTCCATCGTTCTTTTAATCATGATACGTGCGTTGTGATTTGAATGAGCCAGAAACCTCTTTACAAGTCTTGAGGCAGTATGTTAAGACTCATTTATGATTTAAATATTCATGTTTTATTGAGGTTAGATGTTAATATTATGCCTAGCCGAAGTGAGCCATCTAAAGTGTGATATTGTGTTGATTGTTGTCGTAGTTGTGCATCGAGTTGGAGACCCCTCAGCGTGGGTATGTCCTTACTGTCTGTTATATATATATATATGTTATGTTAAATGTGTTTAAAGGTTTGGTTTCTAACTGAAATTGGTGAAAGAGCCAAGATGATGACGTGTAAATGATTTTATGCCATGTAGATGTCGCAAGCTATTAAGGGCAAACAAGCTTCTTGAATTAGGATTGCCTGGTTATAGTTTTCCTTTATCTTATGTGTATGTTATGAAATATTCCAAGCCAAGGGGATATTTCATAAGCCATTTCTCTTAAGCTAAACGATAAGCTAGCGAGCCTCCGAGCTCTAATGTCCCTTGAACACGATCTATAAATCTTGTTGAAATTCTTAGGTCACCTGCAGTTCCTTATGATTTATACAAGTTTTGAATACATGCATTTAAGTGTTATTTTCTAGCTTTACATATTATATTTGCTCACTTGTAGTTATGCATTAAGAAGGGGGCCTATGCAGGCTGCATATTTAGTGTTTGTCATTTTTATGCTATACATGTTAAGTTAGTCCAATATAAGCCATATCGACTCCATTTATGATTTTGTTTAAGGTTTATTGATTTTACCCTGGTATGGTACACCGGCTGGAGGTATTTTTATTTTACCCCGGTGTGGTACACCAGCTGGAGGCATTTTTATTTTTACCCTAGTGTGGTACACTGGCTGGACGAATTTTATATAGATTTTATGATCGGCTGGCCACTAGCATTTCAGTTATTGTCTTTGTTGTGCATTAGATGATCGCATTTACACTTCAATATTGAGTTATTGTCAGATTTCAGTTTTCAGGATTTCAGTTTGTTACTTTCCTTATTTCTGGCCATGTTATCATTTTTATCTTATATGTTTACAGTTTTCAGACTTACATACCAGTATATTTTATTTGTACTAACGTCCCTTCATTTGGGGACCCTTTCTGCAATTGTGCTAAAGATACAGGCCGAGGCTCAGATCTTCGGACACAGTAGGAGCCAGATTTCATCAGAATAGTGGTATGCTCCTCTCTTCCAGGATCCATGTCCTAGTTTTAACTATTTTGACTTTTGTGTACAACATGGGTAGGTCGGGGCCTAGTACCGTGCATTTCAGTTTCTTTACTCTGTAGACGCTGATATGGACTAGTTTGTATAGTAGTTTTAGTTGTGTAGTTGTGTTGGTTTTCCATTGCTCTATTTAGCTTTATTATAGCCTTTTCGGCTTTCCAGTTTGCATATTAATTATTATCGAGACATTATGGGTCCAGTATTTATCTTGGTTGGTTGTGATAGGTTGCTTGGTTAGCCTTAGTGTTACATTTATAGATTCTATTTAGTCAGCTTCTCGATCAATCATTAATCGAGTGCCAGTTGCACCCTGCCCCATTTTTGGGGCATGATATTCACCCACAGATGGATGGAGAAGATGAACAGACTATTCTGAATTTGGAAGATATGTTGAGGTCTTATGTGAATGACTTCAAGGACTGTTGGGATGATCACCTACCTCTCATTAAGTTTGCATATAACAACAGCTACCACTCCAGCATCCTAATGGCCCCATTTGAGGCATTGTATGGTAGGAGGTGTAGATCTCCTATAAGATGGTTTAAAATTAGTGAAGCTACCATGATAGGACCAAACTCAGTTCTTAAGGCTATGTAAAAGGTTCATCTTATCAAAGAAAGGTTGAAAATAGCCTAGAGCCGACAAAAATCGTATGCAGATATAAGCAAAAAAGAGCAAGAGTTCATTGTAGATGACTGTGTTTATCTGAAGATTTCACCTGTGAAAGGGGTGTTGATGTTTGAGAAGAAAAGTATTTCACCTGTGAAAGGGGTTATGAGGTTTGGGAAGAAAAGAAAACTTAGTCCGAGATATGTGGGACCTTACAGAATCCTAAGACGCATTGGTAATGTGGCCTATGAGTTAGAGTTAAATGTAGAGTTAGCATCGGTACATCCAATCTTTTATGTGTCATTGCTGAAGAAGTGCATCAGTGATCCGGCCTTAGTAGTGCCTTAAGAGAGTGTTGGTTTAAAGGATAGCCTCTCTTACGAAGAAGTTAAAGTTTAGATCCCAGACACTTAGGTTCGTAAGTTGAGGAACAAGGAGGTTGTTTCAGTAAAGGTATTATGGAAGAACCAGTTAGTAGAAGAAGCTACAAGGTAAGCAAAAGTTGACATGATGGCTAAATACCCTCATTTGTTTCCTTCCAGTTCAACTTCAGCATCAAGTACTAAATTCCTCCTCAGTACTCAATTTAGATCTATACTCGTCAGCTCTATTCATGATTATAATATGCACCCTAGTTGCATCAACCCAATTAGGATGCCTACATTAGTTCGGAGACAATCACTCCTTCAGAAATTAGCTAATAGTTTTCAGTTTGGAATTTCAGCACATTTCCCAGTTTTTTAGTTTATCTAGCCTTCATTCAGGACGAATGATCCCAAGGGGGAGATATTGTAACATCCTAAAAGTTTCTAAGATCAGACCTGAGAGTTTAAACGGAGAAAGCAGGAAAATGTTTCACCAGGTCACAAGATTACTCATCCAGTGACCCGTGAAGTACTCCACAAGTCGTGAAGTGGGTGGCAGGCAAGTGTCAAATTGTGGTCAGGGGGTGACCGCAGGTGGAGCCACGAGTCATGGTGTAACCTCGCGAATCGTGAAGTAAGTCATGGTCAGAATGCTGAGTTGAAAGTGGGGATTTCTAGTGGTGAAAATGAGTGAGAACCGCAAGTCATCTAGTGATCGAATGAATCGTCAGGTCTCTCGTGGTCACTAGCAGTGAGGTTTTAACAGTCCAAATTCCAGGGGCATTTTTGTAACTTTCCGTCATTTTAATTCCTAGATTACATCATTTTGGGATTATTTTTAAGGGGATTTGGGGAGTTAGTTGATGTTTTCTCTCATTCCTCTCATTCCGTCAAGTTCAGTATGTAGAAAAAACTTTTTTTGAAGTACAAAGCAAGGTCAAAGATTTCAATTCTCCTCCGACTTCTCAAGCAATCTCTTAGGGGGAATCTCTACTCCAGGTATGTGGGATTTTCAACAAGGGAATTGCTCTTCCCTTGTGCCCTAAAAACCTTCTTAAAATATTTATCCGTTTTAACACTTTTTATATCAATGTTAGGTTTGTCTATAAGTTAAAAAATGAATTTCCTTCTTGTTACAATCTTCATGATTCTTGAAGGTTGTAGTTAGTTATACTTTATGTTGATTTCTCTTTCCATGAAATATGTGTTTATCCATAATCTGTAAATGTAATATGAAGAGTCTTGCATAATTTTGTAGATACAAACTTTGATTGATTCTGATAGTTCTTGTTATCAACCGAATAGTAAAGTTAGACTATCAAAAAAGTTGAATTAGTGATTGTTTTGTCCCAGTATGTACTTAGCCTCTTCAATATCTTGCAGAAATGTCAGCTGATCAGTTTGACTATACTCAATCTTTTGAGGAGTTCAGAAAGATTATGTATCTTCGTTAGCAGTTGTTTGGGTGCTTTTTAGACAGTCACGACGCTTTCAGTTAGAGCAACTGTGGCCAGTCTTAGAACCCTTAGTTTCAGTTATCAGGTGCTTTAGACTCTCAGGTTACTTCCAGATAAGTATTCCTAACTTATGTCTTGGGACATAGGTTAGAGCTATCAGCCTAGTACTCACAGTTCGAAAGTTCTAATAGGAGTAGCATCGAGCGGGCTGAGGTTCAGCGCACCCAGGTTCCTAGAACTACGTTGCCACCGTAGGTTTTTTTTAGCCTGAAGGGAAATAGACAGTGATTACCCAATTCAGCTACTATACCCTCGCAAGGTATAGTGGGCCTTCTCCGATGGGGGGTATATATCAGACTTTATGTTTAGCTCACGTGGTTACATGTCGATTATAGTCTCTCCCACAATATAATACAGTACTTCTCAGTCTAGAATAGTCACATTTTCTAGTTCGGCTCAGTTATTCAGATTTTAGTATGTAGTTATGATCCTCAGAAAGTACCGATGTTACGGTTATATATTCAATGTTCATCAGTTCAATTGTGTATTTCTACTGTTCTTACTTGCATCTTACATACTAAGTACATTCAAAGTACTTATGAATGGTTTCCATGTTGTATTGTATTATGATACAGGTGAAGGTTCTCAGACGCAGCATCATTAGTAGTTTCCTTCAGATGGTTTCAGCAATATTATCTTTGGTGAGTCCTCATCTTTCAAGGATGAGGATTTAGTTCTACTTTAATTTCTTTCGTTCAAATTTTAGAGTTAACTTGTGTCTTGTCCCAACAACTCGTTAGTTCTTAGATGGCTTTCAGACAAAGTATCAATTTAGTATGTTTTGCAGTTGTTTCATAGATTTTTAGTATCTTATCAGGCATTTCTTATTTTTGAGAAAGTTATTTAGATTTGTTTTTCTTAGCTACCGCTTCTATTTAATTGAGTATACCCGCAAGATGTTTAGCCATTGTTTAGCTTGGGGTCATTTGTGGCACTAAGTACCGTGTCGCGTTTAGGGTGTAGACTCGGGTCGTGACATATGGGCTCCTTGACAATATTCTTCCAGAAATGTTTTATACTTCACTGGACTCGCTGACTCAATTGTTGGCAAATAATGCAGCTGGTGGCTATATTATAGATAAAACTTATGACCACATCACCACTATTTTGGATAGAATAACCAAGCACAATCAGGCTTGGCAGGCAAGAGATACTAGTGGTGGTGTCATTATTAGTGCCCTATTAATGAGCCATCTCATGAAGATGAACTAGGAGAGATGGTAGAGGATGGTGACTATGAAAACCAATATCACTTTGTTCACAAAGAGATTGATGGAGTGTGAGCTAAAGAAAGTCAATATGGTCAATTTATCCTCCTCAAATACAGGGTTATCCTCCTCAATTCTAAGGCCAACAATATCAGGATCAACCTTATATGTAGTATGAAGACGCCAATTATATAAACACTTCACAAAGAGGATATCAAAGGCAGAACTATCCAGATCAGAATCAGAACATCCAGCATTCAAATTATTTGAACCAGTGGAGACCACAACTGCATGGCTATGGCATCCAATATGGTAGTGCTGAGAAAGGTGGATAGAACTAGAATTGGCAGACAAATAATTTTGGGTATAAAAGCTCCACCTCATGTGTCCCTCCTAGGGGCCAAGGGTCAAATTCTAAAAATTGGAGAGAAGGGCCTTCTCAAGATCAAGGGAGCTCTAAGCTAGAAGGTATGCTAGAGAAGTGTTGCAAAATCAAGAGAAATCACATACAACACTAAAAAGCCTGAAAAAGATTGCAAGCTCTCATACAACATTTATTCAAAAGCTTGAGCAACAAGTGAGAGATTATCTCGGGGGCATAATATGAAGTAGAAAACAAAGTTATAGAGTAACACTCTTGCAAACCTCAAGGGCAATGGGGGAGGTAACACTGTACATTGTATGGCTATCACAACTCGTAGTGGTAAAATTCTCAATTCTCGTGCTAATCAGTCTATAGAGGTGAGGAAGTTGCTTGGGAAGAGGAGGAAGTATAGGTTCATATTCCTAATACTGAGCGAATTGTAGTAGGTCAGACAAAGAAGGAGAAGGCTGAGAAAGAGGTAGTAAAGGTTTCTAAACCAGCCTCTAATTCCAAAGACTAGTCCACCATTCCCATATTGATTGATGAAGAAGACCATGGATACCCAGATTAAGAAGTACATGGAAATGTTGAAACAAGTGAGATTGAGCATTCCCTTCATATATGCACTCAAAAGATGTTGAGTTTCACGACCAGTACATAGGCCCAGATCGAGACACGGGAACCTCGAGAGGCTCCAAGTCTATCCATGTCATGAACATGACATCTAAACTCAACATAATAATGCGGAAGTCTAACATATATAAAATAGCGGAAGTCTGAAAATCGGATAACATTAAATATCTGAATACATAACAACGATCTAAAACTGAAAACATACTATGTCTGATAAGACTCTGCAGACGAACGAGTTGATGGGACAAGACCCCAACTAACTCACTAAAGATTAAAACTGAAGATACTGAGTACAACTGATAAAAGGGTCCTCGAAGGATGAGGATTCACCAACCTTGGCTGGAGATGCTACTCTGATGATCTGGCTAATGACGGGAGTGAATCTGAATGTCCAATCATGTATCATGAAACAATACAACATAGAGTATGCGGTCAGTACGTGGAATGTACCGAGTATGCAAGGTAAGTAAAACTGCTAAGTAAGTAAAATCAGAGATCATGCATATCATAAAAAATTTCATCATAAGAGTCTGAGGATAGGGCTTGCATGCTATTATCTAGGAACATGATTTAAACATAAGTGAATATAATAATTGAATCGAGTGACCCAAAGCTGAAACTGATTATTCATAAGTAAAACTGAACATTGGGTCAAACCTACTGAAAACATAATATCATGACTGATGAACCTGCATAACTGAAATCATGAGGAAAAATGGGAGACTCGTCGTATAACCAACATTAACACGATAGAGCTTATGTGGTCCCGACTTATAATTCAAGTGGACAAAGTCGTCCAAAGCCTTGCTAGGGCTAAGGACGCTACCATAATATCGATATCAAGCTGAAGGCCCCTTGGGGTAGGGGAAGCTCACAAGGGAGGTCCCAAATAATTTTACCATACCAACGTTGTCACGTAGTTCTGAGGCACAGGGTTGACTGATCATTAGCCTACTCGGTACTAGACACTACTCCCAAAAACATGCATATTCTCTCTATCATTTTTCAACGAAGCTGAACCATCATCTAGTGATGAAGCTGAATCATAATAATACATGTAAAATGTGAAATCATAACATGAGGATCCTTGGCTTAAACCATACCACAAGATGAAAAGAGTGGGAGTCTGGACTCCAAATTCCATATGGTAAGCTAATAACATGAAATTGATATAAATCATGAAACATACTTGATCATATGGGATTTTCCAAACTTAAACATTCTTGAAATAGGCTTTGATATTCAAAAACATGAATATAGACATGGGTAATTTAAAATCACACATTCATCATATACATCACATCATGCTTGAAAACATATATTATAATCTCAACCTCTCATGAACTTTCATAATTGGGCATCATAATTGTAAGACTTTGAAAACATGAATTTGTAATTGAAAACATTATAAAACATTCCCATGACTCATAATTCAACATTAGAAACGTGAATAGATTATACCCATGATACATACTTAGAAAATTAACAAGTTGGGTTAAAACCCTATAGATTCATCAACTAGAATTTCCGTCTAGTTGAGAAGGAATTGAGCATGAGAGTGGATGGATGCACCTATTCTTAACCCTACATACCTGAGTAAATCTGATTTACACTCCCTCTTGAAAGCCCAAAGGAAATTGGAGAGAAATTGAGGAAATTCTTCTAGTTAGATCTCTAAGGAAGAGCTCTAATTTGCATGCATGGAATTGTAAGTCTTAGGATAGGTTTGACTCTCTTAAAACCCTGATAATAGAGCTTGAAATGACATAGTTTCGGACCTTAGAGCTTAGGAATTGCAAAAATACCCTTAATAAAAAGTATGGAATTTTTGCACTGCTAGTGACAACGAGTGGTACAACGGATCATTCTTTGATACAATGACTCGTGGTATCCGTCCATTACTTCTTCAATCACTTTTTAACGTCTTTGATCCTGATACAAGGACTCAATATAATGAGTTATTACTCCAAATGATGACTCGTTACTGCCTCCCATTACCTTGCTAGATTCCAACTCAGGTCTCCAACAATGACTAGTCAGGATGAGTCATTATTAGTCCCAACAACTCATTGTTTCTGGCTGTTACCACCACTGCTCATCTTCTGGAAGTCCCCCCAATGCAAACCTACCATGAATCGTGTCCCAAAAAATGAGTCATTCCATGGCTCGTGCTAGCCACCGTGGATAAACACCATCCTTATAACGACCCCTTATCGCAATCCATTACATCAACCAATGGGTCGTCCTTAGACTTGTTACCACAGAACCTCCTACTACAAAACCTGACAATGACTGTCTCTAATGGATTGTTAGACCCTCCAATGACTCGCACCACAAGTCGTTCTGAGTAAAATCTATGGTTTTTCTACTGCTTTTGATTTCAAATCCCAATTCTAGTCTTAGGCACTTCAAAGGTATTATAATATCCCCTTTCGGAACATTCGTCCTCGAATGTGAATGAACATACTAAAAAGCTGGGGAAAATAACTGACATCTCACATACTGAACATCTAATGCTAAAAACTAACACAGTGACAGATTACGGACTAGAATCAATAATTGAACTGAATTCATGAATCACACATACATGCATTGGCATAACGGAAACTGAGACACATAAACTGAACATGAAGCTGAATGGAATAGTCACATTTTCTAGTTCGGCTCAGTTATTCAGATTTTAGTATGTAGTTATGATCCTCAGAAAGTACCGATGTTACGGTTATATATTCAATGTTCATCAGTTCAATTGTGTATTTCTACTGTTCTTACTTGCATCTTACATACTAAGTACATTCAAAGTACTTATGAATGGTTTCCATGTTGTATTGTATTATGATACAGGTGAAGGTTCTCAGACGCAGCATCATTAGTAGTTTCCTTCAGATGGTTTCAGCAATATTATCTTTGGTGAGTCCTCATCTTTCAAGGATGAGGATTTAGTTCTACTTTAATTTCTTTCGTTCAAATTTTAGAGTTAACTTGTGTCTTGTCCCAACAACTCGTTAGTTCTTAGATGGCTTTCAGACAAAGTATCAATTTAGTATGTTTTGCAGTTGTTTCATAGATTTTTAGTATCTTATCAGGCATTTCTTATTTTTGAGCAAGTTATTTAGATTTGTTTTTCTTAGCTACCGCTTCTATTTAATTGAGTATACCCGCAAGATGTTTAGCCATTGTTTAGCTTGGGGTCATTTGTGGCACTAAGTACCGTGTCGCGTTTAGGGTGTAGACTCGGGTCGTGACATATGGGCTCCTTGACAATATTCTTCCAGAAATGTTTTATACTTCAC
Organism: Datura wrightii; assembly: GCA_035772735.1. Taxonomy (NCBI): domain Eukaryota; kingdom Viridiplantae; phylum Streptophyta; class Magnoliopsida; order Solanales; family Solanaceae; genus Datura; species Datura wrightii. Next base: position 16,387,946 of record JASDFA010000010.1, read on the forward strand.
TGGACTCGCTGACTCAATTGTTGGCAAATAATGCAGCTGGTGGCTATATTATAGATAAAACTTATGACCACATCACCACTATTTTGGATAGAATAACCAAGCACAATCAGGCTTGGCAAGCAAGAGATACTAGTGGTGGTGTCATTATTAGTGCCCTATTAATGAGCCATCTCATGAAGAAGAACTAGGAGAGATGGTAGAGGATGGTGACTATGAAAACCAATATCACTTTGTTCACAAAGAGATTGATGGAGTGTGAGCTAAAGAAAGTCAATATGGTCAATTTATCCTCCTCAAATACAGGGTTATCCTCCTCAATTCTAAGGCCAACAATATCAGGATCAACCTTATATGTAGTATGAAGATGCCAATTATATAAACACTTCACAAAGAGGATATCAAAGGCAGAACTATCCAGATCAGAATCAGAACATCCAGCATTCAAATTATTTGAACCAGTGGAGACCACAACTGCATGGCTATGGCATCCAATATGGTAGTGATGAGAAAGGTGGATAGAACTAGAATTGGCAGACAAATAATTTTGGGTATAAAAGCTCCACCTCATGTGTCCCTCCTAGGGGCCAAGGGTCAAATTCTAAAAATTGGAGAGAAGGGCCTTCTCAAGATCAAGGGAGCTCTAAGCTAGAAGGTATGCTAGAGAAGTGTTGCAAAATCAAGAGAAATCACATACAACACTAAAAAGCCTGAAAAAGATTGCAAGCTCTCATACAACATTTATTCAAAAGCTTGAGCAACAAGTGAGAGATTATCTCGGGGGCATAATATGAAGTAGAAAACAAAGTTATAGAGTAACACTCTTGCAAACCTCAAGGGCAATGGGGGAGGTAACACTGTACATTGTATGGCTATCACAACTCGTAGTGGTAAAATTCTCAATTCTCGTGCTAATCAGTCTATAGAGGTGAGGAAGTTGCTTGGGAAGAGGAGGAAGTATAGGTTCATATTCCTAATACTGAGCGAATTGTAGTAGGTCAGACAAAGAAGGAGAAGGCTGAGAAAGAGGTAGTAAAGGTTTCTAAACCAGCCTCTAATTCCAAAGACTAGTCCACCATTCCCATATTGATTGATGAAGAAGACCATGGATACCCAGATTAAGAAGTACATGGAAATGTTGAAACAAGTGAGATTGAGCATTCCCTTCATATATGCACTCAAAAGATGTTGAGTTTCACGACCAGTACATAGGCCCAGATCGAGACACGGGAACCTCGAGAGGCTCCAAGTCTATCCATGTCATGAACATGACATCTAAACTCAACATAATAATGCGGAAGTCTAACATATATAAAATAGCGGAAGTCTGAAAATCGGATAACATTAAATATCTGAATACATAACAACGATCTAAAACTGAAAACATACTATGTCTGATAAGACTCTGCAGACGAACGAGTTGATGGGACAAGACCCCAACTAACTCACTAAAGATTAAAACTGAAGATACTGAGTACAACTGATAAAAGGGTCCTCGAAGGATGAGGATTCACCAACCTTGGCTGGAGATGCTACTCTGATGATCTGGCTAATGACGGGAGTGAATCTGAATGTCCAATCATGTATCATGAAACAATACAACATAGAGTATGCGGTCAGTACGTGGAATGTACCGAGTATGCAAGGTAAGTAAAACTGCTAAGTAAGTAAAATCAGAGATCATGCATATCATAAAAAATTTCATCATAAGAGTCTGAGGATAGGGCTTGCATGCTATTATCTAGGAACATGATTTAAACATAAGTGAATATAATAATTGAATCGAGTGACCCAAAGCTGAAACTGATTATTCATAAGTAAAACTGAACATTGGGTCAAACCTACTGAAAACATAATATCATGACTGATGAACCTGCATAACTGAAATCATGAGGAAAAATGGGAGACTCGTCGTATAACCAACATTAACACGATAGAGCTTATGTGGTCCCGACTTATAATTCAAGTGGACAAAGTCGTCCAAAGCCTTGCTAGGGCTAAGGACGCTACCATAATATCGATATCAAGCTGAAGGCCCCTTGGGGTAGGGGAAGCTCACAAGGGAGGTCCCAAATAATTTTACCATACCAACGTTGTCACGTAGTTCTGAGGCACAGGGTTGACTGATCATTAGCCTACTCGGTACTAGACACTACTCCCAAAAACATGCATATTCTCTCTATCATTTTTCAACGAAGCTGAACCATCATCTAGTGATGAAGCTGAATCATAATAATACATGTAAAATGTGAAATCATAACATGAGGATCCTTGGCTTAAACCATACCACAAGATGAAAAGAGTGGGAGTCTGGACTCCAAATTCCATATGGTAAGCTAATAACATGAAATTGATATAAATCATGAAACATACTTGATCATATGGGATTTTCCAAACTTAAACATTCTTGAAATAGGCTTTGATATTCAAAAACATGAATATAGACATGGGTAATTTAAAATCACACATTCATCATATACATCACATCATGCTTGAAAACATATATTATAATCTCAACCTCTCATGAACTTTCATAATTGGGCATCATAATTGTAAGACTTTGAAAACATGAATTTGTAATTGAAAACATTATAAAACATTCCCATGACTCATAATTCAACATTAGAAACGTGAATAGATTATACCCATGATACATACTTAGAAAATTAACAAGTTGGGTTAAAACCCTATAGATTCATCAACTAGAATTTCCGTCTAGTTGAGAAGGAATTGAGCATGAGAGTGGATGGATGCACCTATTCTTAACCCTACATACCTGAGTAAATCTGATTTACACTCCCTCTTGAAAGCCCAAAGGAAATTGGAGAGAAATTGAGGAAATTCTTCTAGTTAGATCTCTAAGGAAGAGCTCTAATTTGCATGCATGGAATTGTAAGTCTTAGGATAGGTTTGACTCTCTTAAAACCCTGATAATAGAGCTTGAAATGACATAGTTTCGGACCTTAGAGCTTAGGAATTGCAAAAATACCCTTAATAAAAAGTATGGAATTTTTGCACTGCTAGTGACAACGAGTGGTACAACGGATCATTCTTTGATACAATGACTCGTGGTATCCGTCCATTACTTCTTCAATCACTTTTTAACGTCTTTGATCCTGATACAAGGACTCAATATAATGAGTTATTACTCCAAATGATGACTCGTTACTGCCTCCCATTACCTTGCTAGATTCCAACTCAGGTCTCCAACAATGACTAGTCAGGATGAGTCATTATTAGTCCCAACAACTCATTGTTTCTGGCTGTTACCACCACTGCTCATCTTCTGGAAGTCCCCCCAATGCAAACCTACCATGAATCGTGTCCCAAAAAATGAGTCATTCCATGGCTCGTGCTAGCCACCGTGGATAAACACCATCCTTATAACGACCCCTTATCGCAATCCATTACATCAACCAATGGGTCGTCCTTAGACTTGTTACCACAGAACCTCCTACTACAAAACCTGACAATGACTGTCTCTAATGGATTGTTAGACCCTCCAATGACTCGCACCACAAGTCGTTCTGAGTAAAATCTATGGTTTTTCTACTGCTTTTGATTTCAAATCCCAATTCTAGTCTTAGGCACTTCAAAGGTATTATAATATCCCCTTTCGGAACATTCGTCCTCGAATGTGAATGAACATACTAAAAAGCTGGGGAAAATAACTGACATCTCACATACTGAACATCTAATGCTAAAAACTAACACAGTGACAGATTACGGACTAGAATCAATAATTGAACTGAATTCATGAATCACACATACATGCATTGGCATAACGGAAACTGAGACACATAAACTGAACATGAAGCTGAATGGAATAGTCACATTTTCTAGTTCGGCTCAGTTATTCAGATTTTAGTATGTAGTTATGATCCTCAGAAAGTACCGATGTTACGGTTATATATTCAATGTTCATCAGTTCAATTGTGTATTTCTACTGTTCTTACTTGCATCTTACATACTAAGTACATTCAAAGTACTTATGAATGGTTTCCATGTTGTATTGTATTATGATACAGGTGAAGGTTCTCAGACGCAGCATCATTAGTAGTTTCCTTCAGATGGTTTCAGCAATATTATCTTTGGTGAGTCCTCATCTTTCAAGGATGAGGATTTAGTTTTACTTTAATTTCTTTCGTTCAAATTTTAGAGTTAACTTGTGTCTTGTCCCAACAACTCATTAGTTCTTAGATGGCTTTCAGACAAAGTATCAATTTAGTATGTTTTGCAGTTGTTTCATAGATTTTTAGTATCTTATCAGGCATTTCTTATTTTTGAGAAAGTTATTTAGATTTGTTTTTCTTAGCTACCGCTTCTATTTAATTGAGTATACCCGCAAGATGTTTAGCCATTGTTTAGCTTGGGGTCATTTGTGGCACTAAGTACCGTGTCGCGTTTAGGGTGTAGACTCGGGTCGTGACATATGGGCTCCTTGACAATATTCTTCCAGAAATGTTTTATACTTCACTGGACTCGCTGACTCAATTGTTGGCAAATAATGCAGCTGGTGGCTATATTATAGATAAAACTTATGACCACATCACCACTATTTTGGATAGAATAACCAAGCACAATCAGGCTTGGCAGGCAAGAGATACTAGTGGTGGTGTCATTATTAGTGCCCTATTAATGAGCCATCTCATGAAGAAGAACTAGGAGAGATGGTAGAGGATGGTGACTATGAAAACCAATATCACTTTGTTCACAAAGAGATTGATGGAGTGTGAGCTAAAGAAAGTCAATATGGTCAATTTATCCTCCTCAAATACAGGGTTATCCTCCTCAATTCTAAGGCCAACAATATCAGGATCAACCTTATATGTAGTATGAAGACGCCAATTATATAAACACTTCACAAAGAGGATATCAAAGGCAGAACTATCCAGATCAGAATCAGAACATCCAGCATTCAAATTATTTGAACCAGTGGAGACCACAACTGCATGGCTATGGCATCCAATATGGTAGTGATGAGAAAGGTGGATAGAACTAGAATTGGCAGACAAATAATTTTGGGTATAAAAGCTCCACCTCATGTGTCCCTCCTAGTGGCCAAGGGTCAAATTCTAAAAATTGGAGAGAAGGGCCTTCTCAAGATCAAGGGAGCTCTAAGCTAGAAGGTATGCTAGAGAAGTGTTGCAAAATCAAGAGAAATCACATACAACACTAAAAAGCCTGAAAAAGATTGCAAGCTCTCATACAACATTTATTCAAAAGCTTGAGCAACAAGTGAGAGATTATCTCGGGGGCATAATATGAAGTAGAAAACAAAGTTATAGAGTAACACTCTTGCAAACCTCAAGGGCAATGGGGGAGGTAACACTGTACATTGTATGGCTATCACAACTCGTAGTGGTAAAATTCTCAATTCTCGTGCTAATCAGTCTATAGAGGTGAGGAAGTTGCTTGGGAAGAGGAGGAAGTATAGGTTCATATTCCTAATACTGAGCGAATTGTAGTAGGTCAGACAAAGAAGGAGAAGGCTGAGAAAGAGGTAGTAAAGGTTTCTAAACCAGCCTCTAATTCCAAAGACTAGTCCACCATTCCCATATTGATTGATGAAGAAGACCATGGATACCCAGATTAAGAAGTACATGGAAATGTTGAAACAAGTGAGATTGAGCATTCCCTTCATATATGCACTCAAAAGATGTTGAGTTTCACGACCAGTACATAGGCCCAGATCGAGACACGGGAACCTCGAGAGGCTCCAAGTCTATCCATGTCATGAACATGACATCTAAACTCAACATAATAATGCGGAAGTCTAACATATATAAAATAGCGGAAGTCTGAAAATCTGATAACATTAAATATCTGAATACATAACAACGATCTAAAACTGAAAACATACTATGTCTGATAAGACTCTGCAGACGAACGAGTTGATGGGACAAGACCCCAACTAACTCACTAAAGATTAAAACTGAAGATACTGAGTACAACTGATAAAAGGGTCCTCGAAGGATGAGGATTCACCAACCTTGGCTGGAGATGCTACTCTGATGATCTGGCTAATGACGGGAGTGAATCTGAATGTCCAATCATGTATCATGAAACAATACAACATAGAGTATGCGGTCAGTACGTGGAATGTACCGAGTATGCAAGGTAAGTAAAACTGCTAAGTAAGTAAAATCAGAGATCATGCATATCATAAAAAATTTCATCATAAGAGTCTGAGGATAGGGCTTGCATGCTATTATCTAGGAACATGATTTAAACATAAGTGAATATAATAATTGAATCGAGTGACCCAAAGCTGAAACTGATTATTCATAAGTAAAACTGAACATTGGGTCAAACCTACTGAAAACATAATATCATGACTGATGAACCTGCATAACTGAAATCATGAGGAAAAATGGGAGACTCGTCGTATAACCAACATTAACACGATAGAGCTTATGTGGTCCCGACTTATAATTCAAGTGGACAAAGTCGTCCAAAGCCTTGCTAGGGCTAAGGACGCTACCATAATATCGATATCAAGCTGAAGGCCCCTTGGGGTAGGGGAAGCTCACAAGGGAGGTCCCAAATAATTTTACCATACCAACGTTGTCACGTAGTTCTGAGGCACAGGGTTGACTGATCATTAGCCTACTCGGTACTAGACACTACTCCCAAAAACATGCATATTCTCTCTATCATTTTTCAACGAAGCTGAACCATCATCTAGTGATGAAGCTGAATCATAATAATACATGTAAAATGTGAAATCATAACATGAGGATCCTTGGCTTAAACCATACCACAAGATGAAAAGAGTGGGAGTCTGGACTCCAAATTCCATATGGTAAGCTAATAACATGAAATTGATATAAATCATGAAACATACTTGATCATATGGGATTTTCCAAACTTAAACATTCTTGAAATAGGCTTTGATATTCAAAAACATGAATATAGACATGGGTAATTTAAAATCACACATTCATCATATACATCACATCATGCTTGAAAACATATATTATAATCTCAACCTCTCATGAACTTTCATAATTGGGCATCATAATTGTAAGACTTTGAAAACATGAATTTGTAATTGAAAACATTATAAAACATTCCCATGACTCATAATTCAACATTAGAAACGTGAATAGATTATACCCATGATACATACTTAGAAAATTAACAAGTTGGGTTAAAACCCTATAGATTCATCAACTAGAATTTCCGTCTAGTTGAGAAGGAATTGAGCATGAGAGTGGATGGATGCACCTATTCTTAACCCTACATACCTGAGTAAATCTGATTTACACTCCCTCTTGAAAGCCCAAAGGAAATTGGAGAGAAATTGAGGAAATTCTTCTAGTTAGATCTCTAAGGAAGAGCTCTAATTTGCATGCATGGAATTGTAAGTCTTAGGATAGGTTTGACTCTCTTAAAACCCTGATAATAGAGCTTGAAATGACATAGTTTCGGACCTTAGAGCTTAGGAATTGCAAAAATACCCTTAATAAAAAGTATGGAATTTTTGCACTGCTAGTGACAACGAGTGGTACAACGGATCATTCTTTGATACAATGACTCGTGGTATCCGTCCATTACTTCTTCAATCACTTTTTAACGTCTTTGATCCTGATACAAGGACTCAATATAATGAGTTATTACTCCAAATGATGACTCGTTACTGCCTCCCATTACCTTGCTAGATTCCAACTCAGGTCTCCAACAATGACTAGTCAGGATGAGTCATTATTAGTCCCAACAACTCATTGTTTCTGGCTGTTACCACCACTGCTCATCTTCTGGAAGTCCCCCCAATGCAAACCTACCATGAATCGTGTCCCAAAAAATGAGTCATTCCATGGCTCGTGCTAGCCACCGTGGATAAACACCATCCTTATAACGACCCCTTATCGCAATCCATTACATCAACCAATGGGTCGTCCTTAGACTTGTTACCACAGAACCTCCTACTACAAAACCTGACAATGACTGTCTCTAATGGATTGTTAGACCCTCCAATGACTCGCACCACAAGTCGTTCTGAGTAAAATCTATGGTTTTTCTACTGCTTTTGATTTCAAATCCCAATTCTAGTCTTAGGCACTTCAAAGGTATTATAATATCCCCTTTGGGAACATTCGTCCTCGAATGTGAATGAACATACTAAAAAGCTGGGGAAAATAACTGACATCTCACATACTGAACATCTAATGCTAAAAACTAACACAGTGACAGATTACGGACTAGAATCAATAATTGAACTGAATTCATGAATCACACATACATGCATTGGCATAAGGGAAACTGAGACACATAAACTGAACATGAAGCTGAATGGAATGCTAAGGACGAAACTGATACCTCAAGCTGGAACTAAACTAGAAGGGAATAGATGCGGGTATTTGACCATCATATCTGCTTCGGCTTCCCACGTGGCTCCCTTAACATGCTGATTCTGCCACAAAACCTTTAGTGAAGCTACTTCCTTATTTCTTAGCTTTCGAACCTGATGATCAAGTATTTCTACCGGAACCCCTTTGCATCTGAGGCTATCCTTCACACCTACGCTCTCCATCGGAACAACCAAAGCCACATTACCCATGCACTTCTTCAACAGCGACATAGTAATACCTGGAAAGCCCTAAGATCAGACCCGAGGGTTGAAAGGGAGAAAACTGAAATTTCTGCACCAGGTCACAGGACAAGTCATCTAGTGACCCGTGAGGTGCACCATGAGTCATTAGGTGACTCGTGGAGTAAAGGGAGAGTTTGGCTGGATTTTTGGTCGGGGGTTGACCATGCGTGAACCAAAATTTCTGGTCAGGGCCACGAGTCATAAGGTTGGTCGTGGTCAGGTGTTTTACTTGGATGGTGAAGGGTTTGGCAATGTAACCAATGGTTAGTCACCACGAGTCGTTTGGTACACGATGAGTCGTGGTGTCCCTCGTTGTGACCTCCAGAGGAATAGTTTTCAATGTTTGCAAAGAGAGAAGGCGATGAGTCATGGGCATGGGGAATGAGTTGTCCAGTCCCTTGTTGGGACCGACAGTATGATTTTTCCTGTGAATTTAGTAAGGGCTTTTCCATAATTCCTAAGTTTTAAGACTTAAACTATGTCATTTCTAGCTTAGATAAGTATGATTTAAGAGGGTTTAGCTCATTCTAAACCTATCCCTTTCCATGCATGCAAGCCCAGAAGATTCTAAGGATGAACAAGCTTAGAAATTCATCATGACTTCTCCAGTTTCCTTTGGGCATTCAAGAAGGTTGAGAAATCAGAAGTACCCAGGTATGTAAGGTGATGAATGGGTGTATCCATCCACTCCCATCCCTAATTCCTTAAAAAATTTATGGAAATTCTAGTTGATAAATCTATGGGGCTTTAGCCCAACTTGTAAATTTTTAAATATCATCCACTTGTGTATTTCTAAATATCATCGTTCTGCTCTATTCATGTTTCTAATGTGGAATGATGATTCAATGGGAATTTTTTATAATGTTTTCAATTCAAATGATGTTTTCAATTATTTTACAAATATTAATGCCTAATCATGAAGTTTCATGAAAAGACGAGCTTATGATCTATGTTTCTAAGATGATGAGATGTTAATGATACATGTATGATTTTGAATTACCCAAGACTATATTCATGTTTTTAACTATCAAAGTCTATTTCAAGTATGTTTAAGTTTGGGCAAGCCCATATGATCAAGTAAATTTTATGATTTATCTCAAGTTCATGTTATTTGCTTAACACATGGAATTTTGGAGTCTAGACTCCCACTCTTTCAGCTTGTGGTATGGTTTGAGGCAAGGCTCCTCATGTTATGATTTCAGATATCTCATGTATTATTATGATTCGGCTTCGTCACTAGACGATGGTTTAGCTTCATTGAAATATGATGGAGAGCATATGCATGATTGTGGCAGTAGTGTCTAGCACCGAGTACGCTAAGGGTCAGTCAACCCTGTGCCTCAGAACTATGTGCCAACGTAGGTATGATAAAATTATTTGGGACCTCCCTTGTGAGCTTCTCCTGCCCCAAAGGGTCTTTCAGCCTGATATCGATATCATGGTAGCGTCCATAGCTCTGGAAAGGCTTTGGACGGCTCTGCCCACTTGAGTGTAATAGTCTGGACCACGTAAGATCTATTGTGGTAATGTCGGTTACATAAAGAGACTCTCTATTCGGTGCTTTTGTTTGGGTATATAGCTACACGCAAGTGCACGTGGTCGAACAAGTAGTAAAGTGGCTTAAGTAAGCCAAGTATCGATCCCACAGGGACTGGGCTAGGGTAACAATCTACTCAAGTGTCACTATACTTTACCTCTAAAAATGCAGACAACAGTGCGAAGAAGAGTTTGATATTTTTGTTTCTAATTTTATGCTAAGTCTAAAATGAATATATAATTTGAGTCTGAACTATGAATATGAGCTTGCTGAGGTTAAATGAACATGTAAAGAAATCAATCATCAATGCAATTTGGTTAATCTTTCCTCCGGTTGCTAGTCAAGAATTATTGCCAATGGATTAAAACTCTCGTATTTAACGCAACTTAAGAAGCATGAACCGTCCACCTACATTTCTGTGATAAAACGAAATTCATATTCTAGCCTTATAAAACCGATTCCTTAATTGACTAATATGACTTTCTGGTATATCTCTATCCTGAAGGTAAATCAATTCTCAATTTTCCCAAACTAAGAAAAGATCATATCCTATCAATTCACAACTTTCCAATTTTTTGCTCTCTCGAGTGAAACCGGACTTTTTAGATATACATTAACATTGGCCACACATTAATGCAGTAAGAACAAGAATCAATAGAACAACCATGGAAGAAAAGATGAAAAACCAATTGATCAATAACTACATTTCGATACAATTGTTCTTAACCTCAGCAAGAAGAGGATTTAGCCACTCATGTGTGGATTAAACATCATTAAATGAGTGTTAATCAAACAAGAAATCGAATTAAAGAAGAAGGAGATAGAGAAAAACCCTGAGATTTTCGTCCCCTCAACTGCCTGTAACCCACGTTCTTGCTCCACCAAGTCAGAATAATTAAAAATGAACCTAAGTGTTCTATTTATACTAGTGGGAATTTTTCCCGGAATAACAAGCAACGTGTCACGGAGTGCATCGCGGAGCACTACCTCCGTGACACGCCACTGACGCGGACCCTTACTGGAATTTGGTCATCTAGGTGTTAAGGCCCAACGTGGCATGGTGTGCAACGCGGGGATAGGCCAATGTGCCACGGCCCCAACGCGCACCTTCACTGGAATTTGGCAAAAATTCCATATCCAGGCAGAAGGCATCCGCGATGGCAGCGTGACACGGCTCCATCACAGAGCCCCTTTAATTTGTGCCTTCAAGTGCTTTTCCCTTGCTAGCGTCCGAGTCCAACCCCGATCTCTCCCAACATGCATTTTAGCTTCCCAAAATTATATTTCACCTGCAAAACAATGCTAATCATGTTGGTTAGTATAAATTCACATTTTATTACAAATCGCATGAGAATGTATAAACATCGATAGATAAACAAGGCAAAAATGACACATTTAAGTATCACTTGGGCATCTAAATTTGCCCAAGATCACTTACCCCACACTTAAATCCTTGCTCGTCCCCGAACAACAATCTTTCACCTCATGCAATTGACACCCCAACCTGGCTACTTTGGTTCAACAATTCAAGATACAGTTATACCAATTATTTAATATAGCAAATCATCAAGAAAACATGCATGGTCTTATCAATAAAATGACCTTCAACACATTAAGACCTCCTAGACTCAAGAATTGACTCTCGATATCGGCAAACTCATGCAAATCAGCTGATCAAGATATCTGACACGAATTTTAATCTCTCGTCAAGCATGTGCCCTCACAACACAAGAGAATTTTCCCCTTTTTAATCACATGACTCAAAAGATTACATTCAGGGGCATATAAACACAATTTCGCTCTCTCTCCCAAAAGAATTCACATGCATCGTGTTATGAACCATAGGCTTGCCTTTAGTGTATTACTCCACTAATATAAGGAAATGTGATGTAGGATAATGTAGGACTTAACGGGTTGTAATGTAAGCTACGAAACTAGTAAATATTGGGCTAACCAATAATAGCCACTAGCATTCTTAAGCGCTTTCCCAAAACATCCCATCAACCTCATGGGTATTGTTTCTTCCTTCATCCTCCTATTCTTGAAGTCTGTCTTTATTTTGACCTATATCTTTAAGCACACTTGACTCAATAACAAAGATTATTCATACATCTTCATTATATTTAATTTATAACGAGTGCACCTTCAACCTTTTCTGTACTTTCATCACTCTGCTTTTCTTTTCTTTTCACCATTCTCACTCTTTGACACTGTGGGAAAATTATTTTCTCTTCTTAAGCGCTTAAGAGTTTTGGATCAAATTCATGGATAATGAAAAGAAGGGGTTAAGCTCGGTTTACACCTTTTTGACAAAAGAAAAATAATAGGCTAAAGGCTCAATGGGCTAACTAGGGTGTACATTCAAGGTGGGTACAATAATGAAAAAGAGAAACTTTCGATTAAAACAAAGAAATGCCTACATCCTTTCCCACAATACACGTCCTTCATTTCGTTTCGTACACACACCAGGCAAGTTCTAGACATTTCACAATAGCATGGAATAAACAAAACCTCACCATACACTTATTGCACATGCTCAATTCAAGACGTATTCACAGACTCTTCAACCAGCTAAATAGAAGAATTCAAACATTAAGCCTCAATCACACTGGATCGACTCTATGGCCTAGGTATCTCAACATATTTACACAGTTGCATGCTTTCATACGAATCACCTTTGCATTTCAAATATCATGTACAACACGCAACCAGAATTCCGCAACCATAAAGTAACTACAGGTTTTGGGATGCAACCCACAAAAGAAAAAAACTGAAAAATAAATGAGAAAAAAATTCTACTCCTAACGACTACATTTCCCTTAAGACGGTCGTCATCCATCCATCATAGGGAATGGTCACTAACTAATACTTCGGTTCAATGGGACTATTCTCGGTAAAAGAACCGAAAACAAACGCCGAGAAACCCAAAAATTTAAAAAATTCATGAAATTTTTTTAAAAATATCGATCATTTCGATAAAACAAAAATTTGTACAAAGCCAGCTAACAACATTCAACAACACACAACAGCTTCACATTAATTACAATACAAAACATACCCATCACAATCACAGGGTCACAATTTTATCACATGCACGACAAAAGAACAGAAACATACATTAAAAACAACAACAACCAACACCTAACTACTCCCACCCCACACTTAAATCGAACAATGTCCCCAGTGTTCACAAAAATTAGCATAGCACAAGAGTGGGTGGTGAAACTCCCTGATCAATCAAAGTATTTCACTTCTTCATGAGGTGCTGCTGCCTCGTCTCCCATGTCTAAATCACCCCCATCATCATCAGCTGACTCCACATCGGAGTCGTCACGACGTGTCTCCTCATCTGTGGGGACATCATCATCCGTGGGCTCCACAAAAGCTGGCCCCACTAGGCATAGAGCCCTAGCATTTTCATCAAAAGGGTAGTCTAGCTCAAGCTGCCACAGCTCCTCTTCTGTTGTCGGCCTCCCGCCTATTCGCAGCTGGAGCATCTGCATTCCGTACATACGAGCCATGTACTGATCATCCCGAGCATGTCGCTCGGCTAGTGTCAGAACTGTCCCGTGAGTGGTGTCGGGTGCCTTAGTTTTGGTGACATCTAAGGCCCGCTGCTCCATCTGTGGGATGTAGTCAATGGCCTCCTCCTCAATATCCAGGCCCCTTAGGAATGTGGTGAGTAATCCACCAAACCCGTACCGCTGCCCTTGATGCAAACGGGCTCTCTTCATGGCGGAGATAATCACCGCCCCCACGTTGATCTCCAGCCCTTTCATCAGGGCGTATACCAAGCATACATGATCACGGGTTACATCTTTCATATGCACCCCCGGGATCAGGCAGGAACAAACAATCTTCAGCCATATCCTGGCTTCCCTGTTCATTTGTGAGTAGGGCAAGGTCTGATGGTAGCCCCTCTCCTTATGCCTGCTCCACCGAGCTGTCGACCGAGTTCCACACAAAGTGCGTCTGATGTCCGCATATGGTGGAGTGATATTCAGTTGTCGAAGCACATGGGTGTCTGTGTCCCGCGCCCCTAAGATAGCATTAAGGTGGTGGGGCTTAAAAGTGACTATTTTCCCCCTTATCTTGATGGTGTGACATCTGAAAGTCGGGTTCCAGTTGGCGTAGAATTCCCGAATCAAGTGCAAGTTGCATTCCTTGGGCTCTTCAAAGATGAAATTCAGCCCGGCTGCCTCAATCCTGTGGACAATCCTGGGGAACTCCTGTGCCAATGGTTCCCTGTCAATGTGTTCTTTGGGGAAGTATTTGCTTTCCTTGTGCTTCGCATACCATTTCTTCCCCTCCTCTGTCACCCATCTGGTTCTGTATTGACGGCGTTGGCCGCGTGGAACCGCTTGTGCTAATGGGATTGCAGTTCCCAGCCTAATTCTTTTTCTTCCGGCGCCTGATGTTGATGCGCCTTTTCCCTTGTCTTGCCTGCTTGCCATTGTTCCTGTCAAACCAAATAGACAAGTTCAATGTTAAGCCAATTAAAATTAGCTTCAACTAAGGCTGGGTTAAGCTAGGCTATCCCACACTTAGTCTTTAGCCAAAATCACAACATTACGGCAAGATCGTACTTATATCCACAAACAAACAACAAAACATAACAAATCTGCTTAGTGCATTCAGAGAATTCGACGGTATACCTTCTATGTACTACTCAAACTTCGTACAGCTAGTCACAATAATAACCATGGATTACATTTCATCACATAGCACTTAGAAAGGAGAACAAAGAAACAAGAAAAGAATTTATCTACATGAATCCATATAATTCGTCCATTTCTTGCAATTTCCATAATTTCCTTAACCCGAAAATCTGTCGGTCTTTTAGCATATTACAGTTAGCACAACCAACTCATCTCACCCAACATAAACAACCCAGCTAGAATTCCAAAGTTCAACTCAATTTTTCCATTTCACACACAAATTCAAGCCCTAGCTATGCTTTTATTAAAAATCCTATCAAGCTATGTAATTTTCGAGTTCATGCAATCACAATGATTCTACGAACGTCAATCAACAATAACTCAATTGAATTTATGCTTAATTTCTACTTAGGGCAAGTTTTCTTCACTTTCTATGCTAAAAATCGAATAAATAAGGTAAGAAATGAGATGAAGTTAACAAACACACCTTAAATTCGATGATATCAAAGAAAAGTTGATAAAATTGAACTCCTAGGCCGTGTCACATTGGGGAAGGGGGGAATTTCGTGTTGTTTGTCGCAGAGGAGGTGAGGAATGGGAAAAAATGAGGAAAAATCGGGGTTAAAAGGGGGGGTTTTTGTGCAGGTCACCCGGTGACCCGGTGTGACCCGTCGCGATATACACCTCAACCTGTCACGGAGGGTAACGCGGAGAATGCCCTCCGTGACACGGAGCCATCGCGCAGGTGTTCTGGAATTTGTAAAAATTCCAGAATTACCTTCAACGTGTCACGGAGGGTAACGCGGAGACCCTCCTCCGTGACACGGAGCCATCGCGTGGGCTCACTGTTTTGCCACTTTTGATTATTTTTCATACCTCAATTTTTCCTTTGCGATTCTTTGCATATTTATCCTCCGTTCAACCTGAAATTCATCTCACAACCAGAAATTTGTTAGAATTATATGTTTCACTAAAAAATAAAAAAAATATAACAAATATAAAAATTTTGTTTTTAATTATTTTTTCCTCTTTTTTTTCATTTTTCTTTTTCTACGAAATCTATTCACATTTTACAAAGAAAATTTCACGGATTGCCTCCCGTGCAGCGCCTAGTTTACTGTCGCGACACGACGTATCAAGTTTCACCGCTTTTTCCTCCACCTTGAGGATATGAATCTCACCCCTAATTTCTTCTCTAATTTCCTCTTATGCTCCAAGGGTGGTGGTGAAAAATTATAAGGACCAAGCAGTAGATGTTGCCTTTTGAACTTATTGGCCCTTAAGTAAGCGAAGTCATTTTGTCTCTCCGGATTAGCAAATTTCAAAATATACGGGGCTTGGTCCTCCTCTAGACATTTCTCTATAAACTTGGAAGACTCTATTTCTATGTTGTCAACCAAACTTAATGTCGAAAAGTGCTTCGAGTGTGGTCCAATACACCTCAACTTTGAAACTGCATTGTGCTTGACCTCCTTACCTGTAAACACCTTCTCAGCATCGATATCTATCTCTCCATTAATGTCAACTGGGGGATACTCTAACTCTTCTTCAATGAATGATTTTTCCATAAGTGTGAGCCCATCACGGGGACACTCAAGAGACTCTAATTGTTGGGCTTCATCCACAAATTAACCCTTGTCTTCCTCTTGTAGTTCCTCTTGAATATCGGCTAAAACTGTTACCTGCAATTTATCACAAGCTTCAGCCTCAACAATCATCTCCGTGACTTTGACGCTCGTCCTTTCTAGAGCCTCTGCATTCTCTTCTTGCTGAATTCTCAATACTGCCATCACCTCCTTCATTGCTTCTGATTGCTCCAGGAGTTGTTTCAGCATGTCTTCTATTTGAGCTTGGCGTCCCAAGTCCTCATTTTCAGCATGCCTATATTCAGCAAAAACAACAGAAGGATCATAGTAGGGGCTTGAGGGAGGGGAATATGCATTTGGACAGCCATCCCAATGGCCATCTTGACCACCATTTATATTGCACGTGTTACAGTGTTGCCACGAGTGGTGTCCTCCGCAATTCAGACAAGATTCTCCAAAATATGAGTATCCACCATTTAAACCATTTGTATTCCACGATGTCATGTCAATAAGGGTATTTGAAAAAAAAATTAAAACAAACACTAAGACCAAGTTGTCAGCACTTATATAGAATTTGTAAGCTAACACTTAAGAAAACAATTTTACCAATTGCCAGTCCCCGGCAGCGGCGCCAAAAACTTGTTCGGTGCTTTTGTTTGGGTATATAGCTACACGCAAGTGCACGTGGTCGAACAGGTAGTAAAGTGGCTTAAGTAAGAGAAGTATCGATCCCACAGGGACTGGGCTAGGGTAACAATCTACTCAAGTGTGACTATAATTTAACTCTAAAAATGCAGACAACAGTGTGAAGAAGAGTTTGATATTTTGGTTTCTAATTTTATGCTAACTCTAAAATGAATATATAATTTGAGTCTGAACTATGAATATGAGCATGCTGAGGTTAAATGAACATGTAAAGAAACGAATCATCAATACAATTTGGTTAATCTTTCCTTCGGTTGCTAGTCAAGACTTATTGTCAATGGATTAAAACTCTCGTATTTAACCCAACTTAAGAAGCATGAACCGTCCACCTACATTTCTGTGATAAAACGAAATTCATGTTCTAGCCTTATAAAACCGATTCCTTAATTGACTAATACGACTTTCAGGTGTATCTCTATCCTGAAGGTAAATCAGTTCTCAATTTTCCCAAACTAAGAAAAGATCATATTCTATCAATTCACAACTTCCCAATTTCTTTCTCTCTCGAGTGAAACCGGACTTTTTAGATAAACATTAACATTGGCCACACATTAATGCAGTAAGAACAAGAATCAATAGAACAACCATGGAAGAAAAGATGAAAAACCAATTGATCAACAACTACATTTCAATACAATTGTTCTTAACCTCAGCAAGAAGAGGATTTAGCCACTCATGTATGGATTAAACATTGTTAAATGAGTGTTAATCATACAAGAAATTGAATTAAAGAAGAAGGAGATAGAGAAAAACCCTGAGATTTTCATCCCCTTAACTGCCTGTAACCTACATTCTTGCTCCACCAAGTCAGAATAATTAAAAATGAACCTAAGTATTCTATTTATACTAGTGGGAATTTTTCCCGGAATAACAAGCAACGTGTCACGGAGTGCATCGTGGAGCACTGCCTCCATGACACGCCACTGACGCGGACCCTTACTGGAATTTGGTCATCCAGGTGTTAAGGCCCAATGTGGCACGACGTGCAACGCGGGGCTAGGCCAATGTGCCACGGCCCCAACGCGCACCTTCACTGAAATTTGGCAAAAATTCCATATCCAGGCAGAAGGCATCCGCGATGGCAGCGTGACACGGCTCCATCGCGGAGCCCCTTTAATTTGTGCCTTCAAGTGCTTTTTCCCTTGCTAGCATCCGAGTCCAACCCCGATCTCTCCCAACATGCATTTTAGCTTCCCAAAATTATATTTCACCTGCAAAACAATGCTAATCATGTTGGTTAGTATAAATTCACATTTTATTACAAATCACATGAGAATGTATAAACATCGATAGATAAACGAGGCAAAAATGACACATTTGAGTATCACTTGGGCATAGAAATTTGCCCAAGATCACTCTCATTATTTCTCAATATTTCAATTATGCATGTTCATAAGTCATGATATTATGTTTTTAGCAGGTTTGACCCAATGTTCAGTTTTACTTATAAATAATGAGTTTCAGCTTTGGGTCATTCAATTCAATTATGTTTAAATCATGTTTTTCAGATAATAGCATGCAAGCCCTACTCTTAGACTCTTATGGTGAAATGTTTTATGATATGCACGATCTCTAGTTTACTTACATAGCAGTTTTATTTACCTTGCATACCGAGTATGTTCCATGTACTAATCGCATACTCTATGATGTATCGTTTGATGATACATGCTCCGATATTCATGTTTAGACCTACCGTTAGCCAGATCCTCAGAGTAGCATCTCTCAGCCATAGTTGGTGTGTGCTCATCCTTCGAGGACCATATATATCGGTTTTATTCATTATTTTCTGTTTCAGTCATTAGTGAGTTAGTTGGGGACTTATCCTATCAACTCGTCAATATGTAAAGGCTTATCAGACATAGTATGGTTTCAGTTTTAGATTGTTGTTATGTATTTAGTAATTTGATGTTATCAGATTTCCAGACTTATGCTAATTTATATATTTTAGAGTTTTGCATTAATACATTCAGTTTAGATACCATGTCCGTGCTATGGGCCAACTTGGAGCCTCTCAGCGTTCTTTGTCCCGTGTCTTGATTGGGGCCTATGTTCGGGTCATGACAAACTTTGTATCAGAGCATTAGGTTTTGAATTGTCCAAGAGTTTCTGAAAGCCACGTTAAGTAGGGTCTTTTTCTTGGGTGTGAAGCACGCCACAATTATGAAGAAGAGGCTACGAAATGGTTTAGGAAATGTTCCCTTCTTTCATGATCTATGTCATGCGATGAAATGTCTCTCTATCCTTCTAACTCGTGCTATACACATTTGCAAAATCATGCCTCCTCATCGAGTTAACTGAAGAAGAAATCAAAATGGGAATGGCCATGAGAATGGAAACGGAGATGGGTACCAACAGGCCCCACCAACCCCTTAGGATCATGTGCCCGAGCAGGTGTCCCATGTAGAGTTTAGGGTTGTCATTCAGATGCTAGCTCAGGCTTTGACCGCCCAAGTCAACCAATTGGCGGTAGCGCATGTCCCTCAAAATTGGAATGTGGTGAGGACCCCCAGAGATTATTGATGAGATTCAGAAAATCACCCATTTCCTGGGGGTGGCTGGGGAGGAGTGCGCACATTTAGCCTCTTATTAGCTGAAAGGGGTAGCACATATTTGGTTCAGACAGTGGAAGAATGATTGGGCAGTTGGAGCAGGCCCTATTGGTTGGGATGAGTTTCATACCACATTTTTAGATCAGTTGTTTCCCATGAGATGAGGGAGCTCAAAGAAGCTGAATTTGTGAACTTGAGACAGAACAACATGATGGTCCGGAAGTATGCTCTAGAGTTCACCCGCCTAACCAAATATGCACCTGAGATGGTGGAAAACAACAGGGACCAAGTGAGTCAATTTATGCATGGGATTGCAGACTATTTGGTCAAAGATTGCTAGACTGCTATGCTTCATCAGGATATTGATTTCTCATGGATAATTCTGTATGCCTAGTAGATAGAGGCAGTGTAGGTATGTTAGCGGGAGAGAGAGGCCAAGATGGCCAGGACTGATAGCTTTGGATTCACCCAACATAGACCTAGTGATGGGCACTCTCAGCAATCCCACCAAAGATCATCAGCCCCAGTGCCGTCAACAGCAAGAGTGCCATATAGATCTACGAGTAACCAGAGGGGACGAGCATCAGGCTATCGAGGTGTGGGGAGCATATCTGTGGAGCCTATTATTCTAGCCTGTGATAGGTGTGGTAGGAGACACACTGGTCAATATTTAGCAGGTTCAGGTGCTTGTTTCGGGTGTGGGAAGCTTGGAGATATGCTCAGAGATTGTCCAGTAGCTAGATAGTGCCATAGTAGAGGCCGAGACCTAAACAGTAGTTCAGCATCCCACCCGCACGCTCAGTTCAACAGGGAGCCTCCACTAGTGCAGGTGGTAGTTAGAGCCAGAATAGATTATATGCCCTCGCATCTCGTCAGGAGCAGGAGCCCTCTCCAGATGTAGTCACTGGTATGTTTCGAGTATTCCACCTTGATATATATGTATTGTCTGATCCAGGGGATACCTTATATTTTTTAATGCCCTATGTTTCTAGTAGTTTCGGAGTCAGTCCCGAAATCCTACAGAACCCTTCTCAGTCTCTACTCCAGTTGGTGATTCTGTTACAGCTCGATGGGTATATAGTTGCCCCGTCACAGTCCTCCAGAAAGTCACTTCAATAGATTTAGTAGATCCAGCCATGAAAGATTTTGATGTTTTCTTTGGCATGGATTGTCTACATGTATGTTTTTCCTCAGTAAATTGTAGAACTCGTGCAATAGAGTTCCGATTTCCCGGCGAGCCAGTCCTAGAGTGGAAGGGCAGTTCAATTGTGCCTGTCGATAATTTCATTTCCTACCTTACAGCCAAAAAGATGATGTTTAAGGGTTTCATGTACCATATAGTTAGCGTTAAGGATGCTACATCCAAAACCCCGACTATCCTGTCATTTCCTATAGTGTGCAAATATCCAGAAGTGTTTCCAGATGACTTGTTGAGAATACTTCCAGAGAGGGAGATCGATCTTGGTATTGACCTTCTTCCCGATATGCAACCTATATCTATTCCTCCTTACAGAATGGCACCAGCTGAGCTAAGGGAGTTGAAAGAGTAGTTGAAGGATCTCTTAGACAAGGGTTTCATCAGACCTAGCAAATCCCCGTAGGGTGCCCCAGTTCTGTTTGTCCGGAAGAAGGACGGTTCCCTTCGATTGTGCATTGATTACTAGTAGTTGAACAAGGTGACAATTAAGAACTAGTATCCCCTCCCCAATATTGATGACTTGTTTGATCAACTTCGGGGTGCCAAGTGTTTCTCAAAGATAGACCTCAGATCCGGGTATCATCTGCTCAGGGTTGGGGAGAGTAACATCCCGAGAAAGCCTTTAGGACTCGATATGGTCACTATGTGTCACGACCCGAGAGTAGACCCGGATCATAAAAATGGGACAAGGAGCCCGAGAGGCCCCAAGTCAACCCATGGCATAAGCATATCTAACTTCATTCACATTAAGCGGAAGACTAAACGTAAAACATAGCAGAAACGTAAACGTGACATAGCATATCATGACCTACGAAATCACTAGACATATACAAGCTGAGTACTACACACTGTCTAAAATCCTCTACTACATACGATGGGTCGATGGGACAAAACCCCCAACTAACCCGGGCAAGTACCAAAACATAAGTAGCATGAATGCTTATCAAACGGCCCTCGAAACATGAGGACTCACCAGTACATTGAAAATACACTCTGAAGGGGGGGGGGGTCTAGAGATGAGGATGAGCCGGAGAGCCGGAACCTGTATCATAAGATGATACAATATAGATAGTATGCGGTCAATATGTAAAATGTACTGAGTATGCAAGGTAAGTGAAACGAATATTTAAAATATATAAAAACTCATAAAACATCATGAGAGTGGGATAACATGCTCATGACATAAATATCGTAACATAACATATCGTAAGGCTTAAGGTTTTCAAAACATTCATAATATGATCGTAATCATAATCATAACAGAAAAGCCTCATTAAACATGGTGTGAGCCAATATGCATAAACATAATCATGCATAAATCATGAGGATCGTTGGGAGACTTCTCTTAACCGACATACCCCATATACGCACACATGGTGCCCGACTTGTAAACCTAGTCGGGAGGCCATTCGTACCTTGCCAAGGGTAGAATCATGAAAGTGTGTGATATCACCATGAAGAGAGCCATTTGGGACGGGGACAGTCACAATGAAGGTCCCAATATACCTACGGTGGCACCTAGTTTATAAGATTCGGGGCAGAACCTGGGCCCCAAACCTATTCGGTGTTCGATACTACTCCCAAAACATATATAGTGCTCATAGTATATCATGCATGCATTCAGGGGCTAGTTATTTCATGACAATCATAAAAATCCTTGTAAATACGTGAACTATCCATGAATTAAGGCCCGTGAGTTGGCCGAAACATAAATTCATAAATCATAGGATCCATGCATATTATAGATCATACATGTAACTTGTAAATCCTCAAATCATGATGGGTAATTAAATAAATTCATATTTAAAATCATAAATCATGATGGGTTTGTAAATATCAACTATTAGAGAGTAGGTCATAAATCAATTCATCATAAATCATGCATAATTAGGCTTGATTTGGTAGAAACCGAAATCAATGAATTTTAATCGAAATTAATGGTAGAATCTGATCTAAATGCATAAAATATGATATATATCATAAATCATAAGAAAAACCATTAGTGATTCATTAGATTTTTTCTCAAAATTGAACTCAAAACCCTAGAAGAATTTTGATAAATTTTCGTAAATTTATAGAGGATGGGCATGGATGTGAACAAAACACCCATTAGGAACTGTACATACCTGGGTGAGATTAGATTCTAAAGTTCTTTAATGTTCAAAGATGAATTGATAGGGAGAAGCTTGAAGAATAGCTTGATCTCTCTAAAATTGTTCTAACATGCATGCATGGGTGAGAAGAATGAGAAATCTGAACTTAACCCCATAAAAGGTCATTATTCATACCACAAAATGTCGTAGTTTAGGCCTTAGGAACTTAGGAATTATTAAAAGGCCCTTACAATTCGCAAAAAATAACTACAGATGGTCCTAACGGACGATCTGATGACTCATCCTCAAAGGACACGACTCGTTACTTGGCTCGTCAAGTACACTACCTCTTTCTCCGGGGTTTTCTCATCTGGCTGGCAATGGGGGACCCCACGAATCGTGCTGGCTGACCATGACTTGTGGTCACCACTCGTGAAGTACACTGCTTTTCTTCCTTCTCTTTTCTTCTCCCTCACTCCATGGCTGACCTAACGACTCGTGGTGTCTAACTGTGAGTCGCTTCCACGCCTGTGAGGACCCTTTTCTCCAGACTTCCTAACTTCTCACTGTCCTCCCCCACGAGTCACTTGACGACTCGTGGGTTGTTCTCACAAGTCATCCCACAACTTGTCCTGAGTCTGCAACATCACTTTTACATTTTCCTCATTTCAACTCCCGGATCTGATCATTGAGCTCCCGGGGTATAACAATATCTCTCTCTTGGGAACATTCATCCTCGAATGTTGGAAACAAGCAGAAAATAGAAACAGGTAATTATCATACTCAAATACTGATCATTTAAACCGAAAACTACCGGGGTGACTACCTTTGATTCATATCACATAGATAAACTGATCTCATGCTTCACATACACATCCATACACATAAAAGAAACTTGAACACATGAATCGACCACGAAAACTGAATGGTGTCATAGAGAAAAACTGATACCTCAAGTTGGAACTGAGCTGATAGAGAATATGTGTGGGTATTTAGCCATCATATCTGCTTCAGCTTCCCACATAGCTCCCTCCACATGGCGATTTCTCCACAACACCTTCACTGAAGCTACTTCCTTGTTCCTCAGCCTCCAAACCTGATGATCCAATATTTATACTGGAACTTCCTCATAGATGAGGCTATCCTTCACACCAACGCTATCCCCTGCGACTACTAAGGCTGGGTCTCCAAGACATTTCTTCAAAAGCGACACAAAAAACACGGGATGGACAGAAGATAACTCTGAGAGTAAGTCTAACTCATACGCTACCTTACCAACTCTTTTCACAATTCGGTAGGGACCAACATAGCAGGGACTGAGTTTTCCTTTATTTCCGCACTAGATGAATCCCTTCATGGGAGATACCTTCAAAAATACCCAATCGTCCACCTTGAACTCTATCTCTCTCCTCCTCACATCAGCATATGACTTTTGATGACTCTGAGCAGTTTTGATCCTGTCCTTTATCAACTGAATCTTCACCATAGCCTAATGAACTGAATCTAGCCCTATCATAGCTGCCTCACCAACCTCAATCCATCCGATGGGCGATCTACATCTTCGTCCATAAATAGCCTTGAACGGTGCCATCCGAATGCTAGAGTGATAGTTGTTATTATAAGAAAATTCGATCAGGGGAAAATGATCATCCCAACTACCTTTAAAGTCCATCACACATGCTCTAAACATGTCCTTGAGAGTTTGGATTGTTCGTTCCTCTTGGCCATCCTTCTGCGGATAGAATGCCGTATTGAGCTTAACTTGAGTCCCAAGCCCCTTCTGGAAAGACCGCCAAAACTGCGAGGTAAATTGAGCACCTCGGTCCGAAATAATAGAAAAGGGCACTCTATGTAGCCGAACTAACTCTCATATATGTAGCTTGGCATAATAATCCGCCGAATTTGTGGTCTTTGTCGGTAGGAAATGTGCAGCTTTGGTCAATCTATCTACCACTACCCAAATAGAATCATAGTGTCGGCGAGTACGAGGTAGGCCTGTAATGAAATCTATGTTAGTCTCTTCCCACTTCCAAGTAGGAATGCTAATATCCTGAAGTGCGCCTGCCGGGCTTTGATGCTCAACCTTTACTTGCTGACCGTTCGGGCACTTGGCTACGAATTCTAAAATATCCCTCTTCATGCCATTCCACCAATATATTTCTCCCAAGTCATGATACATCTTGGTGGCACCTGGATGGATAGAATATCTGGAGCCATGGGCCCATGCAATATCCGGCTCCTCAAATCATCAACATCGGGAATACATAAATGACCCTGGTACCGCAGCACACAATCTCCCCCAAGGGAGAAGACTTCCACCTTCTGACTTCGAACGACTTCCTTCAGCCTCACTAAAATCTAATCCTCCTCTTCTCTAGGTTTCACATCAGTCACCAACGACGATTTTGATCCATTTTGGACAACGATACCGCCATCGGTCAAGTCGACCAACCTAACTCCCAACCTTGCGAGTCGATGTACATCTTTCACCAAATCCTTCTTTCCTTCATCCACATGGGACACACTCTCCATAGAGAGCCTACTAAGTCCGTCCGCTACCACGTTAGCCTTACCCGGATGGTAAAGAACACTCATGTCATAGTCCTTGAGTAGCTCCAACCACCTCATTTGCTGTAGATTGAGGTCTTTCTACATGAACACATATTGTAAGCTCTTGTGGTCCGTAAACACATCCACATGGACCCATATATGTAATGTCTCCATATCTTCAATGCGAACACCATTGCGGCTAACTCAAGATCATGGGTTGGGTAATTCTTCTCATGGATCTTCAACTGTCTTGAGACATATGTTATCACTTTCTCTCACTGCATCAATACACACCCGAGTCCGATTCTTGAAGAATCATAATACACCACAAAACCATTCGTACATTCGGGTAGAGTCAACACCGGTGTGGTAGTGATTCGAGTCTTCAATTCTTGGAAGCTCTTCTCACAAGCCTCTAACTATTGGAACTTCACTTTTTTCTGAGTCAGCCTTGTATAAGGTGCTGCAATAGTTGAGAAACCCTCAACAAAGCCCCGATAGTAATAGCTAAACCCAAGAAACTTCAAATATCTGAGGGATTCACCGGTCTAGGCCAATTCTTCACCGCTTTGATTTTCTGAGAATCTACTTTTATGCCCTCGCCTAATACTACATGGCCCAAAAATGCTACCGAGTTCAACAGAACTTGCACTTGCTTAACTTTGCATACAACTAACGATCCTTGAGGGTCTGAAGTGCTATTCTAAAATGATCAGCATGCTCCTCCTCGCTCCACGAATATATAAGGATGTCATCAATGAACACAATCACAAATATGTCTAGATATTGCTTAAGCACCCTGTTCATTAAGTTCATCAAAGCTGCAGGAGCATTTGTTAGTCCAATATACATAACTACAAACTCATAATGGCCATACTGCATCCTGAAGGCTTTCTTCGGGATATCACTCTCCCGAACTCGGAGCTGATGATACCCGGACCTAAGATCAATCTTGGAGAAACACTTGGCACCCTGAAGCTGGTCAAACAAATCATCAATCCTAGGCTAAGGGTACCTGTTCTTAACGGTGACCTTTTCAATTGTCGATAGTCGATGCACATCAGAAGTGAACGATCCTTCTTTCAGGCAAATAACACTGGTGCACCCCATGGAGACTTACTCGGCCTAATAAAGCCATTATCTAATAGGTCCTTCAACTGATCCTTAAACTCTTTTAGCTCAGCTAGAGCCATCCTATAGGGAGGAATAGATATAAGCTGCATATCGGGAAGAAGGTCAATACCAAAATCAATCTCCCACTTGGGAGGAACACCTGGCATTTCATCGGGAAAGACCTCGGATACTCACGCAACACTGGAACTAATTGGATAGTCGGGGTCTCAGACTCAACATCCTTAACCATGACTAGATGGTACACGCAACCCTTAGAAATCATCTTTCAGCCCTTAAGATATGACATAAATCAACCTGCTGGTACATCAAAACCACCCTTCCAATCCAAAGTTGATTCACCCGGGAAACAGAATTCCACCGCACGGGCCCTACAATTTATAGAAGCATAACACGCATACAACCAATCCATGCCATGAATAATATTAAATTCAGTCATGGCTAACTCTACCAGGTCTGCGGAGGTAACTTTATGCAATATAGTGACCGGGCATCCTCTATACACCCGCCTAGCTATAATCGAATCACCGACAGGAGTAGAAACTTAAAATGGTTCCAACAGAGTGTCGGGACTAACTCCCTAGCTACTACAAATATAAGGGGTCACAAAAGACAAGGTATCTCCCTTATCTAGCAAAGCATAAACATAAATATAAAAAACACGCAATATACCAGTGACCACATCCGAGGAGCCCTCCTGCTCCTGACGGGGTGCTAATGCATAAAACCTATTTTGACGCTGACCATCGGCTAAACTAGTTAAGGCACCCTACGAAGGGGGATGTGCTACTGGAGCAGCAGAATTGACTGTTGGCATACGGGCTCCACAGACTTCTGATCTAGCCGAAAGGCAATCCCTAAGTCTGTATCCAGGTTTGACACACCCGAAACAAGCATCTAAGCCAGTTAGACACCTCCCGGGGTGATTCTTGCTGCACCTCGCACAAACTAGGAAAGTGCACTCCACCTTCTTTCTACCCTAGCCTCTCAAATCTGAAGCCCTGCTCTTCCAATCCCCTCTGAATCTAGATGGCGTGCTAGCCAATGATGGGGCTGGAACAATAGACCTGTGCTGGGACTGCTGACGCTGTCCACCCCCTAGCCTGACCTGAGAAGTCCCGTAACTATCAGTCCTGCCCTCTTGGCCTCTCTATACCTTCGATATACCGACTCCTTCTACTGAGCACGCAACACCATACGGGAAAATATATATTCCGATGCAACATGGCGATCCTACAATCCATATCCAAGTAGTACGCCACCCTGTGCACAAATTAACTCACTCGAATCCTCTGGTCTACCACCAACTCTGGTGCATATCTAGATAGTCGGGTGAACTCCAATGCTCATTCCTGAACCGACATGTCACCCCTGCTTCAAGTTAACAAACTCATTTGCCTTTTGCTCCCTCATCTCCCAAGGGAAGAATTGATCCAAGAATGTTGTGTGGAACTTTTCCCAACCGACAGGGCCTGCACCCATTGCCCTAGCATCTCTCCACTGTTTGAACCATATGTGAGCCACCTCCTTAGCTAATAGGAGGCCAAATCAACGCAATCTCCATCGGTCACCCCCATAACTTGGGTGATCTTTAGAATCTCCTCGATGAGATTTTGTGGATCCTCGTCCACCTTGGACCCAAGGAACTATATATGGTTCATCCTCAAGAAGTCTCTAATCCAGGCCGTTGTCGAACTGCCATTCTGTAGAATATGCGCAACAACCTGCTGGTTGACCTGAGCGGTCAAGGCATGTGCCAACATCTGGATAGCCGCCCGAAACTCAGCATGGAAAACTAGCTCTGGTGCTTGGGGCTCCTAAACAGGTGGGGCCTGCTGATGCCCATGATCATTGCCATCTCTGTGGCCTTCACCGTTCCTATTTCTCCTTCCCTTCACTCTCCTGGGAGCCATGATTCTGCATTCGTGAATAGCACGAATTAGAAGGATAGAAGGACCTTTCATCGCATGACATAGATCATGAAAGAACGGAACATTTCCTAAACGTCTCGTAGCCTCTTCATCATAAGTGTGGCGCGCTTCACATCCATGAAAAAGACTCTACTTAATGCAGCTTTCAGACACCCTAGGACTTTTCAAACCTATGGCTCTGTTCCATGTTTGTCCCGACCTAAGAGTAGACCCGGATCGTAAACAGGGGACAAGGAACCCAAGAGACCCTAAGTCGACCCATGGAATAAGCATATCTAACTTCATTCACAGTAAGCGGTAGACTATATGTAAAACATAGCGGAAACGTAAACGTGACATAGCATATCATGACATACGAATCACTCGACATACACAGGCTGAGTACTATACACTATCTGAAAGCCTCTACTACATACGATGGGTTAATGGAAAAACACGCCCAACTAAACCAGGCAAGTACTAAAACATAAGTAGCATGAATGTATATCAAATGGCCCTCGGAACATGAGGAATCACTAGTACATTGAAAATACACTCTGAAGAGGGGTCTAAATATGAGGATGAGCTTGAGAGCCAGAACCTGTATCATAACACGATACAACATAGAAAGTATGTGGTCAGTATGTGGAATGTACCGAGTAAGCAAGTTTAGTGAAACGAACATTTAAAATACATAAAAGCTCATAAAACATCATAAGAGTGGAACAACATGCTCATGACATAGAAATCATAACATAACATATTGTAACGCTCAAGGTTTATACAACATTCATTATACGATAGTAATCATAATCATAAGAGAAAAGCTTCATTAAACATGGATTGAGCCAATATACATAAACATAATCATGCATAAATCATGAGGAACAGTGGGAAACTTCTCTTAATCGACATACCCCATATGAGAACACATGGAGCCCGACTTGTAAACCTAGTCGGGAGGTCTTTCGTACCTTGAAAAGGGTAGAACCATGAAAGTCCATGAAAGTATGCTATCAACATAAACCAGGCCATTTGGGTCGGGGACAGTCACAAAGTAGGTCCCAACATACTTACTGTGGATATAGTTTATGAGATTCGGGCAGAACCTGGGCCCCAAACCTACTCGGTGTTCGATACTACTCCCAAAACATATATAGTACTCATAGTATATCATGCATGAGTTCATGGGCCAGTTAATCCATGATAATCATAAACATGCTTGTAAATACGTGAACTAGCCATAAATCAAGGCCCGTGAGTCAGCCAAAACATAAATTCATAAATCATAGGGTCCATGCATACTTGTAGATCATACATGTAACTTGTAAATCCTAAAATCATGATTGGTAATTGAATAAATTCATATTTCAAATCATAAATCATGATGGATTTGTAAATATCAACAATTGGAGAGTAGGTCATAAATCAATTCATCATAAATCATGCATAATTAGGCTTGATTTGGTAGAAATCAAAATCAATGAATTTATAATCAAAATTAAGGGTAGAATTTGATCTAAATCCATAAAAAATGATATATATCATATATCATAAAAACCATTAGTAATTCATTAGTTTGTTTCTAAATGTTGAACTCAAAACCCCATAAGATTTTTATAGATTTTCATGAATTTATAGAGGATGGGCATGGGTGTGAACGGAAATACTCATTAGGAACCATACATACCAGGGTGAGATTAGGTTCTAATGTTCTGAATTCCCAAACATAAATTGATAGGGAGAAGCTTGAAGAATAGCTTGATCTCTCAAAAATTGTTCTAACTTGCATGCATGAGTGAGAAGAATGAGTAATCTTAACTTAACCCTATAAAAGGTCATTATTCATACCCCAAAATGTCGTATTTTAGGTCTTTGGAACTTAGGAATTACGAAAAGGTCCTTACCAATTGGCAGAAAATAACGGTCAGGTTGTCCTAACGGATGAACTTAAGACTCGTCCTTGTAGGACATGACTCATTACTTGGCTTGTCAAGTATACTGCCTCTTTCTATGGTATTTTCTCATCTTGCTTGCAACGGGGGACCCCATGAATCATGGTGGCTGACCACGACTCGTGGTCACCACCCGTGAATTACACTACTTTTCTTCCTTCTCTTTTCTTCTCCCTCACCCCACGGCTAGCCTAACGACTCGTGGTGTCTGACCATGAGTCATTTCCACGCCCATGGGGACCCTTTTTTCCAAACTTCCCAACTCCTTACTGGCTTCCCCCACGAATCCCCTAACGACTCGTGTGCTATTCTCACGAGTCGTCCCACGACTCATCCTGAGTATGCA
Source organism: Datura wrightii (assembly GCA_035772735.1). NCBI lineage: Eukaryota > Viridiplantae > Streptophyta > Magnoliopsida > Solanales > Solanaceae > Datura > Datura wrightii. The sequence continues at coordinate 16,418,757 of JASDFA010000010.1, forward strand.
ACATCACTTTTACATTTTCCTCTTTTCAACTCCCAGGTTTGATCTTTGAGCTCCTGGGCTATAACACTATAAGTTTGTAGTTATGTCTTTTGGACTAATGAATGCTCCTGCAACTTTTATGGATTTGATGAACAGGGTGTACAAGCCGTATCTAGATATGTTCATGATCGTGTTCATAGATGACATTCTCATATACTCTCGGAGCGAGGAGGAGCATGTTGCTCATTTGAGGGTGGTACTAAAGACTCTTAAGGATCGCCAATTATATGCTAAGTTCAGTAAGTGTGAGGTTTGGTTAAACTCAGTAGCATTTTTTGGTCATGTGGTGTCAAGTGATAGTTTATAGGTGGACTCCTAGAAGATAGAAGCTATGAAGAATTGTCTTAGACCAATGAGTCCTTCAGATATCAGGAGTTTCTTGGGTTTAGCTGGTTATTACCAGAGGTTTGTAGAATGGTTTTCATCCTTTGCACCACTGTTGACTAATTTGACCCAAAAGAAAGTGAAATTTCAATGGTTGGAGGCTTGTGAGAAGAGTTTCTAAGAGTGGAAGATTTGGCTCACCTCAGCACCAATGTTGACCCTACCTGAGGTTGCTGATGCGTTTGTGGTATATTTTGAAGCCACAAGGATCATCCTTGGTTGTGTATTAATACAACACAGTAAGGTTATATCCTATGCTTCTAGGCAGCTGAAAGTCTATGAAAAGAACTATCCGACTCATGACTTTGAGTTGGTAGCGGTGGTATTTTCCTTGATGATTCGGAGACACTATCTGTATGGGGTCCATGTGGATGTGTTTTCGGACCAAAAAAGCCTACAGTACGTGTTTACCCATAAGGATCTAAATCTACATCAAAGAAGGTGATTGGAGCTCCTTAAGGACTATGATATGAGTGTCCTTTATCAGCCGAGCAAGGCTAATGTGGTGGTAGATGCCCTTAGTAGGCTTTCTATGGAGAGTAGGATCTATGTAGATGAGCAGAGAAAAGAGTTAGTGATGGGTGTGCATTGGCTTGCACGACTAGGAGTTCATCTTGTTGACTCAATGGATGGTGATGTCATTGTTCAAAATGGGTCAGAATCTTCCTTGGTGATCGAAGTCAAGTCTAGGCAAGACAATGATCCTATTTTGTAAAGTTTAAGGAAGCCATTAAGAATTAGGAAGGTGGAGGTCTTCTCCTATGGGGGAGATGATGTACTACAATATCATGGTCGTTTATATGTATAGGGAGTTGATGACTTGAGAGAGTGATGTTACATGAGACTCATGGTTCTAGATACTCTATACATCTAGGTGTCACCAAGAGATACCTGACCCGCGACAAGTTTATTGGTGGAATGACATGAAGAAAGACATAGCAGAGTTTGTGTCTTAAGTGTCTGATTGTCAAAAGGTGAAGCTTGAGCATCAAACACTGAGAGGTGTGTTTCAAGACATTAGCTTTCCTACTTGGAAGTGGGAGGAAATAAATATGGACTTTATTAGGGGGTTGCCTTATACCCGCTGACAATATGTCTCTATTTGGGTGGTTGTAGATAGGTTGACCAAATCAACTCATTTTCTACTGGTCAAAACTACCAATTTAGCAGAAAAGTTATGCTAAGTTGTACATTAGGGAGCTAGTTTGGTTGCATGGAGTGCCCTTGTCCATCATATCAGATAGAGGTATTTAGTTTATCTCTAGTTTTGGAGATCATTTCAGAAAGGACTTGGTACTCAGGTTAAGCTTAGCTCAGCATTTCACCCGCAAATAGATGGTCAGGCTGAGTGGACCATTCAGACTCTCGAGGACATGTTGAGAGCGTGTGTGATTGATTTCAAAGATAATTGAGATAATCATTTGCCTCTCATTGAGTTTGCATATAACAACAGCTACCATTCCAGCATTCAGATGGCTCAGTTTGAGGATCTTTATGGGCGTAGATGTAGATTGCATATTCGTTGGTTCAAAGTCAGTAAAGCTGTATTGGTAGGACCAGATTCAGTTCATGAGGCTTTGGAGAAGGTTCAGGTTATAAGATAAAGGTTGAAAATAGTCCAGAGTCATCAAAAGTCCTATGCATATGTGAGGAGGAGAGAACTTGAGTTTGAAGTTGATGATTGGGTGTTTCTAAAGGTATCTCCCATGAAGGGAGTGATGAAGTTCGGAAAGAAAGGTAAACTCAGTCCCTATTATCTTGGCGTTGGCAAGGTAGCGTATGTGTTGGAGTTGCCCTCAGAATTGGCTTCAGTATATCTAGTTTTCCATGTGTCGCTTCTAAAGAAGTGCATGGGTAATCCAGTTTTGGTTGTCCCGATGGAGAGCGTGGGTTTGAAGGATAGTCATAACTTTGAGGAGGTTCCGGTGGATATACTTGATCATCAGGTTACAAACCTAAGAAACAAAGAAGTAGCTTCAACAAAGGTTTTGTGGAGGAATCAATATTATGAGGGAGCTACCTGGGAAGTCGAAGCAATCTTGATGGCTAAATACCCACATCTATTCCTTCCCAGCTCAGTTTCAGCTTGAGGTATTAGTTTCCTCCCTAGTACTCGACTCAGTTTCATGTTCAGTTCATGTGTCCTAGTTTCTTCATGTCAATGCCTGTGTGTATGATTCGTGAATTCAGTTTAGTTATGTAATTCAGTCCGGAGTTAGTAACTCCGTCAGTTTTCAGCTTTAAATGTTCAGTATTTGGTATAACTGTCCCAATTCTCAACTTTTCAGTATGTTCATCCACATTCGAGGATGAATTTTCCCAAGGGGGAGATATTGTATTACCCCGAAAGCCCTAAGATCAGACACGATGGTTGAAACGGAGAAATAGAAATTTCTATACCGGGTCACAGGACTAGTCGTCTAGTGACCCTTGAGGTGCACCACGAGTTGTTAGGTGACTCGTGGAGTGACAGATAGTTTAGTTGGATTTTTGGTTTGGGGGTTTACCATAGGTTAAGCACGATTTTTGGTCATGGCTATGAATCATAAGGTTGATCATGGTCAGGAGTTTGACTTAGATGTTGAGGGTTTGGTAGTATACCCAACGGTTAATCACCACCAGTCGTCAGGTACACCATGAGTCGTGGTGTCCCTCATGGTGACCAACAGAGGCATAGTTTCCAGTGTTGGCTATGGGAGTAGGCCATAGGTCGTGGTCATGGGCAACAAGTAGTCTAGTCCCTCGTTGGGACTAGCAGTATGATTTTTTCTGCAAATTTAGTAAGGGCTTTTCTGTAATTTTTAAGTTCCTAAGACCTAAACTACATCATTTTAAGCTCGGATAATTGTGTTTAAAGAGGGTTTATCTCATTCTAAGCCTATCCATCTCTATGCATGAAAGCCTAGAAGTTCCACAGGTGAACAAGCTTAGAGATTTGTGAGCAAGCTTAGAAATTCATCAAGTCTTCTCTAATTTCCTTTTGGCATTCAAGAAGGGTGAGAAATCATAAGTACCCAGGTATGTAGGCTTATGAATGGGTGTATCCGTCCACTCCCATGCCCAATTCCTTCTCAAATTTATGGAAATTCTAGTAGATGAATCTATGGGGTTTAAACCGAACTTGTAAGTTCTGTAAATATCTATCATGGGTATGCTCTATTCATGTTTCTAATGTTTAATTATGATTCATGGGTATGTTTTATAATGTTTTCAATTACAAATCATGTTGTCGAAGTTTTACAAATATTAATGCCCAATTATGAAGGTTCATGAAAAAACGATCTTATGATCTATGTTTCTAAATATGATGACATGTTTATCATACAAGTATGATTTCGAATTACCCATGACTATATTCATGTTTTAGACTATCAATGTCTATTTAAAGTATTTTTAAGTTTGTGCAAGCCCATATGATCAAGTATGTTTCATGATTTATCTCAAGTTCATGTTTTTAGCTTACCACATGGATTTTGGAGTCTAGACTCCCATTCTTTCAGCTTGAGGTATGGTTTGAGCCAAGGCTCCTCATGTTATGATTTCAGATAATGCATGTATTATTATGATTCATCTTCGTCACTAGATGATGGTTTAGCTTCATTTAAAAACGATGGAGAGCATATGCATATTTTCTGGAGTAGTGTCTAGCACCGAGTAGGCTAAGGGTCAGTCAACCCTGTGCCTCAAAACTACGTGCCAACATAGGTAGGATCAGATTATTTGGGACCTCCCTTGTGAGCTTCCTCGGCCCCAAGGGACCTTTAGCTTGATATCAATATTATGGTAGTGTCCTTATCCCTGGAAAGGCTTTGGACGGCTCTACCCACTTGAATGTAGTAATGGGACCACATAACCTCTACCATGGTAATGTCGATTACATAACAAGTCTCCCATTGTTCCTCATGATTTCAGTTATGCATGTTGATAAATCATGATATTACGTTTTCAGCAGGTTTGATCCAATGTTCAGTTTTACTTATGAATAATCAGTTTAAGCTTTGGGTCATTAGATTCATTTATTATATTCAGTTATGTTTAAATCATGTTTTCATATGATAACATGCAAGTCCTACTCTCAGACTCTTATGATGAGATGTTTTATGATATGGTTGATTTCCGAATTTACTTACATAGCAGTTTTACTTACTTGCATACTTGGTACATTCCACGTACTGATCACATATTCTATATTGTATCATTTCATGATACAAGCTCCGATATTCACGTTCAGCCCCGCCGTTAGCTAGATCCTCAGGGTAGCATTTCTCAGCCAAAGTTGGTGAGTCCTGATCCTTCGAGGACCCTTTTTATCAGTTGTATTCAGTATTTTTGGTTTCAATCATTAGTGAGTTAGTTAGGACCCTGTCCCATCAACTCGTCAGTATGTAGAGGCTTATCAGACATAGCATGTTTTCAGTTTTATATTGTTGTTATGTATTTAGTAATTTGATGTTATCAAATTTCTAGACTTCTGCTATTTTATTATATGTTAGACTTCTACATTACTACATTGAGTTTAGATGTCATGTTTGTGCCATGTGTTGACTTGGAGCCTCTTAGGGTTCTTTTTCCCATGTCTGGATCTGGGCCTATGTTCGGGTCGTGACAAACACATGAAACACCAAATGCACTGAAGCCAAATCTGAGGGCAACTCCAACTCATACGCTACCTTGTCAACCCGCCTCACAATCCGTTACGGTTTAAAATAAAGGGGACTAAGTTTCCCTTTCTTTCCGAATCTCATCACTCCCTTCATGGGAGATACCTTCATTAACACCCAATCATTAACTTCAAACTCAAGTCCTCTCCTCCTCATAACCGCCCATCAAGAGCCTCAAACGCAGCCATCTGAATGCTGGAATGGTAGCTCTTGTTATATGAAAACTCAATGAGAGGTATATGATCATCCCAACTACCCTTGAAATCGATCACACATGCTCTCAACATATTCTCAAGACTCTGAATAGTCCATTTAGCCTGACCATCTATTTGTGGGTGAAATATTGTGCTAAGCTTGCTTGAGTACCAAGTCCCTTCTGAAAAGATATCCAAAACTGGGAGGTAAACTAAGTACCTCTATCTGATATGATGGACAAGGGAACTCTATGCAACCGAACTAACTCCCAAATGTATAACTTAGCATAATCCTCTGCTGAATCAGTAGTTTTGACCGATAGAAAATGAGTTGTTTTAATCAACCTGTCTATAACCGCCCAAATAGAGTCATACTGTCAACGAGTTTGATGCAATCCAGTGATGAAGTCCATATTGATTCCTCCCACTTCCAAGTAGGGATACTATGTCTTGAAGCACACCTTCAGGTCTTTGATTCTCAACTTTCACCTGTTGACAATTTGGACACTTAGCCACACACGCCGAGATGTCCTTCATTCCATTCCACCAATAAACTTCGCATAGGTAATGGTACATTCTTGGTGGAACCTGGATGTATAAAATATTTGGAACCATGAGCCTCATGCAACATTTTCTCCCTCAAGTCATCAACACCCGATACAAACAAACGACACTTATATTGTAGTACACCATCTCCCCTTTGAGATAATGCTTCCACCTTTTGATTCTAAATGGCTTCTTTCAAATTTACCAAAATAAGATCCTTGTCTTGTCTAGCTTTGACCTCAGTCACCACAAAAGAGTCTGACCCATTTTGAACAATGACACCATTATCCCTCGAGTCAACAAGACGAACTCCTAACCATGCAAGCCGATGCACATCCTTCACTAACTCTTTCCCCTCCTTATCTACCTGGGTCACACTCTTTATAGAAAGCCTATTAAGAGCATTTTCCACCACATTAACCTTGCCCAGATGATAAAGGACACTAATGTCCTAATCCTTAAGAAGCTGAAACCACCTTCTTTGATGTAGATTTAGATCCTTTTAAGTAAACACGTACTGTAGGCTTTTGTGGTCCATAAACACATCCACGTGGACCCCATACAGATAGTGTCTCCAAATCTTCAAGGTAAATACTACTGTTGCCAACTCAAGGTCATGAGTCGGATAATTCTTCTCATGGACTTTCAGCTGCCTGGAAGCATAGGCTATAACCTTGACATGCTGCACTAATACACAACCAAGGCTGATCGTTGAGGCGTCAAAATATACCACGAACCCATTGGGACCCTCAGGCAGGGTCAACACTGGTGTTGAGGTGAGTCAAGTCTTAAGCTCTTGGAAGCTCTTCTCACAAGCCTCCGACCATTGAAACTTCACTTTCTTCTAGGTCAACTTAGTCAACAGTGCTGCAATGGATGAAAACCCTTCAACAAACCTCTGGTAGTAACTAGCTAAACCTAACAAACTCCCGATATTCGAAGGACTCAGTGGTCTAGGACAATTATTCACTGCTTCTATCTTTTGAGAGTCCACCCGTACGCCCTCACTTGACACCACATCACCTAAAGATTCTACTGAGCCTAGCCAAAACTCGCAGTTGCTAAACTTAGCATATAATTGGCGATCCTTAAACGTCTATACTACCACCCTCAAATGAGCGTCATGCTCCTCCTCGCTTTGAGAGTATATGAGAATGTCATCTATGAACACAATCACAAACAGTTATACCTCGTAAGATTTCCAACACCTAGATGGCCTATTCGCACGTTGGTTAAGCATATTTGAAAGCCATACGTGCTAGAGAAAGGCCCGGTAAAGGATCGGAGGGGTAACCTATCGAACCATCGCAGAAAGAGCTGAGGCAGAGCCCCTCCGCGATGGCAACGTGTCACGGAGGTGGAGCCTCCGCATTGGCTCCGTGACACGTTGGGCCTGTCCAGGCCCAAGTATATAAAGCCCCACTTCGGTTTTAAATGAAGTAATTTTTATACTTTCCAGTGAAAACATAGAGGAAAACCAGAGAGGAGAAAGGGACGAAGGTTCCTTGATAATTTCCTTCCGATTACGCTGCCAAACATTGTCCAAACTTAAATTAACTCCAGATACCGAAGTATTTAGCAGCAGGGAGCATTCCTACGGATTTAGTTTCACAAAATTCGGCCGACAAATCATCATGCTACCGGGCTAAGGTATGTGGAATTGCTCCAAACTAGTGTCTATGTACTCCTAGCCGTAAAGTGAATACTTCTCCCTTCTAGACTTCTGAAAAATAGCAAGTTTTCGACCGTCTTTCGATAAGCCTAAGTTTAGGCTAAAATTATATCGAAAGTGACGCCGTTCTCCAGAATAATGTTGTATTTAGTACTAATTCACGTGTTTATGAATGCAGTTGGGGAGATTTAGTTGGAATACTGATCGAGCCTCATCCGACGGTCGAATAACTCCAGGTTAAGGTATGTAAAGTTGTTCTTCGGCAAGTTAGTAAGTCCTAGCTTGGTAAATCATAGTAAACTCCGTATTTGAAAGTCTCGGAGTTGAATGTTGAGAATTAAGCGAGTCCAATAGATTCTGAGTTGTGTTGCCGTATCGTATTCAGTCCGAAAGTTAGTAAAGCATGCGCCAAAGGGCGAGTTAGCATTCTAGATCCAGTATAGCTTATTGCATGATTAGCAAGCATGTTGTAGAATAAAAAGATACAGATTTCCAGAATAAAAGCTAATAAAGTTAAATCAGATAGACAGGCAGTTTTATGGCTACAAATTAGCCATTCAGACATATAGTATCCCGGCTACAGATTAGCCAAGCAGTTAAAGAAAGATTTCAGAATCAGCATAATCAGTAAAGAATCAGTTCAATATAGAAACAGATCAGAATAAGAAATCAGATTTCAGATAGTCTTTTTCAGTTATACATGCTTGCTATTTATATGTGCTATTTTTTTGTTGAGACTTGATGTGGCGTGAGGGCACCTTATTGAGCATCCTCGCCCCCACTGGGTTGGTAATCGTGTCGCCCACTGAGCGGGTGGGTTTTACGTCACTCCAAGGAGTGGCATGCCGTCCCCAGCTTGGACGAAGATGGGATGAAGCTTTCCCCATAGCAGTCTGATCAGCATTACAGGTGCAGCTCCGGTTTCAAATAGCCCTGTTGAGTTTTGTGTCCAGGGAACCAGACCCTATCTGTTACTGTCTGTTCATTCAGTTATTATAGGTGTAGCTCCGATTTTAGGTAGCCCCGTTGAGTTGTGTCCGGGGATCCAGACCCTATTTGTTACTGTCTACACAGGAGTCCTCTGGACCCAGACACAGTTGCTTATATCGGAGGCCATGGCCCGAGCCGGAGACCTAGGGGGCCGCTAGAGGAGTTCCGAAGTGAGCAGATGAGTGGAGTGACTTATTTTTGGTTGGTTTTGACCCGGGTAGGGGTATATAGATTGTTTTCTTGTTTGGCGCCATCCAGCTTATAGGGGTTGGTATTGGCTCTTGCTTGCTAAATGTATATGTATTTATGTGCTTTATATATATTAGTTAATAGATAGCAGGCCGCCGTGACTACAGACACGCTCCTGTCTATCAGTGTAGAAAGGTTTGATCTAATTCCTATCAGCTCTTCAGATTCAGTTATCTCCTGCTCACAGACTTGTTAGTTATGTATTCTGTATTCAGTTGTATTATTTTAGTTGCTTTGCATACTAAGTACCAGTGGTACTAACGCCCAATGGGGCACTGCATTACTTGCCTGCACGTACTCATAGACGAGGAGGCGATCCCTCGTGATCCTAGCCAGCGCAGAGTCATCAGCTCCTGTCATCCGGAGCTTGATACTTCAGAGGTTTATATCATTTCCTTTTATTGTACAGTACGGGTAGGCCGGGGCCCTGTCCCGACCATCTTATCAGTATTTTTAGAGGCTTGCAGTCTGTATATATTCCCTGTGGTCCGTTGAGCAGGTCGTGTGAGGCTGTGCGGTTTGTTATAGCTGTTTAGCATTTCAGTTTATGTTGGCCGTGTGAGGCCTTAGTTTGACAGTAGTGGTGACCTTGCCGGTCACGTAATCTTACAGTAGTCTTGTGTTGAGTTACAGATAACTAGATAGCATGGTGGCCTTGTCGGCCCGCATAGGATCCCTTATATTGAGATGTTTCTGGTTAGCTGTTATTACAGGTATAGGTGGCTATAGGCCCAGTTGGCCGGAGGCTGTATTTACAGCCGTTATATAGCCCTTTGTTTCCAGAAATCTGAGTTAGAGCCATTCAGGCACCAGATATGCTCAGGCTCAGTAGTCTAGCAGTTCAGGTCCTAGTAGGGCACCAGGTGCCAGTCATACCCCCTAAGGCGGGGTGTGACAAATTTGGTATCAGAGCAGGTCGTGTCCTAGGGAGTCTGCAAGCCGTGCTAAGTAGAGTCTTGTCTATGGATGTGTTGTGCACCACATACTATAGGCAGGAGGCCGCAAGGCATGATAGGATGGTTACTCTTCTTTCCTATTCAGTCGTGCCATAGCACAGTACAGTATAGGGTCGAGTTCCTAAAACTTATCGTACACTTTGTCTATAGATAAGAATGGCAGATCAGCGACTCCCTGCCACAGGCAGGAGACTAGACACAGCAGCAGGAGAAGGCACCAGCAGGATGCTCATCTTCAGTCAGAGTCAGCCCGATTTGAGGGCGATATAGAGGCTTCATCACAGCCCTCTCAGCAGTCCCCCTCACATCAGGAGTCGTTGGGCACTACACCGCCCCCGATAGCTCCTGTGCCCTCACCATCAGATCAGGAGGTTCGTAGCACTGTAGTTATGTTGGCACAAATGATGGCCACACAGCGCCAGCTAGTGCCACCTGTAGCAGCAGAGTCTTCAGGTGGGTCAGGTAGTTTCAGGGTCAGGGAATTTTTGGCACTGGGTCCTCCACACTTCACTAGGTCAGATCAGGCAGAGGACCCTCAGGACTTTCTAGATCAGATTCAGAGGATATTCCGAGTTATGCACGTGACCCCTTCAGAGTCTGTTGAGTTGGCGGTGTTCTGGTTGCGAGACGAAGCAGTACTATGGTACGAGAGTTGGGAGAGGTCCCGAGGGAGAGATGTTGCCCCTCCAACCTGGACCAGCTTCTCGGAGGCCTTCCTGGACCGTTACTTGCCACGAGAGATCCGACAGGCCCGGAAGGACCAGTTTCTGCACCTGGAGCAGGGGGCGAGAAGCGTACGCGAGTATGCTTTACAGTTTGACTCCTTAGCCCATTATGCTCCAGCATTTGTTGATACCATGCCAGCGAGAGTTCACAGATTTTTCATGGGTCTGAATCTGGAGTATACTGAGGCATGTATGACGGCGACGTTGCGAGAGGATATGGACATTGCCCGAGTACAAGCTTTTGCTCAGACCATAGAGGGTCTTAGACAGCGGCAACAGAGTAGTAGACAGACTAGTCAGGAACAGCACCGCAGAGACAGACCAGATGACATACCAAGGGAAGCTCAGAGAGGACCCAGGCCTCGATTATCAGATAGACCCCCTAGACCCTCACCTCCACCACAACAGCAGCAGCGAGGTAGATATGTTCGTAGAGGACAGTCAGAGCCCAGTGGCAGTTCCAGAACAGTAGAATCTCCGCAGCAGAGGAGGGGAGAGCAGAACAGATTTGCACCCTCACCCTGTCTCTATTGTAATCGACCACACTCCGGAGCTTGTAGATATGGCTCCACTGGGTGTTATACTTGCGGACAGGAGGGGCATCAGATGGAGATTGTCCGACCAGAAGTTAGGGGAGTAGAGACAGTGAAGACAGGGGATCCGCAGGGCCACGAGCCCCGGCAGCCTTAGCGGGGTGTGGGCCTTCAGGTTCAGTAGGCAGAGGCCAAGGTATATCAGGAGCTTCTAGTTCAGGTACGGGTTCAAGCCGTACTTATGCACTACTAGGAAGGCATGATTCAGAGGCGTCTCTAGATGTAGTGACAGGTATGCTGACTATCTTTTCATGCCCTGCTTATGTATTGATTGATCCAGGATCCACCTTGTCATATATTACCCCATTTGTGGCACGAAAGTTCAATATTGCACCAGAATTATTGCAGCAGCCCTTTTCAGTATCCACGCCCGTCAGTGACTCTATTATAGCTAGCAAAATTTACCGAGGGTGTACAGTAGAGGTTGCTGACCGTCAAACCACAGTAGATCTGGTCGAGTTACAAATGATAGACTTCGATGCCATAATGGGTATGGATTGGCTAGTGCCGTGCTATGCCAATGTTGAATGTTGGACCAAGACGGTCCGATTCCACTTTCTAGGAGAGGCAGTGTGGGAGTGGAAAGGCAGCACAGCTACGCCAAAAGGTAGGTTTATTTCCTACCTTCAGGTGAGGAAATTGATATCTAAGGGGTGTATTTACCATCTGGTCCGAGTTCAGGATGTCCGAGCAGAATCTCCGACACTCCAGTCTGTTCCGGTGGTGAATGAGTTCCCTGATGTGTTTCCAGATGAGTTACCTGGTATTCCCCCAGAGAGGGAAATAGATTTCACTATTGATTTATTACCAAGCACTCAGCCTATATCAATTCCTCCTTACCGTATGGCTCCTGCAGAACTCAGGGAGTTGAAGGAGTAGTTGAAAGATTTGCTAGATAAAGGTTTCATCAGGCCGAGTACTTCACCATGGGGTGCGCCAGTTCTATTTGTGAGGAAGAAAGATGGCTCTCTCTATATGTGCATAGATTATCGGTAGTTGAACAAAGTTACAGTAAAGAATAAGTATCCGCTTCCCAGAATAGATGATTTGTTTGATCAGCTACAAGGGGCCAGATACTTTTCCAAGATTGACTTGCGGTCCGGATATCACCAGGTTCGAGTTCGTTAAAGAGATATTCCTAAAACGGCGTTCAGGACCCGATATGGACACTTTGAATTTCTAGTTATGTCCTTTGGGTTGACGAATGCCCCAGCAGTATTCATGGACCTGATGAATAGTATTTTCAGACCATACCTGGACTTGTTCATGATAGTGTTCATTGATGATATTCTGGTGTACTCTCGCTCTGAAGCAGATCACCGGACTTATTTACGGACAGTGCTCCAGATTCTCAGGGACCGCCAGTTATTTTCTAAGTTCTCCAAGTGCGAATTCTGGCTTAACTCATTAGCCTTCCTAGGGAATATTGTGTCGGATGCTGGTATACAGGTTGACAAGCAGAAAATAGAAGCAGTCAAATCATGGCCTAGGCCTACCACTCCGACTGAAGTCCGTAGCTTTTTGGGATTAGCGGGATATTACAGGAGGTTCGTTGAAGGGTTCTCTACGATAGCGGCACGTCTGACCAAAATGACACAGAAAGCAGCCAAGTTTCAGTGGATAGAGGCATGCGAGTAGAGCTTCCAGGAGTAGAAAGATAGATTAACCTCTGCCCCAATGTTAGCATTGCCGGAAGGTACATAAGGTTATTTAGTGTATTGCGACACATCAGGCGTCGCGTTAGGTTGTGTGTTGATGCAGCATGGTAAAGTGATTGCATATGCTTCCAGACAACTGAGGAAACACGAAAAGAATTACCCTACCCACGACCTGGAGTTAGCCGCAGTGATTCACGCCTTGAAAATGTGGAGACATTACCTGTATGGCATCCATGTTGATATTTTTACAGATCACAAGAGCCTACAGTATATCTTCACTCAGAGGGAGTTGAATCTGCGGCAACGTCGCTGGTTGGATTTGTTAAAGGATTATGACGTGAATATTCTGTACCACCCGGGAAAAGCCAATGTTGTAGCAGATGCTCTCAATCATAAGTCCATGGAGAGTTTGGCGTATTTAAAGCTCGAGCAGCGGGAATTGGTCAGGGAGATACACCAGTTAGCTAGCCTAGCCGTTCGTGTAGCAAAAACAGAGGATAGTAGAGCAGTAATTCAGAACACCGCTGTGTCATCACTAGTTGTGGAAGTGAAAGAACGACAATATGAAGATACAGACCTGATCCAGCTCAAAGACAGAATCCAGCAGGGTAAGGCGCCAGATTTTCAGGTAACTGAGGATGGGGTGCTACGCTTTAAAGACCGCCTCTGTGTTCCAGATGTTTCATGACTCCGCCAGCAGATTATGAATGAGGTACATTACGCCCGTTATTCTCTTCACCCCGGTGCGACGAAAATGTACCACAATATCAAGGAAAACTACTGGTGGCCAGGTATGAAAAGAGAAATTGCTAAATTTGTAGCTCAGTGTCCTAACTGCCAACAAGTGAAAGCAGAACATCAAAAACCAGGTGGCTTGACTCAGGACATAGCTGTGCCTCTCTGGAAATGGGAAGCAGTGAATATGGATTTTGTAGCAGGATTACCCCGTACTAAACACAGACATGACTCTATATGGGTGATAGTTGACAGATTGATAAAATCAGCTCATTTCCTACCGGTAAGAACTACCTTCTCGGCCGAAGATTATGCAGAGTTGTATATCCGAGAAATAGTCAGGTTGCATGGAGTACCAGTATCCATTATTTCAGACAGAGGAGCACAGTTTACGGCTAGATTTTGGCAATCATTTCAGAGGGGTCTGGGAACACAGATTAATTTGAGTACAACATTTCACCCTCAGACAGATGGACAGGCTGAACGCACAATTCAGACGCTCGAAGATGTGTTGCGAGCGTGTGTGTTAGATTTCGGTGGTAGCTGGGATGAGCATTTGCCGTTAATTGAATTTGCTTATAATAACAGCTATCACTCAACCATCTAGATGGCGCCTTTTGAGGCTTTATACGGGCGAAAATATAGATCGCCGATTGGTTGGTTTGAAATAGGAGAATCAGCGTTGGTTGGGCCAGACATTGTTCAGCAGTCAGAGCAAAAGGTAAAGCTTATCCGAAAACGCTTACTGACTGCACAGAGCTGCCAGAAATCATATGCAGATGTGCGGCGCAGAGACTTGGAGTTTGATGTAAATGACTGGGTATTTCTAAAAGTATCTCCGATGAAAGGGGTGATGAGATTCGGCAAGAAAGGTAAGCTCAGCCCAAGGTTTGTTGGGCCTTATCAGATTCGTCCAAGGATAGGCCGAGTAGCATATGAGTTGAACTTGCCTCCAGAATTGGAATCCGGTCATCTGGTCTTTCATGTATCTATGCTGAGAAAATGCATAGGAGACCCATCCAGAGCAGTCCCAGTCCAGGATATTCAGGTTACGGAAGAGCTGACCTATGAAGAGGTTCCAGTAGCCATCCTAGACAGACAGATTCGTAGATTGAGAACTAAAGATATTGCGTCTGTCAAGGTATTGTGCGTAACATGAATCGAGAAGAGATGACGTGGGAGGCTGAGGAAGATATGAAATCTAGATATCCTCACTTATTCCAAGCCTAGTCAGGCGACAGGTATGTCTGTGTTATTGTTTATGCAGTACTTTATAGTTGTGTATGTATAAATGAGAAAGATTGATGTTTAGCTATCCAGTGAATCTTAAAGTATTGTATATAGTACCTGTATTGGACTTTTATGCATTTTAGGTTTTCGAGATAGTCCATATTACAGGGGAAACTCTGTCGAAATTTCCTTAGGAGCAAGTTGAGTTAATTGAATAGTCCTCTAAATAGTACTTTCATTCGAGGACGAATGTTCCTAAGGGGGGAAAATGTTATACCCCGTAAGATTTTTGACACCTAGATGGCCTATTAGCACGTTGGTTAAGCATATTTGAAAGCCATACGTGCTAGAGAAAGGCCCGAGAAAGGATCGGACGGGTAACCTATCGAACCATCGCGGAAGGAGCCGAGGCAGAGCCCCTCCGCGATGGCAACGTGTCATGGAGGTGGAGCCTTCGCGTTGGCTCCGTGACACGTTGGGCCTGTCCAGGCCCAAGTATATAAAGCCCCACTTCGGTTTTAAATAAAGTAATTCTTATATTTTCCAGTGAAAACAGAGAGGAAAACCAGAGAGGAGAAAGGGACGAAGGTTCCTTAATAATTTCCTTCCGATTACACTGCCAAACGTTGTCCAAACTTAAATTAACTCCAGATACCAAAGTATTTAGCAGCAGGGAGCATTCCTACGGATTTAGTTTCTTGAAATTCGGCCGACAAATCGTCGTGCTATCGGGCTAAGGTAAGTGGAATTGCTCCAGACTAGTGTCTATGTACTCCTAGCCGTAAAGTGAATACTTCTCTCTTCTGGACTTCTGAAAAATAGCATGTTTTTGACCGTCTTTCGATAAGACTAAGTTTACACTAAAATTATATCGAAAGTGACGCCGTTCTCCAGAATAATGTTGTATTTAGTTCTAATTCACGTGTTTATGAATGCAGTTTGGGAGATTTAGATGGAATACTGACCGAGCCTCGTCCGACGGTCGAATAACTCCATGTTAAGGTATGTAAAGTTCTTCTTCGGCAAGTTAGTAAGTCTTAGCTTGGTAAATCACAGTAAAATCCGTATTTGAAACTCTCGGAGTTGAATTTTGAGAATTAAGCGAGTCCAATAGATTCTGAGTTATGTTGCCATATCATATTCAGTCCGAAAGTTAGTAAAGCATGCGCCAAAAGGCGAGTTAGCATTCTAGATTAGTATAGCTTATTGGATGATTAGCAAGCATGTTGTAGAATAAAAAGATATAGATTTCTAGAATAAAAGCTAATAAAGTTAAATCAGATAGACAGGTAGTTTTATGGCTACAGATTAGCCATTCAGACAGATAGTATCCCGGCTACAAATTAGCCAAGCAGTTAAAGAAAGATTTCAGAATCAGCATAATCAGTAAAGAACCAGTTCAGTATAGAAATAGATCAGAATAAGAAATCAGATTTCAGATAGCCTTTTTCAGTTATACATTCTTGCTATTTATATGTGCTATTTGTTGGTTGAGACTTGATGTGGCGTGAGGGCACCTTATTGAGCGTCCTCGCTACCCCTGGGTTGGTAATCGTGTCGCCCACTGAGCGGGTGGGTTTTACATCACTCCAAGGAGTGGCATGCCGTCCCCAGCTTGGACGAAGATGGGATGAAACATTCCCCATAGCAGTCTGATCAGCATTACAGGTGCAGCTCCGGTTTCAGATAGCCCTATTGAGTTTTGTGTCCAGGGAACCAGACCCTATCTGTTACTGTCTGTACATTCAGTTATTATAGGTGTAGCTCCGGTTTCAGGTAGCCCCATTGAGTTGTGTCCGGGGATCCAGACCCTATCTGTTACTGTCTACATAGGAGTCCTCCGGACCCAGACACGGTTGTTTATATCGGAGGCCATGGCCCGAGCCGGAGAACCAGGGGGGTCGGTAGAGGAGCTCCGAAGTGAGCAGACGATTGGAGTGACTTATTTTTGGTTGGTTTTGACCCGGGTAGGGGTATATAGATTGTTTTCTTGTTTGGCGCCATCCGGCTTATGGGGGTTGGTATTGGCTCTTGCTTGCTAAATGTATACGTATTTATGTGCTTTATATATATTAGTTAATAGACAGCAGGCCGCCATGACTACAGACACTCCTGTCTATCAGTGCAGAAAGGTTTGATCTAATTCCTATTAGCTCTTCAGATTCAGTTATCTCCTACTCACAGACTTGTTAGTTATGTATTCTGTATTCAGTTGTATTATTTTAGTTGCTTTGCATACTCGGTACCAGTGGTACTGACGCCCAATGGGGCGCTGCATTACTTGCCTGCAGGTACTCATAGACGAGGAGGCAATCCCTCGTGATCCTAGCCAGCGCAGAGTCATCAACTCCTATCATCCGGAGCTTGATACTTCAGAGGTTTATATCATTTCCTTTTATTGTACAGTACGGGTAGGCCGGGGCCCTGTCCCAACCATCTTATCAGTATTCCTAGAGGCTTGCAGTCTGTATATATTCCCTGTGGTTAGTTGAGCTAGTGGTGTGAGGCCGTGCGGTTTGTTATAGCTGTTTAGCATTTTTGTTTATGTTGGTCGTGTGAGGCCTTAGTTTGACAGTAGTGGTGACCTTGCCGGTCACGTAATCTTACAGTAGTCTTTTGTTGAGTTACAGATAACTAGAAAGCATGGTGGCCTTATCGGCCTGCATAGCCTCCCTTATATTGAGATGTTTCTGGTTAGCTGTTATTACAGGTACAAGTGGCTATAGGCCCAGTTGGCCGGAGGCTGTATTTACAGCCGTTATATAGCCTTTTGTTTGAAGAAATCTGAGTTAGAGCCAGTCAGGCACCATATGTGCTTAGGCTCAGTAGTCTAGCAGTTCAGGTCCTAGTAGGTCACCAGGTGCCATTCATACCCCCCAAGGCGGGGTGTGACACAAACATATCTAAATATGGCTTGAACACCCTGTTCATCAAATCCATAAAAGTTATAGGAGCATTCTTTAGTCCAAGAGACATAACTACAAACTCATATTGACCATATCGAGTCTTGATGCCTATCTTTAAAGTATCACTCTCCCGAACCCTAAGCTGATGATAATCGGATCTGAGGTCTATCTTTGAGAAACACTTGGCATCCAGAAGCTGGTCAAAGAAGTCATCAATTCTGGGTAGAGGATACCTGTTCTTAATGGTGACCTTGTTCAATTGCCGGTAATCAATTCATATCCGAAGTGAACTATCCTTTTTTCGGACAAAGAGAACTGGTGCACCCCACGGGGATTTGCTTGGTCTGATGAAACCCTTTTCTAAAAGGTCCTTCAATTTCTTCTTCAACTCCTTTAGCTCAACTGGAGCCATTTCATAAGGAAGAATACATATAGGCTGCATATCAAGAAGAAGGTCAATTTCAAAGTCGATCTCCCGCTCGGGAGGAATTCTCGGTAAATCATGTAGAAACACTTTAGGATATTGACACACTATAGCAACTGATTGGATAGTCGAGGTTTCAGACCTAGCATGCTTAACCCTAACTAGATGGTACATGCACCCTTTAGAGATCATCTTTCTGGCCTTAAGGTAGGAAATGAAGCGAACTACACGCATAGTTGAACTACCCTTCCACTATAGGAATGGATCACCCGGAAATCAAAACTCTACTGCATCGGTTCTGCAATTTACTGAGGCACAACATGAATGTAGCCAATCCATGAAAAAGATAACATCAAAATCTATCACGGCTAGCTCTACTAAATCTGCTGAGGTAACATTTTGAAGGATTGTGACAGGGAAATTTCTATATACCCATTGAGCTATAACTGAATCACCAACTGAAGTAGAGACTGAGAAGGGTTCGGATCAGATTTCGGGACAGACTCCGAAACTACTAGAAAAATAGGGCATCATAAAATATAAGGTAGCCCCTGGATCTAACAATGCATATACATAAAGGTGGAATACTTGTAATATACCAGTGACTACATCTGGAGAGGTCTCATGCTCCTGATGAGGTGCGAAGGCATAGAATCTGTTTTGATGTTGACCACCACCTACACTAGTGGAGGCTCCCTGCTGAACTGAGCATGATGGTGGTGTTGCTGAACTAGTGGCTTGGTCTCAGCCCCTACCATGACCCTGTCTAGCTACTGGGAAATCTCTTAGCACATGGCGGGGCTTCCCATACCCGAAACAAGAACCTGTACCTGCTAAGCACTAATTAGTGTGTCTTCGGGCACAAATTTGAATACTGGGCTCCACAGACCTGCTCCCCTAACCTCTAGAGCCTGATGCTTGTCTCCTCTGGTCGTGCCTAAATTTGGATGGCACACTTGCTGCTGATCTCTAGTGGGACTGCTGATGGTGCCCACCACCAAGTCTCTATTGGGAAAATCTAAAGCTATCAGTACTGGCCCTCTTGGCCTCTCTCTCCCGCTCACTCACCTGTACCATCTCTATTTGTTGGGCATACAGAACTATCCGAGGAAAGTTAATGTCCTAATAAAGCATCGCGGTCTAGCAATCTTTGACCAAATAGTCTTCTATCCCATGCACGAATTGACTCACTTAAGTCCTTTGGTCTGCTACCATCTCATGTGCATACTTGGATGAGCGAGTGAACTCCAAAGCATACTCCTAGACACTCATGTTGGTCTGCCTCATGTTCACAAATTCCGCTGCTTTGATTTCCCTCATCTCTGATGCCCATCCCCATTGCCATTCTCATGTCTGTTTCCATTTCTGATCCTTCTTCAATTAACTTGGTGAGGAGGCATCATTCTACAAACATGTATAGCACGAGTTAGAAGGATAGAGAGACATTTTATCGCATGACATAAATCATGAAAGAAGGGAACATTTCCTAAATGTTTCGTAGCCTCTTCGTCATAAGTATGCCGCACTACACACACATGAAAAAAAACTCTACTTAACGCAGCTTTCAGACACCCTAGGACACTTCAAAACCTAATGCTCTGATACCAAGTTTTTCACTACACGAACATAGGCCCGGATTGATACACGGGACAAAGAACCACGAGAGGCTCCAAGTCAACCCATGGCATGAACATGATATCTAAACTCAACATAATAATGGTGACAAATATAAAACAACGGAAGTTTGAAATCTGATAACATCAAATATATGAATACATAACAACGATCTGAAACTAAAAACATACTATGTCGGATAAGCCTCTATATACTAACGAGTTGATGGGACAAGACCCCAACTAACTCACCAAAGACTAAAACTGAACATACTGAGTACAACTGATAAAAGGGTCCTCGAAGAATGAGGACTCACCAACCTTAGCTATAGTGCTACTCTGAGGATCTGGCTAAGCACAAGATTGAACCTGAATGTCGGAGCATGTATCATGAAATGATACAACATAGAGTATGCAGCCAGTACGTTGAATGTATTGAATATGCAAGGTAGTAAAACCGCTAAGCATAATTAGAGATCATGCACATCATAAAACATTTCATCATAAGAGTTTGAGGGTAGGGCTTGCATGTTTTTATTTGAGAACATGATTTAAACATAATTGAATATCATAAATGAATTGAATGACCCAAAGATGAAACAAATTATTCATAAGTAAAACTGAACATTGGGCCAAACCTCCTGAAAACATAATATCATGATTAATGAACATGCATAACTTAAATGATGAGGAACAATGGGAAACTCGTCATATAACGACATTACCAATATAGATCTTACGTGGTCCCAATTATTACACTCAAGTGGCCAGAGCTGTCCAAAGCCTTGCCAGGGCTAAGGACGCTACCATGATATCGATATCAAGCTATAGGCCCCTTGGGGCAGGGAAGCTCACATGGGATGTCCTAAATAATTTACTACATTGGCATGTAGTTCTAAGGCACGGGGTTGACTGACCCTTAGCCTACTCGATTTTAGACACTACTCCTAAAAACATGCATACGCTCTCCATCATTTTTCAATGAAGATGAACCATCGTGTAGTGACAAAGATGAATAATGATAATACATGTAAAATTTAAAATCATAACATGAGGAACCTTGGCTCAAACCATACCACAAGTTGAAAAGAGTGGAAGTCTAGACTCCAAATTCAATATGGTAAGCTAATAACATGAAGTTGAGATAAATCATGAAACATACTTGATCATATGGGCTTGCCCAAACTTAAACATTCTTGAAATAGACTTTGATATTCAAAAACATGAATATAGACATGGGTAATTCCAAATGATACTTTCATTATATACATCAAATCATGCTTGAAAACATATATCAGAATCTCAACCTTTCATGAACTTTCATAATTGGGCATCATAACTGTAAGACTTTAAAAGCATAATTTTGTAACTAAAAACATTATAAAATATTCTCATGGCTCATAATTCAACATTAGAAACATGAATAGGTTATACCCATGATAGATACTTAGAAAATTCATAAGTTGGGTTAGAACCCCATAGATTCATCAACTAGAATTTCCATGAATTTGAGAATGAATTGTTGGAAGTTGATGGATACACCTATTCTTAACCCTACATACTTGGGTAAATCTGATTTACACTCCCTCTTGAAAGCCCAAAGTAAATTGGAGAAAAATTGGGAAAATTCTTCAAGCTTGATCTCCAAGGAAGAGTTCTAATTTGCATGCATGAATGGTAAGTTTTAGGATAGGTTTAACACTCCTAAAACCCTGCTAACTGGGCTTAAAAAGACATAGTTTAGGACCTTGAGCTTAGGAATTACGACAATACCCTTAATGAAAAGTCTGAAATTTCTACACTGCCAGTGAGAATGAGTGGTACAACGGATCGTTCTTTAATATCACGACTTGTGGTATCCTTCTGTTACTTCTTCTATCACTTTTTAACTTCGCTGATCCTAATACAATGACTCAATAGAATGGGTCGTTACTCCAAACGAAGACCTGTTACTACCTCCCATTACCTTGCTAGTTTCCAACATAGGTCTGCAACTATGACGGGTAAGGACGAGCTGTTACTAGTCCCAATGACTCATTGTTTCTCTTCTTTACCACCACTGCTCATCTTCTGGAAGTTGGAATACCCCATATGACCTAAGATCATACTCGATGGTTAAAACGGAGAAAACAGGATATTCTAGACCAGGTCACATGATGAGTCATCGGGTGACCTATGAGGTCCACCACGAGTCGTTAAATGACTCATGGGGAGGAGGGAAGACTGGGTTGGATTTCTTGGTTTGGGGGCTGACCACAGGTGAGGCCACGAGTCATGGTAAACTATCATGACCAGAACGTACACACGGATCGTAGACATGGGACAAGGGACCCCAGAGACCCCAAGTCGACCCATGGCATAAGCATTCAACTAACACATTTTATAAACATAAAGAAAACATAAATGTAAACTCAGCAGAAGTCTCACGCAATAGCACAATAGGATAATATCCAAAGCTATATAAACATAAGACTGAAAGCCTCTACTCAGAAGATTTGACGGGACAAGTCCCCAACTAACTCAATAACACTGAAACTGAAGTACTAAGCAAAACTAGGACTAGTCCTCGAAAGATGAGGACTCACCAATCATGGACTGATAAAGACTCTAGAGAGCTGGCTAAGATCTCTTTGAAGCTGCAAACTAGGTCCTGTATATGAAACGATACAGCATAGAAAGTATGCGGTCAGTACATGGAATGTACAGAGTATGCAACATATGTAAAACCGCTCATGTATGGAAATAAATTTTTTAAAAACAATGCGTAAATTAAACATGTTATCAATATGCTAATGATAATGCTTGCATGCATTATTTCAGAAATCATGATCCTGTCACAATATAATGACTCTTAACTCAAAAACACCAACTATCTCAAATTACTCAAAGCTAAAGTAGAACATTCATGGAGAAGCTGAACATGAGTCAAACCTTACTTTTAGAACATGCATGTATGCAATTGAAACCATAAACAATGAGTATGCAAATCCAGAATTTTATAAGATGGTGGGAGACTCATCACTTAACCGACATACCACGATAGAGCTTACGTGGTCCCGACTATCACACTCAAGTGGGTAGAGCCATCCAATAACCTTTTCAGGGCTATCAACGATACCATGATATCGATATAAAGAGCAGGGCTCAATTGGGGCAGGGGATAGCTCACAAGGGAGGTCCCAAAAATAATATAATAGTATCAACCTACGTTGGCACGTAGTTTTGGGGCATAGGGTGACGAACCCTTAACCCTCTCGGTATTAGACTCTTCTCCCAAAAACATATAGTGCTCTACATTATATATAACAAAGCTGAACATCATCTACTAACGAAGCTCAAGAGGAAATCATGCATAAACTCAAGATCATGCAAAAGAATGAAGATCAACATTGTCCCTTGACAAAGCTCAATAATGAAATAATGCATAGACTCGACATCATGTAAAAATGAAGCTCAACATTTTCCCTTGACAAAGCTCAATAACGAAATCATGCATAGACTCGACATCATGTAAAATGAAGCTCAACATTGTCCCTTGACAAAGCTCAATAACGAAATCATGCATTTGTGATGCTTTATTTCAAAACATACCACAGTCTAAAGTGTAGAAGTTGGGAGGATTTGCTTCGAACAATGTGGTAAGATTTTCTCGGGAAATTCATCGTTCGAGATAACTATGTGGGCATTGCCCAAAGCTTTATCATGCTTGAACCCATTCAATTCTTTTGAAATATTACAATTTGGGAGATTTCACTCCAAAACGAGATAATAAAATCAATTAAAGAAAAATTGTCATTTATACTCAACATTGGACACCACCCAAAGCTTCATCATACTAGGGTCCATTTAATCTTCTTTGGAAACATCATCAAAATCATGGGTAAGGTTGGAAACGTGCTTTTCCTCATCTACTCTATCATCATCACATTCTATTAGGAACTACCCACACATGGGCATTTTAAATTCAATTTTTGAAAAACAATTTTGTAAAAGAAATTAGGATAGAATCCTCCCAAGCTCAGTAAATCACCAATATCAACTCAATTTAATCATACCCATGAGTAGAAATGTAAGAATCATGCAATTAAATAAAAACCCATACTTGATCATCACAAACCAAATCACAAATTGATAGGGGAATGAGAATGGATGTGGAAGAAAGAACCCACTCATAACCTTACATACCTGGGAGGGATGATTTAACACTTCTCTAATAGCCCAAGCTGAGATTCCAATGGAAAGCTTGAGATTTTGCCTTTAATCTCCTCTTCAATCCTTCAAACTTGCATGTAGGAGAATAATGGCTTAGGATAGGTTAACCCTGCTTAAAACCAACTAAAACGAGCCTCAAACGACGTACTATAGGTCTTAGGAAGTTAGGAAATTACAAGAAATCCCTTACTAATTCGCAGAGAATAACTGTCAGGGGGTCCTAATGAATGACCTGACGACTCGTCACTTGGGCATACGATCCGTTGGTTTACCCGTCGAGTACACTGCCTCATCACTCATAAAAATTCATTTTGCTCAACAATGATCCTCCTAATGAGTCGTTAGGACTGGCAACGACTCGTTCGATACGGTCCATCAAGTACACTGGATAAGCTTTACCATTTTCTCTAGAACCACCCCATGATTCACCTGACGACCCGTGGTGACTGACCATGAGTCATTACATCACCCGTGAGGACCTCGAGTCCTTCATTATCTCAGTCCTTCCCCATGAGTCACTTGAAAACTCGTTAGGTCTCCTCACGAGTAGTTCAGTGACCCATTCTGCAACTACTGCAACATTTTCCAATTTTTTCCCGTTCGACTCCCGGGTCTGATCCTTGGATTCCCAAGGTATTACCATATCTCCCCCTTGGGAACATTTGTCCTCGAATTTTGGAACAAGCAGAAAGCAGAAACATACCATTTATCATATTCAAAACTGATCACTTTTAACCGAAAACTAACGGAATGACTACCCCCGATTCAAAACACACAGTTGAACTGAATTCACCAATCATACACATATCCATATACATAAAATAAACTTGTACACATAGTTCAAACATGAAGAATAAATAGAGTCTGAGTGCAAAACTGATACCTCAAGCTAAAACTTAGCTGGTGGAGACCAAATGTGGGTATCCAGCCATTATATCCGCTTCGGCTTCCCATGTAGCCCTTTCAACAAGTCGATTTCTCCACAGTACCTTAACTAAAGCTACTTCTTTGTTCCTTAGCTTACGGACTTGATGATCTAACCTTTTAATGGGTACTTTTCCATAACTAAGGTTGTCTTTTACACCAACGATGTCCACCGGGACAACTAAAGTTGGATCACCCAAACACTTTTTCAAAAGTGACACATGAAACATGGGATGAACTGATGATAACTCCAAGGGCAAGTCCAACTCATACCCCACCTTACCAACTCTCCTCACAACCCGGTAAGGACCAACATAGCGGGGACTAAGTTTTCATTTCCTTCTGAACCACATGGCTCCCTTCGTGGGAGATACCCTTAGAAATACCCACTCGTCCACCTCAAACTCCAAATCTGTTTTCTCACATCAGCATATGATTCTAATGACTATGGGCAGTCTTCAGCCTGTACCTTATTATTTGAACCCTTTTCCATGGCCTCATACAATGTCCGATCTCTCAAATCATCAACTTCTGGGACACATAGATGACCCTACTATCTTAGCACACCATCTCCCCCTTGAGTGAAAACCTCCACTTTATGACTTTGCACCGGTTCCTTCAATTTCCCCAAAATTGGATCCTCATCCTGTCTAGATTTGACGCCAATAGCCAAAGACGATTATGATCTATTCGACACAATCATGCCGCCATCGGTCGAGTTGACCAATCTAACTCCCAACCTTGCAAGTCGATGGGCATCTTTCACCCGCCCCTTCTTATCCTTCATCCACGTGGGACACACTCTCCATAGGGAGCCTACTAAGTGCATCCAGAACCAAATTAGCCTTGCCCGGGTAGCTAAGGACACTCATGTCGCAGTCCTTCTGTAGCTCCAACCACCACCTTTATCGATGATTGAGATTTTTTTGTGTGCACCAATATTGCAAGCCCTTGTAATCCGTGAATTCATTTACGTGAACCCCATACAAGTATTGTTGTCATATCTTCAATGTAAACACCACCACGGGCCACTCAAGATAATGGTTCGGGTAATTCGTTTTGTAACCCGTTGACTTTCGAGAGACATATGTCATTATTTTCCCATGCTGCATCAACATACAACCCAGTCCGATCCTCGAAGTGTCACAATATATGGAAAGGCCATCAATACCCTCGAGCAGGTCCACACTGGTGCTAAAATGGGTCGGGTCTTCAATCCCTAGAAATGTTTCCCACAAGTCTTCAACCATTGGAACTTTTACCTTTTTCTATGTTAATCTGGTCAACAGGGCTGCATCAGCAACTTTAATTCTTCCAAAAATGACCATACTTTATCATACAATTTGAGATGTGACCATTCTCTTTCCTATAGTTCCCAAATAATGATATGGACCTGCTCTTTCAATCAGAACTCTATTTGGTGCTAGTTAGCTCGCTCAAAGGTTATTTCACCTTTGGTAATAAATCGGATCTTTACTTATCGAAATTTCACCAAACTTTTTAGATAACCCCCATAATTCATGCTAAAAACTCTAAAACTCTAAAAGACTTGGCTAATAACTGTGCTTTTTGGAAGTTTACGTCATCACGAATCATTTAGGAAGTCTAAGCTGGGTATATGCCTGATATAACACTATCTTCTGAGCTGATTGCATTCATTGCGAGGGAATTGTTTTAAGGCTAAATAGGAAATTATGGGGACTGCAGCCAGACGGGTTTGTTACACCCTGTAAGAGTTTCTTTGAAATTCCTTCTGTTTATGCTATTAAACGCGGTCCAAACTCGAATTAATCTTGGGTAGTGAAGTATTGAGCTGCAGGGAGCATACCTACGGAGTTAGTTTCATGAAATTAGGCTGGCAAATCGCCATCTCACTGAAGTAAGGTAAGTGGAATTGCTCCAAATTAGTGTCAATATACTCCTAGCCCTAAAGTGAGTATTTCTCCCTTCTGGACATCCGAGAAATAGTGAGTTTTCGGCTGTTTTTCGATAAGTCAATGTTTCAGCTATATAGATATTCAAAGTAGTATTTTCTTCAAGAATATTGATGAATTTAGTTCTAATTGCTATGAATATGAATGCAGATGGAAGAAATAGCTGGATATTGGCCGAGTTACGCCAGTTAGCCAAGAAGTTAGTAACTAAGGTATGTGATGCCAGTTTTTTCGGCAAGTTAGTAATTCTAGTATAGTAAAATAGAATAAATTCTAGAAGAATGTTCCAGAAGCCGAGTATTAAGCTCACTGTGAATTCAGTAAATATGTTTTGTATTATTATGTCGTATTCAGAATAAAAGTCAGTAAATTAGCATTAAACAGTGAGATATTATTTCAGACCCAGTACCAGATTCAGTTTAATTCAGCCAGAGATTCAGAGTAGAATATCAGAACATGAATAATATTATAAGATTTGTTATACATGTTATGTGTGGTTATTGTTGTTTGTTGAGACCTGATTGTGTTATGTGGGCACCCTTAGAGCTTCATTGCTGCCCCAAGGTTAATAGCAGTGTCAACTCGCCCGCCAGAGGGTGAGAAACGTCACTCCAAGGAGTGGCATGTCGTCCGCTGTAGGACGAAGATGGGATGCAGCATTCCCCATAGTAGGCTGATAAGCATTATAGCATACCCTGTCGAGCGCTTGCACCCAGGGCACAGATTACAGATTACAGATACAGATCTCAGATTACAGTTATTGGAGTCCTTCTGACTCAGATACAGTTATAGTCAGGGGCCCAGAGACCCCAAGCTTCATACCCAGGGGGGCCGGCGGGGTGCTCGTAGTTATTAGGTGAGTGGAGTGAATTTATTTTTTGATGGTGACCTGGGTTGGGGTATATAGATTGCGTGTTGATTGGCACCTTTCGTCTTATGGGGGCTGGTATAGGTTCTTGTATGCTATATATATATATATATATATATATATATGTTACTTATTAAATAGATATATATATATATATGTTACTTATTAAATTGATAAATAGCAGGACACTGCATCGACAAGTATGATTCTTATCTTCTTCCAGTAGAGTTAAGCTCGGTACAGATTCTATTTTTCCAGACAGTTTTAGCTATCCTCTATCATTTTAGTAACTACCAGTATATTTTTTATCTTCAGTTATGTTAAATTTTGCTTTGCATACTCGGTTCCAGTGGTACTGACGCCCATTTGGGGGCGCTGTATTACTTGCCTGCAGGTACTCATAAACAATGAGCTGATCCCTCATAATTCCAGCCAACACACAGAGTCATCAGCTCCTATCATCCGGAGCTAGACAGTCAGAGGTTTATTTTTATTTTTTTGTACAGTACGGGTAGGTAGGGACCCTGTCCCAACCATCTTATTAGTATTCTTAGAGGCTTGCAGATTGTATATTCCCTGTGGTTAGTCGTACTGGTCGTGTGAGGCATTGTATATGGTTTAGTTTGTTTATGCTAGCCGTGTGGGGCCTTATTCAGTTGGTAGTGGTGATTTTGTTGGTCAAGTAGCAGTTTAGCACTTGTTTCCTTGATTCAGAAATAACTAGACAGCATGGTGGCCTTGTCGGCCCGCATATGTTCCCTATTGATTCAGTTGTTCTGGGTAACTGTTGTTTTCTTGTAGGTGTCTCTAGTCCTAGTCGGCTGGAGGATGTATATACAGTCGTTATATAGCCCCTCGTTTTCTTTAATCTAGAGTTAGAGCCAGCCTGGCATCAGAAGTGCTTAGGCTCAGCTAGTCCAGCAGTCCAGGTCCTAGTAGGGCACCAGGTGCCAGCTATGCCTCCCAAGGCGGGGCATGACAAACTTGGTATCAGGGCAGGTCGTATCCCAGGGAGTTTGCAAGCTGTGCTAAGTAGAGTCTTGTCTATAGATGTGTTGTGCCCCACATACCAGAGGCAGGAGGCTGCAAGGCATGATAGGATGGTTACTCTTTCTTCATATTCATTCGTGCTATAGAATAGTACAGTATAGGGTTGAGTCCCTAAAGCTTAACATACTCTTTGTTTACTGATAAAATGGCAGACCAACGACATCTTGCCACAGGTAAAAGATTAGATACTGCAGTAGGAGAAGGCAGCAGCAGGATGCCTCAGCCTCATTTAGAATCAGTACGATCTGAGGGCGATATAGAGGCATCATCTCGACCTTCACAACAGTCCCCACCCCACCAAGAGCCACTCGAGACGACATTACCTCTGAAGTGCAATAGTTATGTTGGCACAAATGATGGCTACTCAGCGCCAGGCAGTGCAACCCATAACAGTTCTTGTACCTACACCATCTGACTAGGAAATTCGAAGTGCAATAGTTATGTTGGCACAAATGATGGCTACTCAGTGCCAGGCAGTGCCACCCATAACAGTAGAATCATCAGGTGGGCCTAGCAGTTCGAGGGTCCGAGAATTTTTGGCACTAGGTCCCCTGCAGTTCACAGGGTCAGATTAGGTAGAGGACCCCCAGGACTTCCTAGATCAGATGCAGAGAATCTTCTGAGTCATGCATGTGACATCTACAGAGTCGGTTGAGTTAGTGGTATTCCGGCTGCGGGATATTGTTGTGTTGTGGTACGAGAGTTGGGAAAGGTCTCGAGGGAGAGATGTTGCCCCTCCGACCTGGTCCAGCATTTTAGAGGATTTCCTGGACCGTTATCTACCATGAGAAATCTGACGGGCCCGGATGGACCAGTTCTTACACTTTGAGCAGGGGGCGAGAAGTGTATGGGAGTACCCCCTGCAGTTCAATTCCTTGGCCCACTATGCTCCACCCTTTGTGGACCCCATGACATCTAAAGTCCACCGACTTATTATGGGTCTGAACCCAGAATATACTGAGGCATGCATGATAGCTACACTGCGGGAAGATATGGATATTGCTCGGGTACAAGCCTTTGCCCAGACTATTGAGGACCTTAGATAGCGGCAACAGGATAGCAGACGAATAAATTAGGAATAGTGCCGCAGGGATTGATCAGATGAGATAAAGGGGGAGATTTGGAGAGGGCCTAGGCCACGATAGTCAAATAGGCCACCTACACGCCCTCCTCCATCACAGCAGTAGAGGGGTAGATTTGGTCGCCGGGGACAGACAGAGTCAGGAGGGAGTACTCGAATTGTAGATTCACCCTAGTAGAGGAGGGAAGAGCAGAGCAGGTATACACCCCCTTCCTTATTCGCAGCCGACCCCACACTGGAGCTTGCAGATATGGCTCCACAGGGTGTTATATATGCGGGCAGGAGGGTCATGTGATGAGAGACTATCCAGCCAGGGGTCAGCATAACCGAGATAGATAGGACAGGGCATCAGCAGGGCCGCGAGCTCCAGCAGCCTCGACAGGGCATAGGCCCTCAGTCCAGCAGGTAGGGGCCGAGGCAGATCAGGGGCCTCGAGTTCAGGTACAGGCCCGAGCCGTACCTACGCATTACCAGGGACACAAGACTCAGAGGCGTCTCCAGATGTGGGAACATGTATGATGACTATTTGCTCTTACCCTGCTTATGTATTGATTGATCCAAGATCTACCTTGTCCTACGCTACCCCATTTGTGGCTCAAAAGTTCAGTGTTGTACCAGAGTTGCTTCAGCAACCCTTTTCAGTATCTACACCCATTGGTGACTCCATCACAGCCAAAAGGGTTTATCGAGGGTGTACAGTAGAGGTTGCTGATAGTCAGACCACAGTAGATCTGGTAGAATTAGAGATGATTGATTTCGATGCCATTATGGGTATAGATTGGTTAGTGCCGTGCTATGCCAATGCAGAATGCTGGACCAAGACAGTCTGATTCCACTTTCCAGGGGAGGTAGTACGAGAGTGGAAGGGCAGTACAGCTACGGAAAAAGGTAGGTTTATTTCCTACCTTCAGGCAAGGAAGTTGATAGCTAAGGGATGCCTTTACCACATAGTCAGAGTCTAGGATTTTCGGGTAGAGCCTCTGACTCTCCAGTCTGTTCCAGTGGCTAATGAATTCCCCGACGTATTCCTTGATGAGCTACCTGGTATTCCCGTAGAAAGAGAAATAGATTTTGCAATTGATTTTCTACCAGGAACTTAGCCCATATCGATCCCTCTGTATCGTATGGCTCCTGCTGAACTCAGAGAACTAAGGGAACAGCTGAAGGATCTGTTAGATAAGGGCTTTATTAGGCCGAGTACTTCACCTTGGGGTGCGCCGGTTCTATTTGTGAGAAAGAATGACGGCTCCCTCCGCATGTGTATAGCTACCGACAGTTGAACAAGGTTACAGTCAAGAATAAGTATCCGCTTCCCAGAATAGATGATTTGTTTAATCAGCTACAGGGGGACAGATATTTCTCCAAGATTAACTTACAGTTCGGATATCATCAGGTTCGAGTTCATGAAAGGGACATTCCGAAGACTGCCTTCAGGACCAGATACGACCATTTTGAATTTCTAGTCATGTCCTTTGGGCTGACGAATGCTCCCGTAGTATTCATGGACCTGATGAACAGCATCTTCAGACCATACCTGGACCTATTCATGATAGTGTTTACTGACGATATTCTGGTGTATTCTCGCTCAGATGCACACAACCAGGATCATTTGCGGACAGTGCTCCACATTCTCAGGGACCGTCAGCTGTATGGCAAGTTCTCTAAATGTGAATTTTGGCTGAACTCAGTAGCCTTCTTGGGTTATATCGTGTCGAATGCTGGTATACAAGTAGACACACAAAAAATAGAAGTAGTAAAAACATGGCCCAGACCTACCACTCCGACCGAAGTACGCATTTTTCTGTGATTAGCAGGGTACTACAGAAGATTTGTTGAGGGATTCTCCACCATAGCGGCACCTCCAACTAAGCTGACGCAAAAAGCAGTAAAGTTTCAGTGGACGGAGGCATGTGAGCAGAGTTTCCAGGAATTGAAAGACATGTTGACCTCCGCCCCCAGTGTTAGCATTGTTAGAAGGTACAGAGGGTTATGCAGTTTATCGTGACGCTTCGGGTATTGGTTTAGGATGTGTGTTGATGTAGCATGGTAAAGTAATTGCTTATGCTTCTAGACAGCTAAGGAAATACGAAAAGAATTTTCCCACCCATGACCTGGAACTAGCCGCAGTGATCCACCCCCTAAAGATATGGAGACATTACTTGTATGGCGTCCATGTGGATATTTTCACTGATCATAAAAGACTACAGTATATCTTCACCCAGAGAGAGTTGAATTTACAGTAGTGTCGCTGGTTGGAGTTGTTGAAAGATTATGATGTAAATATTCTGTATCACCCAAGAAGAGCCAACGTAGCAGCAGATGCCCTTAGCCATAAGTCTATGGGGAGTTTGGCGTACTTGTAGCCCGAGTAGCTGGAATTGGCCCGAGAAATACACCAGTTATCCAGTTTAGCCGTTCGTGTAGCAGAAATAGAGGACAATAGAGCGGTAATTCAGAACACCGCAGTGTCATCATTAGTTGTGGAGGTAAAGGAACGGAAGTATGAAGATCCTAACCTGGTTCAGCTTAAAGACAGAGTTCAACAAGGAAAAGCACCAGATTTTCAGGTAACTGAGGATAAAGTGTTGCGATGTAAGGGCCGCCTTTGTGTTCCAGACGTTGCAGCGCTTCGCCAGCAGATTATGGGTCAGGTACATTACGTTCGCTATTCTCTCCATGCAGGCGCGATGAAAATATACCACGATATCAAAGAAATCTACTGGTGGCCAGGTATGAAGAGGGAAATAGCATAATTCGTAGCCTAGTGTCCTAACTGCCAACAACTAAAAGCTGAACACCAGAAACCAGGCGGGCTGACTTAAGACATAGCGGTGCCTCTTTGGAAGTGGGAAGCAGTAAATATGGATTTTGTAGTAGGATAACCCCATACCAGGCATAAAAATGAATCGATTTGGGTAATTATTGACAGACTGACAAAATCAGCCCATTTTCTACCAGTAAGGGCTACTTTCTCTGCCGAAGATTATGCTGAGTTGTATATCAGAGAAATAGTCAGACTACACGGTGTTCCAGTGTCCATTAGATCTGACAGAGGGGCGCAATTCACAGCTAAATTTTGGCAATCATTTTAGAGAGGCTTGGGGACACAGATTAACCTGAGCACAGCTTCTCACCCTCAGACAGATAGGTAGGCAGAACGCACTATTCAGACGCTCGAGGATATGCTACGTGCGCGTGTGTTAGACTTTGGAGGTAGTTGGGATGAGCACTTACCACTTATTAAGTTTGCCTATCATAACAGTTACCATTCAGCTATCCAAATGGCGCCTTATGAGGCATTGTATGGGCGAAATTGCAGATCGCCAGTTTGCTAGTTTGAAGTAGGAGAGTCAGCACTGATTGGGCGGATATTATTCATCAGTCAGAGGAAAAGGTAAAGCTTATTAGAGAATGCCTACTGACTGCTCAGAGCCACCAGAAATCGTATGCTGATGTGCAGCGTAGAAACTTGGAATTTAATGTGAATGACTGGGTATTCTTAAAAGTTTCTCCAATGAAAGAGGTGATGAGATTTGGAAAGAAAGGCATGCTCAGCCCGAGATTAGTTGGGCATTATCAGATTCGCCAAAGAATAGGCCGAGTGGCGTACGAGTTGAACTTACCTCCAGAGTTAGAGTTTGTTCATCTAGTTTTCCATGTGTCCATGCTTCAGAAGTATCTAGGAGACCCCTCAAGAGTTTTCCCAGTTCAGGATGTCCAGGTTACGAAGGAGTTGGCTTATGAAGAGGTTCCAGTAGCCATACTAGATCAGCAGATTCGCAGATTAAGAACTAAAGATGTTGCTTCTGTCAAGGTATTATGGTGTAACAGGAACTGAGAGAAAATGAATTGGGAAGCAGAGGAAGATATGAAAGTCAAATATCCTCAGTTATTTCAGACTTAATCAGCCAGAGGTATGCTAGTATTGTTGTTTTATGAGTTGTCTTATATTTATGTCTATAAATGAAATAGTTGACTCTAGTCTATTGCGTGATGAATACTATAGTATTGTGTGGAGTACCTGCATTGGGCTTTTCTGCATTTCAGGATTTTTGATATAGTCCATATTATAGGGGAAACTCTACAAAATTATTTCGAGAATAAGTCGAGTAAGTTGATATTCCTATGAGAATGGGTTTACATTCGAGGATGAATGTTCTTAAGGGGGGGGGGAGGATGTTACACCCCGCATTATTTACATTTAGATGCCCTATTCGAATGTTGGTTAAGAGTTTTAGAATGTCATACATGCTAGAAAAAGGCTCGGGAGAAGACCGGATGAGCGTCGCATTGAACCATCGCAAGAGGAGGCCGGGCAGACCCCCTTTGCAATGGCAACGTGCAACGGAGGAATCCCCTCTGCGATGGCCAACGTGCCACGGAGGGGAGTGTCAAGGCCCAAGTATATAAAGCCCCCACTTCAGGTTTTGAAGGATAATTATCAGAATTTCCAGAGAACAAACCATAAAATAGAGTGTACGAAGAGTTTCTTTCAAATTCCTTCCGTTTACGCTATTAAACGCGATCCAAACTCGAATTAATCTTGGATAGTGAAGTATTGAGATGCAGGGAGCATTCCTGTGGAATTAGTTTCATTAAATTCGGTCGGTGAATCGTCGTCTCACTGAACTAAGGTAAGTGGAATTGCTCCAAATTAGTGTCAATATACTCCTAGCCTTAAAGTGAGTATTTCTCCCTTTTGGACTTCCGAGAAATAGCGAGTTTTCGGATGTTTTTTGATAAGTCAAAGTTTAGGCTATATAGATATTCAAAGTAGTATTTTCTTCAACAATATTGATGAATTTAGTTCTAATTGCTATGAATATGAATGCAGATGGAAGAAATAGCTGGAAATTGGTCGAGTTACGCCAGTTAGCCAAGAAGTCAGTAACTAAGGTATGTGAAGCCAGTTTCTTCGGCAAGTTAGTAATTCTAGTATAGTAAAATAGAATAAATTCTAGAAGAAAGTTCCAAAAGCCAAGTATTAAGCTCGGTGTGAATTCAGTAAATATGTTTTGTATTATTATGCCGTATTAGGAATAAAAGTTAGTAAATTAGTATTAAACAGCGAGATATTATTTCAAACCCAGTACAAGATTCAGTTTAATTCAGCCAGAGATTCAGAGTAGAATATCAAAACATAAACAGTATTATAAGATTTGTTATACATGTTATGTGTGATTATTGTTGTTTGTTGGGACCTGATTGTGTTATGTGGGCACCCTTAGAGCTTCCTTGCCGCCCCAGGGTTAATAGCTGTGTCGACTCGCCCGCCAGAAGGCGAGGAAATGTCACTCCAAGGAGTGGCATACCGTCCGCAGTAGGATGAAGATGGGATGCAGCATTCCCCATAGCAGGCTGATCAGCATTATAGCATACCCTGTCGAGCACTTGCGCCCAGGGCACATATTATAGATTATAGATACAGATCTTAGATTATAGTTACAGGAGTCCACCGGACACAGATACAATTATAGTCAGGGGTCCAGAGAGCCCAAGCTGCATACCGAGGGGGCCGGCGGGGTGCTCGTAGTTATTAGGTAAGTGGAGTGAATTTATTTTTGGATGGTGACCCGAGTAGGGGTATATAGATTGCGTGGTTATTGGCACCTTCCAGCTTATGGGGGATGGTATAGGTTCTTGTATGCTATATATAGATGTTACTTATTAAATATATACATATGTTACATATTAAATTGATAGATAGCAGGACGCCGCATCAACAGGTATGATTCTTATCTTTTTCTAGTACAGTTAAGCTCGGTACAGATTCTGCTATTTGTTCAGCTATTTGGAATAACTACACGCAAACGTGGTCGAACAAGTAGTAAAGTGGCTCAAGTAAGCCAATTTCGATCCCACAGGGACTGGACTAAGGTATCAATCTAATCAAGTGTCAATAAACTTTAACTCTAGACTGCAGACAACAATGTGAGGAAGATTTTGATATTTTGTTTCCTAATTTTATACTAAGTCTAAAACGAATATACAAATTGAGTCTGAACTATAAGTACAAGCATGCTGAGGTTAAAATGAACATGTAGAGAAATAAATTATCGATACAATTTATGCTGAACTATATGTGATTGGAGCTCCTTAAGGACTATGATATGAGTGTCCTTTATCAGCCGAGAAAGGCTAATGTGGTGGTAGACGCCCTTAGTAGGCTTTCTATGGAGAGTAGGATCTATGTGTTTGAGCAGAGGAAAGAGTTAGTGATGGGTGTGCATTGGCTTGCACGACTAGGAGTTCATCTTGTTGACTCAATGGATGGTGATGTCATTGTTCAAAATGGGTCAGAATCTTCCTTGGTGATCGAAGTCAAGTCTAGGCAAGACAAGGATCCTATTTTTGTAAAGTTTAAGGAAGCCATTAAGAATCAGGAAGGTGGAGGTCTTCTCCTAAGGGGGAGATGATGTACTACAATATCATGGCTGTTTATATGTATAGGGAGTTGATGACTTGAGAGAGTGATGTTGCATGAGACTCATGGTTCTAGATACTCTATACATCTAGGTGTCACCAAGAGATACCTGACCCGCGACAAGTTTATTGGTGGAATGACATGAAGAATGACATAGCAAAGTTTGTGTCTTAAGGGTCTGATTGTCAAAAGGTGAAGCTTGAGCATCAAACACTCAGAGGTGTGTTTCAAGACATTAGCTTTCCTACTTGGAAGTGGGAGGAAATAAATATGGACTTCATTACGGGGTTGCCTTATACTAGCTGACAATATGACTCTATTTGGGTGGTTGTAGATAGGTTGACCAAATCAACTCATTTTCTACTGGTCAAAACTACCAATTTAGCAGAAAAGTTATGCTAAGTTGTACATTAGGGAGCTAGTTTGGTTGCATGGAGTGCCCTTGTCCATCATATCAGATAGAGGTATTTAGTTTATCTCTAGTTTTGGAGATCATTTCAGAAAGGACTCGGTACTCAGGTTAAGCTTAGCTCAGCATTTCACCCGCAAATAGATGGTCAGGCTGAGAGGACCATTCAGACTCTCGAGGACATGTTGAGAGCGTGTGTGATTGATTTCAAAGATAATTGAGATAATCATTTGCCTCTCATTGAGTTTGCATATAACAACAACTACCATTCCAGCATTCAGATGGCACAGTTTGAGGCTCTTTATGGGCGTAGATGTAGATTGCATATTCGTTGGTTCAAAGTCAGTAAAGCTGTATTGGTAGGACCAAATTCAGTTCATAAGGCTTTGGAGAAGGTTCAGGTTATAAGAGAAAGGTTGAAAATAGCCCAGAGTCATCAAAAGTCCTATGCATATGTGAGGAGGAGAGAACTTGAGTTTGAAGTTGATGATTGGGTGTTTCTAAAGGTATCTCCCGTAAAGGGAGTGATGAGGTTCGGAAAGAAAGGTAAACTCAGTCCCTATTATCTTTGCGTTGGCAAGGTAGCATATGTGTTGGAGTTGCCCTCAGAATTGGCTTCAGTATATCTAGTTTTCCATGTGTCGCTTCTAAAGAAGTGCATGGGTAATCCAGCTTTGGTTGTCCCGATGGAGAGCGTGGGTTTGAAGGATAGTCATAACTTTGAGGAGGTTCCGGTGGATATACTTGATCATCAGGTTACAAACCTAAGAAACAAAGAAGTAGCTTCAACAAAGGGTTTGTGGAGGAATCAATATTATGAGGGAGCTACCTGGGAAGCCGAAGCAATCTTGATGGCTAAATACCCACATCTATTCCCTCCCAGCTCAGTTTCAGCTTGAGGTATTAGTCTCCTCCCTAGTACTCGACTCAGTTTCATGTTCAGTTCATGTGTCCCAGTTTCTTCATGTCAATGCCTGTGTGTATGATTCGTGAATTCAGTTTAGTTATGTAATTCAGTCCTGAGTTAGTCACTCCATCAGTTTTCAGCTTTAAATGTTCAGTATTTGGTATAACTGCCCCAATTCTCAACTTTTCAGTATGTTCATCCATATTCGAGGATGAATTTTCCCAAGGGGGAGATATTGTATTACCCCGAAAGCCCTAAGATCAGACACGATGGTTGAAATGGAGAAATAGAAATTTCTATACCAGGTCACAGGACTAGTCGCCTAGTGACCCTTGAGGTGTACCACGAGTTGTTAAGTGAATCGTGGAGTGATGGATAGTTTAGTTGGATTTTTGGTTTGGGGGTTTACCACAGGTTAAGCACGATTTGTGGTCATGGCTATGAATCATAAGGTTGATCATGGTCTGGAGTTTGACTTAGATGTTGAGGGTTTGGTAGTATACCCAACGGTTAATCACCACGAGTCGTCAGGTACACCATGAGTCGTGGTGTCCCTCATGGTGACCAACAGAGGCATAGTTTCCAGTGTTGGCTGTGGGAGCAGGCCATAGGTCATGGTCATGGGCAACAAGTAGTCTAGTCCCTCGTTGGGACTAGCAGTATGATTTTTTCTTCAAATTTAGTAAGGGCTTTTCTGTAATTTTTAAGTTCCTAAGACCTAAACTACATCATTTTAAGCTCGGATAATTGTGTTTAAAGAGGTTTTATCTCATTCTAAGCCTATCCATCTCTATGCATGAAAGCCTAGAAGTTCCACAGGTGAACAAGCTTAGAGATTTGTGAGCAAGCTTAGAAATTCATCAAGTCTTCTCTAATTTCCTTTGGGCATTCAAGAAGGGTGAGAAATCATAAGTACCCAGGTATGTAGGGTTATGAATGGGTGTATCCGTCCACTCCCATGCCCAATTCCTTCTCAAATTTATGGAAATTCTAGTAGATGAATCTATGGGGTTTAAACCGAACTTGTAAGTTCTGTAAATATCTATCATGGGTATGCTCTATTCATGTTTCTAATGTTTAATTATGATTCGTTGGTATGTTTTATAATGTTTTCAATTACAAATCATGTTGTCGAAGTTTTACAAATATTAATGCCCAATTATGAAGGTTCATGAAAAAATGATCTTATGATCTATGTTTCTAAATATGATGACATGTTTATCATACATGTATGAATTCGAATTACCCATGACTATATTCATGTTTTAGACTATCAATGTCTATTTAAAGTATTTTTAAGTTTGTGCAAGCCCATATGATCAACTATGTTTCATGATTTATCTCAAGTTCATGTTTTTAGCTTACCACATGGATTTTGGAGTCTAGACTCCCACTCTTTCAGCTTGAGGTATGGTTTGAGCCAAGGCTCCTCATGTTATGATCTCAGATAATACATGTATTATTATGATTCATCTTCGTCACTAGATGATGGTTTATCTTCATTTAAAAACGATGGAGAGCATATGCATATTTTCTGGAGTAGTGTCTAGCACCGAGTAGGCTAAGGGTCAGTCAACCCTGTGCCTCAAAACTACGTGCAAACATAGGTAGGATTAGATTATTTGGGACCTCCCTTGTGAGCTTCCCCGGCCCCCAAGGGACCTTTTTCTTGATATCAATATTATGGTAGTGTCCTTATCCCTGGAAAGGCTTTGGACGGCTCTACCCACTTGAATGTAGTAATGGGACCACATAACCTCTACCATGGTAATGTCGATTACATAACAAGTCTCCCATTGTTCCTCATGATTTCAGTTATGCATGTTGATCAATCATGATATTATGTTTTCAGCAGGTTTGATCCAACGTTCAGTTTTACTTATGAATAATCAGTTTAAGCTTTGGGTCATTAGATTCATTTATTATATTCAGTTATGTTTAAATCATGTTTTCATATGATAACATGCAAGTCCTACTCTCAGACTCTTATGATGAGATGTTTTATGATATGGTTGATTTCTGAATTACTTACTTAGTAGTTTTACTTACTTGCATACTTGGAACATTCAACGTACTGATCGCATACGCTATATTGTATCATTTCATGATACAAGCTCCGATATTCACGTTCAGCCCCGCCGTTAGCTAGATCCTCAGTGTAGCATTTCTCAGCCAAAGTTGGTGAGTCCTGATCCTTCGAAGACCATTTTTATCAGTTGTATTCAGTATTTTTGGTTTCAATCATTAGTGAGTTAGTTAGGGCCCTGTCCCATCAACTCGTCAGTATGTAGAGGCTTATCAGACATAGCATGTTTTCAGTTTTATATTGTTGTTTTGTATTTAGTAATTTGATGTTATCAAATTTCTAGACTTCCGCTATTTTATTATATGTTAGACTTCTACATTACTACATTGAGTTTAGATGTCATGTTTGTGCCACGAGTTGACTTGGAGCCTCTTAGGGTTCTTTTTCCCGTGTCTGGATCTGGGCCTATGTTCGGGTCGTGACAAACACATGAAACACCAAATGCACTGAAGCCAAATCTGAGGGCAACTCCAACTCATTCGCTACCTTGTCAACCCGCCTCACAATCCGGTACAGTTTAAAATAATGGGGACTAAGTTTCCCTTTCTTTCCGAATCTCATCACTCTCTTCATGGGAGATACCTTCATTAACACCCAATCATTAACTTCAAACTCAAGTCCTCTCCTCCTCATAACCGCCCATCAAGAGCCTCAAACGGAGCCATCTGAATGCTGGAATGGTAGCTCTTGTTATATGCAAACTCAATGAGAGGTATATGATCATCCCAACTACCCTTGAAATCGATCACACATGCTCTCAACATATCCTCAAGACTCTGAATAGTCCACTTAACCTGACCATCTATTTGTGGGTGAAATATTGTGCTAAGCTTGACTTGAGTACCAAGTCCCTTCTGAAAAGATATCCAAAACTGGGAGGTAAACTAAGTACCTCTATCTGATATGATGGACAAGGGAACTCTATGCAACCGAACTAACACCCAAATGTATAACTTAGCATAATCTTCTGCTGAATCAGTAGTTTTGACCGATAGAAAATGAGTTGTTTTAATCAACCTGTCTATAACCGCCCAAATAGAGTCATACTGTCAACGAGTTTGATGCAATCCAGTGATGAAGTCCATATTGATTCCTCCCACTTCCAAGTAGGGATACTATGTCTTGAAGCACACCTTCAGGTCTTTGATTCTCAACTTTCACCTATTGACAATTCGGACACTTAGCCACACACGCCGAGATGTCCTTCATTCCATTCCACCAATAAACTTCACTTAGGTAATGGTACATTCTTGGTGGAACCTGGATGTATAAAATATTTGGAACCATGAGCCTCATGCAACATTTTCTCCCTCAAGTCATCAACACCCGATACAAACAAACGACACTTATATTGTAGTACACCATCTCCCCTTTGAGATAATACTTCCACCTTTTGATTCTAAATGGCTTCTTTCAAATTTACCAAAATAAGATCCTTGTCTTGTCTAGCTTTGACCTCAGTCAACACAAAAGAGTCTGACCCATTTTGAACAATGACACCATCATCCCTCGAGTCAACAAGACGAACTCCTAACCATCCAAGCCGATGCACATCCTTCACTAACTCTTACCCCTCCTTATCTACCTGGGTCACACTCTTTATAGATAGCCTATTAAGAGCATTTTCCACCACATTAACCTTGCCCAGATGATAAAGGACACTAATGTCCTAATCCTTAAGAAGATGAAACCACCTTCTTTGACGTAGATTTAGATCCTTTTAAGTAAACACGTACTGTAGGCTTTTGTGGTCCATAAACACATCCACGGGGACCCCATACAGATAGTGTCTCCAAATCGTCAAGGTAAATACTACCGTTGCCAACTCAAGGTCATGAGTCGGATAATTCTTCTCATGGACTTTCAGCTGCCTAGAAGCATAGGCTATAACCTTGACATGCTGCACTAATACACAACCAAGGCTGATCGTTGAGGCGTCAAAATATACCACGAACCCATTGGTACCCTCAGGAAGGGTCAACACTGGTGTTGAGGTGAGTCAAGTCTTAAGCTCTTGGAAGCTCTTCTCACAAGCCTCTGACCATTGAAACTTCACTTTCTTCGAGGTCAACTTAGTCAACGGTGCTGCAATGGATGAAAACCCTTCAACAAACCTCTGGTAGTAACTAGCTAAACCTAACAAACTCCCGATATCCGAAGGACTCAGTGGTCTAGGACAATTATTCACTGCTTCTATCTTTTTAGAGTCCACCTGTACGCCCTCACTTGACACTACATCACCCAAAATTCTACTGAGTCTAGCCAAAACTCGCAGTTGCTAAACTTAGCATATAATTGGCGATCCTTAAAAGTCTATACTACCACCCTCAAATGAGCTTCATGTTCCTCCTCGCTTTGAGAATATATGAGAATGTCATCTCTGAACACAATCACAAACTGTTATACCCCGTAAGATTTCCGACACCTAGATGGCCTATTCGCACGTTGGTTAAGCATATTTGAAAGCCATACGTGCTAGAGAAAGGCCCGGGAAAGGATCGGACGGGTAACCTGTCGAACAATCGCGGAAGGAGCCGAGGCAGAGCCCCTCCGCGATGGCAACGTGTCACGGAGGTGGAGCCTTCGCGTTGGCTCTGTGACACGTTGGGACTGTCCAGGCCCAAGTATATAAAGCCCCACTTCTGTTTTAAATGAAGTAATTCTTTTATTTTCCTGTGAAAACAGAGAGGAAAACCAGAGAGGAGAAAGGGACGAAGGTTCCTTAATAATTTCCTTCCGATTACGCTGCCAAACGTTGTCCAAACATAACTTAACTCTAGATACCGAAGTATTTAGCAGCAGGGAGCATTCCTACGGATTTAGTTTCTCAAAATTCGGCCGACAAATCGTCGTGCTACCGGGATAAGGTAAGTGGAATTGCTCCAAACTAGTGTCTATGTACTCCTAGCCGTAAAGTGAATACTTCTCTCTTCTGGAATTTTGAAAAATAATAAGTTTTCGACCGTCTTTCGATAAGCCTAAGTTTAGGCTAAAATTATATCGAAAGTGACGCCGTTCTCCAGAATAATGTTGTATTTAGTACTAATTCACGTGTTTATGAATGCAGTTGGGGAGATTTAGCTGGAATACTAACCGAGCCTCGTCCGACGGTCGAATAACTCCAGGTTAAGGTATGTAAAGTTATTCTTCGTCAAGTTAGTAAGTCTTACCTTGGTAAATCATAGTAAACTCCGTATTTGAAACTCTCGGAGTTGAATGTTGAGAATTAAGCGAGTCCAATAGATTCTGAGTTATGTTGCCATATCATATTCAGTCCGAAAGTTAGTAAAGCATGCGCCAAAAGGCGAGTTTGCATTGTAGATCAGTATAGCTTATTGCATGATTAGCAAGCATGTTGTAGAATAAAAAGATACAGATTTCCAGAATAAAAGCTAATAAAGTGAAATCAGATAGACAAGCAGTTTTATGGCTACATATTAGCCATTTAGACATATAGTATCCCGACTATAGATTAGCCAAGCCGTTAAAGAAAGATTTCAGAATCAGCATAATCAGTAAAGAATTAGTTCAGTATAGAAACAGATCAGAATAAGAAATCAGATTTCAGATAGTCTTTTTTAGTTATACATGCTTGCTATTTGTATGTGCTATTTGTTTGTTGAGACTTGATGTCGCGTGAAGGCACCTTATTGAGCGTCCTCACCACCCCTGGGTTGGTAATCGTGTCGCCCACTGAGCGGGTGGGTTTTACGTTACTCCAAGGAGTGGCATGCCGTCCCCAGCTTGGACGAAGATGGGATGAAGCTTTCCCCATAGCAGTCTGATCAGCATTACAGGTGCAGCTCCGGTTTTAGATAGCCCTGTTGAGTTTTGTGTCCAGGGAACCAGACCCTATCTGTTACTGTCTGTACGTTCAGTTATTATAGGTGTAGCTCCGATTTTAGGTAGCCCCATTGAGTTGTGTCCAGGGATCCAGACCCTATCTGTTACTGTCTACACAGGAGTCCTCTGGACCAAGACACGGTTGCTTATATCGGAGGCCATGGCCCGAGCCGGAGACCTAGGAGGGCCGGTAGAGGAGCTCCGAAGTGAGCAGATGAGTGGAGTGACTTATTTTTTGTTGGTTTTAACCCGGGTAGGGGTATATAGATTGTTTGCTTATTTGGTGCCATCCGGCTTATAGGGGTTGGTATTGGCTCTTGCTTGCTAAATGTATACGTATTTATGTGCTTTATATATATTAGTTAATAGATAGCAGGCCGCCGTTACTACAGACACGCTCCTGTCTATCAGTGCAGAAAGGTTTGATCTAATTCCTATCAGCTCTTCAGATTCAGTTATCTCCTGCTCACAGACTTGTTAGTTATGTATTATGTATTCAGTTGTATTATTTTAGTTGCTTTGCATACTCAGTACCAGTGGTACTGACGCCCAATGGGGCGCTGCATTACTTGCCTGCAGGTACTCATAGACGAGGAGGCGGCCCTCGTGATCCTAGCTAGCGCAGAGTCATCAGCTCCTGTCATCCGGAGCTTGATACTTCAGAGGTTTATATCATTTCCTTTTATTGTACAGTACGGGTAGGCTGGGGCCCTGTCCCGACCATATTATCAGTATTCCTAGAGGCTTGCAGTCTGTATATATTCCCTGTGGTCAGTTGAGCAAGTCGTGTGAGGCCGTGCGGTTTGTTATAGCTGTTTAGCATTTCGGTTTATGTTGGCCGTGTGAGGCCTTAGTTTGACAGTAGTGGTGACCTTGCCGGTCACGTAATCTTACAGTAGTCTTGTGTTGAGTTACAAATAACTAGACAGCATGGTGGCCTTGTCGGCCCGCATAGGCTCCCTTATATTGAGATGTTTCTGGTTAGCTGTTATTACAGGTACAGGTGGCTATAGGCCCAGTTGGCTGGAGGCTGTATTTACAGCCGTTATATAGCCCTTTGTTTCTAGAAATCTAAGTTAGAGCCATTCAGGCACCAGATGTGCTCAGGCTCAGTAGTCTAGCAGTTCAGGTCCTAGTAGGGCACCAGGTGCCAGTCATACCCCCCAAGGGGGGGTGTGACAAACTTGGTATCAGAGCAGGTCGTGTCCTAGGGAGTCTGCAAGCCATGCTAAGTAGAGTCTTGTCTATGGATGTGTTGTGCACCACATACTATAGGCAGGAGGCTGCAAGGCATGATAGGATGGTTACTCTTCTTTCCTATTCAGTTGTGCCATAACACAGTACAATATAGGGTCGAGTTCCTAAAACTT
The DNA here is from genome assembly GCA_035772735.1 of Datura wrightii. Classification (NCBI taxonomy): domain Eukaryota; kingdom Viridiplantae; phylum Streptophyta; class Magnoliopsida; order Solanales; family Solanaceae; genus Datura; species Datura wrightii. Next base: position 16,463,440 of record JASDFA010000010.1, read on the forward strand.
ATCGTACCCTTTGTCTATAGATAAGAATGGCAGATCAGCGACTCCCTGCCACAGGCAGGAGACTAGACACAGCAGCAGGAGAAGGCACCAGCAGGATGCTCATCTTTAGTTAGAGTCAGCCCAATTTGAGGGCGATATAGAGGCTTCATCATAGCCCTCTCAGCAGTCCCCCTCACATCAGGAGTCGTTGGGCGCTACACCGCCCCCGATAGCTCCTGTGCCCTCGCCATCAGATCAGGAGGTTCGTAGCACTGTAGTTATGTTGGCACAAATGATGGCCACACAGCGCCAGCTAGTGCCACCTGTAGCAGCAGAGTCTTCAGGTGGGTCAGGTAGTTCCAGGGTCAGGGAATTTTTGGCATTGGGTCCTCCACAGTTCACTAGGTCAGATCAGGCAGAGGACCCTCAGGACTTTCTAGATCAGATGCAGAGGATATTTCGAGTTATGCATGTGACCCCTTCAGAGTCTGTTGAGTTGGCGGTGTTCTGGTTGCGGGATGTAGCAGTACTATGGTACGAGAGTTGGGAGAGGTCTTGAGGGAGAGATGTTGCCCCTCCGACCTGGACCAGCTTCTCCGAGGCCTTCTTGGACCGTTACTTGCCACGAGAGATCCGACATGCCTGGAAGGACCAGTTTCTGCACCTGGAGCAGGAGGCGAGAAGCGTACGTGAGTATGCTTTACAGTTTGACTCCTTATCCCATTATGCTCCAGCATTTGTTGATACCATGCCAGCGAGAGTTCACAAATTTATCATGGGTCTGAATCTGGAGTATACTGAGGCATGTATGACGGCGACGTTGCGAGAGGATATGGACATTGCCCGAGTACAGGCTTTTGCTCAGACCATAGAGGGTCTTAGACAGCGACAACAAAGTAGTAGACAGACTAGTCGGGAACAGCGCCGCAGAGACAGACCAGATGACATACCAAGGGAAGCTCAGAGAGGACCCAGGCCTCGATTATCAGATAGACCCCCTAGACCCTCACCTCCACCACAGCAGCAGCAGCGAGGTAGATATGTTCGTAGAGGGTAGTCAGAGCCCAGTGGCAATTCCAGAACAGTAGAATCTCCGCAGTAGAGGAGGGGAAAGCAGAGCAGATTTGCACCCTCACCCTGTCTCTATAGTAATCGACCACACTTCGGAGCTTGTAGATATGGCTCCACTGGGTGTTGTACTTGTGGACAGGAGGGGCATCAGATGGAGATTCTCCGACCAGAAGTCAGGGGAGTAGAGACAGTCAAGACAGGGGATTCGCAGGGCCATGAGCCCCAGCAGCCTCAGCGGGGCGTGGGCCTTCAGGTTCAGTAGGTAGAGGCCAAGGTAGATCAGGAGCTTCCAGTTCAGGTACGGGTTCAAGCCGTACTTATGCACTACCAGGGAAGCATGATTCAGAGGCGTCTCCAGATGTAGTGACAGGTATGCTGACTATCTGTTCATGCCTTGCTTATGTATTGATTGATCCAGGATCCACCTTGTCATATATTACCCCATTTGTGGCACGAAAGTTCAATATTGCACCAGAATTATTGCAGCAGCCCTTTTTAGTATCCACGCCCGTCGGTGACTCTATTATAGCTAGCAAAATTTACCGAGGGTGTACAGTAGAGGTTGCTGACCTTCAAACCACAGTAGATCTGGTCGAGTTACAAATGATAGACTTCGATGCCATAATGGGTATGGATTGGCTAGTGCCGTGCTATGCCAATGTTGAATGTTGGACCAAGACGGTCCGATTCCACTTTCCAGGAGAGGCAGTGTGGGAGTGGAAAGGCAGCACAGCTACGCCAAAAGGTAGGTTTATTTCCTACCTTCAGGCGAGGAAATTGATATCTAAGGGGTGTATTTACCATCTGGTCCGAGTTCAGGATATTCGAGCAGAATCTCCGACACTCCAGTCTGTTCCGGTGGTGAATGAGTTCCCTGATGTGTTTCCAGATGAGTTACCTAGTATTCCCCCAGAGAGGGAAATAGATTTCACTATTGATTTATTACCAGGCACTCAGCCTATATCAATTCCTCCTTACCGTATGGCTCCTGCAGAACTCAGGGAGTTGAAGGAGCAGTTGAAAGATTTGCTAGATAAAGGTTTCATCAGGCCGAGTACTTCACCATGGGGTGCGCCAGTTCTATTTGTGAGGAAGAAAGATGGCTCGCTCCATATGTGCATAGATTATCGGCAGTTGAACAAAGTTATAGTAAAGAATAAGTATCCGCTTCCCAGAATAGACGATTTGTTTGATTAGCTACAAGGGGCCAGATACTTTTCCAAGATTGACTTGCGGTCCGGATATCACCAGGTTCGAGTTCTCTAAAGAGATATTCCTAAAACGGCGTTCAGGACCCGATATGGACACTTTGAATTTCTAGTTATGTCCTTTGGGTTGACGAATTCCCCAGCAGTATTCATGGACCTGATGAATAGTATTTTCAGACCATACCTGGACTTGTTCGTGATAGTGTTCATTGATGATATTCTGGTGTACTCTTGCTCTGAAGCAGATCACCGGACTCATTTACGGACAGTGCTCCAGATTCTCAGGGACCGCCAGTTATATGCTAAGTTCTCCAAGTGCTAATTCTGGCTTAACTCATTAGCCTTCCTAGGGCATATTATGTCGGATGCTGGTATACAGGTTGACAAGCAGAAAATAGAAGCAGTCAAATCATGGCCTAGGCCTACCACTCCGACTGAAGTCCGTAGCTTTTTGGGATTAGGGGGATATTACAGGAGGTTCGTTAAAGGGTTCTCTACGATAGCGGCACATCTGACCAAACTGACATAGAAAGCAGCCAAGTTTCAGTGGACAGAGGCATGCGAGCAGAGCTTCCAGGAGTTGAAAGATAGATTAACCTCTGCCCCAATGCTAGCATTGCCGGAAGGTACAGAAGGTTATTCGGTGTATTGCGACGCATCAGGCGTCGGGTTAGGTTGTGTGTTGATGCAGCATGGTAAAGTGATTACATATGCTTCCAGACAACTGAGGAAACACGAAAAGAATTACCCTACCCACGACCTGGAGTTAGCTGCAGTGATTCACGCCTTGAAAATGTGGAGACATTACCTGTATGGCGTCCATGTTGATATTTTTACAGATCACAAGAGCCTACAGTATATCTTCACTTAGAGGGAGTTGAATCTGCGGCAACGTTGCTGGTTGGAGTTGTTAAAGGATTATGACGTGAATATTCTGTACCACCCGGGAAAAGCCAATGTTGTAGCAGATGCTCTCAATCATAAGTCCATGGGGAGTTTGGTGTATTTGCAGCTCGAGCAGCGGGAATTGGTCAGGGAGATACACCAGTTAGCTAGCCTAGTCGTTCATGTAGCAGAAACATAGGACAGTAGAGCGGTAATTCAGAACACCGCCGTGTCATCACTAGTTGTGGAAATGAAAGAACGGCAATATGAGGATACAGACCTGATCCAGCTCAAAGACAGAATCCAGCAGGGTAAGGCGCCAGATTTTCAGGTAACTGAGGATGGGGTGCTACGCTTCAAAGACCGCCTCTGTGTTCCATATGTTTCAAAACTCCGCCAGTAGATTATGAATGAGGTACATTACGCCCGTTATTCTCTTCACCCCGGTGCGATGAAAATGTACCACGATATCAAGGAAAACTACTGGTGGCCAGGTATGAAAAGAGAAATTGCTGAATTTGTAGCTCAGTGTCCTAACTGCCAACAAGTGAAAGCAGAACATCAGAAACCAGGCAGCTTGACTCAGGACATAGATGTGCCTCTCTGGAAATGGGAAGCAGTGAATATGGATTTTGTAGCAGGATTACCCCGTACTAAACACAGACATGACTCTATATGGGTGATAGTTGACAGATTGAAAAAATCAGCTCATTTCCTATCAGTAAGAACTACCTTCTCGGCTGAAGATTATGCAGAGTTGTATATCTGAGAAATAGTCAGGTTGCATGGAGTGCCAATATCCATTATTTCTGACAGAGGAGCACAGTTTACGGCTAGATTTTGGCAATCGTTTCAGATCGGTCTGGGAACGCAGATTAATTTGAGTACAACATTTCACCCTCAAACAGATGGACAGGTTGAACACGCACAATTCAGACACTCGAAGATATGTTGCAAGCGTGTGTGTTAGATTTCGGTGGTAGCTGGGACGAGCATTTGCCATTAATTGAATTTGCTTATAATAACAGCTATCACTCAGCCATCCAGATGGCGCCTTTTGAGGCTTTATACGGGCAAAAATGTAGATCGCCGATTGGTTGGTTTGAAATAGGAGAATCAGCGTTGGTTGGGCCAGACATTGTTCAGCAGTCAGAGGAAAAGGCAAAGCTTATCCGAAAATGCTTACTACCTGCACAGAGCCGCCAGAAATCATATGCAGATGTGCGGTGCAGAGACTTGGAGTTTGATGTAAATGACTGGGTATTTCTAAAAGTATCTCCGATGAAAGGGGTGATTAGATTCGGCAAGAAAGGTAAGCTCAGCCCGAGGTTTGTTGGGCCTTATCAGATTCGTCCAAGGATAGGCCGAGTAGCATATGATTTGAACTTGCCTCCATAATTGGAATCCGTTCATCTGGTCGTTCATGTATCTATGCTGAGAAAATGCATAGGAGACCCATCCAGAGCAGTCCCAGTCCAGGATATTCAGGTTACGGAAGAGCTGACCAATGAAGAGGTTCCAGTAGCAATCCTAGATAGACAGATTCGTAGATTGAGAACTAAAGATATTGCGTCTGTCAAGGTATTGTGGCGTAAGAGGAACCGAGAAGAGATGACTTGGGAGGATGAGGAAAATATGAAATCTAGATATCCTCACTTATTCCAAGCCTAGTCAGGCGACAGGTATGTCTATGTTATTGTTTATGCAGTACTTTATAGTTGTGTATGTATAAATGAGAAAGATTGATGTTTAGCTATCCAGTGAATCTTAAAGTATTGTATATAGTACCTGTATTGGACTTTTCTGCATTTCAGGTTTTCGGGATAGTCCATATTACAGGGGAAACTCTGCCGAAATTTCCTTTGGAGCAAGTTGAGTTAATTGAATAGTCCTCTAAATAGTACTTTCATTCGAGGACGAATGTTCCTAAGGGGGGGAGAATGTTATACCCCATAAGATTTTTGACACCTAGATGGCCTATTCGCATGTTGGTTAAGCATATTTGAAAGCCATACGTGCTAGAGAAAGGCCCGGGAAAGGATCGGACGGGTAACCTGTCGAACCATCGCGGAAGGAGCCGAGGCAGAGCCCCTCCGCGATGGCAACGTGTCACGGAGGTGGAGCCTTCGCGTTGGCTCCAAAACACGTTGGGCCTGTCCAGGCCCAAGTATATAAAGCCCCACTTCGGTTTTAAATGAAGTAATTCTTATATTTTCTAGTGAAAATAGAGAGGAAAACCAGAGAGGAGAAAGGGACGAAGGTTCCTTAATAATTTCCTTCCAATTACACTGCCAAACGTTGTCCAAACTTAAATTAACTCCAGATACCGAAGTATTTAGCAGCAGTGAGCATTCCTACGGATTTAGTTTCTCGAAATTCGGCCGACAAATCATCGTGCTACCGAGCTAAGGTAAGTGGAATTGCTCCAAACTAGTGTCTATGTACTCCTAGTTGTAAAGTGAATACTTCTCTCTTCTGGACTTTTGAAAAATAGCAAGTTTTCGACCGTCTTTCGATAAGCCTAAGTTTAGGCTAAAATTATATCGAAAGTGACACCGTTCTCTAGAATAATGTTGTATTTAGTACTAATTCACGTGTTTATGAATGCAGTTGGGGATATTTAGCTGGAATACTGACCGAGCCTCGTCCGATGGTCGAATAACTCCATGTTAAGGTATGTAAAGTTGTTCTTCGGCAAGTTAGTAAGTCTTAGCTTGGTAAATCATAGTAAACTCCGTATTTGAAACTCTCGGAGTTGAATGTTGAGAATTAAGCGAATCCAATAGATTCTGTGTTATGTTGCCATATCATATTCAGTTCGAAAGTTAGTAAAGCATGCGCCAAAAGGTGAGTTAGCATTCTAGATCAGTATAGCTTATTGCATGATTAGCAAGCATGTTGTAGAATAAAAAGATACAAATTTCCAGAATAAAAGCTAATAAAGTTAAATCAGATAGACAAGCAGTTTTATGGCTACAGATTAGCCATTCAGACAGATAGTATCCCGGCTACAAATTAGCAAAGCAGTTAAAGAAAGATTTCAGAATCAGCATAATCAGTAAAGAATCAGTTCAATATAGAAATAGATCAGAATAAGAAATCAGATTTCAGATAGTCTTTTTCAGTTATACATGCTTGCTATTTATATGTGCTATTTGTTTGTTGAGACTTGATGTGGCGTGAGGGAACCTTATTGAGCGTCCTCGCTGCCCCTGGGTTAGTAATCGTGTCGCCCACTGAGCGGGTGGGTTTTACGTCACTCCAATGAGTGGCATGCCGTCCCCAGCTTGGACGAAGATGGGATGAAACATTCCCCATAGCAGTCTGATCAGCATTATAGGTGCAGCTCCGGTTTCAGATAGCCCTATTGAGTTTTGTATCCAGGGAACCATACCCTATCTGTTACTGTCTGTACATTCAGTAATTATAGGTGTAGCTCCAGTTTCAGGTAGCCCCATTGAGTTGTGTCCGGGGATCCATACCCTATCTGTTACTGTCTACACAGAAGTCCTCCGGACCCAGACACAGTTGCTTATATCGGAGGCCATGGCCCGAGCCGGAGACCCAGGGGGGCCGGTAGAGGAGCTTCGAAGTGAGCAGACGATTGGAGTGACTTATTTTTGGTTGGTTTTGACCCGGGTAGGGGTATATAGATAGTTTGCTTGTTTGGCGCCATCCAGCTTATGGGGGTTGGTATTGGCTCTTTCTTGCTAAATGTATACGTATTTATGTGCTTTATATATATTAGTTAATAGACAGCAGGCCGCCGTGACTACAGACACACTCCTGTCTATCAGTGCAGAAAGGTTTGATCTAGTTCCTATCAGCTCTTCAGATTCAGTTATCTCCTACTCACAGACTTGTTAGTTATGTATTCTGTATTTAGTTGTATTATTTTAGTTGCTTTGCATACTCGGTACTAGTGGTACTGACGCCCAATGGGGTGCTGCATTACTTGCTTGCAGGTACTCATAGACGAGGAGGCGATCCCTCGTGATCCTAGCCAGCGCAGAGTCATCAGCTCCTATCATCCGGAGCTTGATACTTCAGAGGTTTATATCATTTCCTTTTATTGTACATTACGGGTAGGACGGGGCCCTGTCCCAACCATCTTATCAGTATTCCTAGAGGCTTGCAGTCTGTATATATTCCCTGTGGTCAGTTGAGCCGGTCGTGTGAGGCCGTGCGGTTTGTTATAGCTGTTTAGCATTTCAGTTTATATTGGTCGTGTGAGGCCTTAGTTTGACAGTGGTGGTGACCTTGCCGGTCACGTAATCTTAAAGTAGTCTTGTGTTGAGTTACAAATAACTAGACAGCATGGTGGCCTTATCAGCCCGCATAGGCTCCCTTATATTGTGATGTTTCTGGTTAGCTGTTATTACAGGTACAGGTGGCTATAGGCCCAGTTGGCCGGAGGCTGTATTTACAGTCGTTATATAGCCCTTTGTTTCCAGAAATCTGAGTTAGAGTCAGCCAGGCACCAGATGTGCTTAGGCTCAGTAGTCTAGCAGTTCAGGTCCTAGTAGGTCACCAGGTGCCAGTCATACCCCCCAAGGCGGGGTGTGACACAAACATATCTAAATATGGCTTGAACACCCTGTTCATCAAATCCATAAAAGTTATAGGAGCATTCTTTAGTCCAAGAGACATAACTACAAACTCATATTGACCATATCGAGTCTTGACGCCTGTCTTTGAAGTATCACTCTCCCGAACCCTAAGCTGATGATAATCGGATCTGAGGTCTATCTTTGAGAAACACTTGGCATCCAGAAGCTGGTCAAAGAAGTCATCAATTCTAGGTAGAGGATACCTGTTCTTAATGGTGACCTTATTCAATTGCCGGTAATCAATGCATATCCGAAGTGAACTATCCTTTTTTCGGACAAAGAGAACTGGTGCACCCCACGGGGATTTGCTTGGTCTGATGAAACCCTTTTCTAAAAGGTCCTTCAATTTCTTCTTCAACTCCTTTAGCTCAACTGGAGCCATTTCATAAGGAAGAATACATATAGGCTGCATATCAAGAAGAAGGTCAATTTCAAAGTCGATCTCCCACTCGGGAGGAATTCTCGGTAAATCATGTAGAAACACTTTAGGATATTGACACACTATAGCAACTGATTGGATAGTCGAGGTTTCAGACCTAGCATTCTTAACCCTAACTATATGGTACATGCACCCTTTAGAGATCATCTTTCTGGCCTTAAGGTAGGAAATGAAGTGAACTACACGCATAGTTGAACTACCCTTCCACTATAGGAATGGATCACACGAAAATCGAAACTCTACTGCATCTATTCTGCAATTTACTGAGGCATAACATGAATGTAGCCAATCCATCCAAAAGATACCATCAAAATCTATCACGGCTAGCTCTACTAAATCTGCTGAGGTGACATTTTGAAGGAATGTGATAGGGAAATTTCTATATACCCATTGAGCTATAACTGAATCACCAACTGAAGTAGAGACTGAGAAGGGTTCTGATCAGATTTTGGGACAGACTCCGAAACTACTAGAAATATAGGGCATCATAAAATATAAGGTAGCCCCTGGATCTAACAATGTATATACATAAAGGTGGAATACTTGTAATATACCAGTGACTACATCTGGAGAGGTCTCATGCTCCTGATGAGGTGCGAAGGCATAGAATCTATTTTGATGTGACCACCACCTACACTAGTGGAGGCTCCCTGCTGAACTGAGCATGATGGTGGTGTTGCTGAACTAATGGCTTGGTCTCAGCCCCTACCATGACCCTGTCTAGCTACTGGGAAATCTCTTAGCACATGTCGGGGCTTCCCATACCCGAAACAAGAACCTGTACCTGCTAAGCACTAATCAGTGTGTCTTCTGGCACAAATTTGAATACTGGGATCCACAGACCTGCTCCCCTAACCTCTAGAGTCTGATGCTTGTCTCCTCTGGTCGTGCCTAAATTTGGATGGCACACTTGCTGCTGATCTCTAGTGGGACTACTGATGGTGACCACCACCAAGTCTCTGTTGGGAAAATCTAAAGCTATCAGTCCTGGCCCTCTTGGCCTCTCTCTCCCACTCACTCACCGGTACCATCTCTATTTGTTGGGCTTACAGAACTATCCGAGGAAAGTTAATGTCCTAATAAAGCATCGCAGTCTAGCAATCTTTGACCAAATAGTCTTCTATCCCATGCACGAATTGACTCACTTAAGTCGTTTGGTCTGCTACCATCTCATGTGCATACATGGACGAGCGAGTGAACTCCAAAGCATACTCCTGGACACTCATGTTGGTCTGCCTCATGTTCACAAATTCTGCTTCTTTGATTTCCCTCATCTCTTGAGGAAAGAACCGATCCAAAAATGCGCTATGGAACTCATCCAAACCAATAGGGCCTGCCTCAGCTGTCCTGCTATCCTTCCATTGCCTGAACCATATATGCACAATCCCTTTCAACTAATATGAGGCTAGATCTGTGCACTCCTCCCCAGTCACCCCCATGATCTGGGTGATCTTCAGAACTTCATCAATAAACTCATTCGAATCCTCGCCCACTTTCGATCCAAGAAACATTGGAGGATTCATCCTCAGAAAATCTCTGACTCTCGCTGCTGCAAAATTCCTATTCTGAGGGACATGCGCTACCGCCTGTTGGTTGACTTCGGCGGTCAAAGCCTGAGCTAACCTCTGAATGGCAGACCTAAACTCTGCATGGGCCACCCGCTTGGGCACATGATCCACGGGGGCTGGTGGGGCCTTCTGATGCCCATCCCCATTGCCATTCTCGTGGCTGTTTCCATTTCTGATCCTTCTTCAATTAACTTGGTGAGGAGGCATGATTCTACAAACACGTATAGCATGAGTTAGAAGGATAGAGAGACATTTTATCGCACATCATAGATCATGAAAGAAGGGAACATTTCCTAAATGTTTCGTAGCCTCTTCGTCATAAGTGTGCTGCACTTCACACCCATGAAAAAAAACTCTACTTAACGCGGCTTTCAAACACCCTAGGACACTTCAAAACCTAATGCTCTGATACCAAGTTTTTCACTACACGAACATAGGCCCGGATTGATACACGGGACAAAGAACCCTGAGAGGCTCCAAGTCAACCCATGGCATGAACATGATATCTAAACTCAACATAATAATGCCGAAGTCTAACAAATATAAAACAATGAAAGTTTGAAATCTGATAACATCAAATATCTGAATACATAACAATGATCAGAAACTAAAAACATACTATGTCGGATAAGCCTCTACATACTAACGAGTTGATGGGACAAGACCCCAACTAACTCACCAAAGACTAAAACTGAACATACTGAGTACAACTGATAAAAGGGTCCTCGCAGAATGAGTACTCACCAACCTTAGCTATAGTGCTACTCTGAGGATCTGGATAAGCACAAGATTGAACCTGAATGTCGGAGCATGTATCATGAAATGATACAACATAGAGTATGCAGCCAGTACGTTGAATGTATTGAATATGCAAGGTAAGTAAAACCGCTAAGCATAATTAGAGATCATGCATATCATAAAACATTTCATCATAAGAGTTTGAGGGTAGGGCTTGCATGTTTTTATTTGAGAACATGATTTAAACATAATTGAATATCATAAATGAATTCAATGACCCAAAGATGAAACAAATTATTCATAAGTAAAACTGAACATTGGGCCAAACCTCCTGAAAACATAATATCATGATTAATGAACATGCATAACTTAAATGATGAGGAACAATGGGAGACTCGTCATATAACCGAGATTACCAATATAGATCTTACGTGGTCCCAATTATTACACTCAAGTGGCCAGAGCTGTCCAAAGCCTTGCCAGGGCTAAGGACGCTACCATGATATCGATATCAAGCTATAGGCCCTTTGGGGCAGGGAAGCTCACATGGGAGGTCCTAAATAATTTACTACGTTGGCACGTAGTTCTAAGGCACGGGGTTGACTGACCCTTAGCCTACTCAATTTTAGACACTACTCCTAAAAACATGCATACGCTCTCCATCATTTTTCAACGAAGATGAACCATTGTGTAGTGACAAAGATGAATAATGATAATACATGTAAAATTTAAAATCATAACATGAGGAGCCTTGGCTCAAACCATACCACAAGTTGAAAAGAGTGGGAGTCTAGACTCCAAATTCAATATGGTAAGCCAATAACATGAAGTTGAGATAAATCATGAAACATACTTGATCATATGGGCTTGCCCAAACTTAAATATTCTTGAAATAGACTTTAATATTCAAAAACATGAATATAGACATGGGTAATTCCAAATCATACTTTCATTATATACATCACATCATGCTTGAAAACATATATCAGAATCTCAACCTTTCATGAACTTTCATAATTGGGCATCATAATTGTAAGACTTTAAAAGCATAATTTTGTAACTTAAAACATTATAAAACATTCCCATGACTCATAATTCAACATTAGAAACATGAATAGGTTATACCCATGATAGATACTTAGAAAATTCATAAGTAGGGTTAGAACCCCATAGATTCATCAACTAGAATTTCCATGAATTTGAGAATGAATTGGGAATGGAAGTTGATGCATACACCTATTCTTAACCCTACATACTTGGGTAAATCTGATTTACACTCCCTCTTGAAAGCCCAAAGTAAATTGGAGAAAAATTGGGAAAATTCTTCAAGCTTGATCTCCAAGGAAGAGTTCTAATTTGCATGCATGAATGGTAAGTCTTAGGATAGGTTTAACACTCCTAAAACCCTGCTAACTGAGCTTAAAAAGACATAGTTTAGGACCTTGAGTTTAGGAATTATGACAGTACCCTTAATGAAAAGTCTGAAATTTCTACACTACCAGTGAGAATGAGTGGTACAACGGATCGTTGTTTAATATCACGACTCGTGGTATCCTTCTGTTACTTCTTCTATCACTTTTTAACTTCACCGATCCTAATACAATGACTCAATAGAATGGGTCGTTACTCCAAACGAAGACCTGTTACTACCTCCCATTACCTTGCTAGATTCCAACATAGGTCTGCAACAATGACGGGTAAGGACGAGCTGTTACTAGTCCCAATGACTCATTGTTTCTCTTCTTTACCACCACTGCTCATCTTCTGGAAGTTGGAATACCCCATATGACCTAAGATCATACTCGATGGTTAAAACAGAGAAAACAGGATATTCTGGACCAGGTCACATGACGAGTCATCGGGTGACCTATGAGGTCCACCACGAGTCGTTAAATGACTCATGGGGAGGAGGGAAGACTGGGTTGGATTTCTTGGTTTGGGGGCTGACCACAGGTGAGGCCACGAGTCATGGTAAACTATCATGACCAGAACGTACACACGGATCGTAGACATGGGATAAGGGACCCTAGAGACCCCAAGTCGACCCATGGCATAAGCATTCAACTAACACATTTTATAAACATAAAGAAAACATAAATGTAAACTCAGCAGAAGTCTCACGCAATAGCACAATAGGATAATATCCAAAGCTATATAAACATAAGACTGAAAGCCTCTACTCAGAAGAGTTGATGGGACAAGTCCCCAACTAACTCAATAACACTGAAACTGAAGTACTAAGCAAAACTAGGACTAGTCCTCGAAAGATGAGGACTCACCAATCATGGACTGATAAAGACTCTAGAGAGCTGGCTAAGATCTCTTTGAAGCTGCAAACTAGGTCCTGTATATGAAACGATACAGCATAGAAAGTATGCGGTCAGTACGTGGAATGTACAGAGTATGCAAAGTATGTAAAACCGCTCATGTATGGAAAATAAATTTTTTAAAAACAATGCGTAAATTAAACATGTTATCAGTATGCTAATGATAATGCTTGCATGCATTATTTCAGAAATCATGATCCTGTCACAATATAATGACTCTTAACTCAAAAACACCAACTATCTCAAATAACTCAAAGCTGAAGTAGAACATTTATGGAGAAGCTGAACATGAGTCAAACCTTACTTTTAGAATATGCATGTATGCAATTGAAACCATGAACAATGAGTATGCGAATCTAGAATTTTATAAGATGGTGGGAGACTCATCACTTAACCGACATACCATGATAGAGCTTACGTGGTCCCGACTATCACACTCAAGTGGGTAGAGCCATCCAATAACCTTTTCAGGGCTATCAACGATACCATGATATCGATATAAAGAGCAGGGCTCAATTGGGGCAGGGGATAGCTCACAAGGGAGGTCCCAAAAACAATATAATAGTATCAACCTACGTTGGCACGTAGTTCTGGGGCATAGGGTGATGGACCCTTAACCCTCTCAGTATTAGACTCTTCTCCCAAAAACATATAGTGCTCTACATTATATATAACAAAGCTGAACATCATCTACTAATGAAGCTCAAGAGGAAATCATGCATAAACTCAAGATCATGCAAAAGAATGAAGATCAACATTGTCCCTTGACAAAGCTCAATAATGAAATAATGCATAGACTCGACATCATGTAAAAATGAAGCTCAACATTTTCCCTTGACAAAGCTCAATAACGAAATCATGCATAGACTCGACATCATGTAAAATGAAGCTCAACATTGTCCCTTGACAAAGATCAATAACGAAATCATGCATTTGTGATGCTTTATTTCAAAACATACCACAGTCTAAAGTGTAGAAGTTGGGAGGATTTGCTTCAAACAATGTGGTAAGATTTTCTTGGAAAATTCATCGTTCGAGATAACTATGTAGGCATTGCCTAAAGCTTTATCATGCTTGAACCCATTCAATTCTTTTGAAATATTACTATTTGGGAGATTTCACTCCAAAACGAGATAATAAAATCAATTAAAGAAAAATTGTCATTTATACTCAACATTGGACACCACCCAAAGCTTCATCATACTAGGGTCCATTTAATCTTCTTTGGAAACATCATCAAAATCATGCGTAAGGTTGGAAACGTGCTTTTCCTCATCTACTCTATCATCATCACATTCTATTAGGAACTACCCACACATGGGCATTTTAGATTCAATTTTTGAAAAACAATTTTGTAAAAGAAATTAGGATAGAATCCTCCCAAGCTCAGTAAATCACCAATATCAACTCAATTTAATCATACCCATGAGTAGAAATGTAAGAATCATGCAATTAAATAAAAACCCATACTTGATCATCACAAACCAAATCACAAATTGATAGGGGAATGAGAATGGATGTGGAAGAAAGAACCCACTCATAACCTTACATACCTGGGAGGGATGATTTAACACTTCTCTAATAGCCCAAGCTGAGATTCCAATGGAAAGCTTGAGATTTTGCCTTTAATCTCCTCTTCAATCCTTCAAACTTGCATGTAGGAGAATAATGGCTTAGGATAGGTTTACCCTGCTTAAAACCAACTAAAACAAGCCTCAAACGATGTACTATAGGTCTTAGGAAGTTAGGAAATTACAAGAAATCCCTTACTAATTCGCAGAGAATAACTGTCAGGGGGTCCTAATGAATGACCTGACGACTCGTCACTTGGGCATACGATCTGTTGGTTTACCCGTCGAGTACACTGCCTCATCACTCATAAAAATTCATTTTGCTCAACAATGATCCTCCTAACGAGTCGTTAGGACTGGCAACGACTCGTTCGATACGGTCCGTCAAGTACACTGGATAAGCTTTACCATTTTCTCTAGAACCACCCCATGATTCACCTGACGACCCGTGGTGACTGACCATGAGTCATTACATCACCCGTGAGGACCTCGAGTCCTTCATCATCTCAGTCCTTCCCCATGAGTCACTTGACAACTCGTTAGGTCTCCTCACGAGTCGTTCAGTGACCCGTTCTGCAACTACTGCAACATTTTCCAATTTTTTCCCGTTCGACTCCCGGGTCTGATCCTTGGATTCCCAAGGTATTACCATATCTCCCCCTTGGGAACATTTGTCCTCGAATGTTGGAACAAGCAGAAAGCAGAAACATACCATTTATCATATTCAAAACTGATCACTTTTAATCGAAAACTAACGGAATGACTACCTCCGATTCAAAACACACAGTTGAACTGAATTCACCAATCATACACACATCCATATACATAAAAGAAACTTGTACACATAGTTCAAACATGAAGAATAAATAGAGTCTGAGTGCAGAACTGATACCTCAAGCTAAAACTGAGCTGGTGGAGAACAAATGTGGCTATCCAGCCATTATATCCGCTTCGGCTTCCCATGTAGCCCTTTCAACAAGTCGATTTCTCCACAGTACCTTAACTAAAGCTACTTCTTTGTTCCTTAGCTTACGGACTTGATGATCTAACCTTTTAATGGGTACTTTTCCATAACTAAGGTTGTCTTTTACACCAACGCTGTCCACCGGGACAACTAAAGTTGGATCACCCAAACACTTTTTCAAAAGTGACACATGAAACATGGGATGAACTGATGATAACTCCAAGGGCAAGTCCAACTCATACCCCACCTTACCAACTCTCTTGACAACCCGGTAAGGACCAACATAGCAGGGACTAAGTTTTCATTTCCTTCTGAACCACATGGCTCCCTTCGTGGGAGATACCCTTAGAAATACCCACTCGTCCACCTCAAACTCCAAATCTGTTTTCTCACATCAGCATATGATTCTAACGACTATGGGCAGTCTTCAGCCTGTACCTTATTAATTGAACCCTTTTCCATGGCCTCATACAATATCCGATCTCTCAAATCATCAACTTCTGGGACACATAGATGACCCTGGTATCTTAGCACACCATCTCCCCCTTGAGTGAAAACCTCCACTTTATGACTTTGCACCGGTTCCTTCAATTTCCCCAAAATTGGATCCTCATCCTGTCTAGATTTGACGCCAATAGCCAAAGACGATTATGATCTATTCGACACAATCATGCTGCCATCGGTCGAGTTGACCAATCTAACTCCCAACCTTGCAAGTCGATGGGCATCTTTCACCCGCCCCTTCTTATCCTTCATCCACGTGGGACACACTCTCCATAGGGAGCCTACTAAGTGCATCCAGAACCACGTTAGCCTTGCCCGGGTAGCTAAGGACACTCATGTCGCAGTCCTTCTATAGCTCCAACCACCTCCTCTATCGATGATTGAGATTTTTTTGTGTGCACCAATATTGCAAGCCCTTGTAATCCGTGAATTCATTTACGTGAACCCCATACACGTATTGTCGTCATATCTTCAATGTAAACACCACCACGGGCCACTCAAGATAATGGTTCGGGTAATTCTTTTTGTAACCCGTTGACTTTCGAGAGACATATGTCATTATTTTCCCATGCTGCATCAACATACAACCCAGTCCGATCCTTGAAGTGTCACAATATATGGAAAGGCCATCAATACCCTCGAGCAGGTCCACACTGGTGCTAAAATGGGTCGGGTCTTCAATCCCTGGAAATGTTTCCCACAAGTCTTCAACCATTGGAACTTTTACCTTTTTCTAAGTTAATCTGGTCAACAGGGCTACATCAGCAACTTTAATTCTTACAAAAATGACCATAATTTATCATACAATTTGAGATGTGACCATTCTCTTTCCTATAGTTCCCGAATAATGATATGGACCTGCTCTTTCAATCAGAACTCTATTTGGTGCTAGTTTGCTCGCTCAAATGTTATTTCACCTTTGGTAATAAACCGGATCTTGACTTATCGAAATTTCACCAAACTTTTCAGATAACCCCCATAATTCATGCTAAAAACTCTGAAACTCTAAAAGACTTGGCTAATAACTGTGCTTTTTGGAATTTTACGTGATCACGAATCATTTAGGAAGTCTAAGCTGGGTATATGCCTGATATAACACAATCTTCTGAGTTGATTGCATTCATTGCGAGGGAATTATTTTAAGGCTAAATAGGAAATTATGGGGACTGCTGCCAGACGGGGTTGTTACACCATGTAAATTATTGACATTTAGATGGCCTATTCGCATGTTGGTTAAGAGTTTTAGACTGCCATACATGCTAGAAAAGACCCGGGGGAAGACCGGACAAGCGTCGCATTGAACCATCGCAAGACAGACCCCCTCCGTGATGGCAACGTGCCACGGAGGAAGCCTCTCCGCAATGGCCAATGTGCCACGGAGGAGGGTGTACAGGCCCAAGTATATAAATCCCCCACTTCGAGTTTTTAAGGATAATTATTAGAATTTCCAGAGAACAAACCAAAAAACATAGGGTACGAAGAGTTTCTTTGAAATTCTTTCTGTTTATGCTATTAAACGCGGTCCAAACTCGAATTAATCTTGGGTAGTCAAGTATTGAGCTGCAGGGCGCATTCCTACGGAGTTAGTTTCATGAAATTAGGCCGGCGAATCGTCGTCTCACTGAGGTAAGGAAAGTGGAATTGATCCAAATTAGTGTCAATATACTCCTAGCCCTAAAGTGAGTATTTCTCCCTTCTGGACTTCCGAGAAATAGTGAGTTTTCGGCTGTTTTTCGATAAGTCAATGTTTAGGCTATATAGATATTCAAAGTAGTATTTTCTTCAAGAATATTGATGAATTTAGTTCTAATTGCTATGAATATGAATGCAGATGGAAGAAATAGCTGGATATTGGCCGAGTTACGCCAGTTAGCCAAGAAGTTAGTAACTAAGGTATGTGATGCCAGTTTTTTCGGCAAGTTAGTAATTCTAGTATAGTAAAATAGAATAAATTCTAGAAGAAAGTTCCAGAAGCCGAGTATTAAGCTCAGTGTGAATTCAGTAAATATGTTTTGTATTATTATGCCGTATTCAGAATAAAAGTCAGTAAATTAGCATTAAACAGTGAGATATTATTTCAGACCCAGTACCAGATTCAGTTTAATTCAGCCAGAGATTTAGAGTAGAATATCAGAACATGAACAATATTATCAGATTTGTTATACATGTTATGTGTGATTATTGTTGTTTGTTGAGACCTTATTGTGTTATGTGGGAACCCTTAGAGCTTCATTGCTGCCCCAAGGTTAATAGCAGTGTCAACTCGCCCGCCAGAGGGTGAGAAACGTCACTCCAAGGAGTGGCATGTCGTCCGCTGTAGGACGAAGATGGGATGCAGCATTCCCCATAGTAGGCTGATAAGAATTATAGCATACCCTGTCGAGCGCTTGCACCCAGGGCACAGATTACAGATTACAGATTACAGATACAGATCTCAGATTACAGTTATAGGAGTCATTCCAACTCAGATACAGTTATAGTCAGGGGCCCAGAGACCCCAAGCTTCATACCCAGGGGGGCCGGCGGGGTGCTCGTAGTTATTAGGTGAGTGGAGTGAATTTATTTTTTGATGGTGACCTGGGTTGGGGTATATAGATTGCGTGTTGATTGGCACCTTTCGGCTTATGGGGGCTGGTATAGGTTCTTGTATGCTATATATATATATATATGTTACTTATTAAATATATATATATATATATATATATGTTACTTATTAAATTGATAAATAGCAGGACACCGCATCGATAAGTATGATTCTTATCTTCTTCCAGTACAGTTAAGCTCGGTACAGATTCTGTTTTTCCAGATAGTTTTAGCTATCCTCTATCATTTTAGTGACTACCAGTATATTTTTTATCTTCAGTTATGTTAAATTTTGCTTTGCATACTCGGTTCCAGTGGTACTGACGCCCATTTGGGGGCGCTGCATTACTTGCCTGCAGGTACTCATAGATGATGAGCTGATCACTCATAATTCCAGCCAACACACAGAGTCATCAGCTCATATCATCCGGAGCTAGACAGTCAGAGGTTTATTTTTATTTTTTTTGTACAGTACGGGTAGGTCGGGACCCTGTCCCGACCATCTTATTAGTATTCTTAGAGGCTTGCAGATTGTATATTCCCTGTGGTTAGTCGTACTGGTCGTGTGAGGCATTGTATATGGTTTAGTTTGTTTATGCTAGCCGTGTGGGGCCTTATTCAGTTGGTAGTGGTGATTTTGTCGGTCAAGTAGCAGTTTAGCACTTGTTTCCTTGATTCAGAAATAACTAGACAGCATGGTGGCCTTGTCGGCCCGCATATGTTCCCTATTGATTCAGTTGTTCTGGGTAACTGTTGTTTTCTTATAGGTGTCTCTAGTCCTAGTCGGCTGGAGGCTGTATATACAGCCGTTATATAGCCCCTCGTTTTCTTTAATCTAGAGTTAGAGCCAGCCTGGCATCAGAAGTGCTTAGGCTCAGCTAGTCCAGCAGTCCAGGTCCTAGTAGGGCACCAGGTGCCAGTCATGCCTCCCAAGGAGGGGCATGACAAACTTGGTATCAGGGCAGGTCGTATCCCAGGGAGTTTGCAAGCTATGCTAAGTAGAGTCTTGTCTATAGATGTGTTGTGCACCACATACCAGAGGCAGGAGGCTGCAAGGCATGATAGGATGGTTACTCTTTCTTCATATTCAGTCGTGCTATAGAATAGTACAGTATAGGGTTGAGTCCCTAAAGCTTATCATACTCTTTGTTTATAGATAAAATGGCAGACCAATGACATCTTGTCACAGGTAAAAGATTAGATACTGCAGCAGGAGAAGGCAGCAGCAGGATGCCTCAGCCTCATTTAGAATCAGTACGATCTGAGGGCGATACAGAGGCATCATTTCGACCTTCACAACAGTCCCAACCCCACCAAGAGCCACTCGAGACGACATTACCTCTGAAGTGCAATAGTTATGTTGGCACAAATGATGGCTACTCAGCGCCAGGCAGTGCCACCCATAACAGATCCTGTACCTACACCATCTGACTAGGAAATTCGAAGTGCAATAGTTATGTTGGCACAAATGATGGCTACTTAGCGCCAGGCAGTGCCACCCATAACAGTAGAATCATTAGGTGGGCCTAGCAGTTCGAGGGTCCGAGAATTTTTGGCACTAGGTCCCCCGCAGTTCATAGGGTCGGATTAGGTAGAGGACCCCCCGGACTTCCTGGATCAGATGCAGAGAATATTCTGAGTCATGCATGTGACATCTACAGAGTCGGTTGAGTTAGCGGTATTCCGGCTGCGGGATATTGTTGTGTTGTGGTACGAGAGTTGGGAAAGGTCTCGAGGAAGAGATGTTGCCCCTCTGACCTGGTCCAGCTTTTCAGAGGCTTTCCTGGACCGTTATCTGCCACGAGAAATCTGACGGGCCCGGATGGACCAGTTTTTACACTTTGAGCAGGGGGCGAGAAGTGTATGGGAGTACCCCCTGCAGTTCAATTCCTTGGCCCACTATGCTCCAGCCTTTGTGGACACCATGCCATCTAAAGTCCACTGACTTATTATGGGTCTGAACCCAGAATATACTGAGGCATGCATGACAGCTACACAGCGGGAAGATATGGATATTGCTCGGGTACAAGCCTTTGCCCAGACTATTGAGGGCCTTAGATAGCGGCAACAGGATAGCAGACGAATAAATTAGGAACAGTGCCACAGGGATAGATCAGATGAGATAAAGGGGGAGATTTGGAGAGGGCCTAGGCCACGGTAGTCAGATAGGCCACCTACACACCCTCCTCCATCACAGCAGCAGAGGGGTAGATTTGGTCGCCGGGGACAGACAGAGTCCGGAGGGAGTTCTCGAATTGTAGATTCAACCTAGTAGAGGAGGGCAGAACAGAGCAGGTATACACCCCCTTCCCTATTCGCAGCCGACCCCACACTGGAGCTTGCAGATATGGCTCCACAGGGTGTTATATATGCGGGCAGGAGGGTCATGTGATGAGAGACTATCCAGCTAGGGGTCAAGATAACCGAGATAGATAGGACAAGGCATCAGCAGGGCCGCGAGCTCCAGCAGCCTCGGCAGGGCGTAGGCCCTTAGTCCCAGCAGGTAGGGGCCGAGGCAGATCAGGGGCCTCGAGTTCAGGTACAGGCCCGAGCCGTACCTATGCATTACCAGGGACGCAAGACTCAGAGGAGTCTCCAAATGTGGTAACATGTATGATGACTATTTGCTCTTACCCTGCTTATGTATTGATTGATCCAAGATCTACCTTGTCCTACGCTACCCCATTTGTGGCTCAAAAGTTCAGTGTTGTACCAGAGTTGCTTCAGCAACCCTTTTCAGTATCTACACCCGTTGGTGACTCCATCACAGCCAAAAGGGTTTATCGAGGGTGTACAGTAGAGGTTGCTGATCGTCAGACCACAGTAGATCTGGTAGAATTAGAGATGATTGATTCCGATGCCATTATGGGTATAGATTGGTTAGTGTCGTGCTATGCCAATGTAGAATGCTGGACCAAGACAGTCCGATTCCACTTTCCAGGGGAGGTAGTACGAGAGTGGAAGGGCAGTACAACTACGGAAAAAGGTATGTTTATTTCCTACCTTCAGGCAAGGAAGTTGATAGCTAAGGGATGCATTTACCACATGGTCAGAGTCTAGGATTTTCAGGTAGAGCCTCTGACTCTCCAGTCTGTTCCAGTGGCTAATGAATTCCCCAACGTATTCCTTGATGAGCTACCTGGTATTCCCCCAGAAAGAGAAATAGATTTTGCAATTGATTTTCTACCAGGAACTCAGCCCATATCGATCCCTCTGTATCGTATGGCTCCTGCTGAACTCAGAGAACTAAAGGAACAGCTGAAGGATCTGTTAGATAAGGGCTTTATTAGGCCGAGTACTTCACCTTGGGGTGCGCCGGTTCTGTTTGTGTGAAAGAAGGACGGCTCCCTCTGCATGTGTATAGACTACCGACAGTTGAACAAGGTTACAGTCAAGAATAAGTATCCGCTTCCCAGAATAGATGATTTGTTTGATCAGCTACAGGGGGCCAGATATTTCTCCAAGATTAACTTATAGTTCGGATATCATCAGGCTCGAGTTCATGAAAGGAACATTCCGAAGACTTCCTTCAGGACCAGATACGACCATTTTGAATTTCTAGTCATGTCCTTTGGGCTGACGAATGCTCTCGTAGTATTCATGGACCTGATGAACAGCATCTTCAGACCATACCTAGACCTATTCATTATAGTGTTTATTGACGATATTCTGGTGTATTCTCGCTCAGATGCAGACAACCAGGATTATTTGCGGACAGTGCTCCAGATTCTCAGGGACCGTCAGCTGTATGCCAAGTTCTCTAAATGTGAATTTTTGCTGAACTCAGTAGCCTTCTTGGTGTATATCGTGTCGGATGCTGGTATACAAGTAGACACACAAAAAATAGAAGCAGTAAAAACATGGCCCAGACCTACCACTCCGACCGAAGTACGCATTTTTCTGTGATTAGCAGGGTACTACAGAAGATTTGTTGAGGGATTCTCCACCATAGCGGCACCTCCAACTAAGCTGACGCAAAAAGCAGTAAAGTTTCAGTGGACGGAGGCATGTGAGCAGAGTTTCAGGGTATTGAAAGACATGTTGACCTCCACCCCCAGTGTTAGCATTGCTAGAAGGTACAGAGGGTTATGCAATTTATCGTGACGCTTCGGGTATTGAGTTAGGATGTGCGTTGATGCAGCATGGTAAAGTAATTGCTTATGCTTCCAGACAGCTAAGGAAACACGAAAATAATTTTCCCACCCATGACCTGGAACTAGCCGCAGTGATCCACCCCCTAAAGATATGGAGACATTACTTGTATGGCGTCCATGTGGATATTTTCACTGATCATAAAAGCCTACAGTATATCTTCACCCAGAGAGAGTTGAATTTGCGGTAGCGTCGCTGGTTGGAGTTGTTGAAAGATTATGATGTAAATATTCTGTATCACCCAAGAAGAGCCAACGTAGCAGCAGATGCCCTTAGCCATAAGTCTATGGGGAGTTTGGCATACTTGTAGCCCGAGTAGCTGGAATTGGCCTGAGAAATACACCAGTTATCCAGTTTAGCCGTTCGTGTAGCAGAAACAGAGGACAACAGAGCGGTAATTCAGAACACCGTAGTGTCGTCATTAGTTGTGGAGGTAAAGGAACGGAAGTATGAAGATCCTGACCTGGTTCAGCTTAAAGACAGAGTTCAACAAGGAAAAGCACCAGATTTTCAGGTAACTAAGGATAAATTGTTGCGATGTAAGGGCCGCCTTTGTGTTCCAGATGTTGCAGCGCTTCGCCAGCAGATTATGGGTGAGGTACATTACGTTTGCTATTCTCTCCATCCAGGCGCGATGAAAATATACCACGATATCAAAGAAATCTACTGGTGGCCAGGTATGAAGAGGGAAATAGCAGAATTCGTAGCCTAGTGTCCTAACTACCATCAAGTAAAAGCAGAACACCAGAAACCAGGCGGGCTGACTTAAGACATAGCGATGCATCTTTGGAAGTGGGAAGCAGTAAATATGGATTTTGTAGTAGGATAACCCCATACAATGCATAAAAATGAATCGATTTGGGTAATTGTTGACAGACTGACAAAATCAGCCCATTTTGTAACAGTAAGGGCTACTTTCTCTGCCGAAGATTATGCTGAGTTGTATATCAGAGAAATAGTCAGACTACACGGTGTTCCAGTGTCCATTAGATCTGACAGAGGGGCGCAATTCACAGCTAAATTTTGGCAATCATTTTAGAGAGGCTTGGGGACACAGATTAACCTGAGCACAATTTCTCACCCTCAGACAGATGGGCAGGCAGAACGCACTATTCAGA
This sequence comes from Datura wrightii, assembly GCA_035772735.1. Taxonomy (NCBI): domain Eukaryota; kingdom Viridiplantae; phylum Streptophyta; class Magnoliopsida; order Solanales; family Solanaceae; genus Datura; species Datura wrightii. The sequence continues at coordinate 16,487,157 of JASDFA010000010.1, forward strand.
CGCTCGAGGATATGCTACGAGCGCGTGTGTTAGACTTTGGAGGTAGCTGGGATGAGCACTTACCACTTATTGAGTTTGCCTATCATAACAGTTACCATTCAGCTATCCAAATGGCGCCTTATGAGGCATTGTATGGGCGAAAATGCAGATCGCCAGTTTGCTGGTTTGAAGTAGGAGAGTCAGCACTGATTGGGCGGATATTATTCATTAGTCATAGGAAAAGGTAAAGCTTATTAGAGAACGCCTACTGACTGCTCAGAGCCGCCAGAAATCGTATGCTGATGTGCGGCGTAGAAACTTGGAATTTAATGTGAATGACTGGGTATTCTTGAAAGTTTCTCCAATGAAAGAGGTGATGAGATTTGGAAAGAAAGGCAAGCTCAGCCCGAGATTTCAGATTAGCCAAAGAATAGGCCGAGTGGCGTACGAGTTGAACTTACCTCCAGAGTTATAGTTTGTTCATCCAGTTTTCTATGTGTCCACGCTACAGAAGTATCTAGGAGACCCCTCAAGAGTTTTCCCAGTTCAGGATGTCCAGGTTACGAAGGAGTTGGATTATGAAGAGGTTCCAGTAGCCATACTAGACCGGCAGATTCGCAGATTAAGAACTAAAGATGTTGCTTCTGTCAAGGTATTATGGCGTAACAGGAACCGAGAGGAAATGACTTGGGAAGTAGAGGAAGACATGAAAGTCAAATATCCTCAGTTATTTCAGACTTAATCAGCTAGAGGTATGCTAGTATTGTTGTTTTATGAGTTGTCTTATATTTATGTGTATAAATGAAATAGTTGACTCTAGTCTATTACGTGATGAATACTATAGTATTGTGTGGAGTACCTGCATTGGGCTTTTCTGCATTTCAGGATTTTTGATATAGTCCATATTATAGGGGAAATTCTGCAAAAATATTTCGAGAATAAGTCTAGTAAGTTGATATTCCTGTGAGAAGGGGTTTACATTCGAGGATGAATGTTCTTAAGGGGGGGGGTGAGGATGTTACACCCCGTAAATTATTTACATTTAGCTGCCCTATTCGCATGTTGGTTAAGAGTTTTAGAATGTCATACATTCTAGAAAAAGGCTCGGGAGAAGACCGGATGAGCGTCGCATTGAACCATTCGCGCGTCCGCAAGTGTACGGGTCATGCAAGTAATATAGTGGCTCTTTTTAAGAACCGAATTGTCGAACCCATAGGGACTGGACCCATTCCTCTAAATATCCATTTCTAGTGTGATCTTAAATACCTCAAGTGTTGATTATCAACATTTTCGATTGAGATTAATTAAGTCTAAGTTTGGGTCAACGAAATATTCTGAAATTACACTAGGAGCAACGTAGAGTTAAAACCAATTGATCATGCGATACTACGATTTGCAATGGGTTAAGCATGGAACTATCAATTGTTATTTCACATAATTAGAATTGCATGTTTATGGTCTTTCGAGCCTCTAAACACGGCAATCTAGCCTCGCTGAATCATTGTGAGCGAGGAGTTTAATTTCTAGTTGCGGGCAACCAATTATGTTGTGGTTTACGGGGAAACGACTAGGGACTTTCATGCGTCTAACCATTTAACTCAACTTAGCCTCACAAATACTTCTTTGAGTGGTGATGTGACATCCAAAGTTGGACTTTCATAACACCCGTGTGTCAACCAAGCACGGTGTTATGTATATTTCTATCCTGACACAAAAATCTCTCCCGAGATACAAACATGCTCCTCACATTCTCATGTCCTGAACTAAGTAATGCTTTCTCAAGCTATTACTCAAGCTAACAAATATGCTTTCATGGTGATCAATCATAAAAACAACCAACAATCCAGAATGCAAGACGAAAACAATAATCAATAACTTAATTCCAAAACAATTTCATAAAATCACAATAATAATTCATGGCTTCAACCCTAGAGGAAGGGTTCTTGCCATTCATGTTCATAAAACTACAACTAACTACTACTAAACTAACATACTTATATGAATTTGGTAGATGAGAAGGGAATTTGCCAAACCCTAGATGAGTTGTCCCACTTCTCCCTTCACTGCTAGGTAGTTTTCCAGAATAAAATCGTGACCAAATGGAATTAGGAGCTAAGGGACCTATTTATAGTAAATGGAAAATGTGCATAATTTAGCCTGTCATGGAACGGCTCCGTGTCACGGAGTGTATCGTGGAGCACTGCCTCCGTGACACGGAGGCAACGCGAAAGCTCTTTGGAAATCACCCGAAATTTGGCCTCGGCAGCACCCTGCTGCGTTGGCAGCATGTCACGCTGCTTGGGCAACGCGTTGACACCTCCATGTCACGCAGCCAGCCTGCCGTGGCACGTTGCCGACGCGCAGGTGGGCTGTTTTGTGCCTCCTCTTTGCCGACGTTCACGGGTTAATTCCGTTTCAAAGCCTCTACTTCACCAACTCAGGGATTAGTTACTCGAAAGTCATCGAAACCTACAAAACAAAGGCTAATCATGTTGGTTAGCACATATCTTCACATTCGTATAAAATTACACGAAAATGTAGACAATAACTTAGATAAACAAGACTAATTTAAGTTATAAAGCGTATCTCGGGCATGCTATTTTTGTCCGTGATCACAACCCCACACTTAAAGCCTTGTTCGTCCTCGAACAACCTTTTACATATAATGCATATGGAGACTCCCACATAACTAATTTAGCAAGATAATTCAAGTTGCGGCTATAATGATTACGTAACATAACAAGCTACAATTAGAGCATGCACGGTTTGATCATTGAAATGAAGTACAACTATGTTAAGACTTCTTAACCTCAAGAATTGACTCTCAATCTTAGCAAACTCATGCAAATCAACTGATTAAGAAATTCCACATGAATTATATCTTTCATTCAACATGTGCCCTCACGGAAAGAGAGTTACCCAAATTCACACGCAAAAACAATTTTTATATCACAACATGTGTGGGTACATGAATAGAATTACGCTCACTCTCATAAAGAATTCACATGCATCATGTAATGACCCATAGGCTTGCCCTTAGTGTTTTATTCCACTAATTTAATGAAGTGTGAATGTAAGATCAAGTAGGACTTTTTAGGTCGTAATGTAACTCGGTTGCGGGTAGATACTATTCTGGCCAGTAATAGTGACTATCTTTCCTCAGCGCTTTTCATACATCACGCCCTCATTACGAACTTCCCTTCCTTTACTTCACCTTTTTCTCCTTTCAGCTTTCTTTTTCCTCTTATGTTCCCCCTTTCTTTAGGCACTTTTAGCTTATTAGTAAGGAGCTCTATAAATAAGTTTACACTAATTTGTTTTCTTACTCCTTACTAATAATCAACCATTCTCACACTAGTGCACCCTTGTCCTTTTCTCACTTCTACAACTTGCTACTTTTCCTTTCTTTTCATTCTTCTCACTCCTTTACTCCTTCGGATTTTTTCCACTCAAGCGCTTTGGAGTTTTGGATCAAATTCAAGGCTAATGAAAGAAAACGGATTAATCTTATGTTGCAGCTGTCAAAGAATAGGCTCAAGGCTCAATGGGGTTAACTAGGATTAATTTTTCAAGGTAGGTAAAATGAGGGATAAAATTTTGGTTCATTCAAAGAAATGCCTAGATCATCTCCTACACTTCACATCCTTCATTTCATTTTATAAACACACCAGGCAAGTTCTAGACAATCAACAATAGCACAGAATACTCAAAAACCTTACACTCATGGCACATGCTCAATTCAAGACACATTCATCAGACTCTTACTCAGCTAATCACAAGAATTAAGAATTAAGCTTCAATCATATTGAGTCAAATTCAAGAGCCTAAGTGTCTCACACAAAGTTATACACTTGCATGCTTCACACTGAACATACTTGCCTCTTATAATCACGTATAGCACATAACAAGAACATCAAGCACTAATTAGGTATAGTTTCAAAATCCAAAAACCTATCGACCAGTTTTTCCTCAAGACGGTCGTCATCCATCCATCGTTGGAAACAATCCCTAACTATGACTAAAACATTATATACAGACAAAGGAAAGAAAAAGAAAAATTTTATTCTTCGGTTCAAATACCCCCCGTCGGAAAAGAACCGAAAAGAAAAACCAACGGGTGATGAAGTCATGCTTGACTCATAAAACAATTTTCAAAATTCTTCTCACAAGCATTACATTCACCAAAAATCGTTAAGCACAAAAAAAATTGAAATTTTCTTGAAATTTCCCTCACCCCACACTTAAATCATGCTATGTCCTCATAGCATCAAATTAATATTTAAAGGATGAGAAATACTCCCTAAGCCTCTATGCCAAGCTAAAAGCATGCTTTCCTTTCAAGTTTTCAGAGGTGGGTGTTCGACCCCACACTTCTTCTACTCCATGCTCTTTAGCTTCCACCTTCTCGGTACTCAGACTTCCCTCCATCTGTGCTTAACTTTCCACCAAAAACACAAACAAAATGAACATAACAAGATCAACACAAAATCAAAATTACAAATTGTACCTGAGGTACCCTTGGGTTGCCTCCCAAGCAGCGCCTTATTTTACGTCGTGGCCCGACATGGACTGTCCTTTTCAGGACATCCTCATACCTGGGTTCTCTTTCGAGAACCATCTCCTTTTCTTTTGCTATTTAGAGGAAACAACCTCCACTCTGTTCCTCTCTTTCTCCAACTTCTTCTCAATTTGAAGTCCTCTATCAGACTCGGGCTGAACACTTGACCTTGCCTTTGGTCGTGCACCTGTGGAATCCTCCACCCCACACTCATCCTCTGCCAACACACTAACCTGAAAAAGGTTAGTATAGTGTGAGGATTGTTCGGTCGTTTGTTGGGTATATAACTACACGCAAGTGCAAGTGGTCGAACAAGTAGTAAAGTGGCTTAAGTAAGCCAAGTATCGATCCCACAGGCACTGGGATGAAGTGCAATCTTCTCAAGTGTACTATATTTTAATTCTAAAAATGCAGACAATAGCGTAACCAAAAGTTTGATATTTTGATTTATAATTTTTATGCTAAATCTAAAACAATTATCTAATGTGAGTCTGAACTATGAATGAGAGCATGCTGAGGTTAAACGAACATGTAATGAAATTAATTATCCACATAATTTGGTTAGTCTTTTCCTCTGGTTGCTAGTAAAGAACTATTGCCAAGAGATTAAAACTCTCGTATTTAACCCCACTTAAGAATCATGAACCATCCACCTACATTTCTGTGATTAAATGCAATTCATGTTCTAGCCATACAAACCCAGTTCCTAAATTGACTAATACGACTTTCAGGTATATTTCTATCTTGAAAGTAAATCAATTCTCAATTTTTCCAAACTAAGAAAAGATCATATCCTATTAATTCACAACTTTTAAATTTCTTGCTCTCTCAAGTGAAACCGGACTTTTTGGATATACATTAACGTAGGCCACACATTAATGCAGTAAGAACAAGAATTAATAGAACAACCATGGAAGAAAAAATGAAAAACCAATATGATCAACAATCACATTTCACCACAATTGTTCATAACCTCAGCAAGAAGATGAATTAGCCACTCATTTGTGGATTAAACATCGTTAAATGAGTGTTAAACATACAAACAATTGAATTCAAGGAGAAGGAAAGAGAGAAAAACCCTGATAATTTTGTCCCCTCAACTGCCTGTAACCCACTTTCTTGCTCCACCAAGTCAGAATATTGAAAAATGAACCTAAGTGTTCTATTTATACTAGTGGGAATTTTTTTCCCAGAATAACAAGCAACGTGTCATGGAGTGCATCGCGGAGCACTGCCTCCGTGACACGCTACCGACGCGGACCTTCACTGGAAACTGGGGTCCAGGGAATAAGGCCCAACGTGGCACGACGTGCAACGCGGAGCCATGCTACCGTGCCAAGGACCTATTGCGTACCCTCTCTAGAAATTGGGCGAAAATTCCTATCCAGGCAGAAGGCCTCCGCGATGGCAGCGTGACACGGCTCCATCGCGGAGCCCCTTTATTTTATGCTTTCCAATGCCTTGTCCCTTGCTCGCATCCGAGTCCAACCCCGATATCTTCCAACATGCATTTAAGCTGCCCAAAATTACATTTTACCTGCAAAACAATGCTAATCATTTTGGTTAGTATAAATTCACATTTTATTACCAATTACATGAGAATGTACACATATTGATAGATAAACAAGGCTAAAATTCCACATTTGAGTATCACTTGGGCATATAAATTTGACCAAGATCACTTACCCCACACTTAAATCCTTGTTCGTCCTCGAACAACAATCCTACACCTCATGCAATTTACATCCCAACCTCGCTACTTTGGTTCGACAATTTAGGCTACGGTCATATCGATTATTCAATACAGCAAATCATTAAGAAAACATGCATGGTCCTATCAATGCAATGACCTTCAATACATCAAGACCTCCTAGACTTAAGAGTCGACTCTCGATATTGGCAAACTCATGCAAATCAGCTGATCAAGACATCCGACACGAAAGTTAATCTCTCATCAAGCATGTGCCCTCACAACACAAGAGATTCTTCCCCTTTTTGCTCATATGAACTCACAAAATTTCAAGCAGGGGCATGTAAACACAATTTCGCTCTCTCTCCCAAAAGAATTCACATGCATCATGTCATGACCCATAAGCTTGCCCTTAGTGTATTACTCCACTAATATAAAGAAGTGCGATGTAAGATCACGTAGGACTTTAACTGGTTGTAATGGAAGCTACGGAACTAGTAAATATTGGGTTAGCCAATAATAGCCACTAGCATCCTTAAGCGCCTTTTCAACACATCCCATCAACTCATGGACATTGTTTCTTTTTTTTCTTTTTCATCCTCCCATTCTTGACGTTTTTCTTTAGTTTGGCCCATCTTATTAAGCACACTTGACACAACAACAAAGATTATTCATGCACCTTCATTATAGTCTATTTATAACAAGTGCACCTTCAACCTTTTCTTTTCTTCCATCACTCGGCTTTTCTTTTCTTTTCACCATTCTCACTCTTTTGACACTTTGGGAAAATGATTTTCTCTTCTTAAGCGCTTAAGAGTTTTGTATATACTTTACGGCTAATGAAAGAAAGGATTAAGCTCGGTTTACACTTTTTGACAAAAGAAAAAAATAATAGGCTAAAGACTCAACGGGCTGACTAGGGTATACAATCAAGGTGGGTATGACTATGAAAAATAGAAACTTTCAGTTAAAACAAAGAAATGTCTACATCCTCTCCTACAATACACCTCCTTCATTTCATTTTGTACACACACCAGGCAAGTTCTAGACACTTCACAATAGCATGGAATAACAAAACCTCACTTCATACTTATTGCACATGCTCAATTCAAGATGTATTCACAGACTCCTCAATCAGCTAATTATAGGAATTCAAACATTAAGCCTCAATCACACTGAATCGAACTCTATGGCCTAGGTATCTCAACATATTTACAAATTTGCATGCTTTCATACGAATCACCTTTGAATTTTAAATATCATGTACAACACGCAACCAGAATTTCGCAACCATAAAGTAACTACAGGTTTTGGGATGCAACCCACAAAAGAAAAACAACTGAAAAATAATTGAAAAACCTACTCCTAACGACTACATTTCCCTTAAGACGGTCGTCATCCATCCATCATAGGGGACGGTCACTAACTATGACTTCGGTTCAGTGGGACCATTCTAGGTAAAAGAACCGAAAACAAACGCCGAGAAACCCAAGAAGAAAAAAAAAGACATTTCAGAATAAATTTTTAAAATATCGATCATTTCGATAAACAAAAATATGTACAAAATTAGGTGGCAACATTCAGCAACACACATCAATTTCACATATATTTACAATACAGAACAACAACTTAACAATTCACAAATCACAGGGAACAATAAAATTTCACAGGCACGACAACAGATTAGAATATATACATGACAACACAGCCAGCACCTAACTACTCCCACCCCACACTTATCTCGAACACTGTCCTCAGTGTTCACAAAAGTTAAAATAGCACAAAAATTGGGTGGTGGAACTCCCTGATCAATCAAAGTACTCCACTTCTTCATCAGGTGCTGCTGCTTCATATACCATATCTGAATCACCCCCGTCGTCATCATCGGACTCCACATCGGAGTCCTCTCGGTGTGTCTTCTCGTCTGTGGGGACATCATCATCCGTGGGCTCTACAAATGCTGGCCCCACTCAGCATAGAGCCCTGGCGTTCTCGCCGAAAGGGTAGTCTAGCTCGAGCTGCCATAGCTCCTCCTCTGTCGCCGGCCTCCCGCCTATCCTTAGCTGGAGCATTTACATCCCATACATGCGAGCCATATACTGATCATCATGAGCATGTCGCTCGCCAAGTGTAAGCACTGGCCCATGGGTGGTGTCGGGTGCCTTAGTTTTAGTGACATCTAAGGCCCGCCGCTCCATCTGCGGGATATAGTCAAGGGCCTCTTCCACAACATCTAGGCCCCTCAGGAAGGTGGTGAGTAGCCCACCAAATCCGTATCTGTGCCCCTGATGCAACCGGGCTCTCTTCATGGCGGAGATAATCATCGCCCCCACGTTGATCTCCAGCCCTTTCATCAGGGCGTACACCAGGCATACACGATCCCGGGTTACATCTGTCATATGTACCCCCGGGATTAGGCAGGAACAGACAATCTTTAGCCATATTCTGGCTTCCCTGTTCATCTGTGAATAGGGCAAAGTCTGATGGTAGCCCCTCTCTTTGTGTTTGCTCCATCTAGCTGTCGATCGGATCCCACACAATGTGCGTCTAATGTCCGCATACAGTGGAGTGATGTTCAACTGTCGAAGCACGTGGGCGTTTGTGTCCCGCGTCCCTATGATAACATTGAGGTGGTGGGGCTCAAATGTGACTATTTGCCCTCTGATTTTTATGGTGTGACTTCTTAGGGTCGGGTTCCAATTGGCATAGAATTCCCGAATCAGGTGCAAGTTGCATTCCTTGGGCTCTGCAAAGATGAAGTTGAGCCCAGCTGCCTCGATTCGGTGGACAATCCTAGGGAACTCCTGTGCCAATGGTTCCCGTGCGATATGTTCCTCGGGGATTTACTTGTTTTCTTTGTGCTTTACATACCACTTCTTCCCCTCATCTGTCACCCATCTGGTTCCGTATTGGCGGCGTTGGCCGCGTGGAACCGCTGGTGCTGCTGGGACTGCTGTGCCCAGTCTGATTCGCTTTCTTCCAGCGCCAGATGTTGATGCGCCTTTCCCTTTTTCTTGCCTGCTTGCCATTTTAGCTGTCAACCCAAGTAGACAAGATCAATGTTAAGCCAATGAATATTAACTTCGACTAAGGTCGGGTTAAGCTAGGCTACCCCACACTTAGTCCTTAGCTACAGTTACAACATACCGGCAAGATCATGCTTATTTGCACAAACGAACAACCAACTATACAAACATGCTTAGTGCATATGAAGAATTCGATGGTATATATACTATGTACTACTCAGACTTCATACAGCTAACCACAATCATTACCATCAACAACGTTTTAATCCATCGCACTTAGCAAGGTAAAAAAAACAAAGAAATGAAAACAACAAGAATTTATCTACACGAACCTATACAACCAACCCAATTCTTGCAAATTTCAATATTCCCCTAACCCAAGAATCCGTCGGTCCTTTAACATTATAACAACTAGTACATCGACTCATCTCACTCAACATGTACATCCCGACATGAATTTCACAAGTTCACTACATTTTTCCACTTCAAATTCAAAAACAAGCCCTAGAAATGTTGATATCAAGAAAATTTGATTACATTATGTAATTAACAAGCTCAAGCAATCATAATGATATTCCGAACATTCATCAACAACAATTCAATTGAATTCATGATTAATTTCTACTTAGGGAAAACTTAGCTCACCTCACATGCTCAATATTGAAGAAAATCGACAAGAAATGAGATGGAATCGAAGAACATACCTTGAAGTTGAAGAATTAAAGAAAACTCAATGATTTTCTTGGCCTATTCCGTGGCACGTTGAAGGGGGATGGGTTTTAGGGAGTTTGGTCGCGGAGTGAGTGAAAAATAAGGAAACATGAGGGGGTTTCGGGGTTTAAAAGTGGGAAAATCGCGCGGGTCACCCGGCGACTCGGTGTGAACCGTCGCGATATACACGGCAACGTGTCATGGAGTGCATCACGGTGCACTGCCTCCGTGACACGGAGCTGTCGCGAGCCTGTTCTGGAATTTTTTTATAAATTTCGGATTTATACCTCAACGTGTCACGGAGGGTAACGCGGAGGTCCTCCTCCGTGAGACGGAGCTATTGCCCTAGCTCACTGTTTTGCCACTTTTTATTGATTTTCATACCTCGAATTTTCTTTTGCGACTCCGTGCATATTTTCCTCCATTTGACCTGAAATTCATCTCACTACGTGAAATTGGCTAGAATTATAATTTTAACCTAAATAAAAATAAAAACAAAAACAAAAACTAAAAATTTTGTTGTTAATCAAGAAAAAGAAAAAGAAAAATCTATTCACACTTTACAAAGAGAAAAATTTTTCACAGATTGCCTCCCGTGCAGCGCCTGGTTTACCGTCGTGGCTCGACGTCGTTTAGCTCAGTTGTCCTCTAGGGTGATGGACGATTTCTCTCGATCACCGTCCTCCCCCAGGTAGTGCTTACACCGTTCCAGTGGTTTTCCCAATAACTCTCGTGAATCCTTCCTCTGCTCATCCTCGCCTTGATCAATCACATTGATCACTGAGAGTTCTTCGTGCACCATCGGGAGCTTGGGTGCCTTGTACACATTGAACACCTCCACCTTGTCGTGTGCTCGCATTGTTAGCTGCCCCGCAGCTACGTCAATAGTGCTTTCCCGGTTGCCAAGAAGGGACGTCCCAAAATAAATGGGACTTCCGTGTCTGGTTCAAAATCCAGTACGATAAAATCTACTCGGAAAATCAGGGAGCCAACTTGCACCAGAACGTCCTCCACAATGCCATCAGGTCTGGCTAAGGACCGATCCACTAATTGCAAGATCACTATTGTGGGTCTAGGACTCCCTAGACCCAGCTTTTTGAATACCGATGACGGCATCAAATTTATGCTCGCTCCCAAATCACACAATCCACGAGCTCGGATACTCTGCCCAGTAGCAATCTGTATAGTAAAGCTCTCGGGGTCTTTGAGCTTTGTGGGCAGTCGATTTTGAATCCTGGAAGTCCACTCCTCCGTTAGAGCCACTGAAGCATACTCAGTCAACCGACTTTTGTTTGCCATGATGTCCTTTATATACTTGGCATATTTCGGCACTCCCTGCAAAACATCAACAAGAGGTAAGTTAATATGTTCCTGTTTCAGTACCTCCATGAATTTCTTGAAACACGCCTCCTCCTTGTGTTTCTTTAATCGTTGAGGGAATGGGGGTGGTGGTCTTTCTGATTCAGCTTCCTTAGTCTTCCCCCTCTCAGTACTTTGCTCCCTCTCGACTTCTGCTGCTCCCGATTGTTGAGGTGGTCTTTCTGGTTCCACCTCTTTCAGCTGCAAACCACTCCTTGTGGTCACTGCATTCACCTTCTTGGGATTGGGATCTGTGTCGCTCGGAAGTCCTCCTCTAGGCCTGGCATTTTGGGCTCCAGCAAATTACCCAAATTGATATTCAAGTGCCTTGGTAGCTAACTGGTATTTTTTCACTTCGGCTGCCAATTTCACATAGTCAGCCTGCAATTGAGCTTGGTTAGCTATCATGGTCTTGAACATCTCCTCAATGCTGGGTGATGGTGGTAGAGGAGGTGCATTGTTGTTTCTGAATTGTGGTTGATAATTCTGCTGCCGTCCTTGGTTCCTTTGCACACCCTGACTCGAACTTTGCCCTTGATGGTTGTTGCTACCCCAGGAGAAATTCGGGTGATTCCTCCAATTGGAATTGTAGCTATTACCATACTGTTGGTGGTTGTTCCTTTTCACATTTCCCACAAAGTTTACCGAGTCAGGATTTGCTCCACAACACTCAGCTGAGTGCTCACTGCTTCCACACACTTCACACCACATCTGCTGCACTGCATTAACTGGGGCTTGGGGCTGGTTCATTGTATTGTTGCTGAAATGGGTGTTAAGTTGATTTTGTAATGCAGCTATTTGTGCAGCAATAGCTGTAAACCCATCCACTTCTAGCACTCCTGCTGCTTTCCTTGTCCCGCCTCTTGACGAATCAGCATTCCATTTCGGATTGCCCTGCGAAATACGGTTCAACAAGGTATACAACTCCTCATAAGTTTTCTCCAGCGCTTGTCCCCCAGCTGCTGAGTCTAGAAATATTTTTTTATGGGGTTCCAAACCCTCCATAAAAGTATGCACCAGCACATCATTGGACTGATGATGATAAGGACAATCCCGCAACATGGACTTGAATCTCTCCCAAGCCTGATATAAATTCTCTCCCTCCCTCTGTTTGAAACTTAGAATCTGACTTCTAAGTCTTGCTGTTTTACCGGAGGGAAAAAACCGTATCAAGAATTTCCTCACAAGATTATCCCACGTACAAAAAGAATTCGGTGGCTCAGCTTTCAACCACCTCTTGGCTTCTCCCAATAGTGAAAATGGGAACAATGTAAGCCGGACATAATCTGATGACACTCCAGCGGGGATGTAAGTGTCACTTATCTCCAAAAAATTTTGGAGATGCTGCTGTGGATCTTCATGAGGGAAACCTGTAAACTGCCCGCTAGTGTGCAACAATTGCACCATATTCTGCTTAAGTTCGAACCTCCCTCCTGGCTCAGGTTTGCGGATGCTAGATATGACATTATTAGAATGTGGGATTGCCACCTCGCGAACCGGCCGAGCTGCTACTTCTTCGGGCACTAACACTGCCCGTACTACCGGTGGATTCTGTTGTTGCTCCATGATCGTCTGTCTGAGCAACTGCAGCTTTCTTTCTAGAGCTTCTCTCCGCTTACTATGAAATATTCTTTCTGGCTCTATATACGAGTCCACCAGCTCCTTGTCTCTTGCCAGTGTTCAACATAAATTAAATCTGCAAAATACAGGCTAAGACCAAGTTGTCAACACTAAGAAAATAAAAATATAGTAAATTAACACTTAGAACAAATTCACCAATTGCCAGTCCCCGGCAACGGCGCTAAAAACTTGTTTGGTCATTTGTTGGGTATATAACTACACGCAAGTGCACGTGGTCGAACAGGTAGTAAAGTGGCTTAAGTAAGCCAAGTATCGATCCCACAGGGACTGGGATGAAGTGCAATCTGCTCAAGTGTACTATATTTTAATTCTAGAAATGCAGACAACAGCGTAACCAAAAGTTTGATATTTTGATTTATAATTTTTATGCTAAATCTAAAACAACTATCTAATGTGAGTCTGAACTATGAATGAGAGCATGCTGAGGTTAAACGAACATGTAATGAAATTAATTATCCACATAATTTGGTTAGTCTTTTCCTCCGGTTGCTAGTCAAGAACTATTGCCAAGAGATTAAAACTCTCGTATTTAACCCCACTTAAGAATCATGAACCATCCACCTACATTTCTATGATTAAATGCAATTCATGTTCTAGCCATACAAACCCGGTTCCTAAATTGACTAATACGACTTTCAGGTATATTTCTATCCTGAAAGTAAATCAATTCTCAATTTTCCCAAACTAAGAAAAGATCATGTCCTATTAATTCACAACTTTCCAATTTCTTGCTCTCTCGAGTGAAACCGGACTTTTTGGATATGCATTAACATAGGCCACACATTAGTGCAGTAAGAACAAGAATTAATAGAACAACCATGGAAGAAAAGATGAAAAACCAATATGATCAACAATCACATTTCACTACAATTGTTCATAACCTCAGCAAGAAGATGAAATAGCCACTCATTTGTGGATTAAACATCGTTAAATGAGTGTTAACCATAAAAGCAATTGAATTCAAGGAGAAGGAAAGAGAGAAAAACCCTGATAATTTCGTCCCCTCAACTGCCTGTAACCCACGTTCTTGCTCCACCAAGTCAGAATATTGAGAAATGAACCTAAGTGTTCTATTTATACTAGAGAGAATTTTTTTCCCGAAATAACAAGCAACGTGTCACGGAGTGCATTGCGGAGCACTGGCTCCATGACATGCTACCGACGCGGACCTTCACTGGAAACTGGGGGTCCAGGGAATAAGGCCCAATGTGGCACGGCGTGCCACGCGGAGCCATGCTACCGTGCCACGGACCTATCGCGTACCCTTTCTGGAAATTGGGCAAAAATTCCTATCCAAGCAGAAGGCCTCCGCGATGGCAGCGTGACACGGATCCATCGCAGAGCCCCTTTATTTTATGCTTTCCAATGCCTTGTCCCTTCCTCGCATCTGAGTCCAACCCCGATATCTTCCACCACGCATTTAAGCTGCCCAAAATTACATTTTACCTGCAAAACAATGCTAATCATGATGGTTAGTATAAATTCACATTCTATTACCAATTATATGAGAATGTACACACATTGATAGATAAATAAGGCTAAAATTCCACATTTGAGTATCACTTGGGCATATAAATTTGCTCAAGATCACGGATGGGTTCATTTCTTGGTAAACACGGAAGAGTTCTTCTACATCTTCGACCGTCATTTTCAGGGACCCTGCTCTCAGATCAATCACCGCTCCACCGGTGGCCAAGAATGGTCATCCCAAGATTAAGGGTACCTGGTCATCAACCTGAAAATCTAGAACAATAAAATCAGCTGGTATAATAAACTTACCTACTTTGATGAGGAGGTCCTCTATTATTCCCTCAGGTGTCACTCGCGACTTGTCAGCCAGCTGCAGTATCAACCTTGTCAGCCTTGGTTCTCCAAACCCCAGGGTGTTAAATAAGGATAGGGGCATTAGATTAACTGCTGCCCCTAAGTCACACAAAGCTCGTAGCACCTCAGCTTTACCAATTTGTATGGGGAGGGTAAAACTCCCTGGGTCTTTGAGCTTCTTTGGCATTTTGCTTAATACCCTGTGACTACACTCCTCAGTCAGTGCTACAGTCTGGACATCCACCAATCTAACTTTTTTCGCCATCACATCCTTCAAGTATTTAGCATACTTGGGCATTCCCTGCAAGACATCAATAAGAGGAAAATTTATGTGAAGTTCTTTGAAGCTCTCAAAGAACTCTTTGAAGCATTCCTCCTCCTTGCTCTTTCTAAATTTCTGAGGGAATGGTGGTGGTGGTCTTTGTGTTGGCTGCAATGAAAGATGTGCATTTTGTTATCCAGCACTCTGATTATCTCCCATGTTGATGGATGGTTCTGGTCTAACCAACTCCGGCTGTACCCCCTTTTTCAGCTCTTTTGGCACTGCATCAGCTAATTGCTTACCGCTTTTCAGACTGATGGCATTGATCTGCCGGGGGTTAGGATCTGTGTTGCTTGGTAACTTCCCTTGTGATCTCATGTTTTGAGCAGCTGCTATCTGACCCACTTGTTTTTCAAGATTTCGGGTGGCTACTTGCTGATTCATTAAGTTTGTTGCCATCCTCGCTTGATTTTTCGCTAACTGATTTTGGGTCTCCAAAATTTTCTGCAGTGTTTCCTCAATGCTGCTACTCAATTGCCCATCATTCTGCCTATTCTGCTAATACTGCTGTTGTTGAGGTTGCATATAATTCTGCTTTTGGTTTCCACCCCAAGAATAATTCGGGTGGCCCTGCCAATTTCTGTTGGAGTTGTTCCCAAAATTCTGATTCCTATGCACATTACCAACAAAATTGACTGATTCCGGACTGGCTCTACAAGATTCTGCATTGTGCCCATGATTACCACAAATGTCACAACAACTCGGAGCTTGCGGAACTGCATTAACCTGGCCCTGGTGTTGGTTCATACTCAGTTTATTGAATTGAGTCATCATTTGATGTTGGAATGAAGCTAACTGTGCTGCCAAGGCATTCAAACCATCTACTTCTATCAACCCTAGTCTCTTTCTTGCCCCCCTCGATGAGTCGCTGTGCCACTCTTGATTTCCTTGAGCAATTCTGTTCAACAAAGTGTACAACTCAACAAAGTGCCCACCCAATGCAGAGTCTAGTAATATTTTTGTGTGTGGGTCTATACTTTCTACAAAGGTGTGAGCCAGCACTTCATTTGATTGTGGTGATGGGGACAGTCTCTCAACAATGACTTGAATATTTCCCAAGCCATATATAAGTTCTCATCAGGCCTCTGCTTGAAACTGAGTATTTCACTTCTCAACTTTGCAGTTTTGCCTGAAGGGAAGAATCTGATAAGGAACTTCTTAGCCAAATCATTCCATGAAGTTATGGAGTTCGGTGGCTCAACCTTCAGCCACTTTTTCGCCTCTCCCAACAGTGAAAATGGGAAGAGGGTCAGTCGGACATAATCTATGGACACGCCGGTGGGGACAAATGTGTCACTAATCTCTAAAAAGCTCTGTAAGTGCTGCTGTGGGTCCTCATGTCCCTTCCCAGTGAATTGACTACTAGAATGTAATAGCTGCACCATGTTCTGTTTAAGCTCAAGGTTCCCTCCAGGCTCCGGTTTACGGATACTGGAGTTCACATTAGTCACTAGTGGGATTGCCACTTCTCGAATTGGTCTACCTGCCATTGCTGTCGATGACAATTGTGCTTGTCCCGCG
The DNA here is from genome assembly GCA_035772735.1 of Datura wrightii. NCBI lineage: Eukaryota > Viridiplantae > Streptophyta > Magnoliopsida > Solanales > Solanaceae > Datura > Datura wrightii. The sequence continues at coordinate 16,503,788 of JASDFA010000010.1, forward strand.
GGTGGTTGTTGTTTTACCTTTTCTTGAAGTCTCTTCAACTTTTGTTCTTGAGCTACTCTCCTTTGCAAATGGATTTGATGTTCAGGTTCAAGCAACAGTTCCACAAGATCTCTATTTCTAGCCAGCTTGGCAGGACAACCTGTCACCTGCAATAAGTAGACTAAGACCAAGTTTCTCAACACTTAAGGAAATTTAGAAATCACACAAAAACAGATAAATTATCAAAACTTCGTCGAGTCCCCGGCAACGGCGCCAAAAACTTGACGTGCCCGATTCGCGTGTCCGCAATGTACGGGTTGTGCAAGTAATATAGTGGCTCTTTTTAAGAACCGGATTGTCGAACCGATAGGGACTGGACCCATTCCTCTAACTATCCATTTCTAGTGTGATCTTAAATACCTCAAGTGTTGACTATAAACATTTTTGATTGAGATTTATTAAGTCTAAGTTTGGGTCAACGAAATATTCTGAAATTACTCTAGGAGAAACATAGAGTTAAAACCAATTAATCATGCGATACTACGATTGCAATGGGTTAAGCATGGAACTATCAATTGTTATTTCACATAATTAGAATTGCATGTTTATGGTGTTTCGAGCCTCTAAACACGGCAATCTAGCCTCGCTGCATCATTGTGAGCGAGGAGTTTAATTTCTAGTCGCGGGCAACCAATTATGTTGTGGTTTACGGGGAAATGATTAGGGACTTTCGTGCATCTAACCATTAAACTCAACTTAGCCTCACAAATACTTCTTCGAGTGGTGATGTGACATCCCAAGTTGGTCTTTCATAACCCCTGTGTGTCAACCAAGCACGGTGTTAGGTATATTTCTATCCTGACACAAAAATCTCTCCCGAGATACAAACATGCTCCTCACATTCTCATGTCCTAACCTAAGTAATGCTTTCTCAAGCTATTACTCAAGATAACAAATATGCTTTCATGGTGATCAATCATAAAAACAACCAACAATCCAGAATGCAAGACGAAAACAACAATCAATAACTTAATTCCAAAACAATTTCATAAAATCACAATCATAATTCATGGCTTCAACCCTAGAGGAAGGGTTCTTTCCATTCATGCTCGTAAAACTACAACTAACTACTACTAAACTAACATACTTACATGAATTTGGTAGATGAGAAGGGAATTTGCCAAACCCTAGATGAGTTCTCCCTCTTCTCCCTTCACTCCTAGGTAGTTTTCCAGAATAAAATCGTGACCAAATGGAATTAGGAGCTAAGGGACCTATTTATAGTAAATGGAAAACGTGCATAATTTAGCCTGTCATGGAACGACTCCGTGTCACGGAGTGTATCACAGAGCACTGCCCCCGTGACCCAACGCGAAAGCTCTATGGAAATCACCCAAAATTTGGCATTGGCAGCACTTTGCCGCATTGGCAGTGTGTCACACTGCTTGGGCAGCGCGTTGACACCTCCATGTCGTGCAGCCAGCCTGCCGTGGCACGTTGCCGACGCGCAGGTGGGCTGTTTTGTGCCTCCTCTTTGCCGATGTTCGCGAGTTAATTCCGTTTCCAAGCCTCTACTTCACCAACTCAGGGATTAGTTACTTGAAAGTCATCAAAACCTACAAAACAAAGGCTAATCATGTTGGTTAGCACATATCTTCACATTCATATAAAATTACATGAAAATGTAGACAATAACTTAGATAAACAAGACTAATTTAAGTTATAAAGCGTATCTCGGGCATGCTATTTTTGCCTGTGATCACCTTCCACCTACATCTCTATGATAAAAAGAAATTCATGTTCTAGCCATACAAAATCGATTCCTTAATTGACTAATACGACTTTCAAGTATATCTCTATCCTGAAGGTAAATCAATTCTCAATTTTCCCAAACTAAGAAAAGATCATATCCTATCAATTCACAACTTTCCAATTTATTGCTCTCTCGAGTGAAACCGGACTTTTTAGATATACATTAACATTGGCCACACATTAATACACTAAGAACAAGAATCAATAGAACAACCATGGAAGACAAGATGAAAAACCAACTGATCAATAATTACATTTCAATACAAATATTCTTAACCTCAGCAAGAAGTGAATTTAGCCACTCATTTGTGGATTAAACATCGTTAAATGAGTGTAAATCATACAAATTATTGAAATAAGGAAGAAAGAGATAGAGAAGAACCCTAAGAATTTCTTCCCCACAACTGCCTGTAACCCACGTTCTTGCTCAACCCCGTCAAAATTATTAAAAATAAACCTAAGTGTGCTATTTATACTAGTGGGAATTTTTCCCGGAATAACAAGCAACGTGTCACGGAGTGCATTGCGGAGCACTGCCTCCGTGACACGCCACCAACGATCATGAATGATACAACATAAAAAGTATGCGGTCGGTACCTGGAATGTACTAAGTAGGCAAGGTAAGTAAAACGGACATTTAAAACAGATATGAAATTCATAAATGATCATAAGAGTAGGACATCATGCTCGTATCGTAAATCATAATAACATATCATATGGCTCAAGGTGAAAACATTCATAACATAACGTAGTAATAATCATAATCATAATAGAAGCAATTTACATAACATGACTTGAGACAACATACATAGTCATAACATGTATAAATAATGAGGAACAATGGGAGATTCTCTTAACCGACATACCCCATATGAGCACACATGAAGCCCAACTTGTAACCCTAGTTGGGAGAGTGTTCGTACCTTACCAAGGATAGAACCATGAAAGTGTGATATCACCGTAAAAAGGGTCATTTGGGTTGGGGAAAATCATGACAGGGGTCCCAACATACCTATGGTGGCACGTAGTTCATGAGATCCGGGGCTTAACCTGAGCCCTGAACCTTCTCAATGTTCAATACTACAACCAAAACATATATAGTGCTCATAATAATACATACATGAGTTCATAGGCTAGTTAAATCATGATAATCGTAAACATGCTTGAACATATAAGAACTAACCATGACATGAGGCCCGTGAGTCGGCCAAAAACATAGTTCATGAATAATAAGATTCATACATACTTGTAGATCATGTACATAGCTTGAATTTCATAAAATTATAATGGGTAACATAATGAATGCATAATTTAGAACATAATTCATGTTGGGCTTGTAAGAACATCGAGGGGATAATAGGTCATAAATCGATTCATCATGGGGCATGCCTAATTAAGATTAATTATTTCAAAAATCAAAATCAATATTATTCTAATCAATTTAAATCTCAAAAAGATAATCAAAATCCATAGATTATGATAATATTTCAAAATCACAAAACCCATAGTTAAATAATTAGATTTTATATAAATCAAATACAAAACCCCATGAGTTTTTGATAAATTCTAAGTAAAATCATAGAGTAGGAGCATGGGTGTGGAAGAATCCACCCATTGATGACCTTACATACCTGGAATTATCAGATTTTAAACCTCACTTGATGACACAAGAAGAAATTGCAATGGATTGATGAATTCTAGGATTGATTCACTCCCTAACTTCACCTACCTTGCATGCATGAAAGAATGGAGTGAAATCTGAACTTAACCTATTTAAATTTCCCTATTCATAACTCAAAACGTCATAATTTAGGCGTTAGGATCTTAGGAATTTACGTAAAAGCCCTTACTAACTCGCAGGAAAATAACTGTCAAGGGACCCAACGAGTGACCTGACAACTCATTGCAAGGGACCACGACTCGTGGCCTTGAGTCGTTAGGTACATTGTCAGAATTCACCTTAGGGACCACAGAAAGGACACCATGAATCGTGGTGGGTGACCACGACTCGTGGTCACCCGTGTAGTCTTCCCAAAAACTCTGCCAAGCCCGGCCTGACCACGAGTCACTTCACGACTCGTGGTCCTTCCTAACGAGCCACCTCAAGAACCATTTTGTGACCTGGTGCGAATTTCTAGTTTTTCTCAGTTTTGACTCCCGCGTCTGATCCTTGGGTTCCTGAGGTATAACAATATCTACCCCTTGGGAACATTCATCCTCGAATGTCAGAAACATGCAGAAAACTCATAAACAAGCAATCACCATATATAAATACTGGGCATTTAAGCTGAAAAATGATGGATTGAATACCTCCAAAAATAACTACAAAGCTGAACTAAATTCATACATCACATACATATACCATATCATAAAACAAACTTGTACGCATGAACGAAACATGAAAACTGATTAAAGGTTTAGGCCAAAACTAATACCTCAAGCGGAAACTGAGTTGGTAGAGAACAGGTGTGGGTATCTAGCCATCATATCCGCTTCGGCTTCCCAGTAGCTCCTTCAACATGCTGATTTCGCTATAATACTTTAACTGAAGCTACTTCTTTTTTCCTTATCTTACGGACTTGACGATGTAAGATTTCCACTGGAATTTCTTCATAACTGAGGCTATCCTTTACACAACGCTGTCCACCAGGACTGTTAAAGCTGGATCACTAAGCACTTTTTCAAAAGTGACACATGAAACACAGATTGAACTGAAGATAACTCTGAAGGCAAGTCAAACTCATGTGCCACCTTACCAACTCTCATCACAATCCGGTAGGGGCCAACATAGCGGGGACTGAGTTTCCCCTTCTTCCCAAATTGCATGACTCCGTTCATGGGAGATACTTTAGAAATACCCAGTCGTCCACATCAAACTCCAAGTCTCTTCTCCTCACATCGGCATATGATTTCTGACGACTATGAGCCATTTTCAACTGGTCCCTTACCAACTGAACCTTCACCATCACCTCGTGAACCAAATCTGGCCCTATCATAGCTGCCTCACCAACCTCAAACCATTCGATGGGAGATCTACACCTCCGCCCATAGAGGGGTTCGAATGGTGCCATTTGGATACTAGAGTGATAACTGTTATTATAAGCAAACTCGATCAAAGGCAAATGATCATCCCAACTACCTTTAAAATCCATAACACATTCCCTCAACATGTCCTCAATAGTCTAGATTGTTCATTCGGCTTGGCTATCCATTTGCGGATGAAAGGTCGTGCTGAGCTTCGCTTGAGTCCCAAGTCCGTTCTGAAAAGACTGCTAGAATTGGGAGGTAATTGAGTACCTCGGTCTAAGATAATAGACAAGGGCACTCCATGAAGTCGAACCAACTCACAAATATACAACTTGGCATAATCATCCGCTGAATCCATGGTCTTGACTAGTAGAAAGTGTGCAGCCTTGTTTAACCTATCTACCACCACCCAAATGGAATCATAGTGTAGTACGGGGTAAGCCTGTAATGAAATCCATATTAATCTCTTCCCACTTCCAAGTGGAAATGTTAATATATTGAAGTACTCCTCCCGGCTTTTGATGCTCGACTTTTACTTACTGACAGTTTGAACATTTGGCTACGAACTCTGCAATATCCTTCTTCATACCATCCCACCAATAGATTTCTCACAAGTCCTGATACATCTTCGTGGATCCCGGATGGATAGAAAATCTAGTACCATGTGCTTCATGCAATATCTGAACCCTCAAATTATTGACGTCTGAAACACATAGTTGACCCTAGTATGATAGCACACCATCTCCCCCTTGGGAGAAAACCTCAACGTTTTGACTCCGACACTGCTTCCTTCAGCTTCCTCAAAACCATATCTTCATCTTTCTTAGATTTGACATCAACCACCAAGGACGATTCTGACCCACTCTGCACAACAACGCCACCATCGGTTGAGTCGACCAATCGAACTCCTAATCTTCGGAGCCGGTGGACATTCTTCACCAACTCCTTCTTTCCCTCATCCACGTGGGACACAATATCCATAGAGATCCTACTAAGTGCATCTGCCACCACATTAGCCTTGCCCGGGTTGAAAAGAACACTCATATCATAGTCCTTTAATAACTCGAACCACCTCCTTTGCTGAAGATTGAGATCCTTCTATGTGAACACATATTGCAAGCTCTTGTGATCCGTGAATACATCCACGTGGACCCCATACCAGTAATGTTTCCATATCTTCAATGCAAACACCACCACGACCAACGAGATATCATGGGTCAGGTAATTCTTTTCATGAACTTTCATCTGTCGAGAGGCATATGCTATTACTTTCCCATGATGCATCTACACACATCCCAGTCCGACTCTCTAAGAATCACAATATACAACAAAGACATACATACCCTCGGGTAAAGTCAACACTAGTGTTGAAGTGAGTCGGGTCTTCAATTCCTGGAAGCTTTCCTCACAAGCCTCCGACCATTGGAAAATTTCCTTCGTCTAAGTCAACTTGGTCAAAGGTGCCACAATAGATGAGAAGCCCTCAACAAATCTCTAATAGTAACCTGCTAGGCCCAAGAAACTCTGAATTTCTGAAGGATTCACTAGTCTGGGCCAATTCTTCACCGCTTCGATTTTCTAGGAATCTACCTTAATGCCCTCACTTGAAACCACATGGCCTAGAAATGCCACCGAGTCCAACAAAAATTTAGATTTTCTGAACTTTGCATATAACTGATGATCCTTGAGGACCTGAAGCACTATACGCAAGTGACTAGCATGCTCCTCCTTTCTCTGAGAGTATAGAAGGATATCATCGATGAACCTAATTACAAACATGTCCAGATACTTCTTGAACTCCCTGTCATCAGGTCCATAAAAGTTGTGGGAGAATTGGTTAGTCCAAAAGACATAACAATAAATTGTTAGTGACCATACCGAGTCCTGAAAGTGGTTTTCAGGATGTCACACTCCCGAACTCTGAGCTGGTGATACCCATACCTTAGATCTATCTTCGAGAAACACCTGGCGCCCTGAAGCTGGTCAAATAAATCATCAATCCTGGGAAAGGGATACCTGTTCTTGACAGTGACCTTATTCAGCTGCCGATAATCAATACACATTCAAAGGGATCCATCCTTCTTTCGAACAAAGAGAACCGGTCTACCCCATGGAGACTTTCTCGGTCTAATGAAATCCTTATCCAACAAGTCCTTCAACTGTTCTTTTAACTCTTTTAGCTCGGCTGGAGTCATCCTGTAAGGAGGAATAGAGATAGGCTGCATATCAGGAAATAGATCAATACCGAAATTGATTTCCCTCTCCGGAGGAACACTTGGCAAATCATCGGGAAAAACTTCCAAATAATCACACACCACTGGAACTGACTGAATAGTAGGGTCTCGGACTCTACATCCTTAACCCTAACTAGGTGGTACAGGCAACCCTTAGAGATCATTTTTCGGGGCTTAAAGTATGAAATAAACCGACCGACAGGTATGGCCGAACTACCCTTCCACTCCAAAACTGACTCACCCAGAAATTGGAATTCCACCGCACGGGTCCTATAATTAATCGAAGCGTAACATGCAAAAAACCAATCCATACCCGAAATGATGTCAAAGTCAGTCATGGCCAATTCTACTAAGTCTGCAAAGGTAACCTTATGCAACACCGTAATGGGGCAACCTCTATACACCTGCCTAGCTGCAACTGATTCACCGACGGGAGTAGATACAGAGAATGGTTCTGACAAAATTTTAGGACTAACTCCAAAACTACTAGCAATATAAGGGGTCAAAAAAGAAAAAGTAGCTCCTGGATCTAATAAAGCATAAGCATTAGTTTGGAAGACTTATAACATACCTATGACCACATCTGGCGAAGCCTCCTACTCCTGGCGAGGCACTAGGGCATAAAACCTGTTTCGGCGCTGATCACTCGCTGAACTAGTGGAGGCACCCTAATGAGGGGGTCGTGCTGCTGGAGTGGTAGAACTTGCTGCAGGGTAATCCCTTATCCTGTTTCCCAGTTTTCCACACCCGAAACAAGCGTCTGCGCCGACCAAGCACCTCTAGGATGATTCTTGCCGCACTTCACACAAATTGGAAAAGTGCACTCCACCTGCATGTTACCATGATCCCTCGAGCCTGTAGCCCTGCTCCTTTAGTCCCCCCTGAACCTGGATGGCGTGCTGGCTGATGATGGAGTTGGAGCAATGGACCTGTGCTGGGTCTGCTGATGTGGTCCACCTCCTGACCTGGCTTGCGAAACCCCGTAGCTATCGATCCTGCCCCTTTTGGCCTCTCTCTACCTCCTATAGACCGACTCCATCTACTGCACATGCAATACAATATGGGGAAAGTCGATGTCTCAGTGAAGCATGACAATCCAGCAGTCCTTGTCCAAGTAATCTTCTACTCCATGCACAAAATGGCTCACCCAAGCCCGCTGGTCCACCACCTATTTTGGAGCATATTTTAATAACCGGGTGAATTACAATGCATACTCCTGGACAGACAAGTTACCTTGCTTCAGATTCACAAACTTGGCCGCCTTGAGCTCCCTCATCTCCCAAGGGAAGAATCGATTCATGAATGCGGTGTGAAACTCATCCAGCCTATTGGGCCTGCACCCTCCGCTCTGGAATCTCTCCATTGCTTAAACTATATATGTGCTAACCCCTTTAGCTGGTAGGAGGTCAAGTCAATGCATTCCCCATTGTTCACCCCCATAACCTGGGTGATTTTTAGAATCTCCTCTACAAAATCATGGGGGTCCTTGTCCACCCTTGACCCCGTGAACTCCGGAGGGCTCATCCTCAAGAAGTCCCTCACCCTAGCTGCCGCTGCATTCCCGTTCTGAGGGAGATACACCACTGTCTGATTCTGGACCTGGGCAATCATGGCCTGTACCAGCATCTGAATTGCTTCCGTAGACTCAGCGTGGGCAGCTGGCTCTAGTACGTACTCCTAAAGAACAGGTGGAGCTGGCCGATGCTCACCGTCATGGGCACCCTTATTATCATTACCATTACCGTTTCGCCTGGCATTTACTCGACGTGGAGGCATGATCCTACAAACGCGAATAGCATGAATTAGAGGAGTAAATTACATTCATCACACAACATCGATCATGAAAGAAAAGAACATTTCCTAAATGTCTACTAGCCTCTTTGTCATATGTGTGGCGTGTTTCACACCTATGAAAAAGAATCTACCTAACGCGACTTTTAGACTCCCTAGGACACTTCAAAACCTATGGCTCTGATACCAAGTTTGTCACAACCCAAACGTACACCCGGATAGTAGACACGGGACAAGGAGCCTCGAGAGACCCCAAGTTGATCCATAGAATGAGCATACATCTAATTCAATCACATGAGCGGAAGACTTAACATAAAGAACGTAATCATAGCATAGCATAAGGGAAAAATAGTACTAGACTCATACACTACGGCGGAATACATCTTGTAGTCTGATAAGCCTCTAAACATGAAAGGCGGATTGATGGGACAACTCCCCAACTAATCCAACATCCAGAAACTGAAGAAATAACACATAGTGTGAACATGTAGCCCTCGGAACATGAGGACTCACAAATACGCGGAGAGAAAGTCTAAATCTAGCTATGGGTGAGGATGAGCCTGAGAATTGGGACCTGTACCATGAAATGATACGGCATAGAAAGTATGAAGTCAGTACGTAAAATGTACTGAGTATGAAAGGTAAGTAAAATGGACATTTAAAACATATATGAAATTCATAAATGATCATAAGAGTACGAATTTGTGCTCGTATCGTAAATCATAATAACATATCATATGGATCAAGGTTTTCAAAAAATTCATAACATAACATAGTCATAATCATAATCATAAAAGAAGAGATTTACTAAACATGACTTGAGCGAACATACGTAGTCATAACATGCATAAATCATGAGGAACAATTGGAAATCCTCTTAACCGACATACCCCGTATGAGCACACATGAAGCCCGACTTGTAACCCTAGTCGGGAGGGTGTTCATACCTTGCAAAGGGTAGAACCATGAAAGGGTGATATCACCATGAAAAGGGCCATTTGGGCCAGGGACAGTCATGAAAGGGGTCCCACATACCTATGGTGGCACGTAGTTCATGAGATTCGGGGCTTAACCTGAGCCCTAAACGTACTCGGTGTTTGATACTACTCCGAAAATATATATAGTGCTCATAATAATACATACATGAGTTTATGGGCTAGTCAAATCATGATAATCGTAAACATGCTTGAACATATAAGAACTAGCCATAACATGAGGCCCATGAGTCGGTCAAAAATATTGTTCATGAATAATAAGATTCATACATACTTGTAGATCACGTACATAATTTGAATTTCATAAAATCATAATGGCTAAGATAATGAATGCATAATTTAGAACATAATTCATGCTGGGCTCATAAAAACATCGAGGGGATAATAGGTCATAAATTGATTCATCATGGGGCATGCCTAATTAAGCTTAATTCTTTCCAAAATAAAAAAGAATATCATTATAATCAATTTAAATCTTAAAAAGATAATCAAAATCAATAAATTATGATAATATTTCAAAATCACAAAACCCATAATTAAATCATTAGATTTTACATAAATCAAATACAAAACCCCATGAGTTTTCGATAAATTCTAAGTAAAATATAGAGTATGAGCATGGGCGTGGAAGAATTCACCAATTGATGACCTTATATACATGGGATTATCATATTTTAAACCTCACTTTATGACCCAAGAAGAAATTGCAATGGATTGATGAATTCTAGGCTTGATTCACTCCGCAACTTCCCTTACCTTGCATGCATGAAAGAGTGGAGTGAAATCTAAACCTAACCCATTTAAATTTCCCTATTCATAACCCAAAACATCGTAGTTTAGGCCTTAGGATCTTAGGAATTTACGTAAAAGCCCTTACTAACTCACAGGAAAATAATTCTTCGGGGTCCCAATGAGTGATCTAACGACTCGTTGCCAGGGACCACGACTCGTGACCTTCAGTCGTCAGGTAGGCTGCCAGAATTCACATTAGGGACCCCACGAAGGACACTACAAATCATGGTGGGTGACCACGAGTCGTGGTCTCAATATGTGGTCCCTAGTACCTTAGCTCCCTGGCCATGCATTCCCTTCTCGCTGCGAGTGACCTCACAAGTCGTGAGGTCCGACCATGACTCGTGGTCACCCCGGTGGCCTTTCCAAAAACTCTGCCAAGACCGATTTGACCACGAGTCACTTCATGACATGTGGTCCTTCCTAACGAGCCACCTCACGTACCTCTTGTGACCTGGTGCGAATTTCCAATTTTTCTCCGCTTTGATTCCCAAGTCTGATCCTTGGGCTCCCGAGGTATAACATCTTTTAATTTCAATCTTTAGTGAGCAAATTAAAGGTGTTGTTCCATTAGCTCATATGATGTTCAGAGACTTTTTACACAGCTTGTATAGATCTTTCAGCAATGTCGATTCATGTTTACATTTATGTTGATATGCTATGCACACTTCTATTTATGTTATGTTCATGCTTTATTTTCCGCTTAGTGATGCTCTTAATCATGCTATGTATGTGTCATGGGTTTTCTTGGAGCAATTCACGATTCTAGGTCCTTTGTCTCAATTTGGGATCCCAGCTGGGGTCATGTCAAACTTCGTATCAGAGAAAAGGTTTAGGTGTGTTCTAAGCTGTTTGAAAGTTGCATTAAGTTGAGTCTTTTTCATGGATGTCAAGCACGCCACACCCATGGGGAAGAGGCTACGAGACATTTTAGGAAATTTCCCTTCTTTCATGATCTATGTCGTGTGATGAAGTACATCTCTCTATTCCTCTAACTTGTGCTATACATGTTTGCAGAAATGTGCCTCCCTAGCGAGTCAACGGAAGAAGAAATGGCAACAGGATTAGCCATGACAAAGGCAATGGAGCTGGACATCAACTAGCCCCACCAGCTCTAGTGGATCCCCTGCCTGAGCAAGTTACTCATACTGTGTTTAGGGATACTTTTTGGATGTAGGCTCAGGCTAGAACAACCAAGGTCAACTAGCAAGCAGTGGCCCATGTCCACCATAATAGAAATACGGCGGTAGCGAGTGTGTGAGACTTCTTCAGGATAAACCAACCTGAGATTCTTAGGTCAAAGGTGGATGAGGACCCACATAAGTTTATAGAGTAGGTTCAAAATATCACCCAGATTATGGGGGTGAATGGAGAGGAGAGTGCAAACTTAGCCTCCTATCAGCTGAAGGGGGTTGCTTATATATGGTTTCGATAGTGGAAGGAAAGCAGGAGAGTTGGTGCTGTTTTCATTGGTTGGGATGAGTTTTTTACTGCTTTCATGGACAAATTCTTTCCTCAAGAGTTTAGGGAGGTAAAGGCAACTGAGTTTGTCAATCTGAAGCAGAACAACATGACTGTCCAGGAGTATGCCATGGACTTTACTCGATTGTCCAGGTATGCACCGGAGATGGTGGCTGATCTGAGGGCTCATATGAGCAGGTTCATGAATAGGGTGGAAAAATAATTGGTCAAGGAGTGTAGTACTACCATGATAATTAATGATATATCATCATCAACCAATGTTTGTTCCAGACCCAAACATGACCAGAGGGGTAGAGCATTCTACTTTAGAGGCTAAGAGAGAATGGCAGGGGAGCACACTTTTCCAGCCGATGCAAAGTGCAGTAAAAACCACCCAGAGCATGCTTAGTTTGCTCAGATGCTTGTTTCGGGTGTGGAAAACCTGGATGCAGACTCAAGGATTGTCCTTCTACCACATAGGGCAACGGTGGGGTCTACACTCTACCCACCAGTTTAGTAGCTCCCACAGCTCGCTCATTTTAGCTGGATGCATCTCCTAGTGTAGATGACAGCCAGTGTCAAAATAGGTTCTGTGCACTATCATCTTGCAGGAGCAGGAGGCCTCACGCGATATGGTCACTAGTATGTTATGAGTATTCTGTATTGATGTGTATGCATTGTTAGATCTAAGACTACATTATCTTTTGTGACTCCGTATGTTGCTGTTAGTTTTAGAGTTAGTCCCGAAGTCCTTTTAGAATCCTCCTCAGTCTCAACTCCTATCAATGAGTCAGTTTTAGCTCAATGGGTATACAAGAATTGCCCTGTCACAATTTTTTAGAAAGTCACCTCAGTTGACCTAATAGAGTTAGATATGACCAACTTTGATTTTATATTCGATATGGATTTGTTTCATGCTTGTTATGCTTTAGTCAATTATAGAACCCGTACGGTAGAGTTCTGGTTTCTGGGTGAACCGGTCCTAGAATGGAAGAATAGTTCAGCTATGCCTGTAGTTCACTTAGTTTCCTATCTTAAGACCGGGAAGATGAACTCCAATGGTTGTATGCTTTAATCTATCTTGGGTCAAGGAATCCATATCCGAGACCCCAACTCTTTAGTTAGTTCCTGTTGTACGTGAGTATCCGGAGTTGTTCTCAGATATTCTACTAGGAGTCCTTCCCGTGTGTAAGATTGACTTTGGTATCGATCTTCTCCCTGATACACAACCCATATCCATTCCTCCTTATAGAATAGCTCTAACCGAGCTAAAGGAGTTGAAGGAGCAGTTGAAAGATCTATTTAGTAAGGGTTTCATCAGGCCTAGTAAATCCTGATGTGGTGCTTCAATTCTCTTTGTATGGAATAAGGATAGTTCCCTTAGGATGTGCATTAATTATCATTAGTTGAACAAGGTCACAATCAAGAATAAGTATCTCTCCCCAGGACTGATGACCTGTTAGACCAGCTTCAAGGTGCTCAGCATTTTTTGATGATAGACCTTAGACACGGCTATCACCAGCTCAAAGCTAGGAAGAGTGACATTCTGGTAAATAGCCTTTGGGACTCAATATGGTCACTATGAGTTCGTAGTTATGTCCTTTGGACTAACGAATGCTCCTGAAGCTTTTATAGATTTGATGAATAGGGTGTTCAAGTAGTATTTGGATATGCTCATGATTGTCTTCATAGATGATATCCTCATATACTCTCGGAGCGAGGAGGATCACTCCACTCATTTGAGGACTGTGTTGCAGAACTCAAGGATCGCCAACTGTTTGCAAAATTCAGCAAGTCTGAGTTTTTGCTAAACTTAATAACATTCTTGGGTCATGTGGTGTCTAGTGAGGGTGTGCAGGTGGACTTTATAAAGATAGAAGCGGTGAAGAATTGGCCCAAACCTATCAGTCATATAGATATTAGGAGCTCTTTGGGTTTAGTTGGCTACTACAAAAGGTTCATAGAAGGATTTTCATCTATAGCAGCACCGTTGACTAAGTTGACCTAGAAGAAGGTCAAATTTTAGTGGTTGGATGCTTGTGAGAAGAGTTTTTAGGAGTTAAAGACTCGACGCACTTCAGCCTTAGTATTAACCCTACTAGAGGGCACAGCTGGCTTTATTATGTATTGTGATGATTTTAGGGTTGGTCTTGGTTGTGTGTTAATGCAGCATGGTAAGGTAGGTGAGGCTACATTAATAGGTACAGATTCGGCTCATGAGGCTTTGGAGAAAGTTCAACTTATTAGAGAAAGGCTGAAAAAAGCTTATAGTCATCAGATATCTTATGCAGATGTTAGGAGGAGAGAGCTTGTGTTTGAAGTCGATGATTAGGTGTTTCTAAAGGTGTCTCCCATGAAGGGAGTCATGAGGTTCGATGAGAAAAGGAAGCTTGGTCCCTGATATATTGGTCCATATAGGATTCTAAGGCGAGTTAGTAAGGTGGAATATAAGATGGAGCTACCAGCAAAGTTAGCTTCGTTGTACCCAGTTTTTCATGTTTCTCTATTGAAGAAGTGCATTGGTGACCCAACCTTTGTTGTTCTAGTAGAGAGCATTAGTTTGAAGGATAGCCTTACTTATGAGGAGGTTCTGATTGAGATCCTTTATAGTCATGTTTAGAAGTTGAGAAACAAGGAAGTAGCTTCCGTGAAAGTTTTGTGGAGAATAAGCTTGTCGAGGGAGTTATGTGGGAAGTCAAAGAAGATATGATGGCTAGATACCCATATATTTTCCCTTTTGGATCAGTTCTAGTGGGAGGTACCAGTTTCCTCCTTAGTACTCTATTCAGTTAAGTTTCATTCATGTCATTGCATGTATAGGTTCTTCATGAATTCTGTTCAGTTATGTATTTCAGTCAGGAGTTAGTCACTCCGTCAGTTTTTCAGTCTACAACTTTTAGTTCTTAGATAGCAGCTCTTTCCCTACCTTTTCATCTTATTTAGTCTTAATTCGAGGAAGAATGTTCCCAAGGGGGAGAAAATGTAACACATCAAAAGTCCCTTAGATCATGCCCGAGACTTATAGCAGAAAAAAATAGAAAATGAAACTAGAGTCACAAAACGACTCAAAGAATGAGTCCTTTTGAGGAACAATGACCTATTGTGTGCCTCATTGTAAGCGCTCAGTCAAAGCTTTCCAAAAAAATGAGTCAAGTGATGACTCGTTAGTTCATGTAATGTGTCGTCCTAAGGGGTCGTTAAGTGGAGTTTAGAAAGGGGCCGATTTTGGATCAGAGGCAACGGAAGGATACCACGACTTTTTGGGGCATATGATGAACCGTGGTATAGATCCCTTGGAAGGATTTCAGAATTACGGCATGTGTGACAATGGTGACAATGATATGAGTGACAAATTGTTGTAGCATGCAATGACTCATCCAGTATAGATTTGTTGGGGAAGTAGTAGAGTAATAGAAGTACTCCAGAATCAATGGGTGGATCCAACAAGCCATCAAGTTTGACAATGACTCGTTGGAAGGGTCGTTGCAGTTGATGGATAGTTTTTAAATCGATTTCCGAGAGGTGTTTTGATAAAACCCTAAGCTTCTAACTCCTAAACTAAGTCGTTTTAATCCTCCTAAAGGGTGTTTTAAGGGGTTTAACCTAGCCGTATACCTTATGCTTTCAAAACAACAGTAGATTGAAAATCCTCTCTCTAGATCAAGGCTAGGGTTCTTCATTAAATCTCTTCCAATCTTTCTTGGGTCTTCAAGACAATATTAGAAATCATTTAGAACAGGTATATAGGGCCATGAATGAGGGATTTCTTCTACCCTCATGCCCAATTTCATCTCTAACTCATGAAGTCAAATCTCCAATCAAGTTTTATGAAAGTTCTAGGGTTTAACCCAATTCCATACAATTATCTGTTGCTATCTCTATGGGTTCAATTCTTTCATGTTTCAATTGATGATTTGGGACTATTAGGTCTGATTTGACTCTCGATTTACTACTAACTCATGATTTGAAGTTCATGAATATTATGCCCTATTATGCATGATTTATGAATTTCAAGTTTATGAGCCTATGATTTCATCATTTTTAAGATTGAAGATATGAATTATGATTTTAGGCATATTTTCTACTTGAATTCCTCATGAATCTATGATTTACAAGATATGGTGATTTTACGCCATTATGCATGATTTTCATGAAATTCAAGTATATGTATGCATATGTTCTGCATTTTTATGGCTAGCTCACATATATTAACATGTTATGAATTTCATTATTTAAACCAGACATGTAGACTCATGTTTCATGATTATGATATGAGCATTATATATATATATATGAAGATGTTTGGGGAGTTTTTAGCATCGAGTAGGCCAGGGGTTCCGAAAAACCCCGGGTCTCACAATTATGTGCCAATGTAACCATGATGAGGACCTCCATAAGAGTGTCTCCCAAGCTCGAATGGGCCACCCATGAGTGATATCACGCCTTTTCATTGTCCTATCCTTGACAAGGTATGAACACCCTCCCGATTAGGGTTTTACAGATCGGGCTCCATGTATGCTCGCATGAGGTATGTCAATTATAAGAACCTTCCATTATTCCTTAATTCTTTTATATATTATTATGTTCATGCCTTATGATATTACGACTTATGTTATTTTGGCTAAACACATGCTGTACGTGGTTTTATATGTGAAAATAGTCATATTCAGCTCTATGTTACAGTCTTGTAAGCTTTGAGCATTTATGTTCAGTGTATGACCAACATCTTATGTTTTATACTATCTTACATTCATGATCTTTTAATGATTTTATTAGCATATTTTACTTACTTTTCATACTCCGTACATTCAAAGAACTGATCGCATATTCTATACTATATTATTTCATGATATAGGTTTGGGTGATAAGTCTCAGCTTCAATGTTAGCTTGCTCCCGATCAGTCCAGCTCTATCCCAGTTTTGGTGAGTCCTTATGATCCAAGGACATCAATTTTGATTGTCCCTCTTTTGTGCATGTCTTTTAGTTCCAGTCTTTAGTGAGCTAGTTGGCGTGTTGTCCCATCAGCTCATCAGATGTTTAGAGGCTTTTTAGGCAGCTTGTATAGATGCCTCAGTGATGTCAGTTTCTGTTTACATTTATGTTGATATGCTATGCGGACTTCCTCTTACGTCATGGTTCATGCTCTGATTTCCACTTAGTAGCTCTTAATCATGTTGTGTTGGTGCCATCGGTTAGCTTGGAGCCATTTGTGATTCTAAATTCTGTGTCTCGATCCAGAGTCCAAGCTCGGGTCATGACATGAAGACAATAGCAAACATGTCCAAGTACAGCTTAAATACCTTGTTCATCAAATCCGAAAATGCTGCAGGAGCATTCGTTAGTTCAAAAGACATAACTATGAATTGTAGTGATCCTACTGAGTCCTGAAGGCTATTTTAGGAATGTCACATTCTTTGACCCTAAGCTGATGGTATCTTGATCTTAGATCTACCTTGAAAAAATAGGTAGCTCCCTGGAGTTGGTTGAACAAGTCATCAATCCGTGATAGAGAATACCTGTTCCTGACTATTACCTAGTTTAGCTGATGATAATCGATGCACATTCTGAGTGTACCATCCTTTCGCACAAATAGGACTGGGACACTGATCATGCCCAAATTACACTCACAGTTGAAGTATAAAGCAGTCCCGATCAAATATAGTAACCCAACAAACGTTGGGGTTGATCCCACAGGGAATAGGCAAAAATAATATATTAATGGTAATTAAACTAACTTGTAACCAATATTTCTGAAGTAGGGTTTGGAAATAAATCTAGAAAATATTTCTTAAAATAACTGAGTTGTATCAAATTGATGAAGCTAAGCTAGGACTGTGTTTCCAATGATTTCATAACTTAGTAGACGTTGACTTGTGATCTATCCTAATGAATTTTGTGTAAGACTTACATTTAGTACATCTAATATTTCGACTTAAGAACTACACTTATCTCCTCTCGGTCTCAAAGTGCATGTGTTATGTGCGCTGATAGACAGTAGATGCTTTTCACCCATCTCTTCTCGATCTCAAAAGTGTATATATTCTAGCTTTTTAATAAGTCTTGACTTTAACTATCCTCGGTTAGAGCTCAAGTTAATTAGATGAGAATTGATAATCTCAAATTTCCATTATTACTTTCTTTTCCTAACTTCAACCTCCTTGGTTAGGCAAGTAGAAGATACGGGTACATTTCAAAGTTTTCAACCACTCAAACTTTAATTAAAACGAAGAGAATAACAATCCACTTAACTCACCATTCAAAGAATCACTATTTTATTATGCCTACATTCGTTAAGCCATCATGGTTCCTACAACCCTAGCCTAAGAGATGTAGCCGCTCATATTTATGAGAAAACAAAGAAAAGATGTAGAAAAAAATCATAGTTAGATACCTAGTTTAATAAATACTTATTCAACAAAATCTTCAAGCTAACAGGTTTTCAGAAGAACTTGATGAATATCCAACAAGCACTTAACTAAACTATTCTAGAAAGTATGAATTGCGCAACTTTGTGAGTATGTAATCAGTGATTTTGCTAACTTTATATAGGAAAGCCATTTTATTGAAATTCGAGGAAAATAAGTCAATTTGAAAAAATAAAAATTTCTAAATATTTAAATTAACTAAACATGAGAAAATTGAGAAAAATAATTTTCTTCATATCAAACACACCCTTATAAGTGATTTATAAATATTTTAAATCATGTATTAGTATTGACATTTCTTAAAGTGGATTACGCACGTTTTACTCCTAAATTGCAAATTTACTTTACTTTGAAATCTGAAGGTAATATTTTTCCCTTGTTATTACGCATCTTTTTACATTGAAAAGTTATAGAGATTTTTTTTATGACTTTTATGATATAATAAAACTAAATAAAGTATTTTCAATAATTCTCACTTTGAAAAAAATTAAATTATTTTTTGAATATTGAATTCTAAGTAAGTACTATTTGCTCATGAAAATATGGGTTAACATATCCTTTACCCAACCCACTTATTACCCATATGAAATATGGGCGGGTTGAAATATTACCCATATTATGTTGACCCATTTTCAACCCGTCCAAATTTGATCCAACCCACCCATTTGCCACCACTAATAATCACTAATTGTTGCCTTTAAATATAAATTTGCCCACCTAAGACATAGAAATAAAGGGTATTTATAATAGTAGATGAAGCCTTCATTGTTCCTTCTTGGATTTGAATTAGGTTTGCAGCTTCTGTTCCAAGCAGAATTGGGATTTGATTTTTCTGGACGTCTGGAATCATATGGCGCATCACATCTCTCATAGCCTGCCTCACTGGTGTATCGTGCTGCTGGTAGAACTAATCTACCTGCGCATCGTGCAGGCCATGGCACAAGCATGCCTGCGCGATGCCAACTTCTATCAATTCAAGTTATCAACCCCGTTCGTTCATTCTTGCACTTTTGATACACATTATACCCAAATTCATCACTTTTATACTTGAAAGCATCTAATCGCATGGGTTAATTCTTTTTCATAAATATATCATAAAACATATGCAAACACACACAATTTGTCCTCAAAATATAATTAAGTATGGGCAAAATATGGCTAAGAAACACGTAAATTCACCATTCATCACCACCCCACACTTAAACTATTCATCTTCGAACAATCTAATACTTTTTTTCTCAAATTCAATCACAAAATTCACCCTACGAATAGGTCTACATCAAGTTAGGATCATTTGACAAATTAATAAAGCTCCAACAATTCACTCGCATACATATAGGAGCAACATAAAATGCTAATACTCGAAAACCACTTAGCTTTTAGAACTAACTCAACTAGATATTTTTGGGCCAACATGAATCACATGTAATTTAGCAATCAAGATATGCTATAATCTTACAATTGTGCCCCTCACTATTTGAAGAGATACCCCTTCCACGCAAGATATCTAATAATTTTTACTTGGGTATAAATAAACAATTTTGCTCACTCTCCCAAAGAACTCAACATGCACGCAAAAAATGACCCATAGGCTTGGGGTCCGGCACCTACACGGATAAAATTATTATAAAAAATTCCTTAACGGGCAATATATTTATGGTCTTACCAAAATGGATACCTGTTTGCCCCAACAACGAGGTTCTACTTATCTTTTTTTCAAAAAAATAATTTATTGAACCTCGTGGACAGCTAATGAGGTTTCATTAAGTTTTTTTATTTACAGTTTTAACGTGCAAAAAAATGAAAAAATATATATATATATATATAATTATATTTGAAGGAACCTCGTTGACAGCCAACGAGATTCGATTATCGTTTTTTACTTTTTAGCATATTGAATGAAATTTTATAAAAAATTCTGGAAAAGCTCGTTGGCTGTCCAACGAGGTTTCTTTAATTTTTTTACTTTCTATGTATCATACAGAAATTAGAAAAATATCTTTTTTTGTATAGTTCTGATGTTATTTGTGAAAGTAAATTTATCAGTGTAGTTAAAAAAAATTAATTTCGTATGATATGTAGAAAGTTAAAAAAAAATTACAGGAACCTCGTTGGATAGCCAACGAGGTTCTCCAATTTTTTTTATTCCATTTGATATGCTAAAATGTAAAAAAAATTTATCGAACCTCGTTGGCTATCCAATGAGGTTCCTTCAAATATATATATATATATATATATATATATATATATATATATATATATATATATATATATATAGGCATGTAAAAAGTGTAAAATAATTAAAATAATTAGCGAAACCTCATTGGCTGTCCAACGAGGTTCAATAAATTTTTTTAAGAAAACATAAGTAAAACCTCAATATTGGGGCAACGAGGTGTCTAAGATCAAAAATAGATTCCCAGTTTTGAAATTTTATATAATAATTTTATCGATTTTGTTGCCGGAATCTGTAGGCTTGCCCTTTGTGTAAATACTCCACTAATATAGAATATTGAATCAAGGATCAATTAGTACTTAAAATGGTTGTAATGTTGTCATGACCCTAACATAGGCCCGGATCTAGACGCGGAACATAGAACCATAAATGACTCCAAGATGTAAGAGTTCATAAGAGTAGGACAAGTAAAATGATGAGATGATAATCATAGTATAAACATGAGGGCTCAAGGTTCTCAAACCATTAATATGCTAATCATAGTCATGATCATAAGAGAAATCTTGTAAAAGTATAACTTGAGCCAAAGTAATGTAAACATAACAATGCATAAATCATGATGAACAATGGGAGAGCTCGTCTTAACCGACACCATCATGATAGAGCTTACATGATGCCCCAACTATCTCGCTCATGTGGGTAGAGCTGTCCCAGGCTTACCAGGCAAAGGACGTGCATGACGTCATATCACAAAGGTTCCATGAATATATATACCTAAGGGGCCACGTAGTTCTGAGAACACGGGGTTTACCTAAATGCCGGCTCTACTCAGTACTAGACTCTGCTCCTAAAAACATGTACATGAGGGTTCATACAATAATTGTGGAATCATTCATGAAGTTCATGGATAGATAAATCATAACATACTTTACCATACTTGAGATACATGATAAGCCATGAATTAAGGCCCGTGAGTTGGACAAAATCATAAACTCATAAATCATGAAGAGCATACATGCTTTGAAAAAATTGACTATACTTGAATTCCATAAATACATGAAGAATGCTCGAAGAAAATCATATCATAAATCATAAATCATAATTTAGGGTTTGGGAAGATCAAAATCATAATAGAATCATAACTTGACTTTTCATGAAACTTGCATAATTGGGAACAAATTGATAATAATTTGAAACTATGAATTAATAATCAAAATAGATATAAAATCTTCCCAAAGATATTAAAACATGATTCAAAATATGAAGGGAATTGACCCATAGCTAAATCATAGAGAATTTTATAAAATTAAGAATAAGCCCCATGAGATCACGAAGTTGATCTAGAACTTAAATTCATGGAATTGAAGAGAATTTTGAGCATGAGAGTGAAAGGGAACTCTCATTCCTAGCCCTACATACCTAAAAAATCTGATTCCACACACTTCCTGGAGAGCCCAAGAGAATTGGGGTAGAAGTGGAGGGTTTCAAGCTTGATCTTCAAAGAGAAGCCTCTACTCTTGCATGCATGGGAGTTGAATGTATTAGAATAGGCTAAACCCTCTTAAAATCCTCATAACAGAGCTTAAAACGACGTAGTTTAGGACTTAAGATATTATAAATTATGAAAGTGCCCTTAATGAAAAATTTGGAAAATGGAGACTGCCAGTCATCACAACTCTCCCCACAAGTCATACCACAAACTAATGACTTGCAGTTACCTCTCGTGGTCACCACTGCTCCTCCCTGTTGCATCACTGAATTTACCACGATTGCATATCAGGACTCGTTATTACTTCCTACGAGTCATACCATGATCCATGACATTATACCCCGACACCACCAGGAAAACCCATCACAACTCCTAACCATGAGTAGTATCTTCATGTCTCATGTGTAACTCGTGGTCTGGACACAAACTTAAGAATTCCACCACGACTGAGACCACGACCCTTTACTTCCTAGCACGACTTATACCACGAGTCGTTCTAGTGCAAAAATTTGATTTTTCTATTGAACTCTACTCTAATTCTCCCATCTATTTCATAGAAACTTTTGGGGTATTATAGCATCTCCCCCTTTGGAACATTCGTCGTCGACTGTGGGTAAACATACTGAATAACCGAGGAAAGGATCTGCCATCCCAAATACTGAACACCTAAAGAGAAACACTGACAGAGTGACTGACTCCAAACTGAAATACTTGACTGAACTGAATTCATGAATCACACATATATGCACTAACATACAGGAAACTGAGAGACATGAACTAGACATGAAAATAAACAAAGTATTAAAGAGGAAACTGGTACCTCAAGATGGAACTAAGTCGAAAGGGTAAAGGTGCGGATATTTAGTCATCATATCTGCCTCGGTTTCCCACGTAGCACCCTCAATATGCTGATTCCTCCACAAAACCTTTACTAAATCTACCTCCTTGTTCCTCAACTTCTGAACCTGAAGATCAAGAATTTCAACTGGTACCTCCTCATAGCTAAGGCTATCCTTCACACCTACGCTCTCTATCATAACAACCAAATTCGGGTGACCAACACACTTCTTCAAGCGGAACAGAGAAAACTGATGTACTGAAGCTAATTACGAGGACAACTCCAACTCATAGGCCACCTTGCCAACACGTCTCAAAATCTTTTACGGGCCAACATATCGGGGGCTAAGCTTCCTTTTTCTTTTCGAATCTCATCACCCCCTTCATGGGACACACTTTCATAAACAACCAATCCACTACTTCAAACTCAAGTTCTCTCCTGTTCACATCCGCATAGCACTTTTAACGACTGTGAGTAGTTTTCAGCCTTTCCCTTATAAGCTGAACTTTCTCCACGGCCTCATGAACTGAATATGGCCTTATCAATGTAGCTTCACCCACTTCAAACCAACCATAAGGCGATCTACATCTCCGCC
The DNA here is from genome assembly GCA_035772735.1 of Datura wrightii. NCBI lineage: Eukaryota > Viridiplantae > Streptophyta > Magnoliopsida > Solanales > Solanaceae > Datura > Datura wrightii. The sequence continues at coordinate 16,527,403 of JASDFA010000010.1, forward strand.
ATAAAGAGGCTCAAATGGATCCATCTGAATGCTGGAGTGGTAACTATAGTTGTAAGCAAACTCGATATGAGGTAAATTGTTCACTCAACCTTACCATCGGTCTACGAGGAAAGGTTGTGCTAAGCTTGACCTGAGTACCAAGTCCCTTCTGAAACAACTTCTAAAACCGAAAGGTAAACTGAGTACCATATCTAAAATGATGGACAAGGGAACCCCATGCAACTGAATTAACTCCCAAATGTACAACTTAGTATAGTCATCCGCTAAGTCGGTAGTTTTGATAGGTAGAAAATGAGATACTTTAGTAAACCTATCTACAACCACTCAAATGGAGTCGTACCATTGATGAGTATGAGGCAACCCTGTAATGAAGCCCATATTGATTTCCTCCCACTTTCCAAGTAGGGATACTGATATCTTTTAGTACACCTCCAGGTCTTTGATTCTCAACTTGCACTTGTTGATGATTCGGACACAGCCACAAACTCCGCTATGTCATTATTCATTCCATTCCACCAATTAACCTCCCGTAGGTCACGATAAATCTTGGTTGAACCTTGATGTATAGAGTATCAGGAACCATGAGCCTCATACAGCATCCGATCTCTCAAGTATCAACACCCGAGACATACAGATGACCCTGATATTGAAGTACACCACCTCCTCCTTGGGAGAAGACCTCAACCTTCTGATTCTAAACCGCTTTCTTCAACTTTACCAAAATAATATTTTCGTCTTTCCTGACCTTGACTTCAGTCACCAAAGGTGATTCTAAACCATTCTTCACAATTACACCACCATCTGCCAAATCAACAAGGCGAACTCCTAATCGTGCAAGCTGATACACATACTTCACCAACTCTTTCCTCCCCTCATCTACATGAGACACACTCTCCATAGAAAGTCTTCTAAGGGCGTATGCCACCATATTAGCCTTGCCCGAATGATAAAGGACACTCATATCATAATCATTAAGAAGCTTCAACCGCCTCCTTTGACGTAGATTTAGATCCTTCTAGTTAAACACATACTGTAGGCTCTTGTGGTCCATAAAAAGATCCACATAGACCCCATACAGATAGTTTCTCCAAATCTTCAAGGCAAATACTACCGCTGCCAACTCGATGTCGTGGGTCGGATAATTATTCTCATGGACCTTAAACTGACTAGAAGCATAGGCTATAACCTTTTTGTGTTGCATTAATACACAATCAAGGCCGATCCTCGAGGCGTCACAATATACCACAAATCCATGGTTACCCTCTGGTAGAGTCAACACTGGTACCGAGGTGAGTCGAGTCTTCAACTCTTGAAAGCTATTCTCTTAGGCCTCCGACCATTGAAACTTCACTTTCTTCTGGGTCAACTTAGTCAATGGTGCTACAATGGATGAAAAACCTTCAATAAACCTCCTGTAGTAGCCATCTAAACCCAAGAAACTCCTAATATCTGAAGGACTAACTAGTATAAGCCAATTCTTTACAGCTTCTATCTTTTAAGAGTTCACCTATACATCCTCACTTGATACCACATGACCCAAAAATACTACTGATTCCAACCAAAACTCACACTTGTTGAATTTAGAAGCAGTTCGCTATCTTTGAGAGTCTGTAGCATAATCCTCAAATGAGCGGCATGCTCCTCCTCACTCCTACAGTACATGAGAATGTCATCTATGAATGCAATCACGAACATTTCAAAATATGTCTTGAATGCCGTATTCATCAAATCCATAAAAGCCGCAGGAGCATTCATTAGTCCAAAAGACATAACTACAAACTCATAGTGACCATACCAAGTCCTGAAGGCTGTCTTCAGGATGTCACTCTCTCTAACTCCGAGCTGATGATATCTGGACCTAAGATCTATCTTTGAGAAATACTTAGCACCTTGAAGCTTGTCAAATAAATCATCAATTCTAGGGATAGGATACCTGTTCTTGATTGTGACCTTGTTCAACTACCGATAGTCAATACACATCCGAAGGGAACCATCCTTTGAACAAAGAGAACTGGTGCACCCCATAGAGATTTTCTAGGTCTGATAAAACCCTTGTCTAAGAGGTCGTTACTCCTTCAACTCCTTTAGCTTAGGTGGAGCCATTCTGTAAGGAGGAATAGATATAGGTTGCGTATTAGGAAGAAGGTCAATACCAAAGTTGATCTCCCTCTCGGGAGGAATTCTCGGTAGATCATCTGAAAACACCTCTGGATACTCACACTCTATAGGAACTGAATGGATAGTCGGTGTATTGGACGTAGAGTACTTAACCTAAACTAGATGGTACACGCAAATCTTAGAGATCACCTTTCTGGCCTTAAGGTAGGAAATGAAATGACCTACAAGCACAACTGAACTACCCTTCCATTCTAGGACTGACTCACCCGAAAATCAGAACTCTACAACACGAGTTCTATGATTTATTGAGCCATAACATGCATGTAGCAAATCCATGCAAAAGATAACATCAAAATTTGTCATGCCTACCTCAACTAAATTTGCTGAGGTAACTTTCTGAAGGACTGTGATAGGGCAATTCTTGTATACTCATCGAGCAATAACTGAATCACCGACTGGAGTAGAGATTGAGAAGGATTCTGATAGGATTTCGGGACTGACTCCAAAACTACTAGCAGCATAGGGCTTCACAAAAGATAAAGTAGACCCTGGATCTATCAAGGAATATACATCAAGGAGGAATACTTGTAATATACCATTAACTACATCTAGGGAGACCTCCTGCTCCTAATGCGATGCGAGGGCATAAAACCTGTTTTGGTGCTGCCCACCACCTGCCCTATTGGATGCACCCTCTCAAGGAAGATGTGCTGTTGGAGCTAGTACTAAATTGGTAGCTTGAGTACAACCCTTGCCATTGCCCTACCTAGACATGGATACTTTTGGTGCATATTCACATATTTTCCACACCCAAAGCAAATATCTGATCCAATCAATCACTCCCTTATGTGGTTTTTTCCACACTTTTCGCAGACTTGAAAGATATGTTGTACCTACATGCTACTCTGCCCCCTCGAACTTGATGCTCTGCTCTTCTTATCATCCTGAGACCTAGATGGAACAGTGGCTAATGATGGTGCTGGGGCTAATGACCTCTGGTGGGACTGCTTACGATGTCCACATCCTGATCTCTATTGGGAGAACCCAACACTATCTGTCCTGGCCTCCTTCTCCCTCAAATGTGCTGCCTTATCTTCTGGGCATACAAAACCAATAGAGAGAAGTCAATGTTCTGATGAAGCATAGCGGTCCTACAATCCTTGACCAGGTAGTCTGCTACCCCATGCACAAACCTGCTCACCCAAGCTCTTTGATCAGCCACCATCTCCGCTGTGTATTTGGACAAGCGGGCGAACTCTGAAGCATACTCCTAGACTGTCATATTGTTCTGCCTCAGGTTCACAAACTCTGCTGCCTTAATCTCCCTCATCTCTCGGGGAAAGAATTGGTGCAAGAACACGGTAATAAACTCATCCCAACCAATGAGACCCGCTCTAACTCCCCTGCTATCCTTCCATTGTATGAACCAGATATGAGCAATACCTTTCAACTGATAAGAAGCTATATCTGCACACTCCTCTCTCATCACCCCAATAATCTGGGTGATCTTCTGGATCTCATCAATGAACTCATGTGGATCCTCGCCACTCTAGACCCAAGGAACTTAGGGGGATTCATTATCAGGAAATCCCTGACTCTCGCCGTTGTCGCATTACCATTCTGGGGAACATGGGCCACCGCCTGTTGGTTGACCTGGGTGGTCAAAGCCTGTGCTAACATCTGGATGGCTACCCTAAACTCAGCGTGGGCAACCTGCTCAGGTACATGATCCTCTGTGGATGGTGGGGCTTGATGGTGCCCATCTCCGTAGCCATTCTCATGGACATTACCATTTCTATTCTCGTTCCTTCTTCCATCAACTCAGCGTGGCGGCATGATTCTGCAAACGCGTATAGCACAAGTTAGGAGAATAGAGAGACTTTTCATCGCACGACATAGATCATGAAAGAAGGAAAATTTCCTAAACCGTCTTGTAGCCTCTTCCTCATAAGTGTGGCGCGTTTCATACCCATGGAAAAGACTCTACTTAACGCATATTTTAGAAACCCTAGGATGCTTCAAAACAAAATGCTCTGATACCAAGTTTTTCACAACCCAAACAGAGGCCCTCATCAAGAATGGCACCAAGAACAATAAATGGCTCATAGTCAACCCATGGAATGAACATGATGACTAACTCAACATAATCAAGGAAGAAAGAACTAAATTCTGAAATAGCAGAAGTCTGAATATTAAACATTTTCGCAATGGTAAATACATAATACTAAACCAGAAACTGAAAATAACCTTATCTCTGAAAAGCCTCTAACATACTTGCGAGCTGATGGGACAATACCCCAACACTAATAATCTGAAACTGAAAATAGCAACAATACAACTAACTAAAGGTCCTCGAAGGAAGAGGATTCACCAACAGCGGGCTAACTAAACTCTGATGAGTGACTAACGGAGAGACTAACCCTGAACGTCCGAGCATGTATCATGAAATGATACAGCATAGAGTATGCAGTCAGTACTTGAAATGTACCGAGTATGCAAGTTAAGTAAAAATGGGCTAATAAAATACATAAGAATTCATAAGAGTAGGACAGTTCATAACATGAGATGATAATCATAGTATAAACATGAGGACTCAAATTTTTCAAACCATTCATAAGCTAATCATAGTCATGATCATAAGAGAAATCTTGTAAAAGTATAACTTGAGGCAAAGTAATGTAAACATGACAATGCATAAATCATGAGGACAATGGGAGAGCTCGTCCTAACTGACACCATCATGATAGAGCTTACATGATGCCCTATCTATCTCGCTCAAGTGGGTAGAGCCATCCCAGGCCTTCCAGGAAAGGAACGTGCATGACGTGATATCACAAAGGGTCCATGAATACATATACCTATGATAGCACGTAATTCTAAGCACATGAGGATTCATATAATAATTGTGGAATCATTCATGAAGTTCATGGCTATATAAATAATAACATACTAGATCATACTTGAAAACATGATAAGCCATGAATTAGGACTCGTGAGTCAGTCAAAACCATAAACTCATAAATCATGAAGAGCATACATGCTTTGAGAAAATTCACTATTCTTGAATTCCATAAATCTATGAAGAGCTCTTTAAGGAAATCATATCATAAATCATAATTTAGAGTTTGGGAAGATAAAAATCATATTAGAATCATAACTTCAATTTTCATGAAAGTTGCATAATTGGGAATAAATTGATTAAATTTTGAAACTATAAATTAATAATCAAAATAGATATAAGTTCTTCTCATAGATCTTAAAACATGATTCGAAACATGAAGGGAATTGAGACATAGCTAAATCATAGAGAATTTCATAAAATTAGGATTAAGCTCCATGAGATCACAAACTTGATCTAGAACTTAAATTCATGAAATTAAAGAGAATTTTGAGCATGAGAGTGAAAGAAACTCTCATTCATAGTTCTACGTACCTGTAAAATCTGATTCCACACTCTTCCTTGAAAGCCTAAGAGAATTGGAGGGTGTTAAGCTTGATCTTCAAAGAGAAGCCTCAACTCTTACATGCATGGAAGTTGAACGAATTAGGATAGGCTAAACCCTCTTAAAATCCTCCTAATAGAGCTTAAAACAACGTAGTTTAGGACTTAAAGCTTAGAAATTATGAAAATGCCCTTAATGAAAAATCTCAAAAATGGGGATTGCCAATCATCACGACTCTTACCACGAGTTGTACCATGAAGTAACGACTCATGGTTACCTCTTGTGGTCACCACTGCTTCTCCCTACAGCATCTCTGAATCTTACCGCGATTGCATATCATTATTCGTGATTGCTTACTACGAGTCATGTCATGATCCGTGACATAATACCCAGCACCACCAGGAAAACTCATCACGACTCCTAACCAGGAGTTGCACTTACACCTCACGGCTTGTGGTGTGACTCATGATCTGGACACCAACGTAAGAATTCCACCACGACTGAGACAATGACCCATCACTTCCTGTCACGACTCGTACCACGATTCGTTCTAGTGCAAAAATTAGATTATTTTGCAGAACTCATTTCTAATTCTCCCACATATTTCTTAGGAACTTCTGGAGTATTACAATGTAGGCTAAGGGACGGGTAGGAACTATTTGTCCAAGATAGTGACTAATCTCCCTAAGAACTTTAATACTTCACAACACTTCAATTTTTTCAAGCACATTCTTTAATTTCCTATTTTTCTCCTTATACCCCCATTTATCTTTCAATTTACAACTTAGGTGACTAGTGGAAAAATTTCAACATTAGTCTTATTTTTTTCTTTTCATTCATCAATTCAAAGCTTTTTTTTCTTTTCCCACTAATTTTACCTTGTTACCGTTTTCTTTTCATCTAATTTGTACACTTTTTAGGTTGTCCCTTCACTTCTCGAATTATGCTCCTTTCATGCAAGATTTTTTATTAAAGTGCTTTAGGAGTGGATTAAATAAAAGTCAATAGAAAAAAAGGGATTTAAGCTTGTAATATGGTTATTAAAAGAATAGGTTAAGGCTCAAAATGGCTAACTAGGATAATCACATCAAGGTAGGTAAAATAGGATACAAATATGCTACCAAAGAACTGGCTATCTTACTTCCTAGATTCAATATTTTTATTTCATTTTGCACACACTGGATAAGTTCTAGACATCAAATTGCAAGCATGGAGTACACAAATATACCTTAGTCACACAAAGGAAGAAATGGTTCAACAATGGAAATCAAGATCACATAAATTCATATATTCATATTGCATGCATAACATAACTAAGCCAACTTTTTCAAGTACAAGATTCAAGTTCCAAGAGACTAAGTGTTTCTACATTTTTCATACATTTTTGAGTGAATTTCACAAAGTCTCAGTAATAACCAAGTGAAGCACCAACATTCGTGAGGTCTCAAGTTCTTGCTTTTCCTAATGACTAATTTTCCTTAAGACGGTCATCATCCATCCATCATCGAGACAATTCATGATCCTATGACTAAAAAAATCTAGACCCACTAATCGGTTCTAAGAGACTATCCACCAGAAAAGTACTTAAAACAAAAACCGGTGAAACCCAAAATAAAATATAACTAAAAAAACTACTACAAATAAACTAAGTATGCAAGATAAGCCATGATCACAAAAAAAAAACTAGGCCCACCATGTAGAAATTTAGCAATTAAAGCACGCATGGTAATGAAGTTTACTTCTCCAACCCATACTTAACTGGTAGCACTGTCTGAAGTGCTAAAACAATAAAGCACAAAGTAAAAGAGTGAAAGAAGAACTCCTTGGGCCTCTAGTCCTCATCCTCTGTGGGCGCAATAGTATCCATCCCCATCTTAGAATCCTCCTCCTTATTATCACCCAACTCTATGTCAGAGTCACCTCTCTTCATCTCATCCTCTGTGGCCACAAAATCATCAAGGGGCTCCTCAAATCCATGTCCAACTCTACAAAGGGCTTTCAAATGCTGATTCAGAGAGTAATCCACGTTGAGTTGTTGCATATGCTCCTCAGTCACTCCATTCATTCTTAATTGTAGCATTTGCATGTTGTATAAGTGACTCAACATGTTATAATTCACGCATTGCGCTTATTGATGGAAAGGATTGGACCATGTATACTAATGTTTCCCAAGCACACGCAAGCGCACGTGCTCATCAAGTAATATATGATTGTTAGGTCCAAATATTGTATCCACAAGGACTTGTCAATTTAATCATTATAAGGTTGTGCTTTGATTTCACTAATCTATATAACAAGTAAAATGAATATTGGTTTGGAAAATTAAAATACTAGAAATTCAAGTGTAAAAATTAACTAAAATGAATACAAGCTTGATTGTATTTCGATAATGATGACAGAATAAGGAAATGGAACTTGGTTGGTTTCAAGTTGAGTTTTCTAGAAGTAATTAAACTAGAATGATTCTTCCTACAATTGTTAGTTGCAAATTACTATCCCATTTCTTGCCGCTATCCCTATCATCCAAGAACTATTTCACTAACCCTAACGCCTATATCCCTATTGTAACAGGAGATCATGAAAGGATGATTATTCCTACTTGTATTTCAACTAAACGGGGTTGCAGGGTATATCCCTATCCTCAACAACAAATTCTATCCTATCACCAATGGGTTCAAGGATATTTGAATTTTCATTCTGTATTTATTTTTAACCCTTTAGATTCCCTTTCCTATGTTCAATCAAAAGACAATATATTACTTACATGGTGATCAATCTCATAAATAATAAGTTAACACAAATAAATACAAACAACCATAAAAGAAGAATCAAAACTAAGTTTATTTAGTTTGTAAAACAATCAAGTATTCACCACAGCCACATCTCTAGGATATGAATTTAGCCTTTCATAGACAAGAGAAAAAACAAATACTTAGTCATCATCATGTGAAAATATGAAGTAAAGAAGAGAAAACCTAGTTGTAGAACCTTGTCTTCCTTCCATATGGCTTACAAGCTTTCATGAATGAACTACGGAATAAAAAATGAGTAAAGACTACTTCAAAGAAGTCCAAAACTCCATAAAAAAACAACCTAAGGCTTATATTTATAGATGAGCCTTCAAATAACCTTTTTGCCCTTCAAGACTTGGCTTTAAATTTAGAATTTTTCATCACGAAATGGCTCTGGCGCGCCGGCCCTCTTATCTCGCCACAGACTTTGTCAATTTCCAGCAATTTTAGCTCCAGATAGGGTCTGATGCACTGACCCCTTCATCTCACCAAGGTGTTCATCATATTTCTATACGTCTTGGACACCTCTAGCATAGAGCGCCACTCATCTCGCCAAATTTATGAAGTGAAATTCTCTGAAGTTTGAGGGCTGCCGCGGCGTGCTAGCTATAGCCCCAACCTGATGTTTTAGGCTATGAATTTTGGGACTTGGTGAGGGGCGCCATACATAGCACCAAACTCTTAAGCTCCTCAAATATTCATTCCTTGCATCATTTTGAGCCCCTTTGGCTTAGTTTCCTACTTAAATCAACTCAAATTATTTGTTAGCGCATAAAACACACACATGAATTTTAGCATAAATTAAGGATTATGAACTCGAAACATGATTAAATATGGGTAAAAACATGGCAAATGGGCATGAAAATATGCCCAATATCACTATCCCACACATAAACCATTGTTCATCCTCGAACAATCCTTAAAACATACCTAAGCTCATGTTTCACCATCACACTTGACACCTCTACCAACTCATACTCAACCAACTAGCGTAGAGTCTACGTAAAGTGGTTTATCATCATACAACATTTCTCACCAAAGCACATAGAAAGATTTCACAGTCAAGAACACATAACTTCTATAAAAGACTCATCTTTTAAACATAAGGGCCAACATGATTAAGTGTGACAAATACAACAAGTAGTACACCAAATTAGACCTCTTGTGCCCCTCACTTTTAGTGATGTTCCTCTCTCAACTTCACCAATATAAGCATGGAACACAATAAGTAAGGCACACTTACACTCACAAATGATGTAATGTACATATGCAACATACCATAGGCTTGCCCTTCATGTACATTAAGACTACTTAATTGATTCAACATATTAAGATCACAAGGACTTTTCTTGGTTGTAATGTCAGTTAAGGGATGGGTAGGGTTGATATTTCATTTTATAGTGGCTACCACCCTAAGCACTTTTAAGTCATATTTCTCTTTACTTGTCCACCTCACTTTCCTTGCTTGTTCACCTTTCCTCTACTCACCCTTGTGTTTTCTTATCATGCCCCATTTTTTCATTACTTGGCTGCTAGTTTTTTAATCATAGAATAACTAAGGATTTTGCAACTGAAACTCTCTTTTTCAAATCCATAATAGCAAGTAAACAACACAATTTTTATGGACACCCCTTCTTCTCATGTTTCTTTCCTTACCATAACTTTTCTTTCTCCCTTAATATTATACTTTGGTGGACCTTTACTTTCAAGTCTCAAAGTTCCTAAGACTACTTTGCATCAATAAGTATGAAGTCTCACAACAAGAGGAATTAAGCTACTATAGACGCTAAGAAAGAATATGGCTTTTAGGCTAAAATAGGGTAACTAGGCAGAATGACTAGGAAGGTAAAACAATTAGAGAAAAAATTGGCTTCTTCAAAGTAATGACTTGATCATCCCTCAACTCCCTACCAACTAGTTATCCTATATACACCAAGGCAAGTTCTAGATGCTACAATAAATACATACAAAACAATTCAGCTTACCTCTCATGGCAACAAGGGTCTAATCAGTTTCTATAGCTACACATTCACACAATCATATTGAATGATAAGTTAAATCCATAATTAAGCCCTAAGGATATGTTGATTCAAATTAAAGAGATATGTGCGTCTCTCATGGATCCTAACTGTCACGCCCTGCCTTGGGGGGTATGACTGGCACCTGGTACCCTACTAGGACCTGAACTACTAGACTACTGAGCCTAAGCACTTCTGGTGCCTGGTTGGCTCTAACTCTGATTCACGGAATCAACGGGCTATATAGCGACAGTAAATATAGCCCATGGCCAGCTAGGCCTATAGCCACCTGTACAACCACAACAGCTAACCAGAACCACATCAACATAAGGGAACCTATGTGGGCCAACAAAGCCACCATGCTGTCTAGTAACTTCTGAATAAAGAAAATAGGAGCTAAACTACTACATGACAAACAAGGTCACCACTACCAACTGAATAAGGCCCCACATGGCCATCATAAACAAGGTAAGACATATGCACGGCCTCACACGACCGGTATAACTAACCACAGGGGATACACAATCTGCAAGCCTCTAAGAGTACTGATAAGATGGTCGTGACAAGGCCCCGACCTACCCGTACTGTACAACAAAAGAAAAAAATAAACCTCTAGCTGTTTAGCTCCGGATGACAAGAGCTGATGACTCTATGTGCTAGCTGTAATAACGAGGTATCGACTCCTCGTCTATGAGTACCTGTAGGCAAGTAATGCAGCGCCCCAAACTGGCATCAGTACCACTTGTACCAAGTATGCAAAGCAAAAACTTGAAATAACTGAAGATAAGTAGTAATACTGATAGTTCGGAATAGCAGAAAATAGTTAAGACTGTCGGGGATGGCAAAATCTGAAATGAGCTTATCTGTACTGAAAAGCAGATGAAAGTCATACTTGTTGCTGCGACATCCTGCTATTTATTAATCTAATAAATAACATACATATATATATATATAGCATACAAGGCCCTATACAAGCCCCCATAAGCCAGAAGGTGCCAACCAACACACATTCTATATACCCCTACCCGGGTCAAAACCATCCAAAAGTAAATCACTCCACTAGCCTACTAACTAAGAGCACCTCTACCGGCCCCCTCAGGTCTGCAGCTCAGGCTATGTCCTCTAACTATAACTGTGTCTAAGTCTAGAGAACTCCTGTAAATGTAAACTGTAATCTGTATCTGTATCTGTATCTGTAATCTGCCCCCTCGGCGCAAGCGCTCGACAGGGTAAGCTATAATGCTATGTTGATCAGCCTGTTATGGGGGATACTGCATCCCATCTTCGTCCTACTGCGGATGGCATGCCACTCCTTGGAGTGATGAATCCTCACCCTCTGGCAGGCGAGTCGACACAACTATAAACCCAGGGGCGGCGAGGACGCTCTAAGGGTGCCCTCATAGCACAACCAGGTCTCAACAAATAATAATCACGTATAGCAAGCATGTTTGATTTTAAAATACTATCCATGTTTTGATATTCTACTCTGTATATCTTTTCAACATTAAACTGATCCTGTTACTGAGCTAACTGTTTCTGAAATAATATATGGTTGTCTGATACTGACTTACTAATTTTTATTCTGCATAATAACATAAAACATGCTTGCTAGATTCATATTGGACTCAATACTCGACATCTGGATTCTTTCTTTTAGAATTCACTCTACTTTCTATACTAGGATTACTAACTTACCGAAGGAACTAGATTTACATACATCGATCTCTGACTTCTTGGCTAACTGGCATAACTTGGCCAGTATCCAGCTGTTTCTCCCAACTGCATTCATAATTATAACAATTAGAACTAAATTCATCAATACTCTAGAAGAAAATATCACTTTTAATATATATATATAGCCCAAACTTTGGCTTATCAAAAAACAGCCAAAAACTCGCTATTTATCGAAAGTCCTGAAGGGAGAAATGGTCACTTTAGGGCTTGGAGTATATTGGCACTAATTTGGAGCAATTCCACTTACCTTAGCTCGGTATCACGATGGTTCACCGATAGAATTTCACGAAACTAAACACGTAGGAATGCTCCTTGCTACTTAATACCTCACTACCCAAGGTTATACCGAGTTTGGACCACGTATAACGGCGCAATCGGAAGGAAATTATGGCATACCCTTCGCACCCTCTATTTCTTGGTTACTCTCACTGTGAGTTTCGGAAATTTTATGAAATTTAACATTTAAACTGAAGTTTGGAGGCTTTTATATTTGATGCTGCACCTCATCTCCGTGGCACATTGGCCATCACGGAGGTGAGCCTCCATGGCACGTTGGCCATCGCGGAGGGGGGTCTTCCAGCCTCCTCTTGTGATGGTTTGACGTGTCGCTGATCCGGTCTTTCCCCGGTCCCTTAACCAGCATGTATGGCATTCAAAACCTCTTAACCAACATGCGAATAGGCCATCTACATGCCGAGAATTTACGTGGTGTAACATCCTCCCCCCCCCCTTAAGAACATTCGTCCTAGAATGTAAACTTCTACTTATAGGGGCCTCAACTTACTCGACTTAGTTTTAAAAAAATTTTGCCAGAGTTTCCCCTGTAATATGGACTATCTCAAAAATCTGAAATGCAGAAAAGTCCAGTACAGATACTCCACACAATACTATAGCATTCATCACGTAAAAGACTAGAGTCGACTATCTCATTTATACATATAATATAAGGCGTTTCATATGATAACAATACTAACATACCTCTTGACTGACTAGGCTTGAAACAAGTGAGGATATCTGATTTTCATATCTTCCTCTACTTCCCAAGTCATCTCTTCTCGGTTCCTATTATGCCACAGTACCTTGACAGAAGCAATATCTTTAGTTCTCAACCTGCGAATCTGCCTATCAAGTATGACTACTGGAACCTCTTCATAAGCCAGCTCTTCCGTAACTTGGACATCCTGAACTGGGACAACTCTGGAGGGGTCTCCTATATACTTCCTCAGCATAGATACGTGGAAGACTGGATGAACAGACTTTAATTCTGGAGGTAAGTTCAACTCATATGCTACTTGGCCTATTCTTCGACGAATCTAATAAGGCCCAACAAATCTTGGGCCGAGCTTACCTTTCTTGCCGAATCTCATCACCCCTTTCATTGGAGAAACTTTCAAAAATACCTAGTCATTCTCATTAAATTCCAGGTTTCTGCGCCGCACATCAGCATACGATTTCTGGCGGCTCTGAGCAGTCAGTAGGCATTCTCTGATAAGCTTTACCTTTTCCTATGACTGATGAATAATATCCAGCCCAATCAGCGCTGACTCTCCTACTTCAAACCAGCCAACTGGCGATCTGCATTTTCGCCCATACAAAGCCTCGTAAGGCGCCATCTGGATATCTACGTGATAGCTATTGTTATAAGAAAACTCAATAAGTGGTAGGTGCTCATCCCAACTACCTCCAAAGTCCAATACACATGCTCGTAACATAGCCTCGAGCATCTGAATAGTACATTTTGCCTGCCCATCTGTCTGAGGGTGGAATCTTGTGCTTAAATTAATCTGTGTTCCCAGGCCTCTCTGAAAAGACTGCCAAAATCTAGCTGTAAATTTTGCTCCTCTGTCAGAGATAATAGATACTGGAACACCGTGTAATCTGACTATTTCTCTGATATAAAATTTGGCATAATCTTCGGTAGAGAAAGTAGCTTTTACTAGCAGGAAATGGGCTGATTTTGTCAGTCTGTCAACAATTACTCAAATTGAATCATGTCTATGCCTGGCATGGGGTAATCCTGCTAAAAAGTCCATGTTTACTACTTCCCAGTTCCGAAGAGGCACAACTATGTCCTGAGTCAATCCACCTGGTTTCTAGTGTTCCGCTTTTACTTGCTGGCAGATAGGGCACCAGGCTACAAATTCTGCTATTTCCCTCTTTATACCTGGCCACTAGTAGATTTCTTTGATATCGTGGTACATTTTCGTCGCGCCTGGGTGGAGAGAATAGCGGGCATAATGTACCTCGCTCATAATTTGCTGGTGAAGCCCTGAAACATCTAGAACACAAAGGCGGATTTTACATTGCAACACTTCATCCTCAGTTACCTAAAAATCTGGCGCTTTCCCTTGTTGAACTCTGTCTTTAAGCTGAACCAGGTCAGGATCTTCATACTGCCGTTCCTTTACCTCCACAACTAATGATGACACTACGGTGTTCTGAATTACCGCTTTTTTGTCCTCTGTTTCTGCTACACGAATGGCTAAACTGGCTAATTGGTGTATTTCTGTGGCCAACTCCCACTGCTCGGGCTGCAAGTATGCCAAACTCCCCATAGATTTGCGGCTGAGGGGATCTGCTACTACGTTGGATCTTCCTGGGTGATACAAAATATTTACATCATAATCTTTCAATAACTCCAACCAGAGACGCTGCCGCAAATTCAACTCCCTCTGAATGAAGATATACTATAGACTCTTATGATCAGTGAAAATATCCACATGGACGCCATACAAGTAATCTCTCCATATCTTTAGGGCGTGTATTATCGCGGCTAGTTCCAGGTCGTGGGTAGGATAATTCTTTTCGTGTTTCCTCAGTTGTATGGAAGCATAAGCAATTACTTTACCATGCTGCATCAACATCCATCACCCGATGCGTCGCAATATACTACATAACCCTCTGTACCTTCTAGCTATGCTAATACTGGGGCAGAGGTCTATTTGTCTTTCAATTCTTGGAAACTCTGCTCACATGCCTCTGTCCACTGAAACTTTACTACTTTCTGCATCAGCTTAGTAAGAGGTGCCGCTATAGTGTAGAATCCTTCAACAAATCTTCAATAGTACCCTGCTAATCCCAGAAAACTGCGGACTTCGGTCAGAGTGGTAGGTCTAGGCCATGTTCTTATTGCTTCTATTTTATGTGTGTCTACCTGTATACCAACATCCGACATAATTATGCCCCAAGAAAGCTACTGAGTTCAGCCAGAATTCACATTTGGAGAACTTGGCATACAACTGACGGTCCTTGAGAATCTGGAGCACTGTCCGTAAATGATCCTGGTGATCTGCCTCAGAGCGAGAATACAACAGAATGTTGTCTACAAACACTATCACGAACAGGTCCAGGTATGGTTTGAAGATGTTGTTCATCAGGTCCATGAATACTGCTGGGGCATTCATCAGCCCAAAGGACATGACTAGGAATTCAAAATGGTCGTATCTGGTCCATAAGGCAGTCTTTGGAATGTCCCTTTCACGGACTCAAACCTGATGGTATCCGAACCGCAAGTCAATCTTTGAGAAATATCTGGTCCCCTGTAACTGATCGAACAAATCATCTATTCTGGGAAGCGGATACTTATTCTTAACTGTAACCTTATTCAACTGCCGGTAATCTATACACATGTGGAGCGATCCATCCTTCTTTCTCACAAATAGAACTGGCTCACCCCAAAGTGAAGTACTCGGCATAACAAAGCCCTTATCTAATAGATCCTTCAACTGCTCCTTTAATTCTCTGAGTTCAGCAGGAGCCATACGATACAGAGGAATTGATATGGGCTAAGTTCCTGATAGCAAATCAATTGCAAGATCTATTTCTCTTGTTGGGGGAATACTAGGTAGCTCATCTGGAAATACGTCAGGAAATTCATTAACCACTGGAACAGACTGGATAGTTGGAGGCTCTACCCGAACATCCTGGACTCTGACTAGGTGGTAAACGCATCCCTTAGCTATCAACTTTCTCGCCTGAAGGTAGGAAATAAACCTACCTTTTGGCGTAGCTGTACTGCCCTTCCACTCTCGTACTGCATCCCCTGGAAAGTGGAATCGGACGATCTTGGTCCAACATTCTACGTTGGCATAGCACGGTACTAACCAATCCATACCCATAATGGCATCGAAATCAATCATCTCTACTTCTACCAGATCTACTGTAGTCTGACGATCAACAACCTCAATTGTACACCCTCGATAAACCCTTCCAGCTATAATGGATTCACTGACAGGTGTAGATACTGAAAAGGATTGCTGAAGCAACTCTGGTACAACACTGAACTTCTGAGCCACAAGTGGGGTAATGTAGGACAAAGTAGACCCTGGATCAATCAATACATAAGCAGGGTATGAGCAAATAGTCATCATACCTGTTACCACATCTGGAGACGCCTCTGAGTCCTGCCTCCCCGGTATTGCATAGGTATGGCTTGGGCCCGTACCCGAACTAGAGGCCCCTAATCTACCTCGGCACCTACCTACTACACGTGAGGGCCTACGCCCTGCCGAGGCTGCTGGAGTTCGTGGCCCTACTGACGCCCTATCCTGATTATCTCGGCTACCCTGACCCCTGGCCAGATAGTCTCTCATCATGTGACCCTCCTGCCCGCATAAATTACACCCTGTGGAGCCATATCTGCAAGCTCCAATGTATGGTCAGCTGCAAATAGGGCAAGGTGAGGGTGTGTATCTTCTCTGCTCTTCCCTTCTCTGCTGAGGTGAATCTACCATTCGAGAACTACCGCCAATCTCTGACTGTCCCCGGCGGATGAATCTACCCCTCTGCTGCTGAAATGGAGGTGGGGGTCTAGGTGGCCTGTCTGACAACCGGGTCCTAGGTCCTCTCTGAATCTCCCTCTGAATTTCATCAGATCTATCCCTGCAGTGCTGCTCCTGATTTATATGTCTACTGTCCTATTGCCGCTGTCTAAGGCCCTCTATAGTCTGGGCAAAGGCCTGCACCCAGGAGATATCCATATCTTCCTGCAGTCTAACTGTCATGCATGCCTCAATGTATTTTGGGTTCAGTCCCATAATAAACCGGTGGACTCTAGATGGCATGGTGTCCACAAAAGCTGGAGCATAGTGGGCTAAGGAATCAAACTGTAGGGCATATTCTCGTACGCTCCTCGCCCCCTGCTCCGGGTGCAAAAACTGATCCATTCGGGCCACCTGATGGCTCTGCTGTTACAGGTGGCACTGGTTGGCGCTGAGTGGCCATCATTTGCGCCAGCATAACTACTGCGCTACGAATTTCCTGGTCGGACGGTGTAGGTACAGGAACTGTCGAAGGCGGTGTCGCCTCGACTGGCTCTTGGTGGGGCGGGGACTACTGAGAAGGCTGCGATGATGCCTCTGTATCGCCCTCAGATCGGGCTGATTCTAAATGAAGTTGAGACATCCTGCTGGTGCCATCTCCTACTACGGTATCCAGTCTTCTGCCTGTGGCAGGGTGTGCTGGTCTGCCATTTTATTTGTAAACAAAGAGTATGATAAGTTTTTGGGAACTCAACCCTATACTATACCGCTCTACAACACGACTAAATAAGAAGAAACAGTAACCATCCTATTATGCCTTGCATCCTCATGCCTATAGTATGTGGTGCAAAACACATCCATAGACAAGAATCTACTTAGCACGTCTTGCAGACTCCCTCGGACACGACCTGCTCTGATACCAAGTTTGTCACGCCCTGCCTTGGGTGGTATGACTGGCACCTGGTGCCCTACTAGGACCTAAACTGCTAGACTACTGAGCCTAAGCACTTCTGATGCCTGGCTGGCTCTAACTCTAATTCACGGAATCAACAAGCTATATAGAGGCTGTAAATACAGCCCCCGGCCGGCTAGGCCTATAGCCACCTGTACAACCACAACAGCTAACCAGAACCACATCAACATAAGGGAACCTATGCGGGCCGACAAAGCCACCATGTTGTCTAGTTACTTCTGAATCAAGAAAATAGGAGCTAAACTGCTACGTGACTGACAAGGTCACCACTAAAAATTGAATAAGGCCCCACATGGCCATCATAAACAAGCTAAGACATACGCACAGCCTCACACGATCGGTATAACTAACCACAGGGGATACACAATCTGCAAGCCTCTAAGAGTACTATTAAGATGGTCAGGACAGGGCCCCAGCCTACCCATACTATACAAAAAAAAAGAAATAAACCTCTAGCTTTCTAGCTCCAGATGACAGGAGCTGATGACTCTATGTGCTGGCTGGAATCACGAGGTATCGGCTCCTCGTCTATGAGTACCTGCAGGCAAGTAATGCAATGCCCCAAACGGGCGTCATATGCAAAGAAAAAACTTGAACATAACTAAAGATAAGCAGTAATGCTGATAGTTCTGAATAGCAGAAAATAGTTAAGACTATCGGGGATGGCGTAATCTGAAATGAGCTTATATATACTGAAGCAATTAAGATGACCACTCTATTTTACTCTAGCATAGTGGTTAAGAATAATATCAACAAGCATACAAGTGGATGACCTATGACTCAATCCTAAAAAAGATGTGACGAAACTTTCCTTAAGATTGTTGTCACCCATCTATCACAGGGAAACTTCATGACTCTATTACTACAACAACCGAAATAAAACAAAACAAAAATTACCCGGTTCAAAGGACTCCCCTTTGAAAAAGATCCGAGGACATAAGTAAAATCGAAGCGTGGGTGAGATACATCAATTTTTAAAATTTTTCAAACAAAATATGATGGCGTACTCACACTTAACCTAAAAACTAGGGAGATATACCCTCACCCCACACTTAAAGATTTGCTCTGCCCTCAGAGAAACTAAAATTAGAGAGTAGATTAGAGTGAGAAAATACTCCCTAGGGCCCTTTGGGGCCTACCTATCAGCATCTCTTTTGAGTTCACAAGTCACACGACCCACACTTAGGCTCAAGACCATGCTCCTTATCTTTTCACTTCGGTTACTCAAAGTTCCCCTCTCTACAAAAGAAAATCAATAGTGATGCTGTATATAGAAATAAGATAGTTATATTTTTACATGTTGGGTTGCCTCCCAACCAGTACTTGATTTAACATCGCGACATGATGCCGTTAAGTTTCACCATTTTTCCTTACACTTTGAGATTAGTAATTTCACCCCTTGTTTCTTTTCCGATTTCATATTATGCTCAAGGGGTGGTGGTGTAAACATAAAGGGACCAAGTAAGAGATGTTGAATATTTCACTTTTTTGCCCTTAAGTGAGGGATGTCATTGTGTGTCTTTGGGCTTAATGAATTTTAGAATATAGGGGAATTTTCCCCATCTACACCTCTCTCCGTTGGTTTGGAAGTCTCTATTTCTAGGTTGCATACCAAAACACAATGTCGAAAAGTGTTTAGAATGATGACCAATATGCCTAACTCCAAGATTGCATTATGCTTGACATCTTCACTATTATCCACCTCCTTAACATCGTCATTCAACCACCAAAGAATCATCTAATGGTTTGGATTCTTATTCTTCTTCCATGCATTGGCTAGTATCTACAACACTTTGTAGTTGGGCCTTAGACGCTTCAGCTTTTTCATTCAAAAGACCGTGCAGGTCATGGATACTTGAGCCAATTTGTCCTATCTCTTGTTTGAGCTTTGTTTCTTCCCTTTGAGGTTCCTCTTGAGTATTAGCTAAGATCTGACATGCAAATCATTACAAGTTGTAGTCTCAGCCATCATCTCTGTGAGCTTGGCACTCATCCTCTTTAAGGCTCCTTCCTATTTAGTAAACTGCTCCCTCATTACTTCCTTATGCTCCAGGATCAATTTTCCATATTTCTCACTAGAGCATGATGTTCCTCCTCTTCATTATTCATGTAAACATCAAAAACAATAGGAGGATCATAATAGGGGCTTGAGGAAGGGGAATAAAAATTTGGACAACCATTCCAATGGCAATCCAGACCACCATATACACCACAAGTGTGACAGTGTTTCCATATGTAGGATCCTTCACAATTTAGAGAAGGATCACTATATAAAACCTATCATTCAACTCATTTATATACACAGATGTCATGTTGAGAAGAGTGGTATACTAATAAAACAAAGGAAAAATAAAAATCTATACAATATATACAGACTAGTGAAATAAAATTCTAACCTACAAATGATTAAACAATATTCAAATCTCTGGCAACAGTGCCAAAACCATGATGTCGCCCAAGCGCACGCAAGTGGACGTGGTCGTCAAGTAATATAGGATTGTTAAATTCAGATATCGTACCCACAGAGACTTGTCAATTTAATCATTATAAGGTTGTACTTTGATTTCACAAATCTACAAAACAATTAAAATGATGATTGGTTTGGAAAATTAAACTACTAAAAAGTAAAAATTAACTAAAACGAATGCAAGCTTTATTGTATTTCGATAATGATGAAAGACTAGGGAAATGGCACTTAGTTGGTTTCATGTTGATTTTTCCAAACGTAATTAAACTAGCATGATTGTTTCTATGGTTGTTAGTTGCAAGTTACTATCTCATTTCTTGCCACTATCCCTAGTATCCAAGAACTATTAAATGAACCCTAACGCCTATATTCCTATGTTCTCAGGAAAATAATGAAACGATGATTATGCCTACTTATATTTCAACTAAACGGGGTTGAAGGGTATATCCCTATCCTCAACAACAACTTCTATCCTATCACCAATGGCTTCAAAGGTCTTTGAATTCCCATTCTGTATTTATTTTTAACTCTTTTTCGATTTCCTTTCCCAAGTTCAATTGAATGCCAACAGATTACTTACAAGGTGATCAATCTCATAAATAATAAATTAACACAAATAAATATAAACAACCATAAAAGAAGAATCAAAACTAAGTTTATTTAGTCTATCAAATAATTAACCATTCACCATGGCCACAACCCGCGAATATGAATTTAACCACTCATAGAAAAGTGGAAAAACAAATACTTAGTTATCATCAAGTGAAAATACAAAGTTAAGAAGAGAGAACCTAGTTGTAGAACCTTTTCTTCCTTCCAAATGGATTACATGCTTTAATGAATGAACTGCGGGATAAAAAATGAGTAAAGAATGCTTCATAGAAGTACAAATATCCATAACAAATGACCTAAAACTTATATTTATAGACGAGCCTTCAAATGACCTTTCTTCCCTTCAAGACTTGGCTTTAAAATCAGCATTTTTCATCCCAGAATGGCTCTGGTGCGCCGCTCCTCCTATCTCATCAGAAACATAGTAAAATTTCCAGCAACATCTCCAGATAGGGTCTGGTGTGCCGCCCACTTCATCTATCCAAGGTATTCGTCAAATTTCTCTAAGTCTTGGACACCTTTGGCGCGGGACGCCACTCATCTCGCCAAATTTGTAAAGTGCAATTATCTAATGTTTGAGGGCTGGTGCGTCGCTCGAGTCGTAGCCCAAACTTGAAGTCTTATTCTCTGAAGTTTAGGACTTGATGCAAGGTGCCAGCCATAGCCCAAACCCTTCAGCTCCTCAAATCTTTATTCCTTGCATCATTTTGAGCCCCTTTTTCTTAGTTTCCTACTCAAATCAACTCAAATCATTTTTTAGCGCCTAAAACACACACACATATGAATTTAAACATAAATTAAGGATTATGAACTCAAAACATAATCAAATATGGGTAAAACATGGAAAATAGGCATGAAAATATGCCCAACATCATATACCCTCGGAATCTTTCATTTTTGTTACATCAATTCTCTTTGGGTAATATCTTGTCCTATAATCCGCCTCTTCCTCCTCAATCTGAAACCCTCACAAAAACCGGGTCAAGAGACCCCCAAACTCAAATATCTGGCCCTTTTTCACCCTTGCTCACCTCAACATATCCTTAATGATAGCCCCAACATTCACTGGCCTCCTTTTTATGAGAGCATAGACAAGAAAAACTCTTTCCCTAGTGACATGAGTTACATGTTTCCTAGGAACCAAACAAGCACTAACAATTTTCAACCAAACATGTGCCTCCCTACTCTTATGAGTATATGAGAATGAAACATGATACCCATGTTTTTGCTGAGTCCATTGTGCAACTAAATTTGAACCACAAAGACTATGTATAATGTGTCTCTAAGGGGGTTTTAAAATCAAATTCTTAAAGAGATGTGGGACAATGTTAGGTGAACCAAGTATCTTGTTCAAAATAGCTGGTGAGAAATTCACAATTTTCCCTCTAATTTTGACTTGGTTTGACCTCTCTTTTAGCTCCCAATTAGCAAGAAACTCCCTCACCAAGTTTTCATTATAATCGACCAGAGCATTAAATCTATCTACCATGTGAAGAAATACTATTGCAAATCTATCTCTATCAACAAACATTTCCTGTGAGTACATTGATTCTTTATGCTTGTTAAATCTTGTTTTACCTTCTTGCTTCGTGACCCAACGCTGCCCATAGTCCCTCAATCATTGTTATGGAAGATTTACATCATCATGCTCCTCCTCATTAGTTCTTCTTGACCTCTTTGACGCTTGGTTGAAGAAGCCACTCCTTTCCCCTTACTTGGCTTTGGTTCCATTTATGGAGATTTCACAAGAAAATGTTGTCTTTTATAATTTTGGTGAAAATGTTTTGAAGAATTTGGAGAAAAGATGAAGTTTTTTGAGAGAAATCATGTGAAATATAGGGTGTACGACACTCCTCTTAAAGGAATGGGATGAAAAAAATTTAGGTTTAGGCTTTTAAAACACCCCCTTGGGTGGGGTTTCACCCGCGACCCAGGAATGTTTCATTCCTTGAAATGCCCCTCCGGGACGCACTGCTCCATGCGCTGGGTTGGAATTGCATTGCAGCACTACCTACGCCTTCAATTACATCAGAAAATGACTTGTAAACTTTATTATGACCGTCCCTCGTTGGTACTATTTTTTCGTTAAAACAAATACAACTGAAAAAGACTGTTACAAATTTAGACTCGTTGTGCTGCAGTGCTTATGCGTCGTGTTGCACACTGTGCTGTAGTGCGATTTTTTCGGTTGCACCCTTTATTCAAATTTCAAGCTCAAAACTCCTTTTTATGAATATGACTAACTCCTGCACACTTGAGCAAACACATTAACTCAAAATTATCTTGGGTTGTCTCCCAAGTAGCGCCTGATTTAACATCGTAGCATGATGTAGATATGTTGATTAGTTAAACATCATCTAGATACTAATGGGCTCATGGTCACATGCAGTTACCCTCATTCTGAGGGTTTGGAACGGTATCACTAGGCAAAGTAACCTTTTGCCTTTGATACAATATGGTCAAGATTTGCCCTACCTGCTACTCCAGTTGTTTGATGGACGTTGAATGGGAGTCACCCAATTGACTCAAGCTTGAAAGTTTCCCTATCATCTCTTTAACTCCTATCTCAGTGGAGTCAACTTTCTTTATCATGTGACTCATCATGTCTTCCTACCTTGATATCCCAGAGTCGTTTACAAATGGCTCTCTAGCTTGTGTAGGATCATATACTCCACCTCTATCGTTCTTTGGGGCCTCTCGATTCCTCCACTGGTGTTGGTCCCTATCTCTAGCCCTAGCTCTCTTATGGCTATTGTTCCTATAGTAGTTTTGACCTTGATTTCCTTGACCTTGACGCCAAGAGTCTTGCTTAGACCCTTGGGTGTTGGTCCGAAAAACACCTTGATTTGTTACAAAATTTATTTCTTCTTCAACCTCGGGATAGTGATCATCATACCTGGGTTAGCTGTCTTGCACATTCACCGCATGGACCTTCTGTGTATTCAACATGGTAAGGTGCTTGGTGATTAACTCTGACTGGGTTTTTGAGATGGGCCATGTTTTGGTCCCATTCCTCTTCCTTTTTCCACTGTTCTGTTGTTATCCCTCTTGAGTATCTCACTGCAATGGCCTCGGACTCTCTGGTATGCCATGCCCTGTTGGACTTAGTCATCTTATCCAGTATTTCACTGGCCTAAAGGTATGGGACATTATGGACTCCTCAGCAATCCCGTCTACTACGACTTTGTTTGTTGCGCTTAGTGACCTATAAAATTCTTCCAAAATGACCTCCTCAAGAAGCTTGTGATTCAGACATTGTTTCAACTTCTTCTTGAACCTTAGCCATGCTTCATGTAGAGCTTCCCCAGCTAATTGTATGAAGTTATTGATTTCATCCCTTAATTTAGTCATTCATGAGGGTGCGAAGAATCTCTCCAAGAAAGCAGTAGTTAGCTCTGCCCAAGTGGCAATAAACTCGTATGGAAGCTCGTTCAGCCACAAAGTGGCTTCATCTGCTAATGAGAATGGAAATAAATAGAGTCTAATTGCCTCTTTGGAAACTCTGGGCAATCTGTAAACATTGTAAATACCAATGAAATTAATCGGATACTAGTTCGGATCTTCACTAGATAAGCTAATGAACAACCCCTTCATGCTCATCACATCAAATTTAGTGTTTTCTGGTAGTGAGGGTGGAACAATGGCCCAAGTGTAGCTAACTTCCTCTTGTTCATACTCCCACTTGAAGAGAACATTCCTTATTGCATTTGGTCCATGATGATGAAGGGGTTCTGTCGGTTCCTGTCTGCCAGAGCGGCAGCTAGTTCAGCTCTCCTAGCTGCTTTAGCTAGTTGAGCCTCCTCCGCAAAGCGCGCAGCTTCAACTCTCTGTCTGTCGATCATCTTCTCTATTGGGAGATTTATTGGTTCCACATGGTTCGCCATGCTAACCTATGATATAAGGAAAATAAAGAAAAAAACATAAATCATGAAATAATATTACAAGTTAAACTTGTACACCAATGAACTTATTTCAAAACTGTATTCCTTGGCAATAGCGCAAAAATTTGATCATGCCCAAATTACACCTCGCAATTGAAGTATAAGGCGTTTGCTATCAAATATAGTAACCTAACAATGGTTGGGGTCCATTGCATAGAGAATAGGCTAAAATAATATGTTAATGGTAAATGAACTAACTTGTAATCAATATTTCAAAAGGGGGGTTTGCAAATAAAGAAAGGAAATAATTCTAAAAATAACTGAGTTGTATCAAATTGATGAAGCTAAGCTAGGACTGTGTTCCCCATGATTTCATAACCTAGTAGACTATTACTAGTGATCTTTGTGTAAGACTTACATTTAGTACATCTAATGTTTCTTGACTTACGAAGTGCATGTGTTACATGCGCCAATAGACAATAGATGCTTTCCACCCATATCCTCTCGGTCTCAAAAGTGTGTATATTCTAGATTTGCAATAAGTCTTGACTTTAACTATCCTTGGTTAGAGCTCAAGTTAATTAGATGAGAATTGTTAATCTCAAATTACCATTCTTACTCTCTTTTCCTAACTTCAACCTCCACGGTCGGGCAAGTTGAATATACAGGCATATTACAACGTTTGCAACTGCTTTAACTTTAACTAAAACAAAGAGAATAACAATCCACTTAATTTACCATTCAAGAATCACTATTTTATTATGCCTACATTTGTTAAGCTATCATGGTTCTCCCAACCCTAACCTAAGAGATTTAGTCGCTCATGTTTATGAGAAAATAAATAAAAGATGTAGAAGAAATCATAATTAAATACTTTAATAAATACTTATTCAACAAAATCTCCAAACTAACAGGTTTTCACAAGAACTTGATCAATTTCCAATAAGAACTCAACTACACTATTCCACAAAGTATGATTCATGCAACTCTATGAATATGTGTTCACTAATCATGGCCTTTCGATCTAATATTTCCCACCTAAGACATATAAATAAAGGGTATTTATAATAATAGATGAAGCCTTCATTGTTCCTTCTTGGATTTGATTTGGATTTACAGCTTTTGTTACTAATAGAATTGGGATTTCACTTTTCTGGACGTTTGAAACCATGTGGCGCGCTTTATCTCTCATAGCACTGCCTCGCTGGTGCACCGGCACTCCTGATAGCATTGATTTTCCTGCGCCATGGCACAGGCGTGCCTGTGCGATGCCACTCTTGCAGTTTCAAGCCACAATTATGCCCAAATTCATCACTTTTGTACCCAAAAGCATCTAATCATGGTTGTTAGCTCTTTTTAACAAATATATCATAAAACATATGCAAACACACACAATTTATTCTCAAAAAATAGTAAAGTATAAGCATAATATGGCTAAGAAATGCGTAAATTAACGTTCATTAAGCACCCTATGGAGAGATGTTGGGTCTGATGAAACCCTTATCTAAGAGGTCTTTAAACTATTCTTTTCACCCTTTAAGCTCAACTGGAGCCATTTTGTAAGGAGGAATAGAGATAGGTTGGGTATTAGGAAGAAGGTCTATGCTAAAATCGATTTTCCACTCGGGGGGACTCCGAGAAGATCCTCAGGGTATACATCTAGATACTCACTGATGACTGGAACTAACTGAAGAGTTAGGGCTTTGGAACTAGAACCTTGACCCTAACCAAGTGATAAATTTACCCTTTTGAGATCATCTTCCTGGACTTAATGTTAGAGATAAACCGATCCTTGGCGCTGAAGTACTACCCTTCCACTCTAGGATTGGCTCGTTAGAAAACTGAAATCTAACAACTCTGGTTCTGCAGTCAACTGAGGCATAACAAGAGTGTAGCCAATCCATGCCAAGAATGAGGTCCAAATCAACCATATCTAGCTTTACTAGATCAACTGAGGTGACTTTAGGTAACGCTATGATCGAACAATTCTTGTATGCCCAACTGGCTCTAACTAACTCCCCAACCAGAGTAGAGATTGAAAATGGCTCCGAGAGAACTTCTAGAATAGTATCAAACTGAATTGCAATGTAAGAAGTCATGAAAGAAAGTGTGGCTCCTGCATTTAGTAAAGCATAAACATTTATCAAAAAGAGACGTAATATACCAGTGACTACGTCAGGTGAGTTCTCGTAGTCCTGAAAAAAGGATAGGGCATAGAAGCAATTTTGGCGCTGATTGCTATCTGTACCTGAGGGAGTACCCTATCGAGCTGAGCGACCTGGAGGAGCTGTTGATGCAGTGGATTAGGCCTTCCCCCATCCTGCTGATGGACAATGCCTCCATTTGTGAACTAATTGGCCACAACCAAAACAACCATCCTTGCCTAGATGGCACTCACTCAGATGATTCTTACCACACTTCTGACATATTGGAAAAGTGCGCTACTGGAGACATGGCTTTAAGACTCGGAGCCTGATGCTCTACCTCTATGATCCTTAGGTGGCCTGGAAAAAGGAACACTGGCTAAAGAGGGTGTTGGAGGTCTCTATTGTTTCTACTAGGGGTGATTACCACCGCCTGATCTCTACCGGGAATACTCAAATTCACCTATCCTCACCCTCTTACTCTCCCTTTCTATCTATTTCAGTTTTTTTGCCTCTATTTGTTATGCATGAATGATAATCCTGGAGAAGTCCATATCGTTGATGAGCATGGAAGTCTTGCACTCATTAACCACCAAGTTTGAGACCTCATTTACAAATTTGAGCATGTGATCCCTTGGCTGAACAACCATCTCCGAAGCATACATGGACAGTTGAGTGAACTTTAAGGCATACTCTAGCACTTTAATGTCTTTCTGTTTCAATTTCATGAACTCTGTGGCCTTTGCTTCCCTTAATTCTTGGGGAAAGAACCTATCTAGAAACACGGTCATGAACTCGTCCCACTTCACTAAACCTGCACCAAGCCATCTCCCTTCCTTCCACGGTATATACCATATCTGGGCCACTTCTTTCAGTTGATAGGCAGCCAACTCTGCACTTTCGACGGAGGTAACACCCATGATTTTGATGATCTTCTTAACCTCGTCGATGAAGTCCTGTAGGTCCTCATCTACCTTAGACCCATGAAATTCTAGGGGATTTATTCGAGTAAAGTTCCTGACTCTTGCAACAACTGTAGGTCAACTCGCATTGGCAGGTATGGCCTACTGGCTGACCTAGTTGGTCACAGCCCGAGCTAGCATCTGAATAGCAGCCTTATATTCAACAGGTGTCACCTAATCATTCTGAGGGGCTACTTGAGCTGGTGAGGCTTTCTGGTTGGTGTAACAAATCCTCCTTCTATTTCCTCTTCTAGGATGCATCTTCAACAGAAAATGATAGATCATGAGTTAGAAGTACATTTTTGGAGATTCATACTCTAGGCACGATAAGAATCATAAAGAAAAGGAAAGTTTCCTAAAATGTCTTGTAGCCTCCTCCTCATAAGTGTGGCGCACTTCATACCCATGAAAAGGACTCTACTTGATGCAGCTTTTCGACATCCTAGGACACTCTAAACCTAGTTCTCTGATACCAAGTTTGTCACGACCTAAGTCTACCCCCTAGGCGCGACATTGTACTTAGAGTTACAAGTGACCCCAAGCCAACCCATGGCATAGCCTATTACTAACATACTAGAACTTAATAAAAAACTGACTAGAAGCTAATGAAGTATAAAAAAATCCATTAAGAGAAGTGATAAAGTCTAATAAATACAAGAGTTTCAAAAAATACTGATAATAATAAGTTGGAACTTATACTGTGTTATCTGAAAGCCTCTACAAACTAATGAGTTACTGGGACAAGCCCCCAGCTAACTCTAAAGTCTGGAAAACTAAAATAATACTACTGAAATATAAAGAACTGCTCCACTCCTCAGAAGATGAGGATTCACCCATAAGACACTATTGCACTATATCTGAGGGAGAGACTTACCATACTGCTAAGCCTATACATAAAATGATATAGCATAGGAGTATGCGTATGTGATATATCAGGTAAGACATAAAAATGCTGAATATTCATAAGTTAAACTAATATGATATACAATAATTATCCCTGAATCATAAATATTGAAGAGTCAAAAAATTGGGGAAAATACCATAAAAGCTGTTAAACTAAAAATGTATATCATAAACATATATGAAATCTATAAGACTGGACTGCACTGTACTGTGGGAGTTCCTTTTAACTGACATATATCCACGTAATCTAGATGTGGAGTTTGATGTTTACTCACCATTGATAGAGCCCATTTTACTATATTGTTGATCACTAACTATAAAAACCCATTTGGGTAAATCTTAAGGTGGCACATAGTTCTGTGAACCTGAGTGTGTTGAACCAACTCAATGCTAAGTACTACTCCCAACTAAGAACACATGACATATGTACATATATATATACTGAACTATATTGATAGTTCGAAATGGTGTCCTAAGGCTAAGTCAGAACTACATATCTAGAAGTTTCCTGAGCCTAAAGGACCTGACAACTGAGGGTACTAAATATACTTATAAAGTGATACTATTGTTGATACTAGGTATATTAAAAATATCAGATACACTGTAAAGTAACATTTCACAATTTCATGAGAAAAAAGGGCAATCAGTATCATATGAATCATACTGTAGTACTGAAGATGTTAACATGAGTACATAATATTTCTAAAAATAAAAGTCTAACATCATAGAAAAGTAGGGAATTTCAACAGTTGATAGGAAAAGTCCTATGTCATGGTTTCTAGAATTTCAAGGTTAGAGTTACAGAAATCTTAGGACACAAAGATGAAAGGAGACCTTTGTTGAAGTACCACATACCTATAGAATAAATCTCTGAGGAAGAAGCTTTAACTCTAAGGAGAAAGTAGAACCCTAGTTCTTGACTTGAGTGAGAGAAGTCTAGAGTTCCTACGATCTGATTCTGAGCTGATTAGGAAAGACTGAGAGGTTAGACTATGAAAACCCCTTTAGTTCATCCCTTAGAAGTTCCAAAATGATGTAGTTTAGGAATTAAAATAGTGAGAAGTTATGAAAATGCCTTTGGAGAAAATGTGTGAAAAATTGCCATCATGATCCAATGAGTCACACAATAAGTCGTTTGTTTTGATCACAACCCGCTAGGACCGGTTGTTGGTCCTGGGCCTAGAAACCCAATTTCTAGGCTTCGACCAATGGAAGAAAAGGACAATACATTAGATGGAACAACGGGTTGTTGAATCTAGTCGTGGTCACTGCAAGGATATTGAACAAACTCTGAACTTCTCCCAATGGACGGATAGAACGATCCGTTAGATGGAACAACAACGGCTTGATAGGATGAGTCGTTACTTCCTCTATCGAATCGTCACTTGGCTTGTTGGTTCAAGGAATAATTTAATAGGTTTTTGATCCTCAACCAATGATTAGGTACAATGACTCGTTACAAGAACTAATGAGTCATTCTACCACTCATTAGTTCTGGAGGAAAAGTTTGCAGAAGCACACCATGACTCTTCTAGTGGGCCGTTGGTTCTAACAAAAACTCGTTGGTCGAGTCGTTCTAAGGAAAAATTTTCTAGTTTTCATGCTAAGTCTGGGGTTTATCCTTTGGAACTTTTGGTGTGTTACACTATCATTCCCTTACCTCATTACAGATCTGTGTTAGAGGACGGTGTGTCAATCCTGCAAAGAGAGGATCTCTTAACAGATGCTTGCTAGGTGACAGATATTACTAAGATTACAGATGACACCATGTTCACCGTGGTGAGCCATCCTAGCTCTATCTTACTAGGCAGGCCCATTACTGAGGGTAAAGGCAACCAGACAGAGGAGCCTACATCACAGCCTGCCGGTGAGGTAGACCCCGCAACAGTAGTAGATTTAGCCACCATGACATCTATTCTAGTAGCACCACCGATGCCACTACCCATATTCAGAGATTCACTTACTAGTTTGGCTCGCTGTTGGATAGAGAAGAGTGACATCTGGCTCGACTTATAGAGGATTTACCGGCCTTTGTGGCTACGATTGTTGAGAAAGATCTTTAGCCGCTCTGGGACACTATTAGGGCCTCTTATGAGGCTTTGAGCTCACATCTAGAAGCCACTGATGCGAAGTTGCACCATCTTAGAAGAGGTGTCAGTGCTTTAGATATAGTGGGCCTCCGATCGGACATAAAAGAGACTAGAGCTGTCGTGCTAGAGATCCAGATGTGTGAGAGGCGGCCAGAGAAGGTGCAGATACTGATGGTGGATGGGAAATCACCCATTTCCAGCATTATCGACTTTATTCCACATAGGGTTCCTATTCCACCAGCCTAGAATTAGCCTATACCACTACCACCAATTCCAGTTACCAAGGCTAGCACTACACTGGAGTAGATTCCTACTCGGACTCCATCCCAGATAGATGATCCTGCCTTGACAATAGATAAGGGCAAGGCTCCAGCCCAGGAGACTCCACCAGCAGATGTAAAGTTATCCACTATAGAGGCAGGGCCCTCAAAAGAGTGATAGCAGCCTCAAGTTTGCACACACAAAGCTGTGCTCATGATGTAGAAGCTGACCCGTCATTGCCACCATTGGATGATGTGTAGTAGTGTGATTTGAGTACTAAGGATGTTTTTGCAACCCTTTTACCCTCTTACTTTTTTTTGCTTATGCATTGAGGACACTACACAATATCTTTTAGGGGGGGTAGATATTTTGGATTGTATGATATGTTAGTATGATGTTTGGGTTTGTGAAACTCTGATTTGTATGTAATAATGTTTATGAATGAGTTTCGGATGTGTGATTGTGATCTATTTTAGCCCACATACTTTTATAGCTTTCATAGCGTAGTTTCTTCTTTGTCTTTCTTAGATTAACTTCTTTTTTCTTTTATAGTATAGAGCCCTCCTTGGTTTTCTTAGTAATGGTTCTTTCCTAAGAGGCTTACGTTTTGTTAAATCTGACGCAATAAAGTAGTTAATTGTTGTAGTGCATGGGCTCGATAATGGATTGCTAGGCGACATCCTTAAGAGTACCAGCCTACTTTATGGAGTCGTCTTAGGATGAATAATTTTTTTTACTTAGGTAGTGGTGGCAATTGTAATACCCTAAAAGTCCCTAATACTATACCCGGGACTGGAAATAGGATCAGCAAAGAAAGTCTGGAAAATGCATTAACACAACTCCTGGTATGAGTTGTGGGAAGCACTAACAGGCCATGAGATAGAACGTTGTTGGATGTTGAGTTGCCCAGTTTAGATTATATGGGTCGTGGTATGACCCATTGTTGGAAACCACTAATCATGGCAGGCAGTCTTCTGTAGGCAAAGGGAATTTGAAGCTATAACAATGGATGGGTCCAACGACCCATCCTTAGAAGGTTCGGACCATTGTGTGGTTCATGGGAACTTAACAATGGGCGAAGGCTGTAGTAGCAATGAGAGGATACAATGGGTTGTTGTATTGAAGGACGGTCTATTGGTTCAGTCGTGCCATCTAGCAGTGTGTACTTTTTCGCAAAATCAGTAAGGGTATTTTTGTAATTTCTAAGCTCCTAACCCCTAAACTACATCATTTTAAGCAGTAAAAAGAGTGTTTTAAGGGGGTTTAACCTATTCTAATTGATTCACCTCCTATGCGTGCATGATTAGAAAATTTCCTTGAGGATCAAGCTTGAACTTCTCTAATTCTTTCCAAATCTTTTGGGCTTTCAAAGAAAAGTTGAAATTCAGTTTATCCAGGTATATAGGGCTATGAATGAGAGCTTCCTTTTACTCTTATGAACAAATTTCTCATCAAGTTCATGAATCCAAGTCTTAGCTCAAGTTTATGATCTTATGGGGTTTTAACCAAATTTTATAAAATTCTCTATGATTTTTTTATGGGTCTGTCAAGCCCCACCTTGGGAGGCATGACTGGCACCTAGTGCCGTACTAGGATCCAAACTAAATTACTGACTAAGCCTAGGCACTCCTGGTGTAGGTTTACCCCTCAAATCAAGAAAACAACAGGCTATATCTCGAGTGCAAACACAGCCCCCGGCCGACAAGGCCTTATAGCAATCTGTAAAAGAAAACGAGCTAGCCAGAAACAACAACAATGGGGGTTCCTATGCGGGCCAACAAGACCACCATGATGTCTAGTTATGACTGTAAAGTAAATCCAGAGCTATGCTAAACTATGGCCGACAAGGCTTCTAATCTATCAGCTAAAGGCCCCGCACAGCCAACATGTAAGCTAAAACACATATAGGCCCCAGAAGGCCAACAACAGCTAACCACAAGAAAATAGAAACAATCCGCAAGCCTGTAGGAGCAATATGATGGCTGGGACAGGGCCCCGACCTATCCATAAACGGTACAAACAAAAGAGATAAACCTTCTATCTACAAGCTCCGAAAGAAGGGAGCTAACTGACCTGTAACACTAGTTGGAAGCTACAAGGGACCTGCTCCTCGTCTATCTGTACCTGCAAGAAAGTAATGCAATGCCCCAAAAAGGGCATCAGTACAACATGTACTGAATATGTAAGGCGATAAATGTAAATGACTGAACAAAAAAGGTAAAGCTGAAATAACTGGAAAAAAAAGAATAGAAGTCATACCTGAATAGCTGGGTTTTCCCTTATCGAGTCTATCAATAACTAAAGCAAACAAGAACCTTACATTGCCCCCATAAGCCGGAAGGTACAACCAGCACAGAACAACACACCTGGGGCTCCCATAAGCCCTGGTGAGTACACATGAATCTATGTACCCCTATCAAGGTCATAACCGGTCATACTGGTAACTATAGCCGTCCTGCCAGTTCCCTGGGTCTATAACTGAGCCCGCTCGGCTACTGACTATAGCTGTGTCTGAGTCCAGTGGACTCTTGATATCTGCACCCTCGGCACCAGGTTCGTCGAGGGTGTGGTGCCGATACGCCGTATGTATAATATTCCAGCCCTGGAATGGACTCTATGAGGACCTAGGACCCCATCTTCGTTCCTCAAGGATGACATGTCGCTCTTTCTGGAACGACGTCATCTCGCCCCTGGCGGGCATCGACACAGCTAATTACCCTGGGGTTGGTCATGGAGGGCTATATAGACAAATCAAATCCCAAACTGTGCGTGGATTACTAGTCTAAGCTAATAATAACAACTATTTATGATTAACGTACTTTAGATTTTCTTATCAGGATTTAAACTGAATTATAATGGTATAGGAACTAACTTGCCGAAGGAAACTGCCTTAACATACCTCAATTGTCGATTTCTTATTAACTGGTAAGTTCCAATTCGTATTCAACAGCTCTTCCCAACTGAAATTGTGTTACTGGAAGAATAGGACTAGTTTTAACTCTAAATACCGCAAAAAGAAAGACATTATATATAAATATTAACTATATTTCAACTTAACCGAACACGGTCGAAAAATCATTATTTCTCGAAAGTCTATAAGGGAGAAATGCTTACTTCAAGCTTGTGATCGTATAGAAACTAGTTTGGCGTAATTCTGACGACTTTGGCTCGGCGGTACGATAATTTACCGAGGGAATTTTGTTAAAATAACTCTGTAGCGATACTCTCTATGGCCTTAAACTTCAATACCCAAGGTTAATTCGAGTTTGGATGGCATTTGATAGCGTAATCAGACAAAAATTATTTAATTGCTTCGTATCCCTCACTTTCTGGCCATAACTTCCTTTTTTTTGGAAATGAATTGAGTTTAAACCAAGGGGCTATTTATATATATTACGGCGGTGACCTGGGTGACACCCCGCGCTGGCCAAAGCGCCAAGAGGTCGGCGCCCTGCGCTTCTCAAAGCGCCAAGGTGACTGGCACCTCGCGCCTCTCAAAGCGCCAGTGGCCTGGCACGCCGTGCTGGCTGGTGTCCTGCCGGCTAGCGCATCGCGCTGGCCCTGAGCGGCCTGGTCTCGCTCGACCCAACTTCTGAGGCTTCTTTACATGCGTCGTACTCTCTTTATCTAATTTAAATTCACGTTTACACCTACTATTCATTAACTTTCACGGGGTGTAACATCCTCCCCCTTTAATAACATTCGTCCTCGAATGTCAACTCAGTTTATAAGGGTTTATCTCTTTTAGGCTATTATTCTGGAAATAATTTGGCAAAATCCCCCCTGTAACATGGACTATCTGAAAATCCTGAAATGCATAAAAGTCCAACATAGATATCTGACGTAATACTATAACAAGTATTTCACAATAAAGCTGGAGTCAATTGGCATTGTATAAAACAAATCATGAAACAACAACTGAATCAACAACTTACCTTAACTGCATAATCTGGACTAGGCCTGGAATAGATGTGGATATCTGGATTTCATATAATCCTCATCCTCCCAAGTCATTTCTTCTCTGTTCTTGTTCCTCCACAATACTTTAACAGAAGCACATCTTTAGTCCTCAGGCTGCGCACCTGCCGATCCAATATAGCTAGTGGAACCTCTTCATAAGCTAACTCATCAGTGATTTGGACATCCTCAACTGGCACAACTCAGGAGGGATATCCTATGCACTTTCATAGCATCGACACATGGAAGATTGGGTGAACGGATTCTAATTCTGAAGGGAGATCAAGCTTATATGCCACCTGGCCTATCCTTCGGAGGATTTGATATGGTCCAATAAACCTTGGGCTAAGCTTGCCCTTCTTACAAAATCTCATCACGCCCTTCATCGGCGAAACCTTTACAAATACCCAGTCACCCACATCAAACTCTATGTTCCTCCGACGCACATCAGCATAGGACTTTTGGTGGCTCTGAGTTGTTAACAGGCGTTCCCTGATAAGTTTCACCTTCTCTTCTGACTGGTGAATAATATCTAGCCCAATCAATCCTGATTCTCCTACCTTGAACCAACTAACTAGGGATCTGCACTTCCTTCCATATAAAGCATCAGAAGGCGCCATATAAATTGCTGAATGGTAACTGTTGTTATATGCGAATTCAATCAGTGGCAAGTGGTCATCCTAGTTGCATCCGAAGTCTAACACGCACGCCCGTAGCATATCTTCGAGCGTCTGAATTATGCGTTCTGCTTTTCCATCTGTCTGAGGATGGAATGCTGTACTCAGGTTAACCTGTGTCCCTAGACCTTTTTGGAAGGATTGCCATAATTTAGCTATGAACTGTGCCCCTTTGTCGGAAATAATCGATAATGGAACACCATTCAATCGGACTATCTCTCTAATGTAGAGCTCGGCATAATCCACAGCTAAAAAAGTGGCCCTGACTGGCAGAAAATGAGTTAACTTTATAAACCTATCAACGATGTCCCAGATAGAATCAAATTTATGCCTGGTACCAGGTAACCCTGTCACAAAGTCCATATTTATTGCCTTCCATTTCCACATAGGCACTGCTATTTCTTGTGTCAATCCACTGGGTTTTTGAGGTTCAGCCTTCACCTACTGGCAATTAGGACATCGAGTGACAAATTCTGCTACTTCCTTTTTCATCCCTAGCCACCAACAAATTTCTTCTATATCATGGTACATCTTCGTTGAACTTGGATGAAGAGAATAACAGGAATGATGTACCTCGCCCATAATTTGCTGGTGAAGCCCTGCAGCATCCGGCACACAAAGGCGTCCCCTATACCTCAAAACTCCGTCTCCAGTTACCCTGAAATCTTCTACTTCCTCTCACTGAGCTTTACTCTTGAGTTGAACTAGGTTAGGATCTTCATGCTGCCACTCTTTCACTTCTATCACCAGTGATGACACAACATTATTCTAGATCACTGCCCCACTATATCCTGAATCTACTATACGGACGAACAGGTTCACTAACCGATATAATTCTTGAGTTAGTTCCCACTGTTCTGGCCTCAAGTACGCAAAACTCCCCATAGATTTGTGACTGAGGGCATCTACTACAACATTGGCTTTTCCCGGATGATATAAAATATTTACATCATAGTCTTTCAATAATTCTAACCAGTGGTGATGCCGCAGATTCAACTCTTTCTGTGTGAAGATATACTGGAGGCTCTTGTGCTCAATGAAAATATCTACATGAACGTCGTACAAATAGTGCCTCCATACTTTTAAGGCATGGATAACAACAGCTAATTCTAGGTCATGGGTAGGGTAGTTTTCATGCTTCCTTAGCTGTCTCGAAGCGTAAGCAATTACCTTACCATGCTGCATCAAAACACATCCTAACCCGACACTTGAAGCATTGCAGTACATGTTCGGTTGTTTGGCACAACTACACGCAAGTGCACGTGGTCAAAAAATTAATAAAGTGGCTTAAGTAAGCCAAGTATCGATCCCACAGGGACCGGGCTAGGGTAACAATCTACTCAAGTGTCAATAAACCTTAACTCTAAAAATGCAGACAACAATGTTAAGAAAAGTTTGATATTTTGGTTTCTAATTTTATACTAATTATAATATACAATTTGAGTCTGAACTATAAGTATGGGCATGCTGAGGTTAAACGAACATGTAGAGAAATAAGTTATCGATACAATTTGGTTAATCTTTTTTTCGATTGCTAGTCAAGAATTATTGCCTATGGATTAAAACTCTCGTATTTAACCCAACTTAAGAATCATGAACCTTCCACCTACATGTCTGTGATAAAACGAAATTCATGTTCTATCTATACAAAATCGATTCCTTAATTGACTAATACGACTTTCAGGTATATTTCTATCCTGAAGGTAAATCAATTCTCAATTTTCCCAAACTAAGAAAAGATCATATCCTATCAATTCACAACTTTCCAATTTCTTGCTCTCTCGAGTGAAACCGAACTTTTTAGATATACATTAACGTTGGCCACACATTATTGCAGTAAGAACAAGAATCAATAGAACAACCATGAAAGAAAAGTTGAAAAAACCAATTTATCAATAATCACATTTCAATACAATTGTTCTTAACCTCAGCAAGAAGAGGATTTAGCCACTAATTTGTGGATTAAACATCGTTAAATGAGTGTAAATCATACAAGCAATTCAAATCAAGAAGAAGGAGATAGAGAAAAACCGTGATATTTTCGTCCCCTCAACTGCCTGTAACCCACGTTCTTGCTCCACCGAGTCAGAATAATTAAAAATGAACCTAAGTGTTCTATTTGTACTAGTGGGAATTTTTTCCAGAATAACAAGCAACGTGTCACGGAGTGCATCGCGGAGCACTGCCTCGGTGACACGCCACTGATGCGGACCCTTACTGGAATTTGGTCGTCCAGGTATTAAGGCCGAACGTGGCACGACATGCAACGCGGGGCTAGGCCAACGTGCCACGGCCCCAACGCGCACCTTCATTGGAATTTGGAAAAAATTCCATACCTAGGCAGAAGGCATCCGCGATGGCAGTGTGACACGGCTCCATTGCGGAGCCCCTTTAATTCGTGCCTTCAAGTGCTTTTTTCCTTGCTAGCGTCCGATTCCAACCCCGATTTCTCCCAACATGCATTTTAGCTTCCCAAAATTATATTTCACTTGCAAAAGAACGCTAATCATGTTGGTTAGTATAAATTCACATTTTATTACAAATCACATGAGAATGTATAAACATCGATAGATAAACAAGGCAAAAATGACACGTTTGAGTATCAATTGGGCATATAAATTTGCCCAAGATCACTTACCCCCCACTTAAATCCTTGTTCGTCTCCGAGCAATAATCTTACACCTCATGCAATTGACACCCCAACTTGGCTACTTTGGTTCGACAATTCAAGCTACGATTATACCGATTATTTAATAAAGAAAATCGTCAAGAAAACATGCATGGTCTTATCAATACAATGACCTTCAACACATTAAGACCTCCTCGACTCAAGAATCAACTCTCGATATCGGCAAACTCATGCAAATCAGCTGATCAAGATATCCGACATGAATTTTAATCTCTTGTCAAGCATGTTCCCTCACAACAAAAGAGAATTTTCCCCTTTTTAATCACATGACTCAAAAGATTATATGCAGGGGCATATAAACACAATTTCGCTCTCTCTCCCAAAAGAATTCACAAGCATCATGTTATGAACCATAGGCTTGCCTTTAGTGTATTACTCCACTAATATAAGGAAATGTGATGTAGGATCACGTAGGACATAACGGGTTGTAATGTAAGCTATGGAACTAGTAAATATTGGGCTAACCAATAATAGCCACTAGCATCCTTAAGCGCTTTTCCAAAACATCCCATCAACCTCATGGGTATTGTTTCTTCCTTCATCCTCCCATTTTTGAAGTCTGTCTTTATTTTGACCCATATCTTTAAGCACACTTGACTCAATAACAAAGATTATTCATACATCTTCATTATATTTAATTTATAATGAGTGCACCTTCAACCTTTTCTTTCCTTTCATCACTCTGCTTTTCTTTTCTTTTCACCATTCTCACTTTTTGACACTGTGGGAAAATTATTTTCTCTTCTTAAGCGCTTAAGAGTTTTGGATCAAATTCACGGATAATGAAAAGAAGGGGTTAAGCTTGGTTTACACCTTTTTGAGAAAATAAAAATAATAGGCTAAAGGATTAATGGGCTAACTAGGGTGTACATTCAAGGTGGGTATGATAATGAAAGAAAAAAAAGTTCGGTTAAAGCAAAGAAATGCCTACATCCTTTCCTACAATACACATCCTTCATTTCGGTTTGTACACACACCAGGCAAGTTCTAGACATTTCACAATAGCATGGAATAAACAAAACCTCACCATACACTTATTGCACATGCTCAACTCAAAACATATTCACAGACTCTTCAATCAGCTAATTACAAGAATTCAATCATTAAGCCTCAATCACACTGAGTCGAACTCTATGGCCTAGTATCTCAACATATTTTCAAAGTTGCATGCTTTCATACGAATCACCTTTGCATTTCAAATATCATGAACAACACGCAACCAGAATTCCGCAACCATAAAGTAACTACAAGTTTTGGGATGCAACCCACAAAATAAAAAAACTGAAAAATAAATGAAAAAATCTACTCCTAACGACTACATTTCCCTTAAAACGGCGTCATCCATCCATCATAGGGAACGATCACTAACTAAGACTTCGGTTCAATGGGACTATTCTCGGTAAAAGAACCGAAAACAAACGCCGAGAAACCCAAAAATTTGAAAATTCATGAAAATTTTTTCTTTTTGTTAAAAATATCGATCATTTCAATAAAACCGAAAATATGTACAAAACCAGCTAACAACGTTTAGCAGCACACAACAGCTTCTCCTTAATTACAATACAGACATACACAAAAATCACAGGGCCACAAATTTATCCAAGCACAACAACAGAACAGAGACATACATTAATAACAACAGAAACAAACACCTAACTACTCCCACCCCACACTTAAATCGAACACTGTCCCCATTGTTCTTAAAATTCAGCATAGCACAAAAATGGGTGGTGAAACTTCCTGATCAATCAAAATATTCCATTTCTTCGTCAGGTGCTGCTGCCTCGTCTCCCATGTCTGAATCGCCCCCATCGTCATCATCTGACTCCACATCGGAGTCATCACGACGTGTCTCCTCATCTGTAGGGACATCATCATCGGTGGGCTCCACAAAAGCTGGCCCCACTCGGCATAGAGCCCTAGCATTTTCGCCAAAAGGGTAGTCTAGCTCGAGCTACCACAGCTCCTCTTCTGTTGCTGGCCTCCCGCCTATGTGCAGCTGGAGCATCTGCATCCCAAACATGCGAGCCATGTACTGATCATCCCGAGCATGTCGCTCGACTAGTGTAAGAACTGGCCCGTGAGTGGTGTCGGGTGCCTTAGTTTTGGTGACATCTAAGGCCCGCCGCTCCATCTGCAGGATGTAGTCAAGGGCCTTCTCCTCGATATCTAGGCCCCTCAGGAACGTGGTCAGTAATCCACCAAACCCATACCTATGCCCCTGATGCAAACGGGCTCTCTTGATGGCGGAGATAATCACCGCCCCCACGTTGATCTCCAGCCCTTTCATACCAATCATACACGATCCCGGGTGACATCTGTCATATGCACCCCCGAGATCAGGCAGGAACAAACAATCTTCAGCCATATCCTGGCTTCCCTGTTCGTCTGTGAGTAGGGTAAGGTCTGATGGTAGCCTCTCTCCTTATGCCTGCTCCAACGTGCTGTAGACCGAGTTCCACACAAAGTGCGTTAGATATCCGCGTATGGTGGAGTGATATTCAGCTATTGAAGCACATGGGCGTCTATGTCCCGCGCCCCTAAGATAGCATTAAGGTGATGGGGCTCAAAAGTTACTATTTTCCCCCGTATCTTGATGGTGTGACTTCTGAGAGTCGGGTTCCAGTTGGCGTAGAATTCCTGAATGAGGTGCAGGTTGCACTCCTTGGGCTCTTCAAAGATGAAGTTCAGTCCGGCTGCCTCAATTCTGTGGGCAATCCTGGGGAACTCCTATGCCAACGGTTCCCTAGCAATATGTTCTTCGGGGAAGTACTTGCTTTCCTTATGCTTCGCGTACCATTTCTTCCCCTCCTCTGTCACCCATATGGTTCCATATTGACGGCGTTGGCTGCGTGGAACCGCTGGTGTTGCTGGGACTGCTGTTCCCAGTCTGATTCTTTTCCTTCCGGCGCCTGATGTTGATGCGCCCTTTCCCTTGTCTTGCCTGCTTGCCATTGTTCCTGTCAAACCCAAAAGACAGTCCCAATTTTATTCCAATTAAAATTAGCTTCGACTAAGGTTGGGTTAAGTTAGGCTACCCCACACTTAGTCTTTAGCCCCCAATCACCACGTTACGGCAAGATCATACTCATTATCAAAAACAAACAACAAAACATAACAAGTATGCTTAGTGCATTCAGAGAATTCAACAGTATAAATTCTTTTGTACTACTCAGACTTCATACATCTTACCACAATATTACCATCGATCACTTTTCCTCCCATAGAACTTAGCAAGGAGAAACAAAGAAAAGTTATCTACATGAAGCCATATAATTCACCCATTTCTTGCAATTTCCACAATTTCCTTGACCCGAAAATCCGTCGGTCTTTTAGCCTATTAACAGCTAGCACAACCGACTCATCTCACCCAACATAAACAACCTAGCAAGAATTACAAAGTTCAACTAATTTTTTTTTTCTTTTCACACTTCAAATTCAAGCCATAGCTATGATTTTATCAAAAATACTATCAAGCTATGTAATTATCGAGTTCATGCAATCACAATGATTCTACGAACATCAATCAACAATAACTCAATTGAATTTAAGCTCAATTTCTACTTAGGGCAAGTTTTGCTCATATCACATGTTCAATATCGAAAAATTTGACAAGAATTGAGATAGAGTTGAAGAACATACCTTGAATTCGATGAAATGAAGAAAACTTGATGAAAATGTGTGCCTAGGTCCGTGTCACGTTGAGGGAGAAGGGGTTTTTGGGATGTTTATCGCGGAGGGAATGAAAAATGAGAAAAAATGAGGGGAAATGGGGTTTAAAAAGTGAAGATTTCGCGCGGGTCACCCGGCGACCCGGTGTGACCCGTCGCAGTATACACCTCAACATGTCACGGAGGGTAACGTGGAGCATGCCCTCCATGACACGGAGCCATCACGCAGGTGTTCTGGAATTTGAAAAAATTCCAGAATCACCTTCAACGTGTCACGGAGGGTAACGCGGAGGCCCTCCTCCATGACACGGAGCCATCGCGTGGACTCACTATTTTGCCACTTTTTATTATTTTTCATACCTCGATTTTTTCTTTGCGATCCTTTGCGTATTTATCCTCCGTTCCACCTGAAATTCCTCTCACAACAAGAAATTGGTTAGAATTATAGGTTTCAATTAAAATACAAATTTTGTTTTTATTTTTATTTTTCTCTTTTTTTTTCATTTTTATGAAATCTAATAAAATATTACAACAAAAATTTCACGAGTTGCCTCCCGTGCAGCGCCTGGTTTACCGTCGCGGCTCGACGTCATTCAACTCAGTCATCTTCTAGGGTGACGGACGTTTTCTCTCGACCACCTTCCTCACCAAGTAATGCTTACATCTTTCCGGTGGTTTCCTCAATAACTCCCGTGACTCGACTCTCTATAAAGCATCAGCTTGCTTAATCACATTGATCACAGAGAGTTCCTCATACACAGCCGGGAGCTTGGTGGACTGGTATACATCAAACACCTCCACCTTGTCGTTTGCTCGCATAGTTAGCTGCCCTGCAGCTACATCAATCAGCGCTTTCCCAGTTGCCAAGAAAGGACGTCCCAAAATAAATGGGACTTCCGCGTCTGGCTCAAAATCCAGCACGACGAAATCTACCAAGAAGATAAGGGAGCCCACTTGCACCAGCACATCCTCCACAATGCCATCAGGTCTGGCTAAGGAACGATCCGCTAGTTGCAATATCACTGTTGTTGGTCTAGGACTCCCTAGACGCAACTTCTTGAATACCAATGTCTGCATCAAGTTAATGCTCGCTCCCAAATCACATAATCCACGAGCTCGGATACTCTGCCCAATTGTAATTTGTATTGTAAAGCTCCAAGGGTCCTTGAGCTTTGTGGGCAACCAATTTGGTATTCGGGAAGTGCATTCCTCCATAAGAGCCACCGTAGCATACTCAGTCAACCGACTTTAGTTCGCCACGATGTCCTTAATATACTTTGCGTACTTTGGCACTCCCTGCAAAACATCAACAAGAGGTAAGTTAATATGTACCTTTTTCAGAACCTCCATGAATTTCTTGAAACACACCTCCTCTTGTGTTTCTTTAATATTTGAGGGAATGGGGGTGGTGGTCTCTCTGGTTCAGCCTCCTTTTTCTTCCCCCTCTCTTCACTTTGCTCCCTCTCACTTTCTGCTGCTCCCGACTGTTGAGGTGGTCCTTCTGGTTCCACCTCTTTAAGCTGCAAGCCACTCCTTGTGGTTACTGCATTCACCTGCTTAGGGTTGGGATCCGTGTCGCTCGGGAGTCCTCCTCTAGGCCTGGTGTTTTGGGCTCCAGAAAATTGCCCAAATTAATACTTCAGTGCCTTGGTAGCTAATTAGTTGTTCTTTACCTTGGCTGCCAATTTCACATAGTCAGCCTGCAATTGAGCTTGGTTAGCTATCATTGTCTTGAACATCTCCTCAATGCTGGGTGATGGTGGTGGAGGAGGTGCATTGGTTCTTCTATATTGTGCCTGATAGTTCTGCTGTCCTCCTTGATTCCTCTGTGCCCCCCGACTCGAACTTTGCCCTTGACAGTTATTGCTACCCCAAGAGAAATTCGGGTGATTCCTCCAGTTGGAATTGTAGCTGTTGCCATACTGTAGATGGTTGTTTCTCTGTACATTTCCCACAAAGTTCACCGAATCAGGATTTGCTCCACAACACTCAGCTGAGTGTTCTCTACTCCCGCATACTTCACACCAAATCTGCTGCACGACATTGACTGGGGCTTGAGAGTGGTTCATGCTCATGTTACTGAAGTGGGGGTTGAGTTGATTCTGTAAAGCAGCTATCTGTGCAGCAATAGCTGTGAAACCATCCACTTCTAACACTCCCGCTGCTTTCCTCGTTCCTCCTCTTGACGAGTCCGCATTCCACTCCGGATTTCCCTGTGAAATACGATTCAACAAGGTATACAGCTCCTCATAAGTTTTCTCCAATGCTTTCCGCCCAGCTGCTGAGTCTAGTAAGATTTTTGTTTGGGGTTCCAAACCCTCTATGAAAGTATGCACCAGCACTTCATTGGATTGGTGATGATGAGGACAATCCCGCAACATAGATTTGAATCTCTCCCATGCTTGATACAGATTCTCTCCCTCTCTCTATTTAAAACCTAGAATTTTACTTCTAAGTCTTGCTGTTTTACCGGATGGAAAAAAACGTATCAAGAATTTCCTTGGAAGATCATCCCACGTAGTGATAGAATTAGGTGGCTCAGCTTTCAACCACCTCTTGGCTTCTCCCAAAAGTGAAAATGGGAACAATGTAAGCCTGACATAATATGATGACACTCCCGCGGGGATGTAAGTGTCACTTATCTCCAAGAAATTTTGGAGATGTTGCTGTGGATCCTCATGAGGGAGACCTGTGAACTGCCCGCTGGTGTGCAGCAATTGCACCATGTTCTGCGTAAGCTTGAACCTCCCTCTTGGCTCAGGTTTGCGGATGCTAGATGTGACATTATTAGCATGTGAGATTGCCACCTCGCGAACCAGCCCGGCTGCCTTGTCATCGGGCACTAAC
The DNA here is from genome assembly GCA_035772735.1 of Datura wrightii. Lineage (NCBI taxonomy): Eukaryota > Viridiplantae > Streptophyta > Magnoliopsida > Solanales > Solanaceae > Datura > Datura wrightii. Next base: position 16,572,402 of record JASDFA010000010.1, read on the forward strand.
ATTGCCCGTACAACTGGTGGATTCTGTTGTTGCTCCATAATTGTTTGTCTGAGCAACTGCAGCTTTTTCTCCAGAGCTTCTCTCTTTTGACGATGAAATTGTCTTTCCGGCTCTAAATATGAGTCCACCAGCTCCTTGTCTCTTGCCAGTCTTCAACAGAAATTAGTATCTGCAAAATACAGGCTAAGACCAAGTTGTCAACACTAAGAAGAAATAGCAAACTGATACTTAAGAAAAATTTACCGATTGCCAGTCCCCGGCAACGGAGGCCAAAACTTGTTCGGCTGTTTGGCACAACTACACGCAAGTGCACGTGGTCGAACAAGTAATAAAGTGGCTCAAGTAAGCCAAGTATCGATCCCACAGGGACTGAGCTAGGGTAACAATTTACTCAAGTGTCAATAAACCTTAACTCTAAAAATGCAGACAACAGTTTTAAGAAAAGTTTGATATTTTGGTTTCTAATTTTATACTAATTATAAAACGAATATACAATTTGAGTCTGAACTATAAGTATGAGCATGCTAAGGTTAAACAAACATGTAGAGAAATAAGTTATCGATACAATTTGGTTAATCTATCTTCCAGTTGCTAGTTAAGAATTATTGCCTATGGATTAAAACTCTCGTATTTAACCCAACTTAAGAATCATGAACCTTCCACCTACATGTCTGTGATAAAACGAAATTCATGTTCTAGACATACAAAACCGATTCCTTAATTGACTAATATTACTTTCAAGTATATTTCTATCCTGAAGGTAAATCAATTCTCAATTTTCCCAAACTAAGAAAAGATCATAACCTATCAATTCACAACTTTCCAATTTCTTGCTCTCTCGAGTGAAACTAGACTTTTTAGATATACATTAACGTTGGCCACACATTAATGCTGTAAGAACAAGAATCAATAGAACAACCATGAAAGAAAAGATGAAAAAACCAATTTATCAATAATCACATTTCAAAACAATTGTTCTTAAACTTAGCAAGAAGAGGATTTAGCCACTCATTTGTGGATTAAACACCGTTAAATGAGTGTAAATCATACAAGAAATTCAAATCAAGAAGAAGGACATAGAGAAAAACCCTGATATTTTCGTCCCCTCAACTACCTGTAACCTACGTTCTTGCTCCACCAAGTCAGAATAATTAAAAATGAACCTAAGTGTTCTATTTATACTAGTGGAAATTTTTCCCGGAATAACAAGCAACGTGTCACGGAGTGCATCACGGAGCACTGCCTCTGTGACACGCCACTAACGTGGACCCTTACTGGAATTTGGTCGTCCAGGTATTAAGGCCCAACGTGGCACGGCGTGCAACGTGGGGCTAGGACAACGTGCCACGGCCCCAACGCGCACCTTCACTGGAATTTGGAAATAATTCCATATCCAGGCAGAAGGCATCCGCGATGGTAGCGTGACACGGCTCCATCGTGGAGCCCCTTTAATTCGTGCCTTCAAGTGCTTTTTCCTTTGCTAGCATCCGAGTCCAACCCCGATTTCTCCCAACATGCATTTTAGCTTCCCAAAATTATATTTCACTTGCAAAAGAACGCTAATCATGTTGGTTAGTATAAATTCACATTTTATTACAAATCACATGAGAATGTATAAACATCGATTGACAAACAAGGCCAAAATGACACATTTGAGTATCACTTGGGCATATAAATTTGCCCAAGATCAGTACATTGTGTAACCCTCTAATCCTTCTGGTAAGGCTAATATTGGTGCTGAGGTCTGTCTGTTTTTCAGCTCCTGAAAACTTTGTTCACATGCTTCGGTCTAGTGAAATTTGGCTGCTTTCTGAGTTAACTTGGTCAAAGGCGCTGACAGAGTAGAAAACCCTTCTACAAACTTCCTGTAGTAACCGGCTAATTCAAAGAAACTGCATACCTCAATTGCAGTTATCGGTCTAGGCCATGTTTCTTATGGGAGTCTACCTTGATACAAACTTTTGACACAACATGACCCAAAAAGGCCACTGAATTCAGCCAAAACTCACACTTGGAAATTTTAGCATATAACTGACGATCTCTGAGAATCTGGAGCACGAAATGATCCTGATGTTCTGCTTCTGAATGGGAATACACCATAATATCATCAATAAATACTATCACAAACAAGTCCAGATACGATCTAAAAATACTATTCATCAAGTCCATATACACCGCTGGATAATTCGTCAACCTGAAGGACATGATTAGAAATTAAAAGTGGCCATATCTGGTCCTGAAAGCGGATTTTGGAATATCTCTTTCCCAGACTCGAATCTGATGGTACCCAGATCTTAAATCAATCTTGGAAAAACAATTCGCCCCCTGTAACTGATCGAACAGGTCATCTATTCTGAGAAGCGGGTACTTATTCTTGATAGTAACTTTATTCAACTGCCAGTAGTCTATACACATATGGAGGGAGTCATCCTTCTTTCTCAAAAATAGGACTGGCGCACCCCATAGTGAAGTACTCGGCCTGATGAAGCCATTATCTAGAAAATATTTCAACTGCTCCTTTAATTTCCTGAGCTCAATTGGAGCCATCCGGTACGAAGGAATAGATATTGGTTGTGTACCCGGTAATAAGTCAATTGCAAAGTCAATTTCCTGTTCTGGGGGAATACCATGAAGTTTAACTAGGAATACATCTTGGAATTTATTAATCATTGGAATAGATTAAAGAGTCGGAGATCCTGCTTGGACATCCTAAATCCCGACAATCTGATAAATAAATCCCTTTGCTATCAATTTTCTCGCCCGAAGATAGGAAATAAACCTACCTTTTGGCGTAGCCACACTATCTTTCCACTTCTATACAACCTCCCTTGGGAAGTGGAATCGGACAGTCTTGGTCCAACATTCGACATTGGCATAGCATGGCACCAGCCAATCCATACCCATAATTGTATCAAAATCAATCATCTCTAATTCTACCAAATATGCTAAAGTCTAGTGGCCAACAACCTCTACTGTGCACCCTCGGTAGACCCTCTTATATATAATGGAATCACCGATGAGGGTAGACACTGAAAAAGGTCGCTGAAGCAATTCCGGTGTAATATCAAACTTTCGAGCCACTAATGGTGTAACATAAAATAAAGTGGAGCCTAGGTCTATCAAAGCATATACGGAATGAGAGCAAATGTCCAGCATACCTGTCACAACATCCAGCGATGACTCTAACTCCTGCCACCCTGGTAAAGCATATGTGCGATCTGGACCGGTACCTGAACTAGAAGCCCCTGATCTGCCTTAGCCTCTGCTGGCTGGAGCTGAGGACCTGTGCCCCGCTGGAGGGGCTGGGGCACGTGACCTCATCAAAGATCTATCTTGTCGATCCCGATCTCCTTGACCTTGAGCCGGACAGTCCCTCATCCAATGATCCTCTTGTCCACATGCATAACATGTCGTAGAACTATACCTGCATGCCCTAGAATGACGTCAGCTGCAAATAGGGAAAAGTGGTGCAGTAAATCTGTTCTACTCTGACCCCCTCTACTGTTGTGATCCTGCTGACCGTAAAATCTCGCCAGGCTCTAGCTGTCCCCGATGACTAAACCTACTCCCCTGCTTCTATTATGGAGATGGGGGTATGGGTGGCCTATTTGATAATCTTGGTGTGGGTCCACCCCAGGACTCTGTCTGCATGTCACTAGGTCAGTCCTGTGGTGCTGCTCCTGACCTGTCCTCTCTATCCCTCGCTGCCGCTGTCGGATCCCCTCAATATTCTGGGAAAATGTCTGAACACGAGCAATATCCATTTCCTCTCACAAGGTAGCTGTGATACAGGTCTCCACGTATTTTGGATTCATCCTCATAATGAACCGGTGCACCCTGGCTGGCATAGTATCCACAAAGGCCAGTGCATATCGGGAATAGGAATCGAATCTCATAGCATATTCTCGAACATTCATCGAACTATGCTCCACGTGTAAAAACTAATCTAGCTTGGCCTAAGGGATCTCCCGTGGTAAATAATGATCTAAGAAAGCCTATGAGAAACTGGGCCAAGTCGGTGGGGGAACATCTCTGCCTCGGGACCTTTCCCAGCTCTCGTAACATAGTATTGCAATGTCTCGCAACCGAAACACTGCTAGCTCCATTGATTCTGTAGGGGTGGCATGCATCACCCTGAAAATTCGCTACAACTGGTCCAGGAAATCCTGAGGGACCTCATCCTGATCTTTCCCTATGAATTGCGGGGGACTCAGTGCTAGGAACTCTCGAACCCTCGAGCTACCAGGCCCTCCTGAAGATTCTGCAACCACCGATACCATGGGCTGGCACTGTTCAGCCATCATCTGAAGCAACCCAACAACAACACTCCTAACCTCCTGGTAGGATGGTATAGGTATAGGTACTACTGGAGGGGGTGCCGACATACTTGCCGCTCCAAGCAGCTCCTGGCATTGTGGAGAATGCTGGGGAGATCGAGATGAAATCTCCCTGTCACCCTCAGATCAGGATGACTCTGACTGGGGCACCCTGCTTGTGCCCTCTCCTGCTACCACGTCCAATCTCCTGCCAGGCGTAGGGTATCGCGAGTCCGACATTTCTCTATAGACAAAAAAATATGGTAATCTTAGGTATTCAACCCTATACCGTACATATCTATAGCACAATTTAATAAGGAAGAAGAGTAACCATCCTAACATGCCTCGCAGCCTCCTGCCTATAGTATGTGGTGCACAACACACTCATAGACAGGACTCTACTTAGAATGGCTTGCAGACTCCCTAGGATATGACCTGCTCTGATATCATGTTTGTCACGACCCACCTTAGGAGGCATGACTGGCACCTAGTTCCCTACTAGGATCTGAACTGACTTACTGACTAAGCCTAGGAACTCCTGGTGCAGGCTTACCCCTTAAATCAAGAAACGACAGGCTATATCTCGGCTGTAAACACAGCCCCTGGTCGACAAGGCCTTATAGACATCTATAAAAGAAAATCAGCTAGGCAGAAATCATAACAATGGGGGATCCTGTGCGGGCCGACAAGACAACCATGATGTCTAGTTATGACTGTAATGTTACACCCCGTAAATTCTTGACATTTAGATGCCTATTCGCATGTTGGTTAAGAGTTTTAGAATGTCATACATGCTAGAAAAAGGCCCGGGGGAAGAGCGTACAAGCGCCATGTTGAAACATCGCAAGAGGAGGCCGGGCATACCCCCTCCGCGTTGGCCAACGTGTCACAGAGGGCTCACCTCTGCGATGGCCAACGTGCCATAGAGGTAAGGTTCAGCCTCAACTATATAAGCCCCCACTTTGGTTTTTTTAGATAATCATCATATTCCAGAAAACAAACCAGAAAATAGGGAGTACGAAAAGTTCCTTCAAAATTCCTTCCGTTTATGCTAGTAAACGTAGTCCAAACTCGAATTAATCTTGTGTAATGAGGTATTAAGCTGTCGGGAGCATTCCTACGGAGTTAGTTTCGTGAAATTCAGCCGGCGAATTGTCACCCTACCGAGCTAAGGCAAGTGGAATTGCTCAAAATTAGTGTCAATATGCTCCTAGCCTTAAAGTGAGTATTTCTCCCTTCTGGACTTCCGAGAAATAGCGAGTTTTTGTTTGTTTTTTGATAAGTCAAAGTTTGGGCTATATATATATTCAAAGTAGCATTTTCTTCCGGAATATTGATGAATTTAGCATTTTCTAAGATACAGTTATAGTCAGGGGCCCAGAGAGCCAAAGCTGCATACCCAAGGGGTCGGCGGGATGCTCGTACTTATTAGGTGAGTGGAGTGAATTTATTTTTAGATGGTTTGACCCGAGTAGGGGTATATAGATTGCATGTTGATTGGAACCTTCCGTCTTGTGGGGGCTGGTATAGGTTCTTGTATGCTATATATATATATATATATATATATATATGTTACTTATTAAGTTGATAAATAGCAGGACGCTGCATCGACAGGTATGATTCTTATCTCCTTTCCAGTACAGTTAAGCTCGGTACAGATTCTGCTATTCCAGATAGTTTTAGCTATCCTTTGTCATTTCAGTAACTACCAGTTTACTGTTTATCTTCAGTTATGTTCAGTTTTGCTTTGCATACTCGGTACCAGTGGTACTGACGCCCGTTTGGGGGCGCTGCAATACTTGCCTACAGATACTCATAGACGAGGAGCCGATCCCTCGTAATTCCGGCTAGAACACAGAGTCATCAGCTCCGGTCATCAGGAGCTAGACAGCTAGAGGTTTATTCCTTTTCTTTTGTTGTGCGGTATGGGTAGGCCGAGGCCTTGTCCCGACCATGTTATTAGTATTCTTAGAGGCTTGCAGATTGTATATTCCCTGTGGTTAGTTGAACCGGTCGTGTGAGGCCGTGCCTAAGTTTTAGTTTGTTTATGATGGTCGTGTGGGGCCTTATTCAGTTAATAGTTGGTGACCTTGCTGGTCACAGAGTAGTTTAGCATTAGATTCAGCATTATAGTGAAACTAGTCAGCATGGCGGCCTTATCGGCCCGCATAGGTTCCTTTATGCTATTGTGGTTCTAGTCAGCTATTGTTTTCTTATAGGAGGCTATAGGCCTAGTCGGCCGGATGCTGTATTTACAGCCGTTATATAGCCCGTTGGTTCCATGAATCAAGAGTTAGAGCCAGCCTGGCACCAGAAGTGCTTAGACTTAGTAGTCTAGCAGTCCAGGTCTTAGTAGGGCACCAGGTGCTAGTCATGCCTCCAAAGGTGGGGTGTGACAAACTTGGTATCAGAGCAGGTCGTGTCCCAGGGAGTCTGTGAGCCGTGCTAAGTAGAGTCTTGTCTATGGATGTGTTGTTCACCACATACCATAGGCAGGAGGCTGCAAGGCATTATTGGATGGTTACTCTTTCTTCATATTCAGTCGTGCTATAGAGCAGTACAGTATAGGGTCGAGTCCCTTAAACTTATCATACTCTTTGATTACAAATAAAATGGCAGACCAGTGACATCCTGTCATAGGTAGAAGACTGGATACCGCAGCAGGAGAAGGCACCAGCAGGATGCCTCAACCTCACTTAGAATCAACCCGATCTGAGGGCGATATAGAGGCATCATCATGACCTTCTCATCAGTCCCCACCCCACCAGGAGCCACTCGGAGCGATACCACCTCTGACAGTTCCGGTACCTACACCATCCAACCAGGAAATTCGAAGTGCAGAAGTTATGTCGACACAAATGATGGCTACTCAGCGCCAGTCAGTGCCACCCGCAACAGCAGAGTCATCAGGTGGGCCTGGCAGTTCGAGGGTCCGAGAATTCTTGGCACTAGGTCACCCGCAGTTCATAGGGTCGGATCAGGCAGAGGACCCCCAGGATTTCCTAGACCAGATGCAGAGAATCTTCTAGGTCATGCATGTGACATCTACAGAATCAGTTGAGTTAGCGGTATTTCGGTTGCGGGATATTGTTGTGTTGTGGTATGAAAGTTGGGAAATGTTCGTAGGGAGAGATGTTGCCCCTCTGACCTAGTCCAGCTTTTCAGAGGCCTTCCTGGACCGTTATCTGCCATGGGAAATCTGACAGGCCCGGATGGATCAGTTTTTACATTTGGAGCAGGGGGCGAGGAGTGTATGGGAATACGCCCTAAAGTTCGATTCTTTGGCCCGTTATGCTCCAGCTTTTGTGGACACCATGCCATCTAGAGTCCACCAGTTTATTATGGGTCTAAAACCAGAGTACATAGAGGCGTGCATGACATCTATACTGCGGGAAAATATTGACATTGCTCGGGTGCAGGCCTTTGCCCAGACTATTGAGGGCCTTAAACAGCGACAACAGGATAGACGACGAATAAATCAGGAACAGCGCCGCAGGGATAGATTAGATGAAATACAGAGGGAGATTCAGAGAGGACCTAGGCTACGATTGTCAGATAGGCCACCTAGACCCCCACCTCCATCACAGCAGCAGAGGGGTAGATTCAGTCGCAGAGGACAGTCAGAGTCTGGCGGCAGTTCTCGAACGGTAGATTCACCTCAACAGAGGAGGACAAAGAAGAGCAGGTACACACCTCCACTTTGCCCTATTTGCAGCCGACCCCACATTGGAGCTTGCAGATATGGCTCCACAAGGTGTCATATATGCGGGAAGGAGGGTCATGTTATGAGAGACTGTCTAGCTAGGGGTCAGGGTAGCCGAGATAGTCAGGACAAGGCATCAGCAGGGGCGCGAGCTCCAACAGCCTCGGCAGGGCATAGGCCCTCAGGTCCAGCAGGTAGGGGCCGAGGTAGATCAGGGGCCTCTATTTCAGGTACGGGCTCAAGTCGTACCTATGCATTACCAGGGAGGCAGGACTCAGAGGTATCTCCAGATGTGGTAACAGGTATGATGACTATCTGCTCACACCCTGCTTATGTTTTGATTTATCCAGGATCTACTTTGTCCTACGTTACCCCATTTGTGGCTCGAAAGTTCAGTGTTGTACTAGAGTTGCTTCAGAAATCCTTTTCAATATCTACACCCGTCGGTAACTCCATCATAGCCAGAAGGGTGTATCGAGGGTGTACAATAGAGGTTGATGATCTTCAGACTACAGTAGATCTGGTAGAATTAGAGATGATTGATTTTGATGCCATTATGGGTATGGATTGGTTAGTGTCGTGCTATGCCAATGTAGAATTCTGGACCAAGACAGTCCGATTCCACTTTCCAGGGGAGGCAGTACGAGAGTGGAAGGCCAATACAGCTACGCCAAAAGGTAGGTTTATTTCCTACCTTCAGGCGAGGAAGTTGATAGCTAAGGGATGCATTTACCACATAGTCAAAGTCCAAGATATTCGAGTAGAACCTCCGACTCTTCAGTCTGTCCCAGTGGCTAATGAATTCCTCAACGTATTCCCAAACAAGCTACCTGGTATTCCCCCAAAGAGGGAAATAGATTTTGCAATAGATTTGCTACCAGGCACTCATCCCATATCAATTCCTCCATATTGTATGGACCTGATGAACAACATCTTCAAACCATACCTGGACCTGTTCGTGATAGTGTTTATTGATGATATTCTGGTGTATTCTCACTCAGAGGAAGACCACCAGGATCATTTGCGGACAGTGCGCCAGATTCTCAGGGACCGTCAGCTGTATGCCAAGTTCTCTAAATGTGAATTTAGGTTGAACTCAGTAGCCTTCTTAGGGCACATCGTGTCAGACGCAGGTATACAAGTAGACACACAGAAAATAGAAGCACTAAAAATGTGGCCCAAACCTACCACTCTGACCGAAGTATGCAGTTTTCTGGGATTAGCAGGGTACTACAGAAGATTTGTTGAGGAATTCTCCACCATAGAGGCACCTCTGACTAAGCTGATGCAAAAAGCAGTAAAGTTTCAGTGGACGGAGGCATGTGAGCAGAGTTTCTAGGAATTGAAAGATAGGTTGACCTCCGCCCCAGTATTAGCATTGCCAGAAGGTACAGAGGGTTATGCAGTTTATTGTGACGCTTTGGGTGTTGGGTTAGGATGTGTGTTGATGCAGCATGGTAAAGTAATTGCTTATGCTTCCAGACAGCTGAGGAAACACGAAAAGAATTATCCTACCCACAACCTGGAACTAGCCGCAGTGATCCACGCTCTAAATATATGGATACATTACTTGTACGGTGTCCATGTGGATATTTTCACTAATCATAAGAGCCTACAGTATATCTTCACTCAGAGAGAGTTGAATTTGCGGCAGCGCTGCTGGTTGGAGTTGTTGAAAGATTATGATGTAAATATTTTGTATCACCCAGGAAGAGACAATGTAGTAGCAGATTCCCTCAACCACAAATCTATGGGGAGTTTGGCGTACTTGCAGCCCGAGTAGTAGGAGTTGGCTAGAGAAATACACCAATTAGCCAGTTTAGCCGTTCGCATAGTAGAAACAGAGGAGAACAGAGCGGTAATTCAGAACTCCGCTGTGTCGTCATTAGTTATGGAGGTAAAGGAACGACAGTATGAAGATCCTAACCTGGTTCAGCTGAGAAACAGAGTTCATAAAGAAAAAACACCGAATTTTCAGGTAACTGAGGATGAAGTGTTGCAATGTAAATACCAACTTTGTGTTCCAGATATTGCAGGGCTTCGCCAGCAGATTATGACCGAGGTACATTATGCCCGCTATTCTCTCCACCCAAGCACAATGAAAATGTACCACGATATCAAAAAAATCTACTGGAGGCCAGGTATGAAGAGGGAAATAGCAGAATTCATAGCCCATTGTCCTAACTGCCAGCAAGTAAAAGCGGAACACCGGAAACTAGGTGGATTGACTCAAGACATAGTTGTGCCTTTTTGGAAGTGGGAAATAGTAAATATGGATTTTGTGGCAGGATTACCCCGTACCAGGCATAGAAATGACTCGATTTGGGTAATTGTTGACAGACTGACAAAATCAGCCCATTTTCTGCCAGTAAGGGCTACCTTCTCTGCCAAAGATTATGCTAAATTGTACATCAGAGAAATAGTCAGATTGCAGGTGTTCCCATGTCCATTATCTCTGACAGAGGGGCGCAATTCATAGCTAAATTTTGGCAATCATTTCAGAGAGGCTTAGGAACACAGATTAACCTGAGCACAACTTTCCACCCTCAGATGGATGGACAGGCAAAATAGACTATTCAGACGCTCGAGGATATGTTACGAGCGTGTGTATTAGACCTTGGAGGTAGCTTGGATGAGCATCTACCACTTATTGAGTTCGCTTATAACAATAGTTACAACTCAGCTATCCAGATGGCGCCCTATGAGGCTTTGTATGGGCTAAAATGTAGATCGCCCGTGGGCTGGTTTGAAGTAGGAGAGTCAATATGGAAAATAACTTAAAGTTGAAGAGTAAGGCCTTTATATTCTTGAAGCCAGTTGCATAGCAACGTGGCACGCTAGCCATCGCGCCAATTTGGCACCGTGCCACGCTGGCCATCGCAGAGGAGGTGCCTCCGTGCCACATTGCCCCTCTGGACAGCACGGTTCAGCCTCCTCTTGTGAAAATCTAACTTGGCACCCATTTGGCCTTTCCCCGGACCCTTTCCTCACATGTATGGCATTCTAAAACTCCCAACCAACATGCGAATAGGCCAAGTAAGTGCTAGAAACTTACGGGGTGTAACACCCTCCCCCCCTTAAGAACATTCGTCCTCGAATGTTACCTTCTGCTTACGAGAATCTTAACTTTCCAATATTTATTCTTGAGAAATTTCGGTAGAGTCTTCCCTTTAATATGGACTATCCGAAAATCCCGAAATGTAGAAAAGTCCAATACAGGTACTCCACACGATACTATAGTATTGATTTTACAATAAACTGGAGCCACCTACTCCACATATACATGAATATAAAGCAACTCAGGAAACAACAATAACAACATACCTCTGGCTGCATAATCTGACTAAGCCTGGAATAACTGAGGATATTTGACTTTCCTATCATCTTATGCTTCCCAAGTCATCTCCTCTCAGTTCCTATTACGGCACAACACCTTGACAAAAGTAGCATCTTTAGTTCTTAGCCTACGGATCTGCTGGTCTAGTATGGCTACTGGAACTTCCTCATAAGCTAACTCTTATGTGACCTGAACATCTTGGACTGGGACAATTCGGGAGGGATCTCCTATGCACTTCCTCAACATTGATACATGAAAAACTGGGTGAACAGATTCTAATTCTAGAGGTGGTCCAATTCATATGCCCCCTGGCCTATCCTTCGGCGAATCTGATAAGGCCCAACAAACCTCAGGCTGAGCTTGCCTTTCTTGCCAAATCTCATCACACCCTTCATGGGAGAAACCTTCAGGAACACCCAGTCACCCACATTAAATTTCAAGTTTCTACACCGCACGTCAACACAAGATTTTTGGCAGCTCTGAGCAGTCAGTAGACGTTCCCTGATAAGTTTTACTTTCTCCTCTGACTGATGAATATATTTGGCCCAATCAATGCTGATTCTCCTACCTCAAACCAACCAGTTGGAGATCTGCACTTCCACCCATACAATGCTTCATAAGGCGCCATTTGAATTATTGAATGATAACTGTTATTATAGGCGAATTCAATATGCGGTAGATGTTCATCCCAGCTACCTCCAAAATCTAACACACATGCTCATAACATATCCTCAAGTGTCTGGATGGTACGTTCTGCCTGCCCGTCTGTCTGAGGATGAAAGGTTGTGCTCAGGTTAACCTGCATCCCCAAGCCTCTCTGAAACGATTGCCAAAACTTGGCTGTGAACTGCGCCCCTCTATCAGAAATAATTGACAATGGAATGCCATGTAATCTGACTATTTCTTTAATATATAGCTCAACATAATCTTCGGCTGAAAAGGTAGCCCTTACTGGCAGAAAATGAGCTGATTTTGCCAATCTATCAACAATTACCCAGATCGAATCATATTTACGCCTGGTCCGAGGTAATCCTGCTACAAAATTCATATTAACTTCTTCCCATTTCCATAGAGGAACATTTATATCCTGTGTCAGTCCGTCTGGTTTCTGATGTTCAACTTTTACCTGTTGGCAATTGGGACACTGAGCTACAAATTCTGCTATCCCCTTTTTCATTCTTGGCCACCAGTAGATCTCTTTTATATCATGGTGCATCTTTGTTTAACCTGGATGGAGAGAGTAACAGGCATAGTGTACCTCGCCCATAATTTGCTGGTGAAGCCCTGCAAAATCTGGAACACAGAGGCGATCCCTATTTGGTTACCTGAATATCTGTCACTTCCCCTCGCTGGACTCTGTTTCTGAGCTGAACCAGGCTAGCATCTTCATATTGCCATTCCTTCACTTCCACAACCAATGACGACATTGCGATATTCTTGATTACTGCTCTATTGTCTCCTGTTTCTGCTATATGAACGGCTAAATTGTCTAACTGATGCAATTCTCGGTCCAACTCCTGCTGCTCGGGCTGTAAGTATGCCAAACATCCCATAGATTTACGGCTAAGAGCATCTTCTACCACTTTGGCCCTTAATGGGTGATATAAAATATTCACATCATAATCTTTCAACAGCTCTAACCAGCGACGCCACCGCAAATTCAATTCTTTCTGGGTGAAGATATACTAAAGGCTTTTGTGATCAGTGAAAATATTCACGTGGATGCCATACAAGTAGTGTCTCCATATCTTAAAGGCATGAATTACCGCAGCTAATTCCAGGTCATGGGTGTTACACCCCGTAAATTCATGACATGTAGATGGCCTATTCGCATATTGGTTAAGAGTTTTTGAATGCCATAAATGCTAGGAAAAGGCCGGGGGAAAGACTGGATAAGCGACTGTTCGGATATACTAAAGGCTTTTGTGAAACGACACGCAAATGCACGTGGTCGAACAAGTAGTAAGTGGCTTTAGTAAGCCAAGTATCGATCCCACAGAGACTTGGATGAAGTGCAATTTGCTCAAGTGTACTATATTTTACATTTAAAAATGCAGACAACAGTGTAACCAAAAGTTTGATAGTTTGTTTTATAATTTTTATACTAAAGCTAAAAACAATTATCTACTTTGAATCTGAACTATGAATTAGAGCATGCTGAGGTTAAACGAACATGTAATGAAATTATTTATCATCATAATTTGGTTGATCTTTTCCTCCACTTGCTAGCCAAGAACTATTGCCAAGAGATTCAAACTCTCGTATTTAACCTCACTTAAGAATCATGAACCATCCACCTACACTTCTGTGATTAAATGCAATTCATGTTCTAGCCATAAATTTCCGGTTCCTAAATTGACTAATACGACTTTCAGGTATATTTCTATCCTGAAAGCAATTCAAGACTCAATTTTCCCAAACCAAGTAAAGAACATATCCTATTAATTCACAACTTTCCAATTTCTTGCTCTCTCGAGTGAAATCGGACTTTTTAGATGTACATTAACGTAGGCCACACATTAATGCAGTAAGAACAAGAATTAATAGAACAACATGGAAGAAAAGATGAAAAACCAAAGAATCAATGATCAAATTTCATCACAATTGTTCATAACCTCAGCAAGGAGAGGAATTAGCCACTCATTTATGGATTAAACATCTTAAAATGAGTGTTAATCATACAAGAAATTGAATTAAAGAAGAAAGAAAGAGAGAAAAAACCCTGATATTTTCGTCCCTCAACTGCCTGTAACCCATATCCTTGCTCCACCAAATCAGAATATTGAAAAATGAACCTAAGTGTTCTATTTATACTGCTGGGAATTTCTCCCGGAATAACGAGCAACGTGTCATGGAGTTCATCGCGGAGCACTGCCTCCGGGACACGCTACGGACGCGGACCCTCACTGGAACTGAGGGTCCAGGAATTAAAGCTCAACGTGGCATGGCGTGCAACGCGGAGCCAAGCAACCATGCCACGCTACGAACGCGGACCCTCTCTAGAATTTGGGCGTAATTTCCCTGTCCAGGCAGAAGGCCTTCGCGATGGCAGCGTGACACGGCTCCATCGCGGAGCCCCTTTATTTCATGTTGTCCAATGCCTTGTTCCTTGCTCGCATCCAAGTCCAACCCCGATATCATCCAACATGCATTTAAGCTTCCCAAAATCACATTTTACCTGCAAAACAATGCTAATCATGTTGGTTAGTATAGATTCTCATTTTATTACCAATTACATGAAAATATATACACATTGGTAGATAAACAAGGCTAAAGTGGTACTTTTGAGTATCACTTGGGCATATAAATTTGCCCAAAGATCACTTACCCCACACTTAATTCCTTGTTCGTCCTCGAACAACAATCCTACACTTCATGCAATTTACATCCCAACCACGCTACTTTGGTTCGACAATTTAAGCTACGGTCATACCGATTATTCAATACAGCAAATCATCAAGAAAACATGCATGGTCTTATCAATGCAATGACCTTCAATACATTAAGACCTCCTAGACTTTAAGAATCGACTCTCGATATTGGCAAACTCATGCAAATCAGCTGATCAAGATATCCGACACGAAAATTAATCTTTCATCAAGCATGTGCCCTCACAACACAAGAGTATCTTCCCCTTTTTGCTCATATGACTCACAAACATTCAAGCAGGGGCATGTAAACACAATTTCGCTCTCTCTCCCAAAAGAATTCACATGCATCATGTCATGACCCATAAGCTTGCCCTTAGTGTATTACTCCACTAATATAAAGAAGTGCGATGTAAGATCACGTAGGACTTGAACGGGTTGTAATGGAAGCTACGGAACTAGTAAATATTGGGTTAGCCAATAATAGCCACTAGCATCCTTAAGCGCCTTTTCGACACATCCCATCAACTCAAGGACATTGTTTCTTCTTTTTTTTTTTCATCATCGCATTCTTGATTCTTTTCTTTAGTATGACCCATTGTATTAAGCACACTTGACACAACAACAAAGATTATTCATGCACCTTCATTATCGTTTATTTATAGCAAGTGCACCTTCAACCTCTTCTTTTCTCCCCTCACTCTGCTTTTCTTTTTCTTTTCACCATTCTCACTCTTTGACACTTTGGAAAAATGATTTTCTCTTCTTAAGCGCTTAAGAGTTTTGTATAGACATTACGGCTAATGAAAAGAAGGAATCAAGCTCGGTTTACACTTTATGACAAAAGAAAAAATAATAGGCTAAAGGCTCAACGGGCTGACTAGGGTATACAATCAAGGTGTGTACTACAAGGAAAAATAGAAACTCTCGGTTAAAACAAAGAAATGCCTACATCCTTTCCTACAATACACCTCCTTCATTTTGTTTTGTACACACACCAGGCAAGTTCTAGAAACTTCACAATAGCATGGAATAACAACACCTCACTTCACACTTTTTGCACATGCTCAATTCAAGATGTATTCACAGACTCTTCAATCAGCTAATTACAGGAATTCAAACATTAAGCCTCAATCACACTGAATCGAACTCTATGGCCTAGGTATCTCAACATATTTACAAAGTTGCATGCTTTTATAAGAATCACCTTTGTATTTTAAATATCATGTACAACACGCAACCAGAATTTCGCAACCATAGAGTAACTACAGGTTTTGGGATGCAAACCACCAAAGAAAAAACTGAAAAATAATTGAAAATAAATCTACTCCTAACGACTACATTTCCCTTAAGACGGTCGTCATCCAACCATCATAGGGAACAGTCACTACTATGACTTCGGTTCAACGGGACTATTCTCGATAAAAGAACCGAAAACAAACGCCGAGAAACCCAAGAAGTAAAAAAATGTTGAAAATATCGATCATTTCGATAGAAAAAATATGTACAATTTAAAAAAAAAATTCGATCATTTCGATAATAAAAATATGTACAGAATCAGAATCAGCTAGCACATTCAGCAACACACATCAATTTCACATAAATTTACAAATACAAAACAACTTAACAATTCACAACTCACAGGGACAAACAAATTTTCACATACACGACAACAGAATACAACATACATACAAAATAGCCCAGCCCAGCACCTAACTACTCCCACCCTACACTTATTTCGAACACTGTCCCCAGTGTTCACAAAAATTAAAATAGCACAAAATCGGGTGGTGGAACTCCCTGATCAGTCATAGTATTCCACTTCTTCATCGGGTGCTGCTGCTTCATCTCCCATGTCCGAGTCGCCTCCGTCGTCATCATCGGACTCCACATCGGAGTCCTCCCGACGTGTCTCCTCGTCTGTGGGGATATCATCATCTGTGGGCTCTACAAATGCTGGCCCCACTCGACATAGAGCCCTGGTGTTTTCGCCGAAAGGGTAGTCTAGGTCGAGCTGCCATAGCTCCTCCTCTGTCGCCGGCCTCCCACCTATCCTCAGCTGGAGCATCTGCATCCCATACATCCGAGCCATATACTAGTTGTCACGAGCATGTCGCTCACCAAGTGTAAGAACTGGCCCGTGGGTGGTGTCGGGAGCCTTAGTTTTAGTAACATCTAAGGCCCGCCGCTCCATCTGCGGGATATAGTCAAGGGCCTCCTCCTCGACATCTAGGCCCCTGAGGAAGGTGGTGATTAGTCCACCAAAGCCATACCTGTGCCCCTGGTGCAACCAGTCTCTCTTTATGGCAGAGATAATTACCGCCCCCACGTTGATCTCCAGCCCTTTCATCAGGGCGTACACCAGGCATACACGATCCCGGGTTACATCTGTCATATGTACCCCCGGGATTAGGCATGAGTAGACTATCTTCAGCCAGATTCGGGCTTCCCTGTTTATCTGTGAATACGGTAGAGTCTAGTGGTAGCCCCTCTCTTTATGTCTGCTCCATCTAGCTGTCGATCGGGTCCCACACAATGTGCGTCTGATGTCCGCATATGGTGGGGTAATGTTCAGCTGTCGGAGTACGTGGGCGTCTGTGTCCCGCGCTCCTATGATGGCATTGAGGTGGTGGGGCTCCCAAGTGACTATTTGCCCTCTGATCTTGATGGTGTGGCTTCTGATAGTCGGGTTCCAATTGGCATAGAACTCCCGAACCAGGTGCAAATTACATTCCTTGGGCTCCTAAAATATGAAATTGAGCCCAGCTGCCTCGATCCGGTGGACCATCCTAGGGAACTCCTGTGCCAATGGTTCCCGTGCTATATGCTCCTCGGGGAAATATTTGTTTTCTTTGTGCTTTGGGTACCACTTTTTCCCCTCATCAGTCACCCATCTTGTTCCATATTAACGGCGTTGGCCACGTGGAACTGCTGGTGCTGCTGGGACTGCTGTGCCCAGTCTAATTCGCTTTGTTCCGGCGCCCGAAGTTGATGCGCCTTTCCCTTTCTCTTGCCTGCTTGCCATTTT
This sequence comes from Datura wrightii, assembly GCA_035772735.1. Classification (NCBI taxonomy): domain Eukaryota; kingdom Viridiplantae; phylum Streptophyta; class Magnoliopsida; order Solanales; family Solanaceae; genus Datura; species Datura wrightii. The sequence goes on from JASDFA010000010.1 coordinate 16,590,154, forward strand.
ACCTGTCAACCCAAGTAGACAAGATCAATGTTAAGCTATCAGATATTAACTTCGGCTAAGGTCGGGCTAAGCTAGGTTACCCCACACTTAGTCCTTAGCTACAGTTACAACAATACGGCAAGATTATCTTTATTTACCCACAATAAGCAACTATAGAATCATGCTTAGTGCGTTCGAAAAATTCGATGGTATATCTTCTGCGTACTACTCAGACTTCGTACATCCAATCACAATCACTACCATCGCTAACATTTTACCCGTCACACTTAGCACAGAAAAACAAAGAAACAAAAATAACAACAAAAATTTATCTACACGAACCTATATAACTAACCAAATTCTAACAAATTTCAACATTCCCTTCACCCGAGAATCCGTCATTCTATTAACATCCTAACAATTTGTACATCGACTCATCTCATTCAACACATCCATCCCGGCATGAAATTCACAAGTTCAATACATTTTCAACTCCAAATTAAACATACAATCCCTAAAATTGGTATTATCTAGCAAATTCGATTAATTTATGCAATCGACAAGTTCAAGCAATCATAACGACATTCCGAACATTCATCCACGACAATTAAATCTAATTCATGCTTAATTTCTACTTAGGGCAATTTAGCTCACCTCCCATGCTCAATATCGAAGAAAATCGACAAGAATTTGAGAGGAAATCGGAAAACAAACCTTGACTTTGAAGAATCGAAGAAAACTTGTTGAATTTCTTGCCTTACTCCGTGTCACGTTGATGGGGGATGGGTTTTGGGGGATTTGGTCACGGAGAGATTAAAAAATGAGGGAAAAAGGGAGGGTTTTCGCGGTTAAAATGTAAGGAAATCGCGCGGGTCACCCGGCGATCCGGTGTGACCCATCGCGATATACAAGGCAACGTGTCACGGAGTGCATCGCGGTGCACTGCCTCCGTGACACGGAGCCATCGCGAGACTGTTCTGGAAATTTTTAAAATTTTTGGGTTATACCTCAACGTGTCACGGAGGTAACGCGGAGGTCCACCTCCGTGACATGGAGCTGTCGCCTCAGCTCACTGGTAGCCACTTTTTATTAGTTTTTCATACCTCGACTTTTCCTTCACGATTCCGTGCATATTTTTCTTCGTTTGACCTGAAATTCATCTCACTATACAAAATTGGTTAGAATTATAGGTTTCACTCTAAATAAAAATAAAACAAAAATGAAAACGAAATTTTTTTGTAGTAAATCAAGAAAAAGAAAAAGAAAAGTCTATTTACACTTTACAAAAAGAAAGAAAAATTTTTCACGGGTTGCCTCCCGTGCAGCGCCAGGTTTACCATCGCGGCTCGACGTCGTTAAGCTCAATTGTCCTCTAGGGTGATGGACGATTTCTCTTGATCACCATCCTCCCCAAAGTAGTGCTTACACTGATCCGGTGGTTTTCCCATTAACTCCCGTGAATCCTTCCTCTGCTCATCATCGCCTTGATCAATCACATTGATCACCGAGAGTTTTTCATGCACCATCGGGATCTTGGGTGCCTTGTACACATCAAACACCTCCACCTTGTCATGTGCTCGCATTGTTAGCTGCCCCGTAGCTACGTCAATTAGTGCTTTCCCGGTTGCCAAGAAAGGATGTCCCAAAATAAATGGGACTTCCGCGTCTGGGTCAAAATCCAGCATGACAAAATCTACCAGGAAAATTAGGGAGCCAACTTGCACCAGAACGTCCTCTACAATGCCATCAGGTCTGGCTAAGGATCGATCCGCCAACTGCAAGATTACCGTTGTGGGTCTAGGACTCCCTAGACCCAACTTTTTGAATACCGAAGATGGCATCAAATTTATGCTCGCTCCCAAATCACACAATCCACGAGCTCGGATGCTCTGCCCAATAGAAATCTGGATAGTAAAACTCCCAGGGTCTTTTAGCTTTGCAGGCAGTCTATTTTGAATCCGGGAAGTGCACTCCTCCGTTAGAGCCACCGTAGCATACTCAGTCAACCGACTTTTGTTTGCCACGATGTCCTTTATATACTTAGCATATTTCGGCACTCCCTGCAAGACATCAACAAGAGGTAAGTTAATATGTGCCTGTTTCAGCACCTCCATGAATTTCTTGAAACATGCCTCCTCCTTGTGTTTCTTTAGTCGTTGAGGGAACGGGGGTGGAGGTCTTTCTGATTCAGCTTCCTTAGTCTTCCACCTTTCAGTACTTTGCTCCCTCTCAACTTCTGCTGCTCCCGACTGCTCAGGTGGTATTTCTGGTTCCACCTCTTTCAGCTGCAAACCACTCCTTGTGGTCACTGCATTTACCTGCTTGGGATTGGGATTCGTGTCGCTCGGTAGTCCTCCTTTGGGCCTTGTGTTTTGGGCACTAGCAAATTGCCCAAATTGATATTCAAGTGCCTTGGTAGCTAACTGGTTGTTTTTTACTTTGGCTACCAATTTCACATAGTCAGCCTGCAATTGAGCTTGGTTAGCTATCATGGTCTTGAACATCTCCTCAATGCTGGGTGATGGTGGTGGAGGAGGTGCATTGTTGTTTCTGAATTGTGCTTGATAATTCTGCTGCCCTCCTTGGTTCCTTTGCACACCCTGACCCGAACTTTGGCCCTAATGGTTATTGCTACCCTATGAGAAATTAGGGTGATTCCTCCAATTGGAATTGTAGCTACTACCAAACTGTTGGTGGATCCTTTGCACATTACCCACAAAGTTTACCGAGTCAGGATTGGCTCCACAACACTCAGCTGAGTGCTCACTGCTTCCACACACTTTGCACCACATCTGTTGTACTGCATTAACTGGGGCTTGAGGCTGGTTCAATGTCATGTTGCTGAAGTGGATATTAAGTTGATTTTGCAATGCAGCTATCTGTGCAGCGATAGCTGTAAACCCATCCACTTCTAACACTCCTGCTGCTTTCCTTGTCCCACCTCTTGATGAATCAGCATTCCATTCTGGATTGCCCTGCGAAATACGGTTCAACAAGGTATACAGCTCCTCATAAGTTTTCTCCAGCGCTTGCCCTCCAGCTGCTGAGTCTAGCAATATTTTGGTGTGGGGTTCCAAACCCTCTATAAAAGTGTGCACCAGCACATCATTGGACTGATGATGATGAGGACAATCCCGCAACATGGACTTGAATCTCTCCCAGGCCTGATATAATTTTTCTCCCTCTCTCTATTTGAAACTTAGAATTTGACTTCTAAGTCTTGCTGTTTTACCATAGGGAAAAAACCGTATCAAGAACTTCCATGCAAGATCATCCCACGTAGAAATAGAATTCGGTGGCTCAGCTTTCAACCACCTCTTGGCTTCTCCCAATAATGAGAATGGGAACAATGTAAGTCGGACATAGTCTGATGACACTCCAGCGGGGGTGTAAGTGTCACTTATCTCCAAAAAGTTTTGGAGATGCTGCTGTGGATCTTCATGAGGGAGACCAGTAAACTGCCCGCTAGTGTGCAGCAACTGAACCATATTCTGCTTAAGTTCAAATCTCCCTCCGGGCTCAGGTTTGCGGATACTAGATGTAACATTATTGGCATGTGGGATTGCCACCTCGCGAACCGGCCGAGCTGCTGCTTCTTCGGGCACTAACACTGCCCGTACTACCGGTGGATTCTGTTGTTGCTCCATGATCGTCTGTCTAAGCAACTGCAGCTTTCTTTGTAGAGCTTCTCTCCGTTTACTCTGAAATATTCTTTCTGGCTCTATATACGATTCCACCAGCTCCTTGTCTCTTGCCAGTGTTCAACAGCAAGTAAGTCTGTAAAATACAGGCTAAGACCAAGTTGTCAACACTAAGAAAATAAAAATACAGTAAATTAACACTTAAAAAAAATTCACCAATTGCCAAGTCCCCTGCAACGGCGCCAAAAACTTGTTCGGGTGTTTTGTGGGTATATAAAATGACACACAAGTGCACGTGGTCGAACAAGTAGTAAGTGGCTTTAGTAAGCCAAGTATCGATCCCACAGAGACTTGGATGAAGTGAAATTTGCTCAAGTGTACTATATTTTACTTCTAAAAATGCAGACAACAGTGTAACCAAAAGTTTGATAGTTTGTTTTATAATTTTTATACTAAAGCTAAAAACAATTATCTACTTTGAATCTGAACTATGAATGAGAGCATGCTGAGGTTAAACGAACATGTAATGAAATTATTTATCATCATAATTTGGTTGATCTTTTCCTCCAGTTGCTAGCCAAGAACTATTGCCAAGAGATTCAAACTCTCGTATTTAACCTCACTTAAGAATCATGAACCATCCACCTACATTTCTGTGATTAAATGCAATTCATGTTCTAGCCATAAAATTCCGGTTCCTAAATTGACTAATACGACTTTCAGGTATATTTCTATACTAAAAGCAAATCAAGACTCAATTTTCCCAAACCAAGTAAAGAACATATCCTATTAATTCACAACTTTCCAATTTCTTGCTCTCTCGAGTGAAACCGGACTTTTTAGATGTACATTAACGTAGGCCACACATTAATGCAGTAAGAACAAGAATTAATAGAACAACATGGAAGAAAAGATGAAAAACCAAAGAATCAATGATCAAATTTCATCACAATTGTTCATAACCTCAGCAAGGAGAGGAATTAGCCACTCATTTGTGGATTAAACATCTTAAAATGAGTGTTAATCATACAAGCAATTGAATTAAAGAAGAAAGAAAGAGAGAAAAAACCCTGATATTTTTGTCCCTCAACTGCCTGTAACCCACGTCCTTGCTCCACCAAATCAGAATATTAAAAAATGAACCTAAGTGTTCTATTTATACTGCTGGAAATTTCTCCCGGAATAACGAGCAACGTGTCACGGAGTTCATCGCGGAGCACTGCCTCCGTGACACGCTATGGACGCGGACCCTCACTGGAACTGGGGGTCCAGGAATTAAAGCTCAATGTGGCACGGCGTGCAACGCGGAGCCAAGCCACCGTGCCATCCTACGAATGCTGACCCTCTCTGGAATTTGGGCGTAATTTCCCTGTCCAGGCAGAAGGCCTTCGCGATGGCAGCGTGACACGGCTCCAGTGCGGAGCCCCTTTATTTCATGCTGTCCAATGCCTTGTTCCTTGCTCACATCCAAGTCCAACCCCGATATCATCTAACATGCATTTAAGCTTCCCAAAATCACATTTTACCTGCAAAACAATGCTAATCATGTTGGTTAGTATAGATTCACATTTTATTACCAATTACATGAAAATGTATACACATTGGTAGATAAACAAGGCTAAAGTGGTACTTTTGAGTATCACTTGGGCATATGAATTTGCCCAAGATCAGCGACACGTCAAACCATCGCAAGAGGAGGCTGGCAGACCTCCTCCGCAATGGCCAGAGTGTCATGAAGGCTCATCTCCGCGACACACAGGGTGTCATGGAGGCTAACCTCCGCGACACACAGCGTGTCACGGAGGTGAGGTGCAGCCCCAAGTATAAAAGCCTCCAAACTTCGGTTTTTATTTCATTTAACTTAAGATTTCCAGAAAATAACAGAGAACATAGCTAAGAAGAGAGGGCATGAAGGTTTATTTGAAATTTCCTTCTGACTATGTCGCTAAACGCGGTCAGAACTCGAATTAATCCGAGATACCGGAGTATAAAGCTGCAGAGAGCATTCCTGCGGGTTTAGTTTCGCAAAATTCGGCCGGCGAACCATTGTGCTACCGAGAAAAGGTAAGTGGAATTGCTCCAAATTAGTGTCAATATACTCCTAGCCTTAAAGTGAGCATTTCTCCCTTCGGGACTTCCGAGAAATAGAGTTTTCGGCCATTTTTCGATAAGTCAAAGTTTGGGCTATATATATATATTAAAAGTGATATTTTCTTTCAGAATATTAATGTATTTAGTCCTAATTGATATATATATGGATGCAGTTGGGAGAAATAGCGGAATATTGATCGAATTACGCCAATTAGTTGGGAAATCAGAAACGGAGGTACGTAAAGCTAGTTCTTCGGCAAGTTAGTAGTTCCGGTATAGTAGAATAGATCAAGTGCCAGTAGAATGTTTCAGAAACCGCATATTATGTTTAGGATGCATTTTAGTATGATATTAGCAACATCATGACATATGTAGCGTGAAACTTACTAGCATGATGCAAATTCTAGTAGAATGTGACAAAACAATACAGCATGCCTAGTATGTGATTTAGTAAGGTATGTTAGGATATTATCGTGGTCAGTCGAAAATTATTAAAGCAATATAAGTCCCCGTAAAGTATTTTAGGAATAGAATAGTAGCATAAAATGAAGTTTAGAAAGCACGTTAGAAGTAGTAGATCATGTTACTATGAAACTCAGTTATACAGCATGATTCCCAACAGAAAAACTATATCTTGTTCAACATTAGGCTCAGCACAGTATGACAGAAGATTGTATATATACCATTATCAGTTTCAACATGTATTAAGTATATACATGTCACTATCATTAGTTTTAGCATGCAGTATATACATACACATTATTGTCACTAGTTCCAGCATATGGTATACGTAGTTAGTTACTAGTTGAGACCACTGTATTTTCTTAGGTTGGATTACCTAGCATTCATGACAGCCCCAGGGTTAATAGCTATATCTACTCGTCCGCCAGAGGGCGAGGATACTTTACTCTACGAAGTGGCATGCCGTCACCCAAGGGATGAAGATGGGATTCTGGTTTCCCCATATTTTTCCTTGGTCAGCATTTGTACACCCCCGTCGAGCGTGTACGCCCGGGGTGTTGATTTAGCAGTCTTCCGAACTCAGGTACAGTTATAGTCAGGGGCTCAGCGAGCCCAAGTGCATACCCAGGGGATCGGCAGGATGCTTATAGTTATTATAGGAGATGGGACGACCAGGGTAGGGGTATAGATTGCGTGTTGATTGTACCTCCCGGCTTATGGGGGCCGGGTAAGGTTTTTGTGTGCTATGCTATGTCGTGTTATGTTATGTTATGCCATGTTACGCTAGACACGAGTAGATCAACAGTAGAGCGATACATATCCAGGTATGACTCCTACTCCTTCCAACATAGTTGAGAACAGTCTTAGATTCATATTCTCAGTCAGTTTCAATCTATTTCTCTCTATTTCAGTTCCATCAGTTTTATTGTTGTTTTCAGATATTTTTCAGTTGTTGCTTACATACTCAGTACCAGCGGTACTTTCCTGGAGGTACTCATAGACGAGGATCCAATACCTCGTGATTCCAGCCAGTTCACAGAGTCATCAGCTCCAGTCATCCGGAGCTAGATAGCTAGAGGTTCATCCTTTTTCTTTTTTTGTATAGTATGGGTACGCCGGGGCCCTTTCCCGACCATATTATAAGTATTCGTAGAGGCTTGCAGATTGTGTATACCCTGTGGTTTGTTATACCAGTCGTGTGAGGCCGTGTGTATGTTTTAGCTTGTTATGATGGCTGTGTGGGGCCTTACAGTTGGTAGTGGTGACCTTGTCGGTCACGTAGCGGTTTTGCACCTGTTTTCTTGATTTAGAGATAACTAGACAGCATGGTGGCCTTGTCGGCCCGCATAGGTTCCCCTATATGAATGTCATTCTGGTTAGCTGATGTTATAGTACAGGTGGCTATAGGCCTAGTTGGCTGGAGGCTGTATTTACAGACGTTATATAGCCCATCATTTTCTTGAATCCAGAGTTAGAGCCAGCCAAGCACCAAATGTGCTTAGGCTCAGCAGTTTAGCAGTTCAGGTCCCAGTAGGGCACTAGGTGCCAGTCATACCCCCCAAGGCGGGGCGTGACAAACTTGGTATTAGAGAAGGTCGTATCCCAGGGAGTCTGCAAGCCGTGCTAAGTAGAGTCTTACCTATGGATGTGTTGTGCACCACATACTATAGGCAGGAGGCTGCAAGGCATGATAGGATGGTTGCTTTGTATTCTTATTCAGTCGTGCTGTAGAGCGGTACAGTATAAGGTTGAGTCCCTAGAGCTTACTATATTCTTTTGTTACAGATAATGTTAGACCAGCAACATCCTCTCACAAGACGGAGCTTGGATATTTCAGCAGGGGAAGGCACCAGCAGGATGCCTCATCCTCGTATAGAAACAGCTCGATCATAGGGCAATACCGAGGTTATCATCCCAACCTTCTCAGCAGTCTCCACAATATCGGGAGCCACTTGGGGCGACACCACCTCCCACAGGAGGTAAGGTGTTCGGTAGTCATGTTAGCACAGACGATGGCTTCTCAGTGTCAGCCGATGTCGCCTACAGTTGCAGAATCAGTAGGAGGGCCCGGTAGTTCGAGGGTCCGAGAATTTTTGGCTTTGAATCCCCCACAGTTTACAGGTACGGACCGGACAGAGGACCCTCAGGATTTTCTAGATCATATGGAGAGAATATTCAGGGTTATGCATGCCACACCTACAGAATCGATTAGTTGGCAGCATTCCAGTTATGGGACATCACCGTGTTGTGGTATGAAAGCTGGGAAAGGTCCCGAGGGAGAGATGTTACCCCTATGACCTGGTCTAGCTTCTCAGGAGCTTTTCTGGATCATTATTTTCCACGGGAGATTCGACAGGCCCGGGTGAACCAGTTTTTACATTTAGAGAAGGGGTCCATGAGTGTTCTAGAATATGCCTTGCGGTTTGATTCTTTGGCCCGGTACGCACCGACCATTGTTGATACCATGACATCCAGAGTACACCGATTCATCATGGGGTTGAATACAGAATATGTTGAGACTTGTATTATTGCCACACTGTGAGAGGACATGGATATTGCCCAAGTTCAGGCATTTGCCCAGAATATTGAGGGCATCAGGCAGCGACAATGGGATATCAGTAGGACCAATCAGGAACAGCGCCGCAGGGATAGGACAGTTGAGTTATAGAGGGAGGCTCGGGGAGGACCTAGGCCACGATTGTTAGATAGGCCGCCCAGACCCCCGCCTCCACCACAGCCGCAGAGGAGCAGATTTAGCCGCAGGGGGCAGTCAGAGACCGACAGAGGCTCGCAGATTGCATATTCACCATTATAGAGGAGGGCGGAGTAGAGTAGGTATACCCTACCACTTTGCCCTATATGCAGCCAACCCCATTTTGGAGCATGCAGGTATGGCTCCACCGGATGTTATATTTATGGCCAAGAGGGCCATTTGATGAGAGATTGTCCAGCCAGAGGACAGGAGGACCGGGATAGACAGGACAGGGCATCTGCAGGGTCACGAGCTTTAGTATCCTCGGCAGGGCGCAGACCCTCAGTTTTAGTGGGCAAGGGCCGGGGCAGATCAGGGGCCTCCAGTGTAGGTGCGGGCCCAAGCCGCACATATTCCTTACCAGGGAGGCAGGATTCAGAAGCGTCAGCTAATGTTGTGATAGGTATGATGACTATCTGCACGTACCCTGTTTGTGTATCGATTGATCCAGGATCTACTTTGTCCTACATTACTCCATTTGTGGCTCGGAAGTTTAGTGTTGCACCAGAATTGCTTCAGCAACCCTTTTCAGTATCCACCCCCGTCGGTGACTCCATTATAGCCAGAATGGTCTATCACAGGTGTACAGTAGAGGTTGTTGATAGTCAGACCATAGTAGACCTGGTACAATTAGAAATTGTCGATTTCGACGCCATTATGGGTATGGATTGGTTGGCTCCGTGCTATGCAAATGTAGAATGCTGGACCAAGACAGTCCGATTCCACTTTCCAAGGGAGGCAGTACGAGAGTGGAAGGGTAGTACAATTACGCCAAAAGGTAGGTTTATTTCCTATCTTCAGGCGAGGAAGTTGATAGCTAAGGGGTGCATTTACCATCTTGTCAGAGTTCGGGATGTTCGGGTAGAGCCTCTGACTCTCCAGTCAGTTCTAGTGGTGAATGAATTCCCTGACGTATTTCTAGAGGAGCTACCTGGTATTCCTCCAGAAAGGGAAATAGATTTTGCAATTGATTTATTACTAGGAACTCAGCCCATATCAATTCCTCCGTATCGTATGGCTCCTGCTGAACCCAGAGAATTAAAGGAGCAGCTGAAAGATTTGTTAGATAAGGGCTTTATCAGGAGGAGTGCTTTACCTTGGGTGCGCCAGTTCTATTTATGAGAAAGAAGGATGGCTCGCTCCGCATGTGTATAGATTACCGGCAGTTGAATAAGGTTACAGTTAAGAATAAGTATCCGCTTCCCAGAATAGATGATTTGTTTGATCAGTTATAGGGGGCCAGATATTTCTCCAAGATTGATTTGAGGTCCGGATACCATCAGGTTCGAGTTTGTGAAAGGGACATTCCAAAGACAGCTTTCAGGACCAGATACGACCACTTTGAATTCCTAGTTGTCTTTTAGTCTGACGAATGCTCCCGCAGTATTCATGGACCTGATAAATAGCATCTTCAGACCATAGCTGGACCTGTTCGTGATAGTGTTCATTGATGACATTCTGGTATATTCTCGCTCAGAGGTAGACCACCAGAATGATTTACGGACAGTGCTTCGGATTCTGAGGGACCGTCAGTTGTATGCCAAGTTCTCCAAATGTGAATTCTGGCTTAACTCAGTAGCTTTCTTGGGGCATACTGTGTTGGATGCTGGTATATAGGTTGATATGCAGAAAATAGAGGCAATAAAAACGTGGCCCAGACCTACCACTTCGACTAAAGTCCGCAGCTTCCTGGGATTAGCAGGATACTATAGAAGATCTATTGAGGGGTTCTCCACCATAGTGGCACCTCTGACTAAGCTGACGCAGAAAGCACTAAAGTTCCAGTGGACAGAGGCATGTGAGCGGAGTTTCCAAGAATTGAAAGACAGGTTGACCTCCTCCCCAGTATTAGCATTGCTAGAACGTATAGAGGGTTATGCAGTTTATGTGATGCTTCAGGTATTGGGTTGAGATGTGTGTTGATGCAGCACGATAAAGTGATTGCTTATGCTTCCAGACAGCTGCGGAAACACAAAAAGAATTATCCTACCCATGACCTGGAACTAGCCGCAGTGATCCACGCCCTAAAGATATGGAGACATTACCTGTACGGCGTTCATGTGGATATTTTCACTGACCATAAGAGCCTACAGTACATCTTCACTCAGAGAGAGTTGAATTTACGGCAGCGTCATTGGTTGGAATTATTGAAAGATTATGATGTAAATATTCTGTATCATCCGGGAAAGGCTAACGTAGTAGCAGATGCTCTCAGCCGCAAATCTATGGGGAGTTTGGCATACTTGCAGCCCGAGCAGCGGGAGTTGGTCAGAGAAATACACCAATTAGCCAGTTTAGCTTTCGTGTAGCAGAAATAGAGGACAACAGAGCGGTAATTCAGAACACCGTAGTGTCGTTATTGGTTGTGGAGTTAAAGGAACGGCAGTATGAAGATCCTGACCTGGTTCAGCTTAAGGACAGAGTTCACAAGGGAAAGCACCAGATTTTCAGGTAACTGAGGGTGAAGTGTTGTGATGTAAAGGCCGCCTTTGTGTTCCAGATATTTCAGGGCTTCGGCAGCAGATTATGAGTGAGGTACATTATGCCCGCTATTCTCTCCACCCAGGCGCGACGAAGATGTACCATAATACTAAAGAAATCTACTGGTGGCCAGGTATGAAAAGGGAAATAGCAGAATTTATAGCCCAGTGTCCTAACTGCCAACAGGTAAAAGCGGAACACCAGAAACCAGGCGGGTTAACTCAAGACATAGTTGTGCCTCTTTGGAAGTGGGAAGCAGTAATCATGGACTTTGTAGCAGGATTCCCCCGTACCAGGCATAGACATGATTACATTTGGGTAATTGTTGACAGACTGACAAAATCAGCCCATTTTCTGCCAGTAAGGGCTACCTTCTCTGTCGAAGATTATGCTAAATTGTACATCAGAGAAATAGTTAGACTGCACGGTGTTCCCGTGTCCATTATCTCTGACAGAGGGGCGCAATTCACAGCTAAAATTTTGGCAATCATTTCAGAGAGACTTGGGAACACAGATTAACCTGAGCACAACTTTCCACCCTCAGATGGATGGACAGGCAAAACAGACTATTCAGACGCTCGAGGATATGTTACGAGCGTGTGTATTGGACGTTGGAGGTAGCTGGGATGAGCATCTACCACTTATTGAGTTCTCTTATAACAATAGTTACCACTCAGCTATCCAGATGGCTCCCTATGAGGCTTTGTATGGGCTAAAATGTAGATCACCCATTGGCTGGTTTGAAGTAGGAGAGTCAACGCTGATTGGGCTGGATATTATTCATCAGTCAGAAGAAAAGGTAAAGCTTATTAGAGAATGCCTACTGACTGCTCAGAGTTGCTAGAAATCGTGTGCTGATGTGCGGCGCAGAAACCTAGAATTTAATGTAAATGACTAGGTGTTTTTGAAAGTTTCTCATATGAAAGGGGTGATGACATTCAGCAAGAAAGGTAAGCTCAGTCCGAGATTTGTTGGGCCTTATCAGATCCACCGAAGAATAGGCCAAGTAGCATACGAGTTGAACTTGCCTCCAGAGTTAGAGTCTGTTCATCCAGTTTTCCATAAGTTTATACAGAGGAAGTATATAGGAGACCCCTCTAGAGTTGTCCCAGTTTAGGATATCCAGTTTACGGAAGAGGTGGCTTATGAAGAGGTTCCAATAACCATATTACACAGGCAGATTCGCAGGTTGAGAACTAAAGATATTGCTTATGTTAAAGTATTATGGCGTAACAAGAACCGAGAGGAGATGACTTGGGAAGTAGAGAAAGATATGAAAGTCAGATTTCCTCAACTGTTTCAGACATAATCAGCCAGAGGTACGTTATATTGTTGTTTTATGAATTGCCTTATGGTATGTGTATAAATGAGATAGTGGACTCTAGTCTACTGCGTGATAAATGCTATAGTATTGTGTGGAGTACATGTATTGGACTTTTCTGCATTTCGGGAATTTTGAGGTATTCCATGTTACGGGGGAAACTCTGCCGAAATTTTTCTAGAATAAGCCAAGTTGAAATTCTTGCAAGTAGAAGTTTACATTCAAGGACGAATGTTCTTAAGGGGGGGAGGATGTTACACCCTGTAAATTCTTGACATTTAGATGGCCTATTCGCATGTTGGTTAAGAGTTTTAGGATGCCATACATGCTAGAAAAAGGCCCAGGGGATGACCATAGAAGCGCCACGTTGAAACATCGCAAGAGGAGGCCGGGCAGACCCCCTTCGCGATGGCCAACATGTCATGGATGGCTCACCTCTGCGATGGCCAACGTGCCACAGAGGTGAGGTTCAGCCTCAACTATATAAGCCCCCACTTTGGTTTTTTTAGATAATTATCATAATTTCCAGAAAACAAACCAGAAAATAGGGAGTACGAAGAGCTCCTTCAAAATTCATTCCGTTTACGCTATTAAGCGCGGTCAAACTCGAATTAATCTTGGGTAGTGAGGTATTAAGCTGCCGGGAGCATTCCTGCGGAGTTAGTTTCGTTAAATTTTGCCGGCGAATCGTCGCCCTACCGAGCTAAGGTAAGGGGAATTTCTCCAAATTAGTGTCAATATGCTCCTAGCCCTAAAGTTAGTATTTCTCCCTTCGGGACTTCCAAGAAATAGCGAGTTTTCGACTGTTTTTCGATAAGTCAAAGTTTGGGATATATATATATATTCAAAGTAGCTTTTTCTTCCGGAATATTGATGAATTTAGTTCTAGTTTCTATGAATGTGAATACAGTTGGAAGAAATATCTAAATATTGGCCGAGTTACGCCGGTTAGCCGGAAAGCCGACAACTAAGGTATATAAGGCCAGTTTCTTCGGAAAGTTAGTAATTCTAGTATAGGAAAATACAATAAATTCCAGAAGGATGTTCCAGAAGCTGAGTAATAAGTATGTTTGTATTATTATGTCATATCTAGAATAAAAGTCAGTAAATCAGTATCAGACAGCAAGATCTTATCGCAGACTCAATTTAACTTAGTATTAGATTCAGTTTAATTCAGCAACAGATTAAGAATAGAATATCAGAACATGGATAGTATTTTCAGATTTAATATACATGTTATATGTGATTACTGTTGCTTGTTGAGACTTGTTTGTGATATGTGGGCACCCTTAGAGCTTGTTTGCCGCCCCAGGGTTAATAGCTATGTCGACTCGCCCGCCAGAGGGTAAGGATACGTCACTCCAAGGAGTGGCATGCCATCCGCAATAGGACGAAGATGGGATGCAGCATTCCCCGTAGCAGGCTGATCAGCATTATAGCATACCCTATCGAGTGCTTGCGCCCAGGGCACAGATAATAAAATACAGATACAGATCTCAGATTACAGTTACAGGAGTCCTCCGGACTCAGATACAGTTATAGTCAGGGGCCCAGATAGCCCAAGATGCATACCTAGGGGGCCGGCGGGATGCTCGTACTTATTAGGTCAATGGAGTGAATTTATTTTTGGATGGTTTCACCCGGGTAGAGGTATATAGATTGCGTGTTGATTGGCACCTTCCAGCTTATGGGGGCTGGTATAGGTTCTTGTATGATATATATATATATATATATATATATATATATATATATATATATATTTTACTTATTAAGTTGATAAATAGCAGGAGGCCGCATCGACAGGTATGATTCTTATCTCCTTTCAAGTACAGTTAAGCTCGGTACAGATTCTGCTATTCCAGACAGTTTTAGCTATCCTCTGTCATTTTAGTAACTACCAATTTATTGTTTATCTTCAGTTATGTTCAGTTTTGCTTTGCATACTCAGTACAAGTGGTATTGACGCCCGTTTGGGTGCGCTGCATTACTTTTCTACAGGTACTCATAGACGAGGAGCCGATCCCTCGTAATTTCAGCTAGCACACAGAGTCATCAGCTCCTGTCATCCAGAGCTAGACAGCTAGAGGTTTATTCCTTTTCTTTTGTTGTACGGTATGGGTACACCGGGGCCCTGTCCTGACCATCTTATCAGTATACTTAGAGGCTTGCAGATTATATATTCCTTGTGGTTAGTTGTACTGGTCGTGTGAGGCCGTGTCTATGTTTTAGTTTATTTATGATGGCTGTGTGGGGCCTTATTCAGTTAATAGTTGGTGACCTTGCCGGTCACAGAGTAGTTTAGCATTCGATTCAACGTTTCAGTGAAACTTGTCAGCATGGTGGCCTTGTCGCCCCACATAGGTTCCTTTATACTATCATGGTTCTGGTCAGGAGGCTATAGGCCTAGTCGGTCGGAGACTGTATTTACAACCGTTATATAGCCCATTGGTTCCATGATCCAGAGTTAGAGCTAGCCTGGCACCAGAAGTGCTTAGGCTCAATAGTCCAGCAGTCCAGGTCTTAGTAGGGCACCAGGTGCTAGTAATGCCTCCCAATGCGGGGCGTGACATGTAAAGTAAATTCGCTAATCTATCAACTAAAGGCCCCATAGGACCAATATGTAAGCTAAAACACCTATAGGCCCCACACGGCAAACAACAACTAACCACAGGAAAATAGAAACAATCTACAAGCCTCTAGGAGTAATATGATGGCCGGGACAGGGCCCCAACCTACCCATAAATTGTACAAACAAAAGAGATAAACCTTCTATCTACAAGCTCCAGAAGAAGAGAGCTAACATCCCTATAACACTAGATGGAAACTACGAGGGACCTGCTCCTCATCTATCTGTACCTGCAGGCAAGTAATGCAGAGCCCCAGAAAGGGAGTCAGTACAACATGTACTGAATATGTAAGGCGATAACTGTAAATGACTGAATATAAAAGGTAAAGCTGAATTGACTGAAAGAAATGAATGACATCAGAAGATAGCCTACAGACAAATGAAAACTTAAATACACAATGGGCCAACGTGGACACAAATGGAATAACAACCTATACCAAGTGCCCTTCATACCTACAGTGATAATACTACAACCACAGTGATGTCTACAAGCCTCTACGAATACAATAATAGTCCAATAATTGAGACAAGGCCCCGAACTACCTATAAAAGACAAACACTGACAACTTTGAAAGACTTGGAACTTATTGATTATGCTGGAACTCCACTCAATGACCAAGAATTCGAGCTACCTTCCAACTAATACCCAAAGGTATAAAGCAGCACCCTATCTAGGGTGTCAATGTGAAAATGTACCGAGTATATAAATTGGAAATGAGAATAAGATATAGATTGCAAACCAAGTTGCAATTGATGTACATGATAACAATAGGAAATTCATAAGACATCAATAGAAACATACCTAAGAAATTAGATAAGACGAACAGAACCTACCTGGCCTCCATAAATTTAGCAAGTCCAAAATAATAGATAAAAAAATAATTAGAACAATCCGTCGATATCTTGCTGATACAACTCACCTTTCACCATTTGTACAATATAGGATTCACCTAACTACCTTACTTGACCTATTTCTAGGACCTCCAATGACCATGGCCACCACCAAGTCACAGCTAGCCTCCACAGCTATCCAAAACACAAGAAACAAACACAACATAACACAATGCAAGATGCATATCAATTCACAATCAATCTTGGAAGGAAAAAATCTTGAATTACAGGATATGCACATTTGCATGATCTCAATAATACTAGGGGGAACTCATCGAAACCCTAGGAAAGCTCTGATATGTTGGAACAACTCTCACACATGCTTTAGCTCGACCCTACTAGAGGAAGCACTCAAACTTCATACGTTAGCTTCAATCCCTGGGCTTAATCCATAGCCGGAATAACTCTTATGCTTTGGGTACTCAATAAGCCCCATGGCACCAAGTTTGTACACTTATTTCTTATAAAGGCACCACACAGACCACACAACCAGAAACCATTGATTGCGTACCAATGACAAGTCCAAAGAGCCCCCACCTGGATACTCATTTCTTTTGAACAACTACCGCACGTATCAATAACCTCATATATCTAGCGTCACCGACGTTGTCACTCCCCGAGACTACACCCTGGATGTAACATGGTACTTGAAGTTACAAGTGACCCCAAGTCAATCCCTGTTCTATCATACACTGGTATTTTGAGTAAAATAATATATATAGTGGAAGCTTTGAAATAACAGCATAAGAGCATTTGAGAAAATAAACTAGAAGAAAACATTAAAATGTAAAACATTAGAAGTCTGAAATTAACTCTGTGTTTGAATGCCTTCTAACTGATGAGTTGCTAGGACAAGCCCCTAGCTAACTCTAAGTCTAACTAAAAATAATAACTCAACCAAAAGAAAGTAAAACAAGGCCCCCAAATGATGAGGACTCACACTTAGTCTGCAGCGGAGGAGGATCTGAATTGAAATGGCTAACGATACTGAGTCTGAGAACCTGCAGCTATATCATGAACTGATACATCATAAAAGTATGCATCAGTACTTTGAATGTACTGAGTAAATGGGAGAAAACATAACTGAATATAAAGTCTGAATCGATATGATATGCAATAACCAATAAGTAAACTGAACTGAACTACTGAAGTAAACTGAGGTGGTCAAAATCACCCTATCTGATGGTTAAGGCATTTCCTAATTCTGAAAGTACTGAGTATGAGATACTAAAATAAACTAAGATAAAACTATAGAACTAGAACTGAACTAAGCTTCTTAGTCTGAAACTAGACTGGACTGACTAGTGGGAGAGTCTATAACTGATATATAACCACGTGAGCTAGACGTGGAGTCCGATGTATACACCCCACCGGTAAGTTCCAATATACCTTTCCAAGGTATAAAGGCATGAATTGGGTAATAACAAAAGTCTGGGGCCAATCAGGCCAAGTAATATTGTAACCTACTAGCAATGTAGTTTTGGGAACCTTGGTGCATTGGAACCCGGGCTCGGTCGGTGCTATGTCCTACTCCCACTGGAAACCTTTACTGAATTGCTAAGCTGATAGCTCGAAACTGGGGTCCAAGACTTGTCAGAGACATATAAAAGAATGTAACCTGAGAGTCTTATCGAATTAGATTCTGAAACTGGGTTCTGCACTAGTCAGAGCTGCTTATCAAGAAGCATCGTAACCGTCTAAGAACAAACTGTAAATTGAACTGGGGTCCTGGGGCTGGTCAAAGCTATATATCTAAAACGTCATGACCACTTAATGGACCAAAAACTAGATTCTGATAACTGAGAGGCACCACTGACACCTCCAGAAAAGACTAGAGTCAAAGTGATCAGTTGACAACTTCTGAATAGTTCTGAAGATTTTCTACACTCTACTGATGAATTACTAAGCAGCTAATAGAGAACTCAACTCATTCCAACAACACGGAAATTCCATAATATAGCAAAATCTCGAGAATTAAAGAAATCTAATTCAACAAGGTTAAAATCATTCTTATCAATGGAATAATTGCTCCACACACATATAATGAGAATTAATAGGAAATTCAGCCCAAAACGTACTTCACAATCTGGACGGAATTTAATACACAAAGAGCCTTTACTCGAAAATTTAGGGCTTAAATTCCCTTTAGCAAGAACATAAATAATTTACTTAGGAACTGATGAAGATCATATGAATAACAAACATGGATAATAACTCAATTGAAATTAATGAAAACCAACATGACATCTCTTCATATTCGAAAATCTCAAGGCTAATCTGATAGGGAAATTATGGGAAGGTTTTGTGGGACATAAGGGAAGGGAAATTCCCTTGTTGAATTCCCACATACCTGACAAAAATCCTTCAGGAGAAGAAGCTTGAACTACTGCAAGAGATGAGAAGCCCTAGTCATGCTTGGAGGGTTCCTGAGAGGAGAACTTTCGATGTTTCTGACAACTGAGAGTAGGGAATGAGGAATTAACCATTTTCCCCACTAAAACGTCTAATATTATTACTAAAATGACATAGTTTAAAGCTCGGGAGAGTAGTAAATTACAAAATAGCCCTTAGAATTTCGCTGGGAAAAACTGTCAGGTGCCCCTAACGGGTGACCTGACAGGTCGTGGTGGCTTACCACGACTCGCGGTCACTCCCGTTAGGTACACTGGCTAAAAACTCAAGAAGGCTAGTAAGGGGGGACATAACAAGTCATTACTAGAGACCACAACTCGTTTCCCCCACCCGTCGACTACACTGGTCATCATAATATATTTCTAACATAGGACTGACCACGAGTGACCTAATGGGTCGTGGTCAGTGACCACGACTCATGAAGGCCCTCGTTGGGTACATTGCCTCCCTTCTCCAAAATCTCAAACCTCCTTCTCATGGATAATCTAACTAGTCTGGGGTCACTTAGCGAGTCGTTAGGTGGGTCGTCCTATAGCTTTTCTGCAACTTTTTCAGATTTCTAGATTTATGTCCCGGAATTAGATTTTGAGTTACCGGGACATTGCAATATCTCCCCTTGTAAACATTCATCCTCGAATGTTAGAAAACACACAGGAAGCAGAAAAATAGCAATCAAAATTTCCAAATATTGCTCATTTAACTCCAAAACTGCCGGAATGACTACCTCTAATTCAAAATTCATAGCTGAACTGAATTTACTTTTGATACACACATCCAAAGTCATAAAAGAAACTTATACACATGTATTGAATTCAACAACTAGATCAAACCCTAAGGCAAAACTAGCATTTCAAGCTACAATATAGTCCGTAGAAAACAAGTGCGGGTATTTGGCCACCATATCTACTTAGGCCTCCCATGTAGCTCCTTCAACCAATTGATTTCTCCATAGCACCTTAACTGAAGCTTTTTCTTTATTCTCAACCTACGAACCTAACGGTCAAGGATCTGGACCGGTACCTCCTCATATGTGAGACTATCCTTTAATCCTACACTGTCCAATGACAAAATTGAGGTTGGATCTCTGATGTACTTCTTCAGAAGTGGCACATGGAAAACTGGGTGTATAATTGCTAGTTCTGACTGTAATTCTAGCTCATAGGATACATTGTCGATACGCCTCAAAATTCTTTAGGATCCCACATATCTTGGACTGAGCTTCCCCTTTTTTCCAAATGCCATCACCCCTTTCATGGGAAATTTTTTTAGGTAAACCCAGTCATCAACTACAAACTCCAACTCTCTTCTCCGCACATCGGCATATGATGTCTGATGGCTCTAAGCTGTTTTCAACCTTTATCGGATGAGCTGAACTTTCTCCATTGCCTCGTGAACTGAGTCTGGCCCTATTAAGGTAGCTTCACCAACTTCAAACCACCCTATAAGAGACCTACACCTTCTACCATACGATGCTTCAAATGGGGTCATCTGGATGCTAGAATTGTAGTTGTTGTTATATGAAAACTCTATAAGAAGCAAGTGGTCATCCCAATTACCCTTAAAATCAATCACACACACTCTTAGCATATCTTCTAGGGTGTTAATGGTCTGCACCACTTGCCCATCAGTTTGTGGATGAAAAGCGGTGCTGAGTTTGACCTGAGTGCCTAGTCCCTTCTGAAAGGACTTCCAGAAGTGTGAGGTGAACTGCGTTCCCCTGTCTGAAATGATAGCTAAGGGCACCCCATAAAGTCTGACTAACTCTCGGATGTAGAGTTTGGCATAGTCCTCAGCTAAGTTTGTGATTTTAACCGGGAGAAAGTGGGATTACTTAGTCATCTGATCTACCACTACCCAGATTGAGTCATGATGCCAACTCCACGGTAGACCCGTGATGAAATCCATATTCACTTCTTCCCACTTCCATGTGGGTATACTGATATCTTGGGTCATGCCTCCTAGCCTTTGGTGCTCCATTTTGAATTGTTGGCAGGCTACGAATTCAGCAATGTCTCTTTTCATGTTGTGCCACCAGTAAATATCCCGTAAATCACGATACATTTTGGTAGCACCGGGATGAATGGAGTATCTCGAGCTTTGTGCCTCAGCCAGTATCTGCTATCTCAACTCACCAACATTTGGCACACACAATCTTCCCTGGTAACGGAGCATACCATCTTCCGCTTTGGAGAAAGCCTAAACCTCCTTCTGAGAACTGCTTCTTTAAGTTTTAGTAGGACTAGATCTTCTTCTTGTCTGGACTTAACTTCAACTACTAAGGATGAATTTGACCCACTATGCACTACCACCCCTCCTTCGGCTGAATCCACCAGCTGCACCACTAATTGGGCTAGTCTGTGAACATCCCTTGCTAACTCCTTTTTGTCTTCCTCAATATGAGTCACACTTCCTATAGACCATCTGATTAGGGCGTCAGCCACCATATTGGCTTTGCCTGGGTGATACAGTACACTCATGTCATAGTCTTTTCGCAACTCCAACCACTGTCTCTGATGAAGGTTTAGGTTCTTCTAGCTGAACACATACTGAAGGCTCTTGTGATCTGTGAACACATCCACATGGGCCCCATAATGTAATTTATCCAAATTTTTAGCGCGAATACCACCGCTGCCAACTCCAAGTCATGAGTTGGATAATTCTTCTCATGAACTTTCAGTTGTATGGAGGCATAGGCTATCACTTTTCCCCGCTACATCACAACGCAACAGAGTCCAACTCTGGAAGCATCACAATAAACAACCAACCCATCTGATCCTTCCGGCAAGGTTAAAACTAGAGCGGTAGTGAATCGAGTCTTCAACTCCTAAAAACCTCCATACACTCATTCGACCACTAAAATTTAACCTTCTTCTGAGTTAACTTAGTTAGAGGAGACGCTATAGAGGAGAAACCTTCCACAAATCATCGGAAATAACCTGCCAAACCCAGTAAAGTCCTGATTTCAGTAGGAGAGGTAGGTCTGGACCAATCTTTCACGGCTGCTATCATGTGAGGGTCTATATGTATTTCTTCACCAGAGACCACATGACCTAACAAGGTCACGGACTTTAACCAAAATTTGCACTTGCTGAACTTGGTGAACAACTGGCGGTCCTTGAGTTTCTACAATGCTAACCTTAGGTGATTGGCATGCTCTTCCTTATTTCTGGAGTACACCAGAATGTTGTCGATAAATACAATCACGAAGATATCCAGGTATTGCTTGAAGACGCTATTCATCAAATCCATGAAGGTTGCTGGGGTGTTTGTTAACCCAAAGGACATCACCACAAACTCGTAGTGACCATACCGATTTCTTGATATTGTTTTTGGTATGTCACACTCCCTAACCCTTAGATGATGGTAACCTGACCTGAGATCATTCTTGGAGAAACAACTATCTCCCCGAAGTTAGTCGAATAGATCATCAATTCTGGGTAGAGGGTACTTGTTCTTAACTATGACCTTGTTCAGCTAGCGGTAATCTATGCACATTCTGAGGGTACCGTCTTTCTTACGCACGAATAGCGCTGGAGCACCCCAGGGAGAGATGTTAGGTCTGATAAAACCCTTATCAAGAAGATCCTTTAACTGCTCCTTCAACTCCTTAAGATCAGCTGAAGCCATTCTGTAAGGAGGGATGGAGATGAGCTGAGTATCTGGGAGGAGTTCTATTTCGAAGTCTATTTCCCCTTCAGGGGGAACTCCGGGAAGATCCTCAGGAAATAGATCTGGGAACTCGCTGACCACTAGAACTGACTGGATAGTTAGGGTCTCAGAGTTGGAATCCTTGACCCAAACTAGATGATAAATACACCCCTTGGAGATGAGTTTCTAGGCCTTAAGGTAGGAAATAAACCTACCCTTAGGCACTGAACTAGTGTCGGTCCATTCTAACACTGGTCCATTTGGAAACTGAAACTTGACAACTCTAGTTCTGCAATCAACTAAGGCATAACAGAAGTGTAACCAATCCATGCCAAGGATAAGGTCAAAATCGACCATGTATAACTCTATGAGGTCAGCTGGGATGACTTTATTCAGGACTAAGACTGGGCAGTTTCTATACACCCGGCTGACTCTAACTGACTCATCAACTGGGGTGAAGACTGAGAATGGTTCTGAGAGGAACTCTGGATTGATATTGAACTGGACTGCTATGTAGGGAGTCATGAATGAAATAGTGGCTCCTAGATCTAGGAGGGCATACATGTCTAGATGAAAGAGACGTAACATACCCGTAACTACGTCGGGTGAGCTCTCCTGATCCGGACAGGAAGACAGAGCATAAAAACAATTTTGACACTGACCGTCATTCGTAGCTGATGTGTTAGCCTACTGGGATGGTCGACCTGCTGGAGCTGATGATGTGGTGGATTGTTGTCTCCCTCGCCCGGCTTATGGGCACTCCCTGAGCTGATGTTCGAGCTATCCACAACCAAAATAGCTCTCTAGGCCCTAAAGGTACCCTCCAGGGTGGTTCCTACCACACTTTGGACAAGATGGATGCTTATTCCTGATATTGTGGGCCTGAGACTGAGCCCAGATGACCCACCCCTCCGATCCTGGTGGGACCGAAAGGTTGGGGCGCTAGCTGAATTGGGTGTTGGGGCTCTCTACTGCTGATGTGGTGGACAGATACTATCGCTAGACCTTCGATGGACGAAATCTGACTGGCCAGTCCTTTTCCGTTTGTTCTTTCGCTCAATATCCTTCAACTTTTTAGCCTCAATCTGCTGGGTATAGAAAATTAATCCGAAGAAGTCCATGTCTTTAATCAATATCGCTTTCCTGCACTCCTTGAGGACCAGATTTGACACCCCATTCACAAACATCAACGTACGAGCCCTTGGCTCAGCTACCATCTCTAGAGCGTACTTAGACATCCTAGTAAACTACAGAGCATACTCCTCCAAAGTCATCTTACCCTGTCGCAAGTTCATAAACTCTGCCATCTTTGCCTCCCTCAGCTCTCCCAAGGGAAAAATCTATCCAAGAAAGCTGTGTGGAATTCCTCCCACTCCACTGATCCTACTCTCGCTGGCCACCCGTCTTTCCACTGTTCACACCAGACTTGAGTTACCCTTTTTAACTAGTAGGCAGCCATGTCAGCACTCTCAGAAGAGCTAACACCCATAATGCGGGTGATCTTTCTGATCTCATCCATAAATTCCTGGGGATCCTCCCCTACTTTTGATCCCTAAAAAGATGGAGGATTCATATGGGTAAAGTCCCACACCCTCGCAACTGCTGTGGACCCATTGGTAGTCATTGGTACCACCTGCTAGTTCACCTGGTTGGTGACTATTTGGGCTAGCAGTTGAATGGCGCCCTGAATTCAGCGATGGACATTAAATCATCTTGAGGAGCTATTGGGGCTGGTCTATTGGCATTACCAGCCCATCTTCCGTTATCGAATCTAGGTGGCATGATTCACTAAAATGAAACAGAGCACAAGTTAGAAGGGCATTTCTGGAATTGAACTTTAATGCACGATAAAGAGTATGAACAAAAGAGAGTTTTTCTAACAACATCTCATACCCTCCTCGTCATAAGTGTGGTGCGCTTCACATCCATGAGAAGGACACTACTCGACTAGGCTTTCAGACATTCCGAGGATGCTCTAAAACTAGTGCTCTGATACCAAGTTTGTCACGCCCCAAGACTATACCCTGGAAATAACACGGTACTTAAAGTCACAAGTGACTCCAAGTCAACCCTTGGTCTATCCTGAACTGGTATTCTAAGTAAAACAATATATGTAGAGGAAGCTTTGAAATAACATCATAAGAGAATTTGAGAAAATAAACTAGAAGAAAACATTTAAATTTAGAACATTAGAAGT
Source organism: Datura wrightii (assembly GCA_035772735.1). Classification (NCBI taxonomy): domain Eukaryota; kingdom Viridiplantae; phylum Streptophyta; class Magnoliopsida; order Solanales; family Solanaceae; genus Datura; species Datura wrightii. The sequence continues at coordinate 16,614,655 of JASDFA010000010.1, forward strand.
CTGAAATTAACTTTGTGTCTGAAAGCCTTCTAACTGATGAGTTTCTGGGACAAGCCCCCAGGTAACTCTAACTCTAACTAAAATAATAACTCAACTGAAAGAAAGTAAAACAAGGCCCTCGAATGATGAGGACTCACACGTCGGCTGCAACGGAGGAGGATTTGAATCGCAACGGCTAATGATACTAAGTCTAAGAACCTGCAGTTGTATCATCAAATGATACAACATAAAAGTATGTGTCAATACTTTGAATGTACTAAGATGGGAGAAAACATAACTGAATATAAAGTCTGAATTGATATGACATGCAATGACCAATAAGTAAACTGAATTGAACTACTGAAGTAAACTAAGGTGGTCAAAATGACCTTGTCTGATGGTCAAGACATGTCCTAAGTCTGAAAGTATTGAGTATGAGATACTAAACTGAACTGAGCTAAACTGATAGAACTAGAGCTGAACTGAGCTGCTTATTTTGAAACTAGACTGGACTGACTAATGGGAGAGTCTATAACCGACATATAACCACGTGAGATAGACGTGGAGTCTGATGTATACACCCAAATGGTAGGAGCTAATATACCTTACCACGGTATAAAGGCATGAACTGGGTGATCACAAAAGTTTTGGGCCAATCAGGCCAAGTAATACTGTAACCTACGCTAGCAACGTAGTTATGGGAACCTGGGTGCACTGGAACCCTGGCCCACTCAGTGCTAAGTCCTACTCCACTGGAAACTTATATTGAATTGCCAAGTTGATAGCTCGAAAATGGGGTCCAAGACTAGTCAGGGACATAACTAAAAGTACCCTGAGAGTCTTATTGGACCAGATTCTGAAACTGGGTTTTACACTAGTCAGAGCTACTTATCTGGAAGCGTTGTAACCATCTAATAACAAACTCTAAACTAAATTGTGGTCTTGGGGCTGGTTAGAGCTATAAATTTAAAATGCCATGACCGCCTAATGGACCAAAAATAGATTTTGAGTCTGATTCTGATAATCGGGAAGCACCACTAACACCTCGGGAAAAGACTAGAGTCAAACTTATTAGTTGACAATTTCTAAATAGTTCTGAAGAGGTTATATTCTCTACTGAACTGAATTACTAAGCAGCTAATAGAGAACTCAACTCAATCCAACAACACAGGAATTTCATAATATAGTAAAATCTTAAGAATTAAAGAAATCTCATTCAACAAGGTTAAAATTTCTTACCAATGGAATAACTGCTCCACACATATAAAATGAGAATTACTAGGAAATTCATCCCAAAACGTACTTCACAAACTGGACGAAATTTAATACACAAATAGCCTTTACTCGAAAATTTAGGGCTTAAATTCCCTTTGGCAAGAACATCAACAATTTACTTAGGAACTGATGAAGACCATATGAATAATAAACATGAATAATAACTCAATTGAACTTAATGAAAACTAACGTGAAATCTCTTCATATTTGAAAATCTCAAGGCTAATCTAATAGAGAAATTATGGGAAGGTTTTGGGGGACAGAAGAAAAGGACAATTCCCTTGTTGAATTCCCACAAAACCAACAAATATCCTTTTAGAGAAGAAGCTTGAACTGCTGCAAGAGATGAGAAGCCCTAGTCTTGTTTGGAGGGTTCTTGAGAGGAGAACTTTCGATGTTTCTGAGAACTAAGAGTGGGGAATGAGGAATGAACCGGCTTAGATCTATCAATGAATAATAAACATTTCATAAGAAAAAGAATAAATTTTTGTTTAAATAGTATTACTAAAATTACGTAGTTTAAAGCTTGGGAGAGTAGGAAATTCCTAAATAGCTCTTACAATTTCACTGGGAAAAACTGTCAGGTGCCTCTAAAGGGTTGTGGTGGCTGACCACAACTCGTGCTCACTCCTGTCAGGTACACTAGCAAAAAACTCAATTAGGCTGGTAACGGGGGACATAACAAGTCGTTACTAAGGACCACGACTTGTGGCCCCCACCCATCAAGTACACTGGTCATCAAAATATATTTCTAACACAGTCCTGACCATGAGTGACCTAACGGGTCGTGGTCAGTGACCACGACTCGTGAAGGCCCTCGTTGGGTACATTGCCTCCCTTCTCTAAAATCTCAAACCTACTTATCACGGCTCATCTAACGAGTCGTGGGGTCACTTAACGATTCGTTAGGTGGGTCGTCCTGTAGCTTTTCTGCAACGTTTCCAGATTTTCAGATTTAAGTCTCAGAATTAGATTTTGAGTTTCCGGGGCATTACAGACGTACCATATAACAACCTAAGGGTCATCACCATACCAAGTTTATCCTCCAAGATTTATAACCATCATAAGATGTATTACACTTGATGCAAATCCAACAATATATACATTCTCATCTAACTCTATTCCCAATTTTCCAATAGGTAATATGTATTCATCGACAAGATGATGATGGCTAAGTCATTGTGACATCGACCTAAGTCTTTACCCAATGACTAGTTTCTAGCTGTAAAACCAACCTACAATACATGCCAAAGACAACAGCTCCTACGGCAAGTCACTCACACAATCACCTTGCAAGCGCCGTCACCAAGACGTGCATATTGTCCACCCCCAATTTGACCCATCAGAACGCCCATCCAAGCTCCTAAACAGCCAACTCCTCGGTGTCCACTCGCACATTTACAACACGAACTAGCAGTGCCAACTCAATGACACATAATCTATACTCGTCGCCAACCGATGATCTACTAACCTGTAACTATCAATCAAACTAACAGCTGACTTCATGACCTCATATGGTGAGTGAAAGGACACAATCCCATAGCCCTCAAATAGTAATTAATCAACACAAAATCAATTCACAGTAAGTAGATTCACATTACAATAACAAGGGCTCGATTACGATGAAATTTATGCCAAAAATGACAAAGGAAAATCTTAACATACTTTGAAGCTAATGAACCTAAGCTAAGACAAAATCCAAGATATCAAAACCATGAAAATATTTATTAAGAGCAGTCCTAGCTATTTCCAAATGCAGTCAATGAAGTTGAACAAGGAAACAAGAGAAACAAAGCTTATTCGACAAGATTCTTACAATTTGACGGTAGAATTTCTGAAAAAACAAACTACTGATACTTAGAAACCTATAATCAAGATAGATAAATAAGAATAAAGAGTAGAAGAGCTTACCAACCTGTTTAACATAGGACACCCACTGAAAAGACATGAAGACACCACTACCACACGATCTAGCAAAGAATTCAACTTCCCAACATCCAATTCAAGTTTGGTTTGTGATTTTATCTTTCAAATCACTTATAATTAGAGATGGACAAGTTTTTAGAGAGTTTCCATTTCCTCAAGAGTCTAGAAAATGAATTACGACATAATAAACCGACCAAGCACACTCTTATAAAGGGCTGCCCTAACAGCCCCTCCACAATGCATAGGCCATCATGGAGTAATTATTGTGACGCACAGGCCACGACGAAGGGGAGATATCCATGCCCTGTGGAACTTTGGCCTACCTTATTTGCTCGGTCGACGACTCATTCATATACTTAGTATCTTGGCCTTCCTTCGATGTACAATACATAGCCCCCGAACTAGGCTCGTACATCTGAAATCTATCAACAAACTACTCTAAGCACAGGGGGTGTTACATCATTTCACCCTTAGAAATATGCATTCTCAAATGTTGGACGATATGCACAATTCAATTCTAAGTTCTATTATAGCACAATTGAGCTAACACATTCAACAAAGCTCTTGGGTCTACTATAGATATCTCGAAATAAGATAACCTCACACTATGACAAGGCGTGACACAACTCCAACAAATATCAGGATAACGATCTTACCCGCCACCACGTCTAGCCACTGGCCGACTATAATCCACAAAATTACAAGTATTCCCTAGATAAGTCAGCAAAGGTGAGTCCAGACCCAACTCTTACGACATCTGAGTGTTTGCATGATTTTGATTCAGAAAGAAGGGTAATAATCCTAAATGCCCTATAGCTTCCTATATAAAAGTACGTTATAAAATGCATACATAAGAAATACTTCACTAGACATGGCTCATAGAGTCCATAGAACATGACCTTCTTTGATACCAAGTTTGTCACAACCCAAACTCGGGGAGGCATGACCAGAACCCGGTACTGCACTTGATTGAGCAAGCCCTACAATAATCCTAACTAAAACAGTCCAAAACTAATGAGGTTCAGAACCACAACGACAGTATAAATTAAAGTACATAACCGATTATAATGGAAGCAAGGCCATAAACCAACCAAAATAGAAATACAAAATGGGCTAATAATGCCACAAAATGGACCTTCAGACCAACAATGACAATGCTACGACCATAGTGATGTCGACGAGCGTCCATGAATAAAATAGTAATTAAATGATCAATTGGAACTCTACTCAATGAGTATGAACTCGAGCTACCTAATGAACGGTGAATTTACGCATTTTTAGCCATATTTTTCCCATACTTTACTATAGTTTGAGAATGAATTGTTTGTATTTCATGTGTTTTATGATATATTTATGACAAACATCAAACACACATGATTAGATGCTTATAGGTATAAAAGGGATAAATTTGGGCTTAAATGTGGCTTAAAAGTGCAAGAATGGCAAAATGGAGTTGATAAGACAAGTATATAGAAGTTGGAATCGCGCAGGAAGTATCAGAGCAGGGAGAGGTGCGATGCGCCAAGCATTCTAGTACTACGAGGGGCATGGTGCATTGCCTAGTGTGGATGGCCAGAAAGTTAAATCCCAATTCTACTAGGAACAGAAGTTGCCAAACCCAATTCAAATTCAAGAAGCAACAATGAAGGCTTAATCTACTATTATAAATATCCTTATTTATCATGTATTAGGGGGATCTCATTAAACAGAGAATTCCCTATTTATAGTTTTTCACAATTCATACTTTATAAATTTGTGTATTAGCTTAGTTGAATATTTGTTGGAAATTCATCAAGTTCTTGAGCCTCAATGTAGCTTGGAAGATTTTGTTAACGAGTTTATATTATTGTAAGTATTTCATTATTATTTCTTCCACATTTTTGCTTTTATTTTCATAAACATGAGCGGCAAAAATCTCTTAAGCTAAGATTGTGATGTAATGCCCCGGAAAATCAAAATAAATATCTGGGACTTAAATCAGAAAAAAAATCTTGAAACTACAAAAATATTACAGGACGGCCCACCTGACGAGAAGGAGGATGGCTAATGTAAAGCAGGGAGGCATTGTACCTAACGAGGGACTTCATGAGTTGTGGTCAGTTAACGAGGGACTTCATGAGTCGTGGTCACTGACCACGACTCGTTAAGTCACTTTTGGTCGGGCCTGAGTTGGGAATATTTTTAGTTGACCAGTGTACTTGAAGAGTGGGTGCAATGAGTCGTCACTTGTGGCAACAACTCGTTAAGTGACTCATTACCTAATCTAGAGTTGAATCTTCAGCGGTGAACCAGTGTGGTCCATGACTCAATAGGTCTCTCATGGTGACCTATTGAGGATCCAAGGCAGTGTACCTGACGAGAACGACCGCGAGTCATGGTCAGTCACCACAACTAGTTAGGTGACCCGTTACGGGCACCTGACAATATTTTCCACCGATTTTCTCAAGGCTATTTAGTAATTTCCTATTCTTCTAAGCTTCAAAGTACAACATTTTGGACATAAAATCAAACTTATTCGAGGGTTTGGGCGGTTCCTACCCTCATTCTCACGTTTATTCTCAGGAAACTTATCAAAAGTTCGCTCAAGAAACTCTCAAGCAAGCTTAGGGTTCTCACCTATTGCTGACAGCTTAAGTTCTTTTCTCTGAGTGAATTTTATTAAGCTAGGTGGGCATTCAATAAGGTAAATTATTCTTCCCTTATGTCCCCAAAATTCTTCCATAACTACTCTTTTAGTTTTAGCCCTAAGCTTTTCGAATACGGAGAAATTACATGTTATTAATCGCCAATCTCTTATAGAATGATATTCTCTTTTATTATTGATATCAATTCCATCAGTTCTTACTTAAATTATCGTGATTCTTGCAAGAGTGAATTGAAGCCCTAAATCCTTGTATAAAGATGATTTTTCTTGAAAATCTTCCTCTAGTGAATTAAGCATGTTTAGGCTGAATTTTTGCTTGAAACTCTTATTATACATGAAACTAGCAAATATTCTGTTGATAAGAATAATTCCAGACTTGATAAATTAGTTTTCTTGAATTCTTGAGTTGTTGTTATATTACGAAATTCCCGTGTTGTTTGAATGAGTCAAATTCTCTATTAGCTGCTTAATAGTTCAGCTTAGTTAGAATGTAGAACCCCTTCAGAACTTTGCAGAAATTGTCAACTAATCAGTTTAACTATAGAAATTCTCGAGGTGTCAGTAGTACCTCCCAGATATCAAAATTAGAATCAGAATTCAGTTATTAGTCCACTAGGCAGTCATGACATTTCAGATATATAGCTCTGACTTGCCCCAGGACCCAATTCAGATTTTAGTTTTTTTTAGATGGTTACGACGCTTCTAGATGAGAAGCTAGCTTTGGCCAGTCTATAACCCACTTTCAGAATCTAGTATGATAAGACTCTCAGGATACTTTCAGTTATACGTCCCTGACTAGTCTTGGACCCCAGTTTCGAGTTATCAGCCTAGTAGTTCAGTTTAGTTGTTCCAATGGGAGAAGACTTAGCACCGAGAGGACCAGAGTTCCAGCGCACCTAGACTACGTTACCGACATAGGATTACAGATACAGATAATTGGCCTGATTTTCCTTATACTTTTGTGATCACCTAGTTCATGCCTTTATACCCTGACAAGGTATATTGGGTCCTACCGGTGGGGTGTATACATCGGATTCCACGTCTAGCTCACGTGGTTATATGTCGATTATAGACTCTCCCACTAGTCAGTCCAGTCCAGCTTCAAAATAAGAATCTTAGTCCCAGTTCAGTTTAGTTTAGTGTAGTATTTCAAATTCAGTATTATAGATTTAGGGAATGCCTTTGACCACTAGACAGGGTTATTTTGACCATCTCAAATACTTCAGATTATTTCAGTTCAGATAATTAGTTGGTTACAAATGTCTTTCCAGTTCAGTCATTTACATCTATCAGTATATTCCTCTCGTATACTCAGTACATTCAAAGTACTGATGCATACTTTTATGATGTATAGTTTCATGATACAGCTGCAGGTTCTCAAACTCAGCACCGCTAGTCGCCGCAGTTCAGATTCTCCACCTCAATAGTGATGTGTGAGTCCTCATCATCCGAGGGCACTATTTTCTTTCTTTTAGTCCTTTATTAGTTTCAATTAGACTTAAATTTAGTTGGGGGCTTGTCCCAGTAACTCCTCAGTTAGATGGCGCTCAAACAGACCTGATTTTTAGATTTATCAACATGATTCAAATGTTTTGAACTTTATGTTTTCAGAATTGTCTTTCGTAAATGTTTTATGATATTATTTCAAAGTTCTGTTGTGCATGTTTACTCAGAATGCTAGTGAATAATAGACCAGAGGTTGACTTGGGGTCACTTGTGGCTTCAAGTACCGTGTTAGGTCCAGGGTGTAGACTTAGGGTGTGACGAACTTGGTATTAGAGCCCTAGGTTTAGAGTATCCTCGGGAAGTCTAAAAGCCGCATTGAGTAGACTCCTTTTCATGGGTATGAAGCGCGCCACACTATTGACGAGGAGGCTACAAGATGTTATTAGGAAAATTTCCTTTTATTCATACCCCTTATCGTGCGTTAAAGTTCAATTCTAGAAATTCCCTTCTAATTCGTGCTCTGTTTTGTTTTAGTGAATCATGCCTCCTAGACGCGGTAATGGAAGAAGGGCTGGTAATGCCAACAGACTTGCTCCACCAGCCCAGACAGCTCCTCAAGATGATTCGATTTCTACCATAGAGTTTAGAGCGGCCATTGAGTTATTGGCTTAAATCGTGACCAATCAGGTGAATCGACAGGTTCTGTCGATGAACACGAATGGGTCCGCAGCAACTGTAAAGGTACGAGACTTCACCTATATGAAACCTCTATCATTTCAAGCATATAAAGTGGGGGAGGACCCCCAAGAGTTTGTAGATGAGGTCAGGAAGATTATCCATATTATGGGTGTCAGCTCCTCCGAGAGAGCTAACCTGGCTGCCTATCAACTTAAAAGGGTAGCCCAGGTTTTGTATGAGCAGTGGAAGCAGGGGCGGCCAGCGGAAGCAGGACTGATGGAGTGGGAGGAGTTCCACACAGCTTTCCTGGATATGTTTTTCCCTCAGGAGCTGAGGGAGGCTCAGATGGTAGAGTTTATGAACCTACGATAGGGTAATCGGACAATAGAGGAGTATGTTCTGGAGTTTACCAGACTATAAAAGTATGCTCCAGAGATGGTAGCCGAGCCAAGGGCTCACATGTTGAAGTTCGTTAATGGAGTGTCTAATCTGGTCCTCAAGGAGTGCAGGACCGCGATGTTGATCAAGGACATGGACCTCTCTAGCCTACATGTTTATGCCCAGCAGATTGAAGTAGAGAAGCTGAAAGATATGGAACGTAAGAACAAGCGGGCAAGAACTGGTCATTCAGATTTTTGCCACCAGAGATCTGGCGGTGGTAGCCGCCCACAGCAGCAATAGCATAGGACCACAACACCTAGCTCAGCCAGCATCCCATCCTTTTGGTCTTGTCAGGATCGAAGGGGTGGGTCATCTGGCACTCAGTCTAAGGCTCACAATACTAGGAACAAGTATCCAGCTTGTCCAAGTGTGGTAGGAACCACCCATGAGAATACCTTCAGGGACGAGAGGGTTGTTTTGGGTGTGGACAGCTTGTACACCGGCTTAAGGAGTGCTCGTCAGTAGGGAGAGGGAGATCACAATCCACCACATCATCAACCCTAGCAGGTCAACCAGCCCAGCAGGTTAGCACATCAGGTACAGATGGGGGTTAGTGCCAAATTTGTTTCTATGCTCTATCTTCACGTCAGGATCAGGAAACCTCACCTGACGTAGTAACTGGTATGTTACGTCTCTTCCATCTAGACATGTATGCCCTCTTATATCTAGGAGCAACTCTTTTGTTTGTGACTCCCTATATAGCAGTCCAGTTCAATATCAGTCCACAGGTCCTCTCAGAACCATTTTTAGTCTCCACCCTAGTTGGCGAGTTAGTTAGAGCTAGCCGGGTGTATAGAAACTGCCCAGTTTCAGTCCTGAGCAAAGTAATTCCAACTGATCTCGTAGAGCTAGACATGGTCGACTTTGAGCTTATTCTCGACATGGATTGGTTACACTCCTGCTGTGCCTCAGTTGATTGCCGAACTAGAGTTTTTAAGTTCCAGTTTCCTAATGAGCCAGTATTAGAATGGACGGGCAACAGTTCAACACTTAAGGGTAGGTTTATTTCCTAACCTAAGGCCCAAAAACTCATTTCCAAAGGATGTCTATATCATCTGGTTTGGTTCAAGGATTCCAACTCTGAGACCCCAGCCATTCAGTCAGTTCCAGTGGTCAGCGAGTTTCCATATGTTTTTCCCAAAGATCTTCTTGGTGTTCCCCCTGATTGGGCAATAGACTTCGGAATAGATCTCCTCCCAAACACTCAGCCCATCTCCATCCCTCCTTACAGAATGGCTCGAGCTGAGCTTAAGGAGCTGAAGGAGGAGTTAAAAGATCTTCTTGAAAAGGGTTTTATTAGACCTAGAATCTCTCCCTAGGGTGCAATGGTGCTATTCGTGCATAAGAAAGACAGTACCCTCAGAATGTGCATAGATTACCGTCAGCTGAACAAGGTCACAGTTAAGAACAAGTGCCCTCTACCAAGAATTAATGATCTGTTTGATCAACTTCAGGGAGCTAGCAGTTTCTCCAAGATCGATCTCAGGTCAGGGTACCATCAGTTAAGAGTTAGAGAGAGTGACATACCGAAAACAGCATTCAGAACTCGGTATGGTCACTACGAGTTTGTGGTGATGTCCTTTGGGTTAACGAACGCCCAAGCATCCTTCATGGATTTGATGAATAGGGTTTTCAAGTAGTATCTGGATATGTTCATCATTGTATTTATCGACGACATTCTGGTGTACTCCAGAAATGAAGAAAATCATGCCAATCACCTAAGGTTAGCATTACAGACTCTCAGAGATCGCTAGTTATTCGCCAAGTTCAGAAAGTGTGAATTCTGGTTGAAGTCAGTGACTTTCTTAGGGCACGTGGTCTCAGGTGAGGGGATACAAGTAGATCCTCGTAAGATATTAGCAGTGAAGGATTGGCCAAGACCTACCTATCCTAATAAATTCAGGAGTTTTCCAGGCTTAGCAGGTTATTATTGACGGTTTGTGGAAGGTTTCTCCTCCATAGCATCTCCTCTAACTAAGTTAACTCAGAATAAGGTGAAATTTCAGTGGTCAGATGAGTGTGACAAGAGTTTCCAGGAGCTGAAGACTCGACTCACTACCGCTCCAGTTTTGACCCTACCAGAAGGAACATATGGGTTGGTTGTTTCTTGTGATGCTTCCAAAGTTGGACTCGGTTGCATTCTGTTATAGTGGGGAAAAGTGGTAGCCTACGCCTCCAGACAACTCAAAGTTCATGAGAAGAATTATCCAACTCATGACTTGGAGTTGGCAGGGGTGTTGTTTGCGCTAAAAATATGGAGGCATTACTTGTATGGAGCTCATGTAGATGTATTTACAGATCACAAGAGTCTTCAGTACGTGTTCAGCCAGAATGACCTAAACCTCCGACAGAGAAGGTGGTTAGAATTCCTGAAAGACTAGGACATGAGTGTACTATATCACCTAGGCAAAGCCAATGTGGTGGTTGATGCCCTAAGCAGATGGTCTATGGGGAGTGTGACTCATGCTGAGGAGGATAAAAAGGAGTTAGCAAGGGATGTTCACAAACTAGTCTGGTTAGGGGTGCAGTTAGTAGACTCAGCTGAAGGTGGGATAATAGTGCCAAATGGGTCAGATTCATCCTTGGTAGTTGAAGTTTAATCCAGATAGGATGAAGATCAAATTCTACTTAAACTTAAGGAAGCGGTCCTCAGGAAAGAGATAGAAGCTTTCTCCCAAGGGGGAGATGGGGTGCTCCGTTACCAGGGCAGGTTGTATGTACCAGATGTTGGTAAATTGAGACAACGGATCCTAGCCGAGGCACACAGCTCGAGATACTCTATTCACCCCGGTGCCACTAAAATGTACCGCGACCTGTGGGATATTTACTGGTGGAACGACATGAAAAGGGATATCGCTGAATTTGTAGCACAGTGCCCGAATTATCAGCAAGTCAAGGTAGAACACCAGAGACCCGAAGTGTCACGACCCAAGTGTAGACTTGGATCGTAGACATAAAACAAGGGACCTCGAGAGTCCCCAAGTCAACCCATGGCATAAGCATTCATTAACTTGTTCAATAAACATGAAGAAACATAATCATAAACTCAGCGGAAGTCCAACTTGACATAACAGCAGAATGAACATCTGAAGCTGAAAATATGTCTAAGTCTGACAAGCCTCTAATATGGATGAGCTGATGGGAAAATACCCCAAACTAGCTCAGCAATACTAAAACTAAAAACGCAACCAAGATAATTGAAAGTCTAGTCCTCGAAAGATGAGGACTCACCAACCAAGCAGGTACTGACTCTGATAAGCGACTACCAATGGGGCTGAACCTGAGAACCGGATCATGCATCATGAAATGAAGCAGCATAGAAAGTATGAGGTCAGTAGGTGGAATGTACCGAGTATTTAAGGTAAGTAAAACCGCTTAAGTAAATAAACCATTTAAAACATTTCCTGACATATCATAAGCTTTTAAGTGAAAATAGAAGGATACAAGCAAACATTCTAAATCGTACTCTTATCATAACATAACCATGTTAAAACATCATGATTTACTCGAATGACTCAGAGATGAAACATAACACTTATATTAAAAGCTGAACAATGAGTCAAACCTTGCTTCTTGAATATGCATACACACAATAATTATCATGAGTAATGGTTATGCAAATTCAAATGATATAGATAGTGGGAGACTCGTCATTTAACCAACATACCACGATAGAGCTTACATGGTCTCAACTATTACAATCAAGTGGGCAGAGCTTTCCAAAACCTTGGCAGGGATAGGGACGCTACCATGATATCGATATCAAGATGAAAGGGGCCAATCGGGCCTGGGATATCTCATAAAGGAGGTCCCAATAACATAATAGAATCAACCTATGTTTGCACGTAGTTCTGGGGTGTAGGGTTATCGACCCTTAGCCCGCTCAGTGCTAGACTCTTATCCCAAACATGCAATGCTCTACATCGTATAAATACGAAGCTCAATATCATCTAGTGACGAAGCTTAACGTGAAATCATGCATAAAATCAACATCGTATGAAACGAAGCTCAATTGTCTATTGACAAGGCTCATTATGAAATCATGCATACACTAGACATCATATAAATATGAAGCTCAATAATGTCATTTCGACAAAGCTTTGAATAAAAATTATAGTTAGACTCAACATCATATGAAATGAAGTTTAACATTGTCCTCAACAAAGATCGACAATAATATACATATAAATTAAGGATTTACGCATAGAGAAGGCTTTACTTTTAAACATACCAGAAGCTAGAATTCATATTAAGGGTAAAAAGTAAAATTCCATCTCAACCACGTGGTAAGCTCAAGTCGAGAAAGAAATCACAATTTGAGAACATCACATGGGCATCACCCAAAGTTCTACCATACATGGGTCTATTTAATCTCCTTTGAAAACATCATCAAAAATCATGGGTAAGGTTTGAGACATGCCTTTAATCATCTACTCCATCATCATTACATTCTATATGAACTATCCACACATGGGCGTTTTAGATTCAATTTTAGAAAGACAATTTTGTAAAAGAATTTAAGTTAGAATCCGCCCAAGCTCAGTAAATCACCAATATCAACTCAATTTAATCATACCCATGAGTAGAGATGTAAGAATCATACGACTGAATGAAAGCCCATACTTGATTATCACAAACCAATCACAAATTGCTAGGGAATGGGCATAGGTGTGGAAGGAAGCATCGACTCATAGCCTTACATACCTAGGATTGAGGAATCCTAACTCTTCCTAATTGCCCAGCTGAGATTCCAATTAGAAACCTTGGGAATTCACCTTGATTTTTCTCCTCAAATCCCCAACCTTGCATGCATGAAAGTAATGGCCTAAGATGGGTTTTTCTCTGCCAAAAACCCTCTATTACAAGCTTAAAACGACGTAGTATAGGCCCTTAGTACTCAGGAATTACAGAAAAGTCATTAATGAAATCGCTGAAAATAACTATCAGGGGGTCCTAAGGGATGACCCGGCGACTCGTCACCAGGGCTCACGATCCATTGGTTTGCTCATCAGGTTCACTAGATAAATGGTCTTCTGGGGATCCTAATGAGTGACATGATGACTCGTCCCCAGTAGCCACGGCTCGTTGCCACTCCCCGTCAAGTGCACTGGATCAATTTTCCAATCTTCCTCTAGAACCACCCCAGGACTGATATGACGACTCGTGGTGTCTGACCACCAGTTGTTACATTGCCCGTGGGGACCTCGAGTCCCTCATCCTTCCAGGCCTTCCCACGAGTCTCCCTATGACTCATGGGGTCTCCTCACGAGTCTTTTAGTGACTTGTTCTGCAACTGGTGCAACATTTTCTATTTTTTCTCCGATTCACTTCCGGGTCTGATTCTTGAATTCTCGGGGTATAACAATATCTCCCCCTTGGGAACATTCATCCTCGAATATTAGAAACAAGAAGGAAAGAGAAACAAGAAATTATCATACTCTACTACTGATTATTTTAATCGAAATTTCATCGAATGACTACCTCCGAAAAGAACCACAGAGCTGAACTAAATTCAGGAATCACATACATTTATCATAACATAATTCAAACTTGCGCACATGAACTGAACATGGAAACTGATTAGAGAATTAGGGCAAAAACTGATACCTCAAGTTGGAACTTAGCCGGTAGAGAACAAATGTGGGTATTTAGCCATCATGTCTGCTTCGGCCTCCCATGTAGCTCCTTCAACATGCTGATTCCTCCATAAAACCTTAGCTGAAGCTACCTCTTTGTTCCTAAGATTTCGAACTTGTCGATTCAAAATTTCAACCGGAATTTCTTCATAACTGAGGCTGTCTTTCACACCAACATTGTCTACCAGAACTACCAAGTCTAGATCACCCAAGCACTTTTTCAAAAATGAATCATGGAACACGGGATGAACTGAAGCCAATTCTGAAGGCAAGTCCAACTCATACACCACCCTACCAACTCTTCTTACAACCCGGTAGGGGCCTACATAGCAGGGAATGAGTTTACCTTTCGTTCTGAACTGCATGACTCCCTTCATGGGAGATACCTTTAGAAACACCAGTCATCTACACCAAACTCCAATTCTCTTCTCCTCACATCAACATACGATTTCTGACGGCTTTGAGCGGTATTCAACTGGTCCCTTATCAACTGAACCTTTATCATCGCCTCATGAATCGAATCTGGTCCTACCATAGCTGCCTCACCAACCTCGAACCATCCGACGGGAGATCTGCACCTTCGCCCATAGAGGGCCTCAAATGGTACCATCTGGATACTAGAGTGTTAGCTATTATTATAAGCAAACTCGATCAAAGGCAAATGATCATCCCAACTACCTTTGAAATCCATAACACATGCCCTCAATATATCCTCAAGAGTATGAATGGTTCGCTCTGCTTTGTCGTCCGTTTGAGGATGAAAAGTCGTGCTTAGCTTAACTTGAGTCCCGAGACTCTTTTGAAATGAACGCTAGAATAGAGAATTAAACAAAGTTCCTCGATTCGAAATAATAGACAAGGACACTGCATGAAGCTGGACCAACTTTTGAATATACAACTTAGCATAATCATCTGCAGATTCCGTGCTCTTGACCAGTAGGAAGTGTGCGGCCTTGGTCAACCTATCCACCATTACCCTAATGGAGTCATATTGTCGGCGAGTACGAGGTAGACCCGTAATGAAGTCCATATTGATTTCTTCCCACTTCCAAGTGGGGATGGAAATATCCTAATGTACACCTCCAGGTCTTTGATGTTCGACCTTCACTTGCTGATAGTTTGGACATTTTGCTACGAACTCTGCAATATCCTTCTTCATACCATCCCACCAATAGATTTCTCGTAAATCTCGAAATAGTTTCATGGATCTTAGATAAATAGAATATCTGGTACCATGTGCCTCATGCAATATCCGAACTCTTAAATTATCAACGTCCGGAACACATAGTCGACCCTCGTATCGTAGCACACTATCTCCCCCATGGGAGAAAACCTCCACTTTCTAACTCCGCACCGCTTCCTTCAGCTTCCTCAATATTGGATCCTCATCTTGCCTAGATTTAACATCAACTACCAAGGACGATTCTGACCTGTTATGCACAACAACACCGCCATCGGTCAAATCGACCAATCTAACTCCTAGCCTTGCAAGCCGGTGAACGTCTTTCACCAATTCCTTCTTCCCTTCATCCACACGGGACACACTCTCCATTGAGAGCCTACTAAGCGTACCCGCAACCACATTAGCCTTGCCCGGGTGGTAAAGGACACTCATTTCATAATCCTTAAGTAACTCCAACCACCTCCTTTGCCGAAGATTTAGATCCTTCTGTGTGAACATATATTGCAAGCTCTTGTGATCCGTAAATACATCCACGTGGACCCCATACAAGTAATGCCGCCATATCTTCAATGCGAACACCACTGCGGCCAATTCAAGAGCATGGGTTTGGTAAATCTTTTCATGCACCTTCAGCTGTCGAGAGGCATAAGACATCACCCTCCTACGCTGCATCAACACACACCCAAGTCCAACTCTGGAAGCATCACATTACACCACGAAACCATCGTTACCCTCGGGTAGGGTCAACACTGGTGCCAAAGTAAGTCGAGCCTTCAACTCTTGGAAGATTTTCTCACAAGCCTCCGACCATTGAAACTTCACCTTCTTCTGAGTCAACTTAGTCAAAGGCACTGTAATGGATGAGAAACCCTCCACAAACCTCTGATAGTAGCCAGCTAAGACCAAGAAACTCTGAATATCCAAAGGATTCACTGGTCTGGGCCAATTCTTCACCGCCTCAATTTTCTGCGAGTCTACTTTTATGCCTTCGATGGACACCACATGGCCCAAAATTGCCATGGAGTCCAACCAAAACTCACACTTGCTAAACTTTGCATACAATTGGCGGTCCTTGAGGGTCTGGAGCACTACTCTCAAGTGAGCGGCATGCTCCTCCTCACTCCAAGAGTATACCAAGATGTCATCAATGAACATGATCACGAACATGTCCAAATATGGCATGAACACTCGGTTCATTAGGTCCATAAAAGCTGCAGGAGAATTCGTTAGTCTAAAAGACATAACTACAAACTCGTAATGACTATACCGTGTTCTGAATGTCGTCATCGGGATATCACTCTCCCAAAATCTGAGCTAATGATACCCAGATCTGAGATCTATCTTTGAGAAACACTTAGCACCCCGAAGCTGATCGAACAAATCATCGATCCTGGGTAAGGCATACCTGTTCTTAACAGTCAATTTGTTCAACTATTGATAATCAATGCACATATAAAGGGAACCATCTTTCTTTCGAATAAATAATACTGGTGCGCCCCATGGATACTGGCTCGGTCTAATGAAACCCTTATCTAGAAAATCCTTTAACTGATCCTTCAACTCTTTTAGCTCAGCTGGAGCCATCTTGTAGGGAGGAATAAATATAGGCTGCATATCGAGAAGGAGGTCAATACCGAAGTCAATCTCTCGCTCGGGAGGGATACCTAGATAATCATCTAAAAAGACCTCTGGATACTCACGTACTGCTGGAACTAACTAGATAGTCGGGGTCTCGGACTCAACATCCTTGGCCCTAACCAAATGATACACGCAACCCTTGGAAATCATCTTCCTGGCCTTGAGGTAGGAAATGAAGTGACCTACAGGCACAGCTGAACTACCCTTCCATTCTAAGACTAGCTCACCCAGGAATCTGAACTCTACTAACCTGGTCCTGCAATTAATGGATGCATAAAAAGCATACAACAATTCCATATCGAGAATAACATTGAAATCGGTCATGGATAACTCTATCAGATCTGCTGAGGTGACCTTATGGAGGACCAAGATCGGGCAATTTCTATACACTCGTCTAGCTATAACTAAGTCACCTACTGGAGTAGAAACTGAGAAAGATTCTGAGAAGACATCGGGACTAATTCCGAAGCAACTGGCTACATAAGGTGTCACAAAGGACAAGGTGGTCCCTAGATCTAACAATGCATAACCATCAACATGGAAGACTCGTAACATACTAGTACCCACGTCCGGGGAGACCTCCTACTCCTGAGGAGATGCTAGGGCATAGAATCTGTTCTACCGCTGCCCACCACCTGCACTGGTAGATGCCCCCTAATGTGCTGAGCGAGGGGGTGAGACTGCTGAGCCAGAAGCTTGGCCACGGCCCCCAACCTGATCCTGTCTCACTGCTGGACAATCTCTAAGTATGTGTACGGGTTGCCCGCACCCGAAACACGCACCAGAACCAGCTAAGCACTGGCCTGTATGCTCTCGGCCACAACTGCGACAAGCTAGAACACTTGAATCTGCGGGCCTGCTGCTCTGACCCCTCAATCCTGACGCTCTCCCTCTTTGATCATGCCTAGGATGAGATGGAAGACTCAAGGATGATGAAGCTGGGGTGGATGATCTCTGGTAGATCTGCTGACGGTGCCCACTGTCGGACCTCTACTGGGAGAATCTGTGGTCCTCATTCTTGGCCCTCTTGGCCTCTCTCCCTCTCGAATGTGCCACCTCTATCTGCTGGGCATACAACACCATCCGAGGGAAGTCCATATCCTGATGGAGCATAGCAATCCTACATTCCTTATCCAAGTAAGTTGCTATCCCATGCACAAACCTCCTAACTCGCGCCTTCTGGTCAGCCACTACCTCAGGAGCATACTTCCATAGGCGGGTGAACTCAAGGGAATACTCTAGTACCATCATCCTCACTTGCTTCAGATTTATGAACTTAGTTGCCTTCAACTCCCTCATCTCCCGACAGAACCAGATATGTGCAACCCCCTTTAACTGATAGGAGGCCAACTCTGCGCACTCAACACTACTCACCCCCATGACTTGGGTGATCTTGCTAACTTCATCAATGAACTCATGTGTGTCCTTATCTACCTTGGACCCAACAAACTCCAGCGGGTTCATCCTCAAGAAGTCCCTGACTCGAGCCGCTGCAGCACTGGCATTCTGCGAAACATGCGCAATAGCCTGCTGATTGACTTAAGCAGTCAAGGCCTACGCAAGCATCTGGATAGCATCCCGAAACTCAATGTGGGCGGTTGGATCGGTGCCTGAGGCTCATGAACCGGTGGGACCTGCTTATGCCCACGACCCATGCCATTCTCGTGGCCTTAACCGTCTCCATTTCTCCTTCCATTCACCTTCAAGGAGGCATGATTCTGCAATCTCCAATAGCAAGAATTAGAGGGATAGAAAGACTTTTCATCGCACGACAGATCATGAAAGATGGGAACATTTCCTAGAATGTTTCGTAGCCTCTTCGTCATAAGTATGGCGCGCTTCACACTCATGAAAAATACACTACTTAACCCGACTTTAAGACTCCCTAGGACACTTAAAACCTATGGCTCTTATACAAAGTTTTTCATGATCCGAGCATAGACCCGGATCGTAGACACGGGAAAAGGGACCCCGAGAGACCCAAAGTCAACTTATACATAAGCATTTACTAACTCAATTAATAAATATGAAGAAACATAATCATAAACTCAGGGGAAGTCCAACATGACATAACAACAGAATGAACATCTGAAGCTAAAAATATGTCTAAGTCTGATAAGCCTCAAATATGGAAGAGCTGATGAGACAATACCCCTAACTAGCTCAACAATACTAAAACTGAAAATACAACCAAGATAACTGAAAGTCTAGTCCTCAAAAGATGAGGACTCACAAACCAAGAAGGTACTAACTCTGATAAGCGACTACGAACGGGGCTGGAACTGAGGACCGAATCCTACATCATGAAATGATGCAGCATAGAAAGTATGCGGTTAGTACGTGGAATGTACCGAGTATGTAAGCTAAGTAAAACCGCTTAAGTAAATAAACCATTTAAAACATATCCTGACATATCATAAGCTTTTAAGAGAAAATGGAAGGCTACAAGCAAACATTCTGAATCGTACTCTTATCATAACATGACCATGCATAGCTTTAAAACATCATGATGGACTCGAATGACTCAAAACTTAAACATAACACTTATATTAAAAGCTGAACAATGAGTCAAACCTTGCTTCTTGAACATGCATACGTACGATAATTATCATGAGTAATGGTTATGCAATTTTGAATGATATAGACAGTGGGAGACTCGTCACTTAACCGACATACCACGATACAGCTTACGTGGTCCCAACTATTACACTCAAGTGGGAAGAGCCGTCCAAAACCTTGCCAGGGATACGGACATTACCATGATATCGATATCAAGTTGAAAGGCGCCAATCCGGTCGGGGATAGCTCACAAGGGAGGTCCCAATAACATAATAGAATCAACCTACGTTGGCGCGTAGTTTTGGGGCATAGGGTTATCAACCCTTAGCCCGCTCGGTGCTAGACTCTTCTCTCAAACATGCAATGCTCTACATCATATAAATATGAAGCTCAACATCGTCTAGTGATGAAGCTAAAAATGAAATCATGTATAAAATCAACATTGTATGAAACAAAGCCCAACATTGTCTATTGACAAGGCTCATTATGAAATTATGCATACACTAGACATCATATAAATATGAATCTCAATAATGTCATTTTGACAAAGTCTTGAATAAGAATCATAGTTAGACTGAACATCATGTGATATGAAGCTTAACATTGTCCTCAACAAAGCTCGACGATAATATACATATCAATTAAGGATTTATGCATAGAGAAGGCTTTAATTTGAAACATACCACAAGCTAGAATTTGTAATAAGGGTAAAAAGGAAAATTCCATCTCAACCATGTGGTAAGCTCATGTGTGGAAAGAAATCACAATTTGAAAACATCACATGGGCATCACCCAAAGTTCTACCATACATGGGTCTATCTAATATCCTTTGAAAACATCATCAAGAATCATGGCTAAGGTTGGAAACATTCATTTCATCATCTACTCCATCATCATCATATTCTATACGAACTATCCACACATGGGCGTTTTAGATTCAATTTTAGAAAGACAATTTCGTAAAAGAATTTGCATTAGAATCCTCCCAAGCTTAGTAGATCACCACTATCAACTCAATTTAATCATACACATGAGTAGAGATGTAAGAATCATACAATTGAATGAAAAAACATACTTGGTTATCTCAAACCAATCACAAATTGCTAGGGAATGGGCATGGGTGTGGAAAGAAGCACCCACACATAGCCTTACATACCTGGGATTGAAGTATCCTAACTCTTCCTAATTGCCCAGCTGAGATTCCAATTGGAAACCTTGATAATTCACCTTGATTCTTCTCCTCAAACCCCAAACCTTGCATGTATGAAAGTAATGGCCTAAGATGGGTCTCACAAGTCGTTCAGTGACTCATTCTACAACTTCTGCAACATTTTCCAGTTTTTCTTCGATTCACTTCCGAGTCCAATTCTTGAATTTTTAGGGTATAACATAGAGACATAAATCAAGATATCAGTATACCCCACATGAAAGTGGAAAGAAGTGAATATGGACTTCATTATAGGTCTACCACGGACTCGACGGCAGCATAACTCAATCTGGGTGGTAATTGATCGGATGACCCCAATCAAAACCACAGACTCAACTGAAGACTATGCAAAACTTTACAATCGAGAGTTAGTCAGACTCCATGGGGAACCCTTGGTAATCATTTCAGATAGGGGAGCACAGTTTACCTCACACTTTTGGAAGTCCTTTTAGAAGGGACTAGGCACTCAGGTCAAACACAACACTGCTTTTCATCCACATACTGATGGGCAAGCTGAGCGGACCATTCAGACCTTGGAAGATATGCTAAGAGCATGCGCGATTGATTTTAAGGGTAATTGGGATGACCATTTACCTCTTATCGAGTTTGCGTACAACAACAACTACCATTCTAGCATCCAGATGGCCCAATTTGAAGCATTGTATGGTAGAAGGTGTCTATCTCCTATAGGGTGGTTTGAAGTTGGTGAAGCTACCTTGATAGGGCCAGACTCGGTTCACGAGGCAATGCAAAAAGTTCAGCTTATTTGAGAAAGGTTGAAAACAGCTCAGAGCTGCTAGAAATCTTATACCGATATGAGGAGAAGAGAGTTGGAGTTTGAAGTTCATAACTCAGTATACCTAAAAATTTCTCCCATGAAAGGGGTGATGAGGTTTGGAAAGAAAGGTAATCTCAATGCGAGGTATGTGGGACCTTATAGAATTTTGAGTCGAATCGGCAACGTGTCCTATGAGTTAGAGTTACCTTCAGAGGAAGCACTTATACATCCAGTTTTCTATGTGTCACTTCTGAAAAAGTGCATCGGAGATCCAACTTCAATTATGTCATTAGACAGCGTGGGAATAAAGGATAGTCTCTCATATGAGGAGGTACAAGTCCAGATCCTTGACAGTCAGGTTCGCAAGCTAAGAAACAAGGAGATAACTTCAGTCAAGGTTTTATGGAAAAATCAGGAGGTTGAAGAAGCTACGTTGGAGGCCGAAGCAAATATGATGGCCAAATACACGCATTTGTTCTCTACCAGCTCTAGCACAGTTTGAGATATTAGTTTTGACCCTAGAACTCAATTTTGTTTTCATGACTCAGTTCAGATGTTCAAGTATCTTTTATGTTTTTTAATGTATGTATGAAAAGAGAATTAAGTTTAGTTATATATTTTTAAACGGAGGTAGTTGTTTCGTCAGTTTTGGAGTTAAATGAATAGTATCTGGAACCTTGATTGTTATTCTCTACTTTCCTGTGTGTTTTCTAACATTCGAGGATGAATGTTTCCAAGGGGAGATATTGTAATGCCTCGAAAACTCAAAATCAATATCCGGGACTTAAATTAGAAAAAAATATTGAAACTGCAGAAATGTTGCAGGACGACCCACCTAACGAGTCATTAAGTAACCTCACGACTCATTAGGTGAGCCGTGAGAAGGAGGCTGGCTAATGTAAAGGAGAGAGGTAGTGTACCTAACAAGGGACTTCACGAGTCATGGTCACTGACCATGACCTATTAAGTCACTCGTGGTAGGGCCTGAGTTGGGAAATTTTTTAGTTGACCAGTGTTCTTGAAGAGTGGGTGCAACGAGTCGTCACCTGTGGCAATGACTTATTAAGTGACTTGTAACCTAGTCTAGAGTTAAATCTTCAGCAGTGCACCAGTGTGGTCCACGACTAGTGACCACGTGTTGTGGTAAGTGACCATAACTCGTTAGGTCCCTCGTGATGACCTATTGAGGATCCGAGGTAGTGTACCTGACAGGAGTGGCCACGAGTCGTGGTCAGTCACCATGACCTGACAGTTTTTCCCAGCTATTTCCTAAGGGCTATTTAGTAATTTTCTGTTCTCCTAAGCTTTAAACTATGATGTTTTGGATGTAAAATCAGACTTATTAGAGGGTTTGGGTGGTTCCTCCCCTCATTCTCATGTTTATTCTCAGGAAACTTATCGAAAGTCCTCTTAAGAAACTCTCAAAGAAGCTTAGGGTTCTCATCAATTTTAGCAGTTCAAGTCCTCTTGTTTGGGTGAAATTTAGTCAGGTACGTGGGTATTAAACAAGGGAAATTGTTCTTCCCTTTTGTCCCCCAAAATTCTTCTATAGCTTCTCCATTAGTTTTAGCCCTGAGCTTTTCGAATATGGAGAAATTACATGTTATTAATCGTCAATCTCTCACAAAATGATATTATTGTTTATTAATTATATAAATTCCATCAATTCTTACTTAAATTATCGAGATTCTAGCAAGAGTGAACTGAAGCCCTGAATCCTTGTATGAAGATGATTTTTCTTCAAAATCTTCCTCTAGTGAATTAAGCATGTTTGGGCTGAATTTTTCCTTGAAACTCTTATTATACATGAAACTAGCAGATATTCCGTTTATAAGAATAATTTTAGAATGGATAAATTAGTTTTCTTGAATTCTTGAGTTGTTGCTATATTATGGAATTCCCGTGCTATTGGAATGAGTCGAATTCTCTTTTAGCTGCTTAATAGTTCAGCTTAGTTAGAATGTAGAACCCTTTCAGAACTTTGCAGAAATTTTCAACTAACCAGTTTGACTATAGAAATTCTCGAGGTGTCGGTAGTACCTCCCAGATATCAGAATTAGAATCAGAATTAAGTTATTTGTCCACTAGGCAGTCATGATATTTCATATATATAGCTCTCACTTTCCCTAGGAGCCCAGTTTAGATTTCAGTTTGTTCTTAGACAATTACGATGCTTCCAGATGAGAAGCTCTAAGCAGTCTAGAACCCAATTCTAGAATCTGGTCCGATAAGACTCTTAGGGTACTTTTAGTTATATGTTCCTGACTAGTCTTGGACCCTAGTTTTGAGCTTTCAGCCTAGTAGTTTAGTTTAGGTGTTCCAGTGGGAGTATGACTCAGCAGCGAGCAGACCGGGGTTCCAGCGAACCTAGGTTTCCAAAACTACGTTGCCAACGTTAGAATTATAGATACAAATAATCGTCCTGATTGGCCCCAGACTTTTATGATCACCCAGTTCATGCCTTCATACCATGGCAAGTGTTCAGGTCTGTTTGTGGGTACACAAAACAACACGCAAGTGCACGTGGTCGAACAAGTAGTAAGTGGCTTTAGTAAGCCAAGTATCGATCCCACAGAGACTTGGATTAAGTGCAATTTGCTCAAGTATACTATAATTTACTTCTGAAAATGCAGACAACAATGTAACCAAAAAGTTGATAGTTTGTTATATAAATTTTTATACTAAAACTAAGAACAATTATCTACTTTGAATTTGAACTATGAATAAGAGCATGCTGAGGTTAAACGAACATGTAATGAAAGTGATTATCATCATCAATTGGTTAATTTTTTCTTCCTGTTGCTAGCCAAGAACATTTGCCAAGAGATTAAAACTCTCGTATTTAACCTCACTTAAGAATCATGAACCATCCGTCTACATTTCTGTGATCAAATGCAATTCATGTCCTAGCCATACGATTCCGGTTCCTAAATTGACTAATATGACTTTCAGGCATATTTCTATCCTGAAAGCAAATCAAGACCCAATTTTCCTAAATCAAGTAAAGAACATATCCTATTAATTTACAACTTTCCAATTTCGTGCTCTCTCGAGTGAAACCGGACTTTTTAGATGTACATTAATGTAGGCCACACACCAATGCAGTAAGAACAAGAATTAATAGAACAACATGGAAGAAAAGATGAAAACCATAGAATCAATAATCAAATTTCATCACAATTGTTCATAACCTCAGCAAGGAGAGGAATTAGCCACTCATTTTTGGATTAATCATCATAAAATGAGTGTTAATCATACAAGCAATTGAATTAAAGAAGAAAGAAAGAGAGAAAAAACCCTGAACTTTTCGTCCCTCAACTGCCTGTATCCCACGTCCTTACTCCACCAAGTCTGACTTATGAAAAATGAACTTAAGTGTTCTATTTATACTGCTGGGAATTTTTCCCGGAATAATGGGCAACGTGTCACGGCGTGCATCGCGAAGCACTGGCTCCGTGCCACGGAGCAAACGCGGACCTCCACTGGAATTTGGGTGAATTTTCCCCATCCAGGCAGAATGCCTCCGCGATGGCAGCGTGACGCGGCTCCATCGCGGAGCCCCTTTAATTCATGTTGTCCAATGCCTTTTCCCTTGCTCGCATCCAAGTCCAACTCCGATATCATCCAACATGCATTTTAGATTCTCGAAATCACATTTTACCTGCAAAACAATGCTAATCATGTTGGTTAGTATAAATTCACATTTTATTACCAATTACATGAGAATGTATACACATTGATAGATAAACAAGGAGAAAATGATATTTTTGAGTATCACTTGGGCATATAAATCTGCCCAAGATCACTTACCCCACACTTAAATCCTTGATCGTCTTCGAACAACAAACATACAATTCATGCAATTTACATCCCAACCTCGCTACTATGGTTCGACAATTTAAGCTACGGTTATACCGATTATTCAATACAGCAAATCATCAAGAAACCATGCATGGTGTTATCAATGCAATGACCTTCAATACATCAAGACTTCCTAGACTTTAAGAATTGACTCTCGATATCGGCAAACTCATGCAAATCATCTAATCAAAATATCCGACACGAAAATCAATCTTTCATCAAGCATGTGCCCTCATAACTCAAGAGAATCTTCCCCTTTTTGCTCGTGTGACACACAATCATTCAAGCAGGGGAATGTACACACAATTTCACTCTCTCTCCCAAAAGAATTCACATGCATCATGTCATGACCCATAAGCTTGCCCTTAGTGTATTACTCCACTAATATAAAGAAATGCAAGGTAAGATCACCTAGGACTTTAATGGGTTGTAATGGAAGCTATGGAACTAATAAATATTGGATTAGCCAATAATAGCCACTAGCATCCTTAAGCGCCTTTTCAACACATCCCATCGACTCATGGACATTGTTTCTCTTTTTTTTTTCATCATCCCATTCTAGATGATTTACTTTAGTATGGCCCATTTCATTAAGCACACTTGAAACATCAACAAAGATTATTCATGCACCTTCATTATCATTTATTTCTAACAAGTGCACCTTCAACCTTTTCTTTTCCTTTCCTCACTCTGCTTTTCTTTTTCTTTTCACCATTCTCACTCTTTGACACTTTGGGAAAATGATTTTCTCTTCTTAAGCGCTTAAGAGTTTTGTATAGACTTTACGGCTAATGAAAAGAAGGAACTAAGCTCGGTTTACACTTTTTGGACAAAAGAAAGAAACAATCGGCTAAAGGATCAACAGGCTGACTAGGGTATACAATCATAGAAAGGGGGGTATGACAAGGAAAAAATAGAAACTCTCGGTTAAAACAAAGAAATGCCTACATCCTTTCCTACAATACACCTCCTTCATTACGTTTTGTACACACACCAGGCAAGTTCTAGACACTTCACAATAGCATGGAATGTCAACACCTCACTTCACACTTTATGCACATGCTCGATTCAAGATGTATTCACAGACTCTTCAATTAGCTAATTACATGAATTCAAACATTACACCTCAATCACACTGAATCGAACTCTACAGCCTAGGTATCTCAACATATTTACAAATTTGCATGCTTTCATATGAATCACCTTTGCATTTTGAATATCATGTACAACACGCAACCAAAATTTCGCAGCCATATAGTAACTATAGGTTCTGGGATGCAATCCACCAAAGAAAAACTAAAAAAAAAATAATTGAGAAAAAAAAACTACTCCTAACGACTACATTTCTCTTAAGACGGTCGTCATCCATCCATCATAGGGAACGGTCACTACTTAAGACGTCGGTTCAATGGGACCATTCTCGGTAAAAGAACCGAAAACAAATGCCGACAAACCCAAAATAAAAAAAATGTCGAAAATATCGATCATTTCGATAGGGAAAATTATTTACAAACTATTTTAAAAATAAAAAAATCGATCATTTCGATAACAAAATAGCAAAAATATGTGCAGAATCAGAATCAGCTAGCAACCATTCAGCAACACACATCAATTTCACAAATATTTACAAATACAGAACAATTTGAAAATTCACAAACACAGGGACACACAACATACATGCTAACAGAAGAGAGCATACAACAAAACAGCCCAGCACAGCACCTAACTACTCCCACCCCACACTTAGTCCGAACACTGTCCCCAGTGTTCACAAAAAGTCAAAATAGCACAAATTCGGGTGGTGGAACTCCCTAATCAGTCAAAGTATTCCACTTCTTCATCGGGTGCTGCTGCTTCATCTCCCATATCCGAGTCGCCTCCGTCGTCATCATCGGACTCCACATCGGAGTCCTCCCGATGCATCTCCTCATCTGTGGGGACGTCATCATCCGTGGGCTCTACAAATGCTGGCCCCACTCGACATAGAGCCCTGGCGTTTTCGCCAAAGGGGTAGTCTAGCTCGAGCTGCCATAGCTCCTCCTCTGTTGCTGGCCTCCCACCTATCCTCAGTTGGAGCATCTGCATCCCATACATCCGTGCCATGTACTGGTCATCACGAGCATGTCGCTCGCCAAGTGTAAGCACTAGCCCGTGGGTGGTGTTGGGAGCCTTAGTTTTAGTAACGTCTAAGGTCCGCCGCTCCAACTTCGGGATATAATCGAGGGCCTCCTCTTCAACATTCGAGGACCCTGAGAAAGGTGGTTAGTAGTCCACCAAAACCATACCTGTGCCCCTGTCTCTCTTCATGGCAGATATAATAACCGCCCCTACATTGATCTCCAGCCCTTTTATCAGGACGTACACCAGGCAAACACGGTCCTGGGTTACATCAGTCATATGATGAGGCATGAGCAGACTATCTTCAGCCAGATTCGGGCTTCCCTGTTCATCTGTGAATAGGGCAGAGTCTGATGGTAGCCCCTCTCTTTGTGTCTGCTCCATCTAGCTGTTGATCGGGTCCCACAGAGTGTGCGTCTGATATCCGCATACGGTGGGGTAATGTTCAATTGTCGGAGGACGTGGGCGTCTGTGTCCCGCGCTCCTATGATGGCATTGAGATGGTGGGGCTCCAGAGTGACTATTTGCCCTTTGATCTTGATGGTGTGACTCCTGATCGTCGGGTTCCAGTTGGCATAGAACTTCCCAACCAAGTGCAGATTGCATTCCTTGGGCTCTTCAAAGATGAACTTGAGCCCCGCTGCCTCGATCCGGTGAACCATTCTGGGGAACTCCTGTGCCAATGGTTCCCATGCTATGTGCTCCTCGGGGAAATATTTATTTTCCTTATGCTTCGCGTACCACTTTTTCCCCTCATCGGTCACCCATCTTGTTCCATATTGGCAGCGTTGGCCACGTGGAACTGCTGGTGCAGCTGGGACTGCTGTGCCTAGTCTGATTCGTTTCCTTCCGGCGCCTGAAGTTGACGCGCCTTTTCCTTTCTCTTGCCGGCTTGCCATTTCACTTGTCAACCCAAGTAAACAAGATCAATGTTAAGCTAACGGATATTAACTTCGGCTAAGGTCGGGTTACGCTAGGTTACCCCACACTTAAGCCTTAGCTACAGTTACAACAATACGGCAAGAATATCTTTATTTACACAAAACAACCAACTATACAATCATGCTTAGTGCATTCAAAAAATTCGACGGTATAACTTCTGCGTACTACTCAGACTTCGTACAGCTAATCACAATCACTACCATCGCTAGCATTTTAACCATCACACTTAGCAAAGAAAAACAAAGAAACAAAAACAACAACAAAAACTTATACACATGAACCTATCCAACCAACCAAATTCGAACAAATTTCAACATTTCCCCCAAACCCGAGAATCCGTCGTCTATTAACATCCAAACAATTTGTACATCGATTCATCTCATTCAACACATACACCCCGGCATAAAATTCACGATTTCAGTACATTGTCGACTTCAAATTCAACTAACAAGCCCTAGAATTGATTTTATCAATCAAATTTGAATAATTTATGCAATCGACAAGTTCAAATAATCATAACGACATTCCGAACATTTATCAACAACAAATAACTCGAATTCATGCTTAATTACTACATAGGGAGATTTAGCTCACCTCCCATGCTTACTTTCGAAGAAAATCGACAAGAAATTTAGAGGGAATCAGAAATCATACCTTGAAGTTGAAGAATCGAAGAAAAGTTGGTGAATTTCTTGCCTTACGTCGTGTCACATTGATGGGGGATGGGTTTTGGGGGGTTTGGTCGCGGAGGGATTGGAAAATGAGGGGAAAAGGGAGGTTTTCGGGGTTAAAAAGGTAGACAAATACGCGGGTCACCCGGCGACCCGGTGTGACCCCTCGCGATCTACACGGCAACGTGTCACGGAGTGCATCGTAGTGCACTGCTTCCGTGACACGGAGCCATCGCGATACCATTCTAGAAATTTTAAAATTTTCGGGTTATACCTAAACGTGTCACGGAGGGTAACGCGGAGGTCCTCCTCCGTGACACGGAGCTATCGCCCCAGCTCACTGTTTTCCACTTTTTCTTAATTTTTCATACCTCGACTTTTCCTTCGCGATTCCGTGCACATGTTCCTCCGTTTGACCTGAAATTCAGCTCACTATACAAAATTGGTTAGAATTATAGGTTTCACCTAACTAAAAATAAAAACACTAACTAAAACGAAAAATTTTGTAGTCAATCACGAAAAAGAAAAATCTATTTACACTTTACAAAAAAAAAAGAAAAAAAATTCACTGGTTGCCTCCCGTGCAGCGCCTGGTTTACCGTCGCGGCTCGACGTCATTTAAGCTCAATTGTCCGCTAGGGTGATGGACGATTTCTCTCGATCACCGTCCTCCCCCCAATAGTGCTTACACCTTTCTGGTGGTTTTCCCATTAACTCTCGTGAATCCTTCATCTGCTTGTCATCACCATGATCAATCACATTGATCACCGAGAGTTCTTCATGCACCGTCGGGAGCTTGGGTGCTTTATACATATCGAACACCTCTACCTTGTCATGTGCTCGCATTGTGAGTTGCCCCGCAGCTACGTCGATTAGTTCTTTCCCGGTTGCCAAGAAGGGACGTCCCAAAATAAATGGGAATTCTGCGTCTGCTTCAAAATCCAGCACAACAAAATCTACCGGGAAAATTAGGGAGCCAACTTGCACCAGAACGTCCTCAACAATGCCATCTGGTCTGGCTAAGGATCGATCCGCCAACTGCAACTTTACCGTTGTGGGTCTAGGACTCCCTAGACCCAACAGTCTGAATACCGATGAAGGCATCAGATTTATGCTCGCTCCGAAGTCACACAATCCAAGAGCTCGGATGCTCTACCCAATAGTAAGCTGGATAGTAAAAATCCCATGGTCTTTTAGCTTTATGGGCAGTCTGTTTTGAATCCGGGAAGTGCACTCCTCCATTAGATCCACCGTAGCATACTCAGTCAACCGACTTTTGTTGGCCACGATGTCCTTTATGTACTTGGCATATTTAGGCACTCCCTGCAAGACATCAACAAGAGGTAAGTTAACATGTACCTGTTTAAGCACCTCCATGAATTTCTTGAAACACGCCTCCTCCTTGTGTTTCTTGAGTCATTGAGGGAACGGGGGTGGAGGTCTTTCTGATTCAGCCTCTTTGGTTTTCCCCTTTCAGAACTTTGCTCCCTCTCAACTTCTGTTGCTCCCGAATATTGAGGTGGTCTTTCTGGTTCCACCTCTTTCAGCTGCAAACCACTCCTTGTGGTCACTGCATTTACCTGCTTAGGATTGGGATCCGTGTCGCTCGGTAGTCCTCCTCTAGGCCTTGTATTTTGGGCACTAGCAAATTGCCCAAATGGATACTCAAGTGCCTTGGTAGCTAACTGATTGTTTTTTACTTCGGCTGCCAATTTCACATAGTCAGCCTGCAATTGAGCTTGGTTAGCTATAATGGTCTTGAACATCTCCTCAATGCTGGGTGATGGTGGTGGAGGAGGTGCATTGTTATTTCTGAATTGAGCTTGGTAGTTCTGTTGCCCTCCTTGGTTCCTTTGCACACCCTGACTCGAACTTTGGCCTAGATGGTTGTTGCTACCCCATGAGAAATTAGGGTGATTCCTCCAATTGGAGTTGTAGCTACTACCATACTGCTGGTGGTTCCTTTGTGCATTACCCACAAAGTTTACCGAGTCAGGATTGGCTCCACAACACTCAGCTGAGTGCTCACTGCTTCCACACACTTCACACCACATCTGCTGTACTGCATTAACTGGGGCTGGAGGTTGGTTCAATGTCATGTTGCTGAAGTGGTTGTTAAGTTGATTTTGCAAGGCAGCTATCTATGCAGCGATAGCTGTGAATCCATCCACTTCAAGCACTCCTGCTGCTTTCCTTGTCCCACCTCTTGATGAATCAGCATTCCATTCTGGATTGTCCTGTGAAATCCGGTTCAACAAGGTATACAGCTCCTCATAAGTCTTCTCCAGCGCTTGCCCTCCAGCTGCTGAGTCTAGCAATATTTTGGTTTGGGGTTCCAAACCCTCAATAAATGTGTGCACCAGCACATCATTGGACTGATGATGATGAGGACAGTCCCGCAACATGGATTTAAATCTCTCCCAAGCTTGATATAAATTTTCTCCCTCTCTCTGTTTGAAACTTAGAATTTGACTTCTAAGTCTTCCTGTTTTACCAGAGGGAAAAAACCTTATCAAAAATTTCCGTGCAAGATCATCCCACGTAGAAATAGAATTTGGTGGCTCAGCTTTCAACCACCTCTTGGCTTCTCCTAGTAATGAAAATGGAAATAATGTAAGCCGGACATAGTCTGGTGACACTCCAGCGGGTATGCTGTTGTGGATCTTCATGAGGGAGACCAGTAAATTGCCCGCTTGTGTGCAACAACTGCACCATATTTTGTTTAAGTTCAAATCTCCCTCTAGGCTCTGGTTTGTGGATACTTGATGTAACATTATTGGCATGTGGGATTGCCACCTCGCGAACCGGCCGTGCTGCTGCTTCTTCGGGCACTAACACTGCCCGTACTACCGGTGGATTCTGTTGTTGTTCCATGATCGTCTGTCTGAGCAACTGCATCTTTCTTTGTAGAGCTTCTCTTTGTTTACTGTGAAATATTCTTTCAGGCTCTATATAAGATTCCACCAGCTCTTTGTCTCTTGCCAGTGTTCACAGCAATTAAGTCTGCAATATACAGGCTAAGACCAAGTTGTCAACACTAAGAAAATAAAAATACAGTAATTTAACACTTAAAACAAACTCACCAATTGCCAAGTCCCCGGCAACGGCGCCAAAAACTTGTTCGGGTCTATTTGTGGGTATACAAAACAACACGCAAGTGCACGTGGTCGAACAAGTAGTAAGTGGCTTTAGTAAGCCAAGTATCGATCCCACAGAGACTTGGATTAAGTGCAATTTTCTCAAGTATACTATAATTTACTTCTGAAAATGCAGACAACAATGTAACCAAAAAGTTGATAGTTTGTTTTATAAATTTTTATACTAAAACTAAGAACAATTATCTACTTTGAATCTTAACTATGAATAAGAGCATGCTGAGGTTAAACGAACATGAAATGAAAGTGATTATCATCATCAATTGGTTAATCTTTTCTTCCTGTTGCTAGCCAAGAACATTTGCCAAGAGATTAAAACTCTCTTATTTAACCTCACTTAAGAATCATGAACCATCCGTCTACATTTCTGTGATCAAATGCAATTCATGTCCTAGCCATACGATTCCGGTTCCTTAATTGACTAATATGACTTTCAGGTATATTTCTATCCTGAAAGCAAATCAAGACCCAATTTTCCCAAATCAAGTAAAGAACATATCCTATTAATTCACAACTTTCCAATTTTGTGCTCTCTCGAGTGAAATCGGACTTTTTAGATGTCCATTAATGTACGCCACACACCAATGCAGTAAGAACAAGAATTAATAAAACAACATGGAAGAAATGATGAAAACCATAGAATCAATAATCAAATTTCATCACAATTGTTCATAACCTCAGCAAGGAGAGGAATTAGCCACTCCTTTGTGGATTAATCATCATAAAATGAGTGTTAATCATACAAGCAATTGAATTAAAGAAGAAAGAAAGAGAGAAAAAACCCAGAACTTTTCGTCCCTCAACTGCCTGTAACCCACGTCCTTGCTCCAGCAAGTCTGACTTATGAAAAATGAACTTAAGTGTTCTATTTATACTGCTGGGAATTTTTCCCGGAATAATGAGCAACGTGTCACGGCGTGCATCGCGGAGCACTGCCTCCGTGACACGCCATGAACGCGGACCCTCACTGGAACTGGGGGTCCAGGAAATCAGGCTCAACGTGGCACGACGTGCATCGCGGAGCACTGGCTCCATGCAACGGAGAAAACGCGGACCTCCACTGGAATTTGGGTGAATTTTCCCCATCCGGGCAGAATGCCTCCGCGATGGCAGCGTGACACAACTCCATCGCGGAGCCCCTTTAATTCATGTTGCCCAATGCCTTTTCCCTTGCTCGCATCCAAGTCCAACTCCGATATCATCCAACATGCATTTTAGCTTCTCGAAATCACATTTTACCTGCAAAACAATGCTAATCATGTTGGTTAATGTAAATTCACATTTTATTACCAATTACATGAGAATGTATACACATTGATAGATAAACAAGGCGAAAATGATACTTTTGAGTATCACTTGGGCATATAAATCTGCCCAAGATCAGCAAGGTATATTGGGTCCTACCGGTGGGGTGTATACATCGGACTCCATGTGTATCTCACGTGGTTATATGTCGGTTACAGACCCTCCCACTAGTCAGTCCAGTCCAGCTTTATAATAAGACTCTCAGTCCAGTTTCATATCTATCAGTTTAGTGCACTATTTCAGATTTAGGGCATGTCTTTGACCATTAGACAGGGTCATTTTGGCCATCTCAGATATTTTAGATTATAACAATTCAGATTATTAGTTTTCCATTGAATGTCTTTCCATTTCAGTCATTTACATCTATCAGTATATTCCTCTCGCATACTTAGTACATTCAAAGTACTAACACATACTTTTATGTTGTATCATTTCATGATACAGCTGCAGTTCTCAGACTCAGCACCACTAGCTGCCGCAGTTAAGATTCTCCACCTCAGCAGTGACGTGTGAGTCCTCACCATCTGAGGGCACTATTTTCTTTCTTTCAGTCATTTATTAGTTTCAGTTAGAATTAGAGTTAGTTGGGGGCTTGTCCTAGTAACACCTCAGTTAGATGGATTTCAGACAGACCTAATTTTTAGATTTATCAGTATGATTCAAATGTTTTGAACTTTATGTTTTCATACTTGTCTTTCATATATGTTTTATGATATTATTTCAAAGTTCCACTTTGCATGTTTACTCAGAATGCTAGTGTATGATAGACCAGGGGTTGACTTGGGTCACTTGTGGCTTGAAGTACCGTGTTACATCCAGGGTGTAGACTCGGGGCGTGACAACAGTGCAGGGACAGCTCTAGTAGGGAAACCTGGCTCACTTAGGCAAATCCCACATCGGAAAAGAGAGGGAGAGTCTGGGGCTATTTAGTAAAGGAATTGGACCTAATACTGTGAGGCACCTTTTGGGTTGAAAACCAGAAGGGACAAATCCATGCTGGGCTTCGGACCAAGAGCGGAAAATACTTCACAGTGTTGGGCCAGGGTCGTTACAGTGGTATTAGAGCCGACTCTTGACTAGTACGGTAGTGGGGCAAACCTCAGCAAGGACGTTGAGTCCCTACGGGGGGTGAGTGCAGGGACAGCGCTAGTTAAGAAACTTGGCTCACTTAGGAAAATCCCATATCGGAAAAGAAAGGGAGAGTCCTGGGCTATTTAGTAAAGGATTGGACCTAATACTGTGAGGCGCCTTTTGGGTTGAAAATCCAAAGTGACAAAAACCGTGATGGGCTTAGGCCCAAGAGCAGACAATACTTCACAGTGTTGGGCCAGGGTCATTACATGTGAGAACCATGATGGATTAACAAATGTAGGTATAATAAATAGTGATTCTTGAATGGTGAATTGAATGGATTGTTATTTTCTTTATCTTAATGCTATATTGCCTGTATCTTCAATTTGCCTGACCAATAAGGTTGAATTTAGGAAAGAGAGTAACAATGGCAATTTGAGGAAAGCAACCATCATCTAAACTAACTTGAGCTCTAACTGGGAATAGTTAAGTCAAGACTTGTTGCGAGATAAAAATATATACACTTTGAGATCTAGAGGAGATAAGTAAAATTCATCTACCAAGGTCAAAAGATGTTAGATGAATTAAACATAAGCCTTACACAAAATTCACCAGGATAGATCATTAGCAAAAGCCTACTAAGTTACGAAATCATGGGAAACACAACCCTAGTTCAGTCTTAGTAATTTGATAAAACAAACTCAACAAATGTTAGCATTATTTTATTTTTATTTTTATTTTCAAACCCCTCTTCTGAAATATTGATTACAAGTTAGCTTATTTTCATCATTAACACATTATTTTTGCCTATTTCCTGTGGGATCGACCCAAACCTTTGTTGGGTTACTACATTTGACAACAATCGCTCATTCTTCAATTGAAAGATGTAAATTTGGCGTGATCAAATTTTGGCAATGTTTTCAGGGAATACAGTGTTGAAATAGTTAATTGGTGTTTAAGTTCTTCTTGTAGTCTTTATCTTCTACTTGTATCACTTTATTTTGTTTTGTGTCTTTTTTTTTGTTTTAGTTAGTTTTTTTTACTAAGGCATCATGGAATAAAAAAGGGTTTGATAATGATAACCCATATCTTGATGACCCATGTGCATATTAAGGAGGACCCCATTTTCGGTAAGATTGTAAATATATGCCCCTAGAAGAGAGATATGTGCACCTTTTAACTTTTATAATGGGTAAAATTGCACTTTATGTGGTAGTCAAGGTGGACATTAGGGTGGTTGTCCCAATTATTTCACTTATCGACCTAGTTGCTATAACACAAATTCTAGTTGTGCTTTTGAGTTTGACAAGAATGATAACATGGCATATGAAGGATGAAGCACTGCAGTTGAATGCATGGAAGCTATGCTCCAAGCATTATTGGAGCGGGAGTCTAATTTTGAGAAGGATGCCGACTCCTTAATGCCCATGGAATTGTATACTCCTCAAGAAGAAAAGGTTGAAGAAGAGATCTTGAGGTCAAAGGATGAGCCAAAATATCTTTATGACCATAATGAAAATTGTGGAATTGAAAAAGAGCAACAATTTGAAGAAGAAATATCTAGCTCTCAAAAAAAAAATAGTTGAGGAGATATTGAGGAGCATAATGGGAAAGAGTGAATAATGGGGTCGAGTCTTGACTAATTGGCGGGAAAAGTGCAACATGATGATGGGAAAGTTATCCAAACTATGGATTTTTCTTGGGAGGATATTTTGCAAGAGTTACAAAGTTCCCATCAAGAAGCAAAACATGACCAAGTTGAAATTATAAGTGACGATTGTCAACCAACCAACCCAATAATAATGCAAGATGCCGAAATTGACAAAGTGACACTAGAGTTGCAATGAAAAGTCCATCAAATCATTTTTGAGGACTCTAGTACATTTGAGAGTGAGGATGCCAAGAAGGAAGCATGCTTGATAATGGAGCGACTTAGACCGCATTCTAATTATTTTTCAATATTGTACTTGGTTGACGATACAAAAATTGAGAAAAACGAGTCTATGGAGGATTTTGAAGAGGAAGATCAAAGTTTCTTCATTCTAAATTTTTTCATGCTAGCAGGGAAAAATCACATCCCTCTTTTAAGGACCAAGAAGTCAAAGATGCGACATCTATTTCTTGGTGCCTCTATTTTTATACTGCCACCCCTTGAGCGGAGTAGAAAATTAGAAAAGAACTTAGAAGTGTAATTTATAAGTTCAAAGTGAAAAAAAAAGTGGTAAAAATTGATGATGTCGTGCTGCGGTGTTAAACCAAGCGCTACTTGAGAGGAAACCTAAGATAATTTTTATTTAGAGTTTATGTGTTTGTTCAAGTGTGCAGGAGTCAAGTCATAAAATGCAAAAGTAATTTTCATGCCCCGCCTTGGGAGGCATGACTGGCACTTGGTGCCCTACTAGGACCTGGACTGTTGAACTAACTGAGCCTAAGCACTTCTGGTGCAAGGCTGGCTCTAGCTCTAGAATCAAGAAAACAAAGGGCTATATAGCGGTTGTAAATACAGCCCCTGGCCGACAAGGCCTATAGCCACCTGTGAAAATAAATAGCTAACCAGAAAAGACCAAATTTAAGGGGTCCTATGCGGGCCGACAAGGCCACCATGATATCTAGTTATAGCTGAAGAAAATGAAATCAAGCGCTAAACTGATTTGTGACCGACAAGGTAATCAACTAACAGCTAAACAAGGCTCCACACGGCCATACATCAAACCACAGGGAATATGATACAATCCGCAAGCCTCTAAGAATAATAAGATGGTTGGGACAGGGCCCCGGCCTACCCATACTGTGCAGACAAGAAAAAAGTAAACCTTTGTCTTCCAAGCTCCGGATGAAAGGAGCTAAAGGCTCTGTATCGCTGACTGGAACTATGAGGGATTTGATCCTCGTCTAAGTAAACCTGCAGGCAAGTAATGCAGCGCCCCAAAATGGGTGTCAGTACCACTGGTACTGAGTATGTAAATCAATAACTGTAAACATCTAAAAGTAAATAGTAAAGCTGACAGTAACTGAAGTAATAGGGAACGGACTGAAACTGACTTAGATAGAGGAATCAGGGCTAACATAGCTATACTGAGAAAAGTAGGAGTCATACCTGATAACATGGCATTCTACTGTCTATCTATCAATAACTAAAACAACATAACATAAACCTTACTGGCCCCCATAAGCCGGAAGGTGTAATCATCACAGAACAACCCACCTGGGCCACCATTTGCCCTAGTGAGTACATCTCAATCTATTTACCCCTACCCAGGTTATACCACATAACCTAGTAGCTACAAGCATCTAGCCGGTCCCCTGGGTATGCTTCTTGGGCCCGCTGGGCCTCTAACTATAGTTGTACATGAGCCCGAAGGACTCCTGAAATCAACACCCAAGCGCAAGCGCTCGACGGGGGTGTATAAAGGCCAACCACAGCAAAATATGGGGAACTAGAATCCCATCTTTGTCCCTAGCAGACGACATTCCACTCCATAGAGCGATGTATCCTCACCCTCTGGCAGACGAGTCGGTACAACCATTAACCCTGGGGCGGTCACGGAAGCTATACGGGTAATCCAGCCCAAAACAATACAATCTAGTCTCAACTGATAGCAATAACTACATATAATACACACTAAATAAGATAATAATATAATCTCTAACTTGTTGTACTGAGTCTCATACTAAACATGATATAATACTTCTGACGTGCTTTTTTAAATTTCATACTGAGCATGATATACTGTTTCTGAAATATCATACTGGGATTCATACTGTTTTACTATACAGGAGAAACTAACTTGCCGAAAGAGACTGGCTTTACATAACTCGACTGTCGGTTTACCGATTATCTGGCGAGGTTCGGCTAGTATTCAGCTGTTTTTCCAATTGTAATCATATTCACGAAAGAATAGATCTAACTTCATTACAATACTGGAAGAAACAATACTTTATATATATATATATTGACTATTCTTCAACTTGTCGAAGAACGATCAAAAATTCATAATTTCTCAGGAGTCTAGAAGGGAGAAATACTTACTTTAAGCCTGGGATTGTATTAACACTAATTTGGAGAAAGTCCAATCACTTTGGCTAGGTGGGACGATGATTCGCTGGGCGAATTTCATGAAACTAACTCCGTATAAATGCTCCCTGCAGCCTTATACTTTGATACCCGAAGTTAATTTGACTTTAGACATGTTTGACGGCGTAATCAGATGGAAATCTATAGGAACCCTCGTTCTCTCCCTGTTTCTGGTAGTGTGAATATGTAAAATAACTTAAAGTTGAAGAGTAAGGCCTTTATATACTTGAACCCAGTTGCATAGCAACATGGCACGCTGGCCATCGCGGAGGAGGTGCCTCCGTGCCACATTGCCCCTCTGGATAGCACGGTTCGGCCTCCTCTTGTGAAAATCTCACTTGGCACCCATTCGGCCTTTCCCCGGGCCCTTTCCTCGCACGTATGGCATTTTAAAACTCCCACCCAACATGTGCATAGACCAACTAAGTGCTAGAAACTTATGGGGTGTAACACCCTCCCCCCTTAAGAACATTCGTCCTCGAATGTTACCTTCTGCCTGCGAGAATCTTAACTTTTTAGTATTTATTCTGGAGAAATTTCGGTAGAGTCTCCCCTGTAATATGGACTATCCGAAAATCCCAAAATGTAGAAAAGTCCAATACAGGTACTCCACACGATACTATAGTAATCATTTTACAATAAACTGGAGCCGCCTACTCCACATATACATGAATATAAAGCAACTCATGAAACAACAATAACAACATACCTCTGGCTGCATAATT
The DNA here is from genome assembly GCA_035772735.1 of Datura wrightii. Lineage (NCBI taxonomy): Eukaryota > Viridiplantae > Streptophyta > Magnoliopsida > Solanales > Solanaceae > Datura > Datura wrightii. The sequence goes on from JASDFA010000010.1 coordinate 16,653,968, forward strand.
TGACTAAGCCTGGAATAATTGAGGATATTTGACTTTCATATCATCTTATGCTTCCCAAGTCATCTCCTCTCAGTTCCTATTACGACACAACACCTTGACAGAAGCAGCATCTTTAGTTCCTAGCCTACGGATCTGCTGGTCTAGTATGGCTACTGGAACTTCCTCATAAGCTAACTCTTATGTGACCTGCACATCTTGGACTGGGACAATTCGGGAGGGATCTCCTATGCACTTCCTCAATATTGATACATGAAAAACTAGATGAACAGATTCTAATTCTAGAGGTGGTCCAATTCATATGCCACCTGGCCTATCCTTCGGCGAATCTGATAAGGCCTAAAAAACCTCGGGTTGAGCTTGCCTTTCTTGCCAAATCTCATCACACCCTTCATGGGAGAAACCTTCAAGAACACCCAGTCACCCACATTAAATTTCAAGTTTCTACGCCGCACGTTAGCATAAGATTTCTGGCGGCTCTAAGCAGTTAGTAGACATTCCTTGATAAGTTTTACTTTCTCCTCTAACTGATGAATATATCTGGCCCAATCAATGCTGATTCTCCTACCTCAAACCAACCAGTTGGAGATCTGCACTTCCGCCCATACAATGCTTCATAAGGCGCCATCTGAATTACTGAATGATAACTGTTATTATAGGCGAATTCAATATGCGGTAGATGTTCATCCCAGCTACCTCCAAAATCTAACACACATGCTCATAATATATCCTCAAGTGTCTGGATGGTACGTTCTGCCTGCCCGTCTGTCTGAGGATGGAAGGCTGTGCTCAGGTTAACCTACATCCCCAAGCCTCTCTGAAACGATTGCCAAAACTTGGCTGTGAACTGCGCCCCTCTATCAGAAATAATTGAAAATGGAATGCCATGCAATCTGACTATTTCTTTAATATACAACTCAACATAATCTTTGGCTGAAAAGGTAGCCCTTACTGGCAGAAAATGAGCTGATTTTTCCAATCTGTCAACAATTACCCAGATCGAATCATATTTACGCCTGGTGCGAGGTAATCCTGCTACGAAATCCATATTAACTGCTTCCCATTTCCATAGAGGCACAACTATATCCCGTGTCAGTCCGTCTAGTTTCTGATGTTCAACTTTTACCTATTGGCAATTGGGACACTGAGCTACAAATTCTGCTATTCCCTTTTTCATTCCTGGCCACCAGTAGATCTCTTTTATATCATGGTGCATCTTTGTTGAACCTGGATGGAGAGAGTAATGGGCATAGTTTACCTCGCCCTTAATTTGCTGGCGAAGCCCTGCAAAATCTGGAACACAGAGGCGATCCCTATATCTCAAAACTCCATCCCTGGTTACCTGAAAATCTATCACTTCCCCTCACTGGACTCTGTTTCTGAGCTGAACCAGGCTAGGATCTTCATAATGTCGTTCCTTCACTTCCACAACCAAAGACGACATTGCGATATTCTGGATTACTGCTCTATTGTCTCCTGTTTCTGCTATACGAACGGCTAAATTGGCTAACTGATGCAATTCTCAGGCCAACTCCCACTGCTCGGGCTGTAAGTATTCCAAACATCCCATAGATTTACGGCTAAAAGCATCTGCTACCACATTGGCCCTTCATGGGTGATATAAAATATTCACATCTAGCTCTAACCAGTGACGCCACCGCAAATTCGATTCTTTCTGGGTGAAGATATACTGAAGACTTTTGTGATCAGTGAAAATATTCACGTGGATGCCATACAAGTAGTGTCTCCATATCTTAAAGGCATGAATTATCGCAGCTAATTCCAGGTCATGGGTGTTACACCCCGTAAATTCACGACATGTAGATGGCCTATTCACATGTTGGTTAAGAGTTTTTGAATGCCATAAATGCTAGGAAAAGGCCCGAGGAAAGACCGGATAAGCGACATGTCGAACCATTGCAAGAGGATGCTGGCAGACCTCCTCCGCGATGGCCAGAGTGTCATGAAGGCTCACCTCTGCGATACACAGCGTGTCACGGAGGTGAGGTGCAGCCCCAAGTATAAAAGCCTCCAAACTTAGGTTTTTATTTCATTTAACTTAAGATTTCCAGAAAATAACAGAGAACATAGCTAAGAAGAGAGGGCATGAAGGTTTATTTGAAATTTCCTTCCGACTATGTCGCTAAACGCGGTCCAAACTCAAATTAATCCTAGATACCAGAGTATAAAGCTGCAGAGAGCATTCCAGCAGGTTTAGTTTCGCAAAATTCGGCCGGCGAACTGTTGTGCTACCGAGCAAAGGTAAGTGGAATTGCTCCAAATTAGTGTCAATATACTTCTAGCCCTAAAGTGAGCATTTCTCCCTTCCGAACTTCCGAGAAATAGAGAGTTTTCTATCGTTTTTCGATAAGTCAAAGTTTGGGCTATATATATATTAAAAGTGATATTTTCTTTCAGAATATTAATGTATTTAGTCCAAATTAATATATATATGGATTCAGTTGGGAGAAATAGCAGAATATTTATCGAATTACGCCAATTAGTAGGCAAAACAGAAACGGAGGTACGTAAAGCTAGTTCTTCGACAAGTTAGTAGTTCCGGTATAGTAGAATAGATCAAGTGCAAGTAGAATGTTTCAGAAACTGCATATTATGTTAAGGATGCATTTTAGTATGATATTAGCAACATCATGACATATGTAGCGTGAAACTTACTAGCATGATGCAAATTCTAGTAGAATGTGACAAAACAATACAGCATGCCCAGTATGTGATTTAGTAAGGTATGTTAGGATATTATCATGGTCAGTCGAAACTTAGTAAAGCAATATAAGTTCCTGTAAAGTATTTAAGGAATAGAATAGTAGCATAAAATGAAGTTTAGAAAGCACGTTAGAAGTAGTAGATCATGTTACTATGAAACTCAGTTATAGAGCATGATTCCCAGCAGAAAAAACTATATCTTGTTTAGCATTAGGCTCAGCACAGTATGGCAGAAGATTGTATGTATACCATTATCAGTTTCAACATGTATTAAGTATATACATATCACTATCATTAGTTTTAGCATGTAGTATATACATACACATTATTGTCACTAGTTCCAGCATGTGGTATACGTAGTTAGTTACTAGTTGAGACCACTGTATTGTCTTGGGTTGGATTACCTAGCATTCATGATCTCCCTAGGGTTAATAGCTGCATCGACTCGTCTGCCAGAGGGAGAGGATACGTCACTCTACGGAGTGGCATGCCGTCCCCCAGGGGACGATGATGGGATTCCGGTTTCCCCATATTTTTCCTTGGTCGGTTTTGTACACCCCCGTCGAGCGCGTACGCCCGGGGTGTTGATTTAGGAGTCCTTCGGACTCAGGTACAGTTATAGTCAGGGGCTCAACGAGCCCAAGTGCATACCCAGGGGATCGACAGGATGCTTAATAGTTATTATAGGAGATGGGACAACCAGGGTAGGGGTATAGATTGCGTGTTGATTGTACCTCCCGGCTTATGGGGGCCGGGTAAGGTTTGTGTGTGCTATGCTATGTCGTGTTATGTTATGTTATGCCATGTTACGCTAGACACGAGTAGATCGACAGTAGAGCGATACATATCCAGGTATGACTCCTACTCCTTCCAACATAGTTGAGAACAGTTTTAGATTCATATTCTCAGTCAGTTTCAATCTATTTCTCTATATTTCAGTTCCATCAGTTGTATTGTTGTTTTCAGATATTTTTCAGTTGTTGTTTACATACTCAGTACCAGCGGTACTAACGCCCATTTGGGGCGCTGCATTACTTGCCTGGAGGTACTCATAGACGAGGAGCCGATACCTCGTGATTCCAGCCAGCTCACAGAGTCATCAGCTCCAGTCATCCAGAGCTAGATAGCTAGAGGTTCATCCCTTTTCTTTTTTTGTACAATATGGGTAGGCCGGGGCCCTGTCCCAACCATATTATAAGTATTCGTAGAGGCCTGCAGATTGTGTATACCCTATAGTTTTTTATACTGGTCGTGTGAGGCCATGTGTATGTTTTAGCTTGTTATGATGACCGTGTGGGGTCTTACTCAGTTGGTAGTGGTGACCTTGTCGGTCACGTAGCGGTTTAGCACCTGTTTTCTTGATTTAGAGATAACTAGACAGCATGGTGGCCTTGTCGACCCACATAGGTTCACCTATATGAATGTCATTCTGGTTAGCTGATGTTATAGTACAGGTGGCTATAGGCCTAGTCAGCCGGAGGCTGTATTTACAGATGTTATATAGCCCATCGTTTTCTTGAATCCAGAGTTAGAGCCAGCCAGGCACCAAAAATGCTTAGGCTCAGCAGTTTAGTAGTTCAGGTCCCAGTAGGGCACCAGGTGCCAGTCATACCCCCCAAGGCGGGGCGTGACAAACTTGGTATCAGAGAACGTCGTATCCCAGGGAGTCTGCAAGCCGTGCTAAGTAGAGTCTTACCTATGGATGTGTTGTGCACCACATACTATAGGCAGGAGGCTGCAAGGCATGATAGGATGGTTGCTTTTTATTCTTATTCAGTCGTGCTGTAGAACGGTACAGTATAAGGTTGAGTCCCTAGAGCTTACTATATTCTTTTGTTACAGATAATGTCAGACCAGCGACATCCTCTCACAAGTCGGAGCTTGGATATTGCAGCAGGGGAAGGCACCAGCAGGATGCCTCATCCTCGTATAGAAACAGCCCAATCATAGGGCAATACCGAGGTTATCGTCCCAACCTTCTCAGCAGTCTCCACAACATCAGGAGCCACTTGGGGCGACACCACCTCCCGCAGTCCCTATACCGATACCTTCCGACCAGGAGGTTAGGAGTGCGGAAGTCATGTTAGCACAGATGATGGCTTCTCAGCGTCAGCCGATGCCGCCTACAGTTGTAGAATCGGCAGGAGGGCCCGGTAGTTCGAGGGTCTGGGAATTTTTGGCTCTGAATCCCCCACAGTTTACAGGTACGGACCGGACAGAGGACCCTCAAGATTTTCTAGATCATATGCAGAGAATTTTCAGGGTGATGCATGCCACGCCTACAGAATCGGTTAGTTGGCAGCATTCCAGTTACGGGACATCACCGTGTTGTGGTATGAAAGCTGGGAAAGGTCCCGATGGAGAGATGTTTTCCCTCCAACCTGGTCCAGCTTCTCAGGAGCTTTTTTGGATCATTATTTGCCACGGGAGATTCGACAGGCCAGGGTGAATCAGCTTTTACATTTAGAGAAGGGGGCCATGAGTGTTCGGGAATATGCCTTGCGGTTTGATTCTTTGGCCTGGTACGCACCAACCATTATTGATACCATGGCATCCAGAGTACAACGCTTCATCATGGGGTTGAATCTAGAATATGTTGAGACTTGTATTATTGCCACACTGCGAGAGGACATGGATATTGCCCCAATTTAGGCATTTGCCCAGAATATTGAGGTCATCAGGCAGCGGCATTGGGAGATCAGTAGCACCAATCAGGAATAGCGCCACAGGGATAGGCCAGTTGAGTTACAGAGGGAGGCTCGGGGAGGACCTAGGCCATGATTGTTAGATAGGCCGCCCAGACCCCCGCCTCCACCATAGCCGCAGAGGAGCAGATTTAGCCGCAGGGGGAAGTCAGAGATCGGCAGAGGCTCCCAGATTCACCATTATAGAGGAAGGCGGAGCAGAGTAGGTATACCCTACCACTTTTCCCTATATGCAGCCGACCCCATTCTGGAGCATGCAGGTATGACTCCACCAAATGTTATATTTATGGCCAAGTGGGCCATCTGATGAGAGATTGTCCAGCCAAAGGATAGGAGGACCGGGATAGACAGGATAGGGCATCTGCAGGGTCACGAGCTTCAGTATCCTCGGCAGGGCACAGGCCCTCAGTTTTAGTGGGAAGGGGCCAGGCAGATCAGGGCCCTCCAGTGTAGGTGCTGGCCCAAGCCGCACATATTTCTTACCAGGGAAGCAGGATTCAGAAGCGTCACCTAATGTTATGATAGGTATGATGACTATCTGCACATACCCTGTTTGTGTATTGATTGATCCAGGATCTACTTTGTCCTACATTACTCCATTTGTGGCTAGGAAGTTTAGTGTTGCACCAGAATTGCTTCAGCAACCCTTTTCAGTATCCACCCCCGTTGGTGACTCCATTATAGCCAGAAGGTTCTATCATAGGTATACAGTAGAGGTTGCTGATCGTCATACCATAGTAGAACTGGTAGAATTAGAAATTGCTGATTTCGACGCCATTATGGGTATGGATTGGTTGGCTCCGTGCTATGCAAATTTAGAATGCTGGACCAAGATAGTCCGATTCCACTTTCCAAGGGAGGCAGTACGAGAGTGGAAGGGCAGTACAATTACGCCCAAAGGTAGATTTATTTTCTATCTTCAGGCGAGGAAGTTGATAGCTAAGGGGTGCATTTACCATCTTGTCAGAGTTCAGGATGTTCGGGTAGAGCCTTCAACTATCCAGTAAGTTCTAGTGGTGAATGAATTCCCTAACGTATTTCCAGAGGAGCTACCTGGTATTCTTCCAGAAAGGGAAATAGATTTTGCAATTGATTTGTTACCAGGAACTCAACCCATATCAATTCCTCCGTATCGTATGGCTCCTGCTGAACCCAGAGAATTAAAGGAGCAGTTGAAAGATTTGTTAGATAAGGGCTTTATCAGGACGAGTACTTCACCTTGGGGTGCGCCAGTTCTATTTGTGAGAAAGAAGGATGGCTCGCTCCGCATGTGTATAAATTATCAGAAGTTGAATAAGGTTACAGTTAAGAATAAGTATCCGCTTCCCAAAATAGATGATTTGTTTGATCAGTTACAGGGGGCCAGATATTTCTCCAAGATTGATTTGAGGTCTGAATACCATCAGGTTCGAGTTCGTGAAAGGGACATTCCGAAGACGGCTTTCAGGACCAGATACGACCACTTTGAATTCCTAGTTATGTCTTTTAGGCTGACGAATGCTCCCGCAGTATTCATGGACCTGATGAACAACATCTTCAAACCGTACCTGGACCTGTTCGTGGTAGTGTTCATTGATGACATTCTGGTATATTCTCGCTCAGAATCAGACCACCAGAATTATTTACGGACAGTGCTTCGGATTCTCGGGGACCGTCAGTTGTATGCCAAGTTCTCCAAATGTGAATTCTGGCTTAACTCAGTAGCTTTCTTGGGGCATATTGTGTCGGATGTTAGTATACAGGTAGATATGCAGAAAATAGAGGCAATAAAAACGTAGCCCAGACCTACCACTCCGACTAAAGTCCGCAGTTTCCTGGGATTAGCAGGATACTATAGAAGATTTTTTGAGGGGTTCTCCACCATAGCGGCACCTCTGACTAAGCTGATGCAGAAAGCACTAAAGTTCCAGTGGATAGAGGCATGTGAGCGGAGTTTCCAAGAATTGAAAGACACGTTGACCTCCTCCCCAATATTAGCATTGCCAGAAGGTACAGAGGGTTATGCAGTTTATTGTGATGCTTCAGGTATTGGGTTGAGATGTGTGTTGATGCAGCATGATAAAGTGATTGCTTATGCTTCCATACAGCTGCGGAAACACGAAAAGAATTATCCTGCCCATGACCTGGAACTAGCCGCAGTGATCCACACCCTAAAGATATGGAGACATTACCTATACGGCGTTCATGTGGATATTTTTACCAACCATAAGAGCCTGCAGTACATCTTCACTCAGAGAGAGTTGAACTTGCGGCAGCGTCGTTGGTTGGAATTATTGAAAGATTATGATGTAAATATTTTTTATCATCCGGGAAAGGCTAACGTAGTAGCAGATGCTCTCAGCCGCAAATCTATGGGGAGTTTGGCGTACTTGCAACCCGAGCAGTGGGAGTTGGTCAGAGAAATACACCAATTAGCCAGTTTAGCCATTCGTGTAGCAAAAACAAAGGACAACAGAGCGGTAATTCAGAACACTACAGTGTCGTTATTGGTTGTGGAGGTAAAGAAACGGCAGTATGAAGATCCTTACCTGGTTCAGCTTAAGGACAGAGTTCAGCAAGGGAAAGCACCAGATTTTCAGGTATCTAAGGGTGAAGTGTTGTGATGTAAAGGCCGCCTTTGTGTTCCAGATATTTCAAGGCTTCGCCAGCAGATTATGAGTGAGGTACATTACGCCTGCTATTCTCTCCACCCAGGCGCGACGAAGATGTACCATAATATTAAAGAAATCTACTGGTGGCCAGGTATGAAAAGGTAAATAGCAGAATTTGTAGCCTAGTGTCCTAACTGCCAACAGGTAAAAGCGGAACACCAGAAACCAGGCGGGTTAACTCAAGACATAGCTGTGCCTCTTTGGAAGTGGGAAGCAGTAAACATGGAATTTGTAGTAGGATTCTCCCGTACCAGGCATATACATGATTACATTTGGGTAATTGTTAACAGACTGACGAAATCAGCCCATTTCCTGCCCAGTAAAAGCCACTTTCTCTGTCGAAGATTACGCCGACTTGTATATCAGTGAAATAGTTAGATTACATGGTGTTCCAGTATCTATTATCTCTGATAGAGGAGCACAATTTACAGCTAGATTTTGGCAGTCATTTCAGAGGTTTGGGAACGTAGATTAATTTGAGCACAGCATTCCACCCGCAGACGGATGGACAGGCGGAACGCACTATTAAGACACTCGAGGATATGCTACGGGCGTGTGTGCTGGACTTCGGAGGTAGCTGGGATGAGCATTTACCGCTGATTGAGTTTGCTTATAATAATAGTTACCACTCAGCTATCCAGATGGGGCCCTTCGAGGCATTGTATGGGCGGAAATGTAGATCGCCAGTTGGCTGGTTTGAAGTAGGAGAGCGCCTACTGACTGCTCAGAGCCGCAAGAAATCATATGCTGATGTGCGGCATAGAAACCTGGAATTTAATGTGAATGACTGGGTATTTTTGAAAGTATCTCCAATAAAAGGGGTGATGAGATTCGGCAAGAAGGGTAAGCTCAGTCCTAGGTTCGTTGGGCCTTACCAGATTCGGTGGAGAATAGGCCAAGTGGCATAGGAGTTGAACTTGCCTCCAGAATTAGAGTCCGTTCATCCAGTTTTCCACGTGTCTATGTTGAGGAAGTATATAGGGGACCCCTCCAGAGTTGTCCCAGTCCAGCATGTCCAGGTTATGAAAGAGTTGGCCAATGAAGAGGTCCCAGTAGCCATACTAGACAGGCAGATTCGCAGATTGAGGACTAAAGACGTTGCTTCTATCAAGGTACTGTAGCGTAACAAGAACCGAGAGGAGATGACTTGGGAAGCAGGGGAAGACATGAAAGTCATATATCCTCACTTATTCCAAGCCTAATCAATCGAGAGATATGTTAGTATTGTTATCATATGAGATGCCATATATTACGTGTATAATGAGATAGCCGACTCTAGACTTTTACATGATGATTGCTACAGTATTGTGTGGAGTACCTGTATTAGACTTTTCTGCATTTCAGGTTTTTGAGATAGTCCATATTACAGAGGAGACTCTGCCGAAATTTTTCTAGAATAAGTCAAGTAAGTTGAACTTCTTACAACTAGAAGTTTACATTCGAGTACGAATGTTCTTAAGGGGGGAGAATGTTGCACTCCGTAAATTGATGACATGTAGATGGCCTATTCGTATATTGGTTAAGAGTTTTTGAATGCCATACATGCTAGGAAAAGGCCTGGGGAAAGACCGGATAAGCGACACATCGAACCATCGCAAGAGAAGGCTGGCAGACCTCCTCCGTGATGGCAAGAGTGTCACAGAGGATCACCTCCATGATACACAACGTGTCACGGAGGCTAACCTCCGCGATACACAGCGTGTCACAGAGGTGAGGTGCAGCCCCAAGTATAAAAGCCTCAAAACTTCGGTTTTTATTTAATTTAACTTAAGATTTCCAGAAAATAACAGAGAACATAGCTAAGAATGGAGGAAACGAAGGTTTCTTTGAAATTTCCTTCCAATTACGTCGCTAAACGCGGTCCAAACTTGAATTAATCCTAGATATCGGAGTATAAAGCTGCAGAGAGCATTCCTACGGGTTTAGTTTCGCAAAATTCGGCCGGAGAACCGTCGTGCTACCGAGCTAAGGTAAGTGGAATTTCTCCAAATTAGTGTCAATATACTCCTATACCAAAAGTGAGCATTTCTCCCTTCTGGACTTTCGAGAAATAGCGAGTTTTCGACCATTTTTCGATAAGTCAAAGTTTGGGCTCTATATATTTATTAAAAGTGATATTTTCTTTCAGAATATTAATGTATTTAGTCCTAATTGATATATATATGGATGCAATTGGGATAAATAGCGGAATATTGACCGAATTACGCAAATTAGTTGGAAAATCAGAAACGGAGGTATGTAAAGCTAGTTCTTCGGCAAGTTAGTAGTCCCGGTATAGTAGAATAGTTCAAGTGCCAGTAGAATGTTTCATAAACCGCACATTATGTTTAGTATGCATTTTATTATGATATTACAAACATCATGACATATGTAGCGTGAAACTTACTACCATGATGCAAATTCTAGTAGAAAGTGACAAAACAGTACAACATTCCCAGTATGTAATTTTTCCAGGTATGTTAGGATATTATCCTGGTCAGTCGAAACTTAGTAAAGCAATATAAGTTCCCGTAAAGTCTTTCAGGAATAGAATAGTTGCATAAAATGAAGTTTATAAAGCACGTTAGAAGTAGTAGATCATGTTACTATGAAACTTAGTTATACAACATGATTCGCAGCAGAAAAACTATATCTTGTTCAGCATTAGGCTCAGCACAGTATGACAGAAGATTGTATATATACCATATCAGTTTCAACATGTATTAAGTATATACATTTCACTATCATTAGTTTTAGCATGTAGTATATACATACACATTATTGTCACTAGTTCCAGCATGTGGTATACGCAGTTAGTATTACTAGTTGAGACCACTGTATCTTGTTTGGGTTGGATTACCTAGCATTCATGACCGCCCCAGGGTTAATAACTGTATCGACTTGTCCGCTAGAGGGTGAGGATACGTCGCTCTACGGAGTGTCATGCCGTCCCCCAGGGGACGAAGATGGGATGCGGTTTCCCCATATTTTTCCTTGGTCGGCTCTTGTACACCCCCGTCGAGCGGGTACGCCCGGGGTGTTGCATCAGGAGTCCTCCGGACTTAGGTACAATTATAGTTAGGGGCTCAGTGAGCCCAAATGCATACCCAGGGGATCGGCAGGATGCTTATAGTTATTATAGGAGATGGGACGACCAGGGTAGGGGTATAGATTGCATGTTGATTGTACCTCCCGGCTTATAGGAGCCGGGTAAGGTTTGTGTGTGCTATGCTATGTCGTGTTATGTTATGGTATGCAATGTTACGCTAGACACGAGTAGATCGACAGTAGAGCGATACATTTCCAGGTATGACTTCTACTCCTTCCAGCATAGCTGAGAACACTCTTAGATTCATATTCTCAGTCAATTTCAATCTATTTCTCTCTATTTCAGTTCCATCAGTTGTATTGTTGTTTTCAAATATTTTTCAGTTGTTGCTTACATACACAGTACCAGCGGTACTGACGCCCATTTGGGGCGCTGCATTACTTGTTTGCAGGTACTCATAGATGAGGAGTCGATACCTTGTGATTCTAGCCAGCTCACAGAGTCATCAGCTCCAGTCATATGGAGCTAGATAGCTAGAGGTTCATCCCTTTTCTTTTGTTGTACAGTATGGGTAGGCCGGGACCCTGTCCCGACCATATTATAAGTATTCGTAGAGGCCTACAGATTGTGTATACCCTGTGGTTTATTATACTGGTCGTGTGAGGCCGTGTGTATGTTTTAGCTTGTTATGATGGCCGTGAGGGGCCTTACTCAGTTGGTAGTAGTGACCTTGTCGGTCACATAGTGGTTTACCACCTGTTTTCTTGATTTAGAGATAACTAGACAGCATGGTGGCCTTTTCGGCCCTCATAGGTTCCCCTATATGAATGTAATTTTGGTTAGCTAATGTTATAGTACAGGTGGCTATAGGCCTAGTCGGCTGGAGGCTGTATTTACAGTCGTTATATAGCCCGTCATTTTCTTGAATCCAGAGTTAGAGCCAGCCAGGAACCAGAAGTGCTTAGGCTCAGCAGTTTAGCAGTTCAGGTCCCAGTAGGGCACCAGGTGCCAGTCATACCCCCCAAGGCGGAGCGTGACAATGGGTAGGATAGCTCTTCTCATTCTTTCTCAGCTTCCTGGAAGCGTAAGCAATCACTTTACCATACTGCATCAAAACACGTCCTTACCCAACAACCGATGCATCACAATAAACTCCATAACCCTCGTTTCCTTATGGTAATGATAACACTGGTGCTGATGTCAATCTGTCTTTCAGTTCCTGAAAGCTCTGCTCACATGCCTCAATCCAATGGAATTTTGCTGCCTTCTGCGTCAGTTTAGTTAAAGGTGCTGCTAAAGTGGAAAATCCTTCCACAAACCTTCTATAGTACCCGGCTAATCCTAGGAAACTGTGTACCTCGATGGGATTGGTAGGTTTAGGCCATGTTTTCACTGCTTCTATCTCCTGTGTATCTACTTGTATACTAGTATCTGACATACTATGGCCCAAGAAGGCTACTGAATTCAGCCAAAATTCAAATTTGGAAAATTTTGCATATAGCTGGCAGTCTTTGAGAATTTAGAGCACTGTCAGTAGATGATCCTAGTGGTCTGCCTCTAAGCGAGAATACACCAGAATATCATCGATAAATACTATCACGAACAAGTCCAGGTACGGTATGAAGATACTATTCATCAAGTCCATAAACATTGTTGGGGCATTTGTCAGCCTGAAGGACATAACTAAGAATTCAAAGTGGTCATATCAGGTCCCGAAGGAAGTCTTTGGAATATGCCTTTCACGAACCCGAACCTGATGATATTCGGATCTTAAGTCAATCTTGGAAAAATACCTTGCTCCCTATAGCTGGTCAAATAAGTCATCTATTCTGGGAAGCGGGTACTTATTCTTAATAATAACTTTATTCATTTGTCGATAGTCTATACAGATACGGAGGGAGCCAACCTTCTTTCTCACGAACAGAACTGGCTCACCCCATGGTGAGGTACTCGGCCTGATAAAGCCCTTATCTAGCAAATCTTTCAATTGTTCCTTTAACTCTCTGAGTTCAGTAGGAGCCATCCAATAGGGGGGATAGATATTGGCTGAGTGCCTGGTAATAGTTCAATTGCAAAATCAACTTCCCTTTCTGGGGAATACTAGGAAACTCATCTGGAAAAACATCAGGGAAATCATTAACCACTGGAAAAGACTGAAGGGTCGGAGGTTCTGCCCGAACATCCTGAACTCTGGCAATGTGGTAAATGCACCCTTTTACTATCAATTTCCTCGCCCGAAGATAGGAAATAAACCTACCTTTCAGCGTAACTATACTACCTTTCCACTCCCGTACTGCCTCCCCTAGAAAGTGGAATCGAACAGTCTTGGTCCAACACTCAACATTGGCACAACATGGAGCTAACGAATCCATACCCATAATGGCATCAAAATCAACCATCTCTAGCTCTATCAAGTCTGTTGTCGTCTGACGACTGGAAACCTCTATTGTACACCCCCGATAGACCCTTCTAGCTATGATAGAGTCACCAATGGGTGTAGATACTGAAAAAGGTTGTCGAAGCAATTCCGGAACAATACTAAACTTCTGAGCCACTAACGGTGTAACATAGGACAAGGTGGATCCCGGATCTATCAACACATAAGAAGGATGAGAGCAAATATTCAACTTACCTATCAAAATATCTGGTGACGATTCTGAATCCTTTCTCCCTGGTAATTTATAGGTACGGTCTGGACTCGCTCCTGAACTGGAGGCCCCTGATCTGCCTCGGCCTCTACCTGCTGAAACTGAGGGCCTGTGCCCTGTCGTGGATGCTGGAGCTCATGACCCTACTAATGACTTATCCTGTCGATCCCGGTCACCCTGACCCCTAGCTGGACAATATCTCATTTGATGACCCTCCTTCCCACAAATATAACATCTTGTGGAGCCATATCTGCACGCTTCAGAGTGGTGTCAGCTATAGATAGGGAAAGTGGTATTGTGTACCTATTATGCTCTGCCCTCCTCTACTGTTACGAACACATTGCTCGCGAACCTCGCCCAAGCTCTGACTGCCCTCGGCGACTGAACCTGCTCCAATGTTGCTGTGATGGTGGCGGGGGTCTAGGCAGCCTATCTGATAGTCATGGCCGAGGTCCTCCCCGGGCCTCCTCCTGTAAATCATTTGGCCTGTCCCTGCGGCGCTGTCCCTAACTTGTTCTCCTGATCTCCCGTTGCCGCTGTCTGATGCCCTCAATATTCTGAGCAAAAGGATGTACTAGGGCAATATCCATATCTTCTCGCAGAGTAGCTATCATACAAGTCTCAACATATTTTGGGTTCAACCCCATAATGAAATGGGGTACTCTAGATGGCACGGTATCCACGAAAGCTGGCGTATCTCAGGCCAAGGAATCGAACCGCAGGGCATATTGTCGAAAACTCATCGGCCCCTGCTCTAGGTGTAGGAACTGATCAACCCGGGCCTGTCGAATCTCCCATGGTAGATAATGATCACAGAAAAGCCTCTGAAAAGCTGGACCAGATTGCGGGGGAAACATCTCTCCCTTGGGACCTCTCCCAACTCTCATACCACAGTACAGTGATGTCCCGTAGCTGGAATACCGCCAACTCAACTGACTCTGTGGGTGTAGCATGCATTACCCTGAAGATCCTATGCATCTGGTCTAGGAAATGCTGGGGATCCTCTATCTGATCCTTCCCTATAAATTGCGGGGAACTTAATGCCAGGATTTCTCGAACCCTCGAACTACCAGGCCCTCCTGATGATTCTGCGCTGTAGGTGGCATTGACAAGCGCTGAGCAGCAATCATCGGCGCTAACATAACCACCGCACTCCTGACCTCCTAGTCAGGTGGTATAGGTATAGGAACTGCCGGAGGTGGTGCCCTTCCAAGCGGCTCCTGATGTGATGGAAACTGCTGGGAAGGTCGAGATGACGCCTTCGTATTGCCCTCAGATCAGGCTGATTCTAATCGAGGCTGAGGCATCCTGCTGGTGCCCTCTCCTGCTGCCACATCCAATCTCCTGCCTGTCGTAGGATTTCGCTGGTCCGACATTTTATCTATAAATAAATAGTATAATAAGCTTATGGACTCAACCCTATACTATACTGCTCTATAACACGACTAAATAAGAAGAAAGAGTAACCATCCTATCATGCCTTGCAGCCTCCTGCCTATAGTATGTGGTGCACAACACATCCATAGACAGGACTCTACTTAGCACGGCTTGCAGACCCCCTGCGATACGACCTGCTCTGATACTAAGTTTTTCACGCCCCGCATTGGGAGGCGTGACTAGCACCTGGTGCCCTACTAGGACCTAGACCGCTGAACTAACTAAGCCTAAGCACTTCTGGTGCAAGGCTGGCTCTAGCTCTGGAATCAAGAAAACAACGGGCTATATAGCGACTATAAATACAGCCCCCGGTTGACAAGGCCTATAGCCACCTGTGAAAATAAACTAACAAGAAACAGCCAAATTTAAGGGGTCCTATGCGGGCCGACAAGGCCACCATGATTTCAAGTTATAGCTAAAGAAAACGAAATCAGGCGCTAAATTGATCTATGACCGACAAGGTCATCAACTAACAGCTAAACAAGGCCCCACACGACCATACATATAACCACAGGGAATATGATACAATCCGCAAGCCTCTAAGAATAATAAGATGGTTGGGACAGGGCCCCGGCCTACCCATACTGTGCAGACAAGAAAAAAGTAAACCTCTGTCTTCCAAGCTCCGGATGAAAGGAGCTGAAGGCTCTATATCACTCACTGGAACTACGAGGGATCTGCTCCTCGTCTAAGTACACCTGCAGGCAAGTAATGCAGCTCCCCAAAACGGGCGTCAGTACAACTGGTACTGAGTATGTAAAGCAATAACTGTAAACATCTGAAAGTAAATAGTAAAGCTGACAGTAACTGAAGTAATAGGGAACAGACTGAAACTGACTGAGATAGAGAATCAGGGCTAACATAGCTATATTGAGAAGAGTAGGAGTAATACCTAACAACATGGCATTCTACTGTCTATTTATCAATTACTAAAACAACATAACATAAACCTTACCTGGCCCCCATAAGCCAGAAGGTGTAATCATCACAAAACAACCAACCTGGGCCCCCATTTGCCCAAGTGAGTATATCTCAATCTATTTACCCCTACCCAGGTCATACCACATCACCTAGTAGCTATAACCATCTGGCCGGTCCCCTGGGTATGCTTTTTGGGCCCGCTGGGCCCCTAACTATAGTTGTACCTAAGTCTGAAGGACTCTTGAAGTTTAACATCCCCGGCGCAGGCGCTCGATGGGGGTGTACAAAGGCCAACCACAACAAAATATGGGGAACTGGCATCCCATCTTCATCCCTAGCGGACGGCATGCCACTTCGTAGCTATACGGGTAATCCAGCCCAAAACAATACAACCAAGTCTCACTTATAGCAATAACTACATATAATACACATTGAATAAGATAATAATATAATCTCTAACATGCTGTACTGAGTCTCATACTGAACATGATATAATACTTCTGACGTGCTTTACTAAATTTCATACTGAGCATGATATACTGTTTCAGAAATATCTTACTGGGATTCATACTATTTTACTATACTGGAGAAACTAACTTGCCCAAAGAGACTGGCTTTACATACCTCGACTGTCGGTTTGCCGATTATCTGGCGAGGTTTGGCTAGTATTCAGCTGTTCTTTCCAATTGTAATCATATTCACGAAAGAATAGAGCTAACTTCATTACTATACCGGAAGAAACAATACTTTATATATATATATTGACTATTCTTCAACTTATTGAAGAACGATCGAAAACTCGTAATTTCTCGGGAGTCTAGAAGGGAGAAGTACTTACTTTAAGCCTAGGATTTTATTAACACTAATTTGGAGCAATTCCATTCACTTTGGCTCGGCGGGACGATGATTTGACGGGAGAATTTCACTAGACTAACTCCATAGAAATGCTCCTTGCAGCCTTATACTTCGATACCCGAAGTTAATTTGACTTTGGACAACGTTTGACGGCATAATCAAATGGAAATCTATAGGAACCCTTGTTCTCTCCCTGTTTCTGGTCGTGTGAATATGGAAAATAACTTACAGTTGAAGAGTAAGGCCTTTATATACTTGAAGCCAGTTGCATAGCAACGTGGCACGCTGGCCATCGCGCCAATTTGGCTCCGTGCCACGCTGGCCATCGCAGAGGAGGTGGCTCCGTGCCACGTTGCCCCTTTACACAGCACAGTTCGGCCTCCTCTTGCGAAAATCTAACTTGGCACCCGTTCGGCCTTTCCTCGGGTCCGTTCCTCGCACGTATAACATTCTAAAACACCCAACCAACATGCGAATAGGACAACTAAGTGCTAGAAACTTACGGGGTGTAACAGTAATTTAGAGGAAAAAATGAATAAAAAGCAGGATAAAAAATAATAAGAGAAACAAAAGAGGAGAAAATCATCATGATAAGACAATCATTACACATAATGATTACATTAAAGGAAGCATAGGAAAGCTTTTAATTGAAAGCAGCAAAGCAAGCAATTGAAGCAGCAAAGACCGCATCACACAGCGCAACGTTGTGGTTTGATCCTCGTGACACGTGGCAAGATTTTTGAATTCGAATTTAATCTCCAATTTATTTTTGATTTAGTTTATTTTGCATGGTATTTTTTTCTACTTATAAATAGTCCTTAAAAATATTTGGAACACAACTACTAATGATGGAGATGACTCAGAGATGGGGGAAGCTATTTTTTCTCCCACAAATGATGAGGACTAGAGCCCTAGGGAGTTCTGCTTTCACTCTTTTACTTATGCTTTATTATTTTCGCACTAAGAATAGTGTTACCAATTAAGGTTGGGGTGGAAGAAGTAAACTTCATTATACCATGCATGCTTTCATTACTAAATTCATACGTCGTGGGCCTAGTTTTTTTGTGATTCATGTCTATTCCTGCTATCTTGTAATAAGCTTTTATTTTGGTATGATGTTTTATTTTTATTTAGGTTCCCCAGGTTTTTGTTTTCGGTACTTTTATGGTAGATTGTCCCTTAGAACCGATTAGTGGGTCTAGATTTTTTTTAGTTAGTCATAGAGCCATGACTTTTTCTGAGGATGGATGTTTGACGACCATCTTAAGAAAAAATTAGTCATTAGGAGAACAAAAACTTGAACCGTACGAATGTTAGGTGCTTCACTTAGGTATCATTGAGACTTTGCATGAGTCACTCAAAGTGCATGAACAAGGTAGTAACACTTAGACTTTTGAAACTTGACTCCTAAACTAGAAAAAATGGGCTTAATTATGTTATGCATTCAAAATGGATATAAGTGTTTATGTAATCGTGATTTCCATTGTTAAATGATTTATGCCATTATTTGAGTGAGAAAGTTTAGTATACTCCATGCTTGCAATTTGATGTGTAGAAATTGTCCGATGTGTGCAAAATTACATAAGGATGTTGAATCTAGGAAGTGGATATAGGAATTTCTTTGGTAGCCTATTTGTATCCTATTTTACCTACCTTGATGTAATTATCCTAGTTAGCCATTTTGAGCCTAAGCCTATTCTTTTGATAGCCATATTGCAAGCTTAATTCCTTTTTATTCCATTAATATTTATTTGATCCAAATGACTCCTAGAGCATTTTAATTAAAACTTTTGCATAAAAGGAGCATGAGTGGAGAAAAGAGGGGAAAATCTAAGTGTGTGAAAATTTAAAAAAAAAATAAAGAAAAGGGTGAAAAAATTGCTAAACAAGGAAGGTGATGTAGTGGTAAATAAAAAGAGAAAAAGTTTGAGAAGATGATTGAATGAATCAAGAAATAAAAGAAAAAACATGTGAATAAGCTTAATGTGAAAAATCCCCACTAGTCACCTAAGTTGAAAAATTGAAAAATAAAAGGAGGTATAAGGAGAAAAAATGAGATTGAAGGATGTACAAAAAAGTCAAGAGTTGTGAAGTATGAAAGTGCTTAGGGAGATTAGTCACTACCTTTTCCAAATAGGGTCTACCCGTCCCTTAGCCTACATAACAACTAAGTTATGTCCTAATTGATCCTTGATTTGATATTCTATATTAGTGGAGTATTACACTAAGGGCAAACCTATGGGTCGTCTTTTGCATATATGTTGAGTTCTTTGGGAGAGTGATAGGAAATTGTTTAACCCAAGTTAATGTTGTTATATATCTAGTAAGTGAAAGGGCAACTCTCAAAATGGTGAGGACACATAATGGTAAGATTTTTGTATATCTTGATTGCTAAATTGCATATAATTCATGTTGGCCCAAATATATCTTTTTGAGTTAGTTCTATAAGATAAGTGATTACAAACTTTGACATATAATTGCTAATCCTATATGCATATGAGCGAATTATTGGAGCTTGATTAATTTGTCTAATGAGCTTAAGTGTAAGTAGACCTATATGTAGGGTGAATTTTTTACTTGAATTGGAGAAGGTAAGTAGTAGACTATTTGAGGACAAACGATAGTTTATGTGTGGAGTGGTGATGAACGGTGAATTTATGGGTTTCTTAGCCATATTTTTCCCATACTTTACTATGTTTTGAGAATAAATTGTGTGTATTTTCATGGTTTTATGATATAGTTGTGAAAAAGAGCTAACAAATATGATTAGATGCTTGCAAATATAAAAGTGATGAATTTGGGCTTAAGTGTGACATAAAAGTGCAAGAATGGCAAAACGGGGATGACGAGACGAGTATATAGAAGTTGGCATCACACAGCCAATCCTGTGTCATGGCTTACGCTATGTGCAAGCAGTATCAAAACACGGAGAGGTGCGACATGCCAAGCATTCTAGTGCTATGAGCGGTACGATGCACTATCTAGTTTAGATGGCCAAAAAGTCAAATTCAAGTTCTACTAGGAACAGAAGCTCCAAGAACCCAATTCAAATCCAAGAAGGAATAACGAAGGCTTAATATACTATTAAAAATATCCTTATTTCTCATGTATTAGGGGGAGCTCATGCAACATAGAATTCCATTTTTATAGTTTGGCACAATTGATACTTTACAAATTTGTGTATTAGCATAGTTGAATATTGGTTGGGAATTCATCCAGTTCTTGACACTCAATATAGCTTTGGAGATTTTATTAAAAAGTTTATATTATCGTATATATTTTATTATGATTTCTTCCATATCTTTTGATTTTATTTTCATAAATATGGGTGGTTGAAATCTCTTAATCTAGGGCTGTGGGAACCATGATAGATTAACAAATGTAGGCATAATAAAATAATGATTCTCAAATGGTGAATTGAGTGGATTGTTATTTTTATATTAATGCTATATTTCTCATATCTTCAACTTGCCTAACCAAGGAGGTTGTTAGGAAAAGAGAGTAACAATGGCAATTTGAGGAAAGCAACCCTCATCTAAATTAACTTAAACTCTAATCGAGGATAGTTAAGTCAAGACTTGTTGCGAGACAAAAGTATGCACAATTTGGGATCAAGAGGAGATAAGTGAAATTCATCTACCAAGGTCGAGAGACGTTCGATGAACTAAATGTATGTCTTACAAAAAATTTACCAGGATAGATTACTAGCAAAAGCCTACTAAGTTATGAAATTATGGGGAATACAATCCTTGTTTAGTCTTAGTAATTTGATAAACAAACTCAACAATTGTTAGCATTATTTTCTTTTTATTTTTATTTGCAAACCCCCCTTCCGAAATATTGATTATAAGTTATCTTATTTTCATCATTAACATATTGTTTCTTCCTATTCCCTGTGGGATCAACCCCAATCTTTTCTGGGTTACTATATTTGACAATGACCGCTGTATACTTTAATTGCGAGGTGTAATTTGTGCATGATCACTACCTGCCAACCAAAACCTGCAGCCAAGAATATGGCACCCTGACTAGGTACAGGATAACAACAGGAAATCTAAAAGACATCAACAGAAACATACCTAGGAAATCAGATAAGTCAAACAAAACCTACCTAGCCCTCATAAGCCCAGCAAATCCAAAATAATAACCAAATAAAAAATCAAAATAATCAGTCGGCTCCTAGCCAATACAACTCACTTGTCACCACCTATACCACATAATATTCACCTAACCATCTTACCCAACTCATCTCTAAGCCCTCCATTGACAACAGCCACCACCAAGTTGCACCTAGCCTCCATAGCTATACAAAACACAAGAAACAAACACAACATAATACAATAAAATATGCATATTAATTCATAATCAAGCCCGGTCGTAATAACTCTCAAATCATAAGTTATGCATATTTGCTTGAGCTCAACCATATTGAAGCAACTCATCACAACCCTAGGACGGCTCAGGCATGTCGGAACAACTCTCGCACATGCTCTAGCTCGACCCTACTGGAGGAAGCACTCGAGATCCATATGTCAGCTTTAATCCCTAGGCTTAACCCGAAACTAGAATAACTCTCATGCTTTCGGTGCTCGATAAGCCCCAAGGTACCAAGTTAGTACACTTAATTCACATAAAGGCACCATAGAAGCCACAGTACCAACAATCAATAATTGTATACCAAAAATAAGTCCAAAAAACTACCGCATATGTAACACCACGAAAATCCCTGTGATTAGATCCAAGATTGGTAGCAGAAAAAAGAAGGAAAATAGCACCAGGACATTGAACGACGCTATGAAAAAGTCATTCCATGGACCAACGACTAGTTGGTTGTCTCGTGGTAATGAATTTTAGAATTTGGTCAAAATTCACCTAGAACTGACGAGTGGGTTATACAACCCTTTGTTAGATTATATCGACCATTTGTTATAGTCATTGGAGAAAATTTAGAGGATGATTTAGAGTAGAAGAAAGAACCAACGAGTGAACCAACGGTTCATTGGTTGGACCAATGATCCATGGTATGGGTCATAGGTTCTACCAGCTGAAATTTTCAGTTCATTAGTTTAGAGGTATTTTAGTAAAACCCTATACTTTTAACTCCTAAGTGACATCGTTTTAAGCTTCCTAAAGTTCTTATTGAGGGGTTATACTTAGCATAATCCCTTTTCCTCTTCAACCACCATAAATTAGAAATTCTATCTTAAGGAAGAGCTAGGATTCATCATCTTCTCTCTCACGACCGAACATAGGCCAATATCGAGACATGGGACCTAGAACCACAAATGGCTCCAAATTGACCCTTGGCATGAACATAGCAATTGAAGAGTATACATCAAGTGGAAACTGATCACTTAAATATGAGTAAGAAGAAGTCTAAATAATATAACAATTATAAATCGAGTCAACACATAACAAGGCTAAAAGTCTACATAATGTCTGATAAGCATCTAAACTGTTTGATGAGCGGATGGGATAATACCCCCAACTAGCTCACAAATGTATAAAATAGAAATAATATAATCAAACACTATGCTGAAGGTCCTCGAAAGATGAGGACTCACCAATAGCAATAACTGAGCTAATTATAGGGAAGCTGGACTAACTGTGAAACTGAGTCTGATTGCTTGGGACCTGTATCATGAAACGATACAACATAGAGTATGCGGTTAGTACTTGAAATATACTGAGTATGCAAAGTAAGTAAAACATGTCAAGTAACTGTAAACATAAACCATAAGATCATGAGAGTAAGTACTACATCCTAAAATTTAAATCTGAAACATGTGGAGTAAAAAGATGAATATCTTATCTGAATAGAATGACCCAAAGCTAAAAATAGAAATCATATGACTTGTCATAGTTGAAATCATAAGTATAAGCTTATAAACTGATCATTGGGTCAAACCTTCTATAAAACATAATATCATAAGTCATGAACATGCATAACTGAAATTATGAGGAATAATGGGAGACTCTTCAGAACTGGAACAATCATGATAGAGCTTACTTGATGCCCCAACTATAACACTCAAGTGGGCAGAGCCGTCCAAAACCTTGGCAGGGCTAAGAGTGCTACCATGATATCGATATCAAGAAGAAGGTCCCTGGTTAGCAGGGAAAAACCTCAAGGGAAGTCCCACTATAATAATATATCTACGTTAGCTCATAGTTCTAAGACCTGGGGTTTATCTGAACCCCTGGCCTACTCGGTGCTAGACACTACTCCCAAAAACATGCATAGTGCTCCCATCATTTTTCAATGAAGCTGAAATCATAATTACATACATAGTTTGAAATCTGAACATGGGGAGTCTCTTAACAAACCTATGGTAGTAGCCTGCTAAACGTAAGAAGCGCCTCTATCTTTTGAGAGTCCACTCGCACACCCCTCACTAGACACCACATGGACCAAAAATGCCACTAAATTTAACCAAAACTCACACTTGCTGAATTTAGCAAACAGCTGGTGATCTTTGAGAGTCTGTATCATAATCCAAAAAGGAATTCTCCTCTTCGCTTTGAGAGTATATGAGAATATTGTCTATGAAGACAATCAAGAACATCTCCAAATACGGCTTTAACACCCTGTTCATCAAGTCCATGAAAGCTGCATGAGTATTCGTTTTGTCCAAAAGACATAACTACAAAATCATAGTGATACCTAGTCCTGAAGGCTGTCTTCAAAATGTCACTCCCCCTAATCCTGAGCTGATGATATTCGAATCTGCGATCTATCTTTGAGAAGTACTTATCACCCTGAAGTTTGTCAAAAAAGTCATCAATTATGTGGAGGGGATACTTATTCTTGATTCATGTTTAACTGCCGATAATCAATGTACACTCTAAGGGAACCATCTTTCTTCTGAACAAAGAGAAATGGTGCACCCTACGGGGATTTACTAGGCCTGATGAAACCCTCATCTAGGAGATCTTTTAACTGCTCTTTCAACTCCTTTAGCTCGACTTGGAGCCTACCGATAAAGAGGAATGGATGTAGGTTGTGTATCAGGGAGAAGGTCAATGCAAAAGTCAATATCTCGCTCAGGAGGGACTCGTAGTAGATCATCGGGAAAAACCTCCGGATACTCACATACTATAGGAACTAACTAAAGAGTCGGGGTCTCAAAAGTAGAATTCTTAAACAGAACTAGATGGTACACACAGCCTTTAGAAATCATCTTCACGGCCTTGAGATAGGAAACAAAGTGACCTACAAGCACAGCTGAACTACCCTTCCAATCTAGGACTGGCTCACCCAAAAATTGGATTCTACCATACGGGTTCTATAATGTACTGAGGCATAACATGCATACAACCAATCCAGAGCGAAGATAACATAAAAATTGATCATGTATAACTCTACTAGATCGGTTGAGGTGACTTTTTGAAGGACTGTGATAGGGTAATTTCTATATACCCCTTGAGCAATAACCGAGTCAGCCACTAGAGTAAAGACTAAGAAGGGTTCTAAAAAGATTTTGAGACTGACTTCAAAACTAATAGCAACATAAGGAGTCATAAAAGATAAGGGGGCCCCTGGATCTAAACATGCATACACATCAAGATGAAATACCTGTAATATACTAGTGACCACATCTGGAGAAACCTCCTGCTCCTGACGAGATGAGAGGGCATAGAATCTGTTCTGACATGGACCATCGCCTGCACTAGTGGATGCACCCTGCTAAGCTGAGCGTGCTAGAGAGGCTGCTAAATAGTGGCTGGGTCATGACCTCTACTAGGGACCTTTCTGGATGAAGGGCAGTCTTTGAGCCAATGTCTAGGCTGTCCACACTCGAAACATGCGCCTGAACCTACTAAGACTCTCCAGTGTGCCTTCTACCACACCTTCCATAAACTAGAATACTAGGCTCTCCTAACATGCTCCCTTGACCTCTAGCGCCGGATGCTCTACCCCTCTGATCATGCCTAGATCTGGACGAGACACTATTTACTGATGGTGTCAGGGCTAACAATCTTATGTGGGACTAATGGCCATGTCCTCCACCAGACCTCTGCTGGAACTGTTCATAACTCTCTATCCTGGCCCTCTTGGACTCTCTCTCCTTCTACTTCATCTGATCCGCCTCTATCTGCTGGGTGTATATGACCAATCGTGAGAAGTCTATATCATTATTCAGCATAGCGGTCCAATACTCCTTGACCAGTGAGTTTGATACTCCGTTCACGAACCTGCTCATACGAGCCCTTTAATCTGCAACCATCTTCGGTGCATACTTTGATAACCGGGTAAACTCCAAGGCATACTCTTTGATAGGTCTGTGGTGCTTCTTCAAGTTGGCGAACTCCGCTGCCTTCGCCTCCCTCAACTCCCAAGAGAAGAACCTATCAAAGAAGGCAGTCACAAACTCATCCCAACTCATGGGAACTTCTCCCACTACTCTACCATCCTTCACTGGTAGTACCACATGTAAGCAACCCCCTTCAGCTGATAGGGGACTAGGTTTGCACTCTCTTCTGCGGTCACCCCCATAATCTGGGTAATCTTCTGCACCTCCTTAATGAACTCATGCGGGTCCTCACCCACCTTCGACACCAGAAACATCGGAGGGTCCATCCAAAGAGAGTCTCGAAATCTAGCCGCTGCTGCGCTCCTATTCTGAGTAACATGAGCCACTGCACATTGATTGACTTTAGCAGTCATAGCCTATGCTAACATCTATAATGCTGCTCTAAACTCAGCATGGATGACCAACTCGAGAAAAGGGTCTGCTGGTGCTGGCGGGACTCGTTGATGCTCATCTCCATTGCCATTGTCATGGCCATTTACATTGCCATTCCTTCTACCATTCATCCAGCATGGAGCATATTTCTACAAATGCATATAACACGAGTTAGAAGGATAGAGAGATACTTCATTGCATGACTTAGATTATAAAAAAAGGGAAATTTCAAAAATATTTTGTAGCCTCTTTCCCATAAGTGTGGCACACTTCATACCCATGAAAAATACTCTAATCAATACAGCTTTTAGAAACCCTAGGACACTCTAAACCATTTCTCTGATACCAAGTTTGTCATGACCCAAACATAGGCAGGATCGACACACGGGACCTAGAACCACGAATGGCTCCAAGTCGACCCATGACATAATATAGCAACTGAAGAGCATAAATTAGGTG
Source organism: Datura wrightii (assembly GCA_035772735.1). Taxonomy (NCBI): domain Eukaryota; kingdom Viridiplantae; phylum Streptophyta; class Magnoliopsida; order Solanales; family Solanaceae; genus Datura; species Datura wrightii. The sequence continues at coordinate 16,680,080 of JASDFA010000010.1, forward strand.
AAAACTGATCACATGAATATGAGTAAGTGGAAGTCTGAATAATATAACAACCATAAATGGAGCCAACACATGACAAAGCTAAAAGTCTACATAATGTCTGATAAGCCTCTAAACTATCTGATGAGCAGATGGAACAACACCACTAACTAGCTCGAAAATGTCTGAAACTAAAATGACATAATCAAACACTAATATAAAGGTCCTCAGAAGTTGAAGACTCACCAACAGCGGGAACTGAGCTAACTGTGGGGAAGCTGGACTAAAAACGGAACTGAGTCTAATCACTCGAACCAATATCATGAAGAGATACAACATAGAGTATGCAGTTAGTACTTGGAATGTACTGAGTATTAAAGATAAGTAAAACATGCTAAGTAACTGTAACTAAAATCATGCATAAAAACATAAATCATAAGATCATGAGAGTGAGGACTGCATGCTGAAATTTGAATCTGAAACATGTATAGTAACAAGCTATATATCATATCCGAATAGACTAACCAAAAACTAAAATTAGAAATCATATAACTTTTCATAGCTGAAATCATAAGTATAAACTCATAAACTGATCATTGTGTCAAACTTGCTGTAAAACATAATATCATAAGTTATGAACATGAATAACTAAAATCATGAGAAACAATAGGAGACTCGTCATAATAGACACCATCATAATAGAGCTTATCTGACGCCCCACCTATCACACTCAAGTGGGCAAAGCCGTCCAAAATCTTGCCAGGGCTAAGGACGCTACCATGATATCGATATCAAGCTGAAGGCACCTGGCAGGCAGGGAAAACTCTCATTTGAGGTCCCACTGTAATAATATACCTACGTTAGCGCATAGTTCTGAGACTTGGGGTTTATCTGAACCTCTGGCCTACTAGGTGCTAGACACTACTGCCAAAAACATGCATAGTGCTCCTATCGTTTTTCAATGAAGCTGAAATCATAATTACATACATGTCTAAAATCTGAACATAGGAGTCCTAGCTCCAAACATACTATAAGTTGAATAAGGAGTATTGACTCCAAACCATACGGTAAGTTGATCTTATAAACCATAACCAAATAATGAAAAAATACTTAACTTGTGTGGGATGGCCTAAATTTTCAAAATCATGCATACTTGAAATAGACTTCATAAGTCAAAATCATAGATTCATGTATGGGTAATTTTTAAACATTCATTCATGCTAGATATCTCATCATACTTGAAATCATGAATCATAAACTTGATATTTCATAAAACTTGCATAATAGGGCATAACTTCGAGAAACTTGAAATTATGAATTTATAATCAATTTTTATAATAAATCTGCCCATAAATCATAAAAAATGATTTGCAACATGAGGTGGATTCACCTATAGACATATCATTGAGAATTTCACAAAATTGGGGTAAAACCCTATAACATCATAAACTTGAATTACGACTTGAATTCGTGAACATGAGGAGAAATTTCGATATGAGAGTGAAAGGAAGCTCTCATTCATATCCCTACATACTAGGGTGAACTGATTCTCAACTTGTCTTTGAAAGCCCAAGAGAATTGGGGAAGAAATTGAGGGATTCAAGCTTGATCTTCAAAGGGAACCTCTAAACTTTGCATGCATGGTAGTCTAATGCATTATAATAGGTTAAACTCCCTTATTACACTTCTTTCTGAGCTTAAAAGGACGTATTTTAGGACTTAATAATGCTCTTAATTATTTCGCAGGAAAAAACTTAATACCAGAAGCCACGACTCGTACCACGTATCGTCCTTCGATACCACGACTCATGATATTGATTGTTACTACCTTTCATATTTATACGTATTTGATCATCAAACGATGACTAGATAGGACAAGTCGTTACTCGCCACAACGACTCATTACTTTCCCTCGTCATCCACTAACTTTATATACTTAGCTTCTGGAATTTCCACCATGGGCACCAACCACGAGTTGTTAATTGTGACAATGGGTCGTTAGATCATCCATAGTCACTACACCAACTTCCACTACACCTTTTCACGAGTACACGCCATGACTTGTTCCCTACAATGAGTCATAGCACAACTCATACCACCCAATCCTGATATCCAAGAACAAGAAATGTCTCCCACTTCCCACGACTCGTACCAGAGCTTGTTACTACAGGGCATCTTTCTATAGACATAGACCATGACTCATGACAATGAATTGTTACTCCTCACCATGACTCGTACCATGAGTCGTTATGAGAAAATTTTCACAGTTTTTCTGCTGATCCCATATCCAATTTCCAAGGTTAGTCTTAGGGACTTTTGGGGTAATACAATCTCCTTCTCAATTTCTGTTGGGTCTTCAAATCAAGTCAAGGATTCATCAAGCCTAGGTATATAGGGTTATGAATTGTTGATCCCTTCCTCCCTCATGCCAATTTCAAATGAAATTTCATGATTTAGGTCTCCAATTACGATTTTATGATTTTATGTTTTTTAGGGTTAGACCTAATTTTGATGAAATCTCTTATGATCTTTTATGAAAACAATTCTCTTATGATTCAATCCATGATTTATGATTATGATTATATGTTTTCTACAAAATTCTCAATTATGCATGAATTTCATGAATCTCAAGCTTATATATCATGGACAAATCAGCGGCATTGTTTTTTGTAACACACCGGAAATCCTTTAGATCAAACCCCGGAGTTGGATGAAGCTCAGCAGAAAAATCAGCAGAAACTTTCCTCATAACGATTCAGGGAACAACTTGTTAGGAGACACAACGGGTCGTGGTCTGACCTGTGAGGAACTGTAAGGAAAGGATGGCAAGCTTAGTGGCCACGGAAGATGTGATGAGTCATCTTGCCTAGAAACAACTCGTTAGGTTGGTCGTTGAGTGGAGGATAGGGACCCTTGACCAAGTCTTAAGAATGGTGTGGTTAACGGAAGGAGGTGACAAGTCGTTAGGTTGGGCAACGACTCGTCATGTTAGTCGTTAGTTGGGAGGAGCTGAAGCTGTGAAGTGTTATCCCGTGTACTTGACGGGTGGGTCTAATGAGTCGTTGGGGTAAGTAGCGACTCGTTATGTTGGTCGTGGTTTGAAGAATGATAAATCTGTGTAAATTTTTCTAGTGTACCTAACGGACATGATGACGAGTCATTTGAAGTGATAACGACTCGTCACGTGAGTCATGGTTCCAGTTTGGGAAACTTTTTTCATTTTTCTCCAGGGGCATTTTTGTAAACTCCTATGCCTCTAACTCCGAGGTGATGTCATTTTGGGTCCCAAGAGGAACAGTTTGAAGGGGAATATTAAGCCTAACTGTCATTTAATCCAGAAACACTCACAAATCCTTCTTCCTCTTCTCTTTCAAAACTCAAGAACACCTAGGGTTTCTTCAACGATTTCAAGATCCATGTTGTAGAGGGATATTTGATCAAGCAAGGTATGTGAGACTTCAACAAGGATCCCCTTTCATCCTTGTATCTCGAGATTTACATAAAAACCCTAGTCATTTAATTTTAACATGAATTTATGGCATAAGGTCTCAATCTAGCATGATTTCTCTTATGTTTTCCTAAATTTTTAGACCCTCATGATAAGTAGCAACGTATATTATGAAGTTACTATTAAATTCATGATTTTTGACATGAGAAATGGTAATAGCATGTTTTCTAAAATTTTCCTATGCATTAGCATTATTTACAAGCTATGGTTCTTATGAAGTATGCACATGCTCTTTACTATGAATTCACTATACATGTTTAAAGAATGATTTGAACCTATTAGTTGGCATGAATATATAACCCATGATTTATATTGTGATCTTGGATAATGATTCCATGAATTGAGTAAGAAAAAGTATGTCTATGATTTCCCTAGACTCTCAAGCCTCTGTTTAGCTGAAAGTTAGTCTTGGTCCTTATCATAGGTTAGGGTGGAACTTGTATGATTTGGATTCAAACATAAATGTTATGTTCATATGTGAAATTTTGTGTGAGTGATGATTGATTGATATAAATCCTTGAGTAGGAGCTAATGTCTTGGTATATTCAGTCTCAAAGTATCAGTCCATGCTCAAAATACGTAGAGTCCTACAAAAGGGTCAGTTGTTAGTGTTGAGATTTTCCCACGTTGTTAATATCAGTAGTTTTTCATAGTCAGATTATGCTAGTCCAGTTTCAGTAAAAATACTAGCCTACTCCGTAACTTCAGAAATGCCAGCTGATTAGTTTAACTTCAGTCTTTTCTTGAGATGTCAGTGGTACCTCCCAGATACAAGAATCAGACTCAAAATCTAGTATATTGATTCATTAGGCAGTCATGACATTTTAGATTTATAGCTCTGACTGGCCTCAGGACCCCAGTTCAGCTATTAGTTTGTTCTTTAGATGGTTACAACACTTCCAGATAAGCAGCTCTGACCATACTTATAACACAGTTTCCAAATCCAGTCCTATAAGATGCTTAGGGAACTCTCAAACAGTATTCCTGAGTCAGTTATAGTCTTGGGCCCCAGTATCGAGCTATCAGCTTGGCAGTAGTAGTCATGATAGGATTATCTAGTGGGAGTAGGACTTAACATCGAAAGCATCGGGGTTCCAACGCACTCAGGTTCCAGAACTACATTGCCACCATAGGTTATATTTATTTGGCCTCATGGCCCCCCGACAGTGATCTAACAGTCCATGCCTTTATACCCTAGAAAGGTATATTGGGTCCTACCGATAGGGTGTATACATCAAACTCCACGTCTAAATCATGTGGTTATATATCCGCTATATCCTCTCCAACTAGTCAGCTCAATTAAATCCCAGTCTCGACAGTTCAGTTCAATGTGGTCTCTCAGACTCAGTCTTTCAAACTTAGGGCATGTCTTTGACCATCAGACAGGGTCACCACGACTATCTCAGCTTACTTCAGTTTATTCAGTTTCAGCATTTTAGTTGGCCATTGCATGTCAATACAGTTCACTTATTTATTACTTTATGTCATTACAGTTCAGTTATTTATTACTTTATGTCATTATAGTTCGGTTATTTATTACATTATGTTATATTTTTCTCCCACTTACTCAGTACATTCTAAGTACTGATGCATACCTTCTATGTTGTATCGTATTATGATACAACTGCAGGTTCTCAATCTCAATATAGTTAGTAGACCTACTTCAGGAGTTACCAGTGGGTGAGTCCTCATCTTTTAAGGACGATGTTGTTTTCTTCAATTTCTTTCATTTAGCTAGACCTTAGAGTTAGTTGGGGGCTTGTCCCAGTAACTCATCAGAATTAGATGGCTTTCAGATGTAGACTTAGACTTTCAGATTTATTTTTAGATGTGTGAATTGTTATTATTATTATTCAGCCTTCCTTAAATGACTTTACTATTTAAGCTTCTGCTATGTTCTATTTATAATACTAGTGAGTAATAGACCAGGAGTTGACTTGGGGTTACTTGGGACTCCAAGTACCGTGTCCCATCCAGGGTGTAGATTCGGGGAATGAAAAACTTGGTATCAGAGCACTAGGTTTAGAGTATCCTCGGAATGTCTGAAAGCCGCATCGAGTGGAGTACTTTTCATGGGTGTGAAGCGCGCTACACTTATGATGAGGGGGATACAAGATGTTTTAAGATAAATCCGTTCTTTCACTATTCTTATCGTGCAGTAGAGTGTAAACCCTCAAGTTTCTCTTCTAATTCGTGCTTTACGCATTCGCAGACAATGCCTCCCAGAAGCTATAGTGGAAGAGGAAATAGTAACCCAAATCCACAAGTCCCACCAACTCCAATAAGCCCTCTATATGGACAAGTGACGGATGCGGAGCTCGGGGCGCTCTCAGAGTTTTTATACGGGCCATGACCATTCAAGTTAACTAGTAGGTAGTCACGCCTACAAGTCCTACTGAAGAGATAATAGCTACCCGGGTTCGAAGCTTCATAAAAAGGAATTCATCTGAGTTTCATGGTCCGAAAGAAGATGGAAGGGTCAAGGGGAGAAAGAGAGAAAGGACAAGGGACTTATTGTATTCTCAACAGGGGATGAGCAGTGGACTTCGTTTCCAGTCCTGTCTGAGATCATCAGCCCCAGCACCACTGATAGCCAGCGCTCAAACCAAACCCGGAGTAAGGCAGATGACTTACCCAACTTGAAAGAATTGTGGGAAGAAAGATTTGGGAGAATGCATGGTTGGCCTAGACTGTTGTTTTTGGTGCTTCAAGTCGGGCCATAAACATAGAGATTGCCCAACAACCAAACGAGGCAAAGATAGAGCCTCGATTACCCCTCTTACAGCCTTGTTGGGTTGGCCAGTTTGCGAGAAGTGCGGAAGGAGCCACCCCAGTAATTGTTTGCTCGGTAAGAAATGATGCTTTGGATGTGGTCAATTGGTTCATAGAATAAAAAATCTCCCTTTTGCTGGATATGGAAGACTCAGCCAACCATTCTAGAAGCTCTAACAGCTCACCCATCTCAGCAGGGCCCAACATTTAGTGCGGATGGCAGACAGCCCCACAAATAGATGCATGTATGTTGTGAATTTTTGTTGATCCCTGTATATTGTCAGGCCCAGAAGCCACCATATAAGGTATGAGATGCCTTTAGAATACCAGTATGAGAATTATTCCATGGAGGATACGAAATGACTAGAAGTGTGAAGCCTTCATTGATAGTTTTAGAGTCGAAGAGAAGTCAAAAGTTAGTGATGTTATCCCAGCCTTAAGAAGAATCTAAGAGATTGAGAATGAAGACTTTAAGCTAAAGGGGAGGTGGTAAGTTAAAAAGGTCAAGTCAACTCCTAAGTGTTCTAGTAGAAGGGATCAAGAAATAGTAGCCATAGGATGTCAATCCTTCCTTTTCAGGTGTTATCTCTTGTGTTTCAGTTATCAATACATCCTACTCATGCAAATGTTCAGAGTCCTAGAATTTTAGATAACCACTTCTAACAGTGATCCCAGTCTTATTCCATGATTTCGGAAATCTCAACTTCATGTCATGAAACTCATTATGTACAGACCCATGTGTCACAATATGCTCAGCTTCAAGAACCTAGTCCCTCATATTCTCCTTAATGATTTGGCAGATCATGCTACATCATGTGTAGGCTCAGACTAAGCTGCTTGAATGATTCGTGCTGGCGATTTCCTTACTCTAAGCCAGGTATCTATTCGCCCACAATAGGAATGATTGTTGTAATAGATATATTCAGAATGACTTTCTAATTAGACCTTAGGTGCTCAATATGTAAAAGTTCATGAGATGTAGTTACTAGTTCTGCTAGGGAGACGGAGGAATTCTTGGATGGAACACGCTGCAAAGGAGTTGTAAGACAATTTTAGTGATAGGCTTGAATAGTGAGGTAGTATTCAGTAAGTTAGTGTATCTAGCAAAGTGTCTCTAAAGATTTTGCACATAAAAGGGGTGATGAGGTGTTGGTGAGGATGGCAGTCTCTTTAAAAACGAGGTTCTAGATGAGACCGTCAAAGTTGTATGTTGGGGGAATAAGGTAGTTGTTTCGGTGAAGGTTTTAAGGAACAATCGGCTAGTAGGAGGAGCTACTAGGGAAACTGAATTCAGATAAGGCCACCTGTTCAGATATCAAAAGTTGTTATGGATTTACAACTCTGTCCCTAACCACTAAGTTCCAGCTTGAGAAGCACAGTTTCTCCTTAGTACCCTCCTTAGTTCCATGTCAGCTTCATGCCCTTTAGTTTCCTAATATCTTAGCACGCATGTATGATTCAGAAACTCAGTTCATATATGTAGTTTAGCTTGAGATCAGATACTCCATTGGAGTTCAGCTTTAGCATTCAATTCTCGAGGTTGCAACTCTGACCTTTTGCTCAGTCATTTTGTCAGTTCTCAATTCGAGTGCAGAGTATTTAAGATTCCAGTTTAGTCCCTATCCTTTCAGTATGTTTAACCTACATTCAAGAACGAATGTTCCCAAAGGGGAGACATTGTAACACCCCGGAAGTCCGTGAGATCAGAACCTGAAATTGGATGAAGCTCAGTAGAAAAATTAGTAGAAACTTGTGTCACGCCCCGCCTTGGGAGGCATGACTGGCACCTGGTGCCCTACTAAGACCAGGATAGCTGGACTACTGGGCCTAAGCACTTCTGGTGCCAGGCTGGCTCTAACTCTTGATTCATGAAAATGATGGGCTATATAACGACTGTAAATACAACCTCCGACCGACTAGGCCTATAGCCACCTGTAAGACAATAATAGCTGACCAGAACAACAATAGTATAAAGGAACCTATGCAGGCCGATAACGCCACCATGCTGTCTAGTTACTTCTGAATCAAGAAAACAGGTGCTAAAATGCTACGTGACCGACAAGGTCACCACTACCAACTGAGTAAGGCCCCACACGACCATTATAAACAAGCTAAAACATACACATGGCCTCACACAACAGGTAAAGCACACAATCTGCAAGCCTCTAAGAATACGGATAAGATGGTCGGGACAGGGCCCCAGCCTACCCATACTGTACAACAAAAGAAAAGAAATAAACATCTAGCTGTCTAGCTCCGGAAGACAGGAGCTGATGACTCTATGTACTGGCTAGAATCACGAGGGATCGGCTCCTCGTCTATGAGTACCTGCAGGCAAGTAATGCAACGCCCCCAGCGGGCGTCAGTACACTGGTACCAAGTATGCAAAGCAAAATTGAACATAACTGAAAATAAACAGTAATACTGATAGTTACTGAAGTGACAGAGGATAGCTAAAACTGTTTGGGATAGCAGAATCTGTACTGAGCTTAACTATACTGGAAGGAAGATGAGAACCATACCTGTCGATGTGGCGTCCTCCTAACTATTCATTTAATAAGTAACATGTATATATATTTAGTAAGTAATATATATATATATATATATATATATATATATATATATATATATAATACAAGAACCTATACCAGCCCCCATAAGCCTAAAGGTGCCAATCAACATGCAATCTATATACCCCTACCCGGGTCAAACCATCCAAAAATAAATTCACTCCACTCACCTAATAACTACAAGCACCCTGTCGGCCCCCTGGGTATGTAGCTTGGGCTCTCTGGGCCCCTTACTATAACTGTATCTGAGTCCGAGGGACTCCTGTAACTATAATCTGAGATCTGTATTTGTAATATGTAATCTGTGCCATGGGCGCAAGCACTCGACAGGGTATACTGTAATGCTGATTAGCCTGATACGGGGATTGTTGCATCCCATCTTCGTCCTACTGCAGACGGCATGCAACTCCTTGGAGTGACATATCCTCACCCTCTAGCGGGCGAGTCGACACAGCTATTAACCCTGGGGCGGCAAGGAATCTCTAAGGGCCCATATAACACAATCAGGTCTCAACAAATAACAATATCACATATAACATGTATAATAAATCTGATAATACGGTTCATGCTTTGATATTCTATTCTAATTCTTTGGCTGGACTAAACTGAATCTGGTATTGAGTCTGAATTAATATCTCGCTGTTTAATACTGATTTACTGACTTTTATTCTAAATATGATATAATAACGCAAACATACTTAATACTCAGCTTGTAGAACTTCCTTCTGGAACTTATTCTATTTTACTATACTAGAATTACTAACTTGCTGAAGAAACTAGCTTTACATACCTCAGTTGTCGACTTTCCGGTTAAGTGGCATAACTCGGCCAATATTCAGCTATTTCTTCCAACTGTATTCACATTCATAGCAATTAGAACTAAATTCATCAATATTCTGAACGAAAATACTACTTTGGATATATATATATAGCCCAAACTTTGACTTATCGAAAAATAGTCGAAAACTCGCTATTTCTCGAAAGTCTAGAAGGGAGAAATACTCACTTTTGGGCTAGCAGTATATTGTCACTAATTTGAAGCAATTCCACTTACCTTAGCTCGGTAGGATGACCGTTCGCCGGTCAAATTTCACGAAACTAAATCCGTACGAATGCTCCTTGCATCTTGATATCTCACTACCTAAGATTATTTCCAGTTTGGACCGCGTATAATGGCGTAACCGGATAGAAAATTTAAAGAAATCTTTGTGCCCTCAGTTCTCAACTGTTTTCTCTTTTTATTCTCTACAAATTATAAATTTCTATCATTAAAAACCGAAGTGGGGGCTTTTATACTTGGGACCTTTAAGTCGCATTCGTTGAATGCGACCTTTAAGTCGCATTCGTCGAATGCGATTTATTAGTAGCATTTGCCTTGCGACGCGCCGACTTGGCGCTTGTCCAGTGTCTCCCCGAGCCCTTTTCCTACACGTATGGAATTCTAAAAATCTTAACCTACATGCGAATAGGCCATCTACAGGTCAAGAATTTACGGGGTGTAACATCTTCCCCCCTTAAGAACATTCATCCTCGAATGTAAACTTCTACTTGCAAAAATTTCAACTTATTTAACTTAGTTTAGAAAAATTTTGGCAGAGTATCCCCTGTAATATGGACTATCTCAAAAATCCTAAAACGCAGAAAAGTCCAATACAGATACTCCACACAACACTAGTATTCATTACATAAGCCAGCTATTTCATTTATTTACATAAGATAAGGCAATTCATAAGACAACAATAATAACGTACCTTTAGCTGATTAAGTCTAGAACAGTTGAGGATATCTGACTTTCATATCTTCCGCTGCTTCCCAAGTCATCTCCTCTCGGTTCCTGTTACGCCATAATACTTTGACAGAAACAATATCTTTAGTTCTCAACCTGCGAATATGCCTGTCTAGTATGGCTACTGGACCCTCTTCATAAGCTATCTCTTCCGTAACCTGGACATCCTGAACTGGATCAACTCTGGAGGGGTCTCTTATATACTTCCTCCTCATAGAGACGTGGAAAACTGGACGAACAAACTCTAATTCTGGAGGTAAGTTCAACTCGTATGCTACTTGGCCTATTCTTCGACGAATTTGATAAGGCCCAAAAAATCTTGGGCTAATCTTACCTTTCTTGCCGAATCTCATCACCCCTTTCATTGGAGAAACTTTCAAAAACACCCAATCATTCACATTAAATTCCAGGTTTTTGTGCCGCACATCAGCATACGATCTCTGCGCCACACATCAGCATACGATCTCTGGCGGCTCTGAGCAGTCAGTAGGCGTTCTCTGATAATCTTTACCTTTTCCTCTGACTGATGAATAATATCCGGCCGAATGCGACTTATAAGTCACATTTGCCTTGCGACGCGCCGACTTGGCGCTTGTCCGGTCACTCCTCAGGCCCTTTTCTCGCATGTATGGCATTCTAAAACTCTTAACCAACATGCGAATAGGCAATCTACATGTCAAGAATTTATGTGGTGTAACATCCTCCCCTCCCCCCCCCCCCCATAAGAACATTCATCCTCGAATGTAAACTTCTACTTGCAAAAATTTCAACTTACTTGAGTTAGTTTAGAAAAATTTCGGTAGAGTCTCCCCTGTAATATGGACTATCTCAAAAATCCTAAAACGCAGAAAAGTCCAATACAGTTACTCCACACAACACTAGTATTAATTACATAAGCCTGCTATTTCATTTATTTACATAATATAAGGCAATTCATAAGACAACAATACAAACGTACCTTTAGCTGATTAAGTCTGGAACAGTTGAGGATATCTGACTTTCATATCTTCCTCTACTTCCCAAGTCATCTCCTCTCAGTTCCGGTTATGCCATAATACTTTGACAGAAGCAATATCTTTAGTTCTCAACCTGCGAATCTGCCTGTCTAGTATGGCTACTGGACCCTCTTCATAAGCTATCTCTTCCGTAACCTGGACATCCTGAACTGGATCAACTCTGGAGGGGTCTCCTATATACTTCCTCCTCATAGAGACGTGGAAAACTGGATGAACAAACTCTAATTCTGGAGGTAAGTTCAACTCGTATGCTACTTGGCCTATTCTTCGACGAATCTGATAAGGCCAAAAAAATCTTGGGCTAAGCTTACCTTTCTTGCCGAATCTCATCACCCCTTTCATTGGAGAAACTTTCAAAAACACCCAGTCATTCACATTAAATTCCAGGTTTCTGCGCCGCACATCAGCATACGATCTCTGCGCCACACATCAACATACGATCTCTGGCGGCTCTGAGCAGTCAATAGGCGTTCTCTGATAATCTTTACCTTTTCCTCTGACTAATGAATAATATCCGGCCGAATGCGACTTATAAGTCACATTTGCCTTGCGACGCACCGACTTGGCGCTTGTCCGGTCTCTCCTCGGGCCCTTTTCTCACATGTATGGCATTTAAAACTCTTAACCAACATGCGAATAGGCCATCTACATGTCAAGAATTTATGTGGTGTAACATCCTCCCCCCCCCCATAAGAACATTCATCCTCGAATGTAAACTTCTACTTGCAAAAATTTCAACTTATTTGACTTAGTTTAGAAAAATTTCGGTAGAGTCTCCCCTGTAATATGGACTATCTCAAAAATCCTAAAACACAAAAAAGTCCAATACAGTTACTCCACACAACACTAGTATTAATTACATAAGCCTGCTATTTCATTTATTTACATAATATAAGGAAATTCATAAGACAACAATACAAACGTACCTTTAGCTGATTATGTCTGGAATAGTTGAGGATATCTAACTTTCATATCTTCCTCTGCTTCCTAAGTCATCTCCTCTCGGTTCCTGTTATACCATAATACTTTGACAGAAGCAATATCTTTAGTTCTCAACCTACAAATCTGCCTGTCTAGTATGGCTACTGGACCCTCTTCATAAGCTATCTCTTCCGTAACCTGGACATCCTGAACTGGATCAACTCTGGAGGGGTCTCCTATATACTTCCTCCTCATAGAGACGTGGAAAACTGGATGAACAAACTCTAATTCTAGAGGTAAGTTCAACTCGTATGCTACTTGGCCTATTCTTCGACGAATCTGATAAGGCCCAAAAAATCTTGGGCTAAGCTTACCTTTCTTGCCGAATCTCATCACCCCTTTCATTGGAGAAACTTTCAAAAACACCCAGTCATTCACATTAAATTCCAGGTTTCTGCGCCGCACATCAGCATACGATCTCTGCGCCACACATCAGCATACGATCTCTGGCGGCTCTGAGCAGTCATTAGGCGTTCTCTGATAATCTTTACCTTTTCCTATGACTGATGAATAATATCCGGCCGAATGCGACTTATAAGTCACATTTTCCTTGCGACGCGCCGACTCGGCGCTTGTCCGGTCTCTCCTCGGGCCCTTTTCTAGCATGTATGGCATTTAAAACTCTTAACCAACATGCGAATAGGCAATCTGCATGTCAAGAATTTATGTGGTGTAACATCCTCCCCCCCCCCATATGAACATTCATCCTTGAATGTAAACTTCTACTTGCAAAAATTTCAACTTATTTGACTTAGTTTAGAAAAATTTCGGTAAAGTCTCCCCTGTAATATGGACTATCTCAAAAATCCTAAAATGCAGAAAAGTCCAATACAGTTACTCCACACAACACTAGTATTAATTACATAAGCCTGCTATTTCATTTATTTACATAATATAAGGCAATTCATAAGACAACAATACAAACGTACCTTTAGCTGATTAAGTCTGGAACAGTTGAGGATATCTGACTTTCATATCTTCCTCTACTTCCCAAGTCATCTCCTCTCAGTTCCTGTTATGCCATAATACTTTGACAGAAGCAATATCTTTAGTTCTCAACCTGCGAATCTACCTGTCTAGTATGGCTACTGAACCCTCTTCATAAGTTATCTCTTCCGTAACCTAGACATCCTGAACTGGAACAACTCTGGAGGGGTCTCCTATATACTTCCTCCGCATAGAGATGTGGAAAACTGGATGAACAGACTCTAATTCTGGAGGTAAGTTCAACTCGTATGCTACTTGGCCTATTCTTCGATGAATCTGATAAGGCCCAACAAATCTCGGGCTAAGCTTACCTTTCTTGCCGAATCTCATCACCGCTTTCATTGGAGAAACTTTCAAAAACACCTAGTCATTCACATTAAATTCCAGGTTTCTGCGCCGCACATCAACATACTATCTCTGCGCCGCACATCAGCATACGATCTCTGGTGGCTCTGAGCAGTCAGTAGGTGTTCTCTGATAAGCTTTATCTTTTCCTCTGACTGATGAAGAACATCCGGCCGAATGCGACTTATAAGTCGCATTTGCCTTGCGACGCACCGACTTGGTGCTTGTCCGGTCTCTCCTCGGGCCCTTTTCTTGCACGTATGGCATTCTAAAACTCTTAACCAACATACGAATAGGCAATCTACATGTCAAGAATTTATGGGTTGTAACATCCTCCCCCCCTTAAGAACATTCGTCCCTCAAATGTAAACTTCTACTTGCAAAAATTTCAACTTATTTGACTTAGTTTAGAAATATTTCGGCAGAGTCTCTCCTATAATATGGACTATCTCAAAAATCCTAAAACATAGAAAAGTCCAATACAAGTACTCCACACAACACTAGTATTCATTAAATAAGCCAGCTATTTCATTTATTTACATAATATAAGGAAATTCATAAGACAACAATACTAACGTACCTTTAGCTGATTAAGTCTGGAACAGTTGAGGATATCTTACTTTCATATCTTCCTCTGCTTCCCAAGTCATCTCCTCTCAGTTCCTATTATGCCATAATACTTTGACAGAAGCAATATCTTTAGTTCTCAACCTGCGAAGCTGCCTGTCTAGTATGGCTACTGGAACCTCTTCATAAGCTAGCTCTTCCGTAACCTGGACATCCTGAACTGGATCAACTATGGAGGGGTCTCCTATATACTTCCTCAGCATAGAGACATGGAAAACTGGATGAACAGACTTTCCTTCTGGAGGTAAGTTCAACTCGTATGTTACTTGGCCTATTCTTCGATGAATTTGATAAGGCCCAACAAATCTCGGGCTAAGCTTACCTTTCTTGCCGAATCTCATAACCCATTTCATTGGAGAAACTTTCAAAAACACCCAGTCATTAACATTAAATTCCAGGTTTCTGGGCCGCACATCAGCATATGATTTCTAGCGGCTATGAGCAGTCAGTAGGCGTTCTCCGATAAGCATTACCTTTTCCTCTGACTGATGAATAATATCCGGCCGAATACGACTTAGAAGTCGCATTTGCCTTGGGACACACCGACTTGGCGCTTGTCCGGTCTCTCCCTGGGCCCTTTTCTCGCACGTATGGTATTCTAAAACTGTTAACCAACATGCGAATACGCTATCTACATGTCAAGAATTTACGGGGTGTAACATCCTCCGCCCCCCTCCCCCCTCCTTAAGAACCTTCATCCTTGAATGTAAGCTTCTACTTGCAAAAATTTCAACCTATCTGACTTAGTTTAGAAAATTTTCTGCAGAGTCTACCCTGTAATATGGACTATCTCAAAAATCCTGAAACGTAGAAATGTCCAATACAGGTACTCCACACAACACTAGTATTCATTACATAAGCCAGCTATTTCATTTATTTACATAATATAAGGCAATTCATAAGACAACAATACTAACGTACATTTAGCTGATTAAGTCTGGAACAGTTGAGGATATATGACTTTCATATCATCCTCTACTTCCCAAGACATCTCCTCTCGGTTCCTGTTACGCCATAATACTTTGACAGAAGCAATATCTTTAGTTCTCAACATGCGAATCTGCCTATCTAGTATGGATACTGGAACCTCTTCATAAGCTAGCTTTTTTGTAACCTAGACATCCTGAACTGGAAAAACTCTGGAGGGGTCTCCTATATACTTACTCAGCATAGAGACATGGAAAACTGGATGGACAGACTCTAATTCTGGAGGTAAGTTCAACTCATATTCTACTTGGCCTATTCTTCGACGAATCAGATAAGGCCCAACAAATCTCGGGCTAAGCTTACCTTTCTTGCCTAATCTCCTCACCCCTTTCATTGGAGAAACTTTCAAAAACACCCAGTCATTCACATTAAATTCCAGGTTTCTGCGCCGCACATCAGCATAAGATTTCTGGCGGCTCTGAGCAGTCAGTAGGCATTCTCTTATAAGCTTTACCTTTTCCTCTGACTGATGAATAATATCTGGCCCAATTAACATTGACTCTCCTACTGCAAACCAGCCAACCGACGATCTGCATTTTTGCCCATACAAGGCCTCATAGGGCGCCATTTGGATAGCTGAGTGGTAACTATTGTTATAAGCAAACTCAATAAGTGGTAAGTGCTCATCCCAGCTGCCTCCAAAGTCTAACACACACGCTCGTAGCATATCCTCGAGCGTCTGAATAGTGCGTTCTGCCTGCCCATCTATCTGAGGGTGGAAAGTTGTGCTCAGGTTAATCTGTGTTCCCAGGCCTCTCTGAAATCTTTGCCAAAATCTAGCTGTAAATTGCGCCCCTCTATCAGAGATAATGGATACTGGAACACCGTGCAGTCTTACTATTTCTCTGATATACAACTCTGCATAATCTTTGGCAGAGAAAGTAGCCCTTACTGGCAGAAAATGGGCCGATTTTGTCAGTCTGTCAACAATTAGCCAAATCGAGTCATTTCTATGCCTGGTACGGGGTAGCCCTGCTACAAAGTCCATATTTACTGCTTCCTACTTCCAAAGAGGCACAGCTATGTCTTGAGTCAATCCGCCTGGTTTCTGGTGTTCCGCTTTTACTGTGTTGTCCATGTGGGGCCTTTTTTAGCTATTATTTGGTGGCCTTGTTGGCCATAGTGTAGTTTAGTGCCTGATTACTTTTTAGTTATAACTAAACAGTATGGTGGCCTTGTCGGCCCGCATAGAATCCCTGTTATTGCGTTGTTGTGGTCAGCTATCTTCTTTTATAGGTGGCCTTTTCGTCTAGGGGTTGTACTTACAGCTGAGATATAGCCCGTTTGTTTCTTGAATAAAGTGTCAAACGTACCCCAATCCAGTCAGGTTAGTTCAGAGTAGTAGGGCACTATGTGCCAGTCATAACCCCCCAAGGTGGGGTACGACAAACTTGGTATCAGAGCAGGTCGTATCCCAGGGAGTCTGCAAGCCGTGCCAAGTAGAGTCTTGTCTATGGGTGTGTTGTGCACCACATTCTATAGGCAGGACGGTGTAAGGCATAATAGTGTGGTTACTCTTCCTTCTCCTCCAATCGTGCTATAGAGCTGTGTTGTGTAGGGTAACTTCCTAAGCTTATATTATCCTATTTATTTACAGAGAAATGTCAGACACACTGCAGACCGTGATTGGTCGAGAGTTGGATGTGGAAGCAGGAGAGGGCACCAGTAGCGGACCGCAGGCAGAGTTAGCCCGATCTGAGAGCGACGGGAGGACACCACCTCAATCTCCCCAGCACCCACCACCATATTTAGAGCCCGCTAGGGCAGCATATATATCAACACCACCCCCATCTATACCTATGCCATCAGATCAGGAGCTTAGGGGTGCTTTTTACATGTTGATACAGATGGTGGCTACCCAGCGTCAGCCTCAACCGGTAGTAACAACTTTCGTTGAGCCCGTTGAGGGGCCCGGTAGTTCAAGAGTTCGTGAGTTTCTGGCTTTGAGTCCCCCGCAGTTTACAGATATAGATAGTAGAGAGGACCCCCAAAAAATTATAGACCATTTGCAGAGGATATTCAGGGTCATGCATGCCTCGTCCGCAGAATTAGTCGAGCTAGCAGTATTCAAATTGCGAGATATAGGGGTTTTGTGGTACGAGAGTTGGGAGATCCCGAGATAGAGGTGTACCTCCACCTACATGGCCTATCTTTTTTGAGGCTTTCATAGATCATTATTTGCCTTGAGAGGTTCGGCAGGCCAGAGTAGAGCAGTTTTTGCATCTAGAGCAGGCTCAAATGAGTGTCAGAGAATATGAGTTGAGATTTGACTCCTTAGCCAAGTATGCAGCCTCGTTTGTTGACACCATGCCAGCCATGGTGCATCGATTTATTATGGGGCTCGCGCCAGAATATATAGAATCTTGCATTACAGCTACTCTGCGAGAGGATATGGACATTTCACGGATCCAGGCTTTTTCTCAGAATATAGAAGAGCTCAGAAAGCGCCAGTATGCTATGGAAAGGTCAAGTCAGGAGCAATGTTGGAGGGTTAGACCCGCAGATTTTCATGGTGGGCCTAGACCTCATTTCTCAGCTAGGCCACCCAGGCCCCCATTTCAGCAGTAGCAGAATAGTAGATTGGATCGTCGGAGGCAGTCAGGCCCCGAAAAAAGTTCACGAGCGCCCAACTCGTAGCAGCAGAGGGGGCCAGACGAGCAGAGTTAGCAATACCCCAATGTAGTACTTGTCATAAAAAACATCGAGGAGGTGCAAATATGGTTCCACCGCTTGTTATATTTGCGGCAGGAGGGGCACATGATGAGAGACTACCCGACTAGATGCAAGGGTGGTCAGGACCAGAAGAATAGATCCTAAGCAGGTTTGTATGCCCCAGCACCTTTTGCAGGGCTCAGGTCCTCAACTACAACCAGCAGAGGCTGAGGTAGATCAGGGGCATCTTGTTCAGGTAGCTGTTAGGATCGCACCTATGCAATACTAGGACGACAGGAGTCAGAGCCGTCGCCAGATGGTGTGACAGGTATATTAGATGTTTCTTATCACTCAGTTATGCTTTGATAGATTCGAACTCCACTTTGTCATATGTTACTCTATTAGTAGACTGAAAGTTTGACATAGCACCAGAATTGCTTCAACGACCCTTTTCGGTATCTACTCCTATTTGTCACTCTTTTATTGCTAAGAGAATTTACTGGAGTTTTACAATAAAGTTTGTGGGTCTTCCGACCTCAGCAGATCTGGTAGAATTAGAAATGATTGATTTTGATGTGGTTATAGGGTATGGACTGGTTGGCACAATGTTATACTACTATAGAGTGTTGGACCAGAATTGTTCGATTTCACTTTTGGGGAGAGGTAGTGCGAGAGTGGAGAGGTAATACAACTATGATGAAAGGTAAGTTCATATCCTATCTTCGGGTGAAAAAGTTAATAGCAAAGGCTTATATCTACCATATTGTCAGGGTTCGGGATGTGCAAGCAGAATCCCCATCTCTCCAGTCTATCCCAGTTGTTAAAGAGTTCCCGGATGTGTTTTCAGATGAACTTCCCGGTATTCCCCTAGAGTGGGAAATAGATTTTCTATAGATTTTCTACCAGATACTCAGCCTATATCCATACCCCCGTATCGAAGGGCCCCTGATGAATTAAAAGAATTAAAAGAACAGTTAAAAGATTTATTAGATAAGGGTTTCATCTGACCCAGTACTTCACTATGGGGTCCACCAGTCCTGTTTGTGAAAAAGAAATATTGGTCTCTACACATGTGCATAGATTACCGGCAATTGAATAAAGTTACTGTTAAGAATAAATATCCTCTTCTGAGAATAGATAATTTGTTTTATCAACTGCAAGGGGTGAAATGTTTCTCTAAAATTTATTTGAGATCTGGATAAAACCAGGTTCGAGTTCGGGAGAAAGATATTCCGAAGACATCTTTCAGGACTAGCTATGGCCATTTTGAGTTCTTAGTTATGTCCTTCGGGTTGACAAACGCGCCAGCGGTGTTCATGGACCTAATGAACAGTATCTTCAGGTCTTATTTGGATCTGTTTGTAATAGTGTTCATTGATGATATTCTAGTCTATTCCCGCTCAGAAGCGAAACATAGAGATCATTTGCGGGCAGTACTTCAGATCCTTAGAGACTGCCAGTTATATGCAAAGTTTTCTAAATGTGAGTTATGGTTGAATTTTCTAGCTTTCTTGGGCCACATTGTATCAGAGGCTGGTATTCAAGTCGATTTGCAGAAAATTGTGGCAGTGAAAACACAGACTAGACCTACAACTCCAACAGAAGTTCACAGTTTTCGGGGGTTAGTCGGGTATTACAGAAGGTTCATGGAAGGGTTTTCTACCCTGTCAGTACCTTTGACTAAATTGACTAAAAAAGCAACCAAATTTCAGTGGACCGAAGCCTGTGAACTGAGTTTCGAGGAACTGAAAAACAGATTGACATCATCACCAGTGTTAGCTTTTCCAGAAGATGCAAAGGGTTATGCGGTGTATTGTGATGCTTCAGGCATTGGGTTAGGGTGTGTTTTAATGCAATATGGAAAGATAATAGCGTATGCTTCGAGGCAATTGAGAAAACATGAAAAGAAATATCCCACCCAGGATCTGGAGTTAGCTGCAGCGGTTCACGCCTTAAAGATATTGAGGCATTATTTATATAGGGTGCATGTGGATATTTTTACTGACCATAAAAGTCTTCAATACATTTTCACACAGAAAGAGCTGAATTTGCGACAACAACGTTGGTTAGAATTGTTGAAAGATTACGATGTGAACATCTTGTATCACCTAGGGAAAGCTAATATTATGGTGGATGCTCTTAGCTACCGATCTATGGGCAATTTGGCATATCTGAGGTCAAAATAGCGGGAAATGGCCCGATAATTGCACCAGCTAGCCAGCTTGGCAGTTCAGATAGTTGATATAGAGGATACTGGAGCCATAATTCAGAATAATGTAGTATCATCTCTAGTTGTCGAAGTAAAATAGCGGCAGTATGAATATCTTCATTTAGCGCAGCTTAGAGATAAGGTAGAGAAGGGAGAAGTACCAGCCTTTGAGGTAACTGAGGATGGGGTTTTGAGATGTAGGGGTCTCTTCTTCATTCTAGATGTGGCAGGACTTTGCTAGCAGATCATGGAAGAGGTACATTATTCCCGTTATTCTCTTCAGCCAGGTTCAACAAAGATGTATCATAATATAAAAGAGATTTACCAGTGGCCGGGATGAAAAGGGAGGTAGCAGAATTTGTAGCACAATGTCCTAACTGCCAATAGGTAAAGGCGGAACATCAAAAACCCGGTGGATTGACATAGGAAATAGCAGTGCCTATATGGAAATAGGATGCAATCAATATAGATTTTGTGACAGGATTACCCCGTACCAAGTGCAGGCTTAATTCCATCTGGGTGATTGATGACAGTTTGATGAAGTCAGCTCATTTTCTGCTAGTCAGGACCACCTTCTTAACCGAGGAGTATGCTGAATTATATATTAGGGAAGTAGTTCAATCGCATGGTGTTCTAGTATCGATCATTTCTGATGGAGGAGCACAGTTCACAGCTAAATTCTGGCAGTCCTTTCAGAAGGGCCCGGGGACACAAGTTAAATTGAGTACAACTTTCCATCCTCAAACAGACGGACAGACAGAATGTACCATCCAGATGCTTGAGGATATGTTACGGGCGTGCGTGTTAGGCTTTAGAGGCAGTTGGGATGAGAACTTACCCCTTAGTGAATTTTCTTACAATAATAATTATCATTCGACAATCTAGATGGAACCTTACGAGGCCTTATATGGGCAGAAATGCAGGTCCCTAGTTTGTTAGTTCGATATAGGAGAATCAGAGTTAATTGGGCTAGACATAATCCACCAGTCAGAAGAGAAAGTAAAGCTTATTAGAGAACACCTGCTGACAGCTTAGAGCCACCAGAAATCTTACACTGACGTACGGTGTAGAAGTCTGGAATTTGGTATAGGAAACTGGATATTTTTTAAGGTTTCTCCATTGAAGGGCGTGATGAGGTTTGGTAAAAAGGTCAAGCTTAGCCCGAGATTTATTGGTGTCACTCCCCGAGCCTATACCTCAGACGTAACACGGTACTTGAAGCCACAAGTGACACCATGTCAACCCCTGGTCTATCATTCACTAGTATTTCGAGTAAACATGCACAGTGGAAATTTAAAATATTGCATAATAACATTTATGAATAATCAAAGACTGAACATAGAGATTTAAAATATCTGAAAATATGAAATCAAGTCTTGTCTGAAAGCCATCTAATTGAGGAGTTACTGGTACAAGCCCCCAGCTAACTCTAAGTCTAGCTGTAAACAATAAAAACACTGAAATGGATAAAATGTGCCCTCGGAAAATGAGGACTCACACTGCTGCTGCTGATAGAGAGACCCGAATGAGATCGGCTAATAGTGATAGGTGCGAGAACCTGTGGCTGTATCATGAAATGATACAACATAAAAGTATGCGTTAGTACTTTGAATGTACTGAGTAAGTGAGAGAAATAGTAATAATATGATAGAACTAGCTGAACTGATACGACATGAAATGACCAACTAATATACTAAAAACTGATACAACTGGTGTAGAAAATATGGTGATAAATGACCCAGGCTAATGGTCATAAACATGTCCTATGTCTAAGATACTGAGTTTTAGGCACTGCACTGAACTGATCTGAACAAAGAAATTTGAGAGTAAACTGAATTGACTAGTGGGAGAGGCTATAACCGACATATAACCACGTGAGCTAAACATCGAGTTCGATGTATACACCCCACCGTTAGGACCCAATATACCTTTCCAGTGAATAAAGGCATGGACTGTGAGAATCACTGTCAAAGGGCCGTTGGGCCAAGTAAATAAAACCTACGGTGCAACATAGTTCTGGAACCTGGGTGTGCTAGAACCCCAGCCCTTTCGGTGCTAAGTCCTACTCCCACTGGATAATTCTATTACTACTACTACTGACAGACGGATAGCTCGATACTGGTGTCCAAGACTACACTGACCCAGGGATACTGTCAGAGAGTTCCCTACGCATCTTATTGGACCAGATTTGGAAACTGAGTTCTAAGACTGGTCAGAGCTGCTTATCGGGAAGCATCATAACCATCTAGAGAAGAAACTGATAACTGAGCTGCAATTCTGGGGCTGGTCAGAGCTATATCACTGAAATGTCATAACTTCCTAATCGACCAAATAACTGTAATGTGAGTATGAGTCTAATAACTGTGAGGCACCACTGACACCTCGGGAAAAGACTATAGTCAAGCTGATCAGGTGACATTTCTGACTAACACTGACTATTCTAGTACTTTGATTGAAGCTGAACTGACAATTCTGGGAAAATATAGAGCATATAGACTTTCTGACTGAATTTGATAGCATACAGGTAACTGAGTTTTTCTAATACATAAAAACATTATAAAAGTCCCTAACTCTGAAAGATGCAACCAATTCTCAAGAATTCAAAGCTTAAGCAGGATTCTAATTTCTAACTTTTCAACAGTTAGGGCTAAATTTCTAAATTTATGGGACAAGTATCATTTTAATTGCAAGCTGGTGGAAAATAGATACAATTAACATGGGATAGGATTCTCCAAGAATTAATCAAGAACAATAACAATATCTTCAATTTCATAAGTTCAGGGCTAGGACTGAAAGTTAACACAGAGAGGATTTTTGGGGGCCGCAAGGGGAGAACAATCTCCTTGCTGAATTCCCACATACCTGTAGAAGAAAATCTAGTGAAATCTCTGGGAAAAGTGAGAAGATTGATTTCCCTAGCTTCTACTCTGAACTCCCTGACTATTTTTACACTCTGTTCTTGAGAATGAGAGAAGGAATATGGGGAGAAACCGTTGGTTACCCCTTCTAAAACCCTTGAATGAACCCCAAATGACGTAGTTTAGGGACTAGGTAGGTGGAATTTTACAAAAATAACCATAGGATTTAAATCTAAAATCTATCCAATAGGAACTAACGGGCCTCAGAACGGGTCGTTGGTAGAAATGACGCCTCGTTGAATCTGGTCATGGTTTCTGGGTTAATAAACTAGATTAACACTGGTGACCCATAGTTGGGTACAACAGTCCATTGAATGAAGTAACAGGCCATAGATATCTCTCGTTGGATCTTGAAAGAAAATAGAGCACGGGGATAACGGGTGATAACAACAACATATTGGTAGGACTAATGGGTCGTTGTATCCCCTCGTGGTTCACATGACTGGGTTCTAGAAAGAAATGATAGTTAGTAGCAATGGCTCATTCGTAGAAACAACAGGTCGTTGTTACATCTCGTTGTCTCAGGGAAAGGTCCAGTAGATCTCTGAACTTTGGATTCAACGAATGATAGGACAATTCGTTGGTAGGAACAACGGGTCATCCAATGTATCGTTGTTTCTCCTCGAAGGAAGGCTGCTACTAACCATGACCACTTACAATAGTCCATTGGTTCCACCAATGGTCTGTTGTGGGGTTCGTCTGAGACAAAAAAATATCTTCTTTCCTGTGGTTTTTCATGCAACTTCGGAATTTGGTCCAGAAAAGTTTTGGGGTGTTACAATATCTCCCCCTTGGGATCATTCGTCCTCCAATGAACACCAAAATTAGGAAAATAGATGCGATTTCAAAAAAACTAATTGAGACTATGAACTATTTTCTGAAACTCAACTGACTCCATACTGACTTAACCGTACTCAATGAGCTGATGCAACTAGGATGCTTATAGGAAATCTAAATCGAGCTGATTAGTATGGAACTGATTAGAGTACTGAGAAATGATTTAGTACCTGATTCTGGATTTTGAACAGGAAGAGAAGAAGGGAGGGTATCTGGGCATCATGTCTGCTTCTGCTTCCTATGTGGCTCCCTTAACTTGTTGATTTCTCCAAAGCACCTTGACTGAAGCTATCTCCTTATTCCTCAGCTTACGAACCTGAAGGTCAAGGATCTGCACTAGAACCTCCTCATACGTGAGACTATCCATTATGCCCACACTTTCCAATGGCACTACTGAAGTTCGATCACCAATGCACTTCTTCAGAAGTGACACATGGAAAACAGGGTGCACAACTGCTAACTCTAAAGGTAACTCCAACTTGTAAGCTACCTTACCAATTCGCCTCAGAATCTTTTAGGGTCTCACATATCATGGACTGAGCTTTCCCTTCTTTTGAAACCTCATCACCCCTTTCATGGGTGAAATTTTCAAGTATACCCAAACATCAACTGCAAACTCCAATTCCCTTCTCCGCACATTGGCATAAGTTTTCTGATGGCTCTGAGTTATTCTTAACCTCTATCAAATGAGCTAAACTTTCTGCATTGCCTCATGTACTGAGTCTGGCCCTATCAGGATAGTTCACCATAATCAAACAACCCTATAGGAGATCTACACCTTCTACCATACAATTCTTCAAATGGGCCATCTGGATTTTGGAATGGTAGCTATTGTTGTACGCAAACTCGATTAGAGGAAAATGATCAGCCAAATTACCCTTAAAATCAATCACACACGCTCTTAGCATATCTTATAGGGTATGAATGGTCCACTCATTTGGTCCATCGGTCTGCAGGTGAAAGGCTATGCTGAGCTTGACCTGGGTACCTAGTCCTTTTTGAAAAGACTTCCAGAAGTAAGAAGCGAATTGGGTACCTCTGTCTGAGATAATGGATAAGAGCACCCCATGAAGTTTGACTAACTCCTGAATATAAAGTCTAGCATAGTACATAACTGAGTCTATGGTATTGACTGGGAGGAAGTGAGTTGACTTAGTCATCCGATCTACTACCACCCAGATTGAGTCATGCTGCTGCCAAGTCTGGGGTAGACCTGTAATGAAATCCATATTTACTTTTTCCCACTTCCAAGTGGGTATACTGATATCTTGAGTCATACCTCTGGGTCTCTGGTGTTCTACCTTGACTTGCTAGCAATTCGGGCACTATGATACAAATTCAGCGATATCCCTTTTCATGTCGTTCCACCAGTAAATATCCTGCAAGTCGCGATACATTTTAGTAGCACCAGGGTGAATAGAGTATCTCGAACTGTGTGCCTTAGCCAATATCTGTTGTCTCAACTCACCAACTTCCAGCACACACAATCTTCCCTTGTAACAAAGCACATCATCTCCCCTTTGGGAGAAAGCCTCAATTTCCTTTCTGAGAACCACTTCTTCAATTTTAAGTAGAACTGGATCTTCATCTTGTCTGGACTTAACCTCTACAACTAATGAGGAATCTTATCTTCTCCGCATTACTACTCCACCCTCCGCTAAATCAACCAACCGCACTCCTAATCTGACTAGCCTATGAATATCCTTCGCCGACTCCTTTTTGCATTCTTCCACATGGGCCACTCTACCCATAGAAACTCTGTTTAGGGCATCATCCACCACATTAGCTTTTCCTAGGTGACGCAGCACGCTTATGTCATAATCTTTCAGAAGCTCCAACCATCTTCTCTAACGGAGATTTAAGTCCTTCTGGCTAAACACGTACTGAAGACTCTTGTGATTTGTGAATGCGTCCACATGAGCCCCGTACAAGTAGTGTCTCCATATTTTTAATTCGAATATCACTGCTTCCAACTCCAAGTCATGAGTTTGATAATTCTTCTCATGGACTTTGAGTTATCTGGAGGCGTAAGCTATAACTTTGCCGCGCTGCATCAGAATGCAACCAAGTCCAACCCTGGAGGCGTCACAATATACAACAAACCCATCTGTTCCTTCTAGAAGAGTCAAAACTGGAGCGGTAGTGAGTGGAGTCTTCAACTCTTGGAAACTCTTCTCACACTCATCCAACCACTAAAATTTCACTTTCTTCTAGGTTAACTTGGTTAGAGGAAATGCTATGGAGGAGAAACATTCTACAAACTGTCGGTAATAACCTGCTAAGCCCAGGAAGCTCCTAATTTCAGTGGGAGAGGTAGTCTGGGCCAATCTTTCACTGCTGCAATCTTGTGAGGATCTACCTGTATCCCCTCACACGAGACCACATGACCCAAAAAGGTCACAGACTTCAACCAGAGTTCACACTTGCTGAACTTGGCAAACAACTGGTGATTTCTGAGGGTCTGAAGTGCTAACCTTAGGTGATGGGCATGCTCTTCTTCATTTATGGAGTACACTACAATGTCATTGATAAATACAATGATGAACATATCCAAGTACTACTTGAAAACCCTATTCATCAAATCCATGAAGGTTGTTGGGGCGTTCATTAACCCAAAGGACATCACCACAAACTTGTAGTGACCATACCAAGTTCTGAATGTTGTTTTTGGTATGTCACACTCTCTAACCCTTAGTTGATGGTACCTTGACCTGCGATCGATCTTGGAGAAATAGATGGCTCCCTGAATTTGGTCAAACAGATCATCAATTCTAGGTAGAGGGCATTTATTATTAATAGTGACCTTATTCAGCTGATGGTAATCTATGCACATTCTGAGGGTAACGTCTTTCTTATATACAAATAGCACTGGAGCACCCTAGAGAGAGATGTTGGATCTGATAAAACCCTTATCAAGAAGATCCTTTAACTGCTCTTTCAGCTCCTTAAGCGTCGCTGGAGCCATTCTATAAGGAGGGATGGAGATTGGCTGAGTGTCTGGGAGGAGATCTATTCCGAAGTCTATCTCCCGTTCAGGGGGAACTCTGGGAAGATCCTCAGGAAATACATCTAGGAACTTGCTGACAACTGAAACTGATTGAATGGCTGGGGTCTCAAAGTTGGAATCCTTGACTCGAACCAGATGGTATAGGAATCCTTTGGAAATGAGATTCTGGGCCTTAAGGTAATAAATAAACCTACCCTTAGGTGTTGAGCTGTTGCTCGACCATTTTAACGCTGGTTCATTTGGAAACTGAAACTTGACAACTCTAGTTCTGCAGTCGATTAAGGCAAGCAGGTATGTAACCAATCCATGATGAGAATAAGATCAAAGTCGATCATGTCTAGCTCTACGAGATCAGTTGGAATTACTTTATTCATGACTGAGACTAGGCAAATTCTATACACCCGACTGGCTCTAATTGACTCATTAACTCGGGTAGAGACTGAGAATGGTTCTGAGAGGACCTCTGGACTTATATTGAACTGAACCTCTATATATGGAATCACGAATGAAAGAGTAGCTCCTGGATCTAAAAGGGAATATACGTTTAGATGGAAGAGACGTAACATACCAGTAACTATGTAAGGTGAACTTTCCTGATCCTGATGAGAAGATAAAGCATAGAAACGATTCTGGTGCTGATCACCATCTGTACCTGGTGAATTGGCTTGCTAAGCTGGTCGGCCTGGTGGAGCTGCTGAGGTAGTGGATTTTGATCTCCGTCGCCCTGCTGACGAGCACTCTCTGAGTTGGTGCCCAAGCTGTCCATAGCCAAAACAGCCCTCTCTGCCCTGTAGACACTCTCTAGGATAATTCTTGCCACAGTTGGGGCAAGCTGGATACCTGTTCCCTGTACTGTGGGCCTAAGACTGAGTGCCAGATGACCCACCCCTTAGATCCTGACGAGACCAAAAACTTGGGGCGCTGGTTGAGCTAGGTGTTGGGGCGCTGGTTGAACTAGGTGTTGGGGCCCTCTATTATTGCTGATACTGTGGGTAGTTACCACCGCCAGATCTCTGGTGGTTAAAATTTGAATGACCAGTTCTTGCCCTCTTGTTCTTACGCTCCATATCTTTCAACTTCTCGGCCTCAATCTGCTGGGCATAAACAATCAGGCTAGAGAGGTCCATGTCCTTGATCAGTATCGCGGTCCTGCACTCCTTGAGGACCAGATTAGATACTCTATTAACGAACTTCAGCATGCGAGCCCTTGACTAGGCCACCATCTCTCGAGCATACTTTGATAACCTAGTAAACTCCAAAGCATAATCCTCCACTGTACGGTTGCCTTGTCGCAGGTTCATGAACTCTGCCATCTTAGCGTCCCTCAGCTTCTGGGGGAAAAACCTATCCAGGAAAGCTGTGTGGAATTCTTCCCACTCTACTGGTCCTTCTTTGGCTGGCCGCCCCTCCTTCCATTGTTCATACCAAACCTGGGCTACCCCTTTAAGCTGCTAGGCAGCGAGGTCAGCACTCTCGGAGGAGCTAACACCCATAATGCGGGTAATCTTCCTAACCTCATCTACAAAATCTAGGGGGTCCTCCCCTACTTTAAATCCCTAGAATGATGGAGGGTTCATACGGGTGAAGTCTCGCACCCTTCCCGTTGCCGTAGACCCATTCGTGTTCACCGGCACAACCTGCTGATTCACCTGGTTGGTCAAGGTTTGGGCCAGTAACTGAATGGCTGCTCTAAACTCTGTGGTAGAAACTGAATCATATTGAGGATCTGCTAGGGTTGGTGGGGCAAGTCTGTTGGAATTTCCGGCCCTCCTGTCATTACCGTGTCTAGGAGGCATGGTTCACTGACATGAAGTAGAGTACAAACTAGAAGGACATTTTTTGGAATTGAACTTTGATGCACGATAAAGAATATGAAGAAAAGGGAATTTTCCTAATATCAACTTGTAGCCCCCTTGTCATAAGTGTGGCGCGCTTCACACCCATGAGAAGGACTCTACTCGATGCGGCTTTTAGAAATTCCAAGGATACTCTAAACCTAGTGCTCTGATACCAAGTTTGTCATGCCCAGAGTCTATACCCCGGACGTGACACGGTACTTGAAGCCACAAGCGACCCTAAGTCAACCCCTGGTCTATCATTCACTAGTATTCTAAGTAAACATGCACAGTGGAAATTTAAAATAATACATAATAACATTTATGAATAATCAAAGACTAAACATAGAGATTTAAAATATCTGAAAATATGAAATCAAGCCTTGTCTGAAAACCATCTAACTAAGGAGTTACTGGGACAAGCCCCTAGCTAACTCTAAGTTTAGCTACAAAAAATAAAGAAACTAAAATGGATAAAATGTGCCCTCAAAAAATGAGGAAACAACTGTTGCTGCTGATAGAGAGACCCGAATAAAATCGGCTAACGGTTGGGTTTTAGAACCTGCAGCTGTACCATTAAATGATACAGCATAAAAGTATGGGTCAATACTTTGAATGTACTGAGTAAGTGAGAGAAATAGGAATAATATGATAGAACTAATAGCTAAACTAATACGACAAGAATTGACCAACTGATATACTAAAATCTGATACAACTGGTGTAGAACGTATATGGTGACAAATGACCCTGGCTGATGGTTATAAACATGTCCTAAGTATAAGATACTGAGTTTGAGGCACTGCACTGAATTGATCCAAACTAAGAAATCTGAGAATAAACTGAACTGACTAGTGGAAGAGGCTATAACCGACATATAACTATGTGAGCTAGATGTGGAGTCCAATGTATACACCCCATCGGTAGGACCCAATATACCTTTCCAGGGTATAAAGGCATGGACTGTTAGAATCACCGTCAAAGGGCCGTTGCGCCAAGTAAATAAAATATACAGTGGCAACATAGTTCTGGAACCTGGGTGGGGTGGAACCCTGACCCTTTCAGTGCTAATTCCTACTCTCACTAGATAATTCTATTACTACTACTACTGACAAGCGGATAGCTCGATACCGGGGTCCAAGACTATACTATCCCAAGGATATTGTTAGAGAGTTCCTTGAGCGTCTTATAGGACCAAATTCGGAAACTGAGTTCTAAGACTGGTCAGAGCTGCTTATCAGGAAGTGTCATAACCATCTAGAGAAAAAACTGATAACTGAGCTGGGGTTCAGGGGCTGGTCAGAGCTATATCATTGGAATGTCATAACTGTTACACACCATAAATTCTTGACATTTAGATGGCCTATTCGCATGTTGGTTAAAAGTTTTAGAATGCCATACATGATAGAAAAAGGCCCGGGGAAAGACCGAACAAGCGCCACGTCGAACCATCGCAAGAGGAGGCTGGGCAGACCCCCTCCGTGATGGCCAACATGTCGCGGAGGGCTCACCTCCGTGTTGGACGACGTGTCGCGGAGGTGAGGTCCATCCCCAAGTATATAAGCCCCCACTTCGGTTTTTAAGTGATAATTATAAATATTTCCAATGAGTAAACTAGAGAACAATAGAGAAATAGAGAGGACGAAGGTTTCCATTAAAATTCCTTCCGTTTACGCTGTTAAATGCAGTCCAAACTCGAAATAACTTCGGGTAGCGAGGTATTGAGCTGCAGGGAGCATTCCTACGGAGTTAGTTTCGTGAAATTCGAAAGTGGAATAGCCATCTCACCGAGCTAAGGTAAGTGGAATTGCTCCAAATTAGTGTCAATATACTCCTAACCCTTGTGAGTATTTCTCGCTTCTGGACTTCCGAGAAATAGTGAGTTTTCAGCTGTTTTTCGATAAGTCAAAGTTTGGGCTATATATATGTATATTCAAAGTAGTGCTTTCTTCCAGAACATTGATGAATTTAGTTCTAATTGCTATAAGTATGAACGCAGTTGGAAGAAATAGCTGGATATTAGCCGAGCTACACCGGTTAGCCAAGAAGTCAGTAACTGAGGTATGTAAAGCTAGTTTCTTCGGCAAGTTAGTAATTCTAACATAGTAAAATAGAGTAAATTTTAGAAGAAAATTTCAGAAGCCGAGTATTATGCCCAGTGTGAATTCAGTAAGCATGTCTGAGTTACTATACCATATGCAGAATAAAAGCCAGTAAATTAGTATCAGACAGCGAGATATTATTCCAGACTCAGTATAACTCAGTATCAAATTCAGTTTAATTCAGCAAGAGATTCATAATAGAATATCAAATCATGGACAGTATTACCAGATTTATTATACATGTTATATGTGATTATTTTTTCTTGTACAGAGCTAGTTATTTTATGTGGGCACCCTTAGAGCTTCCTTCCCTCTCGCCCGCCAGAGGGTGAGGATGTATCACTCCAAGGAGTGGCATGCCGTCCGCCAGAGGAAGAAGATGGGATGCAGCATTCCCCATAGCAGGCTGATCAACATTATAGCATACCCCTGTCGAGCGCTTGCGCCCAGGGCACAGATTACAGTCTACAGATCACAGATCTCATATTATAGTTTTCAGGAGTCCTCCAGACTCAGATACAGCTATAGTCAGGGGCCCAGAGAGCCCAAGTTGCATAGCTAGGGGGCCGGCGGGATGCCCATAGTTACTAGATGAGTGAAGTGAATTGTTATTTTTGGATGGCCACCCACGTAGGGGTATATTGATTGCATGTTGATTGGTACCTTCCGGCTTATGGGCGCTGGTATATGTTCTTGTATGCTATATGTGTTATTTATTTAGTTGATAGATAGCAGGACGCTGCATTGATAGGTATGATTCTCACCTTCTCTCCAGTACAGTTAAGCTCATTTGTGATTCCGCCATCCCGGACAGTCTTAGCCATATCCTATACTTCAGTACTATCAGTATTGCTGTCTATTTTTCAGTTGTGTTTAGTTATTGCTTCGCATACTTGGTACCAGTGGTACTGACGCCCGTTCGAGGGCGCTGCATTACTTGCCTGCAGGTACTCATAGACGAGGAGCCGATCCCTCATAATTCTAGCCAGCACATAGAGTCATCAGCTCCTGTCATCCAGAGCTTGACAGCTAGAGGTTTATTTCTTTTCTTTTGTTGTACAGTACGGGTAGGCCGGGGCCCTGTGCCGACCATATTATCAGTATTCTTAGAAGCTTGTAGATTGTATATTCCCTGTGATTAGTTGTACCAGTCGTGTGAGGCCGTGTCTATGTTTTAGTTTGTTTATGAATGTCGTGTGGGGCCTTATTCAGTTATTAGTTGGTGACCTTGCCGGTCACAGAGTAGTTTAGCATTTGATTCAGTGTTTTAGTGAAACTAGTCAGCATGGTGGCCTTGTCGGCCCGCATAGGCTCCTTTATACTACTGTTGTTCTGGTTAGCTGTTGTTGTCTTACAGGTGCTATAGGCCTATTCAGCCGGAGGCTGTATATACAGTTGTTATATAGCCCGTTGGTTCCATGAACCTAGTGTTAGAGCCAGCCTGGCACCAGAAGTGCTTAGGCTCAGTAGTCCAGTAGTCCATGTCTTAGTAGGACACCAGGTGCCAGTCATGCCTCCCAAGGCGGGGCATGACAAGCTTGGTATCAGAGCAGGTCATATCCTAGGGAGTTTGCAAGCCGTGCTAAGTAGAGTCTTGTCTATGGATGTGTTGTGCACCACATACCATAGGCAGGAGGCTACAAAGCATGATAGGATGGTTACTCTTTCTATGTAATTAGTCGTGCCATAGAGCAGTACAGTATAGGGTTGAGTCCCTAAAACTTATCATATTCTTTGTTTACAGATAAAATGGTAGACCAGCGACATCCTGTCACTGGTAGAGGACTGGATACCGCAGCAGGAGAAGGCACTAACAGGATACCTCAGCCTCACTTAGAATAAGCCTGATCTGAGGGCGATACAGAGGCGTCATCTCGACCTTCTCAGTAGTCCCCACCCCACCAGGAGCCACTCGGGATGACACTGCCTCCGACAGTTCCTGTACCTACACCATCAGACCAGGAAATTCCAAGTGCAGTAGTGATGTTGGCATAAATGATGGCTACTCAGCACCAGTCAGTGCAACCCGTAACAGCAGAGTCATCAGGTGGGCCTAGCAGTTCGAGGGTCCGAGAATTCTTGGCACTAGGTCCCCCACAGTTCATAGGGTCAGATCAGGAAAATGACTCCCAGGACTTCCTGGATCAGATGTAGAGAATCTTTTGGGTCATGCATGTGACATCTACAGAGTCGGTTGAGTTAGCAGTATTCCGGCTGCGGGATATTGTTGTGTTGTGGTACGAAAGTTGGGAAAGGTCCCGAGGGAGATATGTTGCCCCTACGACCTGGTCCAGCTCTTCAAAGGCCTTCCCGGACCGTTATCTGCCACGGGAAATCCGACAGGCCCGGATGAACCAGCTTTTACACTTGGAGCAGGGGGCGAGGAATGTACGGGAATATGCCCTGCAGTTCGATTCCTTGGCCCACTATGCTCTAGCCTTTATGGACACCATGCCATCTAGGGTCCTCCGGTTTATTATGGGTCTGAACCCAGAGTATATTGAGGCATTCATGACATCTACGCTGCGGGAAGATATGGATATTGCTCGGGTGCAGGCCTTTGCCTAGACTATTGAGGACCTTAGACAATGCCAACAGGATAGCAAATGAATAAATCAGGAATAGCGCTGCAGGGATAGATCATATGAGATACAGGGGGAGATCTGGAGAGGGCCTAGGCCACGGTTATCAGATAGGCCACCCAGACCCCAATCTCCATCACAACAGTAGAGCGGTAGATTCAGTCACCGAGGGCAGTCAGAGTCTGGTGGCAGCTCACGAACGGAAGATTCACCCCAGTAGAGGAGAGCAGAGTAGAGCAGGTATACACCCCCACCTTGCCTTATTTGCAGCCAACCCCACACTGGAGCTTGAAGATATGACTCCACAGGGTGTTATATATGCGGGCAGTACGTTCATGTGATGAGAGACTGTCCAGCCAGGGTTCAGGGTAACCGAGACAGACAGGACAGGGCTTTAGCAGGGCCATGAGCTTCAGTAGACTCAGCAGGGCGTAGGCCCTCAGTCCCAGCAGGCAGAGGTCGAGGCAGATCAGGGGCCTCTTATTCAGGTACGGGCCCAAGTCGTACCTATGCATTACCAGGGAGGTAGGACTCAGAGGCGTCTCTGTGGTAACAGGTATGATGACTATTTTCTCTCACCCTGCTTATGTATTGATTGATCCAGGATCTACCTTGTCCTACGTTGCCCCATTTGTGGCTCCAAAGTTCAGTATTGTACCAGAGTTGCTTTTGCAACCCTTTTCAGTATCTACACCAGTTGGTGACACCATCATAGCCAGAAGGGTTTATTGAGGGTGTACAGTAGAGGTTGATGATCGTCAGACCACAGTAGATCTGGTGGAATTAGAGATGATTTATTTCGACACCATTATAGGTATGGATTGGTTGGCGCCGTGCTATGCCAATGTAGAATGCTGGACCATGACGATCCGATTCCACTTTCTAGGAGAGGCAGTACGAGAGTGGAAGGGCAGTACAGCTACGTCGGAAGGTAGGTTTATTTTTTACCTTCAGGCGAGGAAATTGATAGTTAAGGGATGCATTTACCATGTAGTCAGAGTCTAGGATGTTTGAGTAGAGCCTCCAACTCTCCAGTCTGTTCTAGTGGTTAATGAATTCCCCGACGTATTCCCAAACGAGCTACCTGGTATTCCCCCAAAAAGGGAAATAGATTTTGCAATTGATTTACTACCAGGAACTCAGCCCATATCAATTCCTCCATATTGTATGGCTCCTGCAGAACTTAGAGAACTAAAGGAGAAGTTGAAGGATCTGTTATATAAGTGCTTTATCAGGCCGAGTACTTCACCTTGGGGTGTGCCAGTTCTGTTTGTGAGGAAGAAGGACGGCTCCCTCCGCATGTGTATAGATTACCGACAGCTAAATAAGGTTACAGTTAGGAATAAGTATCTGCTTCCCAGAATAGATGATTTGTTTGATCAGTTACAGGGGGCTAAATATTTCTCCAAGATTGACTTGAGGTCCGGATATCATCAGGTTCGAGTTCGTGAAAGGGACATTCCAAAGACTGCCTTCAGGACTAGATACGACCATTTTGAATTCCTAGTCATGTCCTTTGGGCTGACGAATGCTCCCGCAATATTCATGGACCTGATGAGCAACATCTTCAGACCATACCTGGACCTGTTCGTGATAGTGTTTATTAATGATATTCTTGTGTATTCTCGCTCAGAGGAAGACCACCAGGATCATTTGCGGACAGTGCTTCAGATTCTCAGGGACCGTTAGTTGTATGCCAAGTTAGTTCTATAAATGTGAATTTTGGCTGAACTCAGTAGCCTTCTTGGGGCATATCGTGTCGGATGCTTACAGGTAGACACACAGAAAATAGAAGTAGTAAAAACATGGCCCAGACCTACCACTTCGACTGAAGTACGTAGTTTTCTGGGATTAGCGGGGTACTACGAAAGATTTGTTGAGGGATTCTCCACTATAGCAGCACCTCTGACTAAGCTGACGCAAAAAGTAGTAAAGTTTCGGTGGACGGAGGCATTTGAGCAGAGTTTCCATGAATTGAAAGATAGGTTAAACTCCGCCCCAGTGTTAGCATTGCTAGAAGGTACAGAGGGTTATGTAGTTTACTGTGACGCTTCGGGTGTTGGGTTAGGATGTATGTTGATGCTGCATGGTAAAGTAACTGCTTATGCTTCCAGACAACTGAGGAAACACGAAAAGAATTATCCTACCCATGACCTGGAACTAGTCGTAGTGATCCACGCCCTAA
Organism: Datura wrightii; assembly: GCA_035772735.1. Taxonomy (NCBI): domain Eukaryota; kingdom Viridiplantae; phylum Streptophyta; class Magnoliopsida; order Solanales; family Solanaceae; genus Datura; species Datura wrightii. Next base: position 16,715,960 of record JASDFA010000010.1, read on the forward strand.
AGATGTGGAGACATTATTTGTATGGCGTCCATGTGGATATTTTCACTAATCATACAGCCTACAATATATCTTCACCCAGAGAGAGTTGAATTTGCGGCAAGGTCACTGGTTGGAGTTGTTGAAAGATTATGATGTAAATAATCTGTATCACCCAGGAAGAGCCAATGTAGTAGCAGATGCCCTTAGCCGTAAGTCTATGGGGAGTTTGGCATACTTGCAGCCCAAGCAGCGGGAATTGGCCCAAAATACACCAGTTAGCTAGTTTGGTCGTTCGTTTAGCAGAAATAGAGGACAACAGAGCGATAATTTAGAACACCACAGCGTCGTCGTTAGTGGTTGAAGTAAAGGAACGACAGTATGAAGATCCTGACCCGGTTCAACTCAAAGACAGAGTTCAGCAAGGAAAAGTGTCAGATTTTCAGGTAACTGAGGATGAAGTGTTGCGATGTAAAGGCCGCCTTTGTGTTCCGGGTGTTGTAGGGCTTCGCCAGCAGATTATGGGTGAGGTACATTACGCCCGCTATTCTCTCCATCCAAGAGCGACGAAAATGTACCACGATATCAAAAAAATATACTAGTGTCCAGGTATGAAGAGGGAAATAGTAGAATTCGTAGCCCAGTGCAAGTAAAAGCTGAACACCAGAAACCAGGCGGGCTGATTCAAGACATAGCAGTGCCTCTTTGGAAGTGGGAAGCAGTAAATATGGATTTTGTAGCAGGATTACCACGCACTAGGCATAGATATGACACGATTTGGGAAATTTTTGACAAACTGACAAAACAGCCCATTTTCTGCCAATGAGGGATACTTTCTCTGTCGAAGATTATGCTGAGTTGTATGTCAGAGAAATATTTAGACTGCACAGTGTTCTAGTGTCCATTATTTCTAACAGAGGGGCGCAATTCACAGCTAAATTTTGGCAGTCATTTTAGAGAGGCCTGGGGACACAGATTAACCTGAGCACAGCTTTTCACCCTCAGACAGATGGGCAGGCAGAATGCGCCATTCAGACGCTCGAGGATATGTTGCAAGCGTGTGTGTTAGAATTTGGAGGTAGCTGGGATGAGCACTTACAACTTATTGAGTTTGCCTATAATAACAGTTACCATTCAGCTATCCAGATGGAGCCTTATGAGGCATTGTATGGGAGAAAAAGCAGATCGCCAGTTGGCTGGTTTGAAGTAGGAGAGTTAGCGATGATTGGGCGGGATATTATTCATCAGTCAGAGGAAAAGGTAAAGCTTATCAGAGAACGCCTATTGACTTCTCAGAGCCGCCATAAATCGTATGCTGACGTGTGGCGCAAAAACATGGAATTTAATGTGAATGACTGGGTATTCTTGAAAGTCTCTCCAATGAAAGGGGTGATGAGATTCGGCATGAAAGGAAAGCTTAGCCCGAGATTTGCTGGGCCTTATCAGATTCGCCGAAGAATAGGCCAAGTGGCATATAAGTTGAACTTACCTCTAGAATTAGAGTCTGTTCACCCAGTTTTCCATGTGTCCATGCTGAGGAAGTATATAGGAGACCCCTCCAGAGTTTTCCCAGTTCAGGATGTCCAGGCTACGGAGGAGCTGGCTTATGAAGAGGTTCTAGTAGCCATACTGGACAGGCAGATTCACAGGTTGAGAACTAAAGATATTGCTTCTGTCAAGGTGTTATGGCGTAACAGGAACCGAGAGGAAATGACTTGGGAAACAGAGGAAGATATAAAAGTCAGATATCCTCAGTTATTTCAAACTTAATCAACTAGAGGTACGTTAGTATTGTTTTTTTATGAATTTCCCTATGTTATGCGTATAAATCAGATAGTTGACTCTAGTCTACTGCATGATGAATGCTATAGTATCGTGTGGAGTACCTGTATTGGACTTTTCTTCATTTCAGGAATTTTGAGATAGTCCATGTTACAGGGGAAACTCTGCCAAATGTTTTTTAGAATAAGTCGAGTAAGTTGAGATTCCTGCGAGAAAAAGTTTACATTCGAGGATGAATGTTCTTAAGGGGGGGAGGATGTTACACCCCGTAAATTCTTGACATTAAGATGGCCTATTCGCATGTTGGTTAAAAGTTTTAGAATGCCATACATGCTAGAAAAAGGCCTGGAGAAAGACCAGACAAGCGCCACGTCCAACCATCGCAAGAGGAGGCTGGGCAGACCCCCTCCGCGATGGCCAACGTGTCACGGAGGGCTCACCTCCGTGTTGGCCGGCATGTCGCGGAGGTGAGGTCCATCCCCAAGTATATAAGCTCCCACTTCGGTTTTTAAGTGATAATTATAAATATTTCTAGTGAGTAAACTAGAGAACAATAGACAAACAGAGAGGACGAAGGTTTCCATTAAAATTCCTTCCGTTTACGCTGTTAAATGCAGTCCAAACTCGAAATAACTTCGGGTAGCGAGGTATTGAGCTGCAGGGAGCATTCCTACGGAGTTAGTTTCGTGAAATTCGAAAGTGGAATAGCCATCTCACCGAGCTAAGGTAAGTGGAATTGCTCCAAATTAGTGTCAATATACTCCTAACCCTTGTGAGTATTTCTCTCTTCTGGACTTCCGAGAAATAGTGAGTTTTCAGCTGTTTTTCGATAAGTCAAAGTTTGGGCTATATATATGTATATTCAAAGTAGTGCTTTCTTCCAGAACATTGATGAATTTAGTTCTAATTGCTATAAGTATGAACGCAGTTGGAAGAAATAGCTGGATATTAGCCGAGCTACACCGGTTAGCCAAGAAGTCAGTAACTGAGGTATGTAAAGCTAGTTTCTTCGGCAAGTTAGTAATTCTAACATAGTAAAATAGAGTAAATTTTAGAAGAAAATTTCAGAAGCCGAGTATTATGCCCAGTGTGAATTCAGTAAGCATGTCTGAGTTAATATACCATATGCAGAATAAAAGTCAGTAAATTAGTATCAGACAGCGAGATATTATTCCAGACTCAGTATAACTCGGTATCAAATTTAGTTTAATTCAGCAAGAGATTCAGAATAGAATATCAGATCATGGACAGTATTACCAGATTTATTATACATGTTATATGTGATTATTTTTGCTTGTAGAGAGCTGGTTATTTTATGTGGGCACCCTTAGAGCTTCCTTTCCTCTCGCCCGCCAGAGGGTGAGGATGCGTCACTCCAAGGAGTGGCATGTCGTCCGCTGCTCGCGCTCTGCTGCTCGGTATATATTATACACTGACACGCAAGTGTACATGGTCAAACAAGTAATAAAGTGGCTAAGTAGCCAAGTATCGATCCAAGGAGGCTGCTCTAGATATGTAAAACTGCCTAGTTTACTATATCTCTATTCTATTTCTAACTATGTTAACAGCAATCCAACCAAGATTTGAGTGAGTTTTGTTTCTAAACTAATTATCTACTAAAGTTAATAACTACTATTTACGTTGAGTTTAGACAATGGATATGCACATGCCAAGGTTAAGAACGAGTAATGAACTTGATAATCATGATAATTTGGTCATCTTCTTCTTCATATTGCTAGCCAAGAACATTTTCCTAGAAATTAAAACTTCCGTATTTAATTTCACTTTAGATTCATAAACCATTCGTCTACATTTCTGTGATCAAATGCAATTTATGACCTAACACTACAATTCCGGTTCCTAAATTGACTAATACGGCTTTCAAGTATATTTCTATCAAGGAAGCACATCAAAACCCAATTTTCCCAAATCAAGTTAAGAACAATACCCTATTAATTCACAACTTTCCAATTTCATGCTCTCTCGAGTGAAATTGGACTTTTTAGATATACATTGATGGTGGCCAGTCAAGAATGTAATAAGCACAAGAATTAATAGAACAATATGCAAGAAGAAGAAGAAACCATATCAATTATTACCAACATTCATTTCACAAGTTCAAAACCTCAGCAAGAAAGGAATTAGCCACTCATTCTTGGATTAATCATCCTAGAATGAGTGTGAATCATGCATACAATTGAAGGAAAGAAGAAGGGAAGAGAAGAAAACTCTTATCTTTTCTATTCTTCAACTGCCACAAAACCACATTCCTGCTCCCACTTCTGAACTCAGGCTCCAAAAAACTAAAACTAAAAAAACTCCTTTAAAAATAACCTAAGTGTGCTATTTATACTAGTGGGAAATTTTTCCCGGAATAACAAGCAACGTGTCACGGAGGCCAACGCGGAGCACTGCCTCCGTGACACAGCGTGGACGCGGACCCTCTCTGGAAATTGCATGGTCCGGATAATTAGCCTCAATGTGGCACGGAGGCCATCGCGGAGGCCTATCTCCGTGCCACGGAGCTGACGCGCAGGCACACTGGAAATTGCCACTTTTATTTCTGCCCAGGCAGTGTGCTACCGCGATGGCAGCGTGGCACGGCTCCATCGCGGAGCCACTATAAAATGTGCCATCCGAGGTCTTTTTCACGCTCGCATCCAAGTCCAACTCCGACATAGTTCCAACACGCATTTTAGCTCTTAAAAATCACATTATCCTGCAAAACAAATGCTAATCATGTTGGTTAGTATAAATTCGCATTTTATTACCAAATACATGATATTATATACACATTGCACAAAAAACAAGGTAAAAATGATACGTTTGAGTATCACTTGGGCATATAAATCTGCCCAAGATCACTTACCCCACACTTAAATCCTTGTTCGTCCTCGAAAAACACATACACAACTCATGCACATCACATCTCAACCTTTGTCACTATGGTGCAACCATTTACGTTACGGTCATACCGATTATTCGATTTTTGCAAATCATCAAGAAAACATGCTTGGTCGTAAAAGACAATGACCTTAATACATCGAGGCTTCCTAGACTTTTAAGAATTGATTCTTGATATCGGCAAACTCATGCAAATCAACTAATTAAGAAATCCGACACGAAAATCAATCTGTCATCAAGCATGTACCCTCACAACTCGAGAGAAACTTCCCCTTTTATGCTCGTGAAGCACACAAACATGCAAGTAGGGGCATATAAAAATTAATTTCACTCTCTCTCCAAAAAGAATTCACATGCATCATGTCATGACCCATAGGCTTGCCCTTAGTGTATTACTCCACAAATATAAAGAAATGCAGTGTAGGATCAAATAGGACTTTCAATGGGTTGTAACTGGGCTATGGATCTAGTATATATATATTGGATTAGCCAATAATAGTCGCTAGCATCCTTAAGCGCCTTTTCAACTCATTCCCATCGACTCATGGACATTGTTCCGGAAACAATTTTCTGTTCTTTGTAAGTGCTTAAGAGCTTCTTATAGACTTTAAGGCTAATGAAAAGAAGGAATAAAGCTTAGTTCATACAATTCTGGACAAAAGAAAGAAATCGGCTAAAGGCTCAATGGGCTGACTAGGGTATACAACATATAAAAAGGTAGAACTTGACAAGAAAACAATGGAAACTAACGGTTAAAACAAAGAAATGCCTACATCCTTTCCGACACTACACCTCCTTCATTTCGCTTTGTACACACGCCAGGCAAGTTCTAGACAATTCACAATGACATGGAATAGCAAAACCTCACTCACACTTCATGCACATGCTCGAATCAAGATGCATTCACAGACTCTTTAATTAGTCAATAACATGAATTCAAGATTAAGCCTCAATCATAATGAACCAAATTCTATAGCCTTGGTAACTCAACATATTTACACAATTACATGCTTTCAAACGAATCACTTTCACATTTCGAACATCAATTACACACGCAACAAAATTTTAGCAACCATAAGCAACTACAGTTTATTGATGCAATCCACCAAAGAAACTAAAAACAAAACATCTACTCCTATCGACTACATTTCCCTTAAGACGGTCGTCATCCATCCATCATAGGGAATGTTCACTAACTATGACATCGGTTCAATGGGACTATTCTCGGTAAAAGAACCGAAAACAAACTCCGAGAAACCCAAAAATAAAACTTCAAAATTTTTGCAACACATCGATCATTTCGATGAAAAAAAAATACAAAAATTTTGAAAAATATAGATCATATCGATAGAGAAAAAATATTTACAAAATTTACAAAATATTTACAAAGGCAACCATAACTTTTTAAAGACACACATCATTAGCCACAAACAAATATATACACATCATTCACAAATCAATTCACAACAACAGGGAAAGCACAGACATACATAAACGTCAAGGAAGAATATACAGCAGATTTAGAGCCTATGACCCAGCACCTAACTACTCCCCACCCCACACTTAAATCTAACACTGTCCCCAGTATTCACAAAAATACAAAGCACAAAATTTTGGGTGGTGAAACTCCCTGCTCAGTCGAAATATTCGACTTCCTCATCCGGTGCTGCGGCCTCGTCGCCCATATCTGAATCAGCTCCCTCACCGTCATCGGACTCCACATCAGAGTCCTCACGACGTGTCTCCTCATCAGTAGGGACGTCGTCATCAGTCGGCTCCACAAAGGCTAGCCCCACCTTGCATAAAGCTCTGGCGTTCTCGCCAAAAGTGTAGTCCAGCTCCAGCTGCCATAATTCATCCTCGGTGGCTGGTCTCCCACCTATCCGTAGCTGCAGCATCTGCATACCGAACATACGGGCCATATACTGGTCGTCACGAGCATGTCGCTCGCCCAGAGTCAGCACAGGTCCGTGTGTAGTGTCGGGGGCCTTGGTCTTTGTCACATCAAGGGCCCTCCGCTCCAACTACAGAATGTAATCCAAGGCTTCTTCCTCAACGTCGAGGCCTCGGAGGAAGGTGGTGATGAGTCCGCCAAACCCGTATCTGTGGCCCTGGTGTAGTCTGGCTCTCTTCATGGCGGATATTATAACCGCCCCCACATTAATCTCAAGCCCTTTCATAAGGGCATATACCAGGCAGACACGGTCCTGGGTCACGTCTGTCATATGTACTCCCGGGATCAAACACGAACATACAATTTTTAGCCAGATTCTGGCCTCCCTGTTCATCTGCGAATAAGGCAGAGTCTGGTGGTAACCCATCTCTTTGTGTCTACTCCATCGGGCTGTGGATCGAGCCCCACACAACGTACGTCTGATGTCGGCGTACGGTGGGGTGATGTTGAGCTGGCGGAGAACGTGGGCGTCTGTGTCCCGCGCTCCAACGATGGCATTCAGCTGCCGGGGTTCCAGAGTGACAATCTGCCCTCTGATTTTAATAGTGTGGCTTCTGATGGCCGGGTTCCAGTTGGCATAAAATTCCCGGACCAAGTGAAGGTTGCACTCCTTAGGCTCCTGAAAAATAAAGCTGAGCCCAGCTGCTTCAATCCTCTGTACGATGCGAGGGAACTCCTGTGCGAGTGGTTCCCTTGCAATATGTTCCTCCGGGAAGTACTTGTTCTCCTTATGCTTTGCGTACCATTTCTTCCCTTCATCGGTGACCCATCGTGTCCCGTATCGGCGGTGTTGACTGCGTGGAACAGCAGGTGCAGCTGGGACAGCAGTGCCCAGTCTCATTCTCTTTCTGCTGGTGCCTGGGGTTGAAGCACCCTTGCCTTTATCTTGTCGGCTGGCCATTGTACCTGTCAATTTACACAGACAAGCACAACGTTAAGCTAAAAACTTGTTAGTTTTGGCTAAGGTCGGGTTAAACAAAATTTACCCCACACTTAGTCTTTAACAATATTTACAACATGTTAGCAAGGATAGATCTATTTACATCCCAAGCACAATCACTATAAACATATTGCTTAGTGCGTTCACAAAAATTCGACAGCATAACGGCTAGCGAACTACTCAGACTTCATACAGCTAACCCAATCCTACTATCGACAGTTATTCACCCATAGCACTTAGCAACAATAACAACAACAAAATAGAAACAACAATACAAACATTTTATATACACTAATCTAAGCAATTCAACCAATTCACATATTACGCAATGTCCCACAAAAATTCGAGAATTAGTCGTCTTTCACCAATTATACAATATTTACCACGACTAATCTCAAATAATAAACACACCCCGGCATCAATTTCGTCAAACTATCAAGGTACCCAAGTTGAAATTCAACAACCCCAAGCCCTAGAACTCAATTCGACAATCAACAATGAATTCTTCAATCAATCGATAAGTTCACCCGTCAACTACAACAATCCGAACACAATCAATCGCAAAATAATTCACGTCATGTTTAATTTCTACCTAGGGTGATATATCTCACCTCACATGCTCAAAATCGACAAAAATCGCCAAAAATTTGAGATAGACGATTAAAACATACCTTGGAATTGAAGAATCGACGAAAACTTGACGTTTTCCTTGCCTATTAACGTGGCACGGAGCTTGGGGGTAGGGGAATGGGTGTTTGGTCGCGGAGGGAAGAGGGAATGGGGAAAATAGGGGCGAAATCAGGGGTTTTTATTAAGAAAACACGCGGGTCACCCGGAAACCCGGTGTGACCCGGCACTAGGATAAGGGCAACGTGTCACGGAGGGTAACGCGGAGGCCCTCCTCCGTGACACGGAGCCAACGCGTTGGCTTACTGGAATTTTAAAAAATTCTAGATTTGCCTTCAACGTGTCACGGAGGGTAACGCGGAGCATTGCCTCCGTGACACGGCGCCAACGCGCCAGTGCTCTGTTTCACTATCAAATTTTATTTTTCATACCTCGCCTCGTTTTCTCGATTCCACGTATTTTTCCTCCGGTATACCTGAAAATCACCTCACTAAACAAAAATTGGTTAAATGACTAGATTCCCTACAAAAAAAATAAAAATTACTAATTAAAATGCACATCTAAACCTAGTCAAGAAAAAGAAAAGAAAATAAAATAACAGAAAAACTTTACACTAAGGAAAAAGAAAGAAAAATATTTTTCACGGGTTGCCTCCCGTGCAGCGCCTGGTTTAACGTCGCGGCTCGACAGCCTTTACGCTCAATTTTCTACTAGGGAGATGGACGATTTGACCAGATCATGGTCATCTCCCCAGTAGTTCTCAACCTTGTCTGGTGGCCTACCTAGTAACTCTCGGGAATCACTCAATCCATTTTCATTCCCATGATCAATCACGTTGATCACCGAGAGTTCCTTATAGACAGTCGGGAGCTTAGGTGCCTTGTACACGTCGAACACCTCAACCTTGTCGCGTGCTCGCATCGTGTGTTGACCCGCAGCTACATCGATCAATGCCTTTTCGGTTGCCAAAAATGGTCGTCCCAAAATAAATGGGACTTCTACATCTGGCTCAAAATCCAGAACAATGAAATCTACCGGAAAAATGAGGGAGCCTACCTGCACTAGCACATCCTCAACTATGCCATCCGGCTTAGCTAAAGACTTGTCTGCTAGCTGCAAGATCACTGTTGTAGGTCTAGGACTCCCTAGCCCTAACTTTCTGAATACCGAAGATGGCATCAGATTTATACTTGCCCCCAAGTCGCATAATCCACGAGCTCAGATACTTTGCCCAATCGTCAGCTGGATAGTAAAACTTCCAGGATCCTTGAGTTTAGTGGGCAACCTGTTCTGAATACGGGATGTGCATTCCTCCGTTAAAGCCACCGTGGCATACTCGGTCAAGCGACTTTTGTTGGCCACGATGTCTTTGATATACTTTGCATATTTTGGCACACCCTGCAAGACATCAACAAGAGGTAAGTTAACATGTACCTGTTTAAGTACCTCCATGAATTTCTGGAAACACGCCTCCTCCTTGTGTTTCTTAAGTCGTTGAGGGAACGGGGGTGGAGGCCTTGTTGGTTCAGCTTCTTTGGTCTTCCCCGTATCTGAGGTTTGTTCTCCCTCAACATCTGCTACTCCTGACTTCTGAGGCGGTCTTTCCGGTTCCACCTCCTTTAATTGTAAACCACTCCTCGTGGTCACTGCATTTACCTGCTTAGGATTGGGATCCGTGTCGCTAGGTAGTCCTCCCCTTGGTCTAGTATTTTGGGCACTGGAAAATTGCCCAAACTGATATTCAAGAGCCTTGGTTGCCAATTGATTGTTCTTTACTTTGGCCGCCAGTTTGACATAGTCAGCCTGCAATTGTGCCTGGTTGGCAATCATGGTCTTGAACATTTCCTCAATAGTCGGTGATGGTGGTGGAGGAGGGGCATTGTGATTTCTAAACTGATTCTGATAGCCTTGTTGCCCTCCTTGGTTTCTGTGCATACCCTGCCCTGAACCCTGGCCTTGTTGATTGTTGCTACCCCACGAAAAATTTGGATGATTCCTCCAATTCGAGTTGTAGCCACCACCAAACTGCTGTTGATTCCTCTGTGCATTGCCCACAAAGTTGACAGAATCAGGATTTGCACCACAGCATTCAGCTGAATGCTCACTACTACCACACACTTCACACCACATCTGTTGGACTGCATTGACTGAGGCTGAAGGCTGGTTCAAATTCATATTGCTGAAGTGAGTGTTTAACTGATTTTGCAAAGCAGCTATCTGTGCAGCGATAGCTGTGAATCCATCCACTTCAAGCACTCCCACTGCTTTCCTTGGTCCACCTCTTGAAAAATCTGCATTCCATTCCGGATTGCCTTGTGAAATTCGGTTGAGCAAAGTGTACACCTCCTCATAAGTCTTCTCCAGCGCTTGCCCTCCAGCTGCTGACTCTAACAAAATTTTAGTGTGGGGTTCCAAACCCTCAATAAAAGTGTGGACCAACACCTCATTTGACTGATGATGATGAGGACAGTCCCGCAACATGGACTTGAATCTTTCCCAGGCTTGATAAAGATTTTCTCCTTCCCTCTGTTTAAAACTTAGAATCTGACTTCTAAGTTTAGCTGTTTTACCTGAAGGGAAAAATCTGATCAAGAACTTCTTTGCAAGATCCTCCCATGTTGATATAGAGTTGGGTGGTTCAGCTTTTAACCACCTCTTGGCTTCACCAAGTAAGGAAAATGGAAATAAGGTGAGCCGAACATAATCAGGTGACACTCCAGCGGGGATGTAAGTGTCACTTATCTCCAAAAAGTTCTGGAGATGTTGTTGCGGATCTTCGTGAGGGAGACCGGTAAACTGCCCGCTAGTGTGCAAAAGTTGCACCATATTTTGCTTTAACTCAAATCTCCCCCCAGGCTCTGGTTTGCGGATGCTGGAATGTACATTATTAGCGTGTGGGATTGCCACCTCGCGAACCGGCCTGGCTGCTACTTCCTCGGGCACTAACACTGCCCGCACAACTGGTGGATTGGGTTGCTCCATTATAGACTGTTTCAGCAACTGCAACTTCTTCCGAAGAGCTTCTCTACGTTGACTGTGCAATTCCCGTTCTGGCTCTAAGTAAGATTCCACCAGCTCCTTGTCCCTTGCCAGTGTTCACAGAAATAAAAATCTGCAAAATACAGGCTAAGACCAAGTTGTTAACACTTAAGAAAATAAAAATACAAATACAGTAAATTTACACTAAACAAAATTTTACAAATCGCCTAGCCTCCCCGGCAACGGCGCCAAAAACTTGCTCGCGCTCTGCTGCTCGGTATATATTATACACCGACACGCAAGTGTACGTGGTCAAACAAGTAATAAAGTGGCTAAGTAGCCAAGTATCGATCCAAGGAGGCTGCTCTAGATATGCAAAACTGCCTAGTTTACTATATCTCTATTCTATTTCTAACTATGTTAACAACAATCCAACCAAGATTTGAGTGAGTTTTGTTTCTAAACTAATTATCTACTAAAATTAATAACTACTATTTACGTTGAGTTTAGACAATGGATATGCACATGCCAAGGTTAAGAACGAGTAATGAACTTGATAATCATGATAATTTGGTCATCTTCTTCTTCATATTGCTAGCCAAGAACGTTTGCCTAGAAATTAAAACTTCCGTATTTAATTTCACTTTAGATTCATAAACCATTCGTCTACATTTCTGTGATCAAATGCAATTTATGACCTAACACTACAATTCCGGTTCCTAAATTGACTAATACGGCTTTCAAGTATATTTCTATCAAGGAAGCACATCAAAACCCAATTTTCCCAAATCAAGTTAAGAACAATACCCTATTAATTCACAACTTTCCAATTTCATGCTCTCTCGAGTGAAATTGGACTTTTTAGATATACATTGATGGTGGCCAGTCAAGAATGTAATAAGCACAGGAATTAATAGAACAACATGCAAGAAGAAGAAGAAACCATATCAATTATTACCAACATTCATTTCACAAGTTCAAAACCTCACCAAGAAAGGAATTAGCCACTCATTCTTGGATTAGTCATCCTAGAATGAGTGTGAATCATGCATACAATTGAAGGAAAGAAGAAGGGAAGAGAAGAAAACTCTTATCTTTTCTATTCTTCAACTGCCACAAAACCACGTTCCTGCTCCCACTTCTGAACTCAGGCTCCAAAAAACTAAAACTAAAAAACTCCTTTAAAAATAACCTAAGTGTGCTATTTATACTAGTGGGAAATTTTTCCCGGAATAACAAGCAACGTGTCACAGAGGCCAACGCGGAGCACTGCCTCCGTGACATGGCGTGGACGCGGACCCTCTCTGGAAATTGCATGGTCCGGATAATTAGCCTCAACGTGGCACGGAGGCCATCGCGGAGGCCTATCTCCGTGCCACGGAGCTGACGCGCAGGCACACTGGAAATTGCCACTTTTATTTCTGCCCAGGCAGTGTGCTACCTCGATGGCCGCGTGGCACGGCTCCATCGCAGAGCCACTGTAAAATGTGCCATCCGAGGTCTTTTCCACGCTCGCATCCAAGTCCAACTCCGACATAGTTCCAACACGCATTTTAGCTCTTAAAAATCACATTATCCTGAAAAACAAATGCTAATCATGTTGGTTAGTATAAATTCGAATTTTATTACCAAATACATGATATTATATACACATTGCACAACAAACAAGGTAAAAATGATACGTTTGAGTATCACTTGGGCATATAAATCTGCCCAAGATCATCCGCCAGAGGACGAAGATGGGATGCAGCATTCCCCATAGCAGGCTGATCAGCATTATAGTATACCCCTGTCAAGCGCTTGCGCCCAGGGCACAGATTACAGACTACAGATAACATATCTCAGATTATAGTTTCCAGGAGTCCTCTAGACTTAGATACAACTATAGTCAGGGGCCCATAGACCCCAAGTTGCATACCCAGGGGGCCGACGGGATACCTATAGTTACTAGATGAGTGGAGTGAATTGTTATTTTTGGATGGTGACCCGGGTAGGGGTATATATATTGCATGTTGATTGGTACCTTCCGGGTTATAGGAGCTGGTATAGGTTCTTGTATGCTATGTGTGTTATTTATTAAATTGATAGATAGCAGCATGCCGCATTGACAGGTATGATTCTCACCTTCTCTCCAGTACAGTTAAGCTCATTTCAGATTCCGCCATCCCAGACAATCATAGCCATATCCTATACTTCAGTACTATCAGTACTGCTATCTATTTTTCAGTTATGTTTAGTTATTACTTTGCATAATCGGTACAAGTGGTACTGACGCCTGTCTGGGGCACTGCCTTACTTGCCTGCAGGTACTCATAGACGAGAAGCCGATCCCTCATAATTCCATCCAGCACACAGATTCATCAGCTCCTATCATCCAAAGCTTGATAGCTAGAGGTTTATTTCTTTTCTTTTGTTGTACAATACGGTAGGCCGGGGCCCTGTCCCGACCATATTATCAGTAATCTTAGAGGCTTGTAGATTGTATATTCCCTGTGATTAGTTATACCGGTCGTGTGAGGCTGTGTATATGTTTTAGTTTGTTTATGATGATCGTGTGGGGCCTTATTCAGTTAATAGTTGGTGAACTTGCCGGTCACCAGAGTAGTTTAGCATTTGATTCAGCATTTCAGTGAAACTAGTCAGCATGGTGGCCTTGTCGGCCCGCATAGGTTCCTTTATACTACTGTTGTTCTGGTTAGTTGTTGTTGTCTTACAGGTGGCTATAGGCCTAGTCAGCCGGAGGCTGTATATACAGCTGTTATATAGCCCATTGGTTCCATGAACCTAAAGTTAGAGCCAGCCTGGCACCAGAAGTGCTTAGGCTCAATAGTCCAATAGTCCATGTCTTAGTAGGACACCAAGTGCCAGTCATGTCTCCCAAGGCGGGGCATGAAAATAACTGCCTAATGGACCTAATAACTGTAATGTGAGTATGAGTATAATAATTGTGAGGCACCACTGACAACTCAGAAAAAGACTAGTCAAATTGATCAGGTGACCTTTCTAACTAACACCGACTATTCTAGTACTTTGACTGAAGCTGAACTGACTATATATAGCATATAGACTTTCTGACTAAATCTGAATAGCATACAGGTAACTGAGTTTTTCTAATACATAAAAACATTATAAAAGTCCCAAACTCTGAAAGATGCAACCAATTCTCAAGAATTCAAAGGTTAAGCAGGATTCTAATTTCTGACTTTTCAACAGTTAGGGCTAAATTTATAAATTTACGGGACAAGCATCCTTTTAAATAGAAGCTTATGGAAAATAACTACAATTAACATGGGATAGGATTCTCCAAGAATTAATCCAGAACAATAAAAATATCTTCAATTTCGTAAGTTCAGGGCTACAATTGAAAGTTAATAGAGAGAGAGAGTTTTTAGGGGACGCAAGGGGAGAACAATCTCCTTGGTGAATTCCTACATACCTGTAGAAGAAAATCTGGTGAAATATATGGGAAAAACTGAGAAGATTGATGTTGCCCTAGCTTCTGCTCTAAACTACCTGACTATTTCAATGCTCTATTATTGAGGATGAGAGAAGGAATATGGGGAGAAACCGTTGGTTACCCCTTCTAAAACCCCTGAATGAACCCCAAACGACGTAGTTTAGGGACTAGGTAGGTGGAATTTAACAAAAACAACCCTAGGATTTAAATATGAAATCTAGCTAACAGGAACCAATGGGTCGTTGGTAGAAACGATGGTCCATTGAATTTGGTCGTGGTTTCTAGGTTCAAAAACAAGATTCACACTAGCGCCCTACGGTTGCGTACAATGGTCCGTTGAAAGCAACAACAGGCCATCGATACATCCCGTTGGATTTGGAAAGAAAACTAAGCACAGGGACAATGGGTGATAACAACAACACGCTGGTAGGACCAACGGATCGTTGTATCCACTGGTGGTTCAAACGGCTGGGTTCTGGAACTAAATGATGGTTAGTAGCAACGATTCATTCATAGAAATAACAGGTCGTTATTACATCTCGTTGTCTCGGGGAAAGGTCCAGTAGACCTCTGAACTCGGGATTCAATGGACGACAGGATAGCTCATTGTTAGGAACAATGTGTCGTCCTATGTCTCATTGTTTCCCCTCGAAGGAAGGCTGCTACTAACCACGACCACTTACAATGGTCCGTTGGTTCCACCAACGGTCCATTGTAGGGGTCGTCTGAGACAGAAAATTTTTTGGTTTCCTATGGTTTTTCATGCAATGTCTGAATTTAGTCTAGGAAAGTTTCGGGGTGTTACAATTGGGTCGTATCAAATCCTCCAGAGAACAGGCCAGGTCGCATATGAGCTAGATCTACCTTCAGAGTTGGAATCTGTTCGCCTAGTCTTTCATGTGTCGATGTTACAAAAGTGCATAGGGGTTACATCTCAAGTTGTGCCCATCGAGGACGTCCAGATTACTGAGGAGTTGGCTTATGAAGAAGTTCTAGTAGCCATACTATACTAGCAGGTTAGTAGGTTAAGAACTAAAGACGTTACCTCTATTAAGGTACTCCGGAGAAATAGGAATAGAGAAGAGATGACCTGGGAAGCCGAGGATGACATGAGATTCAGATGTCCTCATTTGTTCCAAACTTTATTCAGATTACATAGTTAATGTGAAATTGTTGGTTCAGTTGTTGTTTTACAATTTATGTTATATGTAATGCTCATTTTTCTACCATATTATTATGAAAGAGTTGTTAGAGTGTTATGTGAGATATCTATATTGGACTTTTATGCGTTTTAGGGTTTTTAGATAATCCATATTACAGGGGAGACTCTGCCGAAAGTTTTCTAGAATAGTAGATAAAGAAGCTAGATTCCCATAAGCTAAAGTGACATTCGAGGAAGAATGTTCCTAAGGGAGAGGAGGATGTTACACCCCATAATTTTCTATTGGTTAAGACAACATATTCATATGTTAGTCAAGAGTTTCAAAGTACGACGCACATGAGAAAGGGCCCAGGAAAAGGTCGAACGAGCGCGGAAGCGTGGTAGTGAGGGAGAAGGCCGTACAAGCTGCCAAATAGGGGCAACGTGTCACGGACCCTCCCCCTCAGCGAGGGCCATCCCGAGTTATTGTACACACCATCCTTAGTACTTAGGTAGTAATAGTGGACCTTGTTTGTACTTGTCGGGGCTTATGGGGGCCCAGGTAGGTTCTTCTGTGTTGTTTGTACCTTCCAGGCTTATGGGCATCCGGTTAGGTTCTTGTTTGCTTATATAGACTTGTTGTTTAGATAATTTAGACAACGAAGGTATTCAGGTTAAATCCTTACACTCTTCCTTTAATTACTATAGTTTTACCAACTTTCAGTTTGTTATTATATTTCTGCCTTACATATTCGGTACATGTTGTACTGATGCTCGCCCGGGGCGCTGCATCGCTTGCCTGTAGGTGTGGATAGACGTGATTCGGGACGTTCCTAGCCTCCAGCTAAAGTCAGTAGTTTATTCAGCTCCTTCCCTCCAGAGTTGAAAGTTAGTAGAGGTTTGTACTTTTGTTGTACAATTTTAGGTATGTCAGGACCCTGTGTCGACCATTATATCACTGCTAGAGGCTTGCAAACTATTGTACATTCCCTGTGGCTACTTGATGTTGGCCGTGCAGGGCCCGTGTATGCTTTATTTCCTGTGTGGGTCGTGTGGAGACCTTTTTAGGTGTTAGTTGCCGGCCTTGTCAGACATAGCATAGTTTAGTGCCTGATTTACTTTTCAGTTATAACTAGATAGCATGGTGGCCTTGCCGACCCGCACAGAATCCCTATTATTGCGTTGTTGTGGTCATCTATCTTCTTTTATGGGTGGCTTTGTCAGGTAGGGTTGTACGTACAACCTAGATATAACTCGTTCGTTTCTTTAATTAAGTGTCAAACGTGCCCCAGTCCAATCAGATTAGTTCAGACCAGTAAGGCACCGGGTGCCAGTCATACACCCCAAGGTGGGGTGTGACACTTTATAACTTGCTTTATTATTTCATTTGCATAACCCATATACTCAGTACATTAAAATTACTGATTGCATACTTTTTGTGCTATATCATATCATGATATAGATTCAGGTTCTCCGACTCAGCCTCACGGTTAGACATATTTTGAAGCTTGATCAGTGATTCTTGGTAAGTCCTCATCATTCGAGGGATGGAGTCATTTTACTTTAGTTGGGTTGTTTATGTTTCAGGTTTCATATTCACAGCTTTAGCTGGGGACTTCTCCCAGCAACTCCTTTTCAGTAGAGGCTTTTAGATAGATAGAGTTTTAGTGACTCATCTTATGATTCAACATTTTGTGTTTTGTATAACTAAATTTCTAGTTAACTTTTCGTGTTTATATGAAAATGCCTATCTTAAGGTTTAATTACTTCCACTCAGCTTTTCCATATACTTGGATGTCAGGATCGAAATGTAGGCCAAGGTAGAGATACGGGACAAGGAACCCCGAGAGGCTCCAAATCAATCCATGGCATAAACATAGCGATTAAGAGCATACAACAAGAGGAAACTAATAAAATAAAACATCCTTAAGTGGAAGTCTGCAAACATATCAATCTAAAACAGAATCAACACTAACAAGCTGATTTTCTACATATTGTTTGAAAAGCCTCTAACATAACTGATGAGCTGATGTGACAGCATCCCCAACTAGCTTGACAAAATTTGTAACCAAAATAACATAACAATGGATAACTGAATGTCCCTCGAAAGATGTGGACTCACCAAAACTGGCTAAACAGGTCTGAAAGGAAAGTAGGACTAATGATGCGGCTAAGATTGATCCCTCGGACCTGTATCATGAGACAATACAACATAGAGTATGCGGTAATTACTTGGAATATACTGAGTATGCAAGTTAAGTAAAAATGGGAGTTCATAAGAGTAGGACAGTGTAACATGAAGTGAGTATCATAATATAAATCTGAGGGCTCAAGGTTATCAAATCATTCATAATCTAGTCGTAATCATAGTCATAAGAGAAACCTTATAATAATATAACTTGAGCCAAAATAATATAAACATGATAATGGACAAATCATGAGGAACAATGGGAGAACTCGCCTTAACTGACACCATCATGATAGAGCTTACATGATGCCCAACTATTTTGCTCAAGTGGGAAGTGCTATCCCAGGCTTTCCAGGCAAGGGACGTGCATGATGTGATATCACAAAGGGATTGAAAATATACACATATATATACACACACACACACACCGCTATGGTGGCACATAGTTCTAAGACCACAGGGTTTACCTGAATGCTGGGTCTACCCGATGCAAGATATTATTCCCAAAAATATTCACTTGAGGGCTCATATAGTAACCGTGAAATTATTCATGAAGGTCATGGAGAAATAAATCATAAAATACTTGATCATACTTGAAATACATGATTAGCCATGAATAAGGGCTCGTGGGTCAGCCAAAAGTCATAAATTCATAAATCATGAAGAGCATGCATATTTGTGAAAATTCATATACTCAACATTCATAAATCTATGAAGAGTACTTAAAGAGAAATTATATTATAAATCATAATTTCATAATTTAGGCTTAGGAAGATCAAAATCATAATGCAATCATAACATGATTTTTCATGAAACTTTGCATAACTGGGCATAGATTGACTTGGATTTGAAATCATAAAAATTATAATCAATTTAAATATAAAATATGCCCATAGATCTTAAAACAACATTTAGAACGTAAAAGAGATTGACCCATAATCAAATCAAAGAGAATTTCATGGATTTGGGGTTAAAACCCCATAAGATCATCAAAATTACTTTAATACTTAAATTCATGAACATAGAGAGAAATTTGGGAATGAAAGTGAAGAGGGACTCTCATTCATAACCCTACATACCTAGGTAATCTGATCTTACACTCTCCCTTGAAAGCCCAAAGGAATTAGAGAAGTAATTGGAGAGTTCTAGGATAGGTTAAACTGTGTTAAAATCCTCCTAACAGAGCTTAAAATGATGTAATATAGGACTTAGGGGCTTAGGAATTACGGATTCACCCTTACTAACTTTGCAGGAAAAATAGAACTGCCAGGGGTTACAACTCATCTCACGAGTCGTGCCCTGATCCCGTGACTCATGGTGAGATTCATTGCTACTACTTCCCTACTCTCCAATATTACCTGCAATTTCCCCATGGATCAAACGACAACTCGTGCCATTATCGCACGAATCGTTGGAATCATCCGTCACCAATACTGCCTCATCCATCCTACAGTCACAACCCAGGATTCGTGGTTTCCTACCATGAGTCATAACATCTCTCGTGTCTACTCCTCCTTGCAAAAAATTTTCCCCAACTTATGATCCTTCTCACGACTTGTCGTCTCTCACAATGAGTGGTGCCATGACTCATGTCTTCTAAAGTCAGTAGTCCCCATATCGTCCCTACGACCCTTACCATGAGTCATACCCACATACCATGACTTGTAGTGTGACTCGTGGTCTGGACACTTAGACTCCAAGTCTTTTTCATGACTCCTCCTACGGCTCGTTACTTGGTCTCACAACTCGTACCACGAGTCGTTCTGATGTAAAAGTGCAGATTTTTCTTGTTTTCTCTAGTTCAACCCTCGGGTCTAAACTTAGGGACTTTCGGGGTATTACAATAACCCCCCCTTAGGAACATTTGTCCTTGAATGTGAATGAACATACTAAAGATTTGGGGAATAGAACTGCCATCCCAAATATTGGACATCTAGAGTTGAAAACTGACGAAGTGACAGACTCTGGACTGCAATACACGACTGAACTAAATTCATAAATCACACATACATTCATTGAAATGAAAGAAACTAGAACACATGAACTAAACATGAAACTAAATAGAGTACTAGGAGGACACTGATACCTCAAGCTGGATCTGAACCGAAAGAGAATAGATGCTGGTATTTAACCATTATATCTGCTTCTACTTCCCACGTAGCTCCCTCAACATGTTGATTTCTTAGAAAAACAATTACTGAAGCTACTTCATTGTTTCTTAGCTTTCGAACCTAACGATCAAGATTCTCCTATCTCCCAGGCTTGGCTAATGACCGTACTTCATGAACTTCTACATACCTGGTACCTATGGCATGAATAGGGAGTTATCCTGAACGTACACATTGTAGCCATCATTTCCATCATGGGGAAACTTATGTAGGTCTTAAAGAAATTCGCAAGCATGAATCATTCAAGAGATCTAAGTTAAGCATACACCTGATATGGGACAATCTTATGAGTCGAACATGTTGAGATACACGAGTCAACATACATAGAGAGTTTATGACATGAGGTCTAGACTTAGAGATTCACAGAGTAAGACTGGGATCTCTATCTGAAGCGGTCATTTAGAATCCTAGGGGTCTATACATAAGATTGGATAGAGTGCAACTTTAACTGAGCATAAGAGAAATCATCAGAACCTGAAGAGATTGGCATTCCATAGCTATTAGTGTTGAGACTGTTCTATTAGGACACTCAAAATCTGACTTGGCTCATTGACTTATGATCTCCCCCTTAGCTTAAGGCCATACTTCTAGGGATCTTGAATCTTTATTAAGGTCCTGTGACTTTACGTTCACCTCTAAGGCTATCACTAAAGGCTTCATACTTAAAACCATTCCATACCCTCCAAAAAATGAATCTTATACTAAAATGCACAAAGGGATCTTGTACCTTATACAGTATTTCTCGAGACTTGCCGCATGCAAAGTTCGATATGAAAACTCATAACATACGTCTGACTACATCTATAATTGGCATCCACCTGCACTAGATAACCTACTCTACTGAGATGGGCGATCTGCTGGAGTTGCTGATCTGGTGGTTGGAGTACTGGCTCTACCTTTGTCCTGCTTAGCTGATGCGCAATCCTGCGTATGTGCCCGGACTTTTCACACTCGTAACAAACACCCAAACCAACCAAACACTTTCCCAAGTATTTTCTACTGCATTTTAGGCATGCTGACCAACTAGATAGGGCTACTGGAGGGGTGTCCGTGGCACGTCCTCCCTGGCCACTCTTACTTGGCCGACAGGCAATCCCTTAGTTTATGACTAGTCTGGCCACACAAAAAGCAATCTTCTGAGGCCATCAAGAACTTCCCTAGGTGGTTCTTCCCATATCTTCTGCATGTTTGGTATGTAATCTCCACTACTTTACCCTTGTTGGGAACTCTCAAAGTTTTCGGTCCTAGGTCTTTTGTTTCCCTTTCCTCCCCGCTTGAACCCTCCATCCATACTCGAACCCTTGAACTCAAATAGACTCTTACCCATGAAGTTTCGAGCCCAAGTGGCCCCCGTCTTTTCAACAGGATCCGCAAATGCGATTGCCAGCTGATTAACATTAAACTGAGTGGTTGTGGCCTATATCAACATTATGAAAGCAGCCCCGAGCTATGCATCCGTAACTTGCCCGAACATGGTATCAGCTGGAGTTGTGGGGCTGGCTGACTCCCGTTAAATCTTTGAAGAGACATATTTTTGCACACGCGTATAGCACGAGTTAGAGTAATGGAGAGAGTTGAACTCATAGCACGATGTAGAATCATGAAAGAAGGAAAATTTCCTAAAATGTTTCATAGCCTCTTCATCATAAGTGTGGCGCTCTTCACACCCATGAAAAGGACTCTACTTAACACGGCTTTTGGACACCCTAGTAAAGGTCAAAATCTAAGGCTCTGATACCTAGTTTTTCACGACTGAACATAGGCCCGGATAGAGACACAGGACAAGGAACTCCAAGAGGCTCAAAGTCAACCCATGGCATGAACATAGCGGCTAAGAGTGTACAACAAGCGGAAACTGATAAAATAAAACATGCTTAAGTAGAAGTCTACATACATATCAATCTAAACAGAATCAACAATGACAATCTAATTCTCTACATATTGTTTGAAAAGCCTCTAACATAACTAATGAGCTGATGGGACAACATCCCAACTAGCACGACAAAATCTATAATGGAAATAACATAACAATGGATAACTGATAGTCCTTGAAGGATGAGGACTCACCAAAACTAGATAAACAGGTTTGAGAGGAAAGCAGGACTAATGATGCAGCTAAGACTGATCCCTCGAACCTTTATCATGAAATGATACAACATAGAGTATGCGATTAGTACTCGAAATGTACTAAGTATGCAAAGTAAGTAAAACAGACTAATAAAATACATAAGAGTTCATAAGAGTAGGATAGTATAACGTGAAATGAGTATCATAATATAAACGTGAGAGTTCAAGGTTTTCAAACCATTCATAATCTAGTCATAATCATAGTAATAAGAGTAACCTTATAAAAACATAACTTGAGCTGAAATAATATAAATATGACAATGAATAAATTATGAGGAATAATGGGAGAACTCGTCTTAACCGACACCATCATGATAGAATTTACATGATGCCCCAACTGTTTTGCTTAGGTAGGTAGAGTCATCCCAGGCTTGCCAAGCAAGGGACATGCATGATGTGATATCATAAATCATGAAGAGCATGCATATTTATGAAAATTCATATACTTGACATTCATAAATCCATGAAGAGTACTTGAAGAGAAATTATATCATAAATCATAGTTTCATAATTTAGACTTAGGAAGATCAAAATCATAATGGAATCATAACTTGATTTTTCATGAAACTTTGCCTAACTGGGCATATATTGACTTGGATTTGAAGTCATAAAAATTATAATCAATTTAAATATAAAATCTACCCATAGATATTAAAATAACATTTAGAATGTAAAGGTGATTGACCCATAATCAAATCATAGAGAATTCCATGGATTTAGGGTTAAAAACCTATAAGATCATCAAAATTATTTTAATACTTGAATTCATGAAGATAGAGAGAAAGTGGGGCATGGAGTGAAGAGGGACTCTCATTCCTAACCCTTCATACCGGGATAATCTGATCTTACACTCTCCCTTGAAAGCCGAAAGGAATTGGAGAAGAAATTGGAGAGTTCTAGACTTGATTTTCAAAGAGAGATCTCTACTCTTGCATGCATGGGAGTTGAATGAATTATGATAGGTTAAACCCTCTTAAAATCCTCCTAACAGAGCTTAAAACGACGTATTTTAGGATTTCAGGGCTAAGAAATTAAAAATTTAACCTTACTAACTTCGCAAGAAAAATACAACTACCAGGGGTCACGACTCGTCTCACGAGTCGTGCCCTGATCCCAGAACTCGTGGTGAGATTCGTTTCTGCTACTGCCTTGCTCTCCAATCTTAGCTGGAATTTCCCCATGTGTCAATTAATGACTCGTGCCATTATCCCAGGAGTTGTTGGAATTATCCATCACCAAAACTGCCTCATGCCTCCTACGGTCACAACCCATGACTCGTGGTTTCCTACCACGATCATAACATCACTCTTGTCTTCTCCTCCTTGAACAAAATTTTCCCCAACTTATGACCCTTCTCACAATTCGTCGTCTCTCACAATGAGTCATACAATGACTCGTGTCTTCCAAAGTTAGCCATCCCCATATCCTCCCCACGACCCTAACCACGAGTTATACCTAAATACCACGATTCATGGATTGGTCACTTAGACTCTAGGTCTTCTTAACGACTCCTCCTATGACTCCTTACTTGGTCTCACGACTCGTACCATGAGCGGTTCTGGTGCAAAAGTGCCTATTTTTCCTATTTTCTCTGATTCAGCCATCGGGTCTAAACTTAGGAACTTCCGGAGTGTTACATTGGATCATGTTCATAATATGCTATGCCATAGGTTAACTTGGAGCCACTTATGGCTCTAGTCATCGTGTCGCGTCCAAGGTATAGACTCGGGCTATGACACCTTCATTACTATAGGAATGTCAATAGACTGTGTATGACTCACTCTTTTTCCCATTCTCATTATTCAGAGAAGCAAAGAGGTGGATGAAGGCAGAACTGCCAAATACCATTACAACATGGAACGACCTTGCAAGGATGTTCCTCATTAGATTCATTCCATCTAGCAAAACCGCAAAGTTAGGAGTGAGATTCTATGTTTTAAGTAGAGGCGAGATGAAAATTTATATCTTGCTTGGGAGATATTAAAATCTCTTCTCAGAGGCTACCCTCATCGCCAACAGACCAATGAGGTGTTGGAAAATACATTTGTGGAAAGCCTTGATCCACATACAAAAATCTTGCTAGATTCTGCAGTAAATGGTCAAGCCTTGGAGAAAACATATGATGAGCTATACACTGTTGAAACGGAATGCATAGGGTAGTACAGTGGAATAGCGATGCATCAAGGAGCATGGGAAGAAAAGTTGCGGGAGTGTTAGAGGTTGATAGTGTTAATGCATTGGCAGCTGTCACGCCCGAACATAGGCCCAAAACGAGACACGGGACAAGGAGCCCAGAGAGACTCCAAGTCGACCCATGGCATGAATATACATGTAACTCAATCAAATAAAGCAGAAGACTTAACATAATAAACAAAGCAGGAGTCTAATCATAACATAACATCTGAACCAGGATTTACTTCATACATGACAAGCTGATAACTACATATAGTCTGAAAGCCTTTAACATATCTGATGGGTTGATAGGAAAAATCCCCCAACTAACACGACAAGTCTGAAACTGAAGAAAGACATAACAACCACGAATAATGAATGTCCTCGGAAGATGAGGACTCACCGATGCCAGCTGGACAGGTCTGAATGGGAAACCAGTGACTAAAGATGTTGTTGACAAGGATCCCTCTGACCTGTATCATAAGATGATACAGCATAGAGTATGCCGTCAGTACGTGGAAGTACCAAGTATGAAAGGAAAGTAAAATGAACAGTCAAAATACATAAAGTTCATAAGAGTAGGACAATATGATCGTAACATAAATATCATAACGCAAATGTAAGGCTCAAGGTTTTCAAAACTTTGTAAATCATTCATAATTATAATCATAGGAGAAAAGCTTTATTAAACATGATTTGAGCCAAAATACATAATCATAACCATACATAAATGATGAGGAACAGTGGGAGATTCTTATAACCGACATACCCCATATGAGAACACATGGAGCCCGACTTGTAAACCCCTAGTCCGGAGGATGTTCATACCTTGCCAAGGGTAGAACCATGAAATAGGCGTGACCTCACTAATGAAAGGCCCATTTAGGACAAAAGGATCGTCATAAAGGATGTCCCATCATAGTTACGTTGGCGCGTAATTCTAAGACTCGGAGCATGCTTGGATCCTAGGTCTACTCGGTGTTAAATACTACTCCCAAAACATATATAGTGCTCATAGGATAGTTAAAATCCTGATAATCATAATCATGCTTGAAATACGTGAACTAGCCATGAAACTAAGGCCCGTGAGTTGGCCACAATCATATATCATAAATAATAAAGTTCATGCATACTCGTAAACATGTATATACTTGATATTCATAAATTCATGATAACAATTTGAGAGAAATCATATCACAAGTCATAAATCATAATGGGTTAATGAACACTAAAATCGAAGTAGAATCATAGCTTGATTTATCATCAAACATATATAATTGGGCATAGTTTTGTAGAAAATTCAAATCTAAATAGTTATAAAATCTGCCCATGATTCGTAAAACATGAAGTTATACATGAGAAGATTACCCCCATAGATAGATCATAAGGATTTCATAAGAATTGGGATAAAACCCTATATGATTATCAATAGAATTTCATGAAATAGAGAGAGATTGGGCATGAATGTGAAAAGATTCAGCCATTCATAACCCTACATACCTGAGAAGGACTAATTCTACAACTCCCTTGATTGCTCAAAGGAGAATTGATGAAGAACTTGGAGGACTAGACTTGATCACCTCTTCAAAGCCCCTAAACTTGCATGCATGAATAGGAATAGCCAAGAATGAACTTACCCCTCTTAAAAATCACTATTCATAGCTTAAAACGATGTAGTTAGGCCTTAGGATCATAGAAATTACGGAGAAGCCTTACTAAATTCGTAGAGAAAAAACTGACTGCCAGTCCTAATGAGGGACTAGATGAATCGCCGTCCAAGGCCATGACTCGTGGCCACCAACCGTTGTGTACACTGCAAACATTTCACCTAGGGCTCATCACGGAGAACTACACGAGTCGTTACCAGTGACCACGACTTATGGTCTTCACAGCCAAAAAGTCCTCTTCCTTCACCTCATCCTTGGCCACAACTGACTCAATGTGTCGTGGTGCTGACCATGACTCGTGATCATATCTATGGTCACCCAAACTCAAAAATTTCCAACTTAAGTGTAGCACCTCACCACGAGTCACTCCACGACTCGTGGTCTACCCCACGGGTCACAGGATGACTTGTTCTGTGATCTGGTGTAGAAAATCTGGTTTTCTCCATTTCAACTCCTGGATCTGATCTTAGGGTTTTCGGGGCATTAAAATATCTACCCCTTGGGAACATTCATACTCAAATTTTGAAAATCACATAGAAAAGCATAGAAATGCAATCATCATATTCAAATACTAATCATATAAGCGGAAAACTAACGGAATGACTACCTCTGATTTGAGCTACATGGCTGAACTGAATTCCCGAAACACACATACATCCATTTACATGAAAGAAACTGAGGTACATGAGTTGAACATGAAACTGTGTAGAGTTTTAGGGCAAAACTGATACTTCAAGCTGTAATTGAGCCGGTAGGGAATAGATATAGGTATCTAGCCATTATATCTGCCTCGGCTTCCCACATAACTCCCTCTATATGCTGATTTCTCCATACTTTAACTGAAGCTACTTCCTTGTTTCTTAGCTTTCGAACATGATGATCTAGTATTTCCACCGGAACCTCCTCATAGTTAAGGCTATCTCTTACACTAACACTTTCCACCGGCACAACTAGAGTTGGATCCCCCAAACACTTCTTTAGGAGTGATACATGAAAAACAGGATGAACGGAAGCTAATTTTGAGGGCAACTCCAATTCATATGCCACCTTGCCTACCCCTTTCATAAATCGATATGAGCCAACATGGGTTGAGTTTTCCTTTCTTTCCGAACCCCATCACTCCCATCATAGGAGACACTTTTAGAGAAACACCTAATCATCAAACTCAAACTCAAGTTCTCTCCTCCTCACATCAGCATAGGACTTTTGGCGACTTTGAGTTGTTTTCAACCTATCCCGTATGAGTTGAATTTTCTCCATGGCCTCATGGACCGAATCCGTCCCTATCATCACAGCTTCACCGACTTCAAACCATCCAACAGGCGATCTACACCTCCGCCCATAGAGAGCCTCAAAGGAGCCATCTGAATGCTGGAATGACAGTTGTTACTATACCCAACTCGATGAGAGGCAAATGGTCATCCCAATTACCCTTGAAGTCAATCACACATTCTCTTAACATGTCCTCGAGAGTCTGAATTATCCGCTCCACTTGACCATCCGTTTGCGGGTGAAATGCTATATTGAGCTTGACCTGCGTACCAAGTCCCTTTTGAAACGACCTCCAAAACTGAGAGGTAAACTGGTATCTCTGTCTGATATGATGGACAAGGGCACTCCATGCAACCGAACTAGCTCTCGGATGTATAGTTTGGCATAATCCTCTATGGAATCAGAGGTTTTAACTGGTAGAAGTGAGCAGCTTTGGTCAACCCATCCACGACCACCAAAATTGAGTCATACTGTCGACGAGTGCGATGCAACCCTGTGATGAAGTCCATATTGATCTCCTCAAACTTCCAAGTAGGATACTAATGTCCTGAAGCACACTTCCCGGTCTCTGATGCTCAACCTTCACTTGTTGACAATTCGGACACTTAGCTACAAATTCTGATGTCCTTATTCATGCCATTCCACCAATATATTTCCCGTAGGTCACATTAAATCTTGGTGACAGCTGGGTGTATCGAATATCTAGAACCGTGAGCCTCATGCAACATCTGATTTCTCAAATCACCAACGACCAGGACACACA
Source organism: Datura wrightii (assembly GCA_035772735.1). Classification (NCBI taxonomy): domain Eukaryota; kingdom Viridiplantae; phylum Streptophyta; class Magnoliopsida; order Solanales; family Solanaceae; genus Datura; species Datura wrightii. The sequence continues at coordinate 16,744,077 of JASDFA010000010.1, forward strand.
AACGACCCAGATATTGAAGCACACTATCTCCCGCTTTTGAGAAGACCCCTACCTTCTGACTTTGAATGGTTCCTTCAACTTTTCCAAGATGGGGTCCTCGTCTCGTTTAGCTTTTACATCAGTCACCAAGGATGATTCTGACCCATTCTGAACTATATCACCACCTTTAGTCGAGTCAACCAAACAAACTCCCAATCATGCAAGTCGATGCACATCCTTCACTAGCTTCTTCTTTCCCTCATCTACATGGGACACACTCTTCATAGAGAGTCTACTAAGTGTTTCTGCTACTATATTGGCCTTACCCGGAAGGTAAAGGACACTCATATCATAATCCTTAGGTAGCTGTAACCACCTCCTTTGGCGTTGTTGGCTCTTGTTGTGCATAAATACATCTACATGGATCCTGTACAAATAGTGTCTCCATATCTTCAAGGAAAATACCACCGCTGCCAATTCAAGATCATGGGTCGAGTAATTCTTCTCATGAACTTTCAACTATCTAGAAGCATATGCTATCACTTTACCATGTTGCATCAATACACAACCAAGGCCAATTCTAGAAGCATCACAATACACCAAAAACCCATCGGTACCCTCTTGTAAGGTTAACACCGATGCCGAGTCTTCAACTCCTGAAAGCTCCTCTCACAAGCCTTCGACCATTAGAACTTCAGTTTCATTTGGGTCAATTTGGTCAATGGCGCTGCAGTAGATGAAAATCCCTCAACAAATCTCCGATAATAGCCAGCTAAGCCCAAGAAGCTCCTGATATCTGAAGGATTCACCGGTCTAGGCCAATTCTGCACCACTTCTACTTCCTCAGAGTCCATCTTTAGGCCCTCACTTGACACCACATGACCCAAAAATGCCACTGAATTAAACCATAACTCACACTTGCTTAATTTTAGCATATAATTGGTGATCCTTATGAGTCTATAGAACCACCCTCAAATGAGCATCATACTCCTCATCACTTGAGAGTATATTAGGATGTCATCGATAAACACGATCACCAACATATCTAAGTATGGCTTGAACACCTTGTTCATCAAATCCATAAAAGCTGCAGGAGCATTCGTTAGTCCAGAAGACACAACTCTAAATCCGTAATGTCCATATCGAGTCCTGAAGGCTGTCACTCTTCCGAACCCTGAGTTGATGGTATCCGGATCTAAGATGTATCTTCAAAGAGCACTAGCACGCTGAAGCTGGTCAAACAAATCATCAATCCTAACAACAGAGGTGGATCCAGAATTTAAATTATATGGGTTCAATCTTATGATTTTAGTATTAAACCCTTTGTTTTAAATTATGGGTTCATAACTACTATTAATTTCAAATATAATAATTTTTTATACATATATTTATGCTCCATGTTGAATGTTATGGGTTTAATTGAACCCACAACTTCAAGTCTACATACGCCTCTTCCTGGGAAGAGGATACCATTTCTTGATGGTGACCTTATTCAATTGTCGGTAATCAATACACATCCGAAGGGAACCATCCTTCTTTTGGACAAAGAGAACTGGTGCACCCCATGGGGATTTTCTTGCTCTAATGAAACCCTTGTCTAACAGGTCATTCAACTGCTCCTTCAACTCCTCTAACTCTATTGGGGTCATTCTGTAAGGAGGAATAGATATAGGCTACATATCGGGAAGAAGGTCAATACCAAAATCGAATCTCCCGCTCGGGAGGAATTGCTGGTAAATCATCTGGGAACACTTTTGGATACTCACATACTACTGGAATGGACTGGATAATCAGGGTCTCAAACGTAGCATCCTTAAACCTAACTAAATGGTGCACGCAACCCTTGGAGATCATTTTTCTAGCCTTAAAGTAGGAAATGAAATGACCTACAGGCATAGCTGAACTACCCTTCCATTCTAAGGCTAGCTCACCCAAAAATCAAAATTCTACCGTATGGGTTCTACAATTGATGGAGGCATAACATGCAAACAACCAATCCATGCTGAGAATAACATCAAAATCGGTCATGGCTAACTCTACTAAATCCACCGAGGTGACTTTCTGAAGGATTGTGACCGGGAAACTTCTATACACCCGTCTAGCTACCACTGAATCATCCACTTGAGTAGAGACTAAGAAGGGTTCTGACAAGATTTCGGGACTGACTCCGAAACTGCTAGCCATATAAGGTGTCTAAAAGACAAGGTAGCCCCAGGATCTAACAAAGCATATACATCAAGATAGAATACTTGTAACATACAAATGACTACATTCGGGGAGATTTCCTGCTCCTAGCGGGATGCTAGGACATAGAATCTGTTTTGGCGTTGTTTGCCACCTGTACTAGCAGAAGAACCCTGCTGGAAGGGATGTTCCACTGGAGCTGCTAAACTAGTGGCTGGAATACGGGCTCCACTATCGCCTGATCTGGCTGAAGGGCAATATATGAGCCTGTGCCTGGGTTTGCCACACCTGAAACAAGCGTCTAAACAAAATAAACACCTCATTCGATTGTTCTTTCCACATTTCACACAATCTAGAAAAATGCGATCTCTCGAAATGCTCCCCTAAACCCTTGAGCCTTACGCTCTACCCTCTGATCACATCTGGATTGGGACGGAACACTAGCTGATGATGGTGTTGGGGCCAAAGATCTCTGGTGGGATTGCTGACGGTGCCTACTAGTCCTCGGCTAGGGGAATCCGATGCTATCAGTCCTAGCCCTTTTAGTCTCCCTCTCTCGCTCACTCAACTGTACTGTCTCCATCTGCTTGGCGTACAAGACTATTCAAGCAAAGTTACTATCCTGGAAAAGCATCATGGTTCAACAATCCCTGACCAAGGAGTCTGCCATCCCATGTACGAACCTGCTCACACGGGCTCTCTGATCCACCACCAACTCAGGTGCATACCTGGGTAGACGTGTGAACTCCAAGGCATACTCCTAAATTGTTATCTTCCCTACATAAGTTACAAACTTGGCCGCTTTCAGCTCCCTTATCTCCCCAGGGAAGAACCGATCAATAAAAGCGACATGAAACTCATCCCAACTGACAGGGCCTTGCTCCAACCGCCCTTGCTATCCTTCCACTGTTACCAAATGTGTGTGACCCCCTTTAACTGATATGAAGACAAATCAGTATACTCCTCTCCAGTCACCCCCATAATCTGGGTGATCTTCGGAATCTCCTTAATGAAATCATGTGAACCCTCGTCCACCTTCAATCCAAAGAACTCGAGAGAGTTCATCCTCAGAAAGTCTCTAACCTTTGCTGCCGTTGCATTCCCATTCTGCGGGACATGTGCTACCACCTTCAGGTTGACTTGGGCAGTCAAGGCCTGTGTTAGCATCTGAATGGCTGCTCGAAATTCTACATGGGCAACTGGCCTCGATGGATGGTGCTCATGGACTAGTGGGGCTTGTTGGTGCCCGTCTCCATTTCCATCCTTGTGGCCATTTTCATTTCCATTTCTTCTACTGTTAACTCTGTGGGGAGGGATGATTCTGCAAACGCGAATAGCATGAATTATAAGGATAGCGAGATATTTCACCGCACGACATAGATCATGAAGGAAGGGAACATTTCCTAAACATCTCATAGCCTCTTCTTCATAAGTGTGGCGCACTTCACACCCATGAAAAAGACTCTACTTAACGTGGCTTTCAGACACCTTAGGACACTTCAAAACCTATTGCACTAATACCATGTTTTTCACGACCCGAACATAGGCCTAGATAGAGACACGGGACAAGAGCCCCGAGAGACTCCAAGTCGACTCATGGCATGAACATACATTTAACTCAATCAAATAAAGTGGAAGACTTAACATAATAAACATAGAGGAAATCTAAGCATAACATAACATCCGAACCGGGATTTACTTCATACATGACAAGCTGATTACTACATATAGTCTGAAAGCCTCTAACATATCTGATGGGTTGATAGGACAACACCCCCAACTAACATGACAAGTCTGAAACTGAAGAAAGACATAACAACCATGAATATTGAATGTCCTCGGAAGATGAGGACTCACCGATGCTAGCTGGACAGGTCTGAATGGGAAAGCAGTGACTAATGATGCTGCTGAGAAGGATCCTTCGAACGTGTATCATGAGACGATACAACATAGAGTATGCGGTCAGTACGTGGAATGTATTTAGTATGCAAGGTAAGTAAAACAGACAGCTAAAATACATAAAGTTCATAAGAGTAGGACAACATAATCGTAACATAAATATCATAATGCAAACGTAAGGCTCAAGGTTTTCAAAATATTTGTAAATCATTCATAATCATAATCACAGGAGAAAAGCTTTATTAAACATGACTTGAGCCAAAATACATAATCATAACCATACATGAATCATGAGGAATAGTGGGAGATTCTTATAACTGACATACCCCATATGAGCACATTTGGAGCCCGACTTGTAAACCCCTAGTCGGGAGGGTGGTCGTACCTTGCCAAGGGTAGAACCATGAAATAGGTGTGATATTGTCACGACCCGAGAGGAGACCCGGATCGTAGACGTGGGACAAGGGACCCGAAGAAACCCCAAGTCAACCCATGGCATAAGCATTCACTAACTCATTTAATAAGCATGAAGGAAAAATAATATAAACTAACGAAGTCTAACTTAATATAAGAACAAAATGAACATCTGAAGCTAAATGCATTTTTAAGTCTGATAAGCCTCTAATCTGGACGAGCTGATGGGACAACACCCCTAACTAGCTCAGAAATACTGAAATTGAAAATGTTCTCAAGGTAACTAAAAGTCTAGTCCTCGGAAGATGAGGACTCACCAAATAAGCAGGTGATAACTCTAATAAGCAGCTACAAATGAGGCTGAACCTGAGAACCCGATCCTGCATTATAAAATGACGCAACATAGGAAGTATGCGGTCAGTACGTGGATTGTATCGAGTATGCAAGGTAAGTAGAACCGCTAGAGCAATAATAGTCTTTTAAAACAAGTCATACATATATGATAGCCCTTAAAGATAAGAAAAAGATCATAAACATTCATTATGAAGTCATTCTTATTTTATAGGTGGTCATGCATGGCTTCAAAATATCATGACTAAATCGACTGACTCAAGCAAAACCATAACATATATATCAAAAGCTGAACAATTAGTCAAACCTTGCATTTTTAACATGCATGCATAAGATAACCATCATAAGTAATGGATAGCAAACCCAAATGATATAGACAACGGGAGACTCGTCATTTAACCGACATACCACGATAAAACTTATGTGGTCCCGACTATTAGACTCAAGTGGGTTGAGCCATCCATAACCTTGCCAGGGCTACGGACGATACCATGATATCGATATCAAGCTCAAAGGGCCAAACAGGTCGGGGATAGCTCAAAAGGGAGGTCCCAATAGTATAATAGAATCAACCTACATTGGCACGTAGTTTTGGGGGATAGGGTAGTCAACCCTTAGCCCGCTCGATGCTAGACTCTTCTCCCAAAACATGCAATGCTCTACATCATATAATACGAAGCTCAACATCGTCTAGTGACGAAGCTTAACATGAAATCATGCATAAGATCAACATCGTGTGAAATGAAGCTTAACATTGTCTATTGACAAAGCCCATTATGGCATCACGTATACACTAGACATTATATAAATATGAAGCGTGATCGTGGGCAAAAATAGCATGCCCGAGTGATGCTTTATACCTTAATTTAGTCTTGTTTATCCAAGTTATTTTATACATTTTCATGTGACTTTATGTAAATGTGAATATATACTAACCAACATGATTAGTCCTTGTTTTTGAAGGTTAATAATGCATTTGAGGAACTAATTCATGATTAGGTGAAGTGGAGGAATGGAATCAAGAGAAAAACATGAATGTCAACAAGAAAACATGCAATAACTGGCACCCTGCGCGATATGGGCCGTGGCACGCTGCCAATGCGGCAACACTTGGCCAAAAATTGCATTTTTTGGCAAACGTGTCACGGAGGTCAAGTAGGGCGTTCAGCTCCGTGACACGTTGCTGTTCCACCACAGGCCAAATTTTGCAATTTTTCAACATAGTATAAATTGAACCCTTAGCTCCTAAAATCATTTGGTCACGATTTTATTCTGGAAAACTACCTAGGAGTGAAGGGAGAAGTGGGAGAACTCATCTAGGGTTTATCAAATTCCCTTCTCATCTACCAAATTCATGTAAGTATGTTAGTTTAGTATTAGTTAATTGTAGTTTTATGAACATGAATGGCAAGAACCCTTCCTCTAGGGTTGAAGCCATGAATTATGATTGTGATTTTATGAAATTGTTTTGGAATTAAGTTATTGTTTGTTGTTTTCGTCTTGCATTCTGGATTGTTGGTTGTTTTTATGATTGATCACCATGAAAGCATATTTGTTAGCTTGAGTAATAGCTTGAGAAAGCATTACCTAGGTCAGGACATGAGAATGTGAGGAGCATGTTTGTATCTCGGGAGAGATTTTTGTGTCAGGATAGAAATATACCTAACACCGTGCTTGGTTGAGACACGGGGGTTATGAAAGACCAACTTGGGATGTCACATCACCACTCGAAGAAGTAGTTGTGAGGCTAAGTTGAGTTAAATGGTTAGACGCACGAAAGTCCCTAACCGTTTCCCCGTAAACCACAACATAATTGATTGCCCGCGACTAGAAATTAAACTCCTCGCTCACAATGATGCAGTGAGGCTAGATTGCCGTGTTTAGAGGCTCGAAAGACCATAAACATGCAATTCTAATTATGTGAAATAACAATTGATAGTTCCATGCTTAACCCATTGCAAATCGTAGTATCGCATGATTAATTGGTTTTAACTCTATGTTGCTCCTAGAGTAATTTCAGAATACTTCGTTGACCCAAACTTAGACTTAATTAATCTCGATCGAAAATGTCTATAACCAACACTTGAGGTATTTAAGATCACACTAGAAATGGATAGTTAGAGGAATGGGTCCAGTCCTTGTGGGTTCGACAATCCGGTTCTTAAAAAGAGCCACTATATTACTTGCACGATCCGTACACTTGCGGACGCGCGAATCGGGCACGTCACTTAACAATGTCCTTTCGACAAAGCCTAGAACGAAATCATGCATAGACTCAATATCATGTGAAATGAAGCTTAACATTGTCCTTGGCAAAGCTCGACAATAACATGCATAGAAATTAAGGATTTACGCATAGAGAAGGCTTTACTTTGAAACATACCACAAGATCAAAGAATAATGGGAGCCTTTACACCAAAAATCATGTGGTAAGCCTACTTTAGGAATATCACTTCATCATTATCAACATAAGGGCCTAGTCTAAAAGCTTATCATGCTTGAACCCATTCAAATCATTTGAAAACATTATAATTTTGGAGATTTCACTCCAAAACGAAATAATAAAGTCAATTCAAGAAAATCATCACTCATGCTCATTATTGGGCACTACCCAAAGATCCATCTACTTGGGTCTACTTAATCTTCTTTCAAAACATTATCAAAATCATGGGTAAGGTTGGAAACTTGCTTTTCATCATCTACTCCATCATCAGCACATTTTATTAGGAACTACCCACACATGGACGTTTTAGATTCGATTTTTTTAAAACAATTTTGGTAAAAGAAATTAAGAATAGAATCCGTCCAAGCTCAGTAAATCACCAATATCAACTCAATTTAATCATACCCATGAGTAGAAATGTAATAATCATGCAATTAAATGAAGACCCATACTTGATCATCACAACCAAATCACAAATTGACAGGAAATGGGCATGGGTGTGGAAGCAAGCACCAACTCATAGCCTTACATACCTGGGAATGAAGAATCTTAACTCCTCCTAATTACCCAGCTAAAATTTCCCTTGAAAACCTTGAAATTCTCCTCAATTTCTTCCCTTCAAACCTTCAACTTTGCATGCATGAAGAAAAGGCCTAATATGGGTTTTTCTCTGCTTAAAGCCCTCTATTATGAGCTTAAAATGACATAGTATAGGCCCTTAGAACTTAGAAATTATGGAAAAGCCCTTACTGAAATCGCTGAAAATAACTGTCAGGGGGTCCTAACGGACGACCTGACAACTCGTTATTAGGGCACCCGGTCCGCTGGTTCACCTGTCAAGTGCACTGCCTTGTCATTCATGAAAATTCATTTGTCTTGGTAATTTCCCTCCTAACGAGTCGTTAGGACTGACGATGACTCCTTAGATACCATCAGTTAAGTACACTAGATAAGCTTTACCATCTTTCTCTAGGACCTCCCTACGATTGGCATGACGAATCAAGCAGGAAATAGAAATAAGTAATTATCATGCTCCAATAGAAATTATTTTAATCGAAATTTCACGGAATGACTACCTCCGAAAAGAACCACATAGCTAAACTATATTAAGGCATCACATACATTATCATATAATAATTCAAACTTGCGCACATGAACTGAACATGGAAACTGATTAGAGAATTAGGGAAAAAATTGATACTTCAAGTCAAAACTAAGCCGGTAGAGAACAAATGTGGGTATCTAGCCATCATGTCTGCTTCAGCCTCCCGTGTAACTCCTTCAATATGCTGATTCCTCCATAAAACCTTAACTAAAGCTACCTCTTTGTTCCTTAGCCTTCGAACTTGTCGATCCAAAATATCAATCGGAATTTCCTCATAACTGAGACTGTCTTTCACACCAACGCTGTCCATTAGAACCACAAAGGCTGGATCACCCAAACACTTCTTCAAAAGCGATACATGGAACATGGGATAAACTGAAGCCAATTCTGAAGGCAAGTCCAACTCATACGCGATGTACCAACTCCTCTCACAACCCGGTAGGGACCAACATAGCGGGGATTGAGTTTACCTTTCTTTTCGAACCGCACGACTCCCTTCATGAGAGATACCTTTAGAAACACCCAGTCATCTACATCAAACTCCAATTCTCTTCTTGTCACATCAACATACAATTTCTAATGACTCTGAGAGGTTTTCAATTGGTCCCTTATCAACTGAACCTTTATCATTTCCTCATGAACCGAATCTGGTCCTACCACAGCTGCCTCACCAACCTCGAACCATCCGATGGGAGATCTGCAACTTCGCCCGTAGAGAGCCTCGAATAGTGCCGTCTGGATACTAGAGTGGAAACTGTTATTATAAGCGAACTCGATGAAGGGAAAATGATCATCCCAACTACCTTTGAAATTTATAACACATGCCCGCAACATATCCTTAAGAGTCTGAATGGTTTGTTCCGCTTGGCTGTCCGTCTGAGGATGAAAAGCTGTGCTTAGCTTAACCTGAGTCCCGAACCCTTTTTGAAACAAATGCCAGAATTAAGAAGTAAATTAGTACCTCGGTCTGAAATAATAGACAAGGGCACTCCATGAAGCCAAACCAACTCCCGAATATACACTTAGCATAATCGTCTGCTGAATCCATAGTCTTGACCGGTAGGAAGTGTGCAGCCTTGGTCAACCTGGTCACCACTACCCAAATGGAGTCGTATTGCCGGTGAGTATGAGGTAGACCTGTAATGAAGTCCATATTGATTTTTTCCCACTTCCAAGTGGGGATACCAATATATTGAAGTACACCTCTAGGTCTTTGATGCTCGGCTTTTACTTGCTAACAGTTTGGACATTTTACTATGAACTCCGCAATATCCCTTTTCATACCATCCCACGATTAGATTTCTCGCAAATCCCGACACATTTTCGTGGACCCTGGATAAATAGAATATCTGGTACCATGTGCCTCATGCAATATCCAAACACTCAAATTATCAACGTCTGGAAAAAATAGTTGGCATTGGTATCGTAGCACAACATCTCCCCCTGGGAGAAAACCTCCACTTTCTGATTTCACGCCGCCTCCTTCAGCTTCCTCAACATTAGATCCTCATCTTGCCTGGATTTAACATCAACTACCAAAGACGATTCCAACCCGTTATGCACAACAACACTGCCATCAGTCGAATCGATCAATCTAACTCCCAGCCTTGCAAGCCAGTGAATATTTTTCACTAACTCCTTCTTCCCCTCATCCACATGGGACACATTCTCCATTGAGAGTCTACTAAGTGCATCTGCAACCACATTAGCCTTGCCTGGGTGGTAAAGGACACTCATGTCATAATCCTTAAGTAAATCCGACCACCTCCTTTGCCGAAGATTTAGATCTTTCTGGGTGAACACATATTGCAAGCTCTTGTGGTCCGTAAATACATTCACGTGGACTCCATACACGTGAACACCACCGCAGCCAATTCAAGATCGTGGGTCAAGTAATTCCTTTTATGCACTTTCAGCTGTCGAGAGACATAGGCTATCACCCTCCCATGCTGCATCAACACACACCCAAGTCCAACTTTGGAAGCATCACAATACACCACGAAACCATCATTACCCTCGGGTAGGGTCAATACTTGTGCTGAGGTAAGTCAAGCCTTCAACTCTTGGAAGCTTTTCTCACAAGCCTCCGACCACTGAAACTTCACCTTCTTCTGAGTCAACTTAGTCAAAGGCGCTGCAATGGATGAGAAACCCTCCACAAACCTCCGATAGTAGCTAGCTTGGCCCAAGAAACTCTGGATATCTGAAGGATACACCGATCTGGGCCAATTCTTCACTGCCTTAATTTTCTACGAGTCTACTTTTATGCCTTCGCTAGGCACCACATGACCCAAGAATGCCACGGAGTCCAACCAAAACTCACACTTGCTGAACTTTGCATAGAATTGTCGATCCTTGAGGGTCTGGAGCACTACTCTCAAGTGAGTGGCATGCTCCTCCTCGCTCCGGGAGTGTACCAAGATGTCATCGATGAACACGATAACAAACATGTCAAAATATTGCTTGGACACCCAATTAATCAGGTCCATAAAAGCCGCAGGAGCATTCGTTAGTCCTAAAGACATAACTACAAACTTGTAATGACCATACCATGTCCTGAATGTCGTCTTCGGGATATCACTCTCCTGAGCCCTGAGCTGATGATACCTAGATCTGAGATCTATCTTTGAGAAACACTTAGCACCCTGAAGCTGATCGAACAGATCATCAATCCTGGCTAGGGGATACCTGTTCTTGACAGTGACTTTGTTCAACTGTTGATAATCAATGCACATGCAAAGGGAACCATCTTTCTTCTAAACAAATAATACTAGTGCCCCCCATGAAGACTGGCTCGGTCTAATGAAATCCTTATCTAGCAAATCCTTTAACTGATCCTTCAACTCTTTTAGCTCGGTTAGATCCATCCTGTAGGGAGGAATAGATATAGGCTGCGTATCGGGAAGGAGGTCAATACCAAAATCAATCTCTCGCTCGAGAGGAATAACTGGCAAATCATCAGGAAAGACCTTTGGATACTCACGTACTACTGGCACTGTCTGGATAATCGGGGTCTCGGACTCCACATCCTTGACCGTAACTAGATGGTATAAACAACCCCTAGAAATCATCTTTCTGGCCTAAATGTAGGAAATAAATCAACTTATAGGCACAACTGAACTACCCTTCCATTCTAAGAAATGCTCACCCGGGAATCTAAACTCTACTGAATAGGTCTTGCAATTAATGGAAGCATAACAAGCATAACACCAATCCATGTCGAGAATAACATCGAAATCGGTCATCGCTAACTCTATCAGATCTACTGAGGTGACCTTATGGAGAACCAAGAACGGTCAATCTCTATACACCCGTCTAGATATAACTAAGTTACCTACTGAAGTAGAAACCGAGAAGGATTCTGACAAGACATAGGACTGACTCCGAAGCTACTGGCTACATAAGGTGTCACGACGGAAAAGGTGGCCCCTGGATCTAACAGAGAATAAACATCAACATGGAAGACTCGTAGCATACCAATAACCACGTCCAGGGAAACCTCCTGCTCCTGACGGGATGCTAGGGCATAGAATCTGTTTTGGCCCTGATCGCCAGCTGCACTGGTAGATGCCCCCTGATGTGCTGAGAAAGGGGGTGGGGCTCCTGAGCTAGAAGTTGGGCCACGGCCCCCAATCCGATCCTGTCTCACTGCTGGACAATCTCTAAGCATGTGTTCAGGTTGCCCGCAGCTAAAACACGCACCCAAACTTGCCAAGCACTTTCCTGTATGCCCTCGACCACATCTGCGACAAGCTGGAACACCTCAATCTGCGAGCCTACTGCTCTGACCCCTTGAGCATAATGCTCATCCTCTATGATCATGCCTAGGCCGATATTGCACACTCTAGGCTGATGAAGCTAGGAGGATGATCTCATGTGGGTCTGTTGATGGTGCCCACCACCGGACCTCGTTGGGATAATATGTGGTCCTTAATCCAGGCATTTTTGGCCTCTCTCTCTCTCTCGTATGTGCCGCCTCCATATGCTGGGCGTACAACACCATGCGAGGGAAGTCCATATCCTGATGGAGCATAGAATCCTGCATTCCTTATCCAAGTAACCTGCTACCCCATGCACAAACCTTCTCACTCGCGCCCTCTAGTCATCCACTAACTAAGGAGCATACTTCGATAGGCGAATGAACTTAAGGGAATATTCTAGTACTGTCATCCTCCCTTGCTTCAGATTTATGAACTCCGCTGCATTTAGCTCCCTCATCTCGCGAGGGAAGAACCTATCTAGGAATGCAACATGGAACTCTTCCCAAGTGACCAGACCTGCTCTAGCAACTATGCTGTCCTTCCATTGACGAAACCAGATATGCGCAACCCCCTTCAACTGGTAGGAGGCCAACTCTGCACACTCAACACTTCTCACCCCCATAACTTGGGTGATCTTGACGATCTCATCAATGAAGTCATGTGGGTCTTTACCTACCTTGGACCCCAAGTATTCGAGCGGGTTCATCCTCAAAAGGTCCTTCACTCGAGCCGCCGCTGCATTGTCATTCTACAGAACATGCGCAACAGCCTGTTGATTGACCTGAGCGGTCAAGGCCTACGTAAGCATCTGATAGCGGCCCGGAACTCAGCGTGGGAGGCCGGCTTCGGTACCTGAGGCTCCTGAACTTGTGGGACCTACTGATGCCCACGACGCATGCCATCCTCGTGGCCTTCACCGTCTCCATTTCTCCTTCCATTCATCCTTCGAGGAGCCATGATTCTACAATCGCGAATAGCATGAATTATAGGGACAAAAAGACTCTTCATCTCATGACATAGATTATGAAAGATGGGAACATTTCCTAAAATGTTTCATAGCCTCTTCGTCATAAGTGTGGCGCGCTTCACACCCATGAAAAGGCTCTACTTAACGCGACTTTCGTACTCCCTAGGACACTTCAAACCTATTACTCTGATACCAAGTTTGTCACGACCCAATAGGAGACCCGGATCATAGACACGGGACAAGGGACCTCGAGAAACCCCAAGTCAACCCATGGCATAAGCATTCACTAACTCATTCAATAAGCATGAAGGAAACATAATATAAACTCAGCGGAAGTCTAACTTAACATAACAACAGAATGAACATCTGAAGCTGAATGCATGTCTAAGTCTGATAAGCCTCTAATCTGGACGAGCTGATAGGACAACACCCCCAACTAGCTTAGAAATACTGAAACTGAAAATGCGCTCAAGGTAACTGAAAGTATAGTCCTCTGAAGATGAGGACTCACCAAATAAGCAGGTGCTAACTCTGATAAGCAGCTACGAATGAGGCTGAACTTGAGAACCCGATCCTGCATCATGAAATGATATAGCACATAAAGTTTGCGGTCAGTACGTGGAATGTACTGAGGATGCAAGGTAAGTGATCTTGGGCAGATTTATATGCCCAAGTGATACTCAAATGTGTCATTTTGTCTTATTTATCTATCGATGTTTGTACATTCTCATGTGAATTGTAATAAAATGTGAATTTATACTAACCAACATGATTAGCGTTGTTTTGCAGGAAAAATATAATTTCACGAAGCTAAGATGCATATTGGGAGAAATCGAGATTGGACTCGGAAGCGAGCAAGAAAAAAAAGCACAAGGAAAGCACGAATTAAAGGGGCTCCGCGATGGAGCCGTGTCACGTTGCCATCGCGGATGCATTCTGCCCGGATGCTGAAAATAAGCCAAATTGCAGTGAAGGTGCGCGTTGGGGCCGTGGCACGCTGGCCTATCCCCGCGTTACACGCCGTGCCACATTGGGCTTTAATACCTGGACGACCGAATTCCAGTGAGGGTTCGCGTTGGTGGCGTGTTACGAAGGCAGTGCTCCGCGATGCACTCTGTGACACGTTGCTTGTTATTCCGGGAAAAATTTCCACTAGTATAAATAGAACACTTAGGTTCATTTTTAATTATTCTGACTTGGTGGAGCAAGAACGTGGGTTACAGGCAGTTGAGGGGACGAAAATCTCAAGGTTCTTCTCTATCTCCTTCTTCTTTATTTCAATTGTTTGTATGATTAACACTCATTTAACGATGTTTAATCCACAAATGAGTGGCTAAATTCCCTTCTTGTTGAGGTTAAGAACATTTGTATTGAAATGTAATTATTGATAAATTGGTTTTTCATCTTTTCTTCCATGGTTGTTCTATTGATTCTTGTTCTTACTGCATTAATGTGTAGCCAACGTTAATGTATATCTATAAAGTCCGGTTTCACTCGAGAGAGCAAGAAATTGGAATGTTGTGAATTGATAGGATATGATCTTTTCTTAGTTTGGGAAAATTGAGAATTGATTTACCTTCAGGATAGAGATATACCTGAAAGTCATATTAGTCAATTAAGGAATCGGTTTTGTATGGCTAGAACATGAATTTCTTTTTATCACGGAGATGTAGGTGGAAGGTTCATGATTCTTAAGTTGGGTTAAATACGAGAGTTTTAATCCATAGGCAATAATTCTTGACTAGCAACCGGAGGAAAGAATAATCAAATTGTATCGATAATTTATTTCTCTACATGTTCATTTTAGCCTCAGCATGCTCATACTTATAGTTCAGACTCAAATTGTATATTCGCTTTAGACATAGTATAAAATTAGGAAACAAAATATCAAAATCTTCTTCACACTGTTGTCTGTAGTTTAGAGTTAAAGTTTATTAACACTTGATTAGATTGATACCTTAGTCCAGTCCCTGTGGGATCGATACTTGGCTTACTTGAGCCACTTTACTACTTGTTCGACCACGTCCACTTGCGTGTAGTTATTCCAAATAGCCGAACAAGTTTTTGGCGTCGTTGCCGGGGACTGGCAATTGGTAAAATTTTTCTTAAGTGTTAGTTTACTATTTCCTCTTAGTGTTGACAACTTGGTCTTAGCCTGTATTTTGCAGATACTAATTTATGTTGAACACTAGCAAGAGACAAGGAGCTGATGGTCTCATCTTTAGAGCCGGAAAGACAATTCCATCGTCAAAGGAGAGAAGCTCTAGAGAAAAAGCTGCAGTTGCTCAGACAAACAATCCTGGAGCAACAACAGAATCCACCAGTTGTAAGGGCAATGTTAGTGCTCGAGGAAATGGCAGCTAGGCCGGTTCGCGAGGTGGCAATCCCACATGTTAACAATGTCACATCTAGCATCCGCAAACGTGAGCCAGGAGGGAGGTTCGAGCTTAAACAGAACATGGTGCAATTGCTGCACACCAGCGGGCAGTTCACAGGTCTCCCTCATGAGGATCCACAGCAACATCTCCAAAAATTTTTTGGAGATAATTGACACTTACATCCCCGCTGGAGTGTCATTAGATTATGTCGGGCTTACATTGTTCCCATTTTCATTTTTGGGAGAAGCTAAGAGGTGGTTGAAAGCTGAGCCACCTAATTCCATCACCACGTGGGATGATCTTGCAAAGAAATTCTTGATACGGTTCTTTCCATCCGGTAAAACAGCAAGACTTAGAAGTCAAATTCTAAGTTTTAAATAGAGAGAGGGAGAGAATCTGTATCAGGCTTGGGAGAGATTCAAATCTATGTTGCAGGATTATCCTCATCATCACCAATCCAATGATGTGCTGGTGCATACTATCATAGAAGGTTTGGAACCCCACACAAAAATCTTGCTAGACTCAGCAGCTGGGGGACAAGCATTAGAGAAGACCTATGAGGAGCTGTATACCTTGTTAAATCGTATTTCGCAGGGGAATCCGGAGTGGAATGCGGACTCGTCAAGAGGAGGAACAAGGAAAGCAGCAAGAGTCTTAGAAGTGGATGGTTTTACAGCTATTGCTGCACAGATAGCTGCATTACAGAATCAAATCAACACCCACTTCAGTAACATGAGCATGAACCAGTCTCAAGCCCCAGTGAATGTAGTGCAGCAGATTTGGTGTGAAGTGTGTGGGAGTAATGAACACTCAGCTGAGTGTTGCGGAGCAAATCTTGATCGGTGAACTTTGCTGGTAATGTACAGAGAAATAACCACCTATAATATGGCAACAGCTACAATTCCAACTGGAGGAATCACCTTAATTTCTCTTGGGGTAGCAAAACCATCAAGGGAAAAGTTCGAGTCAGAGGGCGCAGAGAAATTAAGGAGGGCAGCAGAACTATCAATCGCAATACAGAAGCAACAATGCAACTCCTCCAACACCATCACCCAACATTGAGGAGATGTTCAAGACAATGATAGATAACCAAGCTCAATTGCAGGCTGATTACGTGAAATTGGCAGCCGATGTAAAGAACAATCAGTTAGCTACAAAGGCGCTGGAATACCAGTTTGGGCAATTTGCTGGAGCTTAAAACACCAGGCCGAGAGGAGGACTTCTGAGTGACACTGATCCGAACGCCAAGCAGGTAAATGCAGTGACCACAAGGAGTGGTTTGCAACTTAAGGAGGTGGAACCGGAAAGATTACCACAGCAGTCGAAAGCAGGTGAAAAGGAGAGGGATCACAATGATGATAGGGGGGGGAGAAGGAAGCTGAACCAGAAAGACCACCACCCCCGTTCCCTCAAAGACTAAGGAAACACAAGGAGGAAGCATGTTTCAAAAAGTTCATGGAGGTGCCTAAGCAGGTACACATTAATTTACCTCTTGTTGATGTTTTTCAGGGAGTGCCGAAGTACGCAAAATATATCAAGGACATCGTGGCAAACAAAAGCAGGTTGACTGAGTACGCTATGGTGGTGCTTACGGAGGAGTGCACTTCACGGATACAAAATAGGTTTCCCACAAAGCTCAAGGACCCTGGGAGCTTTACAATTTAAATTACAATTGGGCAGAGTATCCGAGCTCGCGGATTATGTGATTTGGGAGCGAGCATTAACTTGATGCCTACATCGGTATTCAAGAAGTTGGGGTTAGGGAGTCCTAGACCAACAACAGTGATCTTGCAACTAACGGATCGTTCCTTAGCCAGACTTGATGGCATTGTGGAAGACGTGCTGGTGCAAGTGGGCTCCCTTATCTTCCCGGTAGACTTCGTCGTGCTGGATTTTGAGCTAGACGTGGAAGTCCCATTTATTTTGGGACGTCCTTTCTTGGCGACTGGGAAAGCACTTATTGATGTAGCTGCAGGGCAACTAACTATGCGGGCCCATGACAAGGTGGTGGTGTTTGAGGTGTACAAGGCTACAAAGCTTCTGGCCGTGTACGAGGAACTCTCAATGATCAACGTGCTTGATCGAGTGGATAGTGCTCAGAGTGTTGAGTCACGGGAGCCAGTGGGAAACCACCGGAGAAGTGTAAGCATGACATGGGTGAGGACGGTAGTCAAGAGAAAACATCCGTCACCCTAGAGGATGACTGAGCTTAATGACGTTGAGTTGCAACGGTAAACCAGGCGCTGCACGAGAGGCAACACGTGGAATTATTGTAATACTTCAGTATATTTAGTAGAAAAAAAAAGAAAAAAAATAAATAAATATATATGTATATAGAAAAATAAAAATAAAAACAAAAATTGTGTTTTATGTTGAAACCTAGGAATTCTAACAAATTTCTTGTTGTGAGATGAATTTCAGGTTGAACGGAGGGCAAAAAATGCAAAGGATCACAAAGGAAAAATCGAGGTGAGAAAAATAATAAAAAGTGGCAAAACAGTCAGCCTACGCGATGGCTCTGTGTCACGGAGGGAGTGCTCCGCGTTACCCTTCCGTGAAACGTTGAAGTGTAATCCGAAATTTCTGAAAAATTCTAGAGTACTGGCACGATGGATCTGTGTCATGGAGGGCATGCTCAGCGTTACCCTCCATGACACGTTGAAGGCAATTTCGCATCGGGTCACACAGGGTTGCAGGGTGACCCGCGCGAAAATACCCCTTTTTAACCCCTTTTTTCCTTATTTTTTTCCCATTTCTCATCTCCTCCCCGTCAAACACCCAAGAATCCCCCCTTCCCCAACGTGACACGGACCTAGGAGCTAAAATTCTTCAACTTTTCTTTGATATCATCGAATTAAAGGTATGTTCTTTAACTTCATCTCAATTCTTGACTAATTTTTTCGATTTTGAGCATGGGAGGTGAGGAAAACTTGCCCTAATTGTAAATTGAGCTTGAATTCACGTAAGTTATTGTTGATTGATGTTCGTAGTATCATTGTGATTATATGAACTCAATAAATACATAGGTGATCGAAATTCTTGTGAAATTTGTAGCTAGGATTAGAATTTGAATATGAAGAAGTTAAAATTGAGTTGAAATGTGAAATTCTTGTTGGGTTGTGCATGTTGGTTGAGGTAAATTACTTTGTGCTTAACGTTAATATGCTAAAGGCGCGATGGATTTTCGGGATAATGAAATTGTTGAAATTGCATAGAAATTGGGGGAATTGCATTGGTTTTGTTGATAGAAATTTTCGCTAAGTGCTATGTGATGAAATGTTATCGATGGCAATAGTGGATTAGCTGTACGAAGTCTGACTAGTACATAGAATTTATACCGTCGAACCCTCTGAATGCACGAGGCATTTTTGTTATTGTTTTTTATGTGAAAGTTAGAAAAAGAGGATTGTCTTGCTGTAATGTTGTGATTGTGGCTAAAGACTAAGTGTGGGGGGGCCTAGCTCAACCCAACCTTAGTCGAAGCTAATTTTAATTTGAATAACATTGGGACTATCTGTTTGATTTGACAGGAACGATGGCAAGCAAGCAAGACAAAGGAAAGGGCGCATCTACATCAGGTGCCGGAAGGAAAAGAATCAGACTGGGAACAACAGTCCCAACAGCACCAGCGGTTTCGCGCGGCCAATGTCGTCAATACGGAACCCGTTAGGTGACAGAGGAAGGGAAGAAATGGTACACAAAGCATAAGGAAAGCAAATACTTCCCCGAGGAGCACATTGCTAGGGAACCATTGGCACAAGAATTCCCCAGAATTGTCCACAGGATTGATGCAGCCAAGCTGAACTTCATCTTTGAAGAGCCCAAGGAGTGCAATCTTCACTTGATTCGGGAGTTCTACGCCAACTGGAACCCGACACTCAGAAGTCACACCATAAAGATAAGGGGACAAGTAGTCACTTTTGAGCCCCATCACCCTAATGCCATCTTGGGGGCGTGGGACATAGACGCCCATGTACTCCGACAACTGAATATCACTCCACCATATGCGGATATCAAATGCACTCTGTGTGGAGCCCGGTCTACAGCACGGTGGAGCAGGCATAAGGAGAGGGGCTACCATCAGACATTGCCCTACTCACAGATGAATAGGGAAGCCAGGATATGGCTTAAAATTGTTTGTTCCTACCTGACCCGGGGGTGCATATGACATATATCACCCAGGATCGTGTGTGCTTGGTCTATGCCTTGATGAAAGGGCTGGAGATCAATGTTGGGGCAGTGATTATCTCTACCATGAAGAGAGCCCGTTTACATCAAGGGCACAAGTATGGGTTTGGTGGCTTACTGACCACGTTCCTGAGGGGCCTGGATATTGAGGAGGAGGCCCTTGACTACTTCCCGCAGATGGAGAGGCGGGCCTTAGACGTCACCAAAACTAAGACACCCAACACCACTCACGGGCCAGTTCTTACACTAGCCGAGCGACATGCTCGGGATGATCAGTACGTGGCCCGCATGTTCGGGATGCAGATGCTCCAACTACGCATAGGCGGGAGGCCGGCAATAGAAGATGAGTTGTGGCAGCTCGAGCTAGACTACCCTTTTGGCGAAAATGCCAAGGCTTTTTGCCGAGTGGGGCCAGCTTTTGTGGAGCCCACTGATGATGATGTCCCCACAGATGAGGAGACAGGTCGCGATGACTCCAATATTGAGTCAGAGGAGGACGACGGGGGTGATTCAGATATGGGAGACGAGGCAGCAGCACCTGACGAAGAAGTTGAATACTTCGATTGATCAGGGAGTTTCACCAACCACTTTTGTGCTATGCTAAATTTTATGAACACTGGGGACAGTGTTCGATTTAAGTGTGGGGTGGGAGTAGTTAGGTGCTGGTTGTTTTGTTATTATTTATGTTTCTATTCTGTTGTTGTGCTAAATTTGTGACCTTGTGATTTTTGTGTATGTTCTGTATTGTAGTTAGTGTGAAGCTATTGTGTGAAGTTGTGGTGTGCTGTTGAATGTTGTTAGCTGGTTGTGTAAATATTTTTTTAATCGAAATCATTGATATTTAAAAAAATAAAATTTATATATATTTTTCTTTCTTTTTCGTTTAATTATTTTTATGATTGGGTTTCTCGGCGTTTGTTTTCGGTTCTTTTACCGAGAATAGTCCCATTGAACCGAAGTCGTAATTAGTGACCGTTCCCTATGATGGATGGATGACGACCATCTTAAGGGAAATGAAGTCGATAGGAGTAGTTTTTGTCTTTAAATTTTTCCTTTGTTTTCTTGTATCCCAAACGTGTTGTTACTTTATGGTTGCGAAATTCTTGTTGTGTGTTGTACATGATATTTAAAATGCAAAGTTGATTCATATGAAAGAATGCAACTTTGTAAATATGTTGAGATACCTAGGCCATAGAGTTTGATTCGGTGTGATTGAGGCTTAATATTTGAATTCTTGTAATTAGCTGATTGAAGAGTCTGTGAATATGTCTTGAGTTGAGCATGTGCAATGAGTGTGTGGTGAGGTTTCGATTCTTCCATGCTATTGTGAAGTGTCTAGAACTTGCCTGGTGTGTGTACGAAACGAAATGAAGGATGTGTGTTGTAGGAAAGGATGTAGGCATTTTTTCGATTTAACCGAAAGTTTTTTTTCATTATCGTACCTACCTTGAATGTACATCCTAGTTAGCCCATTGAGCCTTTAGCCTATTTTTTTCTTTTTTCAAAAAGGTGTAAACCTTGCTTAACCCCTTCTTTTCATTATCCGTGAATTTGATCCAAAACTCTTAAGCGCTCAAGAAAAAAATAATTTTCCCACAGTGTCAAGGAGTGAGAATTGTGAAAAGTAAAGAAAAAGCAAAGTGATGAAAGGAAAGAAAAGGTCAAAGGTGCACTTGCTATAAATTAAATATAATGAAGACGTATAACTAATCTTTGTTATTAAGTCGAGTGTGCATAAAGTATGGGAACAAAAATAAAGACAGACTTCAAGAATGAGAGGATGAAGGAAGAAACAATGCCCATAAGGTTGATGGGATGTATTGAAAAAGCGCTTAAGGAGGCTAGTTGTTATTATTGGTTAGCCCAGTATTTGCTAGTTCCGTAGCTTACATTACAACCCGTTAAGTCCTATGTGATCTTACATGACGCGCCCTTATATTAGTGGAGTAATACACTAAAGGCAAGCCTATGGTTCATGACATGATGCATGTGAATTCTTTTGGGAGAGAGAGAGAAATCGTGTTTATATGCCCCTACATGCAATGTCTTTGAGTTCATGTGATTAAAAAGGGGAAAATTCTCTTGTGTTGTGAGGGCACATGCTCGACGAGAGATTGAATTTCGTGTCGGATATCTTGATCAGCTGATTTGCATAAGTTTGCCGATATCGAGAGTCGAGTCTTGAGTCTAGGAGGTCTTAATGTGTTGAAGGTCATTGTATTGATAAGACTATGCATGTTTTCTTGTTGATTTGCTATATTAAATAATCGGTATAACCATAGCTTGAATTGTCGAGCCAAAGTAGCCAGGATTGGGTGTCAATCGCATGAGGTGTAAGATTATTGTTCGGGGACGAACAAGGATTTAAGTGTGGGGTAAGTGATCTTGGGAAGATTTATATGCCCAAGTGATATTCAAATGTGTCATTTTCTCTTGTTTATCTATCGATGTTTGTACATTCTCATGTGAATTGTAATAAAATGTGAATTTATACTAACCAACATGATTAGCGTTGTTTTGCAGGAAAAATATAATTTTACAAAGCTAAGATGCATGTTGGGAGAAATCGGGATTGGACTCGGAAGCGAGCAAGAAAAAAAAGCACAAGGAAAGCACGAATTAAAGGGGCTCCGCGATGGAGCCGTGTCACGTTGCCATCGCGGATGCATTCTGCCCGGATGCTGAAAATAAGCCAAATTCCAGTGAAGGTGCGCGTTGGGGCCGTGCCACGTTGGCCTAGCCCTGCGTTACACGCCGTGCCACTTTGGGCTTTAATACCTGGACGACCGGATTCCAGTGAGGGTCCGCGTTGGTGGCGTATCACGGAGGCAGTGCTCCGCGATGCACTTCGTGGCACGTTGCTTGTTATTTCGGGAAAAATTCCCACTAGTATAAATAGAACACTTAGGTTCATTTTTAATTATTCTGACTTGGTGGAGCAAGAACGTGGGTTACAGGCAGTTGAGGGGACGAAAATCTCAGGGTTCTTCTCTATCTGCTTCTTCTTTATTTCAATTGTTTGTATGATTAACACTCATATAATGATGTTTAATCCACAAATGAGTGGCTAAATTCCCTTCTTGTTGAGGTTAAGAACATTTATATTGAAATGTAATTATTGATAAATTGGTTTTTCATCTTTTCTTCCATGGTTGTTCTATTGATTCTTGTTCTTACTGCATTAATATGTGGCCAGCGTTAATGTATATCTAAAAGTTCGATTTCACTCGAGAGAGCAAGAAATTGGAAAGTTGTGAATTGATAGGATATGATCTTTTCTTAGTTTGGGAAAATTGAGAATTGATTTACCTTCAGGATAGAGATATACCTGAAAGTCGTATTAGTCAATTAAGGAATCGGTTTTGTATGGCTAGAACATGAATTTCTTTTTATCACAGAGATGTAGGTGGAAGGTTCATGATTCTTAAGTTGGGTTAAATACGAGAGTTTTAATCCATAGGCAATAATTCTTGACTAGCAACCGGAGGAAAGATTAATCAAATTGTATCGATAATTTATTTCTCTACATGTTCATTTTAGCCTCAGCATGCTCATACTTATAGTTCAGACTCAAATTGTATATTCGTTTTAGACTTAGTATAAAATTAGGAAACAAAATATCAAAATCTTCTTCACACTGTTGTCTGCAGTTTAGAGTTAAAGTTTATGGACACTTGATTAGATTGATACCTTAGTCCAGTCCCTGTGGGATCGATACTTGGCTTACTTGAGCTACTTTACTCTTGTTCGACCACGTGCACTTGCGTGTAGTTATTCCAAACAGCCGAACAGTAAGTAAAACTACTAGAGCAATAATAGTCTTATAAAACAAGTCATATATATATGATAGCCTTTAAGGATAAGAAAAAGATCACAAGCATTCATTATGAAGTCATTCTTATTTTATACATGGTCATGCATGGCTTCAGAATATCATGACTAAATCCAATGACTCAACCTAAATCATAACATTTATATCAAAAGCTAAACAATGAGTCAAACCCTTCTTTTTAAACATGCACACATAAGATAATTATCATGAGTAATGGATATGCAAACCCGAATGATATAGACAGCGGGAGATTCATCACTTAATCGATATACCACGATAGAGCTTATGTGGTCCCGATAAATTACACTCAAGTGGGTAGATCCGTCCATAACCTTACTAGGGCTACAGACAATACCATGATATCGATATCAAGCTCAAAGGGCCAATCGGGCCGGGGATAGCTCACAAGGGAGGTCCCAATAATATATTAGAATCAACCTACGTTGGCGCGTAGTTTTGGGTCATAAGGTAGTCAACCCTTAGCCCGCTTGGTGCTAGACTCTTCTCCCAAAACATGCAATGCTCTACATCGTATAAATACAAAGATCAACATCGTCTAGTGACGAAGCTCAACATGAAATCATGCATAAGATCAACATCGTGTGAAACGAAGCTTAACATTGTCTATTGACAAAGCTCATTATGGCATCACATATACACTAGACATCATATAAATATGAAGCTCATCAATGTCCTTTCTACAAAGCTTAGAACAAAATCATGCATAGACTCAACATCATGTGAAATGAAGCTTAACAATGTTGTTGACAAAGCTCAACAATAACATGCATAGCAATTAAGGATTTACGCATAGAGAAGGCTTTACTTTGAAACATACCACAAGCTCAAAGAATAGTGGGAGCCTTTACTCCAAAAATCACGTGGTAAGCCTACTTTAGGAATATCACTTCATCATTATCAACATCAGGGCCCTGCCCAAAACTTTATCGTGCTTGAACCCATTCAAATCATTTGAAAACATTATAATTTGGGAGATTTCACTCCAAAACGAAGTAATAAAGTCAATTCAAGAAAATCATCACTCATGCTCATCATCGGGCACTACCCAAAGCCCCATAATACTTGGGTCTACTTAATCTTCTTTGAAAACATTATCAAAATCATGGGTAAGGTTGGAAACATGTTTTTCATCATTTACTCCATCATCATCACATTCTATTAGGAACTACCCACACATGGATGTTTTAGATTCAATTTTTTTTAAAACAATTTTGGTAAAAGAAATTAAAAATAGAATCCGTCCAAGCTCAGTAAATCACTAATATCAACTCAATTAAATCATACCCATGAGTGGAAATGTAAGAATCATGCAATTAAATGAAGACCCATACTTGATCATCACAACCAAATCACAAATTGATAGGGAATGGCCATAGGTGTGGAAGGAAGAACCCACTCATAGCCTTACATACCTGGGAATGAAGAATCTTAACTCCTCATAATTACCCAGCTGAGATTTCCCTTGAAAACCCTTAAATTCTCCTTAATTCCTTCCCTTCAAACCTTCAACCTTGAATGCATGAAGAAATGTCCTAAGATGGTTTTTTTCTACTTAAAATCCTCTATTACGATCTTAAAATGATGTAGTATAGGCCCTTAGAACTTAGGAATTACGGAAAAGCCCTTACTGAAATCACTGAAAATAACTGTCAGGGGGTCCTAACGGACGACGTGACGACTCATTAATAGGGCACACGATCTGTTGGTTCACACGTCATGTGCACTACCTCGTTATTCATGAAAATTCATTTGTCTTGGTCACGGCCCTCCTAACAGGTCGTTAGGACTGATGACGACTCATTTGGTACCATCTGTTAAGTACACTGGATAAGCTTTACCATCTTTCTTTAGGACCTCCCTACGACTGACATGACGACTCGTGGTGACTGACCACGAGTCGTTACATCACCCGTGAGGACCGCGAGTCCTTCATCATCTCATGCCTTCCCCACGAGTCACTTGATGACTCGTTAGGCCTCCTCAGGGGTCGTTAAGTGACTCATTCTGCAACTGCTGCAACATTTTCCAATTTTCTCCTGATTCACTTTCGGGTCCGATTCTTGAGTTCTCGGGGTATAACATATATCACTCATGAAAGGCCCATTAGTGCAAAAGGGATAGTCACAAAGGAGTTCCAATCATGGCTACGTTATTGCGTAGTTCTGAGACTCAGTCATGCTTGAATCCTGGGTCTACTCGACGTTAAATACTACTCCCAAAATATATATAGTGCTCATAGGGTAATATACCTGAGATTCATAGGCTAGATAAAATCATGATAATCATAAGCATGCTTGAAATACATGAACTAGCCATGAAAGTAAGACCCATGAGTCGGTCATAATCATAGATCATAAATCATGAAGTTATGCATACTTGTAAACATGTATATACTTGATATTCATAAATTCATGATGAGAATTTGAGAGAAATCATATCATAAGTTATAAATCATAATGGGTTAATGAACATAAAAACAGAAGTAAAATCATAACTTGATTTATCATGAAACATACATAATTGGGCATAGTTTTGTAGAAAATTCAAATATAAATAATGACAAAATCTGCCCATGATTCATCATAGATAGATCATAAGAATTTCATAAGAATTGGGATAAACCTCATAGGATTATCAATAGAATTTCATGAATTAGAGAGAGATTGGGCATGGGTGTGAACAAATTCACTCATTTATAACCCTACATACCTGAGAAGGACTAATTCTACAACTCCCTTGATTGCCCAAAGAAGAACTAACAAAATACTTGGAGGACTAGACTTGATTACCTCTTCATAGCCCCTAAACTTGCATGTATGAATAGGAATAGCCTAGAATGAACTTACCCCTCTTAAAACTCACTATTCATAGCTTAAAACGATGTAGTTTAGGCCTTAGGATCATAGGAATTACAGAAAATCCCTTACTAAATTCACACAGAAAAACTGACTGCCAGTTGCAACGAGGGATTAGACAAGTCATCGTCCAAGGCCACAACTCCTGTCCACCAACCGTCGTGTACACTAGCAGCATTTCACCTAGGGCTCATCACGGGGAACTACATGAGTCATTACTAGTGACCATGATTCGTGGTCACCACTCGTGGTCTTCACTGCCAAAAAGTCCTCTTCCTTCACCTCTTCCTTGGCCACAACTGACCTAATGGTCATGTCCGTGGTCACCCCACACTCAAAAATTTCCAACTTAAGTCTAGCACCTCACCACGAGTCACTTCACGACTCCTGGTCTACCCCACGGGTCACAGGACGACTTGTTTGTGACCTGGTGCAGAAAATCCCGTTTTCTCCATTTCAACTCCTGGGTCTGATCTGAGGGTTTTTGGGGCATTAAAACAGCTTAGTTGGCTTCTTTCCAAAAACAAATGATGACATAGTTCAACAGTTTGAACTTGGCTCAGCCTCAGGCACAAGTACATGTAGTGCAACCAACTCAAAGTTGGTGTGAAATATGTGGGAGTAGCAGTCATTCGTAGACTCATGTGGAGCAAATCCAAAGTCAGTAAATTTTGTGGGTAATATACAGAGAGGGAATCAAAACTATGGAAACACCTACAATCAGAGTTGGCATAATCATCCCAACTTTTCATGGAGTGGAAACTAGGGGCAGTCATAATTTCAGCAGTATCAACAACACCAGGGTAATCACGTTAATGCCTAGTCAAGCAATATTAAGGAAATGCTAAAAATAGTCCTAGCTACAAAGCACAAATGGCATCTGACCAAGCAAAGATGGCAGCTAACCACAAAAACCAACAGTTAGCCATAAAAACATTAGAGAAGCAGATAGGGTAGTTAGCTACAAATTGGAATACCAAGCTGCAAGGGGGTTTGCCAAGTGACATCGATCTAAACCCAGGCCAAGTTATGGAAATCAGTTTGAGGAGAGGGTGGCAGCTAGATGAAGCACCAGTAAAACAAAAAAAGAATAAGGTGTAAGATGAATTGACTAAATTAGGATCGACTGTAGATAAGGGTAAATCCAAAGCAGTTGTAGAGAATAAGGCACAACCAGCAGAGCAGCCAATGACGAGACTACTACCACTATTCCCTCAAAGGCTCCATAAAAGTAAGGAAGATGCATGCTTCAAGAAGTTCTTTGATATTTTCAAAGAACTTCACATAAAACTTCCTGTAATTGATATTTTGAAGGGAATGCCCAAGTATGCTAAGTACTTGAGGAGGTGGTATCACATAAGAAGAGGCTCGTGGATGTGGAACTGATGGAACTCATTGAAGAGTGTAGCTCGAGGGTGATGAGCAAGCTTCTAGAGAATCTCAAAGACAATGTGAGTTTCACCCTCATAATATAAACGGGTGGAAGTGAGTTTATACAGGCGTTATATGATTTCGGGGGCAA
Source organism: Datura wrightii (assembly GCA_035772735.1). Lineage (NCBI taxonomy): Eukaryota > Viridiplantae > Streptophyta > Magnoliopsida > Solanales > Solanaceae > Datura > Datura wrightii. The sequence continues at coordinate 16,771,976 of JASDFA010000010.1, forward strand.
GTGTTAACTTGATGCCCATATCCCTATTCAATACTCTTGGTTTGGGAAAAACTAAGACCCTCCAGAGTAGTGTTATAGTTGGCTGGCATATCAAAAGTGGTCTTGATGGGAATCATTGAGGATGCACTCATAAAAGTTGGTAAGTTCGTATCCCTACTGATTTTATTATTCTTGATTATGAAGTAGATGAAAGGGTGCCAATCAAATTGGGGTGTCTGTTTTTAGAAATTGGTGGAGCTTTGATTAATGTTATAGATGGAAATCTGAAAATAAGAGTCAAAGATGAGGAGGCTAATTTTAGAGTGTACAAAGCACTCAACACCCCAGCACACTATAAGGATCTATGTATAATCACTGAGATAAAAAAGCATGAGTCTGGGGTGGAGGAGTTCAAGATGACAAGCACTTATCTGAATGCTCTCATGAAATGACCCAAAGATGATGTACAAGAACTTCCCAAGCTGCAAAGGGAACCTAAGCCTGTGTCAGATAGACTAAAAGTTATCCTAGCTTGGATTTGATTATGAAAAAGAGGGAAAATGTTAATGTTGTTCCCTCTAGAGTTAAGAAAAGAGGAAACTGATTAGAAAAGGGAAGAAGAGATTGAGGACATGTTGAGGAGATATAACTCATGTCATGTCGTGATGTTAAATTAGGGCTGCTTGGGAGGCAACCCAACTTGTACCAAAGGTATGAATTTTTCTTTTGTTCTTGTTTGTATAATATCACCCTTTGTTTTTGTTTTTGTTTGCCCATTTAGTTTAAGGGGAAATCTGGGTACCCACTATAGTGAAGTGAAGGAGCATGGTGATGCATGAGTGTGGGGTCACTGACCTTTGTGATAAAAATTCGATTGTTACATACTCCTAGCTAGGCCTAGAGGCCTCTGGAAGTATTCCTAACCCTTATTGTACTTCTAATTAATGCTTTGGGGACATTGCATGATTTTAAGTGTGGACTGAGGGAATTTCAAAAATTTTGATATTTGTTGAGGGTGAAGTATGTGTTGTGTTTGAAGTTGTATGAAGGTTTAAGTAGAACACACTTCACCCACCCCTTCATTTTTCTTCTCGACTTTTTCAAGGAGGGACCCTTTGAACCAAGAATAATTTTTTAATTTTTTGCAAAAGATTTTGATTTGATTCATTGTTATGGAATTTTTCCGACAATGGATGAATGCCGATTGTCTTGAGGGAAAATTAGTCCTTAGAGTTTTTTTAGAACCCTTAACTAGTTGAAATCTAGGTGCTTTTGTTAAGTGCTATACATGACTGAATGATGCAAGTGATTTTACAATGAGAAGCATGTTGTGTAAATAGAATGACTTTGTTAGAAACACGTAGGCTCGTGAGCTTGTCTCTTGTATCATTGGTACTTAATTTTGAACTCATGTGGTTAGCCTAATTTAGAATCTATATGGATCTATCTTGAGTCAAACATATGTAGTGAGTGTGATGATTTTGTGTAATTCATGTTGTTATTTGCTATATAGAACTTTCTTGGTGTGTTTGTAAAGCAAAATGAGGAATGTTAAATGTAGGAAATAATATAGGCATTTTTTATTTAACATGCTTTTATCCTTTGATTTAGCTACCTATGATGTATGATCCTAATTAGCCCCATTGAGCCTTATTAGCCTATTCTTTGATAGCCATACAAGTAGCTGAATCCTTTTCTTTCAATTGAAATTGAATTTGATCCAAAACTCCTAAGCGCTCAAATGGAAAAATGCATAAGATTTGCAAGGAGTGAAAAATTGAAAAAAAAGAGATAGGTTAGGTATGGAGGTTCGAAGAAATGACTAAGGGTGCTATTGTTTAAAAATGTTTATGTTGTTGATGGAGGGTAGAAAAAGAGCAAAAGAATTGCAAAATTTTTTGATACTTGAGTACTCCCTACTAAGGGTGTGAACATGCTTGAAGAAATGGGAAAACAAAGGGAAAATTATAGATTAGAAGAGCGGGGGAAGAAGTAATGGATTCAAGATAGTGCTTCATGAGAAAGTGTGATGTATTAAAGTGCTTAGAGAAGATAGTCACTATTACTGGCCAGAATAGTTCCTTCCCATCCCTTAGCCTACACTACAACCTGGAAAGTTCTACATGATCACATTTAGATGTTTCTATATTAGCGGAGTAACACAATGAGGGCAAGCTTATGGTTCATTGTATGTTGCATGTGAAATTCTTCGTGAGAGTGAGCGGAATTTTATTTTTGTACCATTTCGTGTGGTACCTTTTTTATTGTGAGTGAATATGGGTAACTTTCTTTGTATGAAGGCATATGGTTGATAAAGATAGGTGACACATTTGGTTAACTAGCATGAGTTTGCTTATGTTATAGAGTCAGTTCTTGATGCTAGGAGGTCTTAATGCCAACGCCTGTGATAGGGGAGGTGCACATCCATTTTGTGTCACGCCAGGCGCCCAGCATATTGAAGGCCATACCAAGGTGCCAATCTGTTGCACTCATGGCCATTTCAGATCGGGCTTTTATGCACACAAGTTTCTTATCTAGTGCACGTCCGAAACAAGCCCGTGTCACGTTGCCAAAATAGGGCTCTAGCCACCATGACACGCCAAGGACATGTCATTCCAGCCTTGCCATCCAATGAACCAACACGTTAGGGCCATGTCAAGAAGGCAAATTTTCGTGTCTATCAATGTAACATGGAGGTGGTTCATTTTGACCAAAAATCCTATAATCTATAAATAGGACACTTCGCAGCTTTTTGGGATATCACGAAACATATCATTTAGGGAGAATAGGGCACGAACTGGGGAGTAGAAGAACAAACAAGGGCATCATTTTTAGGGTTATTTTCCTTTATCTTTTCCATGTAGTTGTTTTACATGAATCATTACAATTGTTAGTTCGTTTAAAACTATGAGTGGCTAAAAACCCTTACTCTAGGGTTCATGCCACAAATATGAATGTATAGCATATCCTTACTTAGGTTGGTTATTTATTGTATTAGATTGTTCTCTCACTCTTTCTTACATTAGTTTAACGCTTGATCACTGTCAAGCCCCGAGCCTACACCCTCGACATAACACGGTACTTGAAGCCACAAGTGACCTCAAGTCAACCCCTGTTCTATCATACACTAGCATTCTAAGTAAACATGCACAACGGAACTTTTAAATAACAGATTTATCAGTTTAAGAAAAAAAATCATTTTTCTTTTTATTGTCTGAATATTCAGGAGCTAAGACCATTCCAATGCCCCCTTTATCCATGCATAAACTAAATCAATGATTAAGATAAGCACGAAAATGAAAGTTATGTAAAGGCTCAAAGTAGAGAAAGAAATAATACATCTGAAATACAATTCTCAAAGACAAATCTGGTTTGAAAGCCAACTACTAAGGAGTTGCTGGGACAGGCCCCCAGCAAACTCTAAGTCTATACAAAACCATATCTAACTGAAGTAAATAAACAAGGCCCTCGAATGATGAGGACTCACACTCTGATCTTCAAAATGGAATGCTCTGAAACTGAAGTAACTATTTGTGCTGAATCTGAGAACCTGTAGCTGTATCATGAAATGATACAGCATGAAAAGCATGCGTCAGTACTTTGAATGTACTGAGTAAATGGGAGAAAGATAATGAATATAAAGTCTGAACTTAAATGATGCCATGACCAATAGGTAAGATGAACTAAACTACTGATAAAATCTGAAATGGTCAAGACTACCCTGTCTAATGGTCAAGGACATGCCTTAAGTCTGAAACGCTGAATCTGAGATACCGTACTGAACTGAGCTGCTTATTCTGACCCTGGACTGGACTGACTAGTGGAAGAGTCTATAACCGACATATAACCACGTGAGCTAGACGTGGAGTTTGATGTATACACCCAACCGCTAGGACCCAATTTACCTTGCAGGGTATAAAGGTATGAACTGGGTGATCACAAAAATATCTAGGGCCAATCAGGCCAAGTAATACTGTAACCTACACTGGCAATGTAGTTTTGGGAACCTGGGTGCGCTGGAACCCCGACCCACTTCGGTGCTAAGTTCTACTCCCACTGGAAAACCTAAACTGAACTACTAAGTTGATAGCTCAAAACTAGGGCCCGAGACTAGTCAGGGACGAATAACTGCATGTACCTGAGAGCCTTATCGGACCAGATTCTAAAAATGGGTTCTAAGATTGGTCAGAGCTGCTTATCAGGAAGCGTCATAACCGTCTACAGAACAACTAATAACTGAACTGGGGTCCTGGGGCTGGTCAGAGCTATAACTAAATGTCATGACAACCTAATGGACCAAATAACTGAAATCTGAATCTTAGTCTGAAAATTGGGAGGCACAACTAACACCTCGAAAATAAACTGGAGTCAAACTGATCAGTTTACATTTTCTGGACAACATTGTGGTTGCTAAAATCTGATTGAGGCTAGACTGATATGATTCTGACTGAGACAAGACTGGTAGAGTTCTGTGTTCTAACTAACTAAATTACTAAGCAGCTAATAGAGAATTTCATTCAACGTACTAAAGTCATTCTGATTCATGGGATATTTACCCAACATATATGAAAAGCAAGACAATTCTAGGAATTCAACCCAAAGCATTCTTCATTCACTAGAGGGAATTTAAAAAGTAAAATCATTACTCAAAAGTTAGGGCTTAAATTCACTTTTGTAATAATACTGACAATTTGATAAGGAACTAATGAAGATTACATTAACAATAAGTATAAAAATCGTTCTGAGTGAAATCAACGAAAATAAACATGAATGCTTCTCATACTCGAAGCTTAGGGCTTAAAACTAACAGAAGAAATTCAGAAAGGAGGACTTTGGGGACATAAGGGAAGGACAATCCCCTTGATAAAGCCCCACATACCTGGATAAGAAACCTGGAGAATCGGCCTGAAAATCGAAGAGAAAAGTTCTTCCCTAGCCCTTGCTATGAAATACACTGACAGAGAAATCTACGATGTTCTTCTGAGGATTAGCGTGAGAATGAGGGGAGGAACCAGTTTTCCCTACTAAAACATCTGAAATTAGTGCTCAAACGGCGTGGTTTAAGGCTTGGGAGAATAGAAAATTATTAAATAGCCCTTAGATATTTGCTTGGAAAGCTGTCAGGTGTCTCTTACGGCTGACCTAACGACTCGTTACCAGGTCCTACGAGTCATTGGGTCCTTCTGTCAAGTTCACGGGAAAAAATCCACTAACTCTTGACGGGCACATGATGAGTCGTCATGACTAGGAATGACTCGTCGTGTCGTCCATCAGGTATAGTGGTAAGAAAGCTAGAAAGGATTGGAAACGAAGGACCGAACAAGTCGTTACTGCTGATGGCTACTCGTGGTGACCTTCCGTCAAGTACATTGTAAATTCCTCAAATTTCTGAACTCCGGATTGGCAACGGGTGACTTAACGAGTCGTAGGGCCTGCTAACAACTCGTGGTGTAGTCCATTAGGAATACTATAGTATATTATCGGAATCCTTCACACGGTTGACCTGACAAGTCGTTGGGTCCCTTAACGACCCGTCAGGTTGGTCGTTTTGCAACTTTTCTGTAGTTTTCCAAATTTTTTCTAATTTATGTCCCGAATATTGATTTTGAGCTTCCGGGACATTACAATATCTCCCCCTAGGAAACATTCGTCCTCGAATGTTAGAAAACTCATAGCAACCAGAAAAATAACAATCAAGGTATTTAGATACTGCTCATACAACTGCCAAACGACCGAAATGACTACCTCCATTTCAGAGAATATAACTTAACTGAATTTTTATTTTCATAAACACAGCCAAAGTCAGAACAAAAGTTTATTCACATGAACTGAATTCAACAACTAGTTCAAGTCTTAAAACAAAATTCACATATCAAGCTACAACAAAGTCTATAGATAACAAGTATGGGTATTTCGCTCTTATATTTGCTTTGGTCTCGGACTTAGCTCCTTCAACTTGCTGATTCCTCCATAAAATCTTGACTGAAGCTATTTCCTTATTCCTCAATCTACGAACCTAGCGATCATGGATTTGGACTGGTACCTCCTCATAGGTGAGGTTATCCTTGATTGCCACACTATTCAATGGCACCACATAGGTTGGATCTCCGATACACTTTTTCAAAAGTGATACATGGAAAACTGGATGTACAACTGCTAGTTGTGAAGGCAACTCTAGCTCATAGGCCACCTTGCTGATACGCCACAAAATTCTATTGGGTCGCACATACCTAGGACTGAGTTTCCCCTTCTTTCCAAACCTCATCACCCCTTTCATGGGCGAAATTTTCAAGTATACCCAGTCATCAACTGAAAACTCCAACTCTCTTCTTCGCACATCGACATAGGATTTTTGACGGCTCTAGGTTGTTTTCAATCTCTCTTGGATGAGCTAAACTTTCTATATTGCCTCATGAACCGAGTCTGGCCTTATCAAAGTAGCTTCACCGATTTCAAACAAACCTATAGGAGATCTACACCTCCTACCATACAATTCCTCAAACGGGACCATCTAAATGCTGGAGTGATACTTGTTGTTGTACGCAAACTCAATAAGAGGCAAATGGTCATCCAAATTACCCTTAAAATCAATCACGCACGCTCCTAGCATATCCTCCATAGTTTGTATGGTCTGCTCAGCTTGTCCATTGGTCTGCAGATGAAAAGAGATACTGAGTTTGGCCTGAGTGCCAAGTCCCTTCTAAAAAGACTTCCAGAAATGGGAGGTGAACTGGGCTCCCCTGTCTGAAATGATGGACAAGGGTACCCCATGAAGTCTGACTAACTCTCGGATAAAAAGTTTGGCATAGTCCTTCGCTGAATCTGTGGTATTAACTAGAAGGAAGTGGGCTGACTTGGTCATCCGATCTACAACCACCCAGATTGAGTCATGCTATCCACGAGTTCGTGGTAGACCTATAATAAAGTCCATATTTAGCTCTTCCCACTTCCATATGGGTATATTGATATCTTGAGCCATTCCGCCTGGCCTTTGATGTTCCACCTTGACTTGCTGGCAGTTCGGGCACTTAGCTATGAATTCGGTAATGTCTCTTTTCATGTCGTTCCACTAGTAAATGTCCCTCAAGTCACGTTACATTTTAGTAGCACCAGGGTGAATGGAATACCTTGAGCTGTGTGCCTCAACCAAAATCTGTTGTCTTAACTCGCAAACATCTGGCACGCACAACCTTCCTTGGTAATGGAGCACTGCATCTCCCCCTTGATAGAAAGCCTCAACCTCTTTTCTGAGAACCGCTTCCTTGAGTTTAAGTAGAACGAGATCTTCATCTTTTCTGGACTTAACTTCAACTACCAAAGATGAATCTGACCCGCTTTGCACAACTACTCCACCTTCGGTTGAGTCTATTAGTTGCACCACTAACCGGGCTAATCTGTTAACATCCATTACTAATTCCATTGTACTTTCTTCCACGTGAGTTACGCTACCCATAGACATTCTTCTTAGAGCATCCGCCACTATGTTGGCCTTACCTGGGTGATATAGCACACTCATGTCATAATCCTTTAGCAGTTCCAACCATCGTCTCTGGCGTAGGTTTATGTCTTTCTGGTTGAACACGTACTGAAGTCTCTTGTGAACTGTGAACACGTCCACGTGAGCTCTGTACTAGTAGTGTCTCCATATTTTTAATGTGAATACCACCACTGCCAACTCAAAGTCATGAGTTGGATAATTCTTCTCATGAACTTTGAGTTGCCTAGAGGCATATGCTATCACTTTGCCCCGCTGCATCAGAACGCAACCAAGTCCAACTCTAGAGGCATCACAACATAGTACAAACCCATCTGTTCCTTCTGGCAGGGTCAAAACTGGAGCAGTAGTGAGTCGAGTCTTCAACTCCTGAAAACTCTTCTCACACTCATCTGACCACTGAAATTTTACCTTCTTCTGGGTTAACTTGGTCAGAGGGGATTCTATGGAGGAGAAACCTTCAACAAACCACTGGTAATAGCCTGCTAAGCCCAAGAAACTCCTGATCTTGGTAAGAGAGGTAGGTCTGGGCCAATCCTTTACTGTTGTTTATGAGGATCTACTTGTATCCCTTCGCCTGTTACCACATGACCGAAGAATGACAGTGACTTCAACCAGAATTCACACTTGCAGAATTTGGCAAATAGTTGGCGATCTCGGAGGGTCTGTAATGCTAACCTTAGATGATTAGCATGCTCTTCCTCATTTCTAGAGTACACCAGAATGTCGTCAATAAATATGATGAAGAACATATCTAGGTACGGCTTGAAAACCCTGTTCATTAGGTCCATGAAGGCTGTTGGGGCATTTATTAACCCAAAGGACATCACCACAATCTCATAGTGACCATAACGAGTTCTAAATGTTATTTTCGGTATGTCACTCTCTCTAACCCTTAATTAATCGTACCCCAACCTGAGGTCGATCTTGGAAAAGCAACTGGCTCCCTGAAGTTGGTCAAATAGATCGTCAATTCTGGGCAAAGGGTACCTGTTCTTAACTGTTACCTTGCTCAGTTGACAGTAACCTATGCACATTCTAAGGGTACCATCCATTTTACGCACGAATAGCACTGGAGCACCCCAAGGAGAGATGCTGGGTCCGATGAAACCCTTATCAAGGAGGTCCTTTAACTGCTCCTTAAGCTCAACTGGAGCCATTCTATAAGGAGGGATGGAGATGGGCTGATTGTCTGGAAGGAGATTTATTCTGAAGTCTATTTCCCATTCAGGGGGAACTCCAGGAAGATCTTTTGGAAATACATCTGGGAACTAACTGAATGGTTGGGGCCTTACAATTGAAATCTTTGACCCAAACAAAATGATATAAACATCCCTTGGAAATGAGTTAATGGGCCTTAAGAAAGGAAATAAACCTACCCTTAGGCGCTGAACTGCTGCTCAAGCATTCTAACATGGGCTCATTTGGAAACTGAAACTTGACAACTCTAGTCCTACAGTAACCTGAGGCATAGAAGGAGTGTGACCAATCCATGCCTAGAATAAGGTCGAAGTCGACCATGTCTAGCTCTACAAGATCCGCTGGAATGATTTTATTCAAGACTGAGACTGGGCAGCTTCTATACACCTGTCTAGCTCTAACTGACTCGCCAACTGGGGCAGAAACTAAGAAGGCTTCTAATAGGACCTCTAGACTGATGCTGAACTGAACTGCTACATATGGGTTATAAATGAAAGAGTAGCTCCTGGATCTAGGAGGGCATACATGTCTAGGTGAAAGAGACGTAACATACCAGTAACTACGTTAGGTGAACTTTCCCGATCTTGACGAGAAGAGAGAGCATAAAAATGATTCTGGCATTGACCGCCATCTATACCTGATGGGTTGGCCTGCTGAGCTGGTCGGCCTGCTGGAGCTGATGAGGTAGTGGATTGTGATCTCCCTCGCCCTACTAATGGACACTCCCTAAGGCTGTGCCCAAGTTGTCCACACCCAAAGTAGCCCTCTTGTCCCTAAAGGCACTCTCTTTGGTGATTCCTACAACTCTTGGGACAATCTTTATACTTGTTTCCTGTACTGTGGGTCTGAGACTGAGTGCCAAAAGACCCACGCTTCTGATCCTGGTGGGACCAAAAAGTTGGTGCGCTGGCTGAGCTAGGTGTTGGGGTCCTTTGCTATTGCTGCTTTTTTTTGCTGCTGTGGGCGGCTACCACCTCCAGATCTCTAGTGGACAAAATCTGTATGAACAGTTCTTTCCCGCTTGTTCTCACGTTCCATATCTATCAGCTTCTCTTCCTCAATCTGCTGGGCATATACAATTATGCTAGAAAGGTCCATGTCCTTGATTAGCATTGCCGTCCTACACTCTTTGAGGACCAAATTAGATACTCCATTTACGAACATCAGCATGCGAGCCCTTGGCTAGGCCACCATCTCTGGAGCATCATTTGATAGTCTAGTAAACTCCAGAGCATACTCCTCCACTGTCCGGTTGCCCTGCCGCAGATTCATAAACTCTTCCATCTTTGCCTTCCTCAGCTCCCGGGGAAAGAAACCTATCCAGAAAAGCTGTATGAAACTCCTCCCACTCAACCGGTCCTGATTCTGCTAACCGCTCCTTTTCCCACTGCTCGTACAAAACCTAGTCTACCCTTTTTAGCTGGTAGGCAGCCAGGTCAGCACTCTCGGAGGAGCTGACATCCATGATCCAGGTGATCTTTCTGATCTCATCTACAAGGCCTTGGGTCCTCTCCCACCTTTGTTCCGTGAAAGTCTGGAGGGTTCATCCGGGTGAAATCCCGCACCCAGGTAGTAGCTGCCAACCCATTTGTGGCTACTAGAACCACCTGCTAGTTCACTTGATTGGTGAAGGTCTGTGCAAGAAACTGGACGCCCTGAATTCGGCGGTAGACACAGAGTCGTTTGAGGAACTTCTGAAGCTGATGGAGCGGGTCTGTTGGCGTTTCGGCTCTTCGTCCATTTCCACGTCGAGGAGGCATTGTTCACTGAAAGGAAATAGGACAAGATTTAGAAAGATACCTTTGGAATTGGACTTTAACGCATGATAAAGAGCATGAAAAAAAGGGGAATTTTCCTAATAACATCTCGTAGCCTCCTCGTCATAAGTGTGGCACGCTTCACATCCATGAAAAGGACTCTATTCGATGCGGTTTTCACACTTTCCGAGGATACTCTAAACCTAGTGCTCTGATACAAAGTTCTTCATGCCCCGATCCTACACCCTTGATGCAACACGGTACTTAAAGCCACAAGTGACCCCAAGTCAACCCCTGTTCTATCATACACTAGAATTCTGAGTAAACATGCATAGCGGAACTATTAAATAATAGATTTTTTACCAGTTTAAGAAAATGTAAATACTGAAAGTAGAGAAAGAAATAATGAATCTAAAATACAATCTGAAAGACAAATCTGGTCTAAAAGCCAACTACTGAGAGTTGCTCGGATAGGCCCCCAGCTAGCTCTAAGTCTATACAAAACCATATCCAACTGAAGTAAATAAACTAGGCCCTCGAATGATGAGGGCTCACACTCTGATCTTCTAAATGGAATGCTCTAAAACTGACGTAACTATCTGTGCTGAATCTGAGAACCTGCAACTGTATCATAAAATGATACAGCATGAAAAGCATGTGTTAGTACTTTGAAAGTACTGAGTAAGTGGGATAAACATACTGAATATAAAGTATGAACTGAAATGACACGCTACGACCAACAGGTAACTTGAACTGAACTACTGATAAAATCTTAAACGGTAAAGATGACCCTGTCTAATGGTCAAGGACATGCCCTAAGTCTGAAACACTAAATTTGAGATATTGTACTGAACTGAGCTGCTTATTATGATACTGGACTGGACTGACTAGTAGGAGAGTCTATAACCCACATATAACCACGTGAGCAAGACGTGGAGTCCGATGTAAACACCCCACCGGTAGGACCCAATATACCTTTCCAAGGTATAAAGGCATGAACTGAGTGATCACAAAAATATCTAGGGCCAATCAGGCAAAGTAATACTGTAACCTATGCTAGCAACGTAGTTTTGAAAACCTGAGTGCGCTGGAACCCCAGCCCGCTCGGTGCTAAGTTCTACTTCCACTGGAAAACCTAAATTGAACTACTAAGCTGATAGCTCAAAACTGGGTCCCAAGACTAGTCAGGGACAAATAACTGCATGTACCTTGAGAGCCTTATCAGACCAGATTCTGAAGCTGGGTTCTATGACTTGTCAGAGCTACTTATTTGGAAGCGTCAAAACCGTCTACAGAACAACTAATAACTGCACTGGGGTCCTGGGGCTGGTCAGAGCTATAACTGAATGTCATGACCACCTAATGGATCAAATAACTTAAATCTGAATCTGAGTCTGAAAACTGGGAGGCACCACTGACACCTCAAAAATAAACTGGAGTCAAACTAATAAGTTGACATTTTCTAAATAACACTAAGGTTGCTAAAATCTGACTGAAGCTAGATTGATATGATTCTGACTGAGACTAGACTGGTAGAGTTCTATGGTCTAACTGACTAAATTATGAAGCAGCTAATAGAGAATTTCATTTAACGTACTAAAGTCATTCTGATTCATGGGATATTTACCCAACACATATGAAAAGAAAGAGAATTCTAGGAATTCAACCCAAAGCATTCTTCATTCACTAGATGGAATTTAACAAGTAAAATCATTACTCAAAAGTTAGGGCATAAATTCACTTTGGTAATAATACTAACAATTTGATGAGGAACTGATGAATATTATATTAACAATAAGTATAAACATCGTTCTGAGTGAAATCAACAAAAATAAACATGAATGCTTCTCATACTCGAAAGCTTAGGGCTTAAAACTAATAAAAGAAATTGAGGAGCACTTTGGGGATGCAAGGGAAGGACAATCCCCCTACTAAAACCCCACATACCTGGAAAAGAAACCTAGAGAATCTACCTGAAAATCGAAGAGAATAGTTTAGCCCTAGCCCTTGTTCTAAAATACTCTAAGAGAGAAATCTACGATGTTCTTCTGAGGATTAGCGTGAGAATGATGGGAGGAACTGTTTTTCCCCACTAAAACGTCTTAAATTAGTGCTTAAACAACATGGTTTACTGCTTAAGAGAACTGGAAATTACTAAATAGCCCTTAGAAATTCACTAGGAAAACTGTCAGGTGTCTCTAACGGGTGACCTAACGACTCGTTACCAGGTCCAACGATTCATTGGGTCCTTCCGTCAAGTTCACGAGAAAAAATCCACTGACTCCTGACAGGCACATGACGAGTCGTCATGACTGGGAACAACTCGTTGTGTCGTCCATCAGGTAAACTAGTAAGAAAGCTAGAAAGGACTAGAAATGAAGGACCTGACGAGTCGTTACTGCTGATGGCAACTCGTGGTGACTTCCATCAAGTGCATTATAAATTCATCAAATTTCTAAACTCTGGCTTGGTAACAGGTGACTTAACGAGTGGTAGGGCCTGCTAACGACTAGTGATGTCATCCATTAGGAATACAGGAGTATATTCTTGGCATCCTTCACACGGTTAACCTGACGAGTCATTTGGTCCCTTAATGACCCGTCAGGTTGGTTGTTCTGCAACTTTTTTTTGCAGTTTTCCAGATTTTTTCTGCTTTATGTACCGGATATTGATTTTAAGCTTCCAGAGCATTACAATCACCATTAGAATAAATCTTTAAGTCTTGTCCAAACCCGAAAGGAGGAATATTGTAATTGACCATTGTGAAATTGATATACATGAATGTAGGTCTCGACCCTAGAATCCTACCAACTATTGTTTACAACCACTACATATTTATTTTAGATTTCTACAAACAAACAACAAATTCTCGAGTAAACTTGCACTTGTGAAAATTCATAGTACTACTTAAATTTAGTTATTCTCTAAAGTCTCAAGTCCATGTGAGTTTGGCATTCGGCTCGCAAGATCCACTTTATTACTTTCACGACCACCTACACTTACGTGTGCATTTGGGTGCAACAGGTACAGATTGGACCATACTCACCCATTGGCTGTCAGAAATAGGATAAACTACTCCGCGTCTAACAACTTAATGATCTCCTTCTTAACCACCTGTTGCACGGGTTGGTTTAGTCTCTTCTAGTGCTTTATACTAGGAGAACTGTCTTCTTCTAGTATGATTTTGACATGCCCCACCCTGGGAGGCATAACTGGCACCTAATGCCACATTGGACCTTGAGCTGACTCAGCTGTACATACACACCTCTGGTGCATACCAGCATCACATAATCAAGAAAACAATCAAGTATATCTCGTCTTAAAGAAGCCTTTGGACTACAAGGCCGCAATATAAACACCTGCGAATATTCAGCTGACCCAAAAGTTCAAATAATAATAACATCCTATATGTACCGACAAGACCACCATTGTCTAAATCAAATAAAGCGGAAGGTAGACATATATATATATATATATATATATATATATACAAGGGCTATTAAGGCCGCCAAACTGCTCAAACAAAACAATAGAGCTAATAAGGGCAACGACATACTTTTATACAATTCCATTATCTGCAAGCTTCTAAGGAGTACATACTTGGTAGAGATAGGGCCCTGACCTAACCAAAAGAACTATACGGCAAAATACAGGCAAACTTCTAAAGTATGGCAACTCCGTAAAAGAGGAGCCGACCAATGTGCTGAGCCTGAACTACTATAGAGGAGGTCTTTGAACCCATTTGTCAGACCCTATGGGCAAGAGTGAAGTGCCTCCGAGCTTGGGCATCAGTACAACAATGCACTGAGTATGTAAGGTGATAACAATAAGCTGGAACTAAACTGATAGTAAGAACGAAATGTAAAGCGCTATAAGAATAAGAGGATAACCTAAAAGATCTTGTTAAGTTATATAGGAACTAAACAAGCAATAATCAAACAAGAACCTAACTTGGCCCCTATAAGCCTGGCAGGTACAAACACAAACAATAACCTACCTGAGCCCCCATAAGCCCTGACAGGTACAACTTAATCTACATATCCCTATTTGGAACACTGTAGCCCCGTAGGCAAGCTGTAACTGTATCTTGAGAACACCTGTCTCCTGTATCTGTGTCTTGAGCCTTTTGGGCTCCTACAGTTGTATCTGAGCCTTCTTGGCCCCTATAACTGCACCCTAAGAACATAAGCCTCTACTGAGGGCTAATGATGCCAACTAAGGCATAAAGGAAGTCCATACGTGAATAGACTTCAATATGGTTGTGCAGGCCTCAATATAGTTTTTTTAGACGTTTTATAGCTATTATAAGTATAGTATAGCCCCATAGGCAAGGTGTGCTTGTCAATAGCCCTTTGTATAGCTTGAAGGCATAGGCCCAGATACTATTAACTAACAAGATAGCCAATGAACGCATCAAACAATCTTCTAATATATCAATAAGTAAGGTGACCTTCTAAGCAATCTGCACGACAATCCATGTATCGTATCAAACTCTAAGGTTGATAACAAATTGATGGAACACCTAGCAGCTCACAACCACAACTCAATAGGACATCCATGATGCTATTTACCCGAAGGCAGAAGTACAATGATAGTACTTTAGCTTTATAGGCACCAAGATACGTCAAAGGCCCATAGGCGATCTATATAATTTATAAGCATCGCAATCATATAGTTTTATGCCAAACACATCTTTATGCTGCCAATATCAGCATGACATGCTAAACATCTAACGATAAGGCCCTTAAGGCATCGGTAAGGCAACAAGTATTCAATAGCTAACTTATCGACAACAACTTATACTGAAATATTATTACGTTGCTTTTAACACGAGGCACTCGCTAAACGAAGAAAGCTACATATTTATGATTATCCAGAAGCCAGACAACAATATATAACAAGGCCACGAGTATTATCATGATAGATAACAAGTTTTATTTACGACTAAGAAAACTTTCCGAAGAAGGTTTAGCCTTAACTTACTGCTTTTCGTAGGTTCGACTTTATCAGCAAGAATTCTAGCTCAAGCTTGCAATTCCTTTATCCTTTAGCCAATTGTACAAGCACATATACTACACCTAAACTCCATATATAGCCAGCAACAACAACAAAACTTACAATCACTTACAACTTCTTACAAGGCATAAAACTAGGAATTTCTTATGATAGGGGGGAAGAAGTACTTACCCAAATTTTTACATAAACTTAACCTTGGAGGATCTTAATTTCCCAAACTTCTACCATCTTAGAACATCCACATACAAGACAATTTTGATTAAACAACTCCGTCGTGATGCTCTCTACACCCTCAATAATCTATATCCAAGTTGGATTGATGTTTGGAGATGATTTGGCCCTTCAATTTTATTCAAATTCATGAGAAACCTAGAGAAAATGTTAGGATAAAAATATATCCAGTTCTCTGGAAATTATAGGAGAAAAATAATTAATTTTGGGCCAAAAATCACCTTAAATAGGTTATCCAAAAACCAACCCGACCTGGCTGGCCCGCAACCCACTTTTGCCCGAACAGTCCGCAGTAAAACACTCATAACTCTTTGCGCCGATGTTGGATTGACAAGCGGTTTGATGTTCTGGAAACTAGATTCAAAGATCTATAATTTGATATTTTTTAGGCCTACTAATTTCTTATAGATCATGAGATAACCTCTGAGACATATGACCTAAATTTTAAAGGATTTCCAAAAGTAACTTGCTATAACTTTTGTTGATATTTGTTTTAGAAGTTGCTCGACCTCAAATATTAACATACAATAATTGAGTGATTTGAACACCTTATAGCCCATCCTCCTTACGGTATTAAAAACCCTTAGTGATAGCTCGAAAGTATGAGTTTATCGCTTAAATTATACAGGGTGTTACATCCTTCCCCCCTTATGAATATTCATCCTTTATTTGTAACTTAGATTCACGAATTCAAGCTTATTAGAGTTGCCAAATATTTTGGGAGAGTCTCCCCTATAATATGGCCTATAAAAAACCTAAAATGCAGAAAAGTCCAACCTACAAATCTCACAAAATGACACAAATAGCTAAACAACATAGTTCCACAACAATAATGCACACAAAACACAAGAACAATAATAATAAGCAACAATATAAAGTTTGAATAGGTATCTCACCTCAATTGTAGTAATCTGAACTAATATGTCATCACCCTAGGGTCAAAAATAAGTGCGGATATCTGAATCTCATATTGTCCTTAGCTTCCCAAGTTACTTCTTCCACATTCCTGTTTCTCCAAAGATCTTTGATGGAAGCCACATCTTTGGTCCTCAATCTACGAACCTATCGATCTAATATGGCAATTGGAGTTTCCTCGTAGGAAAACTCTTCTGTGATCTGAACATCCTCAATTAGGACGACCCGATAAGGGTCTCCTATGCACTTTCATAGAATTGATACATGAAAGACTGGATGAATAGACTCTAGCCCTGGAGGTAACTCTAGCTCGTAAGCAACACAACGCATCTTCTGTAGGATTTAGTATGGCCCAATGAATCTCGGACTAATCTTGACCTACTTGCCAAATCTCATAATGCCCTTTGTAGGCGGGACTTTCAGGAATACCCAGTCATCAATACAGAACTCTAAATCTCTACGCCGTACATCTGAGTAAGACCTCCGATGACTTGAGTTTTCAACAATCACTCTTTAATGAGCTTAACTTTCTATTCAAACTGATGAAGTTATGTCTAATCAGCCCTGATTCTCCCTCAAACCATCCAATGGGGATTTGCATTTCTGCCCATACAAGGCCTCATAAAGGCGCCATCTTGATTCTAGAATGGTAACTGTAATTATATGAATACTCAATAAAAGGTAGCTGATCATCCCAAATTCCTTTGAAGTCTAGCACACAAGCTCGTACCAAATCCTCAAGTGTCGGTATTATGCACTCAGCCTGTTCATTTGTCTAGGGATGAAGAGTTGTACTCAAATTAACTTGTGTCCCCAAACCCTTCTGGAATGACTTCTAGAAATTGGCTGTAAATTGTGCCCCTCTGTCAGAAATAATAAATACAGGATACCATGCATTCTAACTATCTCTCTGATATATAACTTAGCTCAATCTTCAACTATAAATGTAGTCTTGACTGGTAAGAAATGGGTTTATTTTTGTCAACCTATCCACAATGACCCAAATTGAGTCAAATTATTGCTGGTATGGGGTAAAACTATAACAAAATCCATGTTGATTCCTTCCAACTTCCACATAGGCACAACTATCTCCTGTGTTAATCCGTCGGGCTTCTGATGTTTAGCTTTTACCCACTGGCTATTGGAATATTGTGCTACGAACTCATAAATATCTTTCTTCATCGCACGTTTGATAACGCTCAAGCTCACACTCCTGATAAAGTATGAAGCAGACATTGCGAATAAAGAACTCAATAAAGGTTAGGGTCAAACCCACTGGGAATATGGTAGAATTAGAATAATGCAGGTATTTAAGCTTTTAGGTTTGTTATCTCCAAAAAATGGGGGTTTATTGAAAACAGTTGTAAAATATGATTGAAAATCAGCTGTTGTTTATCAATATTTCCAATTAATTAGGGTAAGTGTTCCCCATGGGTTCATAACTACTTCGGGTTTAGACTCGTGCTCTCTCACAATGCTTACTTGTAGAACTGATAACTAGGGTTCTTCCAAATGACTGGTTCGTCCCTATTGGATGACTATATTCGCTCACCGGGTTAGGTCTCATGAGCCATTTCCATTCAAACATTATCAATTTGTTCCAAATTTACTATTCTATGACCGCAACTCAAGTTATACAATGACCCATAAAGATCAAGGCTTTGTTGTAATTCTCTTTTCCTAATCTCTACTTCTCTAGGTTCAAGCAAGTAAAGAATTCGGGCAAGTCTTAACGTTGTGCTTCATTAAGAAACGTTTAAAGATGAAGATATACAATTCCAGCGTTCAACATTGGTTTCTAATTACTTTGTGTAACCCTAGTTTGTTAATCCATCATGGTTCCCACAATCCTAGTTGTGGAGGTTTTAGCCTCTCATGTTTGTAAGATTATTATTAGCATTCATAGACAAACATATAATTAAATATCTATAAAGATGATTGAAAGAAAACCTGCTTTGAATATTGCAAGAATTGATGTTGAATAATCCAAGAACAAAGAAGAAATTCAAGAAAGAAATCTCCAAGACTTGAATTAAAATTCACAACTTGTCCCTAATTGTGTCTTGATGTCGCCCAAATTACACCTCTTAAAAGAGATATAATGTGGTCGA
The DNA here is from genome assembly GCA_035772735.1 of Datura wrightii. NCBI lineage: Eukaryota > Viridiplantae > Streptophyta > Magnoliopsida > Solanales > Solanaceae > Datura > Datura wrightii. Next base: position 16,790,680 of record JASDFA010000010.1, read on the forward strand.
TGCCAAATATAGAACTAACTAAGGTTGGGGTCGAATCCCACGAGGAATATGACGAGAACTTTGGTTAATGCGTTTATCTAATACTATCGTCTTATTTATATCCTGAGGGGAAAGTTTTGAAAAACAAAATAATAAACAAGAGTAAAAACTAATAGATGATTACATCAATTTTGATTGTATTCAATTAACAAGGTGACTAGGATTGTGTTCCCCATGACTTCATAACCCCAAGGTTTTATACAAGTGATATATTCCAATGTTTAGCATGAATATTGATAAGTTAAATTCACCTAAATGGTTGGTCCCCTATCTAGATGATTATCACCACGCAACTTGGTCCGTCTACGGGTGTATGCTTAACTTACCCTTACCATTAATATCGGATTAGCTATTCCTGAACAAGGTCAAGCTATTAGATGAAGGTTCATAGCTTCAAATCTCCGTTGTTAAACCCTTTTTCCCATTCATTACCCCCTTTGACCAGTGAGTAAGAATAAGGCAATATCTAACGTTTTCAACCATTGAGAATCAATTAAAACGAAGAGAGAAACAATACATGCATAAACTCCATTCAAGAATCACTAAGTATTTTTATCTATGTGTGTTAATTCATCATGGTTCCCACAACCCTAGTTATGGGTTTAGCTACTCATTCTTGTACAGTCACAATCACAAAATAAAGAAAAAATCATAATTGCAACTTACAGAAATTCGTAGAAGAAAAACTCTTGAATTGAATAAAATTTCAAAACTGATGAATAAACTTCAATGTTGCTTTTGATCCTCAAAATCAAGAACAAAATTTCCAACTTTGTTTCTTGAACCAAGAATATATTTCACAACACTAAAATCCATGTGAGAATAATAATAATAAACTCTATTTCGAAAATAAACCTAAATAATGTATTTATAGTTCCAAAATAAACCTTTTCCTAACTAAAAGTGGAACTCAGGTCATCAGTGGTCATAGGCTAAGTAACGACTCGTTAGGTCCCCTAACGAGTTGTGATCAGTGAAAAGTAGTTGTCCTTAGCATTAGGCCTAGTCGTGGCAACGGGTCACCTAACAACTCATCGTGTCTGGGCACGAGTCATTAGGCCTCTCGTGGTCTTGCTTCTTCAAATATCCACTGCACCATACGATTCACTCCAGTTATCTCACAACGAGTCGTGCAGTCAGTGAATTACTCGTGATGTCTTCCATTACCTTCACTGGATATTTCTTCAGGAATCCTCCTCCCAGTCTTCACGACTGGCTTCATGACTCGTTACCAAATGTAACGAGTCATGCCTTCAACTCATGAAGTGCACTGTTTCTCAGCTTCATAAATCAATCTTATCCCACGACATCAACAACGAATCGTGCATAGTGACAATGACTCGTGACTTGACTAGCAGCCTCAATTTCAGTCCTTTTATGCCTTACTTTTCCCATTTCACGTTCCGAACCTGTTTTCCTTCAACAACACAAAAACATTATATCTACTTAAACATACCAGGAATTTGCATATTTTTAAGAGTTGAAAGTTCCATAAAATCAAGGCACATCAACACCCTCAACTTAGAAGTTTTGCATGTCCTCAAGCAAAAACAAACAAAAATATAAAACCATTTTGACGCTTCAATCAACTCTAGGCAACCCATGGCAGTCACTTCTCTTAATCAAACCAAATTTTCTAACCCTTCCCTTTACAAAACTGAATCATAATGCATATGTGAAATTTTCAACCATAACACAGAGGAATCAAAACATGGCAATATACTGTCACTTGCAACCATGCACTGAATTCTAGCACACTGACCCAGATAGTTTGCAGACAATTTGTTTGTCAAATGCTCTCACGAAAAAGAAGTCCCACATCATACAATGTGTTTATGATTCTAAAAATACATTTCTCTTGGGACTAGATAGAAGCACTCTCTCACACAAAGAACTTCTAACAGGCACATGCAATACCATAAGCTTGCCTTTACTTTTAATAACTTGATTTCAGACGGTAAACTAGATCACAATAGGACCTTTTCAGCTTGTAATGTAGGCTCGGGTTCGGGTATTGTACATATGGGAATAGTATCTTAACCTTCCTTGATACTACACACTTAAGACTCCACTTTTAACCTTTTTATGCATATTTTCTCCCTTTTTCCTTTACTTGCTTCTTCTTTTATGTTCATTTGCAACTACGAGTGCGGTTCTTTTTCTTTTAAGCATTCATTTCTTTAACATTTTTCTTTTATTTTATTTTCTTGCTCTTTTTCACTTTAACAACATTTTTGTTTCTTTCTTTTCTTTCATTACGCACACCGCACCGCTCTTTCATTTTCATTACCCAATTTCATTCCACCCTACTCATCTTAGTCACCCCTATAATAGCCACCCTCAACTTAGGCAAGTTGCCTGAGTTGAGGTTCACAATGTCCTAGGAGGGACCAGGGCAAAAACAGGTTCATTTTTAATCAAAGCAGGAAGATAAATTTGGGTTAACAAAAAGAACGGTCAATTTAAGCTCAAAATTTGGATCAGGGGATTTTTATTTTCTTTTGGTAGGTCTTTTAAGGCTAAAGTGGGATCATTAATCAAAAATGGCCTATGATCCTTTCTTAATTTCCCATATTCTACCTCAGTATTACTAACCAGGCAAGTTCTAGGTTGACACACACAACAGAATTCAACTATTGAACCTTACTCACACAATCCACAGGCCAACATCATCACTTCTACTAACATCTAGTTTAGGTACAGTCACATAATGGTAAACATGTTCACAGTATTAATGTCATGCAAAGATTCACAAAGGTCATACTTGTCCTCTAACACATATACATAACAAAAATTTAGGAGGGGTATCATGTTTATCAGCTCAAACTATTTTCAAATATTCTATGCTATTAATTGCCTTGAGTTCACCTACTTTTCTTTTGACTGACACAAAACAAACACAAAAACCTAAACCTGTCGGTTCTACTAGATAAGTAACAAATGAGGGAAAAGATATCAGGCAATAAAAACCCTCGAGTTATGTTAAAAAAACTACACAGGTATCCCTCCCCACCCCCATCAAGAAAGCATGTGTCGTCCTCGACGCATATATAAAAAATATAAAACAAGGAAATAGGGAACCTACCTGTGCAAACCTAGGCATCTGCGGCCTAGTCATCTCATATTTTACCGGGCTGAATTGGTGCATTTTTAGAACCAAATGAGCTCATACCTTCTCCACGAGCTCTCGCTACCTCAATTTTGGCTCTCTATTGAGCCTCCTCTCTAGATAACTGCAGCGCTATCTCCATCTCTCTCTACTCTCGTTTCTGTGCACGAAGCAGAGAAGCATCCTCCTCTAGACTGGCCTCCCCACGTGGCCTCTTACCCTTATCCTGCTCCATTGGTTCCTCAGTGATGAAATTGACTATCAGTGGTAGCTCTTCTTCACTGTCATCATCAATCACTGGAAGCACAGGTGGAGGTACCACAGTTACCTGTCGTACGGCCAAATTCCACACCTCAGCTCGAAGTGCTCCTAGCTCTGCATACTATCTAGTAAGCTCGGGCCCCTATAACTGTAATACCCCGAAGTGCGTAGGAGTAGGCTCGAAAGTGAAAAGTTAAAAACTGCAGAAAAACCTATAATTTTGCACCAGAACAACTCATGGTACGAATCGTGGTGAGGTCCTACTAATCGTTACTCCAGTCGTGATGGATTCTGAGAGCCTAATGTCATACCACGGGTAGTCCTACAAATCGTGATGTGTAGGTACGACTCGTGGATAGAAGTCGTGGCAAATTTTCTCAGTGGCGCCAGAGTGAGTCGTCATGGGTCATGGTACGACTCATAGGTTGTAGCAATGAGTCGTGATGAGGAGTTGTGGTTAAGTCGTAATTGGTAAGGGTGGATGATACCACGACTTTCAGTACGACCCGTAGAAGAATACTACGATTCGTGGTATGCGATTCGTGGCTAGATTTAGAGGATTGAGAAGTGGTGGCTATGAGAGGTGACCACGAGTCGTTACTTCGTGGTACGACTCATGGTATAAGTCATGCTCGGGGGAAAAGTTATTTTCAGGGAAATTTTATTAACGGAAATTTCAACTTTTCCATGCTTTGAGACCCTAAGCTACATCATTTTGTGTATTTTTTGAGTGTGACAAGATGGGTTAAGTCCCTAATGCATACCCGTTCCCATGCAAGAGCTTTTAGAGAGGTTTTAGGGAGTTTCAAGGTCTTCTCCAAATTTCCATCAATTTCTTTGTAGGTATTCAAGGAACTTTAAATCAGTCCATTTCCAAGTATGTAGGGTTTAGAATGGGTGAATCCTTTCATACCCATGCCCAAATTTTGATTAAATCATGAATTCTCCTATTCAAGTTCTATGAGGTTTTACCCAAATGCATGAAAATGTGATTTCTCTTTATGGGTATGATTTAATTGAGTTTTAATTATTGAATTATGAATGTTGGGCAAGTTTTATATTATTTTCTTTCAAATCATGTTTCAAGCTTTTTAAATCTAAAATGCCCATTGATAAAAGTTCATGAAAGCTATGATTTATGATGAATACTCCAAATTTTGAGTTTATTGATGATGGAAAAGCATGATTTCAAGTTCCTATGTTATGAGCAGATTTTTGAAAGAATTGAGCATGTTAAAGTATTGGGCAATTCCCACATGTTGAAGAATGATTTACGATTTATGAAATGAATTACATGATTTATTGATTTATGATGTTGGCCGATGAAAACGGCCTTTGATTCTTAGCTAAGAATGTTTAAAAGGGGATCAATGATGATAAATGTTATATTTTAGCCAATGAATCTTAATGTATGATGTTATTGATTCACGTATGATCCTATAAGCATGTTTTTGAGAATCGTGTTTAGCACCGAGCAGTCCGGTGTTCAAAGTACTACATCGGTGTCTCATAACCACGTGCCACCATGGGTTTCTAATGATATATTGTATTGATAATGATCCCCTCTTATGTGATATCACGCCTAATGCACGGCCCTCACCTAGCAATCCAAGGTCGGCTCTACCCACTTGAGTGAGATAGTTGGGGCATCATGAAAGGCTCTACTTTGATGGTGTCGGTTATGACGAGTCCTCCCATTCTTTCACATGTCTTATGCATTGTTATGCTTATGTTATTGGCTCAAGTTATGTATTGATAAAGTTTAGTTACAATTATGATCATGAACGCTTTATGAATGACTGGAAAGCCTTGAGCCTTATGTTTTCTTATGAAGTTTATGATACAAGCATGATGTCCTTCTCCTATGTTTATTTATGAGCTTATTTTACTTTTAATGTTCGTTTTACTTACCTTGCATACTCGGTACATTCCACGTACTGACCGCATACTTTCTATGCTGTATCATTTCATGATACAAGGTCCGAATCTCAGGCTCATCCTCATCCTTAGTCCATCTCAGCTCTCGCTCTCAGATTATTGGTAAATCCTCGTGTTCCGAGGGCTGTTTGAAAGACTTTTATGTTATCTTGTGTTTCAGTATTGGTTGGGTTAGTCGGAGATGTTGTCCCATCAACCCACCGTATGTAGTAGAGGCTTTTAGACAGTATGTAGTACTCAGGTTATGTGTATGTCTAGCGCTTTCAGATGTTATGCTATGGTTACGTTTTCGCTATGTTTTATACTAAGTATTCCATTTTATTAAATGAGAGTAGTTGTATGCATGTACCATGGGTCAACTTGGGGTCTCTCGGGGTCCCTTATCCCGTGTCTACAATCTGAGTGTACGTTCGGGTCGTGAAAAAACTTAGTATAATAGCAAGAGCTTTAAAGTGTCCTAGGGTGTCTGAAAGCTGCGTTAAGTAGAGTCTTTTTCATGGGTGTGAAGTGCGCCACACTTATGACGAAGAGGATACTAGATGTTTAGGAATAGTTCCCTTCTTTCATGTTCTATGCCATGCGATGAAAAGTCTCTCCATGCTTCTAAATCATTCTATTCACGGTTGTTGAATTATGGCTCCTAGAAGAATTAACGGAAGGATAGATGGAAATGGTGGAGGACATGGAGGTGGCAATGACAATGGGCATCAGCAAGCCCCTTGGTTCAGGAGCCCCAAGCACCAGAGCCAGCTGCCCACACTGAGTTTTGGGAGGCTATTTAGATGTTGGCGTAGGCCTTGACCGCTCAGGTCAACCAGCAGGCTGTTGCGCATGTCCTATAGAATGGCAATGCAGCGGCAGCTCAGATTAGAGACTTCTTGAGGATGAACCCTCCTGAGTTCATGGGATCAAAGGTGGACGAGGATCCATGAGTTCATTGAAGGGATCTTCAAGGTCACTTAGGCTATGGGGGTGACAAATGGGGAGTGTGTTGACTTGGCCTCTTATCAGCTAAAAGAGGTCGCTCATATTTGGTACAAGCAATGGAAGGACGGCAGGGTAGAGGGAGCAGGCAATATCAGCTGGGTTAAGTTCCACGTGCCCTTTCTCAATAGGTTCTTCCCTAGGAAGATGAGGGAGTTGAAAGCAGCTGAGTTTGTGAACCTCAAGCAAGGAAAGATGACAGTGCTGGAGTATTCTCTTGAGTTCACTCGTTTGTTAAAGTATGACTCAGAGTTAGTGATGGATTAGAGGGCGCGGATGAGCCAATTCATTCATGGTGTGGCTGGTTATTTAGATAAGGATTGCAGGACTGCCATGCTTCACCAAGATATGGACTTTCCTCGCATAGTGTTGTACGCCCAACAGATGGAGGCGGCTCATGCGAGGGAGAGGGAGGCAGAGAAGGCTCGGACGGATAGCCGTGGGTTTTCACATCAGAGGTCCAGCGGTGGCTATCATCCACAGTTTCGGCAGAGATCACTAGCCCCAGCACCATCATGAACTAGTGTTCCATCCAGACCTAGGGGTGACCAGAGGGGTAGGGCTTCAGGGTCGAGGGATCAGAGGGGCACCTAGTTGGTGCATACCTCTCCGACCTGCGGGAAGTGCGACAAGAGTCATGTCGGGGAGTGCCTGCTCAGTTCAGATGTTTTCTATGGGTGTGGTAGATCTGGGCACATGCGCCGAGCGTTCCCATATTCTAGACAGGGTGATGATAGGGGTCGTGCATACACCACCAAGACAGTAGCAGCTCCAGCCCGTTCCGCTCCGCAGGGAGCGTCGACTAGTGGGGTGGCGGACAGTGCCAAAATCAATTCTATGCCCTTGCCTCATGCCAAGAGCAGGAGACTTTACCAGACATGGTCACTGGTATGTTGCGTGTCTTTCATATTGATGTTTATGCCTTGTTAGATTCGGAAGCTACCTTGTCTTTCGTGACTCCTTACATTGCTATTAGCCTCGGAGTTAGTCCCTAGACCTTTTCAGAACCATTTTCAATTTCAACCCTAATGGTGATTCGGTCGTAGCTAGACGAGTATATAGAGAATGTCCGTTCACTGTGTTGCATAAGGTTACCTCCACAGACCTTCTAGAGTTAGCCATTATTGACTTGGACATTATTCTTGTCATGGATTGCTTGTTTTCATGTTATGGTTGGATTAGTTGTAGGACCTGTGCAGTGGAATTTTGATTTCTGGGTGAGTGAGTTTTGGAGTGGAAGGGTGACTCAGCTGTACCAGCCGGTTGATTTATTTCATATCTGAAAGCCAGGAAAATGATTTCTAAGGGATGCATGTATAATCTAGTTAGATTTAAGGATGTTGAGTCCAATACCCCGACAATCCAATCAGTTCTAGTGGTGTGTGAGTATCCGAATATTTTTCTCGATGATTTGCCAGGTGTTCCTCCTGCGAGAGAAATCGACTTCGGCATTGATCTCTTACCCGATACGCACCCTATCACTATTCCTCCCTACATGATGGCTCCAGCCGAGCTAAAGGAATTGAAGGATTAGTTAAAGGATCTGTTGGATAAGGGCTTCATTAGACCAAGCAAGTCTCCATGGGGTGCACCAGTTCTATTTTGGAAGAAGGATGGTTCCTTTCATATGTGCATTGTTTATCGGCAATTAAACAAGGTCACCATTAAGAACAGGTACCCCTTACCCAGGATTGATGATTTGTTTGACCAGCTTCAGGGTGCCAAGTGTTTCTCGAAGATCGACCTCCGTTCTGGGTACCATCAACTCTGAGTTCGGGAGAGTGATATCCCGAAGACAACCTTCAGGACACGGTATGTCCATTATGAGTTTGTGGTTATCTCTTTTGGACTAACAAATGCTCCTACAACTTTTATGGACTTGATGAATAGGGTGTTCAAGCCATATTTGGATATGTTCCTAGTCGTGTTCATTGATGACATCTTGATATACTCACGGAGCGAGGAGGAGCATGTCGCTCACCTGAGAGTAGTACTTCAGACCCTCAAGGATCATCAGCTATACACAAAGTTCAGGAAGTGTGAATTTTGGTTGGACTCGGTGGTATTTTTGGGTCATGTGGTGTCAAGCAAAGGCATAAAGGCGGATTAGCAGAAAATTGAAGCGGTGAAGAATTGGCCCAGGCCGGTGAACCCTTCGGAAATTCGGAGTTTCTTGGGTTTATCTCGCTACTACCGGAGATTTGCTGAGGGTTTCTTATCTATTGTGGCACCTTTAACTAAGTTGATTCAGAAAAAGGTGAAGTACCAATGGTTTGATGCTTGTGAGAAAAGCTTCCAAGAGTTGAAGACCGAACTCACTTTAGCACCAGTGTTGTCCTTACCCGAGGGTACTGATGGCTTTGTAGTGTATTGTGATGCTTCGAGAGTCGTACTAGGATGTGTGTTGATGCAGCATGGGAAGGTAATAGCATATGCCTCGAGACAGCTGAAAGTTAATGAAAAGAATTACTCGACCCATGATCTTGAGTTGGTCGAGGTGGTTTTTGCATTGAAGATATGGCGGCATTACTTGTATAGGGTCCACATGGATGTGTTCACGGATCACAAGAGCTTGCAATATGTGTTCACACAGAAAGATCTCAATCTTCGGAAAGGAGGTGGTTGGAGTTGCTAAAGGACTATGATATGAGTGTTCTTTACCACCCGAGCAAGGCTAATGCGGTTGCGGATCCACTTAGTAGGCTCTCTATAGAGAGTGTGTCCCACGTGGATGGGGAAAGAAGGAGTTGGTGAATGATGTCCACCGACTTGCAAGGTTGGGAGTTAGATTGATCGACGCGATCGATGTCGGCGTTGTTCTACAGAATGGGTCAGAATCGTCCCTAGTGGTTGATGTCAAATCTAAGCTGGATGAGGATCCGATTTTGAGGAAGCTGAAGGAAGCGGTATGGAGTAAAAAGGTGGAGGTTTTCTCCCAAGGGGGAGATGGTGTTTTACGATATTAGGGTCGGCTATGTATCCCGGACGTTGATAATTTGAGGGTTCAGATATTACAGGAGGCACATGGTACCAGATATTCCATCCATCCGATATCTACGAAGATGTATCGATATTTTCAGGAAATCTATTGGTGGGATGGTATGAAGAGGTATATTTCAGAGTTCGTAGCCAAATGTCCAAACTGTCAGCAAGTGAAGGTTGAGCATCAAAGGCCGAGAGGTGTACTTTAGGATATCAGCATTCCCACTTGGAAGTGGAAAGAGATAAATATGGATTTCATTACAGGCCTACCTCGTACTCGCCGATACTGTGATTCAATTTGGGTGGTGTTAGATAGGTTAACTAAGGCTGCACACTTGCTACTGCTCAAAACCATGGATTTAGCGGATGATTATGCTAAATTGTATATTAGGGAGTTGGTTCGACTTCACGGAGTGCCGTTGTCTATTATTCCAGATCGAGGTACTCAGTTTACCTCCCAGTTATGGCTGTCTTTCTAGAAGAGACTTGGGACTCAAGTCAAGCTCAGCACAGCCTTTCATCCGCAAATGGATGTCCAAGCCGAACAGAAGATTCAGACCCTCGAGGATATGTTGAGGGCATATGTTATGGATTTCAAAGGTAGTTGGGATGATCATTTGCCCTTGATCGAGTTTACCTATAATAACAGTTATCACTCTAGTATTCAGATGGAAACATTCGAGGCTATTTACGGGCGAAGGTGTAGATCACCCATCAGATGGTTTGAGGTTGGTGAGGCAGCCATGATAGGGCCTGATTCGGTTCATGAGGCCATGGTAAAGGTTCAGTTGATCATTATCAACTGAAAACCACTCAGAGTCGTCAGAAATCATATGCTGATGTGAGGAGAAGGGATTTGGAGTTTGATGTGGACGACTGGGTATTTCTCAAAGCATCTCCCATGAAGGGAGTCATGCAATTTGGAAAGAAAGGGAAACCCAGTACCCGATATGTTGGCCCCTACCAAGTGGTGAGAAGAGTTGGTAACGTGGCATATGAGTTGGATTTTCCCTCCGAGTTATCTTCAGTACATCCGGTGTTTCATGTGTCCCTCTTGAAGAAGTGTTTGGGAGATCCAGCTTTAGTGGTACCAGTAGACAGTATTGGTGTAAAAGACAACCTCAGCTACGAAGAAGTTCCAGTGGAAATAGTAGATCGTCTAGTCCGTAAGCTAAGGAACAAGGGAAATAGCCTCAATCAAGGTTTTATGGAGAAACCATTGTGTTGAGGGAGCTACGTGGGAAGCCGAAGCAGATATGATTGCTAAATACCAACATTTATTCTCTACCGGCTTAGTTCCAACTTGAGGTATCAATTTTACTCTATGATTCTATCTAGTTTTCATGTTCAGTTCAAGTGTGCATGTTTCTTTTATGTGTATGAATGTGTATGTGAAGTATGAGATCAGTTCAGCTATGTGAATCTATTCGGAGGTAGTCATTCCGTGAAAATTTCAGTTAAAATGATCAGTATTTGAGTATGATAATTGTATGTCTATGATTTCTTCTTGTTCCTAACATTCAAGGACGAATGTTCCCAAGGGGGAGATATTGTAATACCCCGGAAGTGTGTAAGAGTAGGTGCGGAAGTGAAAAGCTGAAAACAACAGAAAAAACCTGGAATTTTGCACCAGAACGACTCGTGGTGAGGTCCTACAAATCATGACTCCAGTCGTGATGGATTTTGGAAGCCTGGGGTCATACCACGAGTAGTCCTACGAATCGTGACGTGTAGGTATTAGTCATGGCTAGAAGTCGTGGTGAATTTTCTCAGTGGTTCCAGAGTGAGTCTTCATGGGTCGTGGTATGACTCGTAGGTTATAGCAACGAGTTGTGGTTAAGTCGTAATTGGTAAGGGTGGATTATACCACGACTGTCAGTACGACCCATAGAAGAGTACTACGAGTTGTGGCTAGATTCAGAGGATTGAGAAGTGGTGGCTACGAGAGGTGACCACGGGTCGTTACTTCGCGGTGCGACTCGTGATATGAGTCGTGATCGGGGGCAGAGCTGCTTTTCAGGGAAATTTCATCAAGGGAAATTTCAATTTTCCCATGCTTTAAGACCCTAAACTACGTCATTTTGTGTATTTTCTGAGTGTGACAAGATGAGTTAAGTCCCTAATGCATACCCATTCCCATGCAAGAGCTTGTAGAGAGGTTTTAGGGAGATTCAAGGTTATCTTCTCCAAATTTCTATCAATTTCTTTCTGGGTATTCAAGGAACTTTGAAATCAGTCCATTTCTAGGTATGTAGGGTTTATAATGGATTAATCCCTTCATACCCATGCCCAAATTTCGATTAAATCATGAATTCTTCTATTCAAGTTCTATGGGGTTTTACACAAATGCATGAAAATGTGATTTCTCTTTATGAGTATTATTTAATTGAGTTTTAATTATTGAATTACGAATGATGGGCAGGTTTTATATTATTTTCTTTAAAATCATGTTTCAAGCTTTTTAAATTTTAAATGCCCATTGATGAAAGTTCATGAAAGTTATGATTTATGATGAATACTCCATATTTTGAGTTTATTGATGATGGAAAAGCATGATTTCAAGTTCCCATGTTTATGAGCATATTTTTGAAAGAATTATGTTAAAGTATTGGGAAATGCCCACATGTCGAAGAATGATTTACGATATATGAAACGAATTACATGATTTATCGATTTATGATGTTGGCTAATGAAAAGGACCTTTGATTCTTGGGTAAGCATATTTTATAGGGGATCAATGATGATAAATGTTATATTTTAGCTAATGAATCTTAATGCATGATGTTATTAATTCACATATGTGCCTATATATATGTTTTTTGGAGCCGTGTCTAGCACCGAGCAGCCCGACACTCAAAGGACTATGCCGGTGTCTCACAACCACATGCCACCATTGGTTCTTAATGATATATTGTATTGATAATGATCCCCTCAAATGTGATATCATGCCTAATGCACAACCCTCGCCTATCCACTTGACCTAGATAGTTGGGGCATCATGAAAGGCTCTACCATGATGGTATCGGTTATGATGAGTCCTCCCATTATTCCGCATGTCTTATGCATTGTTATGTTTATGTTATTGGATCAAGTTATGTCTTGATAAAGTTTACTTATGGTTATGATCATGAACGTTTTATGAATGACTTGAAAGCCTTGAGCCTTATGTTTTCTTAAGAATTTTATGATACAAGCATTATGTCCTTCTCCTATGTTTATTTATGAGATTATTTTACTTTTAATGTTTGTTTTACTTACCTTGCATACTCTGTAAATTCCATGTACTGACCACATACTTTTTATGTTGTATCATTTCATGATACAGGGTCTGAAACTTAGGCTCATCCTCATCTTAGTCCATCTAAGCTCTCGCTCTCAGATTATTGGTGAGTCCTCATGTTCTGAGGTCCGTTTGACATACTTTTATGTTATCTTGTATTTCAGTATTGGTCAGGTCAGTTGGGGATGTTTTCCCATCAACCCATCGTATGTAGTAGAGGCTTTCAGATAGTATGTAGTACTCAAGTTATGTGTATGTCTAGTGCTTTCAGATGTTACACTATGGTTACATTTTTGCTATGTTTTATACTAAGTATTCCGTTTTATTTAATGAGATTAGTTGTATGCATGTGCCATGGATCGACTTGGGGTCTCTTGGGGTCCCTTGACCCGTGTCTATGATCTGAGTGTACGTTGGGGTCATGAAAATAACGAAGCAAGACGCTCATCATACACCTCTCAAAGGAATCTAATTAGCCATGCATAGAACTAGATAGCGTCTCCAACTCCTTTGACACCTATGGCTTTACCTTCTCCATTAAGACTGTAACATGTAGAGTCGTGTGTGCCTGCTGCTTTTGGGCCTTGGCTAGCCGCCTAGCCATGTCAACCAGGAACTCTTAAGAAATCATAACTAGGCTGGTTGTAGGGGCACATGAAGGAGCAACGGGTGGTCTAGGTGTTTCTGCTGTGAATGATGACTCTAGAACATCAGCAGGTGCAGAGATATCAGCTGCATCTGTAGGCTCAGGTTGGCTACCAGTCTCTCTACCCTCTGTGAGCTCAACCTCCAAATTAGTAAACTGTGCAGCATCGGTCTGCATACCACTACTAAATGCCTCTGCCAATATAGTCTCTCCACGGATGCAGTGGACTGACTCCTCGCCTTCGATATCGGGTTTGTCTCATCTCTGATCAACCAGATATCGATAATCTTATGTACCACTACTCTCTGATCAACTGATGGAATCTATGGCACCTTTGACTCCTGACAGAGTCGATCAATGAGGCATGGAAATGGGATAGTGGTACTTTCTACAACTGCCCGCTCTCGAATTTCCTTAGCAATGTACCACGGGAAGTTAATGGCATACCCCTCCATGATGTTTGTTACCAATGCAGCCCGGTAAGGTGATAGAACATTATCACTTCTAGTTGTGACCAGCCTGTGTCGAACAAAGGACCACCAAAATTTTGCCTGAAATTGAGTATGGCCTTCTTCATCTGAGACTTTATGCCATGTAACCACTCAACCAAAGGTTCCCTTGTGGAGGTGATGCGCGAAAGCCAAGTATACTTCCTGATTCGCTCTTCACTATTCAATTTCTTCATCTTGACTTTCTTGAGCTCTGACTATGATCAAACTCTCCTGTATTAATTGGAGCCTGATAGTCCGGACCATAGAGTAGTCTGGAGATGGTCCTCTCTGAGATGTCAACAGGTGTCTTCTGAACCAACACCTGATGCAAGGCGGGCGTTTTCTTCCAATCCTGGCCTCCCAAGACCATACGCTTTAGCGTAGCTACGTAGGCTGCATAAAATTCTCAGACTAGGCATGGGTTGTAGCTCCTTGAAGGTTCACTCAACCACTAGAATCTATATTTTTCAAACAAAGCTTTTAGGTCGGGAAGGTCCTAGAGCCCTGTGGTGAGCAGTCGAGGCTCCTTATAGATAGTCCTTTCAGGTGGCCTTTATCAATAGGCTCAATATCCCTGTTGTAGATATCTCTCATGCCATGTACGCACCATTTCCTCACCACCCATTGATGCTCAGTGGATGTCTGTGAGGTCTCAGTCAGCTCATTGTCTATGCTCCCCTATTGAGCATGTGACTCATCATCCCCCTCTGCATGTGCTGCAGCTGTGGTGCCCTCGGGGGCAATCGGGAGTGTCAACATTCTCTTCAGCTCGACTCGGTGGATCTCTTGCAAGTGAGGTAGGGGATGCGACTAGGGTTGTCAAATTGCTAGGGCGTTTTTTCCTAGTCCTGGTCGATCTCCCTCGAGATGCTCCTCAAAAACTTCATATTCTTCCATCGAGCCACTCGACTCTTCAAAAGATGAGGGCTCGTCCTTGAGTCTGCGGTATGAGGGTTGATTTCTCTCCAGCACTTGTTTCTTGGCCGGACCCTTTTTTGGAGTTCCCTTGGGTGCCATTGTACCTGTGGAATAACCGTTAGTATACAATATGGGATGAAACAAAAAGCATCTTTAACTGTGTTCTTGCATACTGGACGAGGGACTTAACAAATCGCTGCCACTGGCCACGACTCATGATGTTGTTCGTTGTCTGGAGGTCATTATTTCCGGTACTGAACTAGTGAACCTAACGACTAGTCATGATGAGTCGTTACCTGTGGCAATGACCCGTTAGACCAGTGGTGAAGTACATTGTAAATCTACTTTTTCCACTCAGGACAGGCTACACAATGAGTCGTGAGATGATACCACGATTCA
Organism: Datura wrightii; assembly: GCA_035772735.1. Lineage (NCBI taxonomy): Eukaryota > Viridiplantae > Streptophyta > Magnoliopsida > Solanales > Solanaceae > Datura > Datura wrightii. Next base: position 16,805,727 of record JASDFA010000010.1, read on the forward strand.
TGATGTGGCTCGTGCTCAAGAATTTCAGGTAACCCACCCTCATCTTGCATTACACTTTGCTATTTTTCAATCCCACAAACACAAAATAACATATTTCTCATATCTCTATATTTAAGTTAAATCATGATTTCGATATTTCCTGCCACCTAGGGTTTACTATCAAATTGAAGAAATAATCAAGCAATGTACAACATCAATCAGGCATTTGAAAGTTCAACAAACCATGGGTCAACAATAATCTATTCTAGACGTAAAGATACTCACGATTAATTTCTGAAGAGTAAACACTGGATGTTGAGCAGAGAGTAGAGTGCCCGTGTTAGCGTTAGTGCTGTGAGTGAAATTCGAAGAATTTTCAGTGAGTGGATGGTTGGGAGGAGAAGAAGAGGGAAATTTTTAAGTTAGAGTAGTGATAGCTTTTAATGGGTGATGGGTTTAAGTGGAAAAATTTGGTGTTTTGTCCATTTGAAATCAAATATGTGCCCTACTTGAACGTGGGTCGTGTCAGGGTTTATTTAGCATTAAATCTCCATGACCCACGTAACAGCTCATCAAGTGGTAAAACAGTTCGTTTTGAATTTTTGAGTAGTGGTTTGGGTTGAATCTTTCCTGGGACCTAACGACTCAATGAATGACTCGTGGTAAAACCCAACGAGTCGTGACATGAGTCGTAGGCCCTGACTTTGTTGGCCCTTCTGGTGTGGTCTCAACAGATTACTTGAAGAATAATTGGGCCACCCAATGATTTGTTATGTCCCTCGTTGGTGCCTTTTATATATTTTCTGCATTATCAAGATAGTGTACTTGACGGAAGACCTCACGACTTGTTGTCAGTGGCGACGAGTCATTTGGTCGACTATTGTTCCCCTGTTTTCTGCATCAGTCTTCATGAAAGGACTTAATGAGTCGTCAGGTCAAACGACGACTGGTTTTGTGATCTTTTAAACTAGAACTGATGTTTATTATCTTGTTTCCAACTTCAAATTTTCCATCTTAGTCACCTGTACACATCAACAAAAGTAAACACTACATATTTCTTACAATTACAACTTGGGTTGCCTCCCAAGAAGTGCTTGATTTAATGTCGCGACACGATGCAGATATTTTGATTACTCAGACTTCACCAAAATGCCACCTCCCATGCAACGTCGGTGTCACGCCCCACCTTGGGAGGCATGACTGGCACCTAGTGCCCTACTAGGATCTGCACTGCTGAGCTGACTGAGCCTAAGCACCTCTGGTGCAGGGCTGACTCTAACTCTAAAATCAAGAAAACAACGGGCTATATTGTGGCTGTAAATACAACCCCCGGCCGACAAGGCCTATAGACACCTGGGAAAATAAATAGCTAATCAAAGACATACAATCATAAGGAGTCCTATGCGGGCCGACAAGGCCACCATGGTATCTAGTTATAACTAGAAGGTAAAATCATATGCTAAACTGAACTATGGCCAACAATCAATAGCTAAACAGGGCCCCACACGGCCATCACACATAATCTAAAACACATATGGGCACCACACAGATGATATCATCTAACCACAGGGAAGTAACACAATCTGCAAGCCTCTAAGAGTAATAAGATGGTCGGGACAGGGCCCCAACCTACCCATACTGTACAAACAAAAGAAGTAAACCTCTATCACACAAGCTCCGGAAGAAAGGAGCTGATGGCTCTGTACGGCTGACTGGAACTACGAGGGACCTACTCCTCGTCTATCAGCACCTGCAAGCAAGTAACGTTGCACCCCAAAGAGGGCGTCAGTACCACAGGTACTGAATATGTAAAGCAGTAACTTTAAATGACCGAAAGTAAGAAATAGAACTGATAATAACTGACGTAAAGAAGACAGACTAAAGATGACTGAAGTAGTGAAATTAGGACTAAACATAACTGTAATAAGGAAGGTACGGTTCGTACCTGACAAATGAGGCATCTTACTGTCTAACTATTAGTAACTAAAGCAAGCATAAACCTTACCTTGCCCCCATAAGCCGGAAGGTAGAATCAGCATAGAACAACCCACCTGGGCCCCCATTAGCCCTAGTAAGTATACCTCAACCTACATACCCCTATCCAGGTCATATTGAGTCAACTACCAGCTAAGTGTCCTGCCGATCCCCTGGGTCTGCAACTGGGCCCGCTCGGCCCCTGACTGTAGTTGTGTCTAAGTCCGGAGGACTCTTGATATCTATACCACGGGTGTAAACGCTCGGCGGGGTTGTGTATAAGGCTAACCATGGCATATGAGGATCTGGATCCCCATCTTCGTCCCTTGAGGATGGCATGCCACTCCATAGAGCGACGTATCCTCGCCCCTGGCAGGCGGCAACATAGTTATTAACCCTGGGGTGGTCACAGAAGCTATACAGGTATAATCCAACCTAAAACAATACAAATTATGAGCCTCAACAGACAACAACAACTAGACATGATAACATACTCCTAACATGCTTTACTGGGATTCATACTGGACTACTATGCTGAAGAAACTAACTTGCCAAAAGAAAATGCCTTAACATACCTCGTTCGCTGTTTACCGATTAACTGGCGAGTTTTGGCTCGTGTTCAACTGCCTTTCTCAACTGTAATAATATTAATGGAAGAATAGGGATACTTTATTATTATATTCGAAGAAAACAATAACTTATATATATATATATATATATACTGACTAAACTTCATCTTATCAAAAGACAAGCAAAAACACGTAATTTCTCGGGAATCTAGAAGGGAGAAATACTTACTTTAGGCAGGTGATCGTATTGACACTAGTTTGAAATAATTCCACCAACTTAGGCTCGGCGGAACGATGATTCACTGGGCATATTTTACGAAAGTAACTCCGCAGTGATACTCCCTACATCATTATACTTCACTACCCGGAGTTAATTTAGATTTGGACGGTGTTTAGCCGCGTAATTGGATGATTTCCAAATGTTTTCCTTGGTTTCCCTCTATTCTGGCCGAGAATATATGAATAATGATCTAACTTCTAAGTGTGAGGCCTTTATATACTTGAGGCGGCAGACAAGGCAACGTGGCACTCTGCCGGTCGCGCTAATTCTGCTTCGTGCCACATTGGGTAACGCGGAGGGGGCTGCTCCATGCCACTTTTCCCCTCTGGCAACTTGGTTCGGCCTCCTCCCGTGAAATCCTGACTTTACACTCGTTTAGCCTTTCCCCGGACCCTTTCCTCGTACATATGGCACTCTAAAACTCTCAACCTACATACGAATAGGCAAACTAAACGTTAGAAACTTACGGGGTGTAACATCCTCCCTCCCCTTATGAACATTCGTCCTCGACTGTTAACTTCTACTTGCAAGAACCTTAACCTTGCAATTACTTATTCTGAAAAAATTTCGGCAGAGTCTACCCTGTAATATGGACTATCCAAAAATCCTGAAACGCAGAAAAGTCCAATACAGGTACTTCACACAATAGACTGAACTCAATTATCTCACATATACATGTATATAATGCAACTTATGAAACAACAACAACAATATACCTATAGTTGCACAATCTAACTAAGTCTAAAATAACTGATGATATCTGGTTTTCATATCGTCTTCTACTTCCCAGGTCATCTCCTCTTGGTTCCTATTTCGCCATAACACTTTAACAGACGTAACACCTTTAGTTCTTAGTCTGCGGATCTGCCAATCTAGTATGGCTAGTGAAACTTCTTCACAAGCTAACTCCTCAGTGATTTGTACGTCTTTGACTGGGATAATCCGGGAGGGATCTCCTACGCACTTCCTCGGCATTGATACATGAAAAAATAGGTGAATGGATTCTAATTCTGGAGGTAAATCCAATTCATAAGCCACCTGGCCTATCCTTCGGCGAATCTGATAAGGTCTAATAAACCTCGGGCTGAGCTTGCCTTTCTTACCAATCTCGTCACACCCTTCATCGGTGAAATCTTCAGGAATACCCAATCACCCACATTAAACTCTAGTTTTTTCCGCTGCACATCAGCATAAGATTTCTGGCAGCTCTAAGCAGTCAATAGACATTCCCTGATAAGCTTTACTTTCTCTTCTGACTAATGAATAATATCTGGCCCAATCAATGTTGATTCTCCTACCTCAAACCAACCAACTGCGGACCTGCACCTCTGCCCATATAACGCTTCATAAGGCACCATCTTAATTGCTGAATAATAAATGTTATTATAGGCAAATTCAATAAGCGGTAGATGTTCATCCCAGCTGCCTCCAAAATCTAGCACACACGCTCGTAACATATCCTCGAGCGTCTGGATTGTACGTTCTACCTGCCCGTCTGTCTAAGGATGGAATGTTGTGCTCAGGTTAACTTGTGTCCCCAGGCCCCTCTGAAAAGACTGCCAAAATTTAGCTGTAAACTGCGCCCCTCGGTTAGAGATAATTGACAACGAAACACCATGCAATCAAATTATTTCCCTAATATATAGCTCAGCATAATCTTCGGCTGAAAAGGTAGCCCTTACTGGCAGAGAGTGAGCTGATTTTGTCAACCTGTCAACAATTACCCAAATAGAATCATATTTACGCCTGGTACGAGGTAACCCTACCATAAAATCCATATTAACTGCCTCCCATTTCCATAAAGGCACGACTATATCCTTTGTCAGTCCGCCTAGTTTCTGATGTTCAGCTTTCACCTGTTGGCAATTGGGACATTGAACTACGAATTCTACTATCCCCTTTTTCATTCCCGGCCACCAGTAAATCTCTTTTACATCATGGTACATTTTTGTCAAACCTGGATGGAGAGAGTAATGGGCATAGTATACCTCGCCCATAATTTGCTGGCGAAGCCCTCTGCAACGCAGAGGCGATCCCTATATCTCAAAACTCCATCCTAGGTTACCTGGAAATCTGTCACTTCCCCTCGCTGGACCCTATTCCTGAGATGAACCAGGCTAGTATCTTCATACTTCCGTTCTTTCACTTCCACCACTAATGACAACACTACGGTATTCTGGATTACCGCTCCACTATCACCTGATTCTACTATATGAACGACTAAACTGGCTAGCTGATGCAATTCTCGGGCCAATTCTTGCCGCTCGGGCTGTAAATATGCCAAGCTTCCCATGGATTTAAGACTAAGGGCATCTGCTACAACATTGGCCCTTCCCGGGTGATATAAAATATTCACATCATAATCCTTTAACAGCTCCAACCAGCGACGCTGCCGCATATTCAACTCCTTTTGGGTAAAAATATACTGCAGGCTGTTGTGATCAGTGAAAATATCTACGTGGACGCCATACAGGTAGTGCCTCCATATTTTCAAGGCATGAATCACCGCAGCTAACTCCAGGTCATGGGTAGGGTAGTTCTTCTCATGCTTCCTCAGTTGCCTGGAAGCATAGGCAATCACCTTACCATGCTGCATCAAAACACATCCTAACTCAACACCCAAAGCGTCTCAATAGACTGCATAATCCTCTATTCCTTCTGGCAATGCTAGCACCGGTGCAGATGTCAATCTGTTTTTCAGTTCATGAAAGCTCTGCTCACATGCCTCAGTCCAATGGAATTTTGCTGCCTTCTACGTCAGTTTAGTTAAAGGTGCTGCTAAAGTGGAAAATCCTTCCATGAACCTTCTGTAATACCTGACTAACCCCAGGAAAGTACGTACCTCGGTCGGAGTGGTAGGTCTAGGCCATGTTTTCACTGCCTCTATCTTCTGCGTATCTACCTGTATACCAGCATCTGACACAATATGGCCCAAAAAGGCTACTGAATTTAGCCAAAATTCACATTTAGAAAATTTTGCATATAGCTGGCGATCTCTGAGAATCTAGAGCACTGTCCGTAGATGATCCTGGTGATCTGCCTCTGAGTGGGAATACACTGGAATATCATCGATAAATACTATCACGAACAAGTCCAGGTATGGTCTGAAAACGTTGTTCATCAGGTCCATGAACACTACTGGGGCATTTGTCAGTCCGAAGGACATAACCAGAAATTCAAAGTGGTCGTATCTGGTCCTGAAGGCAGTCCTTGGAATATCTCTTTCATGAAGCTGGACCTGATGATATCCTGACCTTAAGTCAATATTTGAAAAATACCTCGCTCCCTGTAGCTGATCAAACAAATCGTCTATCCTGGGAAGCGGGTATTTATTCTTGATAGTGACTTTATTCAGCTGCCGATAATCTACGCACATACGGAGGGAGCCGTCCTTCTTCTTCACGAACAGAACTGGCGTACCCCATGGTGAGGTACTCAGCTTGATAAAGCCCTTGTCTAGAAAATCCTTTAATTGTTCCTTTAGTTCACTGAGTTCAGCAAGAGCCATCTGATATAGAGGAATAGATATAGGCTGAGTGCCTGGTAATAGATCGATTGCAAAATCAATTTCCCTTTCTACAGGAATACCAGGAAGCTCATCTGGAAATACGTCGGGAAATTCATTAACCACTAGAATAGACTGAAGGGTCGGAGGCTCTACCCGAACATCCTGAACTCTGACAATATAATAAATGCACCCTTTTGCTATCAATTTTCTCGCCCAAAGATAGGAAATAAACCTACCTTTTGGCGTGGTTGTACTACCCTTCCACTCCCGTACTGCCTCCTCCGGAAAGTGGAATCGGACAATCTTGGTCCAACATTCGACATTGGCATAGCGTGGAGCAAGCTAATCCATACCCATAATGGCATCAAAATCAACCCTTTCTAGTTCTATCAAGTTTTTCATAGTATGACGACTGGCAACCTCTACTGTACACCCCCCATAGACCCTTCTGGCTATAATAGAGTCACCAACGGGTGTAGACACTAAGAAAGGTCGTCGAAGAAATTCTGGCATAATACTAACTTCCGAGCCACTAATGGTTTAACATAGCACAAGGTGGATCCTGGATCTATCAACACATAATCAGGATGAGAGTAAATTATCAGCATACCTGTCACATCTGGTGATGACTCTGACTTCTACCACCCCGGTAGTGTAAAAGTACGATCTGGGCCGGCACCAGAACTGGAGGCCCCTAATCTGCCTTGGCCTCTACCAGTTGAAACTGAGGGCCTACGCCATGCCGGGGATACTAGAGCTCGTGATCCTGCCGAGGACCTATCCTGTCAGTCCCGGTCACCCTGACCCCTAGCTGGACAATTCCACATCTGGTGACCCTCCTGTCCATAAATGTATCAAGTTGTGGAACCATACCTGCATGCTCCAGAGTGGCGTCGATTGCAAACAGGGCAAAGTGGTATTGTAAACCCACTTTTCTCCCCTCCCCTATGCGAACCTTCACCGGGCTCTGGATGCCCTCGTCGACTAGACCTACTCCTCTGCTGCTGCGGTGGAGGCGGGGGTCTAGGCAGCCTATCTGATAACCGCAGCCTAGGTACTCCCCGGGACTCTTCCTGTAATTCACCCGGTTTGCCCATGCTCCGCTGCTCCTGACTTGTCCTCCTAATCTCCGTGCCGCTATCTGATACACTCAATATTCTATAAAAAAAAGCCTATACACGGGCAATATCCATATCCTCTCGCAGTGTGGCTGTGATGCAGGTATCAACATATTCTAGGTTCAGCCCCATAATAAAGCGGTGTACCCTGGCTGGCATTGTGTCCATAAAAGCAGGTGCGTATCGAGCCAAGGAATCAAAACGCATGGCATATTCCCGAACACTCATCGACCCCTACTCCAATTGTAGGAACTAATCAACCCAGGCCTGTCGAATCTCCCACGGCAGGTAATGATCGAGGAAAGCCCCTAAGAAGCTGGGCCAGGTCTTAGGGGAAAAATCTCTCCCTCGGGACCTCTCCTAACTCTCATACCACAGTACAGCGATATCCCGTAGCCAGAATACCGCCAACTCAACTGACTCTGGGGTGTAGCATGCATCACCCTGAAAATACTCTGCATCTGGTCTAAGAAGTCCTGAGGGTCCTCGGTCTGATCTGTCCCTGTGAATTGCGGGGGACTTAGTGCTAGGAACTCTCAAACCCTCGAGCTACCAGGCCCTCCTAAGGATTCTGCAACTGTAGGTTGCACTGGCTGGCGCTGAGCAACCATCATCTGGGCTAGCATAACCACTGCGCTCCTAACCTCCTTGTCAAATGGTACGGGCATAGAAACTGCCTGAGGCGGTGCCGTCACACCGGCCGTCCCAAGCGGCTCCTAACGTGATGGAGACTGTTAGGGAGGTCGAGATGATACCTCCATATCGTCCTCAGATCGGACCGATTCTAACTAAGGCTAAGGCACCCTGCTGGTGCCCTCTCGCGATGCTACATCTAGCCTCCTACCTGTCGTAGGATATCGCTGGTCCAATATTTCTTTGTAAGCAAAAGAGTATAATGAGCTTAGGGACTCAACCCTATACTGTACTGCTCTATAGCATGACTGAATAAGAAGAAAGAGTAACCATCCTATCATGCCTTGCAACCTCCTGCCTATAGTATGTGGTGCACAACACATCCATAGACAAGACTCTACTTAGCACAGCCTCCATACTCTCTGGGATACGACCTGCTCTGATACCATGTTTGTCACGCCCCACCTTGGGAGACATGACTAGCACCTGGCGCCCTACTAGGACCTGGACTGCTGAGCTGACTGAGCCTAAGCACCTCTGGTGCAGGGCTAACTCGAACTCTAGAATCAAGAAAACAACGGACTATATAGCGGCAGTAACTACAACCCCCGGCCGACAAGGCCTATAGCCACCTATGAAAATAAACAGCTAACCAGAGACAAACAATCATAGGGAGTCCTATGCAGGCCGACAAGGCCACCATGATATCTAGTTATAACTGGAAGGTAAAATCAGATGCAAAATTGAACTATGGCTGACAAGGCCGCTAATCAAATGCTAAACAGGGCCCCACACGGCTATCACACATAATCTAAAACACATATGGGCCCCACACGGTTGATATCATCTAACCACAGGGAAGTAACACAATCTGCAAGCATCAAGGAGTAATAAGATGGTCAGGACAGGGCCCCGACCTACCCATACTGTACAAACAAAAGAAGTAAACCTCTATCACACAAGCTTCGGAAGAAAGGAGTTGACGGCTCTGTACAACTGACTGGAACTATGAGGGACCTGCTCCACGTCTATCTGCACCTGCAGGAAAGTAATACAGCGCCTCAAAAAGGGCGTCAGTGCCATAGGTACTGAATATGTAAAGCAGTAACTTTAAATGACTGAAAGTAAGAAATAGAACTGAAAATAACTGATAAAGAAGACGTACTAAAGATGACTGAGGTAGTGAAATCAGGACTAAAAAAACTGTAATAAGGAAGGTAGGGTTCATACCTGACAAATGAGGCGTCTTACTGTCTAACTATTACTAACTAAAGCAAGCATAAACCTTACCTTTCCCCCATAAGCCGGAACGTAGAATCAACATAGAACAACCCACCTGGGCCCCCATTAGCCCTAGGGAGTACACCTCAACCTATATACCCCTATTCAGGTCATACTGAGTCATCTACCAGCTATAAGCATCCTGCCGATCCCTTGAGTCTGCAACTGGGCCCGCTCGGCCCCTGATTGTATCTGTGTTTGAGTACGGAGGACTCCTGATATCTACACATCAGGCGTAAATGCTCGGAGGGGGTACGTATAAGGCCAACCACGGCATATGAGGATTTGGATCCCCACCTTCGTCCCTTGCGGACAACATGTCGCTCCGTAGAGCGATGTATCCTTGCCCCTGGCGGGCGGCGACACAGCTATTAACCCGGTGGTGGTCACAGATGCTATACAGGTATAATCCAGCCTAAAACAATTCAAATTACGAGCCTCAACTGACAACAACAACTAGACATGATAAAATACTCCTAACATGCTTTACTGGGATTCATACTGGACTACTATGGTGAAGAAACTAACTTGCCGAAAGAAAATGCCTTAACATACCTCGTTCGCTGTTTATCGATTAACTGGCGAGTTTCAGCTCGTGTTCAACTGCCCTTATCAACTATAATCATATTAACGGAAGAATACAGCTACTTTATTACTATATTTGAAGAAAACAATAACTTATATATATATATATATATATATATATATATATACTGACTATACTTCAACTTATCGAAATATGAGCAAAAACTCGTAATTTCTAAAGAATCTAGAAGGGAGAAATAGTTAATTTAGGCACGTGATTGTATTGACACTAGTTTGAAATAATTCCACCAACTTAGGCTCGGCGGGATGACAATTCGCCGGATGTGTTTTACTAAAATAACTCTACAGCGATGCTCTCTGCAACCTTATACTTTACTACCCGGAGTTAATTTAGATTTGGACAGCGTTTTGCAGCGTAATCGGATAATTTTCAAATGTTTTCCTCGGTTTCCCTCTATTCTAGCAGAGAATATATGAATAATGCTCTAACTTCTAAGTGTGAGACCTTTATATACTTGAGGCGGCAGAAAAGGCAACGTGGCACTCTGTCGGTCGCACTAATTCTGCTCCATGCCACTTTGGGTAACGCGGAGGGGGCTGTTCTGTGCCACTTTTCCCCTCTGGCAACTTGGTTCGGCCTCCTCCGGTGAAATCCCGACTTTACACTAGTTCGGCCTTTCTTCGGGCTCTTTCCTTGTACGTATGGCACTCTAAAACTCTCAACCAACATACGAATAGGACGACTAAACTTTAGAAACTTAAGGGGTGTAACTGCCTGATTTAACATCACGGCACGACGCAATTTCCCCAAGTTACCTAGACTTCACTCAAGGTCCAAAGATCTGCTAGTTTGAATGCTTCACTTTTTCCCAAATAAGCCTTCACCCGCTGACCATTCACTTTAAATCACTTTCCTTCATGGTTTTCTTGTTCGATTTCCTCATGGGAGAATACTTGGACAACTCGAAAAGGTCCCAGACATTTGGACTTCAACTTTCCAGGAAACAAATGAAGTCTAGAATTGAATAGTAGCACCATATCACCCGGAATGAATTCTCTATTCTCAATCTTCTGGTCATGCTGAATTTTCATCCAAAGCTTTTAAATTTCAAAACTCTCATAGGCTTTCAACCGAAATTCATTAAATATTATTTAACTGATCAAGCCTCAAATTCGAAGCTTCATTCCAGTTCAACTTCAGCTTCTTGAGCGCCCACATTTCTTTGTGCTCAAGTTCGACCAGAAGATGACATGCTTTCCCATATACAAGTTGATATAGAGACATACCTATAGGAGTCTTGAATGTGGTTCGATAATCCCATAAAGCATCATCTAGCTTCCTAGACCAATCTTTCCGATTAGCATTTACAGTTTTGGCTAAGATGGTCTTTATCTCCCCGTTGGAGACTTCAACTTTTCCACTAGATTGAGGATGATAAGGTGTTGCTACCCTGTGTTTCACCCCATATTTCTCGAGTAAAGTCTGAAACAACCAGTTGCAGAAATGCGAACCCCCATCACTAATAATAGCTCTAGGAGTCCCAAATCTAGAAAAAATATTTTGTTTCAAGAATGTTGTGACACTCTTCCCTTCATTGTTTGGAAGCGCAATTGCCTCCACCTACTTCAAAAAATAATCCACAGCAACCAGTATGTACTTTATCCCATTTGATCTTACAAATGGGCCGATGAAATCAATGCCCCAGACATCAAACAGCTCAATGACAAGGATGGGAGTAAGAGGGAGCTCATGCCTCCTTGCCTTTGGCATGCATCACATGCCTTTACAAAATCATGTGCATCTTGGTGAATGGTCGGCCAATAGTACCCACATTGCAGAAATTTTTGTGGGCCGTGCAAATCCCGCTGTGGTGACCCCCAATAGGGCATGAGTGACATTCCTCTAATATACTCAACATTTTAGCCTCAGCTACACATCTGTGAATCACCCATCCACACAAATGCGGAATAGGTAAGGCTCATCTAGAAAAACTTTCACACATCAGACATGAATTTCTTCCATTAGTGAAAATATAGATTCTCCGGTACAACATCACTCACCAGATAATTTGCAAGGTCTGTATATCATGGGATGAGATCCTGTGAGGAAGCCAAAACCTTATCATTGGGGAATGCATCATCTATGTCAAGCTCATCACGAAGTGCTACATCAGCTTCCAACCTTGATAAATGGTCAGCCACCTTGTTTTCGGTCCCTTTCTGGTCTTTTACCTCGAACTCAAATTCTTGTAGCAGAAGAACCCATCGAATTAATCGTGGCTTGGCATCCTTTTTTTCCATCAGATATCTCAAGGTTGTATGGTCTGTATGGACGATCACCTTAGTTCCAAGAAAATATGCCCAAAACTTCTCAAATGCAAATACTACAGCCAACAACTCTTGTTCTGTCACGGTATAATTTTTCTGAGCTGCATTAAGGGCCTTGCTAGCATAATAAATAGGATGGAAAATCATTTCATGCCTCTGACCCAATACAGCTCCTAGGGCCACACCACTAGAATCACATATGACCTCAAAAGGCAAAGACTAATCAAGTGCCTCTCTTTAAGGCATTCAAAAGCCTTCAAACATGCCTCATCAAAAACAAACTTCACCCCTTTCTCAAGAAGTTTACACAAAGGATGTGCAATCTTCGAGAAGTCCTTGATGAATCTTCTATAAAACTCTCCATGAACTAGAAAACTTCGAACACCTTTTATAGAAATTGGGTGTGGTAAAGTAGCAATAACATCAATCTTAGCTCTATCCACCTCAATACCCTTACCAGAAATCCTGTGGCCGAGCACTATACCTTTCTTGACCATGAAATGGAACTTTTCCCAATCAAGCACCAAATTAGTCTCTTCACAACGTTGTAATACTTTGCTCAAACGAGCCAAACAATCATCAAAAGAATCACCCATCACCGAAAAATCATCCATAAGGACTTCAATGGTGTCTTCCACCATGTCGAAAATATGGACATCATGCATCACTAAAAAGTGGCGGGTGCATTGCATAACCCAAATGGCATCCTCTTAAAAGAAAATGCACCATATGGGCAGGTGAAAGTAGTTTTCTCTTGGTCTTCGGGGGCTATTAATATCTGATTGTACCTCGAATAACCATAAAAAAAAGGTACCAACCTCTTCTTGCAAGTCTGTCTAGCATCTAATCCATGAATGGCATAGGAAGGTGATCTTTCTGAGTCCAATGGTTCAACTTCCTATAGTCCATGCATACTCTTCAATCGGTGACTAGTCTAAGTGGAATGAGCTCATTATTAGCATTAGGGACCACCGTGATACCTCCCTTCTTAGGCACGCACTGTACTGGGCTCACCCATTTGCTGTCAGCAATAGGGTATACCACCCGCATCCAACCACTTTATGATTTTATTCTTGACCACCTCTTGCATAGGTGGGTTCAACCTACACCGATGCTCAATGCTCGGAATACAAATTTGCTTGATCTTGGGAAGAATTGCATGCCCAAGTGATACTCAAACGCTTTATTTCGTCTTGTTTATTGATTGTTATGTGTACATTCTCATGTGATTTTTAGTAGAAATGTGAATTTATACTAACCAACATGATTAGTGTTGTTTTGCAGGTAAAAGGAAATTTTGGAAGCTAATATACATGTTGGTGAAGATCGGGAATAAACTTGGAAACAAGGAGTGAAAAATGACATGGGAGAGCAGCAAAAATAGAGGCTCCGTGATGGAGTCGTGTCACGTTGACATCGCGGAGACACTCTGCCTTAGATGAAATAATTTTTGCAATTTCCAGTGAAGGTGTGCGATAGCACCGTGGCACGTTGGCCAGGCTCCGCGATGCAGGTCGTGGCACGTTGAGGTGAAATTGCTTGGGAGCTGACTTCCAATGAGGGTCCACGATCCCTCCGTGGCATGGAGGGAGTGCTCCCGATACACTCCGTGCCACGTTGCTTGTTATTTCAGGAAAAATTCTCAATAGTATAAATAGCACACTTAGGTTTTATTTTAAACATTTTGACTTGATTGAGCAAGAACGTGGGTTACAGGCAGTTGAGGGGACGAAAATTCTAGGGTTCTTCTCTATCTCTTTCTCTTTTATCTCAATTGTTTATATGAATTGTACTTATTTGATGATGTTTAATCCACAAATGAGTGGCTAATTCACTTCTTGCTGAGGTTAAGAACAATTGTAGTGGAATGTAATTGTTAATCATTTCAGTTTTCATCTTTTCTTCAATGGTTTTTCTATCAATTCTTGTTTTTACTGCATTAATGTTTGGCCAATGTTAATGTATATCTAAAAATCCAATTTTGATTTTGAAAAGGAAAGAAATTGGAAAGATGTGAATTGGTAGGATATGATCTTTTCTTAGTTTAGAAAATTGAGAATTGATTTACATTCAGAATAGAAATATATCTGAAAGTCTTATTAGTCAATTAAGGAATCGGTTATGCATGGCTAGAGCATGAAATTCTTTTATCACAAAAATGTAGATTAAGGTTCATGATTCTTAAATTGTATAGGAGTCGAAAGTTCCAATCCATAGGCAATAATTCTTGACTAGCAACTGAAGGAAAGATTAACTGAATTATATTGATAAATTAATTCCCTGCATGTTCGTTTTAACCTCAGCTTGCTCATTACTATTGTTCAGTCTCAAATTTTAATCTTAACTTAGAGTTTTATAAATTACTAAACTTAAACTCCCAAAATATTATTTATTTGGTTGTTTGCATTCTTAAAGATATAGTTCACTGACACTTAAGTTAATTAATACCGTAGCTCAGTCCCTGTGGGATCAATACTTGGCTTTACTTAAGCCACTTTACTACTTGTTCGACCACATGCACTTGCGTGTAGTCACACCACAAGCCGAACAAGTTTTTGGCATCGTTGTCAGGGACTGGCAATTGGTAAAATTATTTCCTTAGTGTTAGTTTACAAATTCTATATAAGTCCTGACAACTTGATCTTAGCCTTTCTCTTGCAGATATTGAATTCTTCTGAATGCTGGCAAAAGACAAGGAGTTAGTGGATTCATATATAGAGCCGGAAAGACAATTTCATCGTCAAAGAAGGGAAGCTCTAGAGAAGAAGCTACAGTTGCTAAGACAGGCAATTCTGGAGCAACAACAGAATCCACCACTTGTGAGGGCAGTTTTAGTTCCCGAGGAAATGGCAGTAAGGCCAGTTTACGAAGTGGCAATCCCACATGCTAACAATGTTACATCTAGTATTCGCAGACCAGAGCCAAGAGGGAGGTTTGAGCTTAAACAGAACATGGTGCAATTGTTGCACACCAGCGGGCAATTCACAGGTCTCCCTCATGAAGATCCACAACAACATCTCCAAAACTTTTTGGAGATAAGTGATACTTACATTCCCGCTGGAGTATCATCCGACTACGTAAGGCTTACATTATTCCCATTTTCATTATTGGGGGAAGCAAAAAGGTGGTTGAAAGTTGAACCACCTAACTCTATCACCACTTGGGATGATCTTGGAAGAAAGTTTTTGATAAGATTCTTTCCATCCGGGAAAATAGCAGGACTTAGAATTTAGATTCTAAGTTTTAAACAAAGAGAGGGGGAGAATTTGTATCAAGCCGGGGAAAGGTTCAAATGATTGTTAAGGGATTGTCCTCACCATCACCAGTCCAATGAGGTGTTGGTGCATACTTTCATAGAGGGTTTGGAGCCACATACAAAAATTTTTCTAGACTTAGCAGCTGGGGGACAGGCATTAGAAAAGACTTATGAGGAGCTTTATACTTTGTTAAATCGTATTTCACAGGAAAATCCAGAGTGGAATGTGGACTCTTCAAGAGGAGGAACAAGGAAAGTGGCAGGAGTCTTTGAGGTGGATGGTTTTACAGCTATCGCTGCACAGATAGCTGCATTGCAAAATCAACTCAACACCCACTTCAGCAGTATGAGCTTGAATCAACCACAAGCCCCAGTTAATGTAGTGCAGCAGGTTTGGTGTGAAGTATGCGGGAGTAATGAACACTCAGCTGAGTGTTGTGGTGCAAATCCCGATTCAGTGAACTTTGTTGGGAACGTCCAGAGAAATAATCACCAGCAGTATGGCAATAATTACAACTCAAATTGGAGGAATCATCCGAATTTCTCTTGGGGTAGTAACAACCATCAAGGGCAGAGTTCGAATTAGGGTGTGCAGAGAAATCAAAGGGGGCAACAGAATTATCAGTCTCAATACAGAGGAAACAATGCACCTCCTCCACCAACCAACAACATTGAGGAAATGTTCAAAACAATGATAGCTAACCAAGCGCAAATGCAGGCTGATTATGTGAAATTAGTGGCAGACTTGAAAAACCAGCAGTTAGCTACAAAAGCGTTGGAGTACCAGTTTGGACAACTAGCTGGAGCTCAAAACACCAACCCAGAGGAGGACTACCAAGTGACACTGACCCGAATCCCAAGCAGGTCAATGCAGTGACCACAAGGAGTGGATTACAACTGAAGGAGGTGGAACTAGAAAGATCACCTCAGCAGTCAGGAGTAGTGGAAAGAGATGAGGAACATAATGATGAGAGGGGGAAGGAGAAGGCAGCTGAGGCAGAAAGACCACCACCCCCGTTCCCTCAGAGATTAAAGAAACACAAGGAGGAAGCTTGTTTTAAAAAGTTCATGGAGGTGCTTAAACAGGTACACATTAATTTACCTTTGGTTGATGTTTTGTAGGGAGTGCCAAAATATGCAAAGTATATCAAGGACATCGTAGCTAACAAAAGCAGATTGACGGAGAATGCTACGGTGGCACTTACTGAGGAGTGCACTTCCAGGATACAGAACAGGTTGCCAACAAAGCTGAAGGACCCTGGGATCTTTACAATTTAGATCAGAATCGGGCAAAGTGTCCGAGCTCGCGGACTATGTGATTTGGGAGAGAGCATAAACTTGATGCCGACATCAGTGTTCAAGAAGTTGGGGCTGGGCAGTCCTAGACCAACTACAGTGATCTTGCAGTTAGCAGACCGTTCTTTAGACAGACCAGATGGCATTGTGGAGGATGTGCTAGTGCAAGTGGGCTCCCTCATCTTCCCGGTAGATTTTATTGTCTTAGATTTTGAGCTGGATGTGGAAGTCCCATTTATTTTGGGACGTCCTTTCTTGGCAATCGGGAGAGCTTTGATTGATGTAGCTGCGGGGCAGCTAACCATGCGAGCGCATGAAAAAATGGACGTATTTGATGAGTATAAGGCCATGAAGCTTTCGGCCATCTATGAGGAGCTTTCAACAATCAATGTGTTAAACCAAGAAGCAATTCTTCATTTTGTTGATTCTCAAGATCCATTGGAGAGAGCGTTGATGAGCTCCGATCATTTCGGAGATAGGGATACTTATGAGATGGTGCAAATGTTGAATGAACCAAAATTGTATCTCAGGAAGCAGGACTTTCAGCTATTGATGAGGTCCCTGGAACCATTGCCAAAACCATCTATTGAGGAAGCACCAAAACTGGAGTTGAAGATATTGCCCCCCACATTTGAAGTATGTATTTCTGGGGGAAGATGACACCTTGCCAGTCATCATCTCCGCAGAACTGACGGAGGCACAGGTAAAGGATGCATTGGTGGTTCTCAAGAGGAGGAAGAAAGCAATGGGCTGGCAAATGTCAGATATTAGGGGAATCAACCCAGCTTTTGCACACACAAAATTTTTATGGAGGAAGGAGAAAAGCCAACTGTACAACATCAGCGGAGGTTGAATCCGGTGATGAAGGATGTGGTTAGGAAGGAAGTGATTAAGTGTCTTGATGCAGGTGTGGTCTATCCCATTTCAGACAGCGAATGGGTCAGTCCCGTTCAATGTGTTCCAAAGAAAGGAGGGATGACTGTGGTCACTAACGAGAAGAATGAGATGATCCCTACACGCACAGTCACAGGCTGATGAATTTGCATGGACTACAGAAAGCTCAATGAGGCCACAAGGAAAGATCACTATCCTATCCCATTTATTGATCAGATATTGGATAGGTTGGCTGGTCAAGAATATTATTGTTTCCTTGATGGCTATTCTGGCTACAACCAGATAGCCATAGCACCGGAGGACCAGGAGAAGACTACTTTCACATGTCCTTATGGGACATATGCTTTCCGGCAGATGCCATTTGGGTTATGCAATGCACCCGCCACATTCCAGATATGCATGATAGCGATCTTTCACGATATGGTGGAAGATTTCGTCGAGGTAATTATGGATGATTTTTCTATTTTCGGTAATTCATTTGCTACTTGTTTGCAGAATCTTGACAGGGTGCTAGCTCGATGCGAGGACTCCAACCTTGTACTCAACTGGGAGAAATGTCATTTTTTAGTCAAGGAGGGTATCGTCCTTGTCCATAAGGTGTCTTTCAAGGGGTTGGAAGTCGATCGTGCAAAGATCGAAGTGATTGAAAAGTTACCACCACCTGTGTCAGTGAAGGGTGTTCGCAGTTTTCTCGGACATGCAGGGTTCTACAGACGGTTCATCAAGAACTTCTCTAAAATTTCTAGACCAATATGCAGGTTGCTAGAAAAAGAGGTGAAGTTCGAGTTTGATGAGGATTGTGTTAAAGCATTCGAGGAGTTGAAACAGAAGTTGATAGAAGCACCTATTCTCATTTCTCCGGATAGGGAGCAAGCATTTGAATTAATGTGTGATGCAAGCGATGTGGCTGTAGGAGCTGTATTGGGGCAGCGGAGGAATAGAATTTTTCATTCCATTCATTATGCAAGCAAAACACTTGATGCAGCCCAAGTCAATTATACAGTCACTGAAATGGAGATGCTAGCATTGGTGTTCACGTTTGGTAAATTTAGGTCCTACTTGGTGGGTTCTAAAGTAGTGGTGTATATCGATCATGCAGCGATTCGATATCTGTTTAACAAGAAGGATGCAAAGCCCAGGCTGATTAGATGGATCTTGTTGTTACAAGAGTTTGACCTAGAGATTCGGGACAAAAAGGGGAGTGAGAATCAAGTGGCAGATCACCTATCGTGATTGGGAAGCTGGTTGCATGTGAAGGAAGGTGACAACATCAAAGAAGAGTTCCCGGATGAGCAGCTCTTGGCAATAAGGGAAGCTGAAATCCCTTTGTATGCAGACATTGTGAATTTGCTAGTGAGTGGAGTTTATCCACCGGAGGCTACGGCTCAGCAGAGAAAGAAGTTGATACATGATTGCATGTATTACATTTGGGATGAGCCGTTTAAGCAGGGATCGGATCAGGTGATGAGAAGATGCATTCCGGAGAGCCAGATTGCAGAAGTATTGAGGAGTTGTCACTCTTCATTGTATGGAGGGCACCACGGAGGCGAGCGGACAGCGCACAAGGTGCTACAGTCAGGTTTCTTTTGGCCTACACTGTTTAGAGACTCTATGGCATACTTAAAAATGTGTGGTAGATGTCAAAGAATAGGCACAATTGGTAGAAGGCAGGAGATGCCGCTGCAGTAGATATTAGAAGTGGAGATCTTTGATGTATGGGGTATAGATTTCATGGGCCTGTTCCCACCGTCATTTGGTAATCGTTACATCTTGGTAGCCGTTGATTATGTATCAAAGTGGGTCGAAGCAACAGCTTGCCCCAGGAATGACAACAAGGTGGTAACAAAATTTGTGAAAAAACATATTTTCACCAGGTTCGGGACACCCCGAGCCATTATCAGTGATGGAGGGGCTCATTTTGTAAATGCAAGTTTCAGGAATTTGCTAGCTAAGTATGGGGTGCGCCACAAGGTAGCAATAGCATATCATCCCCAAACTAGTGGGCAAGTGGAGGTGTCGAATAGAGAAGTAAAGCAGATTCTACAGAAGACAGTGAATGCACAACGTAGTGATTGGTCAAGCAAACTCCACGATGCGTTGTGGGCTTATAGAACTGCGTACAAGACACCAATTGGGACTTCTCCGTATAGATTGGTCTATGGAAAGGCGTGTCATTTGCCTGTGGAGCTGGAACACCGAGCATTCTGGGCCGTGAGCAAATTGAACATGGATCTAGAGCTAGCGGGGAAGAAGAGGTTGATGCAACTCAGCGAACTTGACGAGTTTCATTGGCATGCTTATGAAAGTGCCAAGTGTTACAAAGAGAAAACAAAGAGGTGGCACTATAAGCATATGGTGCATCGGATCTTTGAGCCGGGATAGAAAGTATTGCTATTCAATTAAAGATTGAGGTTGTTTCCAGGAAAATTGCGGTCCAAATGGTCAGGGCCGTTTGAGGTGGTAAGAATGACCCCACACGGGACAGTGGAGTTGTGGCAAGAAGATAGAAGTGCCACGTTCTTAGTAAATGGGCAGCGATGTAAGCATTATTGGGGTGAGGACATTATTCGAGAGAAGATGTCCATCACTCTAGAGGATGATTGAACATGAATGAAGTCGAGTAGCAACAGTAAATAAGGTGTTGCACGGGAGGCAACCCGTGAAATTGTTGTAATAGATGAGTACAACTATTTAAAAAAAAAAAAATATTGTGTTGAAACCTATGAATTCTAACCAATTTCTTGTGGTAGAATGATTTCCAGGTGAAACGGAGGGAAAAAATGCAAAGAAGCGCAAAGGAAAAAAATCGAGGTGAGAAAAATAAAAATTGGCACATTAAGTGAGCCTACGTGATGGCTCCGTGTCACGGAGGGGGTGCTCCGCATTACCCTCCGTGATACTTTGAAGAGTGTTCTGGATTTTTTAAAAATCCAGAACACTGGCGCGACGGCTCCGTGTCATGGAGGGGGTGCTCCGTGTTACCCTCCGTGACACGTTAAAGAGTGTTCCAGATTTTTTTAAAAATCCAGAACACTGGCACGACGGCTCTATTTCACGGAGGGGGTGCTCCGCGTTACCCTCCGTGACATGTTGAGTGTTATTTTGCGACGGGTCACACCGGGTCACCAGGTAACCCGCGCAAAATATCACTTTAAAACCCCAATTTTCCTCATTTCTTTCCTATTTTCCCATTCCCTCCGCGACCAACACCCCAAATTCCCATCTCCCCCAATGTGACACGGACCTAAGGATCAATTTTCTCCAAGTTTTCTTCGATTTCATCAAATCTAAGGAACAATGTCAGGAAGACAACACAAGGGCAAGGGCGCATCCACATCGGGCACCGGTAGGAAAAGGATAAGATTGGGAGCAGCAGTTCCAGCAGCACTAGCGGTTCCGCGAGGCCAACGCCGACAATACGGAACCCGATGGGTAACTGATGAAGGAAAGAAGTGGTATGCAAAACACAGGGAAACCAAATACTTCTCGAAGGAGCAAATAGCACTGGAGCCGCTGGCACAGGAATTCCCGCAGATTGTACACCGAATTGACACCGCTGGGCTAAACTTCATATTCGAAGAGCCCAGGGAGTGCAATCTCCATCTTATCAGGGAGTTCTATGCCAACTGGAACCCGACCCTCCGCAGTCACACCGTCAAAACTAGGGGGCAGGTTGTCACTTTTGAGCCCCATCACCTGAATGCTATCTTGGGGGCGTGGGACACAGACGCCCATTTCCTTCGGTAGTTGAACATCACTCCACCTTATGCGAACATCAGATGCACTCTATGTGGAGCCCGTTTGATAGCACGGTGGGGTAGGCACAAGGAGAGGGGCTACCACCAGACACTGCCCTACTCTCAGATGAACAGGGAAGCCAGGATATGGCTGAAAATCGTGTGTTCCTGCTTGATCCCGGGGGTGCACATGATAGATATCACCCGGGATTGAGTGTGCTTGGTGTATGCCCTGATGAAGGGGCTGGAGATCAATGTTGGGGCGGTGATCATCTCCGCCATGAAGAGAGCCCGACTACATCAGGGGCATAGATACGAGTTTGGTGGTTTGCTTACCACGTCCTGAGGGGCCATGATATCGAGGAGGAGGCCCTGGATTACATCCCACAAATTGACAGGCGTGCCTTGGATGTCACCAAAACCAAGGCACCTGACACTACTCATGGGTCGGTGCTCACACTAGCCGAGCGACATGATCGATATGACCAGTATGTGGCCCGCATGTACGGGATGCAGATGTTGCAGCTGTGCATTGGCGGGAGGCAGGCAATGGAGGATGAGCTGTGGCAGCTCGAGTTGGATTACCCATTCATCGAGAATGCCCGAAATCTATGCATAGTGGGGCCAGCATTTGTGGAGCCCATAGATGATGATGTCCCCACCGATGAGGAGACACGCCGGGAGGACTCAAATGTTGAGTCAGATGAGTACAGCGGGGGCAATTTTGATATGGGAGACAAAGCAATGGCACCGAACAAAGAAGTTGAATACTTCGATTGATCAGGGAGTTTCACCACCTACCTTTGTAATATGTGAAATTATCTGAACACTGGGGATAGTGTTCGGTTTAAATATGGGGTGGGAGTTGTTAGGTGCCAGCTGCTTTTTTATGTCTATGTTATGTTTTATTGTTGTGCCTGTGAAAAATGTGACCTTGTGACTTTGTGTTATGTGTTTTGTAATTAAATTATGTGTTGTAATGAATGTTAAGCTGTTGTGTGTTGTGTTGAGTTGTTGTTAGTTGGTTGTTGTGTAAATATTTTTCAATTGAATATAAATTATCGAAATTTTTAAAATTTTTGTTGAAATTTTTTATGTTGGGTTTCTCGGCCTTTGTTTTCGGTGCTTTTACCGAGAATAGTCCCATTGAACCGAAGTCGTAGATAGTGAATTTTCCCTATGATGGATGGATGACGACTGTCTTAAGGGAAATGTAGTCGATAGGACTAGTTTTTTTCTTTCTTTTCTTTCTTTTGTTTGTGTCCCAAACGTGTTGCTACTTCATTGTTTGGAATTCTTGTTACGTGTTGTACATGATATTAAGATGCAAAACTGATTCTCATGAAAGCATGCAAATGTGGAAACATGTTGAGATACCTAGGTCATAGAGTTCGATTCGTTGTGATTGAGGCTTAATAGTGAATTCTTGTAATTAGCTGATTGAAGAGTCTGTGAATATGTCTTGAGTTGAGCATGTACAATGAGTGTGAGGTGAGGTTTCAATTATTCCATGCTATTGTGAAGTGTCTAGAACTTGCCTGGTGTGTGTACTAAACGAAATGAAGGATGTGTAGTGTAGGAAAGGATGTAGGTATTTCTTTGATTAAATCGAAAGTTTCTCCGTTATCATACCTACCTTGAATGTACATCCTAGTTAGCCCCATTGAGCCTTTAGCCTATTTTTTTCTTTCTTTGAAGAGGTACAAACTGAGCTTAATCCCTTCTTTTCATTAGCCGTGAATTTGATCCAAAACTCTTAAGCGCTTAAGAAAAACAATTTTCCCACAGTGTAAAGGAGTGAGAATTTTGAAACAGAAGGAAAAGCGGAAGTGGCGAAAGTTAAAGAAAAGGTCAAAGGTGCACTTGCAGAAATTAAATAAAATAAAGATGTGTAACTAATCTTTGTTAGTAAGTTGAGTGTGCTTAAAGAAATTGGAAAAAAAAACAAAGAAAAAAAAATTTCAAGAATGGGAGGATGAAGGAAGAAAAATGGACGTAATGATGGTGGGATGTGTTGAAAAGCGCTTAAGGAAGCTAGTTGCTATTATTGGTTAGCCCAGTATTTACTAGTTCCTTACCTTACATTACAACCCGTGAAGTCCTACGTGATCTTACATCATGCGTCCTTATATTAGTGGAGTATACACTAGAGGCAAGCCTATGGTTCATGACATGATGCATGTGAATTCCTTAGGAGAGAGAGCAAAATTGTATTCATATACCCCTACATGTAGTGCTTTGGAAATCATATGATAGAAAATGGGGTAATTCTCTTGTGTTGTGAGGGCACATGCTTGATGAGAGATTAAATTTCATGTCAGATGTCTTGATCAGTTGATTTGCATGAGTTTGCCAAGATCGAGAATCGATTCTTGAGTTTAGGAGGTCTTAATGTGGTGTATTTCATTGTAGTGATGAGACCATGCATGTTTTCTTGATGATTTGCTATATTAAATAATCGGTATAGCCATAGCTTGAATTGTCGAGCCAAAGTAGCTATGCGTGAGTGTCAATTGCATGAGATGTGAGAGTATTGTCCGAGGACGAACAAGGTTTTAAGTGTGGGGTAAGTGATCTCTGGCAGAATTGCATGCCCAAGTGATACTCAAATGCTTCATTTCATCTTATTTATTGATTGTTATGTGTACATTCTCATGTGATATTTAGTAGAAATGTGAATTTATACTATCCAACATGATTAGTGTTGTTTTGCAGGTAAAAGGAAATTTTGGAAGCTAATATACATGTTGGTGAAGATCGGGAATGAACTTGGAAACAAGGAGTGGAAAATGACAAGGGAGAGCAGCAAAAATAGAGGCTCCGTGATGGAGCCGTGTAACGTTGCCATCGCGGAGGCACTCTGCCTTAGATGAAATAATTTTGGCAATTTCCAGTGAAGGTGCGCGATAGCACCGTGGCACATTGGCCAGGCTCCACGATGCAGGCCGTGGCACGTTGAGGTGAAATTGCCTGGGAACCGACTTCCAGTGAGGGTCCGCGATCCCTCCGTGGCATCGAGGGAGTGCTCCGCGATACACTCCGTGCCACGTTGCTTGTTATTCCAGGAAAAATTCTCAATAGTATAAATAGCACACTTAGGTTTTATTTTAAACATTCTGACTTGGTTGAGCAAGAACGTGGGTTACAGGCAGTTGAGGGGACGAAAATTCTAGGGTTCTTCTCTATCTCTTTCTCTTTTATCTCAATTGTTTGTATGAATTCTACTTATCTGATGATGTTTAATCAACAAATGAGTGGCTAATTCACTTCTTGGTAAGGTTAAGAACAATTGTAGTGGAATGTAATTGTTAATCATTTCAGTTTTCATCTTTTCTTCAATAGTTGTTCTATCAAATCTTGTTTTTATTGCATCAATGTTTGGCCAATGTTAATGTATATCTAAAAATCTAATTTTGATTTTGAAAAGGAAAGAAATTGGAAAGATGTGAATTGGTAGGATATGATCTTTTCTTAGTTTAGAAAATTGAGAATTGATTTACATTCAGAATAGAAATATATCTGAAAGTCTTATTAGTCAATTAAGGAATCGGTTATGTATGGCTAGAGCATGAAATTCTTTTATCACAGAAATGTAGATTAAGGTTCATGATTCTTAAATTGTATAGGAGTCGAAAGTTCCAATCCATAGACAATAATTCTTGACTAGCAACTGAATGAAAGATTAACTGAATTGTATTGATAAATTAATTCCCTGCATGTTCGTTTTAACCTCAGCTTGCTCATTACTATTGTTTTGACTCAAATTATAATCTTAGATTTTTATAAATTAGTAAACTTAAACTCCCAAAATATTATTTATTTGGTTGTTTGCATTGTTAAAGATATAGTTCACTGACACTTAAGTTAATTAGTACCGTAGCTCACTCCCTGTGGGATCGATACTTGGCTTTACTTAAGCCACTTTACTACTTGTTCGACCACGTGCACTTACGTGTAGTCACACCACAAGCCGAACATGGCTCTAGCTGTATTTTATGGGTGCAAATACTATATGGGATTCCAATAATATCTGCAATGGTCCACCCAATGGCTTTTTTATATCTCTTCAAAATGGAGACCAAAGCCTCCACTTGCCATTCCTCCAAGTTAGCTGCAACAATGACCGGTAAAGTGTTTTCGGTCCCCAGAAATACATACCTCAAGTGAGATAGGAGTGCTTGGAGCTCCAATACCATATTCTCCTCAATAGATGGCTTGGCTGGTGGAGTTACCCAATTCTTTAGGTTAATATCAATCTTTTTTGGAGCATAAGTGTATGACCCCATGCCAGCAAATGCATTCACAATCTCCTCACCCACATGGATCTCTTCAGAACAACATCCATCAAAACTACTACTAAGTCATATAGAATCAAAAATTCCTCAATGGGCATAATTGGGAACTCAGGTTCCACAACATCAACTAGTGAGACCACCCCCATATCATTTGGTTGCTTCATGGATCTACATACATTGAATGTCACTTCCTTATTGTTCAACCAGAATTTGAGTTGTTCAGTCTCCATATCTACAAGAGCATGTCCAGTGGTGAGGAATGGTCTCCCCAAGATAATGGGGACCTCAAAATCAACCTCACATTCCAGAATGAAAAAATCGGCTAGAAATATAAAGGACTCTACCTTCACTAGAACATCATAGAGGACTCCCACTGGATCTTTCACTGTACGATCTGCCATCGAAAGCCGTATTGTAGTCGGTTTGGGGGTTCCCTAGCCTAATTGTTGCTAATGGCATCAAATTAATACTAGCACCAAGATCACATAATGCTTTAGCAAAATTAAAGGCTCCAATAATTCACGGTATGGTGAAAGCCCTAGGGTCCTCCTTTTTCTGAACAAGAGAACGAGATGCTGTTGCACTACAATAGTGCAAATTATTGGTAGGTTCGAAACTCACAATCCTCTTTCTAGTGACAAGGTCCTTCATGAATTTAGCATAGCCAGGCATCTATCAAGTGCCTCGACTAATGGAATGTCCACAGACAATTGTTTTAACATTGAGATGAACTTGTGATAGTTTCCATCTTCAACCTTTTTCTTCAACCTCTATGGAAAAGGGGGAGGAGGTCTAGGAATATGTGTGAACTTTTGTTGTACCTCCTTCTCCTTTTCTTTTCCAGACCCTTGCTCCTTTTCACTACTAGGAGCGGTCTTTTCTATTGCTTCATCAGCCAAAATCTGGTCTTCGAAATCTGCTACTCTATCATCATCAATCACTAAGGCTCACTTGTCTCATCAATCACAACCGATTGCGGATCAACTGTCCCTTTCCCGCCCTAGTAGTGACTCCATGCAATGACTATCATTTTGAATGTGTTGCTGCGAAGTGTGCCCTTCTGCCTCTGGTTCATAGCAACAGACATCTGACCAAGTTGTTGCTCAATCTGCTTTATGGCAACGGCATGTGATTCCACCTTTTGGTTCATCCCAGAAATATCAGCACAGAGTTCTTTGAAATAGCCATTTGTTGCCTCCATCTTCTTAAGAACCTTAGACAACATGTCTTCTACCCGTGAACTACTAGACTCTGGCTCGCGTTTTCTTGGAGAAACATATAAATCGCTTCTGTCATTCTTGTACTCATCACACTTCTTCTAGTCACCATTATCTCTGTATTGGCCTCGTTTACAATTGTTGTCTCCGTAAAAGTTCTGACCTTGGTTCCCTTGACCTTGATGCCAAGAGTATTGGTTAGAGCCTTGGGCGTTCATCCGGAAACCCGCCCCTTGATAATTCAAATAGTTAGCTTCTTCCTCAAATTCAGATTCACCATCATTTCTCTGGGCCTTGCCCGGAGAATCCACAACATTTACCTTTTCAGCTTCGGCTCCCATAAAATGCTTCGCAAGTAGCCCCATAGTAGTCTTTATCTCCGAAATATAATGATCTCGCTCTTCATCTTTCCTTCTCTGTTCCATAGACATACCAACCGCATAAGTACCAGCCGGAGCCTCCGACTCTCTTGTGTGCCATGCGCGACTGGTTTTAGTAATTCTATCAAGGACCTCAGCATCTTCTATATATGTGTGACTCATGAATATTCCACCAGATATGGTATCAGCCATCGCCTTGGTGTTGGCATTTAGAGACCTATAGAAAATCTCTAACAATGTATCATCTGGGATCCTGTGGTTGGGCACCTTTTTGAAGCTTCTTGTTGAACCGCAACCAAGACTCGTGAAGTGCCTCAGAATTTTATTGTTTGAAGTTGTAAATCTCGTCTTTCAATTGCAAAGCTCTTGAAGGTGGGAAGAAGCTTTCTAGAAAAGCCCTTTTTAGCTCCCCCTAGGTAGTGATAGAATTATTTGGCAATTTATCCAACCAGAGCATTGCCTCACTCCCTAACGAGAAGGGAAATAACCTTAGCCTTATGGCATTCTAACTCACTCCCAGTTGTTTATATGCTTTGCAGATAACCACGAAATTGGTTAAGTGAGTATGAGCATCATCAGTTGCATGACCCGCAAATATTCCCTTCATGTTGAGTAATTAGATCATAGCACTAGTAATATCGAAATTTTCCTCAGCAGGCAAAGGGGGAGGGACAATAGCTCCAGTGGCACCGGCTTCATCAATATCAGCATCATCATCCTCATCAAAGTACCGGTGCCTCTACAGGTCGTGACCTCTATTTCTTCTAGCTCGCTCAGCTTCGACAACTAAGCGTTGCTTTTTAGTAACCCTAGCTAACTCTTTATCTCTAGCCCGAGCTTGTTCCTCAGCTAACATTCTCTCTATAGCTTGGTCCACTATTTCTTGCTCTTGTATATTGGCCATTCTTCTTAGATTTCTCAGTGTTTGCTCAAGTTCGTGATCGATTTGAACCAGGGATTTTACTTGGCTTCTAGTACTGGGCATGCATAATTCTAAGATTTGTTAAAAACAAAAACCAAAAAAAGAAAAATAAAAAGGAAATAAGAACCAACGGTAAAGCAAACACAATTAACAAAAGCCTTAGCCGTATTCCCCAACAATGGTGCCAAAATTTGATGTTGCCCAAATACACCTTATAAAAGAGATGTAAAGCGACCGATGCCAAATATAGAACCCAACCAGGGTTGGGGTCGAATCCCATGAGGAATATGATGAGAACTTTGGTTAATGCGTTTAGCTAATACTATCGGCTTACTTATTTCCTAAGGGGGAAGTTTTGAAAAAGAAAATAATAAATAAGAGTAGAAACTAATAGATGATTACGTCAATTTTGGTTGTATTCAATTAACAAGGTGACTAGGATTGTGTTCCCCATGACTTCATAACCACAAGGTTTTATACTAGTGAACTATTCCAGCGTTTAGCATGCAATATTGGTAAGTTAATTTCACCTAAATGGTTGGTTCCCTATCAAGATGATTATCACCATGCAACTTGGTCCATCTACGGGTGTTACCATTAATATCGGATTAGCTATTCCCATAAAAGGTCAAGCTAGTAGATGAGGATTGATATCCTAAAATCTCCGTTGTTAAACCTTTTTTCCCATTCATTACCCCCTTGGTCCAGTGAGTAACAATAAGGAAATATCTAGCGTTTTCAACCGTTAAGAATCACTTAAAATGAAGAGAGAAACAATACATGTATAAACTCCATTAAAGAATCACTAAGTATTTTTACATATGTGTGTTAATTCATCATGGTTCCCACAACCCTAGTTATAGGTTTAGATACTCATTCTTGTATGATCACAATCACAAAATAAAGAATAAATCATAATTGCAACTTACAGAAATTTGTAGAAGAAAAAATCTTGAATTGAATAAAATTCCAAAACCGATGAATAAACTTCAATATTGCTTTTGATCCTCAAAATCAAGAACAGAATTTCCAACTTTGTTTCTTGAACCAAGAATATATTTCACAACACTAAAATCCATGTGAGAATAATAATAATAAACTCTACTTTGAAAATAAACCTAAATAATGTATTTATAGTTCAAAATAAACCTTTTTCCTAACTAAAACTGGAACTCAGGTTGCCAGTGGTCACAGGCTAAGTAACAACTCGTTAGGTCTCTAACGAGTCGTGATCAGTGAAAGGTAGTCATCCTCAGCATTAGGCCTAGTCGTGGCAATGGGTCACCTAATGACTCGTCGTGTCCGGGCACGAGTCGTTAGGACTCTCGTGGTCTTGCTTCTTCAAATATCCAGTGCACCCTATGATTCACTCCAGTGATCTAAAAATGAGTCGTGCAGTCAGCCAACGACTCGTGATGTCTTCCATTACCTTCACTGGATGATTCTTCAGGAATCCTCCTCCCAGTCTTCACGACTCAATACTAGATGTAATGAGTCGTGCCTTCAACCTGCAAAGTGCACTGTTTCTTAGCTTCATTAATCAATCTTATCCCATGACCTCAACAATGAGTCATGCATAGTGACAACGACTCGTGACTTGACTAGAAGCCTCCATTTCAGTCCTTTTATGCCTTACTTTGCCCATTTCATATTCCAAACCTAATTTCCTGCAAAACGTAACATAAACACATTATATCTACTTAAACATACCCAAAATTTGCATATTTCCTCAGTTTTAAGCGTCGAAAGTGCCGTAAAATCACGGCACATCATGTCTCTTAGTCTCCTCTATCATCTCTGTTACTCAAAATAACCTAAAAAGTGTTTATACAAATAATTGGAAACTTCCCCTAAGAAAACAGGGAATACTACCAAAATTGACGCCGCCTTCACCTACGACCCGTAACAACATTGTACGTGTCGTACCTTGACTCGTACATTGGTTGGCTTCTACTGAATCTGTCTCAGTGTTGATACATGATACGACTCGTACCAAGTACCTATGAGTCGTACAATCTTCCTATGGATTCATCTTGCAATTGTTGGTATCTTTTGTTAACTTTCACGAATGGCATAGTACGACTCGTACCTTTATTCCACAATCCGTAACTCCTTCTTGTACCTTGAGTTCTGCCAGTTATCTATTCTTCTGGTCTTTTCCATGGCTCCTTCGTACAGATTGTAGGTAGGTTTCACGACTTGTGAGTGCCACCCATACTAGGATACTTGGCCTGTGCAATTTCCTATGGAACTTTTCACGACTGCCATGGTACGACTTGTACCAGGATGGTACAGCTCATACCATGAGCCATAACTTGACTTTACTTTACAGTTAGCTCCAAGACCTTTTCATGATTCTCAGTACGGCTCATACCAGGATGGTGCGGCTTGTACTGGGATCCATAGTAAGCCTCTTTTCTGCATTTTTCTCCAGCTTTTGCACAATTCATCTCTAACATCTATTTTCCCTGAAAACAAAGTAAAATCACCTCATATCCTTATAAACACACCTAAGTCCATGCTATTTTCCCAATTTTAAGAGTTGAAAGTGATGTAAACTCATATAACATCAACACTCTCAAATTAATACTTTTACATGTCCTCAGGCAAGGAAAACAAAAACTAAAAACGACGCTTAACTATAAAGTAAACCTAAAATACCTACAGCCAACACAATGAAATTTGCACTATGAATGATAATCAACATTTGACCCTTTTCCTATTCAAACTAAGTCAGCTATGTCCACATGTAACCATAATGCATGACATACAAGGATCAAGATATAGTAATTCAACTATTAGAAGAGAAGCGAGCTATCACTAATGTTATTCATACCGATAATTGGTAAAATGCAACTCAAACCAGGTACCCTCACAACAAAAGAAGTCCCCAACACTCACAGATATATGATATGATCAACTTGGGACTAAAAAAATGGGACTCTCGCACTCCCAAAGAAGTTTCAAATACTGCATATCGGATATCATAGGCTTGTCTTTATTTTCTCCACGGCTCTTCGGACAGCTAAACTAGGATCACTATAGGACTTTGTTCGGCTTGTAATGTAAGCTTCGGACTGGTATGGTAAATATGGAGTTTTAGTGACTAAACCCTCCTTGGCACTACATACTTGTGGCTGCACTTAATACATTTTTACCCTATTTTCCACTTTTTCAACTTTTTCCTCCCTTTTCTCCATTTTTATGCAATATATGGGTTTGGTGTGCTTACAACTTATTTTATTCATTTTTTCTCTTGTATTTTATTTTTGTTTTTGTTTTCTTTTTCAGCTCTTTTTCCTTTTCTTGTCACACCACACCTCATTTTTAACCCTTTTTCCTTTCTTTTCCTTTTTCACCTCTCCATGATCTGTGCACCCTTACTATAGCCACCCTCAACTTAGGCATTTTTCAAGGGTTGAGGTTCATAATGTCCAAGGAGGGACCAGGGCCAAAATAGATTCATTATTAAAAAAAGGGGTAAAATTAATTGGTTAATCAAAGATAAATGGTTAATTTAAGGCTCAAAATCGAGATCAAGGGATTCATCATCATTTGGTAGGGTATTTTAGGCTAAACTAACTAATCAATCAATAAAAGCCTATGATCATCTCCTAACCAATTATCCTAAAGCCTATGCAAAGACCAACCGGACAAGTTCTAGATCCTAAATGCAGTAGTGAACTAGGTATACAACCTCACTTACTCATGGTACCGGTTTGCATTGAATCTACCTATCCAGTTTATGCACAATTAACTATAACTATTCATTCTCATAATTTAAATGCCATACAAAGATCCACTAAAGTCATCCAATTATAATTAAACTACTCAGCTAACATCAAAAAATTTTAACAGGGTCTATTTTTTCCAAAACATCAAACTACTGCATTTATTGGCTGCAAAGTAAATCTGAGCTACTTCTAATTTAAAAAAAAAACTAAACATGACTAGATAGCATGCTCGAGGAAAAAATAAACACGGCATGAAAAACCCTCGTACAAAACAAAAATCCCAAAAAATACTAGTATACCCCTTCTTTTGAAAACATGCTTCATCCCCGAAGCATAAACTATATAAGCACAACGGAAAAGAACATGTCTGTGGCGCACTAAGCACTCCTTTCATCCTGCGGAGGTGGTACCTCTGCTGCATCTGTGGTGCTAGCGGTGGTCGGCGCACTCAATTGTACATCTGTTGGGGGATTGGCTACTCGCGCATCGTGCTCGGTCACTTTTGTGACCTCAGGATCAAATCTGACTGAATATGGCTTCCCCAAAGGATCCTCGCCACCCACTATAACTTTATGGGCAACCGTGGACCTCCCCGCTCCTCTAGCTCATTCCTGCAACTCCGACATGTATGCGTCGTGAGCTTGCAGGCTCTCTACTCTTGCCTGCTTTCTTTCTTTCTTCTCTTTCTCTTTCTTCTTCCTTAATGGCTCATTTTCATCTTCCTCCAAAACCCTCTTCTTTCCTTTTCTTCTACTTGTACCCAACGGGACCCAGTATGCCTCAAAGTCGAGCTCCTCATCGAGGTCAACATCTAAGTCCGGAAGAGTGGGAGCTTCTATGATTGCTGACTGTCTAGACGACAGCTCGGTCACTTAGCTACGAAGAATCCCCAACTCCTCCTAGAGGCTACTAGTGTCCGGCTTCTCCACCAAGTGCTCATTGAACTGGCACTTGAATTCGTCTATCCACCATTGTAACCCTCTCACGGCTTCCTCAATTTCTTCCTTTACCTATGGATTGATGTTCTTCATCATTGATTGTATTTTCCTTTCACCCACCGTCAACTTCTTTGCTAATTTCTAGAGGAAATCGTGAGGGACCAAAACATATACAGCTAGTGTCTGGCTTAGGAGACCCACCAGAGGTGCAGCAAAAGGTCTAGGAGCTGCCTCTAAATGATCGGCCTATATAGACAGTCTCTCATCCTGCTCCAATGAGGTGGGGCCATTAACCTTCTTACCCCTAAATGCTCGTGGAATCGGGATTGCGGTCAGAAGTCTAGCCTAGCTCACTGGGTTCATTTTATCCTCAGTCAGCCCTATATCATCCATCCTCTGGCCTTCGATCTCTACATCAACATCTTTTAATAATCAGACACCAGCGTCTCTGCACAATTGGTAGATAAGGCTAGGAATCGGCATTGTGGTACTCAACCCAAGAGCACGATCCCGAATCTTGTTGGCTATCACCCTCGGGATTTTGATCTCATACCGGGACATGATGCATGCTACCAGGGATACCCTATCTACACTTAGTGTATTGTCATTCATAGTTGGCATCAGTTTATGGTAGACTAGTGTCCATTAGGCCTTCACTATGAAGTCCAGCAAAGATTTGGTGACCTGCTTTCCACCAGCCACCCACTCAGCTTCCTCCTTGTCCTCTACTATGACTCCGCCTAACCACTTGAGTTTTCGTTGTCTCCCCCCAACACCCAACCTCTTTATCCACTTCATGGTATCTATTCGGTGGTTGAACACTGCTGTGGATGATGGAGCAATGAATTGTGGCCCATAAAGTATCCAGGCAATTGTTTTCTCAAAAATCTTTACTTCTTTCCCCGGGACCAATACTTTGTCGAGTTTGGGCTGCTCCTTCATCTTCTTGGAAGACTGTGTATTTTGTTATAATGTCGCATAATAATTGGCATAGATCTCCCTGAACATCTCTTGACTGTATCGATCAGGGGTCCTAGCTATCCACTCGAACCCATAGAAGTTGAATATCCGCTTTATCTCCTCAACCCCATTCAAGGAACTAGTGATGATCCACGGTTCTTCTTGGATATTGCGCTTGGGGTGTTTGTTGGATGTGAGTATCAGGCCCTACTCATAAATTTCTTATGCCCCGGGCACCTTCCAACTCATAGTAAGCCTTTCCGAGGGAGGGGTATGCTCAATTACCGCAGAATCATCTCCTTCTTCAAAACATGCCTCATTGTTACCATCTCTATATTGGGCCTGCTCGGACCCCTCATCATCATTGGAGTCACTCCCAGACTCTTGAACCTATTCCTCTACTCCCTCTTCAGACTAGAGAGCAGTGACCAGAGCGGAAGAAGTGGCTTCGGCCTGTGCTTTTGCCTGAGCCCTAGTGGTCTGTGGCTCATCGGTGTCTGATGTATCAGCTCTCTACTCCTCCACTAAACCACTAGGGGAGCTTTTTGCTTGATCAGAGTCACGGGGCTCATCTCTCCATGCCTTCCGAGCAACTATCTCAGCTCTAGCTTTCTTGTCTTTGGTGGATTTGGTTGCTCTTTTCTTCATCATCATTGTACCTGTGGAGAAACATGGTTAGTATGTATGATCTGAGAAAAAAAATCAAGAAAATACCCTCTAAGGTTTTTCATGAGTCTATAGTACAGGTTGTACAATGGTGTTACGACTCATACTAAGACTCGTTGTTTAATAACAGTCCTGTCACAACTCCTAGGTAT
The DNA here is from genome assembly GCA_035772735.1 of Datura wrightii. Taxonomy (NCBI): domain Eukaryota; kingdom Viridiplantae; phylum Streptophyta; class Magnoliopsida; order Solanales; family Solanaceae; genus Datura; species Datura wrightii. The sequence continues at coordinate 16,840,390 of JASDFA010000010.1, forward strand.
GACTCGTACCATGATGGTATGATTCATACTAAGAGTCGTACTAAGGGATTCAGTATATTGTATTGTTTTATATTTTTCTACAAATCGTGTTACAGATCATACTTTATTTTCACGAGTCCTAGATAGGGTTGTACAATCTCTTTTGGATTTTTACCCTTACTGCCTTATGGCACAACCACCAGGTATGACTCGTAGGAGGATCCTAGGAATTGTAGCATGCTTCATACCACCACTTTACATATCAATTCACCAAGGACAGTTCCAACGAGTCATCGTACGAGTCATGGTATGAAACCATGAGTCGTATGAAGACTCGTGAAGCCTGCACTCATTTTTGTTTTGTTTAGTCCTCCAGGAAGTCACTTAATTGATTTTTTGGGTACTCAGACTTCCCTATTTTATGCAATTATTGGCCATTTTAGGTTTAGCCAGTCCACTCCCAACAGTCATCACACCCCGTAACTCATTAGATACAATTTTAGTTCAGTTGTTTGAGTATGCAAATTTCTACCCATTAAATCAAAATAACCCTAGCTACTGATGTAATACCCTGAATACCCTTAGATCATACCCGGGAGTTGAAACAGAGAAAACAAAAATTTCTGCTCCAGGTATAGGACAAGTCGTCAGTGACCCATCAGGAACACCACAAGTCATTAAGTGACTCGTGGGAAGGGGTTTGACCATGTTGGAAATTTCAAGTTTGGGGTCACCACGGATGTGACCACAAGTCGTGGTCAACCCCATGATCCGTTAGGTCACCTGTGGTCAAAGATGGTTGAAGCAAGAAGGAAGAGTAGGCAGTGCACCTAACGGATCATCACCTTGAGTCTTCAGGTACACCACAAGTCGTGGTGACCCTCAGAAGGTTTTTGGCGGTGAAGGCGACGAGAGGTGACCATGAGCCATGGTCACTGACAATGATCCGTCTAGTCCCCCATTGGGACTTGCGGTGTGTTTTTCCCTGCGAATTTAATAAGGGCTTTTCCATAATTTCTAAGTTCCTAAGGCCTAAACTACATCATTTTTAGCTCAGAATAGTACATTTTAAGAAGGGTTAAGTCATTCTAAGCCTATCTGAATTCATGCACGCAAGCTTAGATGTTTGAGAGGTGATCAAGGCTAGTTCCTTCAAAGTTCTTCCTCAATTCTCTTTGGGCAATCAAGAAAGTTGTGAAATCAGGTCTCTTCAGATATGTAAGGCTATGAATGGGTGCAACAGGGCACACCCATGCCCAATTCCCTCTCAATTCATGATGTTCTAATTGATGATTCTATGGGGGTTTTACCCAATATGTGAATTTACTAAGTATTTATCATCGGTATGTTCTAAGCATGTTTTGAATGATGAATTATGATTAATGGGTATATTTTACAATGTTTTAAATTATAAATTATGTTTTCAAGTTTTCTAAATTATGATGCCCATCCATGAAAGCCCATGAAAGTTGAGATTTATTAAGTATGTGTTCAAGTATGATGAGATATTTATGAAGAAAGTATGATTTTGAAATACCCATGTCTATGTTCACGTGTTCAAGAGAATCAAGTTGATTTTAAGCATGTTATGTATTGGTAAAGCCCATATAATCAAGTATGTTTTACGATTTCATGTAATTAGCTTATCACATGGTTTTGTAGTCTAGACTCCCATTATGTTCATCTTGTGGTATGGTTTGAGCCAAGGCTCCTCATGTTATGATTTCAGATTATGCATGTATGTTATTATTCAGCTTCGTCACTAGATGATGGTCAGCTTCATTTAAAAAACAATGGAGAGCATATGCATATTTTTGGGAGTAGTGTCTAGAACCGAGTAGGCTAAGGGTCAGTCAACCCTATGCCTCAAAACCACGCGTCGACGTAGATATGTTCAGATTATTTGGGACCTCCCTTATGAGCATTCCCCTACCCCAAGGGGCCTTCAGCTCGATATCGATATCATGGTATCATCCTTAGCCCTAACAAAGCTTTGGACGGATCTTCCCACTTGAGTGTGATAACTGAGACCACGTAAGCTCTATCGTGGTAATATGAATTATATGATGAGTCTCCCATTGTTCCTTATAATATCAGTTATGCATGTACATCAATCATGATATTATGTTTTCAACAGGTTTGACCCAATGTTCAGTTTTACTTACGATTATTAGTTTTCAGGTTTGGGTCATTCAATTCCATTATGATGTTCAGTTATGATCAGGTTATGATTTGTAAGAAAATATCATTCAAGACCTACTCTCAGAATCTTATCTTGATTATGTTTTATACTATGCATGTTTAACAATTTTACTTAGCGGTTTTACTTTACCTTGCATACTTGGTACATTCCATGTATTGATCGTATACTCTATGTTGTATCATTTCATGATACAAGCTCCAATATCCAGACTCAGTCCTGCCGCTAGTCAGACTTCCGGAGTTAGCACTTCTCAGTCTCATTTGGTGAGTCCTCATCTTGCAAGGGCCCTTCTTATCAGTTGTATTTTTTTTCAGTTTTCAGACTATAGTGAGTTAGTTGGGGTCTTGTCCCATCAGCTTATCAGTATTAGAGGCTTTCGGACATAATATGTATTTAGCTTCAAACTTATATATATACTCAGATGTTATGTATTTTCAGACTTCCGTTTTGTTATTTAGTTGATCTTCCGCTTATCTATGTTTGATTTAGACATTATGTTCATGCCATGGGTCGACTTGGAGCCTCTGAGGGTTCTTTGTCCCATGTCTCGATCCGGGCCTATGTTCGGGTAGTGACAAACATAGTATCAGAGCATTAGGTTTTGAAGTATCCTAGGGTGTTCGAAAGTTGCGTTAAGTAGAGTCTTTTTCATGGGTGTGAAACGCGCCACACTTATGAAGAAGAGGCTACAAAACATGTAGGAAATGTTCCCTTCTTTCATGATCTATGTTGTGCGGTGAAGTATCTCTCTATCCTCTATCCTTCTTATTGGGACTTTGAAGTTTTGATGATTGACAAGATGATGAAACAGGTGAACAAAGATGGTCCATTGAAGTGCTTAAATAGTTGTGTGATAAGATGAAAATATCCGGGAGCAAGGATGCGGAAATCTTGGAGTTGATAAGCATTAAATCATTCATATGTACATGGGCTGATTTGTAAGAATTGGAGTTTGATTAAAACACAATGGAAGCCAACAGATAGACTTGAAAAAGGATTCCCACTTGAAGGAGACTTCTAATGTGGCTGCAAAGATGTGGAAGAATTGTGTATATATAGAGGCATGAATTATGAGTACAGGTGTGCACTAAAAAGGAGAGAAAACAGCAAGTTGCTTGGTGAGGTTGTGTTAACAAACATGTCTAGTAAAGAGTCAAGCTAAAGTTAGTCATTCTTGCACTAGAAGTTTGTAATTTTGGTTGTGATCATTGTACTCTTGTTTCAGTAAGTTATAAATTGAAGCAAGAATAGTTTGTCTTCCAGTATACTTTGCTGGGGAGATATTGTGGTTTCTTAATTAACGGTTAGGAGTTAGAGTTTATAATTCCGTGATTGCAAGAAATTATAATCAACTGTTTGAAAAGGCTCTTTGAAGTTAGTGAAGTTGAAAAAATATCCTGTGGAGGTACATGTCATGGTTTTTCACCTTTTGAGTCGAGTGTTTTCCACGCTAAATCACTGTCTCATTTACTTACGGTTTTATTCACATAAGCGGAACACGTCTGGAGACTTGTTTTATTCGTAGGCAAACAGTAAAGACAAATCCTTAGGTCATGCAATCTAACAAGTGGTATCAGAGCAAGTTTACCTGAAAAGGCTAACACCTAAGATAGATCATGATGAATTCAGCACCACCTTTTGGACATTGTGAAGGACAGTCAACCACCCGACCACCTCTCCTCAACGGTTCTCACTTCATTTGGTGGAAAGATCGTATGGAAAACTTCATCCAGGCTGAGGATTACGAACTATGGGATAGAATTATTCCTGGACCAGTTATCCCCAAGAAGATGATGGATGGAGTAAAAGTTCTAAAAGTGAGATCTGAATTTACAGCAGATGACTTGTTGGCCCTCAAGAAAAATGCTAAGGCTAAGAATATTCTTATGTGTGGGCTAGGTCTTGATGAGTACAACCGGATTTCAAATTGCTCAAATACAAAGAAAATTTGGGATGCCCTGATTAATGCTCATTAGGGAACAAGTCAAGTCAGGAAGTTCAGAGTAGCCATTCTATTTACTGAATATGAAACTTTCACGATGAAAGATGGGGAGACTGTACAAGAGATGATAACCAGACTTACTTCGCTAGTAAATGAGCTATCTTCACTAGGAAAAGTACTCACCACTGAAGAACAAGTCGATAAGGTTCTAAGGGTGCTTCCTAAGGTCTAATGGGATGTCAAAGTCACTGCTATTCGAGAGGCCAAAGATATTTCTACCATGACGCTGGATGAGTTGGTAGGAAATTTGAAGACATATGAGATGAATATGGATGATTCAAGGAAAGAAAAGTTAGTCAAAGATAAATCATTGGCTCTCAAGGCTTGTGATACTGATGAATCTGATGGCGATGATGGACACATTGCCTTCCTAGCTAAGAACTTCAAAAAAATTTCTCAAGAAGGAGAGAGCGTTTGACAAAAAGGGATTCAATAACAAACGAAGCTCTAATGAGAAGTCTTTGACTGGTTGCTACAAGTGCAATAAGACTGATCGCCTGATCAAAGATTGTCCACTTTGGAAATTGAGTGGAGAAAGGAAAGAGCTAAGAAAGATAAAGTTGAAAAGGAAGCAAAAGATAAAACAAAGAAGGAAAGTTATGCAATGTTGGCTGCTTGGCGGTCTGAATCCAATGAGTCAGATGCTGAAGTTGATGAAACTGCTCTCATGGCAGTAGGAGATTCTGACTGTGAAGAAGATGACAAGAACTCTCACGTATGTATCTCTAATCTAAATGAAATTATTCATCATATGTCTAAAAAAACTGATATTAATGATGAATGATGCAATGGAAAAACTTCAGGAAGTCACCTCTGATAGAGATCAATTGTTTAGTTCTCTTTCTAGTCTAAAATTTGAATTCATTGATCTAAAAAGAGGTAAAGAAGCTGCAGTGAAAGAAAATTATTCTTTAAAAAAACACATAGTTGAACTTGAGTCAATAAACAAGAGCTTGAAAAAACCCTCAGATCAAAATGAGGAAATCAGTGAAAAATTGAAGATAGTTGAGACTGAACTAAAGCAGTGTAACACTGATTTCCTTAGTGAAAAAGAAAAGGTAAGGAAGTTGAATCTGGAGGTCTCTAGTCTAAAAAGTGTTCTTGAAAAAGCAAACAGGTGGAAAAAGTCCTCTAGGATTATAAACAATCTAAGTGGAAATAGTCATAATGAAAGAGCTGGAATAAGTTTTTAAGAAATCTGATGTCTATGAAGATTTGTGCTACCTGTGTGGTCAACATGGTCACCCTACCACTGAATGTCCAGTTGCAGTAAAAAGCAGAAATAGGAGCATTTTGTTGGCTAAAGGAATTTAAAAAAATGCTAGCTAGAACAGGTCATCTAACCTGTTGCCACACTGGGCAAGAAGAAACTTGATTCATCCCTTTTTCCATAGAAAGGAACCAAGCTTGTCTGGGTTCTTAAAACTAACCTCTAAGCTATTTCGCAGGAAAGGGTGAAGGGAAGCAAGAATTGGTACATGTATAGTGCTTGTTCAAGACATATGATAGGAGATAAACAAAAATTCCTTTCACTCACTCCACTAAAAGGGGGGAATGTATCCTTTGGTGATGGAAAAAAGGGTATTGTTACAGGGATTGGTAGGATTGGAAGCTCACAAAGAAGGGCATTGGAGGATGTATATCATGTTTAAGGACTGAAACATAATTTACTGAGTATATCTCAATTGTGTGACAAAGGTAATAAAGTAACCTTTACCTCTGTAGATTGCAAAGTCAAAAGGCTGGATACAAAAGAAATTGTACTAAGTACAAGCAGACACAAAAATGTATATAAGGAAGACATCATGGGAATGCCTAATGCAAATCTGACTTGCCTTAGTGCAATTGGTTGTGATTCCCTTCTCTGGCACAAAAGACTAGGGCATGCCAGTTTGAAACAGATAAACAAAATTGCTTCAAAGGACATGGTCATGGGGCTGCCTAAGACTAAGTTCAAAAATGAAAAAATCTACAGTGCCTGTGTGAGGGGGAAGCAGGTGAGGTCCTTATTCACCTCAAGTAAGTACAACCAAGTTTCTGGATATGTTGTATATGGATCTGTGTGGACCTATGAGAGTAAAAAGTAAAGGTGGAAAAAGGTACATCTTTGTGATCATTGATGACTACTGCAGGTACACTTGGACTCTGTTTTTAGCCTCTAAAGATGATGCTTTGATATTTTCTACGTCTTTGTAAAAAGAATGGAAAATGAATTAGGATCTTCCTTAATTTCCATAAGATCTGACCATGGAACAGAATTTGAAAATGCTAAGTTTTTAGAATTCTGTTCAGAAAATGGAATAGATCATAACTTCTCTGCTCCAAGAACATCTCAGCAAAATGGAGTAGTTGAAAGAAAAAACAGGACTTTAGAGGACATGGCTAGAACCATGATGATTGCAAGTAACCTTGCAAATAATCTGTGGGCTGAAGCCATAAGCGCTGCTTGTTATATTTTAAATAGGTGCATGAATAAACCTTTGTTAGAAAAGACTCCCTATGAATTAATAAAGGGAAGGAGACCCAACATAGCTCATCTTAGAGTTTTTGGATGTAAATGCTTAATTCATAATAATGGGAAAGATAACGTGGGAAAATTTAATGCCCGGAGTTATGAGGGAATCTTCTTAGGTTATTCTCAGCATAGTAAAGGTTATAGAGTGTTGAACAAAAGAACAAACTATGTTGCAGAAAGTGTGCATGTTATTTTTGATGAATGTTGTGTTATGCTTCAGAATAACATGCAGGATGAAAGTGAAAATGAAGAACATACTCAAGAACAGGTTGGTGTACCTGTTTGATCTATAGAACAAGATGGTGGCCTACAGACAAGGGGAACAACCAGGCATGAATTTGAGTCACCATCATTGCAGCAAATCAACTCAAATACAGGAGCTTCACAAGGACTGCAGCTGAAGAGCTACAAGTATCAGGATTCCAATCCAATTGAAAATGTCCTTACAGATCTCTTTTCTGATATCACTACCAGATCAGGTTTAAAGAATATGTGTGCCTTCAATGCCTTTCTGTTCAAAATGGAACCAAAAAAGGTGAAGGAGGCCCTCCTTGATGAAGACTGGATTATGGCTATGCAGGAGGAACTAAATCAGTTTGAAAGAAGCAAGGTTTGGCATTTGGCACCTCCACCTGAAGGAAGAACTGTAATTGGCACCAAATGCGTATTTCGAAATATGTTAGATGAATATGGAACTGTAATAAGGAACAAGGCTAGGCTGGTGGTCCAAGGGTATAGTCAAGAAGAAGGAATCGACTATGATAAGACAATTGCTCCTATTGCAACACTTGAAGCAATCAGATTACTTATAGCTTTTGCAGCCTTCAAGGAAATCACTCTCTATCAAATTGATGTGAAGAGTGCATTCCTCAATGGCTATTTGAAAGAGGAAATTTATTTGAAGCAGCCCCCAGGGTTTGAAAGCTCTAAATTTCCAAACCATGTATATAAGCTAGATAAAGCTTTGTATGGACTAAAGCAAGCTCCAAGGGCCTGGTGCGAAAGACTTTCAAAATTTCTTTTGAAGCATGGACATACAAGAGGAAAGATTGACAATACATTATTCTTAAGAACAAAAGGTGAGGATCTGTTGATAGTGCAAGTCTGTGTAGATGACATCATATTTGGATCTACAAGCAATGACATGACTCAAGAGTTTTCCATGCTCATGAATGGAGAATTTTAAATGAGCGTGATGGGAGATTTAAATTTCTTTCTTGGATTACAAATCAAGCAGACTGCTACTGGAATTATGATACATCAGCAAAAGTATGTGCAGGATTTGCTTAAGAAATTCAAGATGGAGTCTGCCAAAGAGATTGACACTCCTATTGCCACAACCAAAAAATTAGACCTTGATGAAATAGGTTCATCCATAGATCAGACATAGTATAGAGGTATGATTGTTCTCTGTTATGTCTCACTGCTAGTAGACCTGACATTGTTTTCAGTGTTGGCTTGTGTGCTAGATTTCAAGCAAACCCCAAGGAGTCACATCTCAAGGTTGTCAAAAGAAGTTTGAGATATTTGAAGGGGACACCTGATCTTGGATTACGGTATCCTAAAGGTAGTAACTTTTCCTTAGTAGGATATTTAGATGCTGATTATGCAACAACTACTGGGATTTGGTGTTGATGTGGGATGTGCTCCAATCTAATGTTACAATACTAGTGCCATCAACATTGCAAAAAATCCAGTTTAGCACAAAAGAACCAAACATATTGACATAAGGCACTAGGAAGTTTTGTTCACATCTCAATCAAGTAGAGAAAGGTCACATCTCAATCAAGTTTTGTTCCACTGAAGAACAAATAGTTGATATCTTCACCAAAGCACTAGGAAGGGATCTCTTTGAAAAGAACAGGTTTTACAATTGGGGATGATTAAGATTGCATAGGTCACCTTCAATGATTGGTTAGATTATGCAATTTCTTTGTGTTATTGGTATCTATGTTAATTATCCTAGAATGGCACATTTAATTGTGTATCTCAAGCCTATTATAAAATTTTAATTGACAAGGGTTGGATCTTAACTTGTGCAGGGTTATCAAAGTCTCTAAAGGCAGTCATTTATAAAGTATGTTCTTCTCACTTAAATGCTCAACTGCTAAATGAGAAACAACTATGCTTACCTATTTCATCCCTCCATCATCATGATAACCGTCCAATCCCTCGTCTTCCCCCATAAAAAGATGCCACTACCATCCATTAACCATCACGTCTACCACTGCCACCCTAATCAATGGTCACATCCCACACTTCACCTTCCCACTTTTTTCCATCTATAATATTGAGGCTGGTGTGTGTTGTAACGGTATCCATACAAAATTACCTTTCTCACCCCTCTCAAGAAAAAAAGGCTTTTAAAATGGCTTCATCTTCTTCTTCTTCGACCAGTTCTTCCACAAGTAACCTTGAGAAAACTTTTTCTTCTCAAGAGCTAGTGCTTCACCCTTCTGCAAACATCCCCACCCACATTCTATTCAAGATGTCTGATTTCGCAGCATGGAATGCCTTTAAAGCCCAATTTTCACCCTCCACAGTATTTCCTCCGTTCTCTACTAGGGCTTCTCTAAAAATTTGTGATGTTTCCCCTCTTCAATCCACACCAAATGAGGGCACTCCAATTGCAGACTTGATTCCACAAAGGGTACGCTCTAGGTTAAGGAAGAAGTTCAATAAACCTATGATTATTCCTGATGATGAACACGAAAATGAGTCTGCTCATGATAAACGACATGCCCTTCCTTATGCCTTCTGGTTGTCTTATGTCTTTGAGGAATACTCAGTCCCTGTGCAGGTTTGGACCTTCCAAACAACAAAGGATGTCTTGGGTGAAGTGAAACATGTTGATTTACCTGCTTTAATGATAAGGGCTGACACTCCCTTTCAAAAGATGCGTAATGCCTTAGCTGAGAAGACTGCTGAGCTTGAAGCTGCTGGAGCTGCTCATGCCTTGGAAAAAGAAGCTCTTGAAGCTAAGATCACTGAGTAGAAGGTACTCTTGCATCTGAAAGGGCTGCCAATCTTTAAATCATCAAACGTCTCTCTCAATTACTTCCCACTACACCTCCTTCTTATAACCCCTGAGTTGTTTTCCTTATTTTGTTAATACTACTGTCATGGCTTGGCTGTTTCTTATTTTTCAATAGTGTATTCTTGTGTTAAGGACTTCCTGGAGTAAATGAATTGCTTTTGTTGCTCAATTTTCACTGCCTTGTTAATATTTTCTCTTGTTTTTAAAATGTTGTCATTGTTGACTTGAGATTGCCCCAGTGGCAATAAGGTAATTTAACATTTTAATGGCCATACTTCACGGCTTTACCTTTTCAATGATGCAAAAAGGGGGAAGAAAAATGCAAAATATTGATCATGCTTATGCAATATTTATAACCCATTTGCCTAACCTGTTTCATTCAAGAGATGTCTTCCTTGCAGGAAGAATCTATGTAGAAATGGGATTGTGTTTGTCATCATCAAAAAGGGGGGATTTGTTGGGACTTTGAAGTTTTGATGATTGACAAGATGATGAAACAGGTGAATAAAGTTGGTCCACTGAAGTTCTTAAACAGCTGTGTGATAAGATGAAAATATCTGGGAGCAAGGATGCAAAAATCTTGGAGTTGATAAGCATTAAATCATTCATATCTACATGGGCTGATTTGTAAGAATGGGAGTTTGATGAAAACACAATGAAAGCCAACAGATAGACTTTAAGAAGGATTCCTACTTGAAGGAGACTTCTAATGTGGTTGCAAAGATGTGGAAGAATTGTGTATATATAGAGGCATGAATTATGAGTACATGTGTGCACTAAAAAGGAGAGAAAACAACAAGTTGCTTGGTGAGGTTGTGTTAAAAAACTTGTCTAGAAAAGTGTCAAGCTAGAGTTAGTCATTCTTGTGCTAGAAGTTTGTAATTTTGGTTGTGATCATTGTACTCCTGTTTCAATAAGTTATAAAATGAAGCAAGAGCATTTTGTCTTCCAATAAGCGTTGCTGGGGAGATATTGTGGTTGTTGAATTAGTGGTTAGGAGTTAGAGTTTATAACTCCATAGATTGCAAGAAGTTGTAATCAACCATTTGAAAATGCTCTTTGAAGTTAGTGAAGTTGAAGAAAAATCCTGTGGAGGTACAGGTCGTGGTTTTTCACCTTTTGAGTCGGGTATTTTACACGCTAAATCACTATTTCATTTACTTACTGTTTTATTCACATAAGTGGAACACGTCTGGAGACTTGTTTCATTCGTAGGCAAATAGTAAAGACAAATCCTTAGGTCGTGCAATCTAACACTTCTAACTCATGCTATATGTATTTGCAGAATATGCCTCCCACGCAGAGTTAATGGAAGGAGAAATGAAAATGAGAATGGCCATGACTACCCAGCAGCCAGTTGCCCATGCGAAGTTTAGGGAAGCCATTCAGATGTTAGCCCAGGCCTTGACTGCCCAAGTCAATCAGCAGGTGGTAGCTCATGTCCCCTAGAAGGGGAATTCGGCGATTGCAAGAGTTAGGGATTTTCTGAGGATGAACCCTCCAGAGTTTCTTGGATTGAAGGTGGACAAGGATCCACATGAGTTCATTGAGGAGGTTCTAAAGATCACCCAGATTATGGGGGTAACTGGGGAAGAGTGCGCTAATTTAGCCTTGTACCAATTGAAAGGGGTTGTTCAAATTTGGTTCAAGCAATGGAAGGATAGTAGGGCAGTTGAAGCAGGCCTTATCAGTTGGGATGAGCTCCATGTCTCTTTTCTGGATGCTGTTCTTCCCTCAGGAGATGAGAGAGATCAAAGTAGCAGAGTTTGTGAATCTAAAACAAGGGAAGATGACAGTTCAGGAGTATGTTTTAGAGTTCACTCATTTATCCAAGTATGCACCTAAGATGGTGTTAGACTAGAGAGCCCGAGTGAGTCGGCTTGTCCATGGGATAGTGGACTATTTGGTCAGTGATTTTTAGATCGTGATGCTTCTTCAGGACATTGACTTTGCTTAGATAGTCCTGTACGCCCAGCAGATGGAGGCGGTATAGATAATTGAGCAGGGGAGAGAGGCCAAGTGGGCCAGGACTGATAGCTTCGGATTCTCCCAGCAGAGACCTAGTGGGCAACGTCAGCAGTCCCACCAGGGATCTTCCGCCCTGGCGCCTTTGGCTATGAGTGTGCATCCAGGTTCAAGCACAACCAGAGGGGAGGAGCATCAGTCTCGAGAGGTCATAGTAGCAGACCCGCAGAGATCTGCCCTCCAGAGTGTAGCAGATATGGACGGAGACACACAGGGCAGTGTTTGGCAGGTATAGGTGCTTGCTTCAGTTGCGGGAAGCTAGAATATATGCTTAGAGATTGTCCAACAGCCAGACAGGGTCATGATAGGGTCCGAGGCCCAGCTTTTAGTTTAGCAGCTCCACCAATGCGCCAGCTCAACATGGGGCATCCACTAGTGCAGGTGGTAGACAGCGCCAAAACATATTTTATTCCATGGCATCCCTTAGGAGCAGGAGGTCTCCCCAGATGTAGTCACTGGTATGTTACGAGTACTCTACCTTGATATATATGCATTGTTAGACCCAGGGGATACTTTATCTTTTGTGAAGCCCTATGTTGCTGGTAGTTTTGGAGTCACTCCTAAAATCTTATTAGAACCCTTCTAGGTCTCTACTCTAGTTAGTGATTCAGTTATAGCTAGATGGGTGTATAGAAATTGCCCGATCACAGTTCTTCAGAAAATCACCTCAGCAGATTTAGTAAAGTTAGCCATGATTGATTTTGATGTTATTCTCAGCATGGATTGGTTATTTTCATGCTATGCCTCAGTCAATTGTAGAACCCATGCAGTAGTGTTCAGATTTCCAGGTGAACCAGTCTTAGAGTGGAAGGGTAGTTAAGTTGTGCCTGTAGATCGTTTCATTTCCTACCTTAAGGCCAGAAAGATGATTTCTAAGGGTTGCGTGACCATTTGGTTAGGGATAAGGACACTACGTCTGAGACCTCGACTATCTAGTCAATCCCACTAGTGTGTGAATATCTATAAGTGTTTCCAGATGATTTACCGAGAATCCCTCCCGAGCGGGAGATTGATTTTGGTATTGACCTTATTCCCTATGTGCTGCCTATATCTATTTCTCCTTACAGAATGGCTCCATCTAAGCTAAAAGAGTTGAAGGAGCAATTGAAAGACCAGTTGGACAAGGGTTTCATCAGACTGAGTAAATCCCCGTGAAATGCACCAGTTCTCTTTGTCCTCAAGAAGGATGGTTCTCTTCATATGTGCATTGATTATTGGCAATTGAACAAGGTTACAATCAAGAACAGGTATCCTCTCCCTAGGATTGATGATTTGTTTTACCAGCTTAAGGGTTCTAAGTGCTTTTTAAAGATAGATCTTAGATCTGATACCATCAGCTCAAGGTTTGAGAGAGTGACACCCCGAAGACAGCTTCAGGACTCGGTATGGTCATTATGAGTTTGTAGTTATGTCTTTTGGACTAACGAATGCTCCTACAACTTTTATGGATTTGATGAACAGGGTGTTCAAGCTATATTTGGATATGTTCGTGATTGTGTTCCCAGATGACATCCTTATATACTCTTGGAGCGAGGAGAAGCATGCCGCTCATTTGAGGGTGGTGCTACAGACTCTTAAGGATCATTTTGTTATATGCTAAATTCATTAAATGTGAGTTTTGTTTGAACTCAATAGCATTTTTGGTCCGTGTGGTGTCAAGTGAGGGTGTACAGGTGGACTCTCAAAAGATACATGCGGTGAAGAATTGGCCTAGACCAGTGAGTCCCAAACATCAGGAGTTTCTTGGGTTTAGTTAGTTATTATCAAAGATTTGTTGAGGAGTTTTCATCTATTGCAGTACCGTTGACCAAATTGACCCAGAAGAAAGTGAAGTTTCAATTGTCGAAGGCTTGTGAGAAGAGCTTCCAAGAGTTAAAGACTCGACTCACCTCAGCACCGGTGTTAACCCTACCTGAGGGTACCGATGGGTTTGTGGTATATTGTGATGCTTAGAGGATTGGCCTTGGTTGTGTACTCATGCAGCACGGTAAAGTTATAGCCTATTCTTCCAGGCAGCTGAAGGTCCATGAAAAGAATTATCCAACTCATGATCTTGAATTGGCGGCGGTAGTATTTTCCTTGAAGATTTGGAGACACTATTTGTATGGGGTCCATGTTGAGGTGTTTACGGACCACAAAATCCTACGATATGTGTTTACCCAGAAGGATCTAAATCTATGTAAAAGAAGGTAGTTGGAACTACTCAAGGATTATGATATGAGTGTCCTTTACCATTCAGGCAAGGCTAATGTGGTAGAAAACGCTCTTAGTAGGCTTTCTATGGAGAGTGTGTCCCATATAGATGAGGGGAGGAAGGAGCTAGTGAAGGATGAGCATCGGCTTGCACGGTTGGGAGTTCGTTTGATTGACTCGATCGATGGTGGTGTTATTATTCAGAGTGGGTCAGAATCATCCTTGGTGATTGATGTAAAAGCTAGACAAGATGAGGATCCTATCTTGATAAAGTTAAAGGATGCTGTTCAGAATTAGAAGGTGGAGGTATTCTCCGAAGGGGGAGATGGTGGCTCCGATATCAGGGTCAGTTGTGTGTTTCGAATGTTGATGATTTGAGAGATCGGGTGTTGCATGAAGCTCATGGTTCCAGGTATTCCATACATTCAGGTGCCACCAAGATGTACTGTGACCTACGAGAAGTTTATTGGTGGAATGGCATGAAGAAGGACTGATGTGCTGTGAGATTACAACAATTTCGACGCTCAAAACTAAGAAATAGCATGGACTTAGGTATATTTATGTGGATATGAGGAGCTTTTCCTTTGGTTACAAGATAAATTGGTGTTGGAGCAAAAATGTGCAAAAGATAGCCTGAAAGTGTACAAAATAGGCTCAACTCACAATTCACAGCAAAATCCATAGGAAGGTTCTACGAGTCGTACTGCTGGTCGTGAGAAGTTTCAGAAGGCTAAGGATAAAGAGGTGCATCATACGAGTCTCAGTACAAGTCGTGGTGAAGAAGTCGTGAAAAGATTCAGAAGATTTGCACAAGAGGCTGACTCCTGCTATGGATAGACAGTATGAGTCGTGGAATGAAGGTACGAGTCGTACCATAGCACTCGTGAAGAACTTCAGAAAAGTTGCAAAGTCTCAGAGTCAAGCCACAGAAGCACAGTACGAATCGTAGGAGCAATGTACGAGTCGTACCAGGATCCAACTCTTAGCCAACTTTCAGCCAGCCAACTAACATATGAGAAGTAGGTACAATCCGTACCTACCTGCTACGAATCCTAGGATGGGTTGTGCTGCAGCCGGCTTCAGTTATGGAAATACACCCTGTTAGCCTAGGAAAAGGATTTTTATATCTGTATAAATACTTTTTATATTTTATTTTTATGGAGGGAGGTGATTAGAGGCAATTATGGGTGATTAGAATTGATTAGCAACAAAATTAAGGAGACTAAGATGTGAGAATTGAGTTGTTCAACTTGTGATCAACCTTTTCTTGATCTTTATATTGTTCTTGAGGATTTTTCTGATTAATACAAAGAAGTTTTTCTCTTATCCATAATTGTAAGTATTGATTCATGTCTTTAGCTATGCAAACAAATCACAATCTTGCAACTATGAGAGGCTAAAACCTCCATAGTTAGGGTTGTGGGAACCATGGTGGATTAACATGCTAGGGTTATATAAAAGTGATTCAAGACCAATGCAAAACACTTATATTGTATTCTCTTCATGCGTAAACATTTCTTAATGGTGTACAAAGTTAGGACATGCCCGAACTCTTTACGTGCTTGGGTCTAGAGAGATAGAGATTAGGAAAAGAGAATTACAACAAAGCCTTGATCTTGATGATCATTGTATTAACTTGAGTTGTGGTCTCAAGATAGTTAAATTTGGGACATATTGATAACGGTTAATTTGAAATCGCTCATGAGACTTGGTCGGGTGATTGAGTATAGTCATTCAATAGGGACTGGTCGGTCGTTTGAATGAACCTAAGTTATTAGTTCTACAAGTGAGCATTGGTGATGATCACGTATGTATACCCGAAGTAGTTATGAACCCATGGGGAATACATAACCCTAGTTATCTTTCATTCTTGATTTCAACTAAAGCCTTAACTGTGCTTTTAGTTACTATTTTCTTTAGAACCCCCCCCCCCCCTTTTTTTTGGAGTAACTACCTAACAAGTCCACTTACCGGCTTTAGTCTAGCTCTTCCCTATTCTCTATGGGTTCGAACCCAACCTCTTTAGTGGGTTCTTTATTGACAATGTACGGTTCATACTTCGATAGGCGCCACGGTTCGAGTGTTATCAAAAAGTGGCAAATACGGCTAATACTAGATTAGTTGCTTGTATTTGACTTTTTTGATAGTTGTTTCCTTAATTACGTTTTCTTTTTGTTTTTGATACCCACAGCCTGTTTTTCGGTGAATGCTAAGCACTCGGAGTAGTGGAGATCCCCTAATTCTGTTGAACCCAGAAATTGAACAAACACTGCACCGAATGGAAAACTAGAAACAAAGAGATGTTCGTATAGCTGAACAAGCTAGGCAAGCTGAGCTAGCTCAACAAGCTGCACTTCAGGATGTGAAAGATGTTAGAGAAGAAGTAGTTAATGCTGGTCGATATGGGAGGGACAACAGAGGTTATAGGCTTGCCCCTCAGTTCTTCAATGATGGGACCCATACATTGATGAAGTTGGGTCAACTGGAGCAATTATGCCACCATCACTACCCATTGGGGCCAAGTTCAATATCACGAGCACCATGATTCAATCGCTAAACATGAAAGGGGTGTTCAGTTGTCATGTAGTGGATGACGCCAACCTGAACTTGATGAATTTCATAGGAATATGCAAGGCATACAGGTTGTCCGAAGTTAGCCAGGATGCCCTAGGGCTCAGACTTTTCCCCTTCTCTCTATTAGGGGAAGCCACTTTATGGTTATCGGAGTTCCCAACGACTCCATAATCAACTGGAGGGAACTCAAACAGGCCTTCTTGGAGAGATTCTTTCCCCCCACCAGAATGTTGCAGCTAAAAGACCATATCTACATTTTTTGACAAATCAAGATAGAGTGTTACACACCGTAAGTTTCTAGCATGTAGTTGCCTATTCGCATATTGGTTGGAAGTTTTAGGATGCCTTACATGCGAGGAAAGGGCTCGGGGAAAGGCCGAATGAGTGCCTAGTTGGGATTTCGTAGAAGGAGGTCGAACCACGCTGCCCAGAGGGGCAAAGTGGCACGGAGCTGGGACCTCCGCGTTAGCCAATGTGGCACGGAACCAAAACGGCGCGTTGGCCAGCTTGCCACTTTGCCATGTATTTTGCTGCAAGTATATATAGGCCTCACCCTTAGATTATTATCATTCTCCGTATACACCACACGATCAGTAGAGATAGGGACAAAGAGAATATATAATTTTCTTCCGATTACGCTGCCAAACACCGTCCAAATTCAAATTAACTTTGAATATCGAAGTATAAGGCTGCAGGGAGCATTTCTACGGAGTTAGTTTCATGAAATTCGCCCAGCGAATCATCGCCCGGCCGAGCCAAAGTGATTGGAATTGCTCCAAACTAGTGCTAATATGATCCCAGGATTAAAGTAAGTATTTCTCCCTTCTAGATCCCCGAGAAATTTTGAGTTTTCGGTTGTTCTTTGATAAGCCGAGAATAGCCAGTAGATATATACATAATATTGTCTTCTTCCAGAGTAATGATGAAATTAGTTCTATTTTGTTGTGAAAATGATTACTATTGGGGAAATAGCTGAATATCAGCCGAGCTACGCTAGTTAATCAGAAAGCCAGCAGTCGAGGTATGTAAAGCTAGTTTCTTTCGGCAAGTTAGTTTCTCCAATATAGTAAAACAGTATGAATCCCGGTAAGATGTTTCAGAAACAGTATATCATGCTCAGTATGAAATTTAGTAATGCATGTCAGAAGTATTATATCATGTTCAGTATGAGACTCAATACAACATGTTAGAGATTATATTTTTATCATATTCAGTGTGTATTATATGCAGTTATTGCTATCAGTTGAGACTTGATTGTATTGTTTTGGGATGGATTACCCGTATAGCTTCCGTGAACGCCCAGGGTTAATAGCTGTATCGACTCGTTCGCCAGAGGGCGAGGATACGTCGCTCTACGGAGTGGCATGTCGTCCGCTAGGGACGAAGATGTGATGCTAGTTTCCCCATATTCTGCCTTGGTCGGCTTTTATACACCCCCGTCGAGTGCTTGCGCCTGGGGTGTTGATTTCAGGAGTCCTCCGAACTCAGGTACAGTTATATTCAGGGGCCCAACGGGCCCAAGTTGCATACCTAGGGGATCGGCGGGTTGCTTATAGTTACTAGGTGATGTGGTATGACCTGGGTAGGGGTAAATAGATTGTGATGATTGTACCTTCCGGCTTATGGGGGCCAGGTAAGGTTTATGTTGTGTTATGTTATGTCATGTTATTTTAGTTATGGTTAGATAGATAGTAGGATGCCACGTTACCAGGTACGACTCCTACTCTTTTCAAAATAGTTGAGGTTAGTCCTGAACCCACTATTCCAGTCAGTTTTAGTCTGTCTTTCTTATTTCCGTAGTTACTATCAGTTCCATTATTTACTTTCAGTTATTTTCAGTTGTTGCTTTGCATACTCAGTACCAGTAGTACTGACGCCCGTTTTGGGGCGCTGCACTACTTGCCTGCAGGTACACATAGACGAGGAGAAGATCCCTCGTTGTTCCAGTCAGCATTACAGAGCCTTCAGCTCCTTTCATTCGGAGCCTGGAAAACAGAGGTGTACTTTCTTTTTTGTTGTACAGTATGGGTAGGCCAGGGCCTTGTCCCGACCATCTTATTATTCCTAAAGGCTTGAAGATTGTATATATTACCTGTGGTTAGTTGTGTTGGCCGTGTGGGGCCTTATTCATTTGTTACTTGGTGGCCTTGTCGGTCACATATCAGTTTAGTTCTCGATTTCATTTCTCAGATATAACTAGACAGCATGGTGGCCTTGTTGGCCCACATAGGATCCCTTGTAGTTGGTTGTTCTGGTTAGCTGTTTACATCCTTACAAGTGGATATAGGCCTTGTCGGCTGGAGGCTGTGTTTACAGCCGTTATATAGCCCGTCGTTTTCTTGAATCCAGAGTTAGAGCCAGCCTGGCACCAGAAATGCTCAGGCTCAGTTAGTCCAGTAGTCCTGGTCCTATTAGGGCACTAGGTGCCAGTCATGCCTCCCAGGGTGGGGCATGACAAACTTGGTATCAGAGCAGGTCGTATCCCAGGGAGTCTGCAAGTCGTGCTAAGTAGAGTCTTTTCTATGGATGTGTTGTGCACCACATACTATAGGCAGGAGGCTGCAAGGCATGATAGGATGGTTACTCTTTCTTCTTATTCAGTCGTTCTATAGAGCGGTACAATATAGGGTTGAGTCCCTACAGCTTACTATACTCTTTTGTTACAGATAAAATGTCAGATCAGCGACATCCTATTATAGGCAGAAGATTGGATACAGCAGCAGGAGAGGGCACCAGCAGGATGCCTCAGCCTCGATTAGAATCAGCCCGATCTGAGGGTGATACAGAGCCATCATCTCGATCTTCCCAGCAGTCTCCATCACATCAGGAACCATTTGGGACGACACCACCTCCGGCAGTTCCTATACCTATACCATCTGACCAGGAGGTCAGGAGTGTAGTAGTCATGTTAGCACAGATGATGGCTGCTCAGCGTCAGTTGATTCTATCTACAACTGTAGGATCATTAGGGGGGCCCGGTAGTTCGATGGTCTGAGAATTCCTGGAATTAACTCCCCCACAGTTCACAGGGACGGATCGGATAGAGGACCCCCAGGACTTCCTGGATCAGATGCAGAGGATCTTCCGGGTAATGCATGCCACACCCACAGAGTCGGTTGAATTGGCGGTATTCTGGTTACGGGACATTGTTGTGTTGTGGTATGAGAGTTGGGAGAGGTCCCGAGGGACAGATGTTTCCCCTCCGACCTGGTCCAGCTTCTCAGAGGCTTTTCTAGATCATTATCTGCCATGGGAGATTCGACAGGCCCGGGTTGATCAATTTTTACACTTGGAGCAGGGGGCAATGAGTGTTCGAGAATACACCCTATAGTTTGATTCATTGGCCCGATATGCGCCAGCCTTTGTGGATACCATGCCATCTAGAGTACACCGTTTCATTATAGGGCTAAATCCAGAATATGTTGAGACTTGTATTACGGCTACTCTGCGAGAGGACATGAATATCGCCCGAGTACAAGCCCTAGAATTGAATTTCACAATCAAATTCGAATCATTCACGCAATCGACAAGTTCAAACGCTCATTACAACATTCCAAACATTTATCAATCAAGGAATAACTCAATTTCATGCTAAATTTCTACTTAGGGTGATATATCTCACCTCCCATGCTCAAATTCGACTAAAATCGACAAAAACTTGAGAGAGAAGAGGAAAACATACCTTTAAGTTGAATAATCGAAGAAAACTCGATAATTTCTTTGCTTTATGCCGTGGCACATTGATGGGGGAGGGAAATTTGGGTGTTTGGTCACGGAGAAGTGAGAAAATGAGGTAAAAGAGAATAAAATCGGGGATTAAAATGAAGGAAACACGCGGGTCACCCAGCAACCCGGTGTGACCCGTCACAAATTATAGGGCAACGTGTCACGGAGTGCATCGCGGTGCACTACCTCCGTGACACGGAGCCATCGCGATGGCTCACTGGAATATTTTAAAAATTCCAGATTAAACCTCAACGTGTCACGGAGGGTAACACGGAGGTCCTCCTCCGTGACACGGAGCCATCGCCCTAGCTCACTGTCTCTTCATTTTATTCATTTTTTCATACCTTGCCTTTTCCTTCACGATTCCGTGCATATTTTTCTCTGGTTGACCTAAAAATCACCTCACTAAACAAAATTGGTTAGATTAATAGATTTCACCAACTAAAATGAAAAACAAAATACTACTAAAACGAAAAATTTGTACTAAATCAAGAAAAAAAAGAAATTAAAAAAAATAAAATCTATTTACACTTTTCAAAATAAAAGAAAAAAATATTTTTCACGGGTTGCCTCCTGTGCAGCGCCTGGTTTACCGTCGCGGCTCGACTCCCCTTATGCTCAATTGTCCACTAGGGTGATGGACAATTTCTCACGATCATTGTCCTCCCCCCAGTAGTGCTCACCTTTATCCGGTGGTCTTCCCAGCAACTCTCGGGAATTATTCATTTGTTTAGCATTCCCATGATCAATTACATTGATCACCGAGAGTTCTTCATTCACCATCGGGAGCTTGGGCGCTTTGTACACATCGAACACCTCTACCTTGTCATGTGCTCGCATTGTAAGTTGACCCGCAGCTACGTCAATTAATGCTTTCCCGGTTGCCAAAGAGGGTCGTCCCAAAATAAATGGGACTTCAGCATCTGGTTCAAAATCCAGAACAATAAAATCTACCGGAAAAATGAGGGATCCCACTTGCACAAGCACATCCTCAACAATGCCATTCTGCCTAGCTAAGGATCTGTCTACTAACTGCAAGATTACTGTTGTAGGTCTAGGACTCCCCAGACCTAACTTTCTGAATACCGAGGATGGCATCAGATTTATGCTCGCCCCCAAGTCACACAATCCACGAGCTCGGATACTCTGCCCAATAGTAAGTTGGATAGTAAAACTTCCAGGGTCTTTTAGCTTCATGGGCAGTCTATTTTGAATCCGGGAAGTGCATTCCTCCGTCAAAGGTACCATGGCATACTCAGTCAAACGACTTTTGTTGGCCACGATGTCTTTAATATATTTAGCATATTTTGGCACTCCCTGCAAGACATCAACAAGAGGTAAATTAACATGTACCTGTTTAAGCACCTCCATAAATTTCTTGAAACACGCCTCCTCCTTGTGTTTCTTGAGTCGTTGAGGGAATGGGGGTGGAGGTCTTTCTGATTCTGCTTCTTTGGTTTTCCCCCTATCCGAAGTTTGCTCTCCCTCAACATCTGCTGCTCCTGACTTTTGAGGTGGTCTTTCTAGTTCCACCTCCTTCAGCTGCAAACCACTCCTTGTGGTCACTGCATTTACCTACTTCGGATTTGGATCCGTGTCGCTAGGCAGTCCTCCTCTAGGCCTTGTGTTTTGGGCACTAGCAAATTGCCCAAATTGATACTCAAGAGCCTTGGTCACTAATTGATTATTCTTCACTTCGGCTGCCAATTTAACATAGTCAGCCTGTAATTGCGCCTGATTAGCGATCATGGTCTTGAACATCTCCTCAATGCTAGGTGATGGTGGTGGAGGAGGGGCATTGTGATTTCTGAATTGAGATTGGTAGTTCTGTTGCCCTCCTTGATTTCTTGGCATCCCCTGACCCGAACTTTGGCCTTGTTGGTTGTTGCTACCCCACGAAAAATTTGGATGGTTCCTCCAATTTGAGTTGTAGCCACTACCAAACTGCTGCTGATTTCTTTGTGCATTGCCCACAAAGTTAACAGAATCAGGATTTGCTCCACAGCACTCAGCTGAGTGCTCACTGCTTCCACACACTTCACACCATATTTGCTGGACCGCATTGACTGAAGCTGAAGGCTGGTTCAAATTCATGTTGCTAAAGTGGTTGTTCAATTGATTCTGCAAGGCAGCTATCTGTGCAGCGATAGCTATAAATCCATCCACTGCAAGCACTCCTGCTGCTTTCCTTGCTCCACCTCGAGATGAATCAGCATTCCGTTCTGGATTGCCCTGTGAAATCCGGTTTAGCAAAGTGTACAGCTCCTCATAAGTCTTTTCCAGCGCTTGCCCTCCAGCTGCTGAATCTAGCAAAATTTTAGTATGG
Organism: Datura wrightii; assembly: GCA_035772735.1. Classification (NCBI taxonomy): domain Eukaryota; kingdom Viridiplantae; phylum Streptophyta; class Magnoliopsida; order Solanales; family Solanaceae; genus Datura; species Datura wrightii. The sequence continues at coordinate 16,862,970 of JASDFA010000010.1, forward strand.
GGTTCCAAACCCTCAATAAATGTGTGTACCAACACCTCATTGGACTGATGATGATGAGGACAGTCCCGCAACATGGATTTGAATCTTTCCCAAGCTTGATACAAATTTTCTCCCTCCCTCTGTTTGAAACTTAGAATTTGACTTCTAAGTCTGGCTGTTTTACCAGAGGGAAAAAATCTTATCAAGAACTTCCGTGCTAGATCATCCCACGTTGATATAGAATTTAGTGGTTCAGCTTTTAACCACCTCTTGGCTTCACCAAGTAATGAGAACGGAAATAGTGTGAGCCGAACATAATCAGGTGACACTCCAGCGGGTATATAAGTGTCACTTATCTCCAAAAAGTTCTGGAGATGCTGTTGTGGGTTTTCATGAGGGAGACCGGTAAATTGCCCGCTTGTGTGCAACAGTTGCACCATGTTCTGCTTAAGTTCAAATCTCCCTCCAGGCTCTGGTTTGTGGATACTTGAATGTACATTGTTGGCATGTGGGATTGCCACCTCGCGAACCGGCCTTGCTGCTGCTTCGTCGGTCACTAACACTGCCCTCACAACCGGTGGATTTTGTTGCTCCATAATAGTCTGTCTGAGCAACTGCAGCTTCTTTTGTAGAGCTTCTCTGCATTTACTATGAAATTCACGTTCAGGCTCTATATAAGATTCCACCAGCTCTTTGTCCCTTGCCAGTGTTCACAGAAATCAAGTCTGCAAAATACAGGCTAAGACCAAGTTGTCAACACTTAAGAAAATAAAACAAAAATACAGTAAATTTACACTTAACACAATTTCACCAATTGCCTAGTCTCCCCGGCAACGGCGCCAAAAACTTGTCCGGCTGGTTTGGTTGGGGTTATAAAACCGACACGCAAGTGCACGTAGTCAAACAAGTAGTAAGTGGCTAAGTAAGCCAAGTATCGAACCAAGGAGACTCTGGATTAAGTAAAAATTGCTCAAGTATACTATATTCTATCTTACTTCTATATATGCTGACAACAACGTAACCAAAAGTTAAATAATTTGTTTATAACTTATATACTAAAACTATTAACAAATATCTACTTTGAATTGAAACTATGGATATGAGCATGCCAAGGTTAAGAACAAGTAATGAACGTGATTATAATCATAATTTGGTTAATCTTCTCTTCCTGTTGCTAGCCAAGAACATTAGCCTAGAGATTAAAACTCTCGTATTTAATCTCACTTAAGAATCATAAACCATCCGTCTACATTTCTGTGATCAAATGCAATTTATGACCTAGCAATACAATTCCGGTTCCTAAATTGACTAATACGGCTTTCAAGTATATTTCTATCAGGAAAGCACATCAAAACCCAATTTTCCCAAATCAAGTTAAGAACAATACCCTATTAATTCACAACTTTCCAATTTCTAGCTCTCTCGAGTGAAATCGGACTTTTTAGATGTACATTAATGTCGGCCACACACCAATGCAGTAGAAACAAGAATTAATAGAACAACATGGAAGAAGAAGATGAAAAACCATATAATTCAATAATCAAAATTCATCACCATTGTTCATAACCTCAGCAAGGAAGAGAATTAGCCACTCATTTGTGGATTAATCATCCTAAAACAAGTGTTAATCATACAAACAATTGATTGAAAGAAGAAAGAAAGAGAGAAAAACCCTGAGCTTTTTCGTCCCTCAACTGCCTGTAACCCACGTCCTTGCTCCATCAAGTCTGAATTAATTAAAAATAAGCCTAAGTGTTCTATTTATACTAGTGGGAATTTTTCCCGGAATAACAAACAACGTGTCACGGAGGCCAACGCGGAGCACTGCCTCCGTGACACGGCGTGGACGCAGACCCTCACTGGAAATCTGGGGTCCGGGAATAAAGCCTCAACGTGGCACGGCTTGCAACGCGGAGGCTTGCCTCCGTGCCACGGAGCTGTCGCGAGGCTTCACTGGAAATTGACAAATTAATCACCCTCCAGGCAGTGTGCCTCCGCGATGGTAGCGTGGCACGGCTCCATCGCGGAGCCCCTTTACATTGTGCAGTCCAATGTCTTTTTTTGTGCTCGCATCCAAGTCCAACTCCGATATTGTTCCAACATGCATTTTAGCTCCTCAAAATCATATTTTACCTACAAAACAATGCTAATCATGTTGGTTAGTATAAATTCACATTTTATTAACAATTACATGAAAATGTATACACATTGCACAATAAACAAGGCGAAAATGATACGTTTGAGTATCACTTGGGCATATAAATCTGCCCAAGATCAAAGACCACCGGATAAGGGTGAGCACTACTGGGGGGAGGACAATGATCGTGAGAAATCGTCCATCACCCTAGCAGACAATTGAGCATAACGGACGTCGAGCCGCGACGGTAAACCAGGCGCTGCACGGGAGGCAACCCGTGAAAAAAAAAATTTCTTTTCATTTTGTAAAGTGTAAATAGATTTTATTTTATTTTTCTTTTTCTTGATTTAGTACAAAATTTTTTGTTTTAGTTAGTATTTTTGTATTTTAGTTAGGTGAAACCTATTAATCTAACCAATTTTGTTTAGTGAGATGATTTTCAGGTCAAACGGAGAAAAATGTGCACGGAATCGTGAAGGAAAAGGCAAGGTATGAAAAAATTAATAAAATGCAGAGACAGTGAGCTGGGGCGATAGCTCCGTGTCACGGAGGAGGACCTCCGCGTTACCCTCCGCGACACTTTGAGGTTTAATCTGGAATTTTCAAAAATTCCAGTAAGCTGTCGTGATGGCTCAGTGTCACGGAGGCAGTGCACCGCGATGCACTCCGTGACACGTTGCCATATAAATTGTGACGAGTCACACCGGGTTGCTGGGTGACCCGCGTGTTTTCTTCATTTTAAACCCCTGATTTTGCCCTTTTTCCCTCATTTTTAACCTTCTCCGCGACCAAACACCCAAAATTCCCTTGCCCGTCAACGTGCCACGGTATAAAGCAAAGAATTATCAAGTTTTCTTCGGTTCTTCAACTACGAGGTATGTTTTCCGATTCTCTGTCAAGTTTTTGTCAATTTTATTCGAATTTAAGCATGGGAGGTGAACTAAATCACCCCAAGTCGAAATTTAGCATGAAATTGAGTTATTCCTTGATTGATAAATGTTCGAATTGTTGTAATGATCGTTTGAACTTGTTTATTGCGTGAATTATTCGAATTTGCTTGCGAAATTCAATTCTAGGGCTTGGTTGTTGGAATCGAAATGCGTAACTTGTTAAATTTGTGAATTATATGCCGGGTTGTATGTATTGAATGAGATAAGTCATTGTAGAATATTGTTTGAATGTTAATAGACGACGAATTCTCGGGTTTTTGGGAAAATGCTGAAAATTGTTCAAATTGGGTTGATTATATAGGTTCATGTGTATATAGAATTTTTGTTGTTGTTTTTGTTTTGTTGTTTTTCTTTGCTAAGTGTGATGGTTGAATTGCTAGCGATGGTAGTGATTGGGATTAGCTGTATGAAGTCTGAGTAGTACGCTAAAGTTATACCGTCGAATTTTTCTTTGTGAACGCACTAAGCATGAATTGTATAGTTGTTTGTTTTTGGTGTAAATAAAGTTATTCTTGCCGTAGTATCGTAAATGTAGCTAAGGATTAAGTATGGGGTTAACTTAGCGTAGCCCGACCTTAGCCGAAGCTAATATCTATTTAGCTTGACATTGCGCTTGTTTATTTGTGTTGACAGGTAAAATGACAAGTAGGCAGGATAAGGGTAAAGGTGCATCAACTTCAGGCACCGGGAGAAAAAGACTTAGGTTGGGCACAACAGTCCCAGCTGCACCAGCAGTTCCGCGCGGCCAACGCCGTCAATACGGAACTAGGTGGGTAACTGATGAGGGGAAGAAGTGGTACACCAAACACAAGGAGACTAAATACTTCCCCGAGGAGCATATTGCACAGGAACCACTAGCACAGGAGTTCCCCCGCATAGTGCAAAGGATCGAGGCAGCTGGGCTCAGCTTCATATTTCAGGAGCCCAAGGAATGCAACCTACATCAGGTCCGGGAGTTCTATGCTAATTGGAACCCGGCAATCAGAAGCCACACAATCAAGATCAGAGGGCAGATAGTCACTCTGGAACCCCAGCAGCTAAATGCCATCATCGGAGCGCGGGACACAGACGCCCACGTTCTCCGCCAGCTGAACATCACCCCACCATATGCCGATATTAGACGCACATTGTGTGGGGCTCGATCCACAGCCAGATGGAGTAGACATAAGGAAAGGGGTTACCACCAGACTCTGTTGTATTCTCAAATGAACAGGGAGGCCAGAATATGGCTGAAGATAGTCTGCTCGTGCCTAATCCCGGGGGTGCACATGACTGATGTGACGCGGGACCAGGTTTGCCTGGTGTATTCCCTGATGAAAGGGCTGGAGATTAATGTTGGGGCGGTCATCATATCCGCCATGAAGAGAGCCCGACTACACCAGGGCCACAGGTATGGGTTCGGGGGACTAATCACCACCTTTCTCCGGGGCCTCGACATTGAGGAAGAGGCTTTGGATTACATCCCGCAGTTGGAGTGGAGGGCCCTTGATGTGACCAAAACTAAGGCCCCCGACACCACACACGGGCCAGTGCTGACGCTTGGCGAGCGACATGCTCGTGACGACCAGTACATGGCACGGATGTTTGGTATGCAAATGCTCCAGCTTCGGATCGGTGGGAGACCAGCCACGGAGGAGGAGCTATGGCAGCTCAAGCTGGATTACCCGTTTGGCGAAAACGCCAGGGCTCTATGCCGAGTGGGGCCAGCCTTTGTAGAGCCCACTAATGATGATGTCCCCACGGACGAGGAGACACGCCGGGAGGACTCCAATGTGGAGTCCGATGACGACGATGGAGGTGACTCGGACATGGGCGATGAGGCAGCAGCACCTGATGAAGAAGTTGAATACTTTGACTGATCAGGGAGTTCCACCACCCAAATTTTGTGATTTTTAATTTTTGTGAACACTGGGGACAGTGTTCGATTTAAGTGTGGGGTGGGGAGTAGTTAGATGCTGGGGCTGGGCTGGTTTGCTTGTATGCTTTCCTCTGTTTTGTATGTATGTTTCCCTGTGGTTGTGAATTGCAAATTGTTCTGTATCTGTACATATTTGTGGTATTGATGTGTGTTGTGGAATGTTGTTGTTGCCAGCTAAGTCTGTAAAAATTTTGTAAATATTTTCTTATTTCTTATGTTTTTTTTCTCTATCGAAATGATCGATATTTTTAAAATTTTGCGAAAATATTTTGTTCATATAAAAATATTTTGTAAATAAGTTTTCCATATAAATGATCGATGTTTTGCAAAATTTCTTCAATTTTTATTTTTTTGGGTTTTTCGGAGTTTGTTTTCGGTTCTTTTACCGAGAATAGTCCCATTGAACCGACGTCATAGTTAGTGATCGTTCCCTATGATGGATGGATGACGACCGTCTTAAGGGAAATGTAGTCGGTAGGAGTAGTTATTTTAATTTATTTTCAGTTTTTTTCTTTGGTGGATTGCATCACGGAACCTATAGTTACTATATGGTTGTGAAATGTTGGTTGCGTGTTGTACTTGATATTCAAAATGCAAAAGTGATTCATATGAAAGCATGCAGTTTTGTAAATATGTTGAGATACCTAGGCTGTAGAGTTCGATTCGATGTGATTGAGGCTTAATTTTTGAATTCATGTAATTAGCTAATTGAAGAGTCTGTGAATGCATCTTGAGTCGAGCATGTGCATGAAGTGTGAAGTGAGGTATTGTTATTCCATGCTATTGTGAAGTGTCTAGAACTTGCCTGGTGTGTGTACAAAACGAAATGAAGGAGGTGTAGTGTTGGAAAGGATGTAGGCATTTCTTTGTTTTAACCGAGAGTTTCTATTTTTTTCTTGTCATACTCCCCTTTTGATGTGATTGTATACCCTAGTCAGCCCGTTGAGCCTTTAGCCTATTATTTCTTTCTTTTGTCCAAAAATGTATAAACTGAGCTTAATTCTTTCTTTTCATTAGCCGTAAAGTCTATACAAAACTCTTAAGCGCTTACGAAGAACAAAAAATTTTCCCAAAGTGTCAAAGAGTGAGAATGGTGAAAAGAAAAAGAAAAGCAGAGTGAGGAAAGAAAAGAGAAGGGTGAAGGTGCACTTGCTATAATTAAATGATAATGAACACTTAGGCTTATTTTTAAGGAATTCAGACTTGGTGGAGCAAGGACGTGGGTTACAGGCAGTTGAGGGACGAAAAAGCTCAGGGTTTTTCTCTCTTTCTTTCTTCTTTCAATCAATTGTTTGTATGATTAACACTTGTTTTAGGATGATTAATCCACAAATGAGTGGCTAATTCCCTTCCTTGCTGAGGTTATGAACATTTGTGATGAATTTTGATTGTTAATTATATGTTTTTCATCTTCTTCTTCCATGTTGTTCTATTAATTCTTGTTTCTACTGCATTGGTGTGTGGCCGACATTAATGTATATCTAAAAAGTCCGATTTCACTCGAGAGAGCACGAAATTGGAAAGTTGTGAATTAATAGGGTATTGTTCTTAACTTGATTTGGGAAAATTGGGTTTTGATGTGCTTTCCTGATAGAAATATACTTGAAAGCCGTATTAGTCAATTTAGGAACCGGAATTGTATTGCTAGGTCATGAATTGCATTTGATCACAGAAATGTAGACGGATGGTTTATGATTCTTAAGTGAGATTAAATACGAGAGTTTTAATCTCTTGGCTAATGTTCTTGGCTAGCAACTGGAAGAGAAGGATTAACCAATTTATGATTATAATCAAGTTCATTACATGTTCTTAACCTTGGCATGCTCATAACCATAGTTTAAATTCAAAGTAGATAATTCTTAGTAGTTTTAGTACATAATTTATAAAACAAACTTTTCAATTGTTGGTTACGTTGTTGTTAGCATCTTTAGAAGTGAGATAGAATATAGTATACTTAAGCAATTTTTACTTATCCAGAGTCTCCTTGGATCGATACTTGGCTTACTTAAGCCACTTACTACTTGTTTGACCACGTGCAGTTGCGTGTCGGTTTTTAACACCCAACCAAAGCACCGAACAACGTCCATGTTGATATTTTCACAGATCACAAGAGCCTACAGTACATCTTCACTCAGAGGGAGTTGAATCTGCGACAACGTCGCTGGTTGGAGCTGTTAAAAGATTATGATGTGAATATTCTATACCACCCCGGAAAAGCTAATGTAGTGGCAGATGCCCTGAGCCGTAAGTCAATGGGGAGTTTGGCGTATTTGCGACCTGAGAAGCGGGAGTTAGCTAAGGAAATTCATCAGCTAGCTGGTTTAGCCATTCGAATAATGGAAACAGAAAATAATAGAGCAGTAATTTAGAATTTTGCTGTGTCATCATTAGTTACAGAGGTAAAAGGACAACAGTACGAGGACCCTGACTTAGTCCAGCTCAGAGATAGAGTTCAGAAAGGTAAGGAGTCAGATTTCTAAATGACTGAGGATGATGTGCTACGCTGGGCCGCCTTTGTGTTCCGAATGTTTCAGGGCTTTGCCAGCAGATTATGCATGAAGTACATTACGCCCGCTATTGCCTCCATCCAGGAGCAACGAAAATGTACCACGACATCAGAGACATCTACTGGTGGTTAGATATGAAAGCTGAAATAGTTGAATTTGTATCTAGATGTCCTAACTGTCAGCAGGTGAAAGCGGAGCACTAGAAACCGAGCGGTTTGACGCAAGATATAACGGTGCCTACGTGGAAATGGGAAGCGATAAATATGGATTTTGTAACAGGGTTACCCCGTACCAGACGCAGAAATGATTCCATTTGGGTAATAGTTGACAGGCTAACAAAATTAGCTCATTTCCTGCCAGTGAAGGCTACTTTCTCGGCTGAGGATTATGCCGAATTATATATCAGAGAAATAGTTAGATTACATGGAGTGCCGGTATCCATCATTTCAGATAGGGGAGCACAGTTTACAGCTAGATTCTGGCAGTCATTCCAAAGGGGTTTGGGAACGCAGATCAATTTGAGCACATCATTCCACCCTCAGACAGATGGACAGGCTGAGCAGACTATCCAAACGCTCGAAGATATGCTACAAGCGTGTGTACTAGATTTTGGGGGTAGCTGGGATGAGCATCTTTCGTTGATTGAATTTGCTTATAATAACAGTTATCATTCAGCTATCCAGATGCCGCCCTTTGAAGCATTATATGGGCGAAAATGTAGATCGCCGGTAGGCTGGTTTGAAGTGGGGGAATCAACGATGATTAGGCCAGACATCATTCAACAGTCAGAGGAGAAGATAAAGCTTATCAGAGAATGCTTGCTGACTGCTCAGAGCCGCCAGAAGTCTTATGCAGATATACGGCGCAGAAATCTAGAATTTGCGGTAAATGACTGGGTATACCTGAAAGTGTCTCCGATGAAAGGGGTGATGAGATTTGGAAAGAAAGGCAAGCTTAGCCCGAGATTCATTGGGCCATATCAGATTCGGCGAAGAATCGGCCGAGTTGCATACGAATTGAACTTGCCTCCAGAGTTAGCATCGGTTCACCCAGTATTCCATGTATCCATGTTGAAGAAGTTCGTAGGAGACCCTTCCACGATTGTTCCAGTTCAGGATGTCCAGGTCACAGAAGAGTTAGCATATGAAGAGGTTCCAGTAGCTATCTTAGACACATAGATTCGTAGGTTGAGGACTAAAGATATTACGTCTGTCAAAGTATTGTGGCATAACAGGAACCGTGAGGAAATGACGTGGGAAGCTGAAGAACATATGAAAGCTAGATATCCTCACCTATTTCAGGCCTAGTCAGGCGACAGGTATGTCCGTATTATTACTTATGTAGTACCTTATGGTTGTATATGTATAAATGAGAAAGATTGATACTTAGCTATCCACTGAATCTTAAAATATTGCATGCAGTACCTGTGTTGGACTTTTCTGCATTTCAGGTTATTGCAATAGTCCATATTACAGGGGAAACTCTGCCGAAATTTTTCTAGATAGTAGGTTGAGAAGTCCTCTAAATAAAAGTTTACATCCGAGGACGAATGTTCTTAAGGGGGAGAATGTTATACCCCATAGGATTTCCAGCACCCAGATGACCTATTCGCACGTTGGTTAAGCATATTTGAAGGCCATACGTACTAAAGAAAGGCCCGGGAAAAAGATCGGACGAGAAACCTGTCGAACCATCACGGAAGGAGCCGAGGCAGAGCCCCTCCGCGATGGCAACGTGTCACGGAGGTGGAGCCTCCGCGTTGGCTCCGTGACACGTTGGCCTTGTCCAGGCCCAAGTATATAAAGCCCCACTTCGGTTTTAATTCATTTAAACTTATAAATTTCTAGTGAAACAGAGAGGAAAAACCAGAGGAGAGAAAAGAACGAAGGGGGTAATATAATTTCGTCCGATTACGCTGCCAAACGTTGTCCAAACTCAAATTAACCTCAGATACCGAGGTATTTAGCAGCAGAGAGCATTCCTACGGATTTAGTTTCGTGAAATACGGCCGACGAATCGTCGAGCTACCGAGCTAAGGTAAGTAGAATTGCTCCAAACTAATGTCTATGTGTTTCTAGCTGTGAAGTGAGTATTTCTCCCTTCTGGATTTCTGAAAAATAGCGAGTTTTCGACCGTCTTTCGATAGGCCTAAGTTTAGGCTATAATTATATCGAAAGTAATGTCGTTCCTTAGAATAAAGTTGTATTTAGTACTGATTGATATATATATGAATGCAGTTGGGAGGAATAGCTGAAATACTAACCAAGCTACGCCAGTTAGTCGGGAAATCAGAAGCGAAGGTATGTAAAGTTAGTTTCCTCGGCAAGTTAGTAAGCTCGGTATAGTAAAGTAATTTAAAGGCCAGTAGAATATTCAGAAGTCATGTGTTATGTTTATTACGAATGTCGGTACGATATTAGAAGCATCAGGTTGTAATTAGCATGAAACTTGCTAGCACGATATAGATTCTAATACAAGTGTTCGGAACTGCACAGCATGCTCAGTATGTGATGTAATACAGAATGTTAGGATATTATCGTATTCAGTTGAAACCCAGTAAAACAATGTACTATCTGTAAGGCATCTCAGAAGTAGAATGATAGGTTAAAAATGAAGTTTAGGAAGCATGTCAGAAATAGTAAGTCATGTTATTACAGAAACTCAGTATACAGCACAGTATGGCAAAGATTATATTTATACATAGATACTATTATCAGTCTCAGCATGTATAAAGTACGTATACATTACCATTACTAGTTCAGTACACAGTATGTACGGATACTTTACTACTATTAGCTTCAGTGTGTGGGATATGCAGATAGTATTACTAGTTGAGACCGTTGTATTGTTTTGGGGGTTGGATTACCTAGCATCCATGACCGCCCCAGGGTTGATAGCTATATCGACTCGTCCGCCAAAGGATGAGGATACGTCGCTCTATGGAGTGGCGTGCCGTCCCACAGGGGACGAAGATGGGATGCCAGTTTTCCCCATATTGTGCCTTGGTCGGCCCTTACACACCCCTGTCGAGCGGATACGCCCGGGTGTTGATTCAGGAGTCCTCCGGACTCAGGTACTGTTATAGTCAGGGGCTCAGCGAGCCCAAGTGCATACCTAGGGGACTGGCAGGATGCTTATAGCTATTATAGGAGATGGGATGACCGGGGTAGGGGTATAGATTTTGTGCTGGTTGTACCTCCCGGCTTATGGGGGTCGGGTAAGGTTTGTGTGTGCTATGTTATGTTATGTTATGTTATGCCATGTCACATTAGATACGAGTAGATCGATAGTAGAACGATACATCTCCAGCTATGACTCCTACTCCTTCCAGTATAGTTAAGAGTAGGCATAGTTTTACATTATCAGACAGTTAATCTTTTCCTTCCTATTTCAGTTTCATCAGTTGTATTGTTGTTTTCAGATATTCCTTTCAATTATTGCTTTACATACTCAGTACCAGTGGTACTGACGCCCGGTGGGGCGCTGCATTACTTGCCTGCAGGTACCCATAGACGAGGAGGCGATTCCTCGTGATTCCTGTCAGGCGATTGAGTATTCAGCTCCTGTCATCCGGAGACTGAATTCCAGAGGTGTATTTCGTTTTCTTTTGTTGTACAGTACGGGTAGGTCGGGGCCCTGTCCCGATCATTTCTATTGTTATTCCTAGAGGCTTGCAGTCTGTATATATTTCCCTGTGGTCAGTTGAGCCGGTCGTGTGAGGCCGTGCAGTTGTATAGCTGTTAGTACTTTTACTTCTTTTATGTTGGCCGTGTGGGGCCATAGCTTGATAGTAGTGGTGACCTTGCCGGTCACGTAGCCTTCTAGTATTTCATTGTTGAGTTGCAGATAACTAGACAGCATGGTGGCCTTGTCGGCCCGCATAGGTTTCCCTATAGTAGTAGGTTTCTGGTTAGCTGTCATTACTGGTACAGGTGGCTATAGGCCAATGGGTCGGGGGCTGTGTTTACAGCCGTTATATAGCCCTTTGTTTCCAGAAATGTGAGTTAGAGCCAGCCAGGCACCAGATGTGCTTAGGCTCACCAGATAGCAGTCTAGGTCCTACTACGGCACCAGGTGCCAGTCATAACCCCCAAGGCGGGGCGTGACAGTTGAGCCCTCCAAGGCATTAATATCAACAAACAAGCATAATATGCACATATAATAATATAGCTACATATTTGGGAGCACAACAATATCACAGTCTAACTACCACCGCCATAGAATCTATCCTTAAGTTCTATACCTCTTACTGTCTCAAAGTATTATTGAACGACCGAAGGATCACAGCCTAACAACTTTATTCCTCGAGTTTCATATACAAATAAAGGACACTAAAAATAACATAAATCATCTAAGCATAACCCAGTGTACAACTGCTAATCCATCTAAATAAAGTCCTAACCAATGCCATAATGCGAAGCACAAACGACACCTTCCAACATCCTATTATTGCAAGACAACCGACTAAACTAACGCCCGACTTCACGGCCTCAACATATGAGGGAAAGGACACTATTACCAACCCAAAACAGAAAGATGAACACAAATATACAGCTACGATATAAAAATTTGCATGGCAACGCCAAGAGTTTGATTTTGACGAAAATCATGCCAAAAAGAGAAAATGGGAACCTTAACATACCTTGAATCCGACGAACTTAAGAAAAGCTGAATCTCAAGATATTCACACAATCATATGCTTCCTAAAGGCAGTCCAAGACACTACCAAGAACACGGCCAACAAGGCTCAACAAAGAAACAAGACAAACGGAGCTTACCCGGCAAGATTCTTACAAATTAGACGGTAGAATCTTTGAAACAATAACCTATGATATCTACGGATTCCTAACAAAATTAAACAACTAAAGAATACAAAGAAAAAAGGCTTACCAAGTTGCTGATCTCAAAATAGCCACCAACAACATCACCCAAAACACGAGTTTTCGGTAGATTTGATATTCTAATCGTGAATCCAAGTCCGAATAATCAAATATAACACCAAAATTAATTTTCACTAAATTACCTTCATCTTACCTACATATATATATAGATTTACTATAGAACCTAATTTTTTTGTATCATGGAGAAGTGAAGCAAATGATGTGGTAACTACATATATATTCATACTCGGTGGTGGCTTGGTTTTATACAATTTATTTAATGATCACATGATGATGACTATTAATTAAAAGGTGGTTGCACCCTTTCCCTACATCCATGTGGGAGTGTTTCTGCAACATTATACCTTATCTTTTATTTAATTACACTTAGCTAGGGTCCATGCTACGTATGTATTTTCGATATTGAGTAGGTTCATGGTAAAATAAGTGTAACTTTTTATTCTAAATTCGAATTTAAGAGCAGTTTATTTTATCATAAACTATACTCAAAGATCCCTAATTTGATAGATAGTGGACCCTATAACTCTTTATAAATTAGGAGATATAGTCATCCTAAGTCACGCCTATATACAAGTTTGCTTAAAAATATATCATCTACAATTTCTATGCATGGCTAAACTTAATATTTCCATTAAAATAGTAATAAAACATAATTATGTTGCAATAACACATATATAGTATATAATAGTTGAAAATAATTTACATAAATAATGAGGCATAAAATATATAAATATTTTCAAATTCTAATTTAATCAAACGTCCTCGAAATTGTGGGGTGTTACATCCTCCCCCCTCCCCCCAGAAACATTCATCCTAGAATGTTGAATGACAGCGCACAATTAAAATCTAAGTACTATCACAACATGATACAAACACACACGATCACAAGACTCTTAGTTCTATCGTAAATGACTCCAAACGAAAGAGATTTGTGTCGTGCCAAGGCACGACAAAACCATACTCAATGTCAAAATAAGGATATTACCTTATGCCACGTCTAGCCATTGGATGGCTATAATTCATCAGATCACAAGCACTTCCTACACAAGTCAGCAAACGTGAGTCTAGACCCGACTCTTATGATATTTGACTTCTCGCACGATTTTGATCTATAAAGAAGGATAACAATCCTAAATGTCCTACTGACACGACCCAAAACACCCAATCATCAGCTTCAAATTCAAGTTCTCTCCTCCTCACATCTGCATAGGAATTTTGATGACTCTGGGTTGTCTTCAACCTTTCCCATATAAGCTGAACTTTCTCCATAGCCTCGTGGACTGAATCTGGTCCTATCATCGCAACTTCACCGATTTCGAACCAACCAATAGTCTATCTACATCTCCACCCATAAAGAGCCTCAAACAGAGCCATCTGAATGCTGGAATGGTAGTTGTTGTTATATGCAAATCTAATGAGAGGAAAATGATTATCCCAAATACCCTTAAAATCAATCACACACACCCTCAACTTATCCTCAAGGGTCTGAATGGCCTGTTCAGCCTGACCATATATTTGCGGGTGAAATGTTATGCTAAGCTTAACCTAAGTACCGAGTCCCTTCTGGAACGATCTCCAAAATAGGGAGGTAAACTGATTTACCTCTATTTGATATGATGGACAAGGGCACTCCATTCAACCGAACTAACTCTCAAATATACAATTTAGCATAATCCTCCGCTGAATCGGTAGTTTTGATCAGTAGAAAATGGGCTGCTTTAGTTAACCTTTCTATGACAACCCAAATACAATCATACGGTCGACGAGTATGAGGCAACCCTGTAATGAAGTCCATATTGATTTCCTCCCACTTCCAAGTAGGGATACTAATGTCTTGAAGTACACCTTCGGGTCTTTGATGCTCAACTTTCATTTGTTGACAATTCAGACACTTAGCCATAAATTTCGCTATGTCCTTCTTCATGTCATTCCACCAATAAACTTCCCGTAGGTCACAGTACATTTTGGTAGCACCTAGATGTATAGAATATTTGGAATCATAGCCTCATGCAACATCTGCTCCCTCAAGTCATCAACTCCCGGTATACACAAATGACCTTGATATCGTAGCACACCATCTCCCCCTTGGGAGAAGACCTCCACCTTCTAATTCTGAATGGCTTCCTTTGATTTTACTAAAATAGGATCCTCTTCTTGTCTATATTTGACCTTGGTCACCAAGGAAGATTCTAATACATTTTGAACAATGACACCACCATTCTTCGAATCAACAAAACGAACTCCTACCCGTGCAAGCTGATGCATATCCTTCACTAACTCTTTCCTCTCCTCATCTACATGGGTTACACTCTCCATAAAAAGCTACTAAGAGCATCTGCCACCACATTAGCCTTTCCCGGATGATAGAGGACACTCATATCATAATCCCTAACAAGCTCCAACTACCTTCTTTGACGTAGATTTAGATCCTTCTGGGTAAACACGTACTATAGGCTTTTGTGGTCCGTAAACACATCAGCATGGACCTCGTATAGATAGTGTCTCCAAATCTTCAAGGCAAATACTACCGCCGCCAACTCGAGGTCAAGAGTCGGATAGTTCTTCTCATGGACCTTCAACTGCCTGGACACATAGGTTATAACCTTACTGTGCTGCATTAACACACAACCAAGACCGATCCTCGAGGCATCACAATATACCACAAACCAAACGGTACCCTCAGGTAGGGTCAACACTGGTGCTGAGGTGAGTCGAGTCTTAAGCTCTTGGACGCTCTTCTCACAAGCCTCCGACCATTGAAACTTCACTTTCTTCTGGGTCAACTTAGTCACGGTGCCGCTATGGATGAGAAACCCTTCAACAAACCTATGGTAGTAACCAGCCAAAACCAAGAAACTCCTGATATCCGAAGGACTCACTGGTCTAGGCCAATTCTTCACAGCTTCTATCTTCTGAGAGTCCACCTGTACACCCTCACTTGACACCACATGACCCAAAAATGCTACTGAGTCTAGCCAAAACACGCACTTGCTGAACTTAGCATATAATTGGTGATCCTTAAGAGTCTGTTGTACCACCCTCAAATGAGCAGCATGCTCCTCCTCATTCCGACAGTATATGAGAATGTCATCTATGAACACGATCACAAACATATCCAAATACGACTTGAACAACCTGTTCATCAAATCCATAAAAGTTGCAGGAGCATTCGTTAGTCCAAAAGACATAACTACAAACTCATAGTGACCATACCGAGTCCTGAAGGTTGTCTTTGAAATGCCACTCTCCCGACCTTGATCTGATGATACTCGGATCTGAGGTCTATCTTTGAGAAACACTTAGCACCCTAAAGCTGGTCAAACAAATCATCAATCCTGGGGAGGGGATACTTGTTCTTGATTGTCACCTTGTTCAATTGCCAATAGTCAATGCACATTCAAAGGGCACCATCCTTCTTCCGGACAAAGAGAATTGGTGCACCCCACGAGGATTTGCTTGGTCTGATGAAACCCTTGTATAAAAGATCCTTCAACTGCTCTTTCAACTCCTTTAGCTCAGTTGGAGCCATTCTATAAGGAGGAATAAATATAGGCTCTGTATCGGGAAGAAGGTCAATACCAAAATTGAGCTCCCGCTCGCTAGGAATTCTGGTAAATCATCTGGAAACACCTCTGGATATTCACACACTATAGGAACTGACTGGATAGTCGAGGTCTCGGATGTAGCATCCTTAACCCTAACTAGATGGTACACACAACCTTTAGAGATCATCTTTTTGGCCTTAATATAGGAAATGAAGCGACCTACAGGCACAGCTGAACTACCCTTCCACTCTAGGACTGGCTCACCTGAAAATCGAAACTCTACCGCATGGGTTCTATAATTTACTGAGGCATAACATGCATGTAGCCAATCCATGCCAAACATAACATCAAAATCTGTCATGGCTAGCTCTACTAAATCTGCTTAGGTGACTTTCTGAAGGACTGTGACAGGGCAATTTCTATATACCCGTTGAGACATAACTAAATCATTGACTGGAGTAGAGACTGAGAAAGATTCTGATAGGATTTCGGGACAAACTCCCAAACTACTAGCAACATAGGGCGTCACAAAAGATAAGGTAGCCCCTGGATCTAACAATGCTTATACATCAAGGTAGAATACTCGTAACATACCAGTGACTATATCTGCAGAGGCCTCCTGCTCCTGCCGAGATACGAGGGCATAGAATCTATTTTGACGCTGACCACCACCTGCACTAGTGGAGGCTCCCTGCTGAACTGAGTGTGCTGGTGGGAATGTTGAACTAGTGGCTGGGTCTCGGCCTCTACCATGGCCTTGTCTAGCTAATGAACATTCCCGGTGCCTGTGCCCAGGTCTACCACACCCAAAATAGATATCTAACCCAATCAAGAACTCCCCTATGTGATTCTTGCCATACTTACTGCAGACCAGAAAGGTGCGCTCTGCCTGCATTCTCCTCTATCCCCTCGAACCTGATGCTCCACTCCTCTTGTCACCTCGTGGTCTAGATGAGCACTGGTCGGTGATGGTTCTGGAGCCAATGACCTCTGATGAGACTGCTAGCAATGTCCGCCTCCCCATCTTTGGTGGGAGAACCCATAGCTGTTTGTCCTGGCCCTCTTGGCCTCCCTCTTTCTCAAATGTACCGCCTCCATCTTCTAGGAATACAAAACTAATCGAGGAAAGTCAATGTCCTGATGAAGCATAGCGGTCCTACAATCCTTAACCAGGTATTCCGCTACTCCGTGCACAAACCGGCTCACTCGAGCTCTCTGATCCACCACCATCTCTAGTGCATACTTGGACAAGCGGGTGAACTCCAAAGAATACTTCTGGACTGTTATGTCATTCTTCTTAAGGTTAACAAACTCAGCTGCTTTGATTTCCCTCATCTCTCGGGGTAAGAACCGATCCAAAAATGTGGTATGGAACTCATCTCAACCAATGGGGCCTGTTCCAACTGTCTTGCTATCCTTCCATTACCCGAACCAGATATGTGCAACCCCTTTCAAATGATACGAGGCTAGATCTGCACACTCCTCCCCAGTCACCCCCATAATTTGGGTGATCTTCAGAACATCATCAATAAACTCATGCTCAGAAAATCTCTGACTCTCGTCGCCACCGCATTCCCATTCTAAAGGACATGCGCTACCGACTGTTGGTTGACTTGGGCGGTCAAATCCTGAGCTAACATCTGAATGGCAGCCCTAAACTCTGCATGGGCAACCTGCTCGGGCACATAATCCTCGGGGGCTAGTGGGGCCTACTGGTGCCCATCCCCATTACCATTCTCGTGTCCATTTCTGTTTCTATTCCTTCTTCCATTACTTGGCGAGGAGCCATGATTCTGCAAATGCATATAGCATGAGTTAGATGGATAGAGAGACATTTCATCACAAGACATAGATCATGAAAGAAGGGAACATTTCCTAAAATGTTTTGTAGCCTCTTCATTATAATTGTGGCGCGCTTCACACCCATGAAAAAGACTCTACTTAACGCGGCTTTCAGACACCCTAGGATACTTCAAAACCTAATATTCTGATACCAAGTTTGTCATGACCAGAACATAGGCACGGATAGAGACACGGGATAAGGAACCCCGAGAGACTCCAAGTCGACCCATGGCATGAGCATGACATCTAAAGCTTGACATAATAAATGCTGAAAGTATAACATGAAATAGCGAAAGTTTGAGAATATAATAACATTTGAACATATGAATACATAACACAATTATGAAGTTGAATACGTACTATGTTTGATAAGCCTCTACATACTGATGAGTTGATGGGACAAGGCCCCAACTAACTCGCTAAAGACTGAGACTGAAAATACTGAACATAAGCTGACAAAAGGGTCCTCGAAGGATGAGGACTCACCAACTCTGGCTGAGGGTTGCAAACTCTGAGGATCAAACTAATGGTGGGACTGAATGTCATGACCCAAATTTACTCTCAGATCGCAACACGAGACAAGGAGCCCCGAGAGACTCCAAGTCGTCCCATGACATGATGATACATCTATCTAAATCCAGTAAAGTGGAATACTCAACATGATAACATAGCGGAAGCATAATCATAACATAACATGGAAAGCGATACGCACTTCATATATGATGCTCGGCTTGCTCTCGGGTTGGTAATTTATATTAAAAACCGACACGCAAGTGCACGTGGTCAAACAAGTAATAAAGTGGCTAAGTAGCCAAGTATCGATCCAAGGAGGCTCAAGATATGTAAAATTGCCTAATTTACTATATTTCTATTTAACTTCTGATTATGCTAACAACAACATACCCAAGAGTTAATTGAGTTTTTGTTTCTAAACTATATACTACAATTAATAACAACTATTTACTTTTGAATTCAGACAATGGATATGAACATGCCAAGGTTAAGAACAAGTAATGAACTTGATAATCATGATAATTTTGGTTAATTCTCTTCTTCATGTTGCTAGCCAAGAACATTAGCCTAGAAATTAAAACTCCATTATTTAATTTCACTTTAGAATCATAAACCATCCGTCTACATTTCTGTGATCAAATGCAATTTATGACCTAGCACTACAATTCCGGTTCCTAAATTGACTAATACGACTTTCAAGTATATTTCTATCAGGAAAGCACATCAAAACCCAATTTTCCCAAATCAAGTTAAGAACAATACCCTATTAATTCACAACTTTCCAATTTCTTGCTCTTTCGAGTGAAATTGGACTTTTTAGATATACATTAATGTTGGCCAATCACTAATGCAGTAAAGAACAAGAATTAATAGAACAACATTAAAGAAGAAGAATAAAACCATATCATTTACAATCAAAATTCATTACACATGTTCAAAACCTCAGCAAGAAAGGGAATTAGCCACTCATTCTTGGATTGATCATCCTAAAATGAGTGTAAATTATACTTACAATTGATAGAAAGAAGAAAAGAGGAGAAGAAATCCCTTAGCTTTTTCAATCTTCAACTGCTACTAACCCACGTTCCTGCTCTCCACTTCTGAACTCAGTCTAAAAACTAAAAAACTAAAAAACTACTAATTAAAATAAACCTAAGTGTGCTATTTATACTAGTGGAAAATTTTTCCCGGAATAACAAGCAACGTGTCACGGAGGCCAACGCGGAGCACTGCCTCCGTGACACGGCGTGGACGCGGACCTTCACTGGAATTTCCAGGGTCCGGAAAATCAACCTCAATGTGGCACGGAGGCCATCGCGAAGGCCTATCTCCGTGCCACGGAGCTGACGCGCAGGCACACTGGAAATTGCCATTTTAATTTGTGTCCAGGCAGTGTGCTACCGCGATGGTAGCATGGCACGGAGCCATCGCGGAGCCCCTATAAATCCTGCATTCCAAGGTCTTTTCCACGCTCGCATCCAAGTCCAACTCCGACATAGTTCCAACATGCATTTTAGCTCCTAAAAATCACCTTTATCTGCAAAACAAATGCTAATCATGTTGGTTAGTATAAATTCGCATTTTATTACCAATTACATGATATTATATACACATTGCACAACAAACAAGGTAAAAATGATACGTTTGAGTATCACTTGGGCATATAAATCTGCCCAAGATCACTTACCCCACACTTAAATCCTTGTTCATCCTCGAACAACACATACACAAATCATGCAAATTACATCCCAACCTTCGTCACTATGGTGCCCCAATTTACGCTACGGTCATACCGATTATTCAATTTTTTGCAAATCATCAAGAAAACATGCTTGGTCGTACAATACCATGACCCTTAATACATCAAGGCTTCCTAGACTTTAAGAATTGATTCTTGATATCGGCAAACTCATGCAAATCAGCTAATCAAGAAATCCGACACGAAAATCAATCTTTCATCAAGCATGTGCCCTCACAACTCGAGAGAACTTCCCCTTTATGTTCATGCAGCACACAAACACGCAAGTAGGGGCATATAAAAATTAATTTCACTCTCTCTCCCAAAAAAATTCACATGCATCATGTCATGACCCATAGGCTTGCCCTTAGTGTATTACTCCACTAATATAAAGAAATGCAATATAGGATCACGTAGGACTTTAATGGGTTGTAACGGGGCTATGGATCTAGTATATATATATTGGATTAGCCAATAATAGTCGCTAGCATCCTTAAGCGCCTTTTCAACTCATTCCCATCGACTCATGGACATTGTTCCTCTCTTTTCTCTTTTTCTCCCATTCATGCTGGTTTACTTTCATACAGCCCATTTCATCAAACACACTTGACACAAAACAAAGGGTTTTCATATACCCTCACTATCATTTAATTACAACAAGTGCCTCTTCAACGTCATCTTTTCTTTCCTCACTTTGCTTTTCGTTTTCTTTTCACTCTTTTCACTCTTTAACACTTTGGGAAACATTTTCTGTTCTTTGTAAGTGCTTAAGAGCTTCTTATAGACTTTAAGGCTAATGAAAAGAAGGAATAAAGCTTAGTTCATACAATTTTGGACAAAAGAAAGAAATCGGCTAAAGGCTCAACGGGCTGACTAGGGTATACAACATATAAAAAGGTAGAATTTGACAAGAAAAAAAATGGAAACTATCGGTTAAAACAAAGAAATGCCTACATCCTTTCCAACACTACACCTCCTTCATTTCGTTTCGTATACACACCAGGCAAGTTCTAGATAATTCACGATGACATGGAATAGCAAAACCTCACTTCACACTTCATGCACATGCTCGAATCAAGATGCATTCACAGACTCTTTAATTAGTCAATTACATGAATTCAAGATTAAGCCTCAATCATAATGAACCAAATTCTATAGCCTAGGTAACTCAACATATTTACAGAATTGCATGCTTTCAAATGAATCACTTTCACATTTTGAACATCAATTACAACACGCAACGAAATTTTAGCAACCATAAGCAACTACAGTTTATTGATGCAATCCACCAAAGAAAACTAAAAAAAACAAATAAAAATCCTACTCCTACCGACTACATTTCCCTTAAGACGGTCGTCATCCATCCATCATAGGGAACGGTCACTAACTATGACATCGGTTCAATGGGACTATTCTCGGTAAAAGAACCGAAAACAAACTCCGAGAAACCCAAAAAATAAAAATCGAAAAAATTTTTTGCAACACATCGATCATTTCGATAGAAAGAAAATATTTACAAGTGCAAAATATTTTCGCAAAAATTTTTGAAAAATATCGATCATGTCGATAGGGAAAAAAATAATTACAAAATTTACAAAATATTTACAATGGCAACCATAACTTTCAAAAACACACATCATTAGCCACAAAACAAATATATACACATACATCACAAATCAGTTCGCAACAGGGAAAGCACAACATACATAAACAACAAGGAAAAATATACAGCAGATTAGAGCCTTGTCCCAGCACCTAACTACTCCCCACCCCACACTTAAATCGAACACTGTCCCCAGTGTTCACAAAAATACAAAGCACAAATATTGGGTGGTGGAACTCCCTGCTTAGTCGAAATATTCGACTTCTTCATCCGGTGCTGCGGCCTCGTCGCCCATGTCAGAATCAGCTCCATCGTCATCATCGGACTCCACATCAGAGTCCTCACGACGTGTCTCCTCATCAGTAGGGACATCATCATCTGTCGGCTCCACAAAGGCTGGCCCCACCTTACATAAGGCTCTGGCGTTCTCGCCAAAGGGGTAGTCCAGCTCCAACTGCCATAATTCCTCCTCGGTGGCTGGTCTCCCACCAATCCGTAGCTGCAGCATCTGCATGCCAAACATACGGGCCATGTACTGATCATCACGAGCATGTCGCTGTTCGCGCTCTGCTGGTCGGTATATATTATACACCGACACGCAAGTGTACGTGGTCAAACAAGTAATAAAGTGGCTAAGTAGCCAAGTATCGATCCAAGGAGGCTGCTCTAGATATGCAAAACTGCCTAGTTTACTATATCTCTATTCTATTTCTAACTATGTTAACAACAATCCAACCAAGATTTGAGTGAGTTTTGTTTCTAAACTAATTATCTACTAAAATTAATAACTACTATTTACGTTGAGTTTAGACAATGGATATGCACATGCCAAGGTTAAGAACGAGTAATGAACTTGATAATCATGATAATTTGGTCATCTTCTTCTTCATATTGCTAGCCAAGAACGTTTGCCTAGAAATTAAAACTTCCGTATTTAATTTCACTTTAGATTCATAAACCATTCGTCTACATTTCTGTGATCAAATGCAATTTATGACCTAACACTACAATTCCGGTTCCTAAATTGACTAATACGGCTTTCAAGTATATTTCTATCAAGAAAGCACATCAAAACCCAATTTTCCCAAATCAAGTTAAGAACAATACCCTATTAATTCACAACTTTCCAATTTCATGCTCTCTCGAGTGAAATTGGACTTTTTAGATATACATTAATGGTGGCCAATCAAGAATGTAATAAGCACAAGAATTAATAGAACAACATGCAAGAAGAAGAAGAAACCATATCAATTATTACCAACATTCATTTCACAAGTTCAAAACCTCAGCAAGAGAGGAATTAGCCACTCATTCTTGGATTAATCATCCTAGAATGAGTGTGAATCATGCATACAATTGAAGGAAAGAAGAAGGGAAGAGAAGAAAACTCTTATCTTTTCTATTCATCAACTGCCACAAAACCACGTTCCTGCTCCCACTTCTAAACTCAGGCTAAAAAAACTAAAACTAAAAAACTCCCTTTAAAAATAACCTAAGTGTGCTATTTATACTAGTGGGAAATTTTTCCCGGAATAACAAGCAACGTGTCACGGAGGCCAACGCGGAGCACTGCCTCTGTGACACGGCGTGGACGCGGACCCTCTCTGGAAATTGCATGGTCCGGATAATTAGCCTCAACGTGGCATGGAGGCCATCGCGGAGGCCTGTCTCCGTGCCACGGAGCTGACGCGCAGGCACACTGGAAATTGCCACTTTTATTTCTGCCCAGGCAGTGTGCTACCGCGATGGCAGCGTGGCACGGCACCATCGTGGAGCCACTGGAAAATATGCCATCCGAGGTATTTTCCACGCTCGCATCCAAGTCCAACTCCGACATAGTTCCAACACGCATTTTAGCTCTTAAAAATCACATTATCCTGCAAAACAAATGCTAATCATGTTGGTTAGTATAAATTCGCATTTTATTACCAAATATATGATATTATATACACATTGCACAACAAACAAGGTAAAAATGATACGTTTGAGTATCACTTGGGCATATAAATCTGCCCAAGATCACTTACCCCACACTTAAATCCTTGTTCGTCCTCGAACAACACATACACAAATCATGCACATCACATCTCAACCTTTGTCACTATGGTGCAACCATTTACGTTACGGTCATACCGATTATTCGATTTTTGCAAATCATCAAGAAAACATGCTTGGTCGTACAAGATAATGACCTTAATACATCGAGGCTTCCTAGACTTTTAAGAATTGATTCTTGATATCGGCAAACTCATGCAACTCAACTAATCAAGAAATCCGACACGAAAATCAATCTTTCATCAAGCATGTACCCTCACAACTCGAGAGAAACTTCCCCTTTTATGCTCGTGCAGCACACAAACATGCAAGTAGGGGCATATAAAAATTAATTTCACTCTCTCTCCCAAAAGAATTCACATGCATCATGTCATGACCCATAGGCTTGCCCTTAGTGTATTACTCCACTAATATAAAGAAATGCAGTATAAGATCACGTAGGACTTTAATGGGTTGTAACGGGGCTATGGATCTAGTATATATATATTGGATTAGCCAATAATAGTCGCTAGCATCCTTAAGCGCCTTTTCAACTCATTCCCATCGACTCATGGACATTGTTCCTCTCTTTTCTCTTTTTCTCCCATTCATGCTGGTTTACTTTCATACAGCCCATTTCATCAGGCACACTTGACCCCAAACGGAAGGTTTTCATGTACCCTCAATTTCATTTAATTACAACTAGTGCCTCTTCAACATCATCTTTTCTTTCCTCACTTTGCTTTTCTTTTCTTTTCACTCTTTTCACTCTTTAACACTTTGGGAAACAATTTTCTGTTCTTTGTAAGTGCTTAAGAGCTTCTTATAGACTTTAAGGCTAATGAAAAGAAGGAATAAAGCTTAGTTCATACAATTCTGGACAAAAGAAAGAAATCGGCTAAAGGCTCAACGGGCTGACTAGGGTATACAACATATAAAAAGGTAGAATTTGACAAGAAAAAAAATGGAAACTAACGGTTAAAACAAAGAAAAGCCTACATCCTTTCCGACACTACACCTCCTTCATTTCGCTTTGTATACACGCCAGGCAAGTTCTATACAATTCACAATGACATGGAATAGCAAAACCTCACTCACACTTCATGCACATGCTCGAATCAAGATGCATTCACAGACTCTTTAATTAGTCAATTACATGAATTCAAGATTAAGCCTCAATCATAATGAACCAAATTCTATAGCCTAGGTAACTCAACATATTTACACAATTACATGCTTTCAAACGAATCACTTTCACATTTCGAACATCAATTACACACGCAACAAAATTTTAGCAACCATAAGCAACTACAGTTTATTGATGCAATCCACCAAAGAAACTAAAAACAAATCATCTACTCCTATCGACTACATTTCCCTTAAGACGGTCGTCATCCATCCATCATAGGGAATGTTCACTAACTATGACATCGGTTCAATGGGACTATTCTCGGTAAAAGAACCGAAAACAAACTCCGAGAAACCCAAAAATAAAACTTCAAAATTTTTGCAACACATCAATCATTTCGATGAAAAAAAAATATTTACAAAATATGTTGATAAGTGCAACATCTTTTCGCAAAAATTTTGAAAAATATCGATCATATCGATAGAGAAAAAAATATTTACAAAATTTACAAAATATTTACAAAGGCAACCATAACTTTTTAAAGACACACATCATTAGCCACAAACAAATATATACACATCATTCACAAATCAGTTCACAGCAATAGGGAAAGCACAGACATACATAAACGTCAAGGAAGAATATACAGCAGATTTAGAGCCTATGACCCAGCACCTAACTACTCCCCACCCCACACTTAAATCGAACACTGTCCCCAGTGTTCACAAAAATACAAAGCACAAAATTTTGGGTGGTGAAACTCCCTGCTCAGTCGAAATATTCGACTTCCTCATCCGGTGCTGCGGCCTCGTCGCCCAAATCTGAATCAGCTCCCTCGCCGTCATCGGACTCCACATCAGAGTCCTCACGACGTGTCTCCTCATCAGTAGGGACGTCGTCGTCAGTCGGCTCCACAAAGGCTGGCCCCACCTTGCATAAAGCTCTGGCGTTCTCGCCAAAAGGGTAGTCCAGCTCCCGCTGCCATAATTCATCCTCGGTGGCTGGTCTCCCACCTATCCGTAGTTTCAGCATCTGCATACCGAACATACGGGCCATATACTGGTCGTCACGAGCATGTCGCTCGCCCAGAGTCAGCACAGGTCCGTGTGTAGTGTCGGGGGCCTTGGTCTTTGTCACATCAAGGGCCCTCCGCTCCAACTGCGGAATGTAATCCAAGGCTTCTTCCTCAACGTCGAGGCCTCGGAGGAAGGTGGTGATGAGTCCGCCAAACCCGTATCTGTGGCCCTGGTGTAGTCTGGCTCTCTTCATGGCGGATATTATAACTGCCCCCACATTAATCTCAAGCCCTTTCATAAGGGCATACACCAGGCAGACACGGTCCCAGGTCACGTCTGTCATATGTACTCCCGGGATCAAACACGAACATACAATTTTTAGCCAGATTCTGGCCTCCCTGTTCATCTGCGAATAAGGCAGAGTCTGGTGGTAACCCCTCTCTTTGTGTCTACTCCATCGGGCTGTGGATCGATCCCCACACAACGTACGTCTGATGTCGGCGTACGGTGCGGTGATGTTGAGCTGGCGGAGAACGTGGGCGTCTGTGTCCCGCGCTCCAATGATGGCATTTAGCTGCTGGGGTTCCAGAGTGACAATCTGCCCTCTGATTTTAATAGTGTGGCTTCTGATGGCCGGGTTCCAGTTGGCATAAAATTCCCGGACCAAGTGAAGGTTGCACTCCTTGGGCTCCTGAAAAATAAAGCTGAGCCCAGCTGCTTCCATCCTCTGTACGATGCGAGGGAACTCCTGTGCAAGTGGTTCCCTTGCAATATGTTCCTCCGGGAAGTACTTGTTCTCCTTATGCTTTGCGTCTCATTTCTTCCCTTCATCGGTGACCCATCGTGTCCCGTATCGGCGGTGTTGACCACGTGGAACAGCAGGTGCAGCTGGGACAGCAGTGCCCAGTCTCATTCTCTTTCTGCCGGTGCCTGAGGTTGAAGCACCCTTGCCTTTATCTTGTCGGCTGGCCATTGTACCTGTCAATTTACACAGACAAGCACAACGTTAAGCTAAAAACTTGCTAGCTTCGGCTAAGGTCGGGTTAAACAAAATTTACCCCACACTTAGTCTTTAATAATATTTACAACATGTTATCAAGGATAGCTCTATTTACACCCCAAACACAATCACTATAAACATATTGCTTAGTGCGTTCACAAAAATTCGACAGCATAACGACTAGCGAACTACTCAGACTTCATACAGCTAACCCAATCCTACTATCGACAGCTATTCACCCATAGCACTTAGCAACGATAACAACAACAAAATAGGAACAACACTATAAACATTTTATATACACTAATCTAAGCAATTCAACCAATTCACATATTACGCAATGTCCCACACAAAATCGAGAATTAGTCGTCTTTCACCAATTATACAATATTTACCATGACTTATCTCAAATAATAAACACACCCCGGCATCAATTTCGTCAAACTATCAAGTTACCCAAGTTAAAATTCAACAACCCCAAGCCCTAGAACTCAATTCGACAATCAACAATGAATTATTCAATCAATCGATAAGTTCACACGTCAACTACAACAATCCGAACACAATCAATCGCAAAATAATTCACGTCATGTTTAATTTCTACCTAGGGTGATATATCTCACCTCACATGCTCAAAATCGACAAAAATCGCCAAAAATTTGAGATAGACGATGAAAACATACCTTGGAATTGAAGAATCGATAAAGACTTGACGTTTTCCTTGCCTCTTAACGTGGCACGGAGCTTGGG
This sequence comes from Datura wrightii, assembly GCA_035772735.1. Taxonomy (NCBI): domain Eukaryota; kingdom Viridiplantae; phylum Streptophyta; class Magnoliopsida; order Solanales; family Solanaceae; genus Datura; species Datura wrightii. Next base: position 16,890,532 of record JASDFA010000010.1, read on the forward strand.
GGTAGGGGAATGGTTGTTTGGTCGCGGAGGGAAGAGGGAATGGGGAAAATAGGGGCGAAATCGGGGGTTTTTATTAAGAAAACACGCGGGTCACCCGGAAACCCGGTGTGACCCGGCACTGGGATAAGGGCAACGTGTCACGGAGGGTAACGCGGAGGCCCTCCTCCGTGACACGGAGCCAACGCGTTGGCTTACTGGAATTTTAAAAAATTCCAGATTTGCCTTCAACGTGTCATGGAGGCCAACGCGGAGCATTGCCTCCGTGACACGGCGCCAACGCGCCAGTGCTCTGTTTCACTATCAAATTTTATTTTTCATACCTCACCTCGTTTTCTCGATTCCACGTAATTTTCCTCCGGTATACCTGAAAATCACCTCCCTAAACAAAAATTGGTTAAATGACTAGATTCCCTACTAAAAAAATAAAAATTACTAATTAAAATGCACATCTAAACCTAGTCAAGAAAAAGAAAAGAAAATAAAATAAAATAAAAACTTTACACTAAGGAAAAAGAAAGAAAAATATTTTTCACGGGTTGCCTCCCGTGCAGCGCCTGGTTTAACGTCGCGGCTCGACAGCCTTTACGCTCAATTTTCTACTAGGGAGATGGACGATTTGACCCGATCATGGTCATCTCCCAAGTAGTTCTCAACCTTGTCTGGTGGCCTACCTAGTAACTCTCGGGAATCACTCAATCCATTCGCATTCCCATGATCAATCACGTTGATCACCGAGAGTTCCTTATAGACAGTCGGGAGCTTAGGTCCCTTGTACACGTCGAACACCTCAACCTTGTCGTGTGCTCGCATCGTGAGTTGACCCGCAGCTACATCGATCAATGCCTTTCCGGTTGCCAAAAATGGTCGTCCCAAAATAAATGGGACTTCTGCATCTGGCTCAAAATCCAGAACAATGAAATCTACCGGAAAAATGAGGGAGCCTACCTGCACTAGCACATCCTCCACAATGCCATCCGGCTTAGCTAAAGACCTGTCTGCTAGCTGCAAGATCACTATTGTAGGTCTAGGACTCCCTAGCCCTAACTTTCTGAATACCGAAGATGGCATCAGATTTATACTTGCCCCCAAGTCGCATAACCCACAAGCTCGGATACTTTGCCCAATCGTCAGCTGGATAGTAAAACTTCCAGGATCCTTCAGTTTAGTGGGCAACCTGTTCTGAATACGGGATGTGTATTCCTCCGTTAAAGCCACCGTGGCATACTCGGTCAAGCGACTTTTGTTGGCCACGATGTCTTTGATATACTTTGCATATTTTGGCACACCCTGCAAGACATCAACAAGAGGTAAGTTAACATGTACCTGTTTAAGTACCTCCATGAATTTCTGGAAACACGCCTCCTCCTTGTGTTTCTTAAGTCGTTGAGGGAACGGGGGTGGAGGCCTCGTTAGTTCAGCTTCTTTGGCCTTCCCCGTATCTGAGGTTTGTTCTCCCTCAACATCTGCTGCTCCTGACTTCTGAGGCGGTCTTTCCGGTTCCACCTCCTTTAATTGTAAACCACTCCTCGTGGTCACTGCATTTACCTGCTTAGGATTGGGATCCGTGTCGCTAGGTAGTCCTCCCCTTGGTCTAGTATTTTGGGCACTGGCAAATTGCCCAAACTGATATTCAAGAGCCTTGGTTGCCAATTGATTGTTCTTTACTTCGGCCGCCAGTTTGACATAGTCAGCCTGCAATTGTGCCTGGTTGGCAATCATGGTCTTGAACATTTCCTCAATAGTCGGTGATGGTGGTGGAGGAGGGGCATTGTGATTTCTGAACTGATTCTGATAGCCTTGTTGCCCTCCTTGGTTTCTGTGCATACCCTGCCCTGAACCCTGGCCTTGTTGATTGTTGCTACCCCACGAAAAATTTGGATGATTCCTCCAATTCGAGTTGTAGCCACCACCAAACTGCTGTTGATTCCTCTGTGCATTGCCCACAAAGTTGACAGAATCAGGATTTGCACCACAGCATTCAGCTGAATGCTCACTACTACCACACACTTCACACCACATCTGTTGGACTGAATTGACTGAGGCTGACGGCTGGTTCAAATTCATATTGCTGAAGTGAGTGTTTAACTGATTTTGCAAAGCAGCTATCTGTGCAGCGATAGCTGTGAATCCATCCACTTCAAGCACTCCCGCTGCTTTCCTTGCTCAACCTCTTGAAGAATCTGCATTCCATTCCGGATTGCCTTGTGAAATTCGGTTGAGCAAAGTGTACAGCTCCTCATAAGTCTTCTCCAGCGCTTGCCCTCCAGCTGCTGAGTCTAACAAAATTTTAGTGTGGGGTTCCAAACCCTCAATAAAAGTGTGGACCAACACCTCATTTGACTGATGATGATGAGGACAGTCCCGCAACATGGACTTGAATCTTTCCCAGGCTTGATAAAGATTTTCTCCTTCCCTCTGTTTAAAACTTAGAATCTGACTTCTAAGTTTAGCTGTTTTACCTTAAGGGAAAAATCTGATCAAGAACTTCTTTGCAAGATCATCCCACGTTGATATAGAGTTGGGTGGTTCATCTTTTAACCACCTCTTGGCTTCACCAAGTAAGGAAAATGGAAATAAGGTGAGCCGAACATAATCAGGTGACACTCCAGCGGGGATGTAAGTGTCACTTATCTCCAAAACGTTTTGGAGATGTTGTTGTGGATCTTCGTGAGGGAGACCGGTAAACCGCCCGCTAGTGTGCAAAAGTTGCACCATATTTTGCTTTAACTCAAATCTCCCCCAGGCTCTGGTTTGCGGATGCTGGAATGTACATTATTAGCGTGTGGGATTGCCACCTCGCGAACCGGCCTGGCTGCTACTTCCTCGGGCACTAACACTGCCCGCACAACTGGTGGATTGGGTTGCTCCATCATAGACTGTTTGAGCAACTGCAACTTCTTCCGAAGAGCTTCTCTACGTTGACTGTGCAATTCACGTTCTGGCTCTAAGTAAGATTCCACCAGCTCCTTGTCCCTTGCCAGTGTTCACAGAAATAAAAATCTGCAAAATACAGGCTAAGACCAAGTTGTTAACACTTAAGAAAATAAAAATACAAATACAGTAAATTTACACTAAACAAAATTTTACAAATCGCCTAGCCTCCCCGGCAACGGCGCCAAAAACTTGTTCGCGCTCTGCTGGTCGGTATATATTATACACCGACACGCAAGTGTACGTGGTCAAACAAGTAATAAAGTGGCTAAGTAGCCAAGTATCGATCCAAGGAGGCTGCTCTAGATATGCAAAACTGCCTAGTTTACTATATCTCTATTCTATTTCTAACTATGTTAACAACAATCCAACCAAGATTTGAGTGAGTTTTGTTTCTAAACTAATTATCTACTAAAATTAATAACTACTATTTACGTTGAGTTTAGACAATGGATATGCACATGCCAAGGTTAAGAACGAGTAATGAACTTGATAATCATGATAATTTGGTCATCTTCTTCTTCATATTGCTAGCCAAGAACGTTTGCCTAGAAATTAAAACTTCCGTATTTAATTTCACTTTAGATTCATAAACCATTCGTCTACATTTCTGTGATCAAATGCAATTTATGACCTAACACTACAATTCCGGTTCCTAAATTGACTAATACGGCTTTCAAGTATATTTCTATCAAGAAAGCACATCAAAACCCAATTTTCCCAAATCAAGTTAAGAACAATACCCTATTAATTCACAACTTTCCAATTTCATGCTCTCTCGAGTGAAATTGGACTTTTTAGATATACATTAATGGTGGCCAATCAAGAATGTAATAAGCACAAGAATTAATAGAACAACATGCAAGAAGAAGAAGAAACCATATCAATTATTACCAACATTCATTTCACAAGTTCAAAACCTCAGCAAGAGAGGAATTAGCCACTCATTCTTGGATTAATCATCCTAGAATGAGTGTGAATCATGCATACAATTGAAGGAAAGAAGAAGGGAAGAGAAGAAAACTCTTATCTTTTCTATTCATCAACTGCCACAAAACCACGTTCCTGCTCCCACTTCTGAACTCAGGCTAAAAAAACTAAAACTAAAAAACTCCCTTTAAAAATAACCTAAGTGTGCTATTTATACTAGTGGGAAATTTTTCACGGAATAACAAGCAACGTGTCACGGAGGCCAACGCGGAGCACTGCCTCCGTGACACGGCGTGGACGTGGACCCTCTCTGGAAATTGCATGGTCCGGATAATTAGCCTCAACGTGGCACGGAGGCCATCGTGGAGGCCTGTCTCCGTGCCACGGAGCTGACGCGCAGGCACACTGGAAATTGCCACTTTTATTTCTACCCAGGCAGTGTGCTACCGCGATGGCAGCGTGGCACGGCACCATCACGGAGCCACTGCAAAATATGCCATCCGAGGTCTTTTCCAAGCTCGCATCCAAGTCCAACTCCGACATAGTTCCAACACGCATTTTAGCTCTTAAAAATCACATTATCCTGCAAAACAAATGCTAATCATGTTGGTTAGTATAAATTCGCATTTTATTACCAAATACATGATATTATATACACATTGCACAACAAACAAGGTAAAAATGATACGTTTGAGTATCACTTGGGCATATAAATCTGCCCAAGATCAGTCGCTCGCCCAAAGTCAGCACAGGTCCATGTGTAGTGTCGGGGGCCTTAGTCTTTGTCACATCGGGGGCCCTCCGCTCCAACTGCGGAATGTAATCCAAGGCTTCTTCCTCGATGTCTAGGCCTCGGAGGAAGGTGGTGATGAGTCCGCCAAACCCGTATCTGTGGCCCTGGTGCAGTCTGGCTCTCTTCATGGCGGATATTATGACCGCCCCAACATTAATCTCGAGCCCTTTCATAAGGGAATACACCAAGCAGACACGGTCCCGGGTCACGTCTGTCATATGAACTCCCGGGATCAAGCACGAACATACAATTTTTAGCCAGATTCTGGCCTCCCTGTTCATCTGCGAGTAGGGCAGAGTCTGATGGTAACCCCTCTCCTTGTGTCTACTCCATCGGGCTGTGGATCGAGCCCCACACAACGTACGTCTGATGTCGGCGTACGGTGGGGTGATGTTTAGCTGGCGGAGAACGTGGGCGTCTGTGTCCCGCGCTCCAACGATGGCATTCAGCTGCTGGGGTTCCAGAGTGACGATCTGCCCTCTGATTTTAATAGTGTGGCTTCTGATGGCCGGGTTCCAGTTGGCATAAAATTCCCGGACCAAGTGAAGGTTGCACTCCTTGGGCTCCTGAAAGAAAAAGCTGAGCCCAGCTGCCTCAATCCTCTGTACAATACGAGGGAACTCCTGTGCGAGTGGTTCCCTTGCAATATGTTCCTCGGGGAAGTACTTGTTTTCTTTGTGCTTCGCATACCATTTCTTCCCTTCATCGGTGACCCATCGCGTTCCGTATCGGCGGTGTTGGCCGCGCGGAACAGCGGGTGCAGCTGGGACTGCAGTGCCCAGTCTCATCCTTTTTCTGCCGGTGCCTGAGGTAGAAGCACCCTTGCCTTTGTCTTGCCTGCTAGCCATTGTACCTGTCAATTTACACAACCAAGCACAACGTTAAGCTAAAAACTTGTTAGCTTCAGCTAAGGTCGGGTTAAACAAAATTTACCCCACACTTAGTCCTTAACAATATTTACAAAATTTCAGCAAGGATAGCTCTATTTACAACCCCAAACACAAACAACTATACACCTATTGCTTAGTGCGTTCGCAACAAAAATTCGACAGCATAACGGTTAGTGTACTACTCAGACTTCATACAGCTAATACCAATCCTACTATCGCCAACAATTCACCCATCGCACTTCGCAACACAACAACAACAAACTAAAACAACTAGAAAAACATTTTATATACAAGCTAATCTAAACAATCTAACCAATTCACACATTATGCAATTTCCCACAAAAATTCGAGAATTAGTCGTCTTTTAACAGTTATACAATATTTACCACGACTTATCTCAAATAATAAACACACCCCGGTATCCAATTCATCAAACTATCAAGTTACCCAAGTCAAATTCAATAACCCAAGCCCTGGAATAGAGTTCTACAATCAATTTCGAATTATTTACATAATCGACAAGTTCAAACGCCAAATACAACAATCCGAACATAATCAATCACAAAATAATTCAAAATCATGTTTAATTTCTACCTAAGGTGATATATCTCACCTTACATGCCCAAAATTGACAAAACTCGCCAAAAAATTGAGTTAGATGATGAAAACATACCTTAGGATTGACGAACCGAAGAAACTTGACGTTTTTCTTTGCCTATTAACGTGGCACGTTGCTTGGGGAGGGGGAAATGGGTGTTTGGTCGCGGAGGGAAGAGGGAATGGGGAAAATAGGGGCGAAATCGGGGTTATATTTAAAGAAAACACGTGGGTCACCTGGAAACCCGGTGTGACCCGATACTGGATAAGGGGCAACGTGTCACGGAGGGTAACGCGGAGCCCCTCCTCCGTGACACGGAGCCAACCCGCTGGCTTACTGGATTTTTGAAAAATCCAGATTTGCCTTCAACGTGTCACGGAGGCCAACGCGGAGCATTGCCTCCATGACACGGCGCCAACGCGCCAGTGCTCTGTTTCACCAATACATTTAATTTTTCATACCTCGCCTCATATTCTCGATTCCATGTATATTTCCTCCGTTATACCTGAAAATCACCTCACTAAACAAAACTTGGTTAAATTAATAGATTTCCTAACTAAAATAAAAAAATATTAAATAAAATGAAAATCTAAACCTAGTTAAGAAAAAGAACAGAAAAATAAAAATTATTTACACTAAAAAGAAAGAAAGAAAATATTTTTCACGGGTTGCCTCCCGTGCAGCGCCTGGTTTACCGTCGCGGCTCGACGTCCTTTAAGCTCATTTATCTACTAGGGAGATGGACGATTTGTCCCGATCATGATCATCCCCCTAGTAGTTCTCAACCTTGTCTGGTGGCCTACCTAGTAACTCTCGGGAATCACTCACTCCATTAGCATTCACATGACCAATTACGTTGATCACCAAGAGATCCTTGTAAACAGTCGGGAGCTTAGGTACCTTGTACACATCGAATACTTCGACCTTGTCATGTGCTCGCATCGTGAGTTGACCCGCAGCTACATCAATTAATGCCTTTTCGGTTTCTAAAAAGGGTCGTCCCAAAATAAATGGGACTTCAGCATCTGGTTCAAAGTCCAGAACAATAAAATCGACCAGAAAAATGAGGGAGCCTACTTGCACTAACACATCCTCAACAATGCCATCCGGCTTAGCCAAAGACCTGTCTGCTAGCTGCAAGATTACCGTTGTAGGTCTAGGACTCCCTAGACCTAACTTTCTGAATACCGAAGATGGCATCAGATTTATACTTGCCCCCAAGTCGCATAATCCACGCGCTCGGATACTTTGCCCAATAGTAAGCTGGATAGTGAAACTTCCAGGGTCTTTCAGTTTTGTGGGCAACCTATTCTGAATACGGGAAGTGCATTCCTCCGTTAAAGCTACCGTGGCATACTCAGTCAAACGACTTTTGTTAGCCACGATGTCTTTAATATACTTCGCATATTTTGGCACTCCCTGCAAGACATCAACAAGAGGTAAGTCAACATGTACCTTTTTAAGTACCTCCATGAATTTCTGGAAACACGCCTCCTCCTTGTGTTTCTTAAGTCATTGAGGGAACGGGGGTGGAGGCCTTTCTGGTTCAGCTTCTTTACTCTTCCCCTTATCTGAAATATGCTCTCCCTCAACATCTGCTGCTCCTGACTTTTGAGGCGGTCTTTCCGGTTCCACCTCCTTCAATTGTAAACCACTCCTCGTGGTCACTGCATTTACCTGCTTCGGATTAGGATCCGTGTCGCTAGGTAGTCCTCCTCTGGGTCTGGTATTTTGGGCACTAGCAAACTGCCCAAACTGATATTCAAGAGCCTTTGTCGCCAATTGATTGTTCTTCACTTCGGCTGCCAATTTGACATAGTCAGCCTGCAATTGTTCCTGATTGGCGATCATGGTTTTGAACATCTCCTCAATAGTCGGTGATGGTGGTGGAGGAGGGGCATTATGATTTCTAAACTGAGCTTGATAATTTTGTTGCCCTCCTTGGTTTCTGTGCATACCCTGCCCTGAACTCTGGCCTTGTTGATTGTTGCTACCCCACGAAAAATTCGGATGGTTCCTCCAATTTGAGTTGTAGCTACCACCAAACTGCTGTTGATTTCTCTGTGCATTGCCCACAAAGTTAACAGAATCAGGATTTGCACCACAGCATTCAGCTGAATGCTCACTACTACCACACACTTCACACCACATCTGTTGAACTGCATTGACTGAAACTGAAGGCTGGTTCAAATTTATATTACTGAAGTGAGTGTTTAACTGATTTTGCAAAGCAGCTTTCTGTGCAGCGATAGCTGTGAATCCATCCACTTCAAGCACTCCCGCTGCTTTCCTTGCTCCACCTCTTGAAGAATCTGCATTCCATTCTGGATTGCCTTGTGAAATTCGGTTGAGCAAAGTGTACAGCTCCTCATAGGTCTTCTCCAGCGCTTGCCCTCCAGCTGCTGAATCTAACAGAATTTTAGTGTGGGGTTCCAAACCCTCAATAAAAGTGTGTACCAACACCTCATTGGACTGATGATGGTGAGGACAGTCCCGCAACATGGATTTGAATCTTTCCCAGGCTTGATATAGATTTTCCCCTTCCCTCTGTTTAAAACTTAGGATTTGACTCCTAAGTCTGGCTGTTTTACCAGAAGGGAAAAATCTGATAAGAAACTTCCGTGCAAGATCATCCCACGTTGATATAGAATAGGGTGGTTCAGCTTTTAACCACCTCTTGGCTTCACCAAGTAAGGAAAATGTAAATAAGGTGAGCCGAACATAATCAGGTGACACCCCAGCGGGTATATAAGTGTCACTTATCTCCGAAAAGTTCTGGAGATGTTGTTGTGGATCTTCGTGAGGGAGACCGGTAAATTGCCCGCTTGTGTGCAAAAGTTGCACCATATTCTGCTTTAATTCAAACCTCCCTCCAGGCTCTGGTTTGCGGATGCTAGAATGTACATTATTAGCGTGTGGGATTGCCACCTCGCGAACCGGCCTTGCTGCTGCTTCATCGGGCACTAAAACTGCCCTAACAACTGGTGGATTTGGTTGCTCCATCATAGACTGTTTAAGCAACTGTAGCTTCTTTCGAAGAGCTTCTCTACATTGACTATGAAACTCACGCTCAGGCTCTAAGTAAGATTCCACCAGATCTTTGTCCCTTGCCAGTGTTCACAGAAACAAAATCTGCAAAATACAGGCTAAGACCAAGTTGTTAACACTTAAGAAAATAAAAATACAAATACAGTAAATTTACACTAAACACAATTTTACATATCGCCTAGCCTTCCCCGGCAACGGCGCCAAAAACTTGCTCGGCTTGCTCTCGGGTTGGTAATTTATATTAAAAACCGACACGCAAGTGCACGTGGTCAAACAAGTAATAAAGTGGCTAAGTAGCCAAGTATCGATCCAAGGAGGCTCAAGATATGTAAAATTGCCTAATTTACTATATTTCTATTTAACTTCTGATTATGCTAACAACAACGTACCCAAGAGTTAATTGAGTTTTTGTTTCTAAACTATATACTACAATTAATAACAACTATTTACTTTTGAATTCAGACAATGGATATGAACATGCCAAGGTTAAGAACAACTAATGAACTTGATAATCATGATAATTTTGGTTAATTCTCTTCTTCATGTTGCTAGCCAAGAACATTAGCCTAGAAATTAAAACTCTCGTATTTAATTTCACTTTAGAATCATAAATCATCCGTCTACATTTCTGTGATCAAATGCAATTTATGACCTAGCACTACAATTCCGGTTCCTAAATTGACTAATACGGCTTTCAAGTATATTTCTATCAGGAAAGCACATCAAAACCCAATTTTCCCAAATCAAGTTAAGAACAATACCCTATTAATTCACAACTTTCCAATTTCTTGCTCTTTCGAGTGAAATTGGACTTTTTAGATATACATTAATGTTGGCCAATCACTAATGCAGTAAAGAACAAGAATTAATAGAACAACATTAAAGAAGAAGAATAAAACCATATCATTTACAATCAAAATTCATTACACATGTTCAAAACCTCAGCAAGAAAGGGAATTAGCCACTCATTCTTGGATTGATCATCCTAAAATGAGTGTAAATTATACTTACAATTGATAGAAAGAAGAAAAGAAGAGAAGAAATCCCTTAGCTTTTTCAATCTTCAACTGCTAATAACCCACGTTCCTGCTCTCCACTTCTGAACTCAGTCTAAAAACTAAAAAACTAAAAAACTACTCATTAAAATAAACCTAAGTGTGCTATTTATACTAGTGGGAAATTTTTCCCGGAATAACAAGCAACGTGTCACGGAGGCCAACGCGGAGCACTGCCTCCGTGACACGGCGTGGACGCGGACCTTCACTGGAATTTCCAGGGTCCAGAAAATCAACCTCAACGTGGCACGGAGGCCATCGCGGAGGCCTATCTCCGTGCCACGGAGCTGACGCGCAGGCACACTGGAAATTGCCATTTTAATTTGTGTCCAGGCAGTGTGCTACCGCGATGGTAGCATGGCACGGAGCCATCACGGAGCCCCTATAAATCCTGCATTCCAAGGTCTTTTCCACGCTCGCATCCAAGTCCAACTCCAACATAGTTCCAACATGCATTTTAGCTCCTAAAAATCACCTTTATCTGCAAAACAAATGCTAATCATGTTGGTTAGTATAAATTCGCATTTTATTACCAATTACATGATATTATATACACATTGCACAACAAATAAGGTAAAAATGATACGTTTGAGTATCACTTGGGCATATAAATCTGCCCATGATCATATGACAATTGAATACTACACATAGTCTGAAAGCCTCTAACATATCTGATGAGATGATGGGACAACACCCACAACTAACCCGACAAGTCTAGAAAAATGAACATAAAGAGATAACTGATATCAACTAGTCCTTGGGGGATGAGGACTCACCAATGAACTTGATGCTAACTTTGAAAATGAGCTAATAACGGTGCTGAGTCTAAAGATCGAAGCCTGTATCATAAAACGATACAGCATAGAGTATGCAGTCAATATGTGGAATGTACCGAGTATGCAAGGTAAGTAAAACGGACGTTTTAAATGTATAAAAGAGCATAAGAGTAGGACAGCATGCTCATAACATAAATATCATAATGTAACATAAGCCTTAAGGTTTTCAAAGCATTCGTAAATTAACCATAATCATAATCATAAGAGAAAAGCTTCATTAAACATGACTTGAGCCAAAAAATAATAAAAACATAACCATGTATATATCATGAGGAACAGTGGGAGGACTCGTCATAATCGACACCATCATGGTAGAGCCTTACATGATGCCCCAACTATCTCACTCAAGTGGGCAGAGTCGTCCCAGGCTTGCCAGGCAAGGGACGTGCATTATGTGATATCACGAAAGAGGGGAACCATTAACATTGTAATGTATCAACATGAACCTTCGGTGGTGCGTGGTTGTGAGAAACCGGCATAGTTCTTTGAACGCCGGGCTACTCGGTGCTAGACACTGCTCCCAAAAACATGTACATTAGGCTCGTACGTAAATCATAAACATCATTCATGAGATTCATGGCCAAATAAACACTAACATCGTTGATCTCATTTACATACATGTTTATCCATGAATCAAGGGCCCATTCATCGACCAACATCATAAATCGATCAATCATGAAACCCATATCATAACTCATAAATCATGCTTGAACATGTAGGCATTGCCCAATACTTTAACATACTTGAAAATACTCAATTCACTTGAAAACATGATTATAAACATGGGTAACTTGAAAATATATTTTACATCATTAATACCTCACTATACGTGAACATTCATCATAAATCTCAACTTTCATGAACTTCTCATAAATGGGCATTTAAGTTTTTAAAAAAATTTGAAACATGGTTTTAGGAGAAAACAATGTAAAACTTTCCCATAATTCATAATTTAATAATAAAAACACCTTTGAATCATGCCCATGTAGTAAATTAGAAATTTCATGCATTGTTTAAAACCCCATAGAATCATCATAGGAAATTTCATGATTTAGAGAGAGATTGGGCATGGGTGTGAACGGATTCACCCATTCATAATTCTACATACCTGGGGAAGATCAGATTTTACCAACCCTTGAAAGCCCAATAAAAGATTGAAGGAAAACTTGAAGAGCTCTAACTTGATCACCTCTTGAACCTCTTCAATATGCATGCATGGATGTGAATGAGCTTAGGATAGATTTTTCCCTTCCTAAAACACTGTATTTCGAGCCTTAAACGATGTAGTTTAGGACCCTAGGACTTAGGAATGATGAAAATACCCTTAATAAATTTCTTGAAAATTCAGCACTGTCAGTGACCACGGGCGATCCTACGGGTCGTACCAGGATACCACAACTTGTGGTATCTGTCCGTTACATCTACTGCCCAAACATAACTTCTCAGATTTGAATATTGTTGACACCCAATGTTGACCTCTCATACCTTATTTAGGCTGCTATTTTACTTGTAAATATTTTAAATATTTTCGCATAGTCACAATTTTTATTTATTTATTATTATATACGTAGCCATGTTACCATTTTAATATTGTGTTTAGTGAATTATAAATGTCATTATTTTTTTGTCACATTTACATGTACAAACTATTCTTTTATTATTATTATTATTATTATTATTATTATTATTATTATTATTATTATTATTATTATTATTATTATTATCATCATCATCATCACCACCACATTATTCACTTGTAGAATTATTTATTTATTTATTTTTACTTGCCTACATTTATTCACTATTTTTTTATAAATCCTAGAGCAAATATTTTAGAGTATTTATTCTTTTTATCGTAAATATTGAAAACTATTTTTTTGATAATAAAATACAATTATTAATTTTATAGTTTTTCAATCACTTAGTAATTTAGTAGTTACTAATTTTAAATATTTTGGTAGATTATTATTTAAACAAAAATAACAATATTGAGCATAATTTTAAATTCAAAACTTTTCAAATTTCTTAAAATATTTTTCACCTTATAGGAAAGAAATCTTTTCTTTTGGAAAAATATTACCCATAGCCTTAATTGTTTCTTTCCTTTTTCTCCCTCCCCCTAACGTTCTTTTGGTTTTTTTTCATTCTTTTCTCATGAAAAATGTATCCCTATATGAAGAGAAAAAAAAAAAGAAAAGAACGCCAACCACGGACATTATCGGAAGCAACCATGCCCAAAACAAGCAATCATCATCGGAGTCTCGCCAAGAAGCACACTAATAGAAGCTATAGGACGGAGCGGCGACAAATTCAACAAGAAAGCCTAGAAACTCCATCATGGCAATGTTCGTCTGAGATAGATCATCTCTAAACCTTCTGAAATTTTATCCTCATCACATCTTTTTTTTATATTGGTTATCGGTGTTATAACCGTTTCTCTCTATATTTAATCCAAATTTATTCCTTATACATGTTTATGCTTGGGAGTTGCATGTACATGAAATTATTATTTGAAAAGTGAATAGTGTGAAGCTAACTTAAGCGTTTTTCCTTAAAGAGCATATATAGTGACCATTGATTTCTTGATTTTGCATGTTATATGATAGAGATATAGGTGTTTTGGTGCAAGAAGTTATTTTCAATAATTAAAATATGCACGTTTTAGTATATTCATATCTCGATATTTTATTAACTCCTTACGCTTCGGATCCATACTTTGGCTTCTTTAGCAGATGATCTAATAATATAGAAATAATCCTCATCCAAGAATTGGTTTAATTTGGCTAATACATGAGTTATTTTGGCCTTAATAGTTCACATGGATTTGAAAATTGTTTACTAGGAACCAATTGTAAGATTGTTCCTAATTAGTTTTTAAGTTCCTATACTGTGAGTAGTATATTTTCATACTAGCATTTAATTATATATAATCTCTAAATAATGGATTTGGATTGATTTGAGGAGCTAAGATATATATAAGTTACTCTCTATAATATCAAAATATATGACTACTTGTTTGAGAAATTTTCTAAGGTTTATTTTTATTTTTATCACGTATATTACCTTTTAAAGAAGAAAATGTTGTTTGTTGGAATTGATCGCACCATTCTGGGAAATAATAATAAGGAGCAATTACTTCATGTATGTACTGCATCTAATTTTATCAGAGTTAATTATCTTCGTCTCTATTTCACTCCTTGTTTTAGTTTCCTTTATTCTATAAACAAGTTGTTAAATTTGATTACAATAATAATCTGAAGCATATTACTATTTACTACTTTGTTCTCATTTTAGTTTCCTAATAATATGTTTTTCTCGATCAAGAATGTCTTCAACTATTTTATTATTATTATTTTTTAATCTTTCCTTTGATTATTTAAAATATCAAAAATTGATATACTCTCACCTCTTTTAAATTTCTTGAATGTGCATTACAATGATATCACATCGCTTGGAGTTCAACCACGGTGAGTGGAGAATTCAATGCGTGAAGCAGATCTCAAGTGGAGTCATCGCCCCAAGCGGGGAGTTAGGTATGTTTCAGGAAATGATGAAAAGACAGGCTATAACTGACTTCTTGTATGAAGCATAAGTATAGCTTTATAAAAAATAAATCAACCCGTTACTCCCTTGATTTCTAATTTTATATGTCACACTTTTAAAATTCCCAAAGACTTGACAACTTTAAACTCTATGCTAAATCAGACATACTTTTATGCAATATAAAACATCAAAATATATATGTATTTTAGCTATCATGAATTTTTAAATGCTTAAATATTTTATTTATTATATATATTAAAATTATTTTCGTCTCGTCTTAAGACATTTAAGAGAATTGATCATAAAAATAAAATAGAGGGAGTAACATGCATTGGGCCCATTTTTAGCCTTGTTACATCCTTGAAGTGGATGGATTCACATCTATCGCTGCACAGATAGCTGCTTTGCAAAATTAGTTAAACACTCACTTCAGCAATATAAATTTGAACCAGCCTTCAGCTTCAGTCAATGCAGTTCAACAGATGTGGTGTGAAGTGTGTGGTAGTAGTGAGCATTCAGCTGAATGCTGTGGTGCAAATCCTGATTCTGTTAACTTTGTGGGCAATGCACAGAGAAATCAGCAGCAGTTTGGTAGTGGCTACAACTCAAATTGGAGGAACCATCCGAATTTTTCGTGGGGTAGCAACAATCAACAAGGCCAAAGTTCAGGGCAGGGTATGCACAGAAACCAAGGAGGGCAACAAAATTATCAAGCTCAATTCAGAAATCACAATGCCCCTCCTCCACCACCATCACCGACTATTGAGGAGATGTTTAAAACCATGATCGCTAATCAAGCACAATTGCAGGCTGACTATGTTAAATTGGCAGCCGAAGTGAAGAATAATCAATTGGCGACCAAGGCTCTTGAATATCAGTTTGGGCAATTTGCTAGTGCCCAAAATACTAGACCCAGAGGAGGACTACCTAGCGACACGGATCCTAATCCGAAGCAGGTTAATACGGTGACCACGAGGAGTGGTTTACAGTTGAAGGAGGTGGAACCGGAAAGACCGCCTCAAAAGTCAGGAGCAGCAGATGTTGAGGGAGAGAAAATCTCAGATAAGGGGAAGACTAAAGAAGCTGAACCAGAAAGGCCTCCACCCCCGTTCCCTCAACGACTTAAGAAACACAAGAAGGAGGCGTGTTTCCAGAAATTCATGGAGGTACTTAAACAGGTACATGTTAACTTACCTCTTGTTGATGTCTTGCAGGGAGTGCCAAAATATACGAAATATATTAAAGACATCGTGGCTAACAAAAGTCGTTTGACTGAGTATGCCACGGTAGCTTTAACGGAGGAATGCACTTCCCGTATTTAGAATAGGTTGCCCACAAAACTGAAAGACCCTGGAAGTTTTACTATCCAGCTTACTATTGGGCAAAGTATCCGAGCTCATGGATTATGCGACTTGGGGGCAAGCATAAATCTGATGCCATCTTCGGTATTCAGAAAGTTAGGTCTAGGAAGTCCTAGACCTACAACGGTAATCTTGCAGCTAGCAGACAGGTCTTTAGCTAAGCCGGATGGCATTGTTGAGGATGTGTTAGTGCAAGTAGGCTCCCTCATTTTTCCGGTCGATTTCATTGTTCTGGACTTTGAACCAGATGCTGAAGTCCCATTTATTTTGGGACGACCCTTTTTGGCAACCGGAAAAGCATTAATTGATGTAGTTGCGGGTCAACTCACGATGCGAGCACATGACAAGGTCGAAGTGTTCGACGTGTACAAGGTACCTAAGCTCCCGACTGTTTATAAGGAACTCTCGGTGATCAATGTGATTGATCATGGGAATGCAAATGGAATGAGTGATTCCCGAGAGTTACTAGGAAGGCCACCGGATAAGGTTGAGAACTACTGGGGGGATGACCATGATCGGGACAAATCGTCCATCACCCTAGTAGACAAGTGAGCTTAAAGGACGTCGAGCCGCGACGGTAAACCAGGCGCTGCACGGGAGGCAACCCGTGAGAAAAATATTTTATTTTTTTTTCTTCTTTTTGCACAGTGTAGTTAATTTTTATCTTTATTTTTGTTTTTATTTTCTATTTCCAAGTTTTACTTTTCTTTTTCTTTTCTTGATTAGGTTTAGACTTTCATTTTAGTTAGTATTTTTTTATTTTAGTTAGGGAAATCTATTAATTTAACCAATTTTTGTTTAGTGAGGTGATTTTCAGGTATAACGGAGGAAATATACATGGAATCGAGAAAATGAGGCAAGGTATGAAAAATCAAATTAATTGAAGAAACAGTGCACTGGCGCGTTGGCGCCGTGTCACGGAGGCAGTGCTCCGCGTTGGCCTCCGTGACATGTTGAAGGCAAAATCCGGATTTTTCAAAAATCCAGTAAGCCAACGCGTTGGATCCGTGTCACGGAGGAGGGGCTCCGCGTTACCCTCTGTGACACGTTGCCCCTTATTCAGTGCCGGGTCACACCGGGTTGCCGGGTGACCCACGTGTTTTCTTTAAATATACCCCCGATTTTGCCCAATTTTTCCCCATTTCCCTCTTCCCTCCGCGACCAAACACCCATTTCCCCCTCCCCAAGCACCGTGCCACGTTCCTAGGCAAGGAAAAACATCAAGTTTCTTCGGTTTCTCAATTCAAAGGTATGTTTTCATCGTCTATCTCAATCTTTTGGCGATTTTTGTCAAAATTGGGCATGTGAGGTGAGATATATCACCCTAGGTAGAAATTAAACATGAATGTTGGATTATTTGTGATTGATACATGTTTGGATTGTTGTATTTAGCGTTTGAACTTATCGATTGCGTAAATAATTCGAAATTGATCATAGAATTGTATTCTAGGGCTTGGGTTGTTGAATTTGACTTGGGCAACTTGATAATTTGATGAATTCGATGTCGGGGTGTGTTTGTAAATTGAGAGAAGTCGTGGTAAATATTGTGTAACTGTCAAAGACGACAAATTCTCGAATTTTTGTGGGAAAATGCATAAAGTGTGTAAATTGGTTTGATTAATTGGATTAGATTGTATATAGAATGTTTTTATCGTTGTTTTTATTTTGTTGTTGTTTTTGTTGCGAAGTGCGATGGTTGAATTGTAGTGGTAGTAGGATTGGGATTAGCTGTATGAAGTCTGAGTAGTACGCTAACCGTTATGCTACCGAAATTTTGTTGTGAACGCACTAAGCATGAAGTATATAGTGTTGTCTGTGGTGTAATTAGAGTTATTCTTGCCGTAAATTTGTAGAAGTAGCTAAGGCCTAAGTGTGGGGTAAATGTTGTGTAACCCGACCTTAGCCGAAGTTAACAAGTTTTTAGCTTAACTTTGTGCTTGTTGGTGTAAATTGGCAGGTACAATGGCTAGCAGACAAGATAAAGGCAAGGGTGCTTCTACCTCAGGCACAGGTAGGAAAAGGATAAGACTGGGCACCGCAGTCCCAGCTGCACCCGCTGTTTCGCGCGGCCAACGCCGCCAATACGGAACAAGATGGGTCACCGATGAAGGGAAGAAATGATACGCGAAACATAAAGAAAACAAGTACTTCCTCGAGGAACATATTGCTCGGGAACCACTCGCACAGGAGTTCCCTCGCATTGTACAGAGAATCGAGGCAGCTGGGCTCAGCTTTATTTTTCAGGAGCCCAAGGAGTGCAACCTTCACTTGGTCCTGGAATTTTATGCAAACTGGAACCCGGCCATCAGAAGCCACACTATAAAAATTAGAGGGCAGATTGTCACTCTGGAACCCCAGCAGCTGAATGCCATCGTTCGAGCGCGGGACACAGACGCCCACGTTCTCCGCCAGCTAAACATCACCCCACCGTACGCCGACATCAGACGTACGTTGTGTGGGGCTCGATCCACAGCCCGATGGAGTAGACACAAGGAGAGGGGTTACCACCAGACTCTGCCTTATTCGCAGATGAACAGGGAGGCCAGAATATGGCTGAAGATTGTGTGTTCGTGCTTGATCCCGGGAGTTCATATGACGGACGTGACCCGGGACCGTGTCTGCTTGGTGTATGCCCTTATGAAAGGGCTTGAGATTAATGTTGGGGCGGTAATAATATCCGCCATGAAGAGAGCCAGAATGCACCAGGGCCACAGATACGGATTTGGAGGACTCATCACCACCTTCCTCCGAGGCCTCGACATTGAGGAAGAGGCTTTGGACTATATTCCGCAGTTGGAGCGGAGGGCCCTCGATGTGACAAAGACTAAGGCCCCCGACACTACACACGGACCAGTACTGACTTTGGGCGAGCGACATGCTCGTGACGATCAGTACATGGCCCGTATGTTTGGCATGCAGATGCTTCAGCTACGGATTGGTGGGAGACTAGCCACCGAGGAAGAATTATGGCAGCTGGAGCTGGACTACCCCTTTGGCGAGAACGCCAGAGCCTTATGTCGGGTAGGGCCAGCCTTTGTGGAGCCTACAGATGACGATGTCCCTACTGATGAGGATACACGTCGTGAGGACTCCGATGTGGAGTCCGATGACGACGGTGGAGCTGATTCAGATATGGGCGACGAGGCCGCAGCACCGGATGAAGAAGTCGAATATTTCGACTGAGCAGGGAGTTCCACCACCCAAAAATTTTGTGCTTTGTATTTTTGTGAACACTGGGGACAGTGTTCGATTTAAGTGTGGGGTGGGGAGTAGCTAGGTGCTGGGGACATAGGCTCTAATTTGCTGTATGTTTTTCCTTGATGTTTATGTATGTTTGTGTTTTCCCTGTTGTGAACTGATTTGTGATGTATCTGTATATATTTGTTTTGTGGCTGATGATGTGTGTTTTGAAAAGTATGGTTGGCATTGTAAATATTTTGTAAATATTTTTTTTCTATCGACATGATCGATATTTTTCAAAATTTTTGCGAAGATATTTTGCAATTATCACAATCTTGTGTAAATATCTTTCTTTAGAAATGATCGATGTGTTGCAAAATTTTTTTTTCGATTTTTATTTTTTTTTGGGTTTCTCGGAGTTTGTTTTCGGTTCTTTTACCGAGAATAGTCCCATTGAACCGATGTCATAGTTAGTGACCGCTCCCTATGATGGATGGATGACAACCATCTTAAGGGAAATGTAGTCGGTAGGAGTAGGATTTTTATTTGTTTTTAGTTTTTCTTTGGTGGATTGCATCAATGAACTGTAGTTGCTTATGGTTGCTAAAATTTCGTTGCGTGTTGTAACTGATGTTCAACATGTGAAAATGATTCGTTTGAAAGCATGCAATTCTGTAAATACGTAGAGTTACCTAGGCTATAGAATTTGGTTCATTATGATTGAGGCTTAATCTTGAATTCATGTAATTGACTAATTAAAGAGTCTATGAATGCATCTTGATTCGAGCATGTGCATGAAGTGTGAAGTGAGGTTTTGCTATTCCATGTCATTGTGAATTGTCTAGAACTTGCCTGGTGTGTATACAAAACGAAATGAAGGAGGTGTAGTGTTGGAAAGGATGTAGGCATTTCTTTGTTTTAACCGATAGTTTCCATTTTTTTCTTGTCAAATTCTACCTTTTTTATATGTTTTATACCCTAGTCAGCCCGTTGAGCCTTTAGCCGATTTCTTTCTTTTGTCCAAAATTGTATGGACTAAGCTTTATTCCTTCTTTTCATTAGCCTTAAAGTCTATAAGAAGCTCTTAAGTGCTTACAAAGAAAAGAAAATGTTTCCCAAAGTGTTAAAGAGTGAAAAGAGCGAAAAGAAAAAGAAAAGCAGAGTGAAGAAAGAAAAGATGATGTTGAAGAGGCACTTGTTGTAATTAAATGATAGTGAGGGTACATGAAAACCCTTTGTGTTGTGTCAAGTGTGTTTGATGCAATGGGCTGTATGAAAGTAAACCAGCATGAATGGGGGAAAAAGAGAAAAGAGAGGAACAATGTCCATGAGTCGATGGGAATGAGTTGAAAAGGCGCTTAAGGATGCTAGCGACTTTTATTGGCTAATCCAATATATATATACTAGATCCATAGCCCCGTTACAACCCATTAAAGTCCTACGTGATCCTATACTGCATTTCTTTATATTAGTGGAGTAATACACTAAGGGCAAGCCTATGGGTCATGACATAATGCATGTGAATTCATTTGGGAGAGAGAGTGAAATTAATTTTTATATGCCACTACTTGCATGTTTGTGTGCTGCATGAACATAAAGGGGAAGTTCTCTCGAGTTGTGAGGGCACATGCTTGATGAAAGATTGATTTTCGTGTCGGATTTCTTGATTAGCTGATTTGCATGAGTTTGCCGATATCAAGAATCAATTCTTAAAGTCTAGGAAGCCTTGATGTATTAAAGGTCATTGTATTGTATGACCAAGCATGTTTTCTTGATGATTTGCAAAAATTGAATAATCGGTATGACCGTAGCGTAAATTGTTGCACCATAGTGATGAAGGTTGGGATGTAATTTGCATGATTTGTGTATGTGTTGTTCGAGGACGAACAAGGATTTATGTGTGGGGTAAGTGATCTTGGGCAGATTTATATGCCCAAGTGATACTCAAACGTATCATTTTTACCTTGTTTGTTGCGCAATGTGTATATAATATCATGTAATTAGTAATAAAATGTGAATTTATACTAACCAACATGATTAGCCTTTGTTTTGCAGGTAAATGTGATTTTTAGGAGCTAAAATGCATGTTGGAACTATGTCGGAGTTGGACTTGGATGCGAGCGTGGAAAAGACCTTGGAATGCACATTTTATAGGGGCTCCGCGATGGAGCCGTGCCACGCTACCATCGCGGTAGCACACTGCCTGAACAGGAATTAAAATGGCAATTTCCAGTGTGCCTTCGCGTCAGCTCCGTGGCACGGAGAGAGGCCTCCGCATTGGCCTCCGTGCCACGTTGAGGCTAATTTACCGGACCCTGAAATTCCAGTGAAGGTCTGCGTCCACGCCGTGTCACAGAGGCAGTGCTCCGCGTTGGCCTCCGTGACACGTTGCTTGTTATTCCGGGAAAAATTTCCCACTAGTATAAATAGCACACTTAGGTTTATTTTAATTAGTTTTTAGTTTTTAGACTGAGTTCAGAAGTGGAGAGCAAGGACGTGGGTTAGTAGCAGTTGAGGAACGAAAAAGCTAAGGGATTTCTTCTCTTCTTTTCATGTTTCTATCAATTGTACGTATAATTTACACTCATTTTAGGATGATCAATCCACAAATGAGTGGCTAATTCTCTTCCTTGCTGAGGTTTTGAACATGTGTAATGAATTTTGATTATAATTGATATGGTTTTCTTCTTATTCTTCCATGTTGTTGTATTAATTCTTGTTCTTACTGCATTAGTGATTGGCCAACATTAATTTACATCTAAAAAGTCCAATTTCACTCGAAAGAGCAAGAAATTGGAAAGTTGTGAATTAATAGGGTATTGTTCTTAACTTGATTTGGGAAAATTGGGTTTTGATGTGCTTTCCTGATAGAAATATACTTGAAAGCCGTATTAGTCAATTTAGGAACCGGAATTGTAGTGCTAGGTCATAAATTGCATTTGATCACAGAAATGTAGACGGATGATTTATGATTCTAAAGTGAAATTAAATACGAGAGTTTTAATTTCTAGGCGAATGTTCTTGGCTAGCAACATGAAGAAGAGATTAACCAAATTATCATGATTATCAAGTTCATTACTTGTTCTTAACCTTGGCATGTTCATATCCATTGTCTAAATTCACAAGTAAATAGTTGTTATTAATTGTAGTATATATAGTTTAGAAACAAAAACTCAAGTAACTATTGGTTACATTGTTGTTAGCATAATTAGAAGTGAAATAGGAATATAATAAACTAGGCAATTTTACGTATCTTGAGCCTCCTTGGATCGATACTTGGCTACTTAGCCACTTTATTACTTGTTTGACCACGTGCATTTGCGTGTCGGTTTATAATATATAATACCAACCTGAGCAGCAGACCGAGCACTACATATATATTTTATTTGCTTGGTTATTTTTTTCTGTATGACCTACCCCGTTTTTTATAGAATATTAAGCTTTAGATGACTTCAAAATCACTTCGTCCTTAAAGTTAATAGTTTCATAAGTATTGTTACCTTTACTCCTTTAGACCCTAAATATCAAAATTTTAGGCCTAATCCAACTATCCTTCTTTTTCTGGATCATAACTTTTATTTCCTTGTAAAAATTCAACATCTTTATATTGAATTCATAACTACTTCAATTCATCATAAGTGAGTTTCCTCCTGCACTTTTTTAGCATGGGCATAATTTTTAGTAAATTTTGTTCGCCTATTCCTATTCTATTTCTCACTTCTCGCCTCAGGAATATTACACGAATATTAACATTTCTTGATATTTGTGCTCCATCATAACATACACAATTATGCAGTCATATATGACTTCGGTGACTTATTCAATACCCTCCAGGAACTACACTTTTATTCTTTCCCTCAAGCATTATCAATCTCTATCCATCTATTCGAATTTCTTAAAGCTTAAATTCTGAACTATGTCGGACCTGATTCCCATTTAATATGGATACGTAGGCGCCCTTGAGGGGTTCAATCTATATCTTAATAAAATTTCCTTTTCCTTCTGAATGTGAAACTGGGGCAGAATTTTTAAGGGGACCTCAAAAATTCGTCTCAAGTGATTATGCTACTCTCAAGCGATCTTACTACTTTCAAGTTCTTATGCTACTATTTTGCTATTATAAACTATTATTGTACTACTCTTAAGCGACTTTTTTGCTACTATTATGCTATCTTCGAGCTACTTTTTGCGCTACTAAGTCCTATTCTCTTATTTTCTAAGTGGGTTAAGTATCACCCTCTAATTTTTAAGGGCTAAGCACTATCCTATTGTCTTCTAGATGGGTTAAACACTACCCTCTAACTTTTTAAGGGCTAAGCACTGTCCTATGGGTTTAGCACTACTCTCCATTTTAAGGGCTAAGCATTGTCTTATAGGTTAAGCACTAACCTTAATCTTTAAGGGCTAAGCATTGTCCTATGGGTTAAACACTGCCCTCAATTTTTATAGGGCTAAGCATTGTCCTATGGGTTAAGCACTATCCTTAATTTTTAAAGGCTAAGCATTGCCCTATGGGTTCAGCACTACCCTCCATTTTAAGGGCTAAGCATTGTCTTATGGATTAAGCACTACCCTCAATCTTTAAGGGCTAAGCATTGTCCTATGGGTTAAGCACCCTCAATCTTTAAGGGCTAAGCATTGTCCTATGGATTAAGCACTACCCTCAATCTTTAAGGGCTAAGTATTGTCTTATGGGGCTAAGCACTGCCCTATGGATTAAGCACTACCCTCCAATATTTTAAGGTTAAGCACTGCCTTCTAAATTTTGATCGGGTTAAGCACTATCTTTTCAAATTTATTCGAGCTAATCATTAATTTTGTAAAATATTATCTTATGCTTATTGGGTAATTATTTTTATCCAGTATTTTAAGGTTTTGCAGGCTACTATTGTGTTATTTCAAGTTACTCTCGTGATTTTGAATCAAGCTACTATCATGCTACTTTCAAGCTCCTATACTGTTTTGCCACTCTTATGCTATTTTCAAACTTTCAAGCTATTATCGTTTTTCTTCAAGCCACTATTTGCTACTCTTAACATATTATCGTTGTATTACTATCGCCATTCTTTTAATTGGGTTAAACATTCCCTTATAAATTTTTAAAGGCTAAGCATGGTCCTACTGTTTCTGGACGTTGTTCGAATTATGCACTACCCACCTCAAAGTTATCCGAGCTATTCTTTGCTTTTGAATTTGTACGTCATTTTAATGATCTCTGCCCGTCATTATTTATTTGTTTATTTATTTACCTTCAAGCGCTACCACTTTTCATCGTATATTACTTAGAAGCGACTTTCACTTTCCTCTCGCTTTTTAATCTTTTATCTTCCAGATTAGTCCTCATTCTAATATTTTTGCATTTTGACACGAAAGTAACAATGTCTTCTATCTCTTTCATCTCTCTAATCTTATCATTTCATACTCCTCTCATTCCTTATTCAAGCCCCATATTATAAATTTTCTTTAGGGATCTCGCTCGTCCCTAAATCTAGAACTACGCACGACCTGATTCTCGTGAAACCCGAGATATGTAGGCGACTTGAAACTGAAGTCTCGGCCACAACATCTTCATAATTCTATTTTCTTTGATTCGGTCCCACCGAAAATCTTTCTTTTGATCGAACAGAATTGGCTACTATGTCAACGTTCTTTGCTCGACAATTCATCCTTCATTCTCGAGCAAAGAAGGGGCAGCTGTTGACACCCAATTTTGACCTCCCATACCTTAGTTAGGCTGTTATTTTACTTGTAAATATTTTAAATAGTTTCGCATAGTCACAATATTTATTTATTTATTATTATATACATAGCCATGTTACCGTTTAAATATTGTGTTTAGTGAATTGTAAATGTCATTATTTTTTTGTTACATTTACATGTACAAACTATTATTATTATTATTATTATTATTATTATTATTATTATTATTATTATTATTATTATTATTATTATTAATATTATCACCCCATTCTTCACTTGTAGAATTATTTATTTATTTATTTTTACTTGCTTACATATATTCACTATTTTTTTAATAAACCCTAGAGCAAATATTTTAGAGTATTTATTCTTTTTATCGTAAATGTTGATAAACTACTTTTTTATAATAAAATACAATTATTAGTTTTATAGTTTTTCAATCACTTAGTAATTTAGTAGTTACTAATTTTAAATATTTTTGTAGAATATTATTTAACCTTGTCACATCCTGATCCAATTTTCTTATCCTTAACTTTATGTTTTGTTAGTTTGTTATTTATCTTAGTATTCTGTTTGGAAGCAACCAGATTAGCTCCTTTATTTTTACTCCCCTGATTTTTTTTATCTTAGTTTCTCTTAATTATTTTTACTATTCAATTATTCTAAGTGTTTTATTAAAAGCGAACATGTATGATTTCTCATCTTCGGTACTTGAACAGTATATTGTGATTGTGTGTATTTTCATTAAAGTAAATTTTGCATGCTTAGTCACTTAGTTATTTTAGATTAGTTAATTAATAAGTTCCTTATTCTATCACATAATTCCCACGTAGATATAAATCCGGAAGGGACCCACAGTTGTGGACCTCGAAAGGTGCTTGACACCTTTCTTTCGAGGTAACTTGAACCCTTACCCGACTCTGGTAACCTAGGCTAGTTAAATAGGCTTTCTTGTTAATTAGTTTAGTTCGGTGCCCTAATGAACCATAATTCGTTAGGCGGCGACTCTTCGTATTAATAATGCTAAAAGAGTTGTCACATGTCTTGACCCGTTTTTCGCGAGGAAAATGAGGCGCGACAAACACCACGACTCGATAGGACGAGTCGTTACATCAGACGATGGTCCATTGTATCCTCCGTTGCCCCTGGTGTCCTGCACCTGGGCCTTCCCACGAGCCACACCACGACTCGTGCCTCTTTCCAACGAGTTGTGGTTTCCATCCATCACCTCGACTGGAGATTTTCCTACTCCTTCCCATGGTTGCTCACCATGATCCTTTGTTGGTCACAATGAGTCGTCCTACGACCTGTTACTTCCTCCTAGGCTAAGGACCAGTCCCACCATGACTACAAGTCATAACTCGTGACATCAGACCACGGGTCATTCCATGATCCGTTACTCCTAACTTCAACTCAGCTGCACCTCACAACAGACACCTCCTATGGATCGTTGGTAGAATCAATGATCCGTTACATGACCCGTTTTGTGATGATTTTTCAAATTTATACCAACTTCCATTTTTAAATTCCGGGTTTAGTCTTGGGCACTTCTGGGGTATTACAATATCTCCCCCTCAGGAACATTCATCCTCGAATAACAAAGAAATGCAATCATCATACTCAAATACTGATCATTTAAGCTAAAAACTGACGGAGTGACTAACTCTGATTCAAACTACATAGCTGAACTGAATTCGTGAATCGTATACATGTTCACATATATGAAAGAAATTTGGGCACATGAGCTGAACATGAAAACTAAATAGAGTAATAGGGAAAAACTAATACCTCAAGTTGGAACTGAGCCAGTAGAGAATAAATGTGGGTATCTAGCCATCATGTCTGGTTCAGCTTCCCACATAGCTCCTTCAACATGCTAATTCCTCCATAAAACTCTGACTGAAGCTACTTCCTTATTCCTTAGCCTTCGAACCTGATGATCCAGTATTTCTGCCAGAACCTCCTCATAACTAAGGCTGTCTTTCACACCAACACTATCCACCGGGACAACTAGCGATGAATCACCCAAACAATTCTTTAAGAGCGATACATGGAAAATCGGATACACGAATGCTAATTCTGAGGGAAACTCCAATTCATATTCCACCTTGCCAACCCGCTTCATAATCCAGTTGGGGCCAACATAACGAGGATTTTTCTTTCTTTCCAAACCTCATCATTCCTTCATGGGAGACACCTTTAGAAACACCCAATCATCAACTCTGAACTCAAGTTCTCTTCTCCTTACATCAGCATAGGACTTTTGGCGGCTTTGAGCTGTTTTCAACCTGTCCCGATGAGTTGAACTTTCCCCATGGCCTCATGAACTGAATCTGGTCCTATTATCGCGGCTTCACCAACTTCGAACTAGCCAATAGGCGATCTACATCTCCACCCATAGAGAGCCTCAAACAAAGCCATCTAAATACTGGAATGGTAGATGTTATTGTATGCAAACTCGATAAGAGGTAAATGATTATCCCAACTACCTTTGAAGTCAATCACGCATGCTCAACATGTCCTTGAGAGTCTGAATTGTCCGCTCCGCTTGACCATCCGTTTGCGGGTGAAATGCTATGCTAAGCTTAACCTGAGTACCAAGTCCTTTTTGAAACGACCTCCAAAACTGAGAGGTAAATTGGGTACCTCTGTTTGATATGATGGAAAATGATACTCCATGCAACCGAACTAGCTCTCAGATGTATAGTTTGGCATAATCCCCTGCGGAATCAGTGGTTTTGACTGGTTGAAAATGAGTGGCTTTGGTTAACCTGTCTACAACAACCCAAATGGAGTCAGACTGGCGACGAGTGCGAGGCCACCCTGTGATGAAGTCCATATTGATTTCTTCCCACTTCCAAGGAGGAGTGCTAATATATTGAAGCACACCTCCGGGCCTTTGATACTCAACCTTCACTTGCTGATAGTTTGGGCACTTAGTTATAAATTCTGCGATGTCCTTCTTCATGCCATTCCACCAATAGACTTTCCGTAAGTCGCGGTACATCTTGGTGGCACCCGGATATTGAATACCTGGATCTATGTGCCTCGTGCAACATTCGGTTCCTCAAATCATCAACATCCAGAACAAATAAGCAACCCTGGTATCGAAGCACACCATCTCCCCCTTTGGAGAAGACCTCTACCTTCTGATTTTGAATGGCTTCCTTTAACTTTACCAAAATGGGGTCCTCATCTTGTCTACCTTTTACATTAGTCACCAAGGACGATTCTGATCCGTTATGAAAAATAACCCCGCCATCAGTCGAATCAACCAACTGAACTCCTAACCTTGCAAGTCGATGCACGTCCTTCACTAGCTCCTTCCTTCCCTCGTCCACGTAGGACACACTCTTCATAGAGAGTCTACTAAGTGCTTATGCTACTATATTTGCCTTGTCCAGATGGTAAAGCACACTCATATCGTAATCCTTAAGTAGCTCCAACTACCTCCTTTTCCAAAGATTGAGATCCTTCTAGGTAAAGACATATTGTAGACTCTTATGATCCATAAACACATCCATGTAGACCCCATATAAATAGTGTCTCCATATCTTCAAGGTGAATACCACCGCGTCTAATTCAAGATCATGGGTTGGGTAATTCTTCTCATGAACTTTCAGCTGTCTAGAGGCATATGCTATAACTTTTTCGTGCTGCATCAATACACACCCAAGTCCGATCCTTGAAGCATCACAATACACCATGAATCCATCGGTACCCTCGGGTAGAGTTAATACCGGTGCTGAGGTAAGTCGAGTCTTCAACTCTTGAAAGCTCCTATCACAAGCCTCGACCATTGGAATTTCACCTTCCTTTGGGTCAATTTGGTCAAGGGTGATGCAATAGATGAGAAACCTTCAACAAATCTCCGATAGTAGCCAACTAATCTCAAAAAGCTCCGGATATCTAAAAGATTCACCGGTCTAGGCCAATTTTTAGGTTCTATTTTCTGAGAGTCCACTTGTATGACTTCACTTGATACCACATGGCCCAAAAACACCACTGAGTTCAACCAAAACTTGCACTTGATGAATTTAGCATATAGTTGGTGATCCCTGAGATTCTGTAGCACCACCCTCAAATGAGCGGCATGCCCCTCCTCGCTCCAAGAGTATATCAGGATGTCATTAATAAACACAATCATGAGCATATCCAACTACGGCTTGAACACCCTGTTCATCAAGTCCATAAAAGTTGCAGGAGCATTCGTTAGTCCAAAAGACATAACTACAAACTCGTAATGACCATACCGCATCCTAAAGGCTATCTTTGGGATATCGCTCTCCCAAACTCTGAACTGATGGTACCCAAATCTGAGATCTATCTTTGAAAAATAGTTAGCACCCTGAAGATGGTCAAACAAATCATCGATCTTGGGTAGAGGATACCTATTCTTGATAGTGACCTTGTTCAATTGCCGATAATCAATACACATAAGGGAGCCATCTTTCGTTCGGACAAAAAGAACTGGTGCACCTCATGGGGATTTTCTTGGTCGGATGAAACCCTTATCAAAAAGATCCTTCAACTACTACTTCAACTCTTTTAGCTCAGTTGGAGCCATTCTATAAGGAGGAATAGATATAGGTTATGTATCGGGAAGAAGGTCAATACCAAAATCAATTTCCCTCTCAGGAGGAATACCCGATAAATCATTAGGGAACACTTCTGGATACTCACATACCACTGGAACTGACTGGATAGTCGGGGTCTCGGACTAAAATCCTTAACCCTAACTAGATGGTATACACAACTGTTAGAAATCATCTTCCTACTCTTAAGATAGGAAATAAAATGACCTACAGGCACGGCCAAACTACCCTTCCACTCTAAGACTGATTCACCCGGAAAGCGGAACTCCACCGCACAAGTTCTACAATTAATAGAAGTATAACATGCATACAACAAATCCATGCTGACAATCATATCAAAGTCAATCATGGCTACCTCTACTAGGTCTGTGGAGGTGACTTTCTGCAATACTGTGATTGGGAAACTTCTATACACCCGCCTAGCTACAGTCGAATCACTAATGGGAGTAGAGACCGAGAATGCATCTGACAGAATTTCGGGACTGACTCCAAAGTTATTAGCAATATAAGGTGTAACAAAAGACAAAGTAGCCCATGGATCTAACAAAGAATAAGCATCAAGGTGAAACACTCGTAACATACCAGTAACCATATTCAGTGAATTCTCCTACTCCTGACGTGAGGCGAGGGCGTAGAATCTATTTTGGCTTTGCCCGCCACCCCCATTAGTGGATTCCCCCAGTGGAACTGAGCGTGTAGGAGCTGTTGCTGACCTGGTAGTCTGTGCACGGCCTCTATCATCATCCTATCTAGCAAATGGACACACTCGGCGCATGTGGCTGGATCTACCACACCCATAATAGATATCTAAGTCGAGCAAGTACTCCCCAGCATGACTCTTGCCACACTTACCGTAGGTTGGAAAGGTGCGCTCTACCTATATGCCCCTCTGATCTTTCGAACCTGGGGCCCTGCTCCTTGCTCACCCCTAGGTTTGGATGGGACACTAGCTGATGATGGTGCTGGAGCTAGTGACCTCTGCTGAACCTGAGGACTGTGACCACCGCCGGGCCTCTACTGAGTGAACCCATAGTTGTCTGTCCGGGCCCTTTTGCCCTTTGTCTCCCTTAAATGCGTCGCCTCTATCAGCTGGGCATATAAGACTATTTGAGGGAAATCCATATCCTGGTGGAGCATAGCGGTCCTGCAATCTTTGTCCAAATAGTTCTCCACCCCATGAACAAACCTGCTCACTCGCGCCTCTGATCAACCACTAACTCTGGGGAGTACTTTGATAAGCGAGTGAACTCAAGGGCATACTTATGTACCAACATTTTCCCCTGCTTAAGATTCATGAACTCGACTGCCTTCAACTCCCTCATCTCATGAGGGAAGAACTGGTCTAGGAAAGCAACATGGAACTCCTCCTAAGTGACAGGGCCTGCTCTGGTGTCCCTACTAACTTTCCACTGTCGAAACCTGATGTGTGCGACCCCTTTCAACTGATATGAGGCCAACTCAGCACACTCAACTCCATTCACCCCCATGACCTGGGTGATCTTCACAATCTCATCAATAAACTCATGTGGATCCTCGTCCACCTTGGAACCAAGAAACTCTGGCGGGTTCATTCTTAAGAAATCTCTGACTGATGCTGCCACCGCATTTCCGTTTTACGGAATATGTGCCACTGCCTGCTGGTTGACCTGAGCGGTCAAGCTTCATTAAACATGACTTGAGACAAAAAGTTATAAAAATATAACCATGCATAAATCATGAGGAACAATGGGAGTACTCATCATAACCGACACCATCATGGTAGACCCTTACATGATGCCCCAACTATCTCACTCAAGTGGGTTGAGTCCTTCTAGGCTTGCCAGGCAAGGGACATGCGTTATGTGATATCACGAAAGAGGGTATCCATTAATATTGTAATGTATCAACATGACCCTAAGGTGGCGCATAGTTATGAGACACCGACGTAGTCCTTTGAACGTCGGGCTACTCAGTGCTAGACACTGCTCCCAAAAACATGCACATTAGGCTTGTACATAAATCATAAACATCATTCATGAGATTCATGTCCAAATAAACATTAACATCATTGATCCCTATTTACATACATGTTTATCCATGAATCAAGGGCCCATTCATCCGCCAATGTCATAAATCGATTAATCATGAAATCCATATCATAACTCATAAATCATACTTGAACATGTGGACATTGCCCAATACTTTAACATGTTTGAAAATACTCAATTCACTTGAAAACATGATTATAAACACGGGTAACTTGAAAATATGATTTTCATCATTAATACCTCACCATACATGAACATTCATCATGAATCTCAACTTTCATGAACTTCTCATATATGGGCATTTAAGTTTTAAAAAAACTTGAAACATGGTTTTAGGAGAAAACAACATAAAACTTTCCCATAATTCATAATTCAATATTAAAAACACCTTTGAATCATGCCCATGTAGTAAATCAGAAATTTTATGCATAGGAATTTTCATGATTTAGAGAGAGATTGGCATGGTGTGAATGGATTCATCCATTCATAACCCTATATACTTGGGGAAGATCAGATTTTACCATCCCTTGAAAGCCCAGTGAAAGATTGAAGGAAAACTTGAAGAACTCTAACTTGATCACCTCCTAAACCCCTTCAATATGCATGCATGGAGGTGAATGAGCTTAGGATAGATTTTTCCTTCCTAAAACACTGCATTTCGAGCCTTAAACAATGTAGTTTAGGACCCTAGGACTTAGGAATGAAAAAAATATCCGTAATGAATTTCCTAAAAATTTAGCACTGTCAGTGATCACGGGCGATCCTACGGGTCGTACCAGGATACCCCGACTCGTGGTATCCATCCATTACATCTACTGCCCAAACTTAACTCCTCAGATTCTAACACCACGACTTGATAGGACAAGTCGTTACATCAGACGATGGTCCATTGTATCCTCATTATTTCTCCTGGTGACCTGTACCTGGGCCTTCCCACAAGCCACACCACGACTCGTGCCTCCTTTCAGTGAGTCGAGGTTTCCATCCATCACCTCGATTGGAGATCTTCCTACTCCTTCCCACGGTTTCTCACCATCATCTGTTGCTACTCACAATGAGTCATCCTACGACCTATTACTTCCTCCTAGGCTAAGGACCAGTCTCACCACGACTACAAGTCACGACTCGTGACATCAGACCATGGGTCATTCCATGACCCATTACTCCAAACTTCAACCCTGCAGCACCTCACCACGGACACCTCCTGCAGATCGTTGTTGGAACCAATGATCCGTTACATGACCCGTTCTGTGATGATTTTCCAAATTTCTGCCAATTTCCATTTTTAAATTTCGGGTCTAGTCTTGGGCACTTCCGGGGTATTATACTGAACTTGAATTTTTTTCAGTGCAACACAGGAAAGCGCCCTCTTTTTGTCATCCCTGCAGCTTTCTAGATTTTGTATTGAAATATATAAATATAAAGAAAAAGGCCTCCTCTTGCTGTTCTCTTTCTTTCTCTCTCCTATTGACTATTGACATAGCAAAGTCTGGTTTTTCAAACCATTTGTGGGAATTTTCTTCTTTATCTCTTTCTTTCTCCTTGCTGGAAGGCTGTTTATGAGCGGAAGGGAAGTAGAGGTAGAGGGTCCGAAGGAGAGAGGAGATCTCTGCTCTTATCATTAATTAGGTATGCCTCCAGATCTGAATGTATACCCTAGGCCAGCCTATATTATTAAATAATACAACATAGAGTATGCAGTTAGTACTTTAGAATGTACTAAGTATTCAAGGTAAGTAAAACAGACAGTTAAAATATATAAGAGTTCATAAGAGTAGGACAACATGATCATAAAGTAAATATCATAATGTAAACATAAGGGTTCAAGGTTTTCAAACTATTCGTAAACCAATAATAATCATAGTCGTAAGAAAAAACTTTATAGAACATAACTTGAGCCAAAGTAACACAACATAACCATGCAAAAATCATGAGGAACAATGGGAGGACTCGTCTTAACCAACACCATCATGATAGAGCCTTACATGATGCCCCACTATTTCGCCCAAGTGGTCAGGACCGTCCCCGACTTTCCATGTAAGGGGACGTGCGTGCGTGGTGATATCACAGGGATCCAATAATATATAAATATACACACACACACACACACACACCCCTACAATGGCAAGTAGTTTTGAGACCACAGGTTTTACGTGAACACCGTGTCTACTCAATGCTAGACACTGCTTTCAAGAACATGCACGTAAGGGCTCGTATAGAAATCGTAAAATCATTCATGAAATTCATGGCCAAATAATTAAATAACATGATGGATCCCACTTGAAATACATGATTATCCATGAATAAGGGCCCATGAGTTTGCCAAAAGTCATAAATCCATAAATCATGAAAAACATGCATACTTATAAAATATTTACATACTTGATATTCATAAATCCATGATGAGTACTTGAAGAGAAATCATAACATAAACCATAACTTAAGGCTTAAGAATATCAAGATCATAATGGAATTATAACTTGACTTTTCATAAAGCATACATAATTGGGCATAATTTAATTAAAATTTAAAACTATAAATTAATGATCAGAATAGTTATAAAATCTACCCATAGATCATAAAACATGATTTGATATATGAAGGGAATTGACCTATAGATAGATCATAGAGAATCTCACAAGAATTGGAGTAAACCCCATAAGATCATGAAACTTGAATCCAGAATTGAAATCCATGGAATTGAAAAGAATTTTGAACATGAGAGTGAAAGGAACCCTCACTCATAGCCTCACATACCTGGGTAAGTCTGATTTACACTTTCTCTTAAAATCCCAAAGGAAATTGAAGAGAAATTAGGGAAGTTTTTAAAGCTTGATCTCCAAGGAAGAGTTCTAATTTGCATGCATGGAATGGTAAGGCTTAGAGTATATTTAATACTCTTAAAACCCTGCTAACTGAGCTTAAAACAATGTAGCTTAGGACCTTAGAGTTTAAAAAATATGAAAATACCTTTAAAGAAATGTCTGAAATTTCTGCACTGCCAGTGACAACGAGTGATACCACGGGTGTACTGTTCGGGTGCTTTTGGGTATATAGCTACATGCAAGTGCACGTGGTCGAACAAGTAGTAAAGTGGCTTAAGTAAGCCAAGTATCGATCCCACAGGGACTGGGCGAGGGTAACAATCTACTCAAGTGTCACTATACTTTACTCTAAAAATGCAGACAACAGTGTAAAGAAAAGTTTAATACTTTAATTTCTAATTTTATACTAAGTCTAAAACAATTATATAAT
The DNA here is from genome assembly GCA_035772735.1 of Datura wrightii. NCBI lineage: Eukaryota > Viridiplantae > Streptophyta > Magnoliopsida > Solanales > Solanaceae > Datura > Datura wrightii. The sequence goes on from JASDFA010000010.1 coordinate 16,925,274, forward strand.
TTGAGTCTGAACTATGAATTTGAGCATGCTGAGGTTAAAACGAACATGTATAGAAACAAATTAACGAGACACTTTGGTTAACCTTTCCTCCGGTTGCTAGTCAAGAATTATTGCCAATGGATTAAAACTCTCGTATTTAACCCAACTTAAGAAGCATGAACCGTCTACCTACATTTCTATGATAAAATGAAATTCATGTTCTAGCCATACAAAATCGATTCCTTAATTGACTAATACGACTTTCAGGTATATTTCTATCCTAAAGGTAAATCAATTCTCAATTTTCCCAAACTAAGAAAAGATCATATCCTATTAATTCACAACTTTCCAATTTCTTGCTCTCTCGAGTGAAACCGGACTTTTTAGATGTACATTAATGTTGGTCACACATTAATGCAGTAAGAACAAGAATCAATAGAACAATCATGGAAGAAAAGATGAAAACACAAATTGATCAATAATCACATTTCAATACAAATGTTCGTAACCTCAGCAAGAAGAGGATTTAACCACTCATTTGTGGATTAAACATCGTTAAATGAGTGTTAAACATACAAGCAATTGAATTAAAGAAGAAGGAGATAGAGAAAAACCCTGAAATTTTCGTCCCCTCAACTGCCTATAACCCACGTTCTTGCTCCAGCAAGTCAGAATAATTAAAAATGAACCTAAGTGTTCTATTTATACTGGTGGGAATTTTTCCCGGAATAACAAGCAACGTGTCACGGAGTGCATCGCGGAGCACTGCCTCCGTGACACGCCACCGACGCGGACCCTTACTGGAATTTAGTCATCCAGGTACTTAGTCCTAACGTGGCACGGCGTGCAACGCGGGGCTAGGCCAATGTGCCACGGCCCCAACGCGCACCTCCACTGGAATTTGGAAAAATTCCACCATCCAGGCAGAAGGCATCCGCGATGGCAGCGTGACACGGCTCCATGGTGGAGCCCCTTTAATTTGTGCCTTCAAGTGCTTTTTCCCTTGCTCGCATCCGAGTCCAACCCCGATCTCTCCCAACACTCATTTTAGCTTCCCAAAATTGTATTTCACCTGCAAAACAACGCTAATCATGTTGGTTAGTATAAATTCACATTTTATTATCAATCAGATGAGAATGTATAAACATCAATAGATAAACAAGGCTAAAATGACACATTTGAGTATCACTTGGGCATATAAATTTGCCCAAGATCACTTACCCCACACTTAAATCCTTGTTCGTCCCCGAACAACAATCTTACACCTCATGTACTTTACATCCCATCCTGGCTACTTTGGTTCGAAATTCAGGTTATGGTTATACCAATTATTTAATACAGCAAATCATCAAGAAAACACGCATGGTCCTATCAATATAATGACCTTCAACACATTAAGACCTCCTAGACTCAAGAATCGACTCTCGATTTTGGCAAACTCATGCAAATCAGCTGATCAAGATATCCGACACGAAATTTAATCTCTCATCAAGCATGTGCCCTCACAACACAAGAGAATTTTCCCCTTTTTGTAATCACATGAACTCAAAAATTACATGCAGGGGCATATAAACACAATTTCACTCTCTCTCGCAAAAGAATTCACATGCATCATGTCACGAACCATAGGCTTGCCTTTAGTGTTCTACTCCACTAATATAAGAAAGTGTAATGTAAGATCACGTTGGACTTAACAGGTTGTAATGTAAGCTACGGAACTAGTAAATATTGGGCTAGCCAATAATAGCCACTAGCATCCTTAATCGCTTTTTCAATACATCCCATCAAACTCATGGGCATTGTTTCTTCCTTCATCCTCACATTCTTGAAGTCTGTCTTCATTTTGACCCATATCTTTAAGCACACTTGACTCAATAACAAAGATTATGTATACATCTTCATTATATTTACTTTATAACAAGGGCACCTTCAACCTTTTCTTTCCTTTCATCACTCTGCTTTTCTTTTCTTTTCACCATTCTCACTCTTTGACACTTTGGGAAAATTATTTTCTCTTCTGCAGCGCTTAAGAGTTTTGGATCAAATTCACGGATAATGAAAAGAAAGGGTTAAGCTCGGTTTACACATTTTTGACAAAAGAAAAATAATAGGCTAAAGGCTCAACAGGCTAACTAGGGTGTACATTCAAGGTGGGTACAATAATGGAAAAGAGAAACTTTCGGTTAAAACAAAGAAATGCCTACATCCTTTCCTACAATACACGTCCTTCCTTTCGTTTCATGTACACACTAGGCAAGTTCTAGACATTCCATAATAGCATGGAATAAACAAAACCTCACCATACACTCATTGCACATGCTCAATTCAAGAAGCATTCATAGACTCTTCAACCAGCTAATTACAAGAATTCAACATTAAGCCTCGATCACACTGAATCGACTCTATGGCCTAGGTATCTCAACATATTTACAAAGTTGCATTCTTTCATATGAATCACCTTTGCATTTCAAATATCATTACTACACGCAACCAAAATTCTGCAACCATAAAGTAACTACAGGTTTTGGGATGCAACCCACAAAACAAAAAAACTGAAAAATAAAAAAAAATCTACTCCTAACGACTACATTTCCCTTAAGACGGTTGTCATCCATCCATCATAGGGAACGGTCACTAACTAAGACTTCGGTTCAATGGGACCATTCTCGGTAAAAGAACCGAAAACAAACGCCGAGAAAACCCAAAAATTAAAAAAAATTTAAAAATATTATCAATCATTTTGATAAAACAAACTAAGGGTGATCAAGCTTAGGATTCATCAAGTTTTTCCCAAAATTCCTTTAGGCATTCAAGAGGGTTGTGTAATCAGAATATCCCAAGTATGTGGGTTATGAATGGGTGTATCCATCCACTCCCATGCCCAATCCCTCTTCAATTTCATGTGATTTCTAAGTTGATGAATCTATGAGGTTTTAACCCAACTTGTGAATTCTCTAAGTATCTATCATGGGTATTCTCTATGTATGTTTCTAATATTGAACTATGATTCATGGGCATGTTTTATAATGTTTTCAATTATAAATTTATGATTTCAAAGTTTTACAAATAAGATTCCCATCTATAGAAGTTTATGGAAAGATGAGATTATGATCTATGTTTGTAGTTATGATGAGATGTTCATGATGAAAGTATGATTTCGAATTAATCGTGTCTATGTTCATGTTTTGAGTAATCAAAGTGATCGGACCTGCTCCTGCGACCTTGCTGTCCTTCCACTGGTGGAACCAAATATGCGCAACCCCCTTCAACTGGTAGGAGGCCAACTCTGCACACTCAACACTTCTCACCCCATAACCTGGGTGATCTTGACAATCTATCAATGAATTAATACGGGTCCTCATCTACTTTGGACCCCAGAAACTCCGGCGGGTTCATCCTCAAGAAGTCCCTGACTCAAGCCGCCGCTCCAATGCCATTTTGCGAAACATGCGCAATGGCCTGCTGATTGACCTGAGCGATCAAGGCTTGTACAAGCATCTGAATGGCAGCTCAAAACTCAGCGTAAGCGGCTGGCTCCGGTGCCTCTGGCTCCTAAACTGGTGGGGCTGGCTGATGCTCATAACCGTTACCATCCTCGTGGCCTACACCATCTCTATTCCTCCTTTCATTCACCCTTCGAGGTGCCATGATTTTGCAATCCCGAATAGCACGAATTAGAAGGATAGAAAGGTTTTTTATCACACGACATAGATCATGAAAGAAGGGAACATTTCCTAAAACATCTAGTAGCCTCTTCTTCATAAGTGTGGCGCGCTTCACACCCATGAAAAAGACTCTACCTAATGCGGCTTTCATACTCCCAAGGACACTTCAAACCTATGGCTCTGATACCAAGTTTTTCACGACCCAAGCGTAGACCTGGATCGTAGATACGGGACAAGGGACCCTGAGATACCCCAAGTGGACCCATGGCTTAAGCATTCATCTAACTCATACAATAAACTGAAGGATCAATGATATAAGCATAGCGGAAGTCTAACTCAACATGACAACAGAATAAACATCTGAAACTGAATACATGTCTAAGTCTGAAAAGCCTCTAATCTAGATGAGCTGATGGGACAAAAACCCCGACTAGCTCAACAATACTGAAACTAAAAATACATAAGAGATAACTGAGAGTCTAGTCCTCAAAGGATGAGGACTCACCAATCACGCAGGTGCTAACTCTGGTAAGCGACTACGAGCGGGGCTGAACCTGGGAATCGGATCTTGCATCATAAAATGATGCAGCATAGAAAGTATGCGGTCAGTACGTGGAATGTAGCTGAATATGCAAGGTAAGTAAAACCGCTTAAGTAAAATAAATCATTTAAACATTTCATACATATCATAAGCTTTCAAGCATAAGTAGAAGGGCTACATAAATTCATTTTGAAATCATAATCTTATCATGACATGACCATGCTTAGATTTACAACATCATGACTGGCTCCAATGACTCAAAGCTGAACATTACATTTATATCCAAAGCTGAACAATGAGTCGAACCTTGCTTTTTGAACATATATGCATAAAGTAATGATCATGAGTAATGTATATGAAAATCTGAATAGTATAGACAGTGGGAGACTCGTCACTTAACCGGCATACCACGATAGAGCTTATGTGGTCCCAACTATCACACTCAAGTGGGTAGAGCCATCCATAATCTTGCCAGGGCGATGGACAATACCATGATATTGATAGCAAGCTGAAGGGCCAATCAGGCCGGGGATAGCTCACAAGAGAGATCTCAATAATGTAATAGTATCAACCTACATTGTGCGTAGTTCTGGGGCATAGGGTGATCGACCCTTAACCCACTCGGTGCTAGACTGTTCTCCCAAAAACATGCAATGCTCTACATCGTATATAATGAAGCTCAACACCATCTATTGATGAAGCTCAACATCGTCCATTGACGAAGCTCAAGATGAATCAAGCATAGCTCAACATCATACGAAATAAAGCTCAACATTGTCTTTTGACAAAGCTCAATAATGACATACATCTCAATTATGAATTCATGCATGTGAGAAGCTTTATTTCGAAACATTCCACAAGATCAAATATAAGTGGAAGCATCTACTCCAAATCATGTGGTAAGCTACATGTATAAATATTTAACTCAACATACCACAAGCTAGAATTTATGAAAAATTGGGAAAAATTCATTTCAAATAATGTGGTACGCTTATGTCGGGAAAATCATCACTTTAAATCAACATGTGGGAATTGCCCAAAGCTTTATCATACTAGGATCTACTCATTTCATTTTGAAAACAACATCATAATCATAGGTAGCTTTAGAAACATGTTTTTCATCATCAAATCTCAACATCATCATCCATTCATCATCATTCACTACTTTTATGAACTTCTCATCCATGGGCATTTTTGATTTAAGATTTTTGGAAAACAATTTTTGTATTGAAAACAATTTAGAATCTGGCAAAGCTTTACAATTCATCAATATAAATGCAATCCAATCATACTCGTGTATAGAAATTGTGGAATTACACAATTGGGTAAAATACCATACTTGATCATAGACATTTCATCATATTTTGATTGAGATTGGGCATGGGTGTGGAAGGAAGACACCCATTTAAAACCCTACATACCTGGAAGGGATGATTCTACCACCTCACTAATTGCCCAAAGAGAAATTGGAAGAAAACCCCTTAGAAAAGCTCTTGATCACCTCCTAAATTTTATAAACTTGCATGCATAGAAGGAATACACTTAGAATAGGTTTTCCCCTACTAAAATCCTCCAAAACAAGCCTTAAATGACGTAGTATAGGGCCTTAGGACTAGGAAATGATGGAAATGCCCTTACTGAATTCGCTAAAAACTGGTCACTGGACCAAACAACGGATGAACCAACGGGTCATTGGAGGAAACCATGACTCATGGTATCAGCCCGTGCTATGCACTGCCCCAGCCAACTCTCAGATTCAAACCATGGATATACAGGACGAGTCCTTCTAGGGTCCAAAAGGTCGTTGAACCAGTCGTTTCTTCCCTCTTCTGAAATTCTGCACTTCTATTCAACGAGCCTCACCACTACTCATTGTAAGCTACAGCGGGTCATGGTTTCCATCCGTCGTCTCCACTGTAAAGGTCCACTACCTTACCAAGACTCCAAAAAATGGACTGTTCTTCCTCCCAACTGGTCGTTATAACAATCGTTGTTACCACTGCCATCAGGCTTGCCTTCTTACCGCGGTTGCTTAAAACGGCTCGTGGTTACATACCACGAGTCATTGTTACTCTCGTCCTGCAACCTTTTTCCCAATTTTTTTTAGTTTTGCATTCCAGCTTCCCGGTCTACTCCTAGGCACTTTCGGGGTATTACACAGATGTTATGAGATTTTGCATACTTCCGCTATGTTATATGTTAGATTTCTGTATTTAAAATATTGAGCTTAGATTTTATGTTCATTCCATGGGTCGACTTGGAGCCTCTCAAGGTTCTTTGTCTCGTGTCTTGATTCGGGCCTATGTCCAGGTAGTGAGAAACTTGGTATCAAAGAATTAGGTTTTGAAGTGTCCTAGGATGTCTGAAAGCCGCATTAAGTAGAGTCTTTTTCATGGGTGTGAAGCGCGTCACACTTATGACGAAGAGGCTATGAAACGTTTAGAAAATGTTCCCTTCTTTCATGATCTATGTCGGGCGATGAAATGTCTCTCTATCCTTATAACTCGTTCTATACGCATTTGCAGAATCATGCCTCCTTGCCGAGTTAACGGAAGAAGAAATGGAAACGGAGACGAAAATGACCATGAGAATGGCGATGAGGGATGGACACCAGCAGGCCCCACTAGCCCCCAAGGATCATATACCCCAATAGGTTGCCTATGCAGAGTTTAGGGAAGCCATACAGATGCTAGCTCAGACTTTGACCTCCTAAGTCAACCAACTGGCAATAGCGCATGTCCCTCAGAATGGGAATGCGACAGCGGCTAGAGTCATAGATTTTTTGAGGATGAACCCGACGGAGTTCCTTGGGTCGAAGGTGGACGAGGACCCCACGAGTTTATTGATGAGATATAGAAAATCACCAAATCATGGGGGCGACTGCTGAGGAGTGCGCAGATCTAGCCTCATACCAATTGAAAGGGGTTGCACACATCTGGTTCAAGCAATAGAAGGATAGCAAGATAGTTGGAGCAGGCCCCATTGGTTAGAATGAGTTCCATACCGCATTTATGGATCGGCTCTTCCCTCGTGAGATGAGGGAGATTAAATCAGTTGAGTTTGTGAACCTAAGGCAGGGTAGCATGACGGTTCAGGAGTATGATTTGGAGTTCACTCGTTATTCCAAGTACGCACCTGAGATGGTGGCAAACTAGAGGGATCGAGTGAGTCGATTCGTGCATGGGATTGCAGATTATTTGGTCAAAGATTGACGAATCATGATGCTTCACTAGGACATTGATTTCTCACGGATAGTTTTGTACACCTAGCATGTCACACCCCGCCTTGGGGGGTATGACTGGCACCTGGTGCCCTACTAGGACCTAAACTGCTGGACTGCTAAGCCTGGGCACATCTGGTGCCTGGCTGACTCTATCTCACATTTCTGGAAACAAAGGGCTATATAACGGCTGTAAACACAGCCCCCGGCCCATTGGCCTATAGCCTCCTGTACCTGTACTAACAGCTGACCAGAAACATGTCATAGGGAAACCTATGCAGGCCGACAAGGCCACCATGCTGTCTAGTTATCTATAACTTAACCATGAAGTACTGGATAGCTACGTGACCGGCAAGGTCACCACTACTGTCGAACTATGGCCCCACACGGCCAACATAAAGAAACACAAGTACTAACAGCTAAACAACTGCACGGCCTCACACGACCGGCTCATCTGACCATAGGGAAATATATACAGACTGCAAGCCTCTAAGAATAACAATAGAAATGATCGGGACACGGCCCCGACCTACCCGTACTGTACAACAAGAGAAAACAGAATACACCTCTGGGATTCAGTCTCCGGATGACAGGAGCTGAATGCTCGATCGCTGACAGGAATCACGTGGTATCGCCTGCTCGTCTATGAGTACCTGCAGGTAAGTAATGCAGCGCCCCACCGGGCGTCAGTACCGCTGGTACTGAGTATGTAAAGCAATAACTGAAAGAAATATCTGGAAACAACAATATAACTGAAGAAACTGAAGTAGGAAGGAATAGATTAACTGTCTGATAATGTAAGTCATACCTTCTCTTAATCATACTGGAAGGAGCAGGAGTCATACCTGAGGATTTATCGTTCTACTGTCGATCTACTCGTATCTATTATAACACAGCACAACATATCATAACATACATAGCACACACAAACCTTACCCGACCCCCATAAGCCGGGAGGTACAACCAACATGCAATCTATACCCCTACCCCGGTCGTCCCATCTCCTATAATAACTATAAGCATCCTGCCGGTCCCCTGGGTATGCACTTGGGCTCGCTGAGCCCCTGACTATAACTTTACCTGAGTCCGGAGGACTCCTGAATCAACACCCCGGGCGTATCCGCTCGACGGGGGTGTATAAGGGCCGACCAAGGCACAATATGGGGAAAACTGGCATCCCATCTTCGTCCCCTGTGGGACGGCATGCCACTCCGTAGAGCGACGTATCCTCGTCCTCTGGCAGATGATTCGATACAGCTATTAACCCTGGGCGGTCATGGATGCTAGGTAGTCCAACCCCAAACAATACAACAGTCTCAACTAGTAATACTATCTGCATGTCCCACATACTGAAGCTAATAGTGGTGAAGTATTGTATATACTATACGCTGAGCTAGTGATAGTAATAGGTACATACTTAATGCATTCTGAGGCTGGTAATAGTATATATAGATATAAATATAGTCTTCTGCCAGACTGTACTGGGGCTAATGCTGAACAAGATATAGTGTTTCTGCTGAAACTGTGTTGTACCCTGAGTTTCTATAGTAACATGATTTACTATTCCTAACATGTTTTCTAACTTCATTTTAACTTATCATTCCATTTCTGAGATGTCTTACAGGTATTACATCGCTTTACTGGGTTTCAACTGAATACAATAATATCCTAACATTCTGTGTTAGATCACACACTGAGCATGCTGTGGAATTCCTAATACTTATATTAGAATCTATATCGCGCCAACAAGTTTCACGCAAGTTATAACTCGATGCTTCTAATATCGTACCAACATTCGTAATAAACATAACATATGACTTCTGAACATTCTACTGGCCTTTAAATTACTGTACTGTACCGAGATTACTTAACTTGCCGAGGAAACTAGCTTTACATACCTTATCCTCGAACTATCCGTCTGTCGGACGACGCTCGACCGGTATTTCCTATTTTCTCCCAACTGCATTCATAAACATGTCAACAATACTAAATACAGCTTTATTGTAAAGAGCAACGTCACTTTCGATATAGTTTATAGCCTAAACTTAGGCTTATCGAAAGACGGTCGAAAACTCGCTATTTTCCCAGCGGTCCAGAAGGGAGAAATATTCACTTCACAGCTAGGAACACATAGACACTAGTTTAGAGCAATTCCACTTACCTTAGCTCGGTAGCTCGACGATTCGTCGGCCGTATTTCACAAAACTAAATTCGTAGGAATGCTCTCTGCTGCTAAATACCTCGGTATCTGAGGTTAATTTGAGTTTGGACAACGTTTAGCAGCGTAATCAGATGAAAATTATATTACTTCTTCGTTCTCTCCCTGTTCTCCTGCGTTTTCTGGAAATTTTAAAAGGTTTTAATAAGATTAAACCGAAGTGGGGCTTTATATACTTGGGCCTGGACAAGGCCAACGTGTCACGGAGCCAACGCGGAGGCTCCACCTCCGTGACACGCTGCCATCGCGGAGGGGCTCTGCCTCGGCTCCTTCCGCGATGGTTCGACAGGTTTCTCGTCCGATCTTTTCCCGGGCCTTTCTTTAGCACGTATGACTTTCAAATATGCTTAACCAACGTGCAAATAGGTCATTTAGGTGCCGGGAATGCTACGGGGTATAACATAGTAGATGGAGGCGATGTAGGTAAGTGAGTGAGTGAGAGAGGCCAAGAGGGTCAAGACTGATAGCTTTGGATTCTCCAAGCAGAGACCTAGTGATGGGCACCCCATCAGTAGTCCCACCAGAGATCATCAGCCCCAGCGCCATCAACAGCGAGTGTGCCATCCAGATCTAGGCGTGACCAAAGGGAGCAAGCAACAGGCTCTCGAGGTCAGGGGAGCAGGTCTGTGGAGTCCAGTATTCCAGCTTATGATAGGTGTGGCTGGAGGCATATGGGATAGTGCTTAGCAGGTTCAGGTGCTTATTTCGGGTGTGGGAAACCCAGACATATGCTCAGAGATTGTCTAGCAGCTAGACAGGACCATGGTAGAGGTCGAGACCCATCCACTAGTTCAGCAGCTCCATCAGCACGCTCAGTTCGATAGGGAGCGTCCACTAGTGTAGGCGGTGGTTAACATCAGAATAGATTTTATGCCCTCGCATCTTGTTAGGAGTAGAAGGCCTCTCCAAATGTGGTCACTGGTATGTTATGAGTATTCAACCTTGATGTATATGCATTATTAGATCCAGGGGATACTTTATCTAAAGGAGTTGAAGGAGCAGCTGAAGGATCTTTTAGACAAGGGTTTCATCAGACCTAACAAATCCCTATGGGGTGCACCAGTGCTCTTTGTTCGAAAAAAGGATGGTTCCTTTCGGATGTGCATTGATTATTGACAATTGAACAAGGTTGCAATCAAGAACAGGTATCCTCTCCCCAGGACTGATGATTTGTTTGACCAGCTTCAAGTTGCTAAGTGCTTTTCAAAGATAGACCTCAGATCCGGGTATCATCAGCTCAGGGTTCAGGAGAGTGACATTTCAAAGACAACTTTCAGGACTCGGTATGGTCACTACAAGTTTGTAGTTATGTCTTTTGGACTAATGAATGCACCTGCAGGTTTTATGGATTTGATGAAATGGGTGTTCAATCCATATTTGGCTATGTTCGTGATTATGTTCATAGATGACATTCTCATATACTCTTGGAGCGAGAAGGAGCATGCCGCTCATTTGAGGGTGGTACTACAGACTCTTAAGGATCGCTAATTGTATGCTAAGTTCAGCAAGTGCGAGTTTTTGCTAGACTCAGTAGCATTTTTGGGCCATGTGGTGTCAAGTGAGGGTGTACAGGTGGACAATCAAAAGATAGAAGTTGTGAGGAATTAGCCTAGACCAGTTAGTCCTTCGGATATCAGGAGTTTCTTAGGTTTAGCTGGTTACAACCGGAGGTTTGTTAAAGGGTTTCCATCCATTACAGTACCATTGACTAAGTTGACGCGGAAGAAAGTGAAGTTTCAATGGTCGGAGGCTTGTGAGAAAAGCTTTCAAGAGTTGAAGACTTGACTCACCTCAGCACCGGTGCTGACCCTACCTGAGGGTACCGATGGGTTTGTGGTGTATTGTGACGCCTGGACGATTGGCCTTGGTTGTGTATTGATGCAGCATGATAAGGTTATATCTTATACTTTCAGGCAGCTGAAAATCCATTAAAAAAACTATCTGACTCATGATCTCGAGTTGATAGCGGTAATATTTGCCTTGAAGATTTGGAGACACTATCTATACTGGGTCCAGTGAATGTGTTTACAAACCACAAAATCCTACAGTACGTGTTTACCCAATAGGATTTGAATCTACGTCAAAGGAGGTGTTTGGAGCTTTTGAAAGAGTATGATATAGGTGTCCTTTATCATTTGGGTAAGGCTAATATAGTGGCAGACACTCTTAGAAGAATTTCCATGGAGAGTGTGTCTCATGTGGATGTGGAAAGGGAAGAGCTAGTGAAGGATGTGCATCGGCTTGCACAACTAGGAGTTCGTCTTGTTGACTCGATGGATGGTGGTGTCACTTTTCAGAATGGATCAGAATCCTCCTTGGTGACTGAGGTCAAAGCTAGACAAGATGAGGATCCTATTTTGGTAAAGTTGAAGGAAGCCATTCAGAAACAGAAAGTTGAGGTCTTCTCCCAAGGGGGAGATGGTGTGCTTTGATATCAGGGTCGTCTGCGTGTACCGGGAGTTGATGACTTGAGGGAGCATATATTGCATAAGGCTCATAGTTCCAGATATTCTATACATCCAGGTGCCACCAAGATGTACCATGACATCCGAGGAGTCTATTGGTGGAATGACATGAAGAAGGACATAGCAGAGTTTGTGGCTAAGTGTCCGAACTGTCAACAGGTAAAGGTTGAGCATCAAAGACCCATAGGTGTGCTTCAGGACATTAGCATTCCTACATGGAAGTGGGAGGAAATCAATATGGACTTCATTATGAGGTTGCCTCATACTCGTCGACAGTATGACTCTATTTGGGTTGTTGTAGACAGGTTGACTAAAGCAGCTCATTTTCTACCGGTTAAAACTACTGACTCAGTGGAGGATTATGCTAAGTTATACATTTGGGATTTAGTTCGGTTGCATGGAGTACCCTTGTCATGGGATCCAGAGAGACCATGTCTTCATCCATAGGATTCCAAGTACCCCGATCGATCAAAAGTTCAAATTCTATCCAAACTACTCATTTTCAAATGATATCCACATTGTTCATAAATACTCATTTTTTATTTCAAAATTTTCTTATAATCTAATCCATAACAATTTTCACATTGAACCCACAAATGCCTCTATTTTTGAGTTCCCTCACTTTCATTAGAACTTTCTCTTTCATTAGAATTTACCTCCTAGTTTTAGAGGTCATTTCAGAAGGGATGTGATACTCAGTTCAATCTTAGCACAACATTTCACTCGCAAATAGATGGTCAGGCTGAACGGACCATTCAGACTCTTGAAGATATATTGAAAGGCATGTGTGATTGATTTAAAAGGTAGTTGGGATGATTATTTACCTTTCATTGAGTTTGCGTATAACAACAGTTATCATTCTAGCATTCAGATGGCTCCGTTTGAGGCTCTCTATAGGTGAAGATGTAGATCACCTATTGGTTGGTTCGAAGTCGGTGAAGCCGCGATGATAGGATTAGATTCAGTCCATGAAGCTATGGAGAAAGTTTGGCTTATAAGGGACAGGTTGAAAACAGCTCAAAGTCGCTAAAAGTCCTATGCGGACATGAGAAGGAGAGAGCTCGAGTTTGAAATTGACGATTTGGTGTTTTTGAAGGTATCTCCCATGAAGGGAATGATGAGATTCAGAAAGAAAAGGAAACTCAATCCCCGGTATTAGTCCGTATCGGATTTTGAGACTGGTTGGCAAGGTAGCCTACGAGTTGGAGTTGCCTCAGAATTGGCTTTAGTACATCCAGTGTTTCATGTGGCACTTTTGAAGAGATACATGAATGATACAGCTTTTGTTGTCCCGATGGAGAGCGTAGGTGTGGAGGATAGTCTTGGCTACGAGGAGGTTCCGGTGGAGATACTTGATGGTCAGGTGATGAGTTAGTAATTTACCAACTCATTAGGTTCTAAAACTTGAGTTTTTGCTTAGATATTGAGTTGATTGTCTGGATTTTATGCCCTTTTGCTTTTGTTGTGTGCAGATGACTAAATGTGAAGAAAAGAGAAAAAATGGAGCAAAAACAAGGGAGTGAGAGGAAATCGGCAATCCACAGGTAAAAACCAGCAAAACACCGGCCAAAGGCCAAATATTACTTCCTCTAAGTATTAATGCCACCAGCGGTTCACGGATTGCTAGCGGCGATTCATCGATCCAGTCGCTGAAAGACACCCAAAGTTCTAGAAAATAGCTTGAAGAGTCGGTGGTTCACGAATTGGTTTCAAGAAACACCGGGTGAACCGCCGATGTTCACTGGAATTTAGTAAGGGCTCAGAAAGATATCCAGCAATTCATGGATTGGAACCGGCGAACCACCGATGTCTTCGCCGATTCCAGAATAGTGCTCAGGGGTATAATCATCCAAAACTGGAAAAGATATAAAAAGTGTCCTATTTTTCAGGATATAAATAGAAGATAAAGTACTTTGTACTGAGGGAGAGAGAAGAAGAGATAGAAATAGAGATATTGAGTGAGAGCAAAAGCATATATCACATCATTGTTTCCCTTTTTAGCTGCAGAATATTTTCTTAGTTGAAGTAGGGAGATTTTGATTGGTAAATTTGGAAAAAGTACTATGTTCTATTTCTTCTTTGTACTAGTAAGTTTCAGCTATTATTGGATATTATCTTGTGAAGATTTTTCTACTCTTGCTATTGAATTAAATGAAGCTATTGATGAATGTGTTTCTGAATTTCTTATCATGAGTAGCTAAAATCATTAACTAGAGGTGTGTGATGATGAAAACTTAATTAGATTGGGTATTGCTAGAGTCATCTTTATATTGTTCAAATAAGTGTGAATCTATTAGATTCTCTTCAATCTATAAAGGAAGGTCCACTGATTATGATATGATTCTATTTATTCTTGCTTGATTGTTGCTTGTAAAAGAATAATTAAGTATTAGAAGAGAATCTAATAGTGGGTATGGATAAGAGATTGTGAAATTGGGCTAGAAATAGCTGAAATTGCATTTTTGTTCCTTATTGGCAGCTAATAGCTATAAATTAGTGCAGTTGCTAATCCAAATCAAATAGGGTTGAGCTAAATAGTAACTAGAGGTTTGACAAAACTCTAGTAAGAGGTAATTAGAAGCTTAAAAGTCGTAATTACCCACTTCCCAAGATTATTTATACTTTTTGAACTTATAAGATGACCTGGCATGTCCCGATATAATTAGTATTTCATCTACACCGCATCTCTAGTCTTTCACACTCTTGTTGACAACTTAGCTGATCTTGTTGTTTTATTTCACGAATTTACCCAATACAATTCACTAAAAAATTTACCCCCCCCCCATTTTATTTGTTTTTATATTAAATCCACGTGGTGCAAGCTAACGTCAATTTCTCAACCGACACTTGTAATTATCATTTCCTAGTCCTTATGGGATTCAACCTCGACACTCGTCGAGTTACTTTTTTTTTATACTTCGGTCGTGTATATTCTTTGCATGAAGAATATATTTTGGACGTTATCAAAAATGGCGTTGTTGCCAGGGACTAGCGCTTGATATTCTTGTGTTGATTGTTAAGTTGAAATATCTTGCATCGTAGCTACTTGACATGAGTTTGCTGCATTATTAGGATCTCATAACCACATGACTCATCAGTCTCAAGTAGGGGATAGCTCAGTGGAAGGTAACATGGAACTCGAGGAAGATAATCCGATGATGCCGGAAGTAGAAGGAGCCATTTGTCTACCACTGATAGTAGGGAATGCAGTATTTCATGTCACAAGCACCATGCTACACTTGTTGCAAATGAAGAGGCTCTTTGGCGGAAAACCAAGCAAAGATGTGAATCGACATTTGAGAAACTTCTTGGAAATATGCCAGCCCTTCAATATAACAAATATCAGCCAAGAGTCAATCAGGTTGAGACTCTTTCCTTTTTCACTGATGGGGGAGGCAACAATGTAGCTAGAGGAACTCCCTCCGGGATGTATTACTTCATGGAAGGAGTTAACCGAGGCCTTCTTGGACCGCTTTTTCCCTGTATCAAAGATGCTTCAGCTGAGGGATGATATTACAAATTTCAGGCAAGAACTGGGAGAACCTTTGCACGAGGCATGGTTAAGGTTTAAAAAGAAGGTTGCTCTTTGCCCAAATCATGGACTGCCGGATGGAGTGCTTCTCCAAAGCTTGTATAGGCCCTTGATTCAATCAATAAGTCTATGGACAACAACCTAGCTGGTGATTCTATCATGGATCAAAAATATGGGTTGGCCAAATCCCTCCTAGATAGAATGACAAAGACCATTATATAGAGCTTGGCACATGAGAGAAACAAATGTGTCCACTCATGAAATCAGCTCAAGTGCATTGGCGGCTGAGTTGCGAAAAAGGGATGAAGAGCGGGATAAGAATCTTTCCAAGATGATGACACAACTAGAATTGATGACAAAACATGTGGTGGGAGCAGGGCCCAAGGTGGTAAATGTCGTGGGAATGCAAAGTCCTTTACAATATGAGGGAGAGTCGTTACCGCCAAGATATGAAGAAGAATTCCAATACATGGGCAACCAAATGGGAGGTCATCGACCTGGATATCAAGGAGCAAAACAAGGCCCATGGCGCCCCAAGGGATGATAACCAAGGTTGGAGAAATCGTGATCCACAAGGATGGCCCAAACGAAATGAAAGGTGGGGTAATAAGGAGCCAAACCAAGAGGGTGATCGCTATCACCAGAGTTCGAACCCATATGTTCCCCCTCCAAAGGTGGGGAATCCCCACAATCAGCTGGGCGTGAGTGATGCGAGTAACTCAAAAATTGAAGAAATGCTATCAAGAGTTATGAAAAAGGTTGAGTCAACCAAGAGCGGGGTGAAATAATTAAGAGGGGAGGTGTCTAACCTTTTCCAATAATGAGTTCACATTCCGCCTCCATCGAGCATTTGGAGGCCCAAATGAATCACTTGTCAGCTCAAATGAACCCCCGGATGAAGGGAACACTACCTAGTGACACAATGCCTAATCCAAAGAAAGATGGTCAATGCATGGATATTGTCACTAGGAGTGGAAAGGTGATTGGAGATGCCCCGGTGAAGCCCAAAGAGGTTGATAACCTGAAATTATATGAAGAAGATGAAGTCGACAAAATGCCAATGACTCCAAGGAATGAAGAAAAGATTGATGAGGAAAGAGAGGGAAAGGGCAATAAAATCCTCTCACATGATGATAATAATGAGGCGGGCATGAAGACCCCAATTGATGACAAGGTTGAATCAAGAATCTCACCTCCTTATCCATAACGATTGGCCAAGAAAAAGAAGGATGACCAGTTCAAGAAGTTTGTTGATATATTTAGCAAGTTGTCCATAAATATACCGTGAGTGGATGCTCTACTCCAAATGCCCGGTTATGCAAAGTTTATGAAAGAATTATTGAAGAAAAAAAGGTGGTTGATGCAGGTAATGGACAGAAAATGAACCATTGCAGTGCGGTGATGATGAGTAATCTTATGCCCTAAACGGTAGGACCCAGGAGCTTTCACAATCACATGTACAATTGGGATATGTGTGTTTAAAAAAGCTCTATGTGATCTTGGTGCCAGCATAAATTTGATGCCCCTGCTCATTTTCAAGAAATTGGGACTTGGAAGCACAAAGTCGGCGTCGATGAGGCTGCTCATGGCAGATAGGTCAATAGAAAGACCGGTGGGTGTGTTATAAGATGCGTTGGTAAGAGTGGAAAAGTTTATTCTACTTACTGATTTGGTTATTTTGGATTGTGAAATGGATGTAGAGGTTCCTATTATTTTGGAAAGACCATTATTGGCTACGGGGAGAGCCATGGTGGACGTGGAGCTTGGAGAGCTAAAATTTTGAGTTGGAAGTGAGGAGGTCACCTTCAAGGTGTGTCCATCAGCTAAAACGCCCCTCGAATGCAAGATGGTTGGGGTGTTGCAAAATGAAGAGGAGGAAAAGGGATTGGAGCTGAAGGAGATGGAGTCGGATGATGACCTATCGGAAAAAAGTTGTTGAAAAAATGGTCTACGTCGTGCCACGACATTAATTAAGGTGTTTCTTGGATGCAACCCAAGTGTTTAGTGAATTATTTGATGTCTTTGTTGTTTTTGTTTTTGTAGGAGCTATGAAGTGAGGAACGAAGGGAGAAACAAACCATGAAGAGAGGAACCGCACAGAACCGGTGAGGCGCCGGTCCAAAAGCGCGAACCACCGATGAAGGCGAGTATAAAACAAAAAGCTGGGGTTTGGATCAAAAAACCGGCAGACCCATCGGTGAACCGTCGAATTGAAACCATGGACCACTGGTGGGTTGCCGAGGGAAGACAAAGGACCTGAAGCTTGGGCACATGAGCGGCGGATAACCAACGGATCGCCGATTCCATCTGTGAACCACCGGTGGATCGCCAGCCAAGAAATAGATAGCTGGGCACAAAATACATGGCAGAGGAAATTAAAACGGTGGAACGCCGATGTGATTTGTCAAACCACCGATGAAGCGTCGATCGAGGTATAAGCTTATTTCAAAATAGAATTTAAAAAATGGACCCATAAAATTCCAAATACTTGATCAGCCGCCCTATTCTGCAAATATTCCCCTAGTTCCCCTTTTTCCACCATTTTTCCTTTCCATTTTTGTCTCTCCATTACCCAACATTTCCATTTCCCCGTATTCCTCTATTTTAAAGCTTTCCACCTTCCCACTTCCCACCAACACACCCACATTAAACTCTCCACCTTTACCTCAACCTATCAAACTTCCATCTTTCACCTATAAAATCCTATCATATTTCACTAACACACTCACTTCACTCACATTACCTTCCTCTACTATATATATCTCAAAGTGCCATTGTAAGATTTAGCTAATCTTTTTGAAGTTCAAGTGTGCAAGCAATCCTACAATTTGGTAAAAATTTTCTTACCCTTGTCTTAATTTTCTCACTGGTGCTTAATTCTTTAGCAGTAATACTTGGTTTCCCCTCCTTATTGAACTCATTAACATGCTATGGTTGTTGAATGGAATGGGGAATGTGTGTTTATGTGTGTGAAATTTCGAAAAGGGTGAAGTCTGAGTAACCCAATTGAATAAAATGCAATGTTTTGCCCTATGATAGACCGGGTGACACCATTCTTAAGGTCTAAATGTCATGAGATTGTGTTTAAGTGGAGTATTGGTTATTTTATCATGCTATGTGTGAGTATGTGTTAATGGGTGTCTGTGCTTTGTAAGTTCAAAATTGGGGACGATGGGGTCCGATGTTTCGTTGGTCAGATTCGGCGAATCGTCGATGGAATGCTGGCTCACTCTGAAAATTGGCTTCAGGCCACTGAGTGGATCCTGTGTTACATAGGTGGTTCATGAATCTTGACCGGTGATGCGCCGCTTCATCATTGATACATCTATCACTTGCCCAATTTTCTGTAAGGCATCGGCGGGCAAACGATGGTCCACAAAATTGCTTCTGCGAACAGCCGGTCCTTCACCGGTGTTATCGATTCTTTAAATGATTGTTTGGTTTCCCTTGTTTCTCAGTTCGCCCTTAAAATAGTTTTTTATTTTAATTTTTTCTTCGAATAATTGTCACTAACATCATGCTTGCAGAAAAAATCATGTCTTCATCAAGGAACATAGGAAAAGGAAAGGCCCCTGCCTCATCTTCTTGCAAGGGCAAGGCAAAGGCTGCTCCACCGCCTGCCAACACCAAAGAAGAAATAATATTTTGCCTCCCCAACATGCAAGAGCACTATATCATTTGTCAAGGCTGATCAATCACCATGGAGAAGCAGTTTGACTTGGCGGGGTTGATAGGTGATTTTCCCAACATCACCGAGCAATTCACAGAAAGGAAATGGCATGCATTTGGCAACCCTCTCCCGCCTTACTACGCTGGCTTGGTGACTGAGTTCTACGCCTCATATCAGGCCCGACAGGACAACATGTAGCATCGGAACAAGGTTGATGACTTTCCATGTTTGCCATCAGTATGATCCGGGGAGTGGAAGTTGACATAACCCCAGCTGCCATAAATTACCTATTCTAGGAGGATGAGATTGACTTCGGTATAGAGTACATGGCACGGGTAGTTGATATGAAGGATCAGTTCACTTGGGTAGCCCGCATCATCGCTGGACAATCCTCTCTGGGCCTCAATGGGTGGAGAAATCTCTTGCCACAACTTGAAGTTCGAGGCCAAGCTGTGGCTGGATTTTGTTTGTGCTCAAATAATCCTCTTTAAAAATGAGCAGAGGATCAGCCTTGAAATTTCCATTCTTATTGCTTGCATAATGACGGGAGTCCCCATTAACTTCATGGAAATTATTGCTCAGCAAATGAAGAAAAAGGCCTGACAGTCCAGCACTTCATTGTCCTATGCCGTCTTGATTTCCTAGCTCTCAGCAGCTGGAGTGCCTCTGTTTCTCGATTAAACTCCTTCCGCTGCTCTAGGAGTGATATACATTGATCAGAAGAGAGATGTCGAGGCACCGGTAATGAAAAGAAAGCAACTGCAGGCCTTTGGAGTGCAAGAAGGATCCCTCTCCTATGGGTCAGACCACCCACCATAAGTCCTAGAGTCATATTCCCCAGCAAGAAATTTCAGGCCAAGCATCAGTAGACATGCCTCAGCAGGGAGCATCTCCCCTTCCGCAATTCTCTCGGCCAAGTGGACTCCATAGGCTCACGGAGATGACAAACGCGCACAAAAGCCAACTCCAATGATTAGCTAAGAGCCTCCCCGCGCTCATTGCCAAAACAATCAAAAAAGAGCTCAAGTCATTGTACGAGAATGTCTCCACGCAATGAAAAGAGTAGTTGCGGTAGAAGGGGCGGTCACTTCCCTCCTGACTGAGTTACAAGAGTGGAAGAGTCGGACTTCAATAGAAGTGCCGGATATGAGCACCTTCGATGCTGCAATAGTTGCTCCTTCCTCAGTTCGGGGTCTAATTGATGATCTTTCTTAAGGGTTGGGAGATGATTTCGCTGGGCTAGATGAGGCCAGCGGTGGGGGTGGTGAGGCAGATGTTGATGATTGATAAAGCTCAAACCACATCTCTTTCTAAAGTATGAAGCAGATGTTGTCAATAAAGAACCCAACTAGAGGTTGGGTTCGATCCCACAGGGAATATAGAAGAGCTAGATTACAGCCGATAAGTGAACTCTTAAGGTAGTTACTTCAAAATTGGGGGGTTCTAAAGAAAATCAATAATGAAAACAATTATCAAAAATCCAGTTTTGAATCAGTATTAAAGGATAACTAGGGTTTGTGTTCCCCATGGATTCATAACTTCTTTGGGTATACACTCATGATCATCACATACTTACTTATAGAACTGATAGCTTAGGTTCATTCAAATGACCGACCAGTCCTTATTAAATGACTATACTCAATTTCTCGACCAAGTCTCATGAGCGGTTTCAAACTATCCGTTATCACTAAATTCCATATTTAACTATCCTACAACCACAGCTCCAGTTAATACAATGATCATCAAGATCAAGGCTCCATTGTAATTCTCTTTTCCTAATCTCTACCTCTTAAACCTAAGCAAGTAAAGAATTCGGGCATGTCCTAATGTTGTGCACCGTTAAGAAGTGTTTAAGCATGAAGAGAATACAATATAAGTGTTTGTATTGATTTTAGAATCACTTTGTGCAACCCTAGCTTGTTAATCCACCATGGTTCCCACAACCCTAGCTATGGAGATTTTAGCCTCTCATGGTTGTAAGGTTGTGAATTGCATTCATGATTAAAACCATAAATTTACAATTATGAATGAGAAAAAAACGCTTCCTTTGATTAGTTAGCAAAATCTTGAAGAACAAGTAGCAAGAATAATTCAAGAAAAAGTTGGTCACAAGTCAAATCAACTCAATTCTCTTTTTTCTCTCCTAAATATCTCTTCTCCGATCGTTATCTACTGAAGATAAAACATAAAACGTATTTATATAGACACAAGAATCCTTTTGCTAGGCTAATAGGGTGAATTTCCATATCTGATTCCGCCCATGTCATGAGTCCACCTATGATCCGTAGGTAGATCCTACTGCCCGTAGCATCCTATCGTACATTGCATGACTAGCTGAATTTTGGCTAAGTGTTGGATCCTGGTATGACTCGTACCTCCATCTTACAATCCGTACTAAGCTCCTGTGGCTTGACTCTGAGACTTTAAAATATTTCTGAAGTTCATCACAACGGCCATGGTACGACTCGTACCTTCATTCCACGGTTCATACTTCCTTTCCATAGCAGGAGTCAGCTTCTTATGCAAATTTCTGAATCTTTTCATGACTTCACCACCACGACTCTTAAAAACTTGGTACTACTCATATTGAGACTCGTATACTGCATCTCTTCAACATTAGTCTTCTACACCTTTTCACGGCCACCAGTACGACTCATAGGACCTTCCTATGGCTCGTACCTACAATCTGATCCTATTTTGCACACTTCAGGCTATCTTTTACATCTTTTAGCTCCAACACTCCTGCTCGGGTGTTCCGGTATAGGTTAAAAACCGACACGCAAGTGCACGTGGTCAAACAAGTAATAAAGTGGCTAAGTAGCCAAGTATCGATCCAAGGAGGCTCAAGATATGTAAAGTTGCCTAGTTTACTATATTCCTATTTCACTTCTAATTATGCTAACAACAATGTAACCAACAGTTACTTGAGTTTTTGTTTCTAAACTATATATACTAAAATTAATAACAACTATTTACTGAGAATTTAGACAATGGATATGAACATGCCAAGGTTAAGAACAAGTAATGAACTTGATAATCATGATAATTTGGTTAATCTCTTCTTCATGTTGCTAGCCAAGAACATTCGCCTAGAAATTAAAACTCTCGTATTTAATTTCACTTTAGAATCATAAACCATCCGTCTACATTTCTGTGATCAAATGCAATTTATGACCTAGCAATACAATTCCGGTTCCTAAATTGACTAATACGGCTTTCAAGTATATTTCTATCAGGAAAGCACATCAAAACCCAATTTTCCCAAATCAAGTTAAGAACAATACCCTATTAATTCACAACTTTCCAATTTCTTGCTCTTTCGAGTGAAATTGGACTTTTTAGATGTACATTAATGTCGGCCACACACTAATGCAGTAAGAACAAGAATTAATAGAACAACATGGAAGAAGAAGAAGAAAACCATATCAATTATAATCAAAATTCATTACAAGTGTCAAAACCTCAGCAAGGAAGAGAATTAGCCACTCATTTGTGGATTGATCATCCTAAAATGAGTGTAAATCATACGTACAATTGATAGAAAGAAGAAAAGAAGAGAAGAAATCCCTTAGCTTTTTTGTTCCTCAACTGCTCCTAACCCACGTCCTTGCTCTCCACTTCTGAACTCAGTCTAAAAACTAAAAACTGCTTAAAATAAACCTAAGTGTGCTATTTATACTAGTGGGAAATTTTTCCCGGAATAACAAGCAACGTGTCACGGAAGCCAACGCGGAGCACTGCCTCCGTGACACGGCATGGACGCGGACCTTCACTGGAATTTCAGGGTCCGGTAAATTAGCCTCAACGTGGCACGGAGGCCAACGCGGAGCACTCTCTCCGTGCCACGGAGCTGACGCGATGGCACACTGGAATTTGCCAATTTAATTCCTGTCCAGGCAGTGTGCTACCGCGATGGTAGTGTGGCACGGCTCCATCGCGGAGCCCCTATAAATTGTGCATTCCAATGTCTTTTCCACGCTCGCATCCAAGTCCAACTCCGATATAGTTCCAACATGCATTTTAGCTCCTAAAAATCACATTTACCTGCAAAACAAATGCTAATCATGTTGGTTAGTATAAATTCGCATTTTATTACCGATTACATGATATTATATACACATTGCACAACAAACAAGGTAAAATTGATACGTTTGAGTATCACTTGGGCATATAAATCTGCCCAAGATCAACTCCTATAACCAAAGGAAAAGTGCCTTATATCCACATAAATACACCTAAGTCCATGCTATTTTCTGAGTTTTGAGCGTCGAAAGTGCTGTAAATCCACAGCACATCAATGATAAAGAGGAGTGACCCACTCAGGGAGTTTCTTGTCCCTTTCCTTTTTGCATATTTACATTGGGGACAATGTCTGCTCTTAAGTGGGGGAGGGATGAGCGCAATTGATGAGGGGGCTAGGGATGGATGTTTTTTTTGATGTTCTTATGTTCTTGTTTGAATTTGATTAAGTTCAGCCTTTGTCGGGCTGTTGTTTTATTTTGATGAATTGATTGCCCCTTGTGGGGCATGTCTTGTTTTGAAATGAATGACTTGGTTTAGTTTTTATGGTTGATGATTAGTGACCAAATGGGGTCTTTGTTTTGAATTGTAAAATCTTGAAAATCTTGAATGAAATGACACCAAAGTCTTGTTCCTTTTTTCCATTATATATAGTGGTGTAGAAATTAAAACTCCGAGGGTTTTCTTTTTGACCACGGTTTTTCTCCGAGGAACATTCTTGTGTTTTTGTTTTGGTTGTTGAATCGGGTTGGTATTTCCCGATGATGGATTGAGTGACAACATTCTTAAGGGAAAATTCCATGTTGTTTTGAGTCTTTTGTGAAGATTGTTTTGAGAGGCACCACCGAAAAAAATTGTTGAAATGGATATTTAAAACAAGGGCATGAAAACGAGGATAATGAGCAAGTGTTGGTACCGTAGCATAGCATTCTTTGTCATACATTGTAAATTCCTTTCTTGACTTATGATGTTTTCCTGCTTTGATGTCCTAATTTGATATCTTGTGTTGAGAATGACTCTTGTAGACCCTTTAGGGTGATGCCTTGCGTAGTGAGGAAATTTTTGATGAATCTCATGCATTACATCTTGTTTAGAACTTGCCTCAAATGTGATTCAAGGCAAACTCCTAGATTTAGTTGCGCCAAGAACATGAGTTTAGGCTTTCCTTTGTCTAGTCACTTCACCCATATGCCCTCCATGAGCATTGATCCTTTCTAGCCAACGTTGATTTTTAGACCCTTTCTTTGACAACCACATTACAAGCCTTAAAACCATTCTTAATACCTCTCTTTGGATTAAAGCCTAAGAAAGAGGGAGTGATAAAAAAGTGAGAAATGAGGCAAAAGCCTAATTTTGGGGGTGTGAGAAAAAGAGGGGAAGATAAGAATTCCAGTGTGAGGGGAACACCACATTGTGTGAAAATGCACCGATGGATAAATCAAAAAGAAAAAAATAATTTGCGTGAACCGATATTTCCTCTTGAGGTGATAAGGTTAGTTGTGAAAGCCATAGGGGTTATAAGGAAGATTTTTAAAGGAATGAAAGTCATAAACAAGGAAAGAAGTGAAACAAAGTGAAGTGAGTGGAAGGAGTTGATATAAGGTATGTTCACAAAAAGCATTAGGGAGGTTGTAGTCACTATAGCAAAATTTTTATCCTACCCTTACGCAGAGCCTACATCGTAACCTACAAGCCCTAAATGATTCTAGGTGCAGCTACTCTACATTAGTGGCAAATTACATGAAGGGCAAGTCTATGGGTCAAGTGTATGCATGAAGATTTCTTTTGGGAGAGTAAGTGTAAGTGTCTCTTCCAAACAATCCCTTGTGTGCATTCAAATAAACACATGACCAAAAGGATAGGGATTCTTATTTTGGTGAGTGGCATCATACCTTTTTGGGGACACAAGAGCATTCAGAGTTAATGTGGGAATAGGGCACGAGAAGTGTAAACTCTAAGGCAAGTTTTGAATGTGTACTGATTATAACTTGAGATGCTATGGGTGTTTCTCGGTTGAGAAATTCTCTTGTTTTGTTAAATAATTCCTTTCATAATCTTTGCTTGGTGGAAAGTGGTTGCCTGTTTGAAACATCTTCATTGTTTTGGTCTCTTGGGGTATTTTCTTCTCTTTTTCGGTGAGCATGGTGAGCATATTTTTGGGTTTTCATAGTTCAGGTGATTGGCAAGGTATAATTGTGAATAGAGGTGGCATATTTCTCAATGTTGAGTATGGCATTACTTGAGGACAAGCAATGATTTAAGTTTGGGGGTTTGATGAGTTGGCAATTTACCAACTCATTAAGTTCTAAAACTTGAGTTTTTGCTTAGTTCTTGAGTTGATTATCTAGATTTTATGCCCTTTTTGCTTTTTTTAGTGCAGATGACTAAATGTGAAGAAAAGAGCAAAAGTGGAGCAAAAATAAGGGAGTGAGAGGAAATCGGCAATCCACAGGTAAAACTAGCGAAACGCCAGCCAAAGGCCGAACATCACTGCCTATTAGGATTAATGCCACCGGTGGTTCATGGATTGCTAGCGGTGGTTGGTCTTTGAAAGACACCTAAAATTCTGGAAAATAGCTTGAAGAGCCAGCGGTTCACGGATTGGCATCGGCAAAATGCTAGGTGAACCGCTGATGTTCACTGGAATTTATTAAGGGCTCAGAAAAGATATCCGGCAGTTCACGGATTGGAACCGGCGAACCGCCGGTATCTCTGCTGATTCCAGAATGGTGCTTAGGGGTATAATCGTCCAACAATTGAAAAGAGATAAAAACTGCCCTACTTTTCAGGATATAAATAGAAGATAAAGTACTTTGCACTGAGGGAGAGAGAAGAAGAGATAGAAATAGAGATATTGAGAGAGAGTAAAAGCATATATCACATCATTGTTTTCCTTTTTAGCTGTAGGACATTTTCTTAGTTGAAGTAGGGAGATTTTGATTGGTAAATTTGGAAAAAGTACTCTATTCTATTTCTTCTTTGTACTAGTAAGTTTCAGCTATTATTGGAGATTATCTTGTGAAGTTGATTTTTCTACTCTTGCTATTAAATTAAATGAAGCTATTGATGAATGTGTTTCTGAATTTCTTAATCATGAGTAGCTAAATTATTAACTAGAGGTGTCTGATGATGAATACTTAATTAGATTGGGTATTGCTAGAATCATCTTTACATTGTTCAAATAAGTGTAAATCTATTAGATTCTCTTCAATCTATAAAGGAAGGTCCATTGATTATGATATGGGTCTATTTATTCTTGCTTGATTGTTGCTTGTAAAAGAAGAATTAAGTATTGGAAGAGAATTTAATAATGGGTATGGAAAAGAGATTGTGAAATTGGGCTAGATATAGCTGAAATTGCATTCTCATTCCTTATTAGCAGCTAATAGCTAGAAATTAGTGCAGTTGCTAATCCAAATCAAATCGAGTTGAGCTAAATCGCAACTAGAGGTTTGACAAAACTCTAATAAGAGGTAATTAGAAGGCTGAAAAGTTGTAATTACCCACTTCCCGAGATTATTTACACTTGTTGCACTCATAATATGACCTGACATGTCCCGATATAGTTAGTATTTCATCTACACCGCACCTCTAGTCTTTCACACTCTTGTTGACAACTTCGATGATCTTCGTATTTTATTTCACTAATTCACCCAATACATTACTGCAAATTCCCCCCCCCCCCCATTTTGTTTGTTTTTATATTAAATCTACGTGGTGCAAGCTAACGTCAATTTCTCAACTGACACTTGTAATTATCATTTCCTAGTCCTCATGGGATTCGACCCCGGAACTCGTGAGTTACTTATTTTGATACTTCGGCCGTGTATATTCTTCGTATGAAGGATATATTTTGGGCGTTATCATCAGGTTCGGAAGCTAAGAAACAAAGAAGTAGCTTCAGCAAAGGTTTTGTGGAGGAATCAGTATGTCGAGGGAGCTACTTGGGATGCCGATGCAAATATGATAGCTAGATACCCGCACCAATTCCCTCCCGGCTCACTTCCAGCTTGAGGTATCAGCTTCCTCCCTAGTACTCTATTCAGTTTCATTTTCAGATCATGTGCCCTAGTTTCTTTCACGTCAACGCATGTATGTATGATTCATGAATTTAGTTCAGCTATGTATTTTAGTCTGGACTCAGTCACTCTGTTAGTTTTCAGCGTTAAATGTTCAGTATGTGAGATGTCAGTAATTTTTCCCCATTTTTTTAGTATATTTATTCACATTTGAGGATGAATGTTCCCAAGGGGGAGATATTGTAATACCCCAAAAGTGCCTAAGACTAAACTCAGGAAGTTGAAATGAAAACAACAGAAACAAATCTAAGATTTCTCTCAGAACAACTCGTGGTACGGGTCGTTGGTGGGTCAAATGACCCGTTGGAGGCACTCGTGGTGAGGGTCTGTAGAATGTAAACTTGGGAGTAACGGGTTTAATGGGTCTGTAGAATGTAAACTTGGGAGTAACGGGTCTAAGGACGACCCATTGGTTGTTATAATGAGTCGTGGTAAGGGGGTCATTCTTGTCAAGGTGGGCGGCACGAGTTACGACACGACCCGTTGTATGAGACAACGAGTCATGGCATGGTTCCGTTTGGAGGATTTCCAAGAAGTGAGCAGTGGTGACAATGGACGGAAATGATGAGTCGTTTGGGCTAGTAACGACTCGTCTTGTCCGGTCGTGGTAGTAGAACTGAGTCTGGAAAATGGAGTGAAACAATGATCTGAGTAATGACTCATTGGAGCTCAGGACGACCCGTTGTATTGGTCGTTGCTCCGGACAGTAGCCAAATTCCTGCGAATTTAGTAAGGGTAAATCCATAACTTTTAAGCTCCTAAGACCTAAACTATGTCATTTTAAGCTCAGATAAGTGTGTTTTGAGAGGATTTAACTCATTCTAAACCTATTCCTCTCCATGCATGCAAGCTTAGTAGTTTCTAAGGATGATCAAGCTTAGGATTCATCAAGTTCTTCCCAAAATTCCTTTGGGCATTCAAGAGAGTTGTGTAATCAAAATATCCTAGGTATGTAGAGTTATGAATGGGTGTATCCATCCACTTCCATTCCCAACCCCTTTTCAATTTCATGTGATTTCTAAGTTGATGAATCTATGAGGTTTTAACCCAACTTGTGAATTCTCTAAGTATCTATCATGGGTATTCTCTATGTATGTTTCTAATGTTGAATTATGATTCATGGTCATGTTTTATAATATTTTCAATTACAAATTTATGATTTCAAAGTTTTACAAATAAGATTCTCATCTATGGAAGTTCATGGAAAGATGAGATTATGATCTATATTTCTAGTTATGATGAGATGTTCATGATGAAAGTATGATTTCAAATTACCCGTGTCTATGTTCATGTTTTGAGTAATTAAAGTCTATTTAAGGCATGTTTAAGTATTGGGCAAGCTCATATGATCAAGTATGTTTCAGGATTTATCTAAATTTCATGTGATTAGCTCACCACATGGTTTTGGAGTCTAGACTCCCACTCTTGTTCAGCTTGTGGTATGGTTTGAACCAAGGCTCTTCATGTTATGTTTTAAAAATATGTATGTCATGTCTTGATTTCAGCTTCATTGAAAGAAGATGGTTTAGCTTCATTGAAAACTGATGGAGAGCATATGCATGTTTTTGAGAGTAGTGTCTAGCCCCGAGTATGCTAAGGGTCAGTCAATCCTGTGCCTCAGAAGTACTTGCCAACATAGGTATGTTCAGATTATTTGGAACCTCCCTTGTGAGCTTCCCCTACCCTCAAGGGGCCTTCATCTTGATATTGATATCATGGTAGCATCCTTAGCCCTGGCAAGGCTTTGGACGGCTCTGCCCACTTAAGTGTAATAGTCGAAACCACGTAAGCTATATCGTGGTAATGTCGGTTATATGACGAGTCTCCCATTTTTCCTCATAATTTTAGTTATGCATGTTCGTCAGTTAAGATATTTTGTTTTCAGCAGGTTGGACCCAATATTCACTTTTACTTATGATTATTAGTTTTCAGCTTTGGGTCATTTGATTTAGTTATGATATTCAGTTATGTTTAATTCATGTTTTCACATAATAGCATGCAAGCCCTACTCTCAGACTCTTATGATGAAATATTTATGATAGTCATGTTTTCACATAATAGCATGCAAGCCCTACTCTCAGACTCTTATGATGAAATGTTTATGATATGCATGATCTCTGATTTTACTTACTTAGCTATTTTACTTACCTTGCATACTCGGTACATTCCACGTACTGACTACATACTCTATGTTGTATCGTTTCATGATACAGGCTCAGTCCCGCCGCTAGCCAGATCTTCAATGTTAGCACCTCCCAGTCAGAGTTGGTGAGTCCTCATCTTTTGAGGGCCCTTCTTATCAGTTATGTTCAGTATTTTCAGTTTCAGACTTTAGTGAGTTAGTTGGGGTCTTGTCCCAATAACTCGTCAGTAGTAAAGGCTTATCAGACATAGTATGTATTCAGCTCCAGACTTGTGTTATGTATTCAGATGTTCAAATGTTATGAGATTTTCAGACTTCCTCTATGTTATATGTTAGATTCCGCATTTAAAATGTTGAGCTTAGATGTTATGTTCATGCCATGGGTTGACTTGGAGTTCTTTTTCCCGTGTCTTAATCTGGGCCTATGTACAGGTTGTGACATTCTGATAGTCCATGCATACCCTCCATCAGGTCACCAGTCGTATGGCTATTATTTCATCTTTCTCATTTGAAACTACGGTGATTCCTCCCATTTTAGGTACACATTGCACCGGGCTCACCCAAGTACTTCGGCTATCGGGTACACCAATCCTGCATCCAACCATTTGATGATCTCCTTTTTAATCACATCTTAAATAGGTGAATTCAACTACCTTTGATACTCGATGGATAGGGTGTAATCCTCTTGAAGGATAATCTTATGAGTGTAAATACCCAGAGGTATGCAAATTATATGGGCAATAGCCCAACCAATTGCTTGAATATGCTTTCTTAAGATTGCCTGCAATGCCTCTACTTGCCGCTCTTCTAATTTAGCATAAATGACCACCGATAAGGTTTATTTTGCACCAAGATATGCATACCTCAAATGAGTGGGTGGAGGTTTAAGTTCCAACACCAGAGGTTTAATGATTGATGGATGTGACGCAGGAGTTTGCCGATTTTGTAGATCAAGATCGAGCTTCTTTGGTTGGTAAGAATAGGACTCTAGTCCTGTCAATGTGTGACATACTTCTTCAAACGCTCAATACCATCGCCATTGAGATTCAACCAGATGGGTTCTAGAGACTTCTCAAATATCATTGCCTCATAATCTTGTTTGATATTCTCTCTATCAACACTCTCCACCCTAGCATGAGGAGGTTTGCCACCCCTAGTTATTCCATCCCCACATCATTAACACATTCAAGATTTATGGTGACCGTTTCCACAAGTGGACCCCTCGCATCCATATTCACTCCCAGCTCAATTTGAGACACTAATTGATCCATTCTTTCTTCAAAATTCCTAATAAAAATGGCGTGAGATTCCACTGTTTGAGTGAGGGCTAATAAATCACTCTTCAACTCCTGGACTCCCAAATTAGTGGAGATCACTCTTTCCAAAATGCTTTCAAGCATGATTTCAATTTTTGAATGGATAGACTCTTCTCTCTCTCAATTTCCCAAATCAACTGCATGTTCATAGTTCTGACCTTGATTCCCATATCCCTGTCCTCAAGAGATTTGACTTTCTTCTTGATGACCAGGATGGGAACCCGTACCATGAGTTGCCACAACACCCTCCTTTTAATCATTGAGGAAATAAACCTCATCTTCAATATGCTCCGACTTTTCAATTGTTCCAATGGCATTTATACTCCATAGTTTTGTTTCCATCACTTGCCTTGTGAGAATTTCAAGAAGTTCCATTATGGCTGTTATTTTTATAATCTCATACTTCACTTTTCCTTTCTCATTCCTCCATCATAGTTGCGGAGGTGACACCATTTGCCTCCTCAGCACCCCATGCACGATTTGTTCTAGCCACTTTCTCAAGCAAGACTCTAGCAAACTCAAAAGTTTGGTCCATTAGACCAACCCCCATCTAGGTTGTTGATGATAGTTTCGTTGCTAGAGTCCAACGAGTGATAAAAGTACTGAAGGAGCATGTCATCTAGAAGGCCATGGGTTAGGCATTGTGAAACTTTCCTCTTAAATCTTATCCATACCTCATGGAGAGGTTCCCCATGTGCTTGCTCAAAACTAGTGATCTCATCTCACAATTGTAGCACCCGGTAAGGGGGGGAAATCTGTCAACAAAAGCATCAAGCAACTCATTCCAAGAGGATATTGCCCCGTCAAAAAGCTCTTCAAACCACATTGCAGCTTCTCCCTTGATGGAGAAAGGAAATAGCCTAAATCAGATAGATTCTTGGCTAACATTGCCCATAGTCAAAGATTGACAAACATTCACAAACTTCTTTATGTGTCGCTTAGCATCCTCATTCACAAGGCGCCCAAATAAGTCCTTTCTCTATAAAAGATGAAGCATAGTGCCACATCATGAGCCACTGGCTCATCCTCAACATCTATAAATCCATCCATGCTGCCAATATAACTAGCGTGGATCATCTTTATTCTATTCAGTCAACAAACAAAACAAAGCAATGTAATAGAAAACAAGATGCAACATGAATGTGAATCAACAAATAACAAATGGCAATCAAATTTCAATTCCCAGCAATGGCGCCATTTTTTATAATGTCCAAAATAACTCTCCCGCTAGGGAGGTGACTACGGTCGTCGCAAAACAAGTAACCCAATAAAGAGTTGGGGTCAAATCCACAAGGATTGGAGGTTAGATTCACCAAACGTCGTAAATTAATTCACACAAGCATGCATCATATCTAAATAATAAAATAAAATTGGGGGAATAGGTTGAATAACTTCAAATGTAAACTTAAATCAAAACAAGGGGAGAAACAATTATCGCTAGCAAAATGAGAGACTAGGGGTGTGCATTTGATGGAGCATCAATTTGATAGTATTGACATAGAGCCTTAGATTCAATTAGGGCATGGATAGCGTTGGCTTTGGGCTACACTCTAAGTTTCTCAACCAAAGAGTGCGTCGACTTTGAGTTTTCTCAAACCCCAAAGCCAAAATCTACTACACAACCAAATGATGTTTGATGAAGGAATTAGACTATTTCTAGCTCTAACCCTTTAATGGAGTTTGAAATGGATTTAAACCATCTCTAGCTCTAACCCATAGATCAAAAACTCCAATTCCGCACTATTGAAGTCTTACCCAACTTCACTTCTCTTTTTCAAGAAAAAGCAAAGTTAGAGAGCTCAATTAATATTTGCAACCATTAGTTATCTAATTATAACTTGAAGAAATGAATAGATCCATGCTTTCTACTCAAATCTAAGATCAATTAATCAATACCAACTTAGATCTAAACACCCATCATCCATACACACCCCTAGAAGGGAATTTAGCTACTCATAATTAACAAAAGAGAAATTATACCAAGGGAAAGTTCCTCAATTCTATTTATCATTAGCAAATAAAATCAATTCTCAGCTTTTGAGCCTTCAACAATGGTGCTTTCCTCAAAGAGAATGAAGAAGAGGAACAAAAAATGTGCTATCTCTATCACTTTCTACAGTATTTCTCTATGTTGTACCCTCTCTCTTCTCTAATATGTTCTCTTCTACAAATGGGTAAAATTCCTCTATAAATTCCTCGCACAGCTATCCAAAAATGCCCTTGGATGCTTCTTTATGTTTGCCCTTCTGGATGATTTTTCCCTTCAAAAGTGATGCGGGTTAGTTACGCTGGCGCTTGCGCTTTGTAGGTGCTAATGTGTGGCTCGCAGATGCCTCTTTAAGCCTAGGAAATGCTCCTTCTAAACTATTTTCGTTAACATTTATGGTCCGCAGATACTAATCTGCAACATGCATGTCTGTTTCCAGCAAATTTCTAGATCTTCCTGCGTGGCACCTGCTAAATGTAGATGCAGACTTCTGGCATGCATGTCCTTATTTTCCTTCCAGCAAATTGCTTTCAGTTCAATTCCTTCATCCTCTTTGTTTTAACTAAATGCTTGCATAAAAGAGGAGAAAAGGCATAAAACATATCTAAATTGTGTTAAAACAAAGTAATAACTCATCCTTAAGAGCCACATGAGTTAGTAAATTACCAACTCATCACTAACCGACTTACTTGAATCAACCTGAGGCCCCTCAACGACCTAAGCTACCATCGAGTCACGTCTATCATCCACAACTATCAAACAATAGACAATAAAAAGCGAACAACCATAATATAATATAAATACAATATATGCAGACATGCCAGTTCACAATCCTACCTTGTTGGGGAGACGCCTCACGGCCTTATAGGTCTAACGGCATGTACTAGCCAAGTGCACTAAAAAATCTCAACAGCCCCACACTCACAGTACAGTCAATAATGCACTTGAAACACTCAACATCCATACACTAGCCTCACAACAAGTTGTACAAGACCCATGTATGCTGGAACAACTCATCAGTCAAAAAATCTCACATGTATAATCCCCAAACGCAAGCATAACCATTACGGAGCCGGCTACTACGGCCACTTTGGTCAGCTACGCCTCGGGCTCAACCCTAGTTGGAAACACTAAAACATCCATTGGGTATTGCTGAGCCCTTGAAGGCATTCTTATCAACAAACAAGAACACACATATAATAATATAGCTACACATTTGGGAAACACAACAACTTAGTCTAACTACCGCCACCATAGAATCTATTGTTAGAACATAAGTTCTATACCTCTTACATTCTCAAAGTATTATCGAAGGATCATAGCCTAACAACTCTACTTATCGAGCTTTATATATAACTAAAGGATACTATAAAACCATCTAAGCATAATGATAAGTTGGTAATTTACCAACTCATTGGCTCTTAAGCATGAGTTATTACTTTGTTTGAACGCAATTTAGAATAGTTTTCGGCCTTTCTTCTATTTTGTACAGGCATTTCATTAAAACAAGGATGACGAAGGAATTGGACTTGAAGAAATCAATTTAAGGAAAAACATGTGTGCCACAAGTCAGTACCTACATCTCGCAGGTACCACACAGATGGAACTGGAAGCTTGCAGGTAAAAGACATGTGTGCCACAAGTCGGCACATGCAATTCGCAGATACCACGCAGAAGGAGTTGAACAAAGACAGCCTAGACTCATTGATGCATCTGTGAACCACACATTCGCACCTGTGCAGTGCAAGTGAGTCGCGTCTCCTTTGAAAGGCAAAATTATCCAAGAAGGCAAGCACGTACTTGAGAAGCTTCCAAGGGAATTTGGGGGATTTGTGCAAGGAATTTATGTAGATTTCTTTACCCCTTTTGGAGGAGAGGACATTACATTATAGAGAACATTGAAGAGGAGAGAGTGATAAAGAGTACAATTTTACACTTTCTTCCTCATCTTCATTGTGAAAGAAGACCATTGTTGCAGATTCTAAGTTGGAAGTGATCTTAATTACTCAATATGATTGGCTTTGAGGAATTCTCTATTGGTATAATTTCTTTATTTAATTATGAGTAGCTAATTACCCTTTTAGGGGTGTGTGTGGATGATGGATGTTTAGATCTAAGTGGGTATTGGCTAATTGGTCTTAAATTAGAGTAAATTGCATGGATCTATTGATTTCTTCAAGTTATAATTTAAAAATTAATGGTTGCAAATAATAATTGAGCTCTTTTACTTTGCTTTTGTTTGAGAAAGGAAAGTAAAGTTGGGTAAGACTTCAATAACGAGGATTTGAAGTTTTTAATCAATGGGTTGGAACTAGAGATAGTCTACACCCAATTCAAACTTAATTAAAGGGTTAGAACTAGAAATAGTCCAAACCCTTCCTCAAGTATTGTTTGGTTGTTTAATAGATTTTGGCTTTGGGGTTTGAGAGAACCCAAAGTAGAAACACTCTTTTGGTTGTGAAACTTAGAGTGTATCCCAAAGCCAAGGCTATCCATTCACTAATTGAATCTAAGGCTCATAGTCAATACCTATCAAGTCGATGCCCCATCAAATGCACACCCCTAGTCTCTCATCTAGCTAGCAAACAATCGTTTTCTATGTTTTGTTTTTACATTTTCATTTGATATTAGTTCAGACTAATCCCTCAAAAATTTTACTTTAGATTTAGATGTGATGCATGTTTGTGTGAACTAATTTACAACATTTGGTGAATCTAACCTGCAATTATAGCGGGATATGACCCCAACTATTTATTGGGTACTTATTTTGCAAACGACCATTGCCACCTCACTGACGTTATTAAAAATATCACTGTTGCCGGGGATTGGAATTTGATTGCTATTTGTTGTTTGTTGATTCACATTTATATTATGTCTTATTTTCATTTATGTAGTTTTGTTGTTTTTGTTGACTAAATAGGATAGGATGAGTCGTGGCGATGAGAGCTGCGCCATTCACCTACCTCTAATGGAGGGAAATGTCGTCTTCTATATCACTAGCACTATGCTTCACCTTTTACAGATAAAGGGCTTATTTTGGGGCCTCGTGAGCTAGGATGCTAATCGACACATAAATAAGTTTGTGGATGTTTGTCAATCACTAACTATGGGCAATGTTACCTAATAATCTATATGATTAAGGCTATTCCCTTTTTCCTTGACCGAAGAAGCTACATTGTGGTTTGAAGAGCTTCCCGGTGGGGCAATATCCTCTTGGAATAAGTTGTTTGATGCTTTTCCTGATAGATTTTTCCCCCTTGCCAGATGTTACAATTGTGAGATCAGATTACTAGTTTTGAAAAAGCATATGGGGAACCTCTCCATGATTTATGGACAAGATTTAGGATAAAAGTTGCATAATGCCCAACACATGGCCTTCTGAATGACATGCTCCTTCAATACTTCTATCGCTCATTAGACTCTAGCAACAAAATTGTCATCAACAACCTAGTTGGGGGTGCTCTAGTGAACAAAAATTCTGAGTTTGCTAGAGTCTTGCATGAGAAAGTGGCTGAAACAAATCGTGCATGGGTGCATAAGGTGCCAAGAAGACAACGGGTGCCACCTGCGCAAACATGATTGAAGAATGGGAAAGGAAAAGAAAAGTATGAGATAGAAAAATGGCAGCCATAATGAAACTTCTTGAAATGCTTACTAGGAAAGTGATGGAAACAAAAGTATGGAGTGTGAATGCCATTGGGACAGTGGAAAGGATAGAGCAATTCGAAGATGAGGAATA
This sequence comes from Datura wrightii, assembly GCA_035772735.1. Taxonomy (NCBI): domain Eukaryota; kingdom Viridiplantae; phylum Streptophyta; class Magnoliopsida; order Solanales; family Solanaceae; genus Datura; species Datura wrightii. The sequence goes on from JASDFA010000010.1 coordinate 16,961,848, forward strand.
ATTTCTTAATGATGAAAAGTAGGATGTGGTGGAAAATCATGGTATGGGTTCCCATCCCAGTCATTAAGAAGCAAGTCACAGCTCTTGGAGATAGGGATATGGGAATCAAGGTCAGAACCATAAGCACGCAGGTGATTTGGGAAATCGAGAGAGACAAGAGTCCATACATTCAAAAATTGAAGTCATTCTTGAAAGAGTGTTGGAAAGAGTGGTCTCAACTAATTTGGGAGTCAAGGAGTTGAAGTATGATCTAGTAACCCTCACTCAAATCGTGGAATCTCATGCAATCTCCATTAGGCATCTTGAAGAAAGAATAAATCAATTGGCATCTCAAATTGACCAAGAATGAGTGTGGATGTGAAGGGTCCATTTGTTAAACAATCACCAAAAATCCTGAATATGTTGGGTGTTGTGGGGATAACATAACTAGGAATGGTAAACCTCTTCACACTAGGGTGGAGAGTGTTGATGAAGAGATTATAGAACAAGATTATGAGGCAATGCTCTTTGATGAGTCACTAGAGGCCATTTTGTTGAATCATGATAGCGACGGCATTGAGGGATTTGAAAAAGTGTGTCATGCTTTGATAGAATTAAGGTCCTATACTTACCAACCAAAGAAGCTTGATCTTGATCTAAAAAATGGTCAAACTCCTCCGTTGTAGTCATCAGTCATTGAAACTCTGACTGGAACTTAAACCTCTACTCGCTCACTTGTGATATGCATATCTTGGTGCAAATGAAGCCTTGACGGTGATCATTTTGGCTAAATTAGAAGAGCGGCAAGTAGAATCTCTGCTGGCCGTCTTAAGGAAGCATATTCAAGTAATTGGTTGGACTATTACTAATATAATTGGCATACCTCTGGGTATTTGCACTCATAAGATTAACCTTCAAGAGGACTGCACCCCATCCATCAAGCATCAAAGATGGTTGAATCCACCTATGCAAGAGTGGTTAAAAAAGAGATTATCAAGTGGTTGGATGTAGGAGTGGTATTCCCGATAGCCGAAAGTACTTGGGTGAGCTCAGTGCAATGTGTACCTAAAAAGGAGGAATCACCGTAATCCCGAATGAGAAAGATGAAATGATATCCATACGGTCGATGACCGGATGGAGGGTATGCGTGGACTATCAAAAGTTGTACTCATGGATCAAGAAAGATCATTTCCCTATCCTATTCATGGATCAAATGCTTGAACGACTAGCTGGGTGAGAGTATTATTGCTTCCTTGATGGATATTCGGGGTACAATAAGATTTCAGTTACCCCGGAAAACCAAGAGAAAATGACTTTAACTTGTCTCTATAGAACATTTGCATTCAAAAGAATGTCATTTGAGCTTTACAATGCCCCAGCCACATTACAAAGATGTATGATGTATCTTGGAAGACACCATGGAAGTCTTCATGGAAGACTTCTCTATTGTGGGAGATTCGTTTGAAGATTGCTTGTCTCACTTGAATGATGTTTGAGGCGATGTGAAGAAACAAATCTGGTCCTAAATTGGGAGAAATATCACTTACTGGTGAAAGAGGGTATTGTTTTGGGTCATAAAATTTTAGAGAAAAAAATGGAGGTGGACCAAGCAAAAATTGAAGCTATCTCTAACCTACCTCCCCCCAAGGACTTCTCAAAAGTGGCTTAGGTCATGCAGGTTCATCAAGGACTTCTCAAAAGTGGCTTACCCATTGTTTAGATTATTGGAGAAGGAGGCTACATTTCATTTTGAGGACACTTGTATGAAGGAATTCCTTTGTTTGAAAGAGAAACTCATATCAGCTCCTATCATCATAGCACCTGATTGGTCTAAGATATTCTAATTAATATGTGATGCTAGTGGTGTTGCTTTAGGGGCTATGCTTGGGAAAATGAAAGATAAAATCTTCCAACCGATATACTATGCTAGCAAGGCCCTGAATGAAGCTCAAACAAACTACACAGTTGCGGAGCAAAAGTTGCTTGCGGTTGTATTTGCTTTTGAAAAGTTTTGAGCTTATCTATTGGGTACGAAGGTTATGGTTCATACATATCATGCTGCACTCCGATGCCTTGTGAAAAAAAAGATGCTACACCCAGACTCATTCGATGGGTTCTCTTGTTGCAAGAGTTTGATTTTTAAGTAAAAGATCATCGGGGGTGTGAAAATCAGGTGGCTGACCACCTTTCCCGATTATGGGAAGAAGGTAGGCTCATTCTTATGGGAATACATATATTCTAGTGGTTGTAGGCTACGTGTCAAAATGGGTGGAGTCCAAGATGCTACCTAACAATGAAGGGAGAAGTGTGATTACATTATTATGGAAACATATCTTATCTCAGTTCGTCACCTTTCGTGCCATCATAAATGACGGGGTTTCTCATTTTTGTAATCAGTTGTTCAGTGCATTGCTTGCCAAATATGGGGTGAAATATAAATTTGCCACTCCGTACCATCCCCAAATGAGTGTCCAAGAGAAGGTGTCTAATAGGGAGATCAAATCCATCCTAACAAAGACAGTAAATGCGAACAGAACTGATTGGGCTAGGAAGTTAGATGATGCACTTTGGGCATACCAAATTGCTTTCAAAACACCCATTGATATGTCTCCCTATCATATGGTCTTTGGTAAAGTTTTTCATTTACCTATAGAACTAGAATATAAGGCTATGTAGGCATTGAAGAGATTGAATCTTGATTGGGGAAGAGCCTCTCATGCGAGGGTTGAGAATCTTAATGAGATTGATGAGTTCAGGATGTGAGCTTATGAGAATACTTCTCTATACAAGGCTCGAATGAAGCACTTCCATGATTAGAAGATATTGAAAAGGGAGTTTTCTCCAGGAGATTGAGTGCTTCTATTTAACCCGAGTCTTGGTTTATTCTCGAAAAAATTGAAATCCAAGTGGTTCGGCCCATTCAAAGTGTCACAAGTTTTTGCAAATAGAGCCATTAAACTCGAAGGGGAAAACAGGCTGAAGTTTAAGGTAGATGGACAACAAGTCAAGAAATATCTGGTATTCCTAAAGAGGTCCACCTAATTAGGGTAACTTACCTCGATGTGCCTTAATGTGAGGTATTTCCATCATACCGTGATGTTAAATCAAGTGCTTCTTTGGGAGGCAACCCAAAGTATTCATTTTGCTTTCAATTTTTTTTCTTCACTTGTTTTTTTGTTCTTATGCTAGGTATGCTTCTAGCTCAACACAAACTATCTCAGGAGATGTCTGGAGGGCGTCTGTGGAAACATCTGTGAGCCGCATATGGGGTTTTGTGGCACGCAGGTGCAATGCACTCCCCAACCAGAGACTCAGCAAAAACTTGATCTCATTCAAGACACTGTGCCCTTCCCTCTGCACCAGCATGTCCTGGTCCGCGGTTCGCAGGTGTCGCGCATGCAAGGAACCAAACAGCTCTTGCTTGGGCTTTAAATTTGGGAGCGTTTGTAAGGAGCATACGACACGTATGTCTCGACATGCAGCACGCAGTTCTGGTACATGGGTCAGCCATAATACCTGAAAGAAAACCTTCCAAAAATCGTGCATTTGTGTAGTATCTGCAAAACACAGATCAAAACATGCAGCACACAGGTCCAACGCTTGTCCTCGGACAAATCACTGAAGCTCCTGATGCATAATTTTCTCTTCACACCTACGTTACTGATAATTTCCAAAAACACTTCTCCAATAAAGAAGGTGGCTACGGTCGTTGACAAAAACAAATTTTTCAATAAGTGTCAGGGTTGAATCCCATAAGGATTAGGGTTATATTATCCAAATGTTAATCAACTCACACAAGTAAGTGTCATGTCTCAATAATGTAAAGTAAGAATTCGGGGAAAAGTGTAAGCAAGTATCAATGTCACGACCCGAACAGAGGCCCCAATCATAGACAAGAGACAAGAGACCCCGAGAGACCCCAAGTCAACCCATGGAATAAGCATACAACTAACTCACTCATTAAACTAAAGAAAACATGAATATAATCTCAGCGTAAATCTAATTCAACATCACATCAGAATAACATCTGAAGCTACACATACATAAGTCTGAAAGCCTCTAATCTGGATGAGTTGATGAGACAAGACCCCAACTAACTCAATAATACTGAAACTGAAAATACATAAAGGAAAATGATAGTCTAGTCCTCGAAGGATGAGGACTCACCAATCCGAGCAGATACTAACTCCGAAAAGTTGTCTAAGAATGGGGCTGAAGCTGCGAGCCGGGTCCTGTATCATGAAACAATACAGCATAGAAAGTATGCGGTCAGTACGTGGAATGTACTGAGTATGCAAGGTAAGTAAAGTCGCTCAAGTAAAGTAAATCATTTAAAACAATTCATAACATATCATAAGCTTTCAAGTATAAGAAAAAGGGTTACATGCATTCCTTCTGAAATCGTAATCTTATCATACATGAGCATGCATAGCTTTATAACATCATGGCTGACTTGAATAACTCAAAGCTGAAACATAACATTTATATTAAAAGCTGAACAATGAGTCAAACCTTTCTTTTAGAAAATGCATGCATAAGATAACTTTCATGAGTAACGAATATGCAAATCTGAATAGTATAGACAGTGGGAGACTCGTCACTTAACCGACATACCACGATAGAGCTTACGTGGTCCCAACTATCACACTCAAGTGGGTAGAGTCGTCCATAACCTTGTCAGGGCGATGGATGATACCATGATATTGATCAAGGGCCAATCGGGCCGGGGATAGCTCACAAGAAAGGTCCCAATAATATATATGTATCAACCTACGTTGGCGCGTAGTTATGGGGCATAGGGTAATCGACCCTTAACCTGATCGGTGCTAGAATCTTCTCCCAAAAACATGCAATGCTCTACATCATCTATTGACGAACCTCAACATCATCTATTGACAAAGCTCAAGATGAAATCATGCATAACTCAATATCGTATGAAACGAAGCTCAACATTTTCCCTTTGACAAAGCTCAATAATGACATACATCCCAATTACGAATTCATGCATATGAGAAGCTTTATTTCAAAACATACCACAAGCTCAAGTATAGGTGGGAGCATCTATTCCAAATCATGCGGAAAGCTACATGTAGGAATATTTAACTCAACATACCACAAGCTAGAAATTATAAAAATTTGGAAGACTTCGCTCCAAACAATGTGGTAAGCGTATTTTGGGAAAACATCATTTTAAATCAATCATGTGGGCATTGCCCAAAGGTTTATCCTACTTGGATCTACTCAATTCATTTTGAAAATAATATTATAATCATGGGTAGCTTTAGAAACATGCTTTTCATCATCAAATTTCATCATCGTCATACATTTATCATCATTCTCTTCTTTCATGAACTTCTCATCCATGGGCATTCAATTTTATAATTTAGAAAACATAATTTGGAGTGATAATAATTTATAAATCTGCCCAAACTTCAAAATTAATCAATATAAATAGAATCTAATCATGCCCATGTATATAGATTGAAGAATTATGCAATTGGGTAAAAACCTCATACTTGATCATAGGAGATTTATCATCATTTGATAGAAAATTGGGCATGGGTGTGAAAGGGAACACCCACTCATAACCTTACATACCTGAGAATAGCTGGTTCTTAACTTCCCTAGATTGCCCAAGAGGAAATTGATGAAGAACACCTTGAAATCACCTAGATCACCCTTGATAGGGATTGATTAAAAGCCTTAAATCCTATTAGCGCATGGATAGCCTTGGTTTTGGCTATATATTATGTTTTTCAACCAAAAAGGGTGTATTTACCTTGGGTTTTCTCGAACCCCAAAGCCATAAACAACTAAACAACCAACAATGTTTGAGGAAAGGTTAACTATTTCTAGCTCTAACCCTTTGATGGAGTGTGAATTTGGGTTAGGACTATCTCTAGTTCCAACCCATACACCAAACACTTCAATTCCCCACTATTGAATCCTTACCCAACCTTACTTCCTTCTTTCAATCAAAAGCAAAGTTAGAAAGCTTAATCAATGTTTGCAATCATCAATTATTAAATTAAAACTTGAAGGAAACAATAGATCCATGCTTTCTAATCGAATCTAAGAACAATTAATCAATACCACTCTAATCAAAACACCTACCATGCACACACACCCCTAGCAAGAAATTTAGTTACTCACTATCAAAGAGAGAAATTATATCAATAGGGAATTTCTCCAAACTCATCATATTAAGTAAATAAATTCAATTCTAGCTCAAGGTCTGCAAAAATGGTGGTTTTTCCGACAAAGAAGAAAGCAAAAATGTACTCTCTCTATCTCTATGATGTACTCTCTATTCAATGTGATTTCATGATATGTACAATTGGGGTAAAATCAGCATAGCACAGTTATCCAAAAAATGCCCTTGGAAGCTTCTCAGATACACTTGTGCCTTTCTGGATGATTTTACCCTTCAACCAATGACGCAAGTCACTTGCATGGCACCTGCGTTTCACAGATGCCAATCTTTGGCTCGCAAGTCACTTCTTAGGCTTAGGCAGTGTCCTTTGCATGTCATATGCAGTGACATATGCAGTCCACAGATGCCAATCTGCGGCTCACATGTTTGGCTCAACAAATCTCCATCTTTATCTACTTAGCACTTGCATTTCGTAGGTGCCAATATGCGGCACGCATGTTCCTTTCCTTCTAGCAGATTGCTTTTAGTTCAATTCTTACATTTTCTTTGTCTAAGTTAAATGTCTGCACAAAGAAAAAAAGGCATAAAACCTTCCTCAATGTGTGAAAACAAAGCAAGAGCTCATGCCTAGAAGCCAAATGAGTTGGTTAATTACCAACTCATTAGTTGTGCATGCTACCATATGAGTAACGCATGTATGAAGTAGTAAGTCTGGGACTACTGACCACCACACATGTTGGACCTATGTTCCACAGAGAAATATCTATGGCACGCATAAGCTTAACAGTTCCTTAACCTTCAGTTCTCAAGTCGTCAACCCAATTTCAAGTCAAATTTAAGAAATTACAAAGTCTAACAGGTTCTCAGACTTATCCAAAAGACATACTAACAATATTAACATCTATTCAACCACTACAACTACTCAACAACTTCCCTTAAGAAGGACATTACCCCATCCATTATCAGGAAACGTCGAGTCACCATTTCAACTTCTACCATCAATAGCATGTTCATTCACACAACCCAAAACTAATAAGTCATGATTACATTTCATCAACAATTGACGAGAATAATAGAATCCCAATCAAATCATATCAACATTACCAAACAAAGATGAAGTAATGATGACTTTTTTAAGAAAGACATCAGGCAATCTATCATCTGAAAAAATCAATCATCACAAGCAAACGGGCTACTCAGATTTCACCCTCAATTACAATTTCATGGTATAAATCATCATTTTTAGGCATATAAGGTCACACGAAACAATAATTCACATACATTTGTCAATTTCAAGCCCCCCACATATACCCACAAAAAATCAATTTTAAGATAAACGTGGAGAACACACATTGGGGAAATGGGGGAAATGCCACCTTCATTTAAGAACAATAATGCTCCACAAACACATTTAAAATGAAAATTTAAGCATAAGAACATACCAAAATAGAGTAAGAAGAAATGGGTAGTGGAAAACTTGAGCTTCAAACAATAGCTATGATGATGGAGCCGACCCAACTTTTCTAAAAATGGTGTAGTGTGGTTTGTGATGGAAGGTGAGAGATAATGTGAGATTTATAGTTGACAAAGGTAGGTAGTTGTATGGAGTAAATGGGGAGTGAGTAGAGAGGTAAAAAGGAAGTGAAAATGGAGGGTAATGGCTGAAAATCAAGCTTTTTAAAGTGGTGGGGAAGGTTGAAGGTCGCGGGTCATGAGCTGGGTCGGTTTGGTCAAATGGGTTGGTCAACCTTTTCTACCTTTTCATACTTGCGTATACGCTGGATATGTGGCCGCAGAATGGGATCTGCAAGACTCGTCTTGCGCAGGTGAGGCTCAGGTGTCCAGTTTACTGCCTGGGACCTACGTTGCACATGCGTGTCGCAGGTCCTTCTAAGCATTTCATAGGTGGCACGTAGGTACCCTGATTTTGGAAAATTTTCTTCCAAGTATTCTGGATCCATCCTATGTCGCACCTGTGTCTGCAGATTGGGACCTGCATTTCGCAGGCCCAGTACATGCGCTCCACTTTGCTTCCTTCAACTCTTGCCACAATCCAACATCCTACAACAACAAAAACAACAAAAATGTGAAGTAAAAGAAATTTAAAGACACTTGGGTTGCCTCCTAAGAAGCACATGATTTAATATCGCGACTCGACAATATCACCTCAATTGTTAATAACGGGTCTAGAGGCTCAACCTCCTTATAAGGGACCTCCACCAACTTGTCCCTAGAATCAATCACAACCACCACCTTGCACTCATCTAGGGGTTTATTGGCTTGCACACATTGAATGTAACCTCATCACCACCGACTCAGAATTTCAGCTCTCTTAGCTCGCATCCACAAGAGAGTCTGGTAGCCAAGAATGGGCGCCCAAGATGATCAGCACTTTGAGGTCTACATCACAATCTATCACCATAAAGTCTGCGGGGAAGATCAATGTATCCATTTTAACTAACACAACATAAAGGAATCCCACCGGATGTTTGATGGAGCGTTCGTCCATGAGAAACCTCATAGAAGTAGGCTTGAGATCTCCCAAACCTAACTCCTTGAAGATCACAAAGGGCATCAAGTTGATACTCGGCCCCAAGTCGCATAAAGCCTTGTTGAATAAATATACACTAATAGTGCAAGAGATTGTGAAAGCTCCTAGATCGTCTCCTTTTGGGGATAAATTGCTGACCATGACCGCACTACAATGATGTGACACCTCCACTGTGCCCATATCAATTACCCTCTTCTTTTTCAATAGCTCCTTCATGAACTTTGCATTACCGGGCATCTACCAGCGGAATATTTACGGACAACTTGCTGAACATATCAATGAACTTCTTGAACTAGGTATCCTATTTCTTTCTTAACAACTACTGGGGATAAGGAGGCGGGACTTTAGGCACCTGGCCTTTAACAATTAGGGCCTCCTTTCCTGCTTCATCATCACTCATCACTTAAGGAGGAGTATCAACCTCTTCCACCTCCACTATCTTATCATCATCAACAACAAATAGGTGCACTCGGCACCCCATCATTCTTCTTTGGACCAGCATTCATATTGGGTTTATCACCCGCATTTGCAACTCTTTTCCACCTAGTAACAATTGTCATGCAATGGCCATCATTGTTCGGGTTTGGCATAGTGTCACTAGGGAGAGTGCCCTTCATTCGAGGGTTCATTTGTGCAGATAAGTGGTTCATTTGTGCCTCATGGTGTTTAATGGATGTTGAGTGAGAACTCACTGTTTGGGCAATATTGGATACCTTCCCTTTCAACTACTTCACTCTATTATCGATTGATTCTACTTTTTTCAACACCCAAGCTAGCATGTCCTCAACCTTAGAATTTATCGGGTCACTAACACTTAGTTGCATTTGGAACTACATCATCCTTTGGAGGAGGGATGTATGGATTTGAAATTCGGGGATTGTACCTATCCCCTTCTCTTTTGAGCTCACAATTTCTCCACCGATTATCCCCCTCTCTCCAACCTTGGTCCTCATGATGTCTTTAACCTTAGTTCCCATCACAATGATACCAAGGGCCTTGATTTTGTAATGCCCCGGAAACTCAAAGAATAGATCTGGAACTTAAATCAGAAAATCCAGAAATCTACAGAAAATGTCTCAGGATGATCCACCTAACGAGTCATTGTGAGACCTAACTACTCGTTAGGTCAGTCGTGGGAAGGAGGAATTAGAAGTCTGAAGTAAGAAGCAGTGTACTTGACGGATGGTGACCACGAGTCGTGGTTACCTGTAACGACTCGTCATGTCCCCCGTTATTAGCCCTAGTCAGTTGTTAGGCAGTGCACCTAACGGGTGTCACCACAAGTCATCATCAGTGGCAACGACTCATGGTCAAGCTTAGTATACAACTTCAGAAGTGAGGCAGTGAGGTCCACGACTGGTGACCACGAGTCGTGGTTAGTGACCATGACTCATTAGGTCCCTCGTGGAGACCTATAGGGGAATCCGGGCAGTGTACTCAACGGGTGTGACCATAAGTCGTGGTCAGTCACCACGACTCGTTAGGTCACCCGTTAGGGTCACCTGATAGTTTTTCTAGCATTTTTTATGGGTTATTTTATAATTTCTTGTTCTCGTAAGCTTTAAACTATGTTGTTTTGAGCGTAAATTCAGACTTATTAGAGGGTTTGGACGTTTCCTCCCCTCATTCTCACATTTACTCTCAGAAAAACTTATCGAAAGTTCTCTCAAGAAACTCTCTAGCAAGCTTAGGGTTTGCCTTCATCGCAGCAGTTCAAGTCTTCTTCTTCGGGGAATTTTTAGTCAGGTATGTGGGAATTCAACAAAGGAATTGTCCTTTCCTTGTGTCCCCCAAAATCCTCCCATAATTTCCCTATCAGTTAGCCCTGAGTTCTTCGAATATGAATAAATTTTTATTTTGGTTTTCAATAATTTCAATTGGGATGATATCCATGTTTATTATTCATATGATCTTCATCAGTTCCTAAGTAAATTGTTGTTGTTCTTACCAAGGTGATTTACAGCCCAAAATTATCGAGTAAAGATTATTGTGTATTAAATTTTGTCTAGTTTGTAAAGTATGTTTTGGGCTGAATTTCCTAGTAATTCTCATTATATATATGCTGAGCAATTATTCCATTGATAAGAATGATTTTATCCTTGTTGGATGAGATTCCTTTAACTCTTGAAATTTCGCTTTTTTTATGAAATTCCCGTGTTGTTGGAATGAGTTGAGTTCTCTATTAGCTGCTAAGTAGTTTAGTTCAGATAGAATGTAGAACCTCTTCAGAAATTTACAAAAAGTGTCAACTGATCAGTTTGACTTTAGACTTTTCCCGAGGTGTCAGTGGTGCCTCCCGGTTATTAGAATCAGACTCAAAATCTAGTTTATTGGTCCATTAGCGGTCATGACATTTTAGATATTATATAGCTATGACCAGCAACAGGACCCCAGCTCAGTTTACAGTTGTTCTTAGACGGTTACGACGCTTCCAGATAAGCAACTCTAACCAGTCTAGAACTCAGTTTCAGAATTTGGTCCGATAAGACTCTCAGGGTACTTTCAGTTATATGTCCCTGACTAGTCTTGGACCCTAGTTTCGAGCTATCAGCTTAGTAGTTCAGTATAGGTTTCCAATAGGAGTAGACTTAGCACCGATCAGGCCAGGGTTCCAGTGCACCCAGGTTCCCAAAACTACGTTGCTAGTGTAGGTTACAGTATTACTTGGCCTGATTGGCGCCAAACTTTTGTGATTACCCAGTTCATGCCTTTATACCCTGTCAAGGTATATTGGGTCCTACCGGTGGGGCGTATACATCGGACTCTACGTCTAGCTCGCGTGGTTATATGTCGGTTAGAGACTCTCCCACTAGTTAGCTCAGTTCAATTTTAGTTTGACAGTTCAGTTTAGTGTGGTCTCTCAGACTCGATGATTTAGACTTAGGACATGTCTTTGACCATCAGACAGGGCCATCTTGACCATTTCAGTTTACCTCAGTAGTTCAATTCAATTTACTTGTTGGTCATTGCATGTCCATTCAGTTAGACTTTGTATTTCAGTTATGCTTTCTCCCACTTACTCAGTACATTTAAAGTACTGACGCATATTTTAATGTTGTATCGTTTCATGATATAGCTGCAGGTTCCCAAACTTAGCAGCGTTAGCCGCCACGATTCAGATCCTCCTCAGCCGCAGTTGAATTGTGAGTCCTCATCATTCGAGGGCCTTATTTCATTTTCTTATAGTTAGATTCTAGTTTTTATTTAGACTTAGAGTTAGCTGGGGGCTTGTCCCAGTAACTCATCAGTTAGAAAGCTTTCAGACTACAGATGTTTAGATTTCATGCTTTAAGTTTTATCTTAAATTTCATTAAAAAAATGCTTTTATGCTATTATTTCAAAATTTTCGTTGTGCATATTTTGCTCAGAATACCAGTGTATGATAGACCAGGGGTTGACTTTTGCTCACTTGTGACTTCAAGTACCGTGTTACATTCAGGGTGTAGTCTCGGGGCATGAAAGATTTTCACCTTTGTACCTCGGACGATAACTCACCATTTGGCTCATCATGTATTTGACATTATTCATCATATGTAGCTTGAGAAACATCCTCCTCAAATGAGTTGCGTCCTTGGGCCCCAACAACGTTAACATTTCAAACCACATCACATGTTTCGCAAGCAACTCTACTTGTGTCATCATCTTTGCTAGAGTTTCATCCCTTTCCTTATCTCTTCTCCTTATCTCGGTTGTCATGTGGTTGGAAGGTGCACTTGAGGACACCTCGGTTTCTCTAGTGTACCAAGCTCAGCTAGTTTTCGTCATCCTATCCAACAAGGCCTATGCAAGTATGGATGTTTGGTCCATGATTGAACCACCAGCAAGATTGTTCACCACAAAGTTATTAATCAAATTAAGTGACTCGTAGAAACTTTGAAGAAGTATTCCATTTGATAGTCCATGGTTCGGGCAAATGGCCACTTTCTTTTAAACCTTAGCCATACCTCATGTATCAGTTCTTCTCTTAGTTAGCAAAAGTTCTTGATCTCATCACACAATTGTAGCATCCGCGAGGGTTGGAAGAACTGATCAAGAAATGCTTTAGTTAACTCGTTCCAGGATGTGATGAACTAGGAGGAAGCTCCTCCAACCATGATGTAGCCCCTCCTATCAAGGAGATAAGGGAATATACATCAAGCAAATTGAATCTTGGTTGATGTTGATATGTTAAATGGTTAACAAATTTCAATGAAGTTTCGTAGATGTCGATTAGCATCCTTGCTAGCTAGTCCACCAAATGGCTTATTCATTTGTAAGAGATGTAGCATGGTGCAAGTGACATGGAATACGACATTCCTTACCATTGGTGATAAGTAAATGGCACCAGCTACATTGTGCACAATGGGATTATCCTCTACATCCATGAATCCATCCATGCTACCAACATCACTAGTGCGGCTCATTGTTCTCCTTTTCAATCAACAAAAACAACAAACAAAGTAAAAGCAAAACATGACGTAAAACAAGTGTGAATTGCATAATTGTGATGGGATTCTCTTATAATCCATATTGTATGAATTGCATAATTGTGATGGGATTCTCTCTTTTGGTAAGTTGCATTATATCCTTGGAATGAATGTTAAAATCTTGATCTCAATTGAGAGGTATGAATGCGATAAGTTGTGTAGTGAGCTTCTAAGCAAACTTTGAAGGTTGGATGTCAATGATTTGAGATGCCTGTTGATTTTAATTGAAAGGAAAATGCCCCTAATCTGGATTGAAAGAATGATGCTAATATATTTCGACTACTTATGGTAGTACCAATTGAAATTTGTGCACTTGTTTGAGTCTTTTTATTCTTTTGAGTCTTTTTGTGATTTTGGGGTTATTTTGAGTCTTAGTGGTCCTGTGTGCAGTCCTCATGATGTGATAAGCTTAAGCCAATTCCATTTGAGAGTGCATGCTTTGCTTGAGGACAAATAATAGTTCAAGTTTAGGGCTTTGATGAGTTGGTACTCTTAAGCATTAGTTATTGATTTGTTTTAATGTAATTTAGAAGGGTTTTATGCCTTTTCTTCTCTTTTATGTAGGCATTTCATTAAAATAAAGATGATGAAGGAATTGGACTTGAAGAAACTTGTCGAAGGAAAAACGGGTGACATGCGGTGCCATAAGTCAGTACATGTGTTTCACAAGTACCACGCAAGAGGAATTAGAAGCTTGCTGGTAAAGGACCTGTATGCCGCAAGTCGACACACGCGATCCGCAGATACCATGCAAAAGGAGTTGAACAAAGACTGTCTGGACTAGTTGATGCATTTGCGAGACGCACATTTCACAGGTGCCGGCGCAAGTGAGTCGCGTCTCCTCCGAAGAGCAAGAAGGTAAGCACGTACTTGAGAAGCTTCCAAAGACATTTTAGGGACCTGTGCAAAGAATTTATATAGATTTTTTACCCCATTTGGAGGAGAGGACATTACATCATAGAGAATATTGAAGAGGAGAGAGAGTGATAGGGAGAGTATCATTTTGTACTTTCTTCTTCATCTTCTTTGTGAAAAACACCATTGTTGCAGATTCTAAGTTGTAAGTGATCTTAATTGATTAATATGATTGATTTTAAGAAATTCTCTATAAGTATAATTTTTCTTCCTTTAATTATGAGCAGCTAATATCCCTTGTGGATTATGGGTGTTTAGATCTAAGTGGATATCGGCTAATTGATTTTAGATTAAATTAGATTGCATGGATCTATCGATTTTTCAAGTTATAATTGGAAATTTAATGGTTGTAAACATTAATTGAGCTCTCTAACTTTGCTTTTTCTTGAGAAAAGAAAGTGAAGTTGGGTAAGACTTCAATAGCGAGGATTTGGAGTTTTTGATCTATGAGTTGGAGCTAGAGATAGTCTACACCCAATTCAAACTCTATAAAAGGGTTAGAGCTAGAAATAGTCTAAACCCTTCCTCAAGCATTGTTTGGTTGTTTAGCAGATTTTGGCTTTAGGGTTTGAGAAAATCCAAAGTAGACACATTCTTTTGGTTGAGAAACTTAGAATGTAGCCCAAAGCCAAGGCTATCTATGCGCTAATTGAATTTAAGGCTCTTAGTTAATAACTATCAAGTTGATGCCCCATCAAATGTATACCCCTAGTCTCTCATCTTGCTAGCAATCATCATTTTCCCCTGTTTTGTTTTTACATTTTCATTTGATACTAGTTCAAACAAATCCCTCAAAAATTTACTTTACGTTTAGACATGACACATGCTTGTGTGAACTAATTTACAACACTTGGTGAATCTAACCTCCAACCGTTGTAGGATACGACCCAGACTCTTTGTTAACTACTTGTTTTGCAAATGACCATTTGTCAATTATGACATAAAACATGGGAAGTAGTAACCCATAGATAGATCATTTGGATTTCATAAGATTTAGGATAAAACCCCATAAGATTTTAAAATAAAATTTCATGAATTAGGAGATATTGGGCATGGGTGTGAACAAATTCACCCATTCATAACCCTACATACCTGAGAGACTTGGATTCTATCACTTCCTTACTTTTCCAAGAGGGAATTGAAGAACTATTGATGAAGAACCTTGGAGTTTTATGCTTGATCACCCTCTACACCCTTGAACTTCGCATGCATGAGTTTTGAATAGGTTATAATGACTTAACCTATCTTAATACATCCATAAAATAACTTAAAATGACGTATTATAGGACCCTAGGGCTTAGGAATGATGATAATACCCTTAACAAATTCGCAGTTAAAAATTGACTGTCAGTCCCAATGAGGGACTGTTCGAGTCATCGTCCCAAGGGGACGAGTCGTGGCCTACTATCATCGTGTGCACTGTCCATTTTCCTCCATGGGTCTCCACGAGGGACCTAACAAATCGTGGTTGGTGACCATGACTCGTGGTCATCTCTCGTGGCCTCCACAGTCCAAAATCCCATTGACCCTTGATTGATCTAGCCACGGCTGACTCAACGAGTCGTGGGGTCTGACCACAACCCGTGGTCATGTTCGTGGTGTCTTCCCATCAAAAATTTTAGAACTTAAGGCCAACTCCTTACCACGAATCGCCTAACAACTCGTGGTCACCCCCACGGTCACAAAATGACTCGTTTTGTGACCTGGTGCAGATTTTTCAGCTCTGATCTTAGGGCTTCTGGGGCATTACAGAATACCAAGAAAAGAGGCTTATCAAGCAACTGACCATGAAACAGCCACCAATGACTTCAACAACGTCAGCCAAAACACGAGCTAATCAGTAGATTTGATGTTCTAATCGTGAATCCAAGCCCGAATAATCAAATATAACATCGAAATTATTTTTCACAAAATTACCTTCATCTTACCTACAAATACATATATTTACAATAATTACTAGTTGTTTTGAAACAAGGAGAAGTAAAGCAAAAGGTATGCTAACTACATATATGTACAATACTTGGTGGTGGCTTGGTTTTATACAATTTATTAAATGATCACGTGATGATGACTATTGATTAAAAGGTTGTTTCAACCTTTCCCTATCGATGTGGGAGTATTGCTGTCAACATTATACCTTACCTTTTATTCAATTACACTTAGTTGGGGGTAATGCTACGCTTGTATTTTGGATATTGTGTAGGTTTGTGGTAAAACATATGTAAACTCGAATTAAGAGCGATTTATTTTGTTGGAAACTATACTCAAAGACCCTTAATTTATTAGGTAGTTAATCCTATAACTCTGTATAAATTAGGAGATATAGTCATCCTAATTCATCCCATATATACGGTTTTGTTCAAAAATATATCGTCCCCAATTTCTCTACATGGTTAAACTTAACATTTCCATTAAAATATTAATAAAATATAATAATGTTGCAAAATTTAACACATACAGTAGTATATAATACTTTAAAATAATTTTCATAAATAATGAGGTATAAAATATATTTTTTTTCAAATTCTAATTTAATTAGACATCCTTAAACTTGTAGGGTGTTACACTTGGGCACTTCAGAAAAATCCTTAAATGAGTTGTCTATAGAATCCCACAAATCCTAAGAAACTCCTCACACCTCTAACAGTTATAAGAGGAGGCAATTTCCGATAGTCTCTACCTTTGAGTGATCAACCTCTAAACGTAGCTTTGACATCGTATGTCGAAGGACAATACCTTTTTAGACCATAAAGTGGCACATCTCCCAATTTAAGTCTAAATTCATTTCCTCACAGTGCTCCAACATCACCACATTCCATGAATAACTTTGCAAAGATAGAGAAATCATCCATGAGCACCTCTACAAAGACTTTAATCATACCCGAAAATATTGTCATCATGCATCTCTTGAATATGTTGGCGCATTACGTAATTCAAATGACATCTACTTGAAAGCACATGTGTTGTAAGAAAGGTGGTCGTCATCTTTTCCTAGTCCTCAAGATCAATAACTATCTGAATATAGTTGGAATACCTATATAAAAAATAATAGTATCTTGTCTGGCTAACCAGCCAAGCATCTGATCAACGAACAGGATGGGGTAAACGATCTTTCCTAGTATCACTATTTAGCTTTCTGTAATCTATACATATTTTCTACCCTGTGACTATTCTTGTTGGGATGAGCTCGTCATTCTCATTGATAATTACTATTGTACCTCACTTCTTAGGGACACACTACACAAGATTCACCCACTGCCTATTTGAGATTGGATAGATAATACTTGAATCAAGCCACTTAATGACTTCATTCTTCACAACTTCTGTCATTACTGGGTTGAGTCATCTATGATGTTCAATGCTCAGCTTGTGATCCTCCTTCTTGAGTGTCTTATGCATGCAAAGCACCAAGCTGATTCTTTTGAATATCTGACAGTTGCCACCCAATTGCTCTTTTCTAGTGTCTTAGCACTTTCAATGATTTCTCTCTATATATCCATGAGCTTGCTGATAGAATAACAGGCAATATATTCTTCACCCAAGTAAGCATATTTTAGATGCTCAGGTAGAGGCTTCAATTTAAGCTTAGGAGCCTTAATAATGACAACTTGAGAAGGGCTCGCAAGGTCTATCAAGTGGCTCTAACTCAGCTTGTTGAGCATATATGCTGGCCATATCTAAGATTTGTACCCAATCATTTGCCTTTGAATCACTAGATATATCCTAAGACAGCAAGTATCTCTCAAGTGGACTATTAGAGGTGATGAGGGATAACTGTCACGGCCCAAACTGGGGGAAAGGCGCGATTGACACTCGATACCTTATGGACTGAGAAACCAGCTATATAACGTATGTGACTATAATACTTAAACTAATAAAGCCACCTACCATAATCAAGCAAAACTCAATATATGAACCGACGATGTCAAAACACAATAAGATAGGAAAAATAATGTCGACAAGGCAGCAAAATAGCCAGAAAGAAACTGCGGAAAGCTGGTGATGCCATAAACTGAACTACACTGCTCAAACTAAGTCTATAAAACCTCTAAAACGAGTATAATACTGCTTGGCCAGGATAGGGCCCTGTCCTACCCATAACTATACAACAAAACTCAAGTATAAACAAAACTAGACATCTACTCCAAAAAGAAAGGAGTATACCAACTCTTCGCTAAACTCAAACTCCTTCTGCATAGGATGATTGGAGCCTATGTCTGTACCTGCAACATGAATGTCGCGTCCCCAGATGAAGGGACGTTAGTATAGATAATATGTACTAATATGTAAGGATGAAAGCTTTTAACATAAGTAATATCAAGATAACTGAATTAGAGATAGGGATAGAAACATCCTGAACTTTGGAAATTGTAACCTGACTTCAACTCAACACTATATGCCAATGCAATCATGTATATGCATAATACGGCTGTAACTACCCAACCAGTAGGCCGCCTGGTGGTGAAGTCTGAAACAAAATCTGTCAAACTGACATAGTCGTGCTGGTGGTAAAACATGTAAATATCTACCTAACTGATATGTCCCATCGGTGGTAAAGTCATATAACCGTATTCATAATCATGTTTATAGCTAATAGGGCCCACACTATGTGTATATGTGTCATACTATGCAGTAACATGCTAACTTTAAGACTACGACCTGTCTACATCTTAATCCTAGATTAAGGAACTGTAATTATAGATATACCACTTATGAAACTTTAGAATATCATAAGGATCTTAAACAAATAAGTGACCTCTAGGAGATTCCTAGGACTTGGATAACATGAGGGCCAAGTAGGATACATACAATTGTTTTGAAAACAACTCCTAAAAACTTAGAGAATAGCATTTGATAGGAGTGGATAACTTTTATTCATTAAAACAATTGAGTAATAGAGGCGTAACTCTCTTAGGATAAAGTCTAGACGTATATTTTGATCTAACCTAGTTGTATAGCAGCTGATAACGAATGACATTTTCATAGGGAGATTAAATCAGTTGAGTTTGTGAACCTAAGGCAGGGTAGCATGACGGTTCAGGAGTATGATTTGGAGTTCACTCGTTATTCCAAGTACGCACCTGAGATGGTGGCAAACTAGAGGGATCGAGTGAGTCGATTCGTGCATGGGATTGCAGATTATTTGGTCAAAGATTGACGAATCATGATGCTTCACTAGGACATTGATTTCTCACGGATAGTTTTGTACACCTAGCATGTCACACCCCGCCTTGGGGGGTATGACTGGCACCTGGTGCCCTACTAGGACCTAAACTGCTGGACTGCTAAGCCTGGGCACATCTGGTGCCTGGCTGACTCTATCTCACATTTCTGGAAACAAAGGGCTATATAACGGCTGTAAACACAGCCCCCGGCCCATTGGCCTATAGCCTCCTGTACCTGTACTAACAGCTGACCAGAAACATGTCATAGGGAAACCTATGCAGGCCGACAAGGCCACCATGCTGTCTAGTTATCTATAACTTAACCATGAAGTACTGGATAGCTACGTGACCGGCAAGGTCACCACTACTGTCGAACTATGGCCCCACACGGCCAACATAAAGGAAACACAAGTACTAACAGCTAAACAACTGCACGGCCTCACACGACCGGCTCATCTGACCATAGGGAAATATATACAGACTGCAAGCCTCTAAGAATAACAATAGAAATGATCGGGACACGGCCCCGACCTACCCGTACTGTACAACAAGAGAAAACAGAATACACCTCTGGGATTCAGTCTCCGGATGACAGGAGCTGAATGCTCGATCGCTGACAGGAATCACGTGGTATCGCCTGCTCGTCTATGAGTACCTGCAGGTAAGTAATGCAGCGCCCCACCGGGCGTCAGTACCGCTGGTACTGAGTATGTAAAGCAATAACTGAAAGAAATATCTGGAAACAACAATATAACTGAAGAAACTGAAGTAGGAAGGAATAGATTAACTGTCTGATAATGTAAGTCATACCTTCTCTTAATCATACTGGAAGGAGCAGGAGTCATACCTGAGGATTTATCGTTCTACTGTCGATCTACTCGTATCTATTATAACACAGCACAACATATCATAACATACATAGCACACACAAACCTTACCCGACCCCCATAAGCCGGGAGGTACAACCAACATGCAATCTATACCCCTACCCCGGTCGTCCCATCTCCTATAATAACTATAAGCATCCTGCCGGTCCCCTGGGTATGCACTTGGGCTCGCTGAGCCCCTGACTATAACTTTACCTGAGTCCGGAGGACTCCTGAATCAACACCCCGGGCGTATCCGCTCGACGGGGGTGTATAAGGGCCGACCAAGGCACAATATGGGGAAAACTGGCATCCCATCTTCGTCCCCTGTGGGACGGCATGCCACTCCGTAGAGCGACGTATCCTCGTCCTCTGGCGGATGATTCGATACAGCTATTAACCCTGGGCGGTCATGGATGCTAGGTAGTCCAACCCCAAACAATACAACAGTCTCAACTAGTAATACTATCTGCATGTCCCACATACTGAAGCTAATAGTGGTGAAGTATTGTATATACTATACGCTGAGCTAGTGATAGTAATAGGTACATACTTAATGCATTCTGAGGCTGGTAATAGTATATATAGATATAAATATAGTCTTCTGCCAGACTGTACTGGGGCTAATGCTGAACAAGATATAGTGTTTCTGCTGAAACTGTGTTGTACCCTGAGTTTCTATAGTAACATGATTTACTATTCCTAACATGTTTTCTAACTTCATTTTAACTTATCATTCCATTTCTGAGATGTCTTACAGGTATTACATCGCTTTACTGGGTTTCAACTGAATACAATAATATCCTAACATTCTGTGTTAGATCACACACTGAGCATGCTGTGGAATTCCTAATACTTATATTAGAATCTATATCGCGCCAACAAGTTTCACGCAAGTTATAACTCGATGCTTCTAATATCGTACCAACATTCGTAATAAACATAACATATGACTTCTGAACATTCTACTGGCCTTTAAATTACTGTACTGTACCGAGATTACTTAACTTGCCGAGGAAACTAGCTTTACATACCTTATCCTCGAACTATCCGTCTGTCGGACGACGCTCGACCGGTATTTCCTATTTTCTCCCAACTGCATTCATAAACATGTCAACAATACTAAATACAGCTTTATTGTAAAGAGCAACGTCACTTTCGATATAGTTTATAGCCTAAACTTAGGCTTATCAAAAGACGGTCGAAAACTCGCTATTTTCCCAGCGGTCCAGAAGGGAGAAATATTCACTTCACAGCTAGGAACACATAGACACTAGTTTAGAGCAATTCCACTTACCTTAGCTCGGTAGTTCGACGATTCGTCGGCCGTATTTCACAAAACTAAATCCGTATGAATGCTCTCTGCTGCTAAATACCTCGGTATCTGAGGTTAATTTGAGTTTGGACAACGTTTAGCAGCGTAATCAGATGAAAATTATATTACTTCTTCGTTCTCTCCCTGTTCTCCTGCGTTTTCTGGAAATTTTAAAAGGTTTTAATAAGATTAAACCAAAGTGGGGCTTTATATACTTGGGCCTGGACAAGGCCAACGTGTCACGGAGCCAACGCGGAGGCTCCACCTCCGTGACACGCTGCCATCGCGGAGGGGCTCTGCCTCGGCTCCTTCCGCGATGGTTCGACAGGTTTCTCGTCCGATCTTTTCCCGGGCCTTTCTTTAGCACGTATGACTTTCAAATATGCTTAACCAACGTGCAAATAGGTCATTTAGGTGCCGGGAATCCTACGGGGTATAACATAGCAGATGGAGGTGATGTAGGTAAGTGAGTGAGTGAGAGAGGCCAAGAGGGTCAAGACTGATAGCTTTGGATTCTCCAAGCAGAGACCTAGTGATGGGCACCCCATCAGTAGTCCCACCAGAGATCATCAGCCCCAGCGCCATCAACAGCGAGTGTGCCATCCAGATCTAGGCGTGACCAAAGGGAGCAAGCAACAGGCTCTCGAGGTCAGGGGAGCAGGTCTGTGGAGTCCAGTATTCCAGCTTATGATAGGTGTGGCTGGAGGCATATGGGATAGTGCTTAGCAGGTTCAGGTGCTTATTTCAGGTGTGGGCAACCCAGACATATGCTCAGAGATTGTCTAGCAGCTAGACAGGACCATGGTAGAGGTCGAGACCCATCCACTAGTTCAGCAGCTCCATCAGCACGCTCAGTTCGATAGGGAGCGTCCACTAGTGTAGGCGGTGGTTAACATCAGAATAGATTTTATGACCTCGCATCTTGTTAGGAGTAGAAGGCCTCTCCAAATGTGGTCACTGGTATGTTATGAGTATTCAACCTTGATGTATATGCATTATTAGATTCAGGGGATACTTTATCTAAAGGAGTTGAAGGAGCAGCTGAAGGATCTTTTAGACAAGGGTTTCATCAGACCTAACAAATCCCTATGGGGTGCACCAGTGCTCTTTGTTCGAAAAAAGGATGGTTCCTTTCGGATGTGCATTGATTATTGACAATTGAACAAGGTTGCAAGCAAGAACAGGTATCCTCTCCCCAGGACTGATGATTTGTTTGACCAGCTTCAGGTTGCTAAGTGCTTTTCAAAGATAGACCTCAGATCCGGGTATCATCAGCTCAGGGTTCAGGAGAGTGACATTTCAAAGACAACTTTCAGGACTCGGTATGGTCACTACAAGTTTGTAGTTATGTCTTTTGGACTAATGAATGCACCTGCAGGTTTTATGGATTTGATGAAATGGGTGTTCAATCCATATTTGGCTATGTTCGTGATTATGTTCATAGATGACATTCTCATATACTCTTGGAGCGAGAAGGAGCATGCCGCTCATTTGAGGGTGGTACTACAGACTCTTAAGGATCGCTAATTGTATGCTAAGTTCAGCAAGTGCGAGTTTTTGCTAGACTCAGTAGCATTTTTGGGCCATGTGGTGTCAAGTGAGGGTGTACAGGTGGACAATCAAAAGATAGAAGTTGTGAGGAATTAGCCTAGACCAGTTAGTCCTTCGGATATCAGGAGTTTCTTAGGTTTAGCTGGTTACAACCGGAGGTTTGTTAAAGGGTTTCCATCCATTACAGCACCATTGACTAAGTTGACGCGGAAGAAAGTGAAGTTTCAATGGTCGGAGGCTTGTGAGAAAAGCTTTCAAGAGTTGAAGACTTGACTCACCTCAGCACCGGTGCTGACCCTACCTGAGGGTACCGATGGGTTTGTGGTGTATTGTGACGCCTGGACGATTGGCCTTGGTTGTGTATTGATGCAGCATGATAAGGTTATCTCTTATACTTTCAGGCAGCTGAAAATTCATTAAAAAAACTATCTGACTCATGATCTCGAGTTGATAGCGGTAATATTTGCCTTGAAGATTTGGAGACACTATCTATACTGGGTCCAGTGAATGTGTTTACAAACCACAAAATCCTACAGTACGTGTTTACCCAAGAGGATTTGAATCTACGTCAAAGGAGGTGTTTGGAGCTTTTGAAAGAGTATGATATAGGTGTCCTTTATCATTTGGGTAAGGCTAATATAGTGGCAGACACTCTTAGAAGAATTTCCATGGAGAGTGTGTCTCATGTGGATGTGGAAAGGGAAGAGCTAGTGAAGGATGTGCATCGTCTTGCACAACTAGGAGTTCGTCTTGTTGACTCGATGGATGGTGGTGTCACTTTTCAGAATGGATCAGAATCCTCCTTGGTGACTGAGGTCAAAGCTAGACAAGATGAGGATCCTATTTTGGTAAAGTTGAAGGAAGCCATTCAGAAACAGAAAGTTGAGGTCTTCTCCCAAGGGGGAGATGGTGTGCTTTGATATCAGGGTCGTCTGCGTGTACCGGGAGTTGATGACTTGAGGGAGCATATATTGCATAAGGCTCATAGTTCCAGATATTCTATACATCCAGGTGCCACCAAGATGTACCATGACATCCGAGGAGTCTATTGGTGGAATGACATGAAGAAGGACATAGCAGAGTTTGTGGCTAAGTGTCCGAACTGTCAACAGGTAAAGGTTGAGCATCAAAGACCCATAGGTGTGCTTCAGGACATTAGCATTCCTACATGGAAGTGGGAGGAAATCAATATGGACTTCATTATGAGGTTGCCTCATACTCGTCGACAGTATGACTCTATTTGGGTTGTTGTAGACAGGTTGACTAAAGCAGCTCATTTTCTACCGGTTAAAACTACTGACTCAGTGGAGGATTATGCTAAGTTATACATTTGGGATTTAGATCGGTTGCATGGAGTACCCTTGTCATGGGATCCAGAGAGACCATGTCTTCATCCATAGGATTCCAAGTACCCCGATCGATCAAAAGTTCAAATTCTATCCAAACTACTCATTTTCAAATGATATCCACATTGTTCATAAATACTCATTTTTTATTTCAAAATTTTCTTATAATCTAATCCATAACAATTTTCACATTGAACCCACAAATGCCTCTATTTTTGAGTTCCCTCACTTTCATTAGAACTTTCTCTTTCATTAGAATTTACCTCCTAGTTTTAGAGGTCATTTCAGAAGGGATGTGATACTCAGTTCAATCTTAGCACAACATTTCACTCGCAAATAGATGGTCAGGCTGAACGGACCATTCAGACTCTTGAAGATATATTGAAAGGCATGTGTGATTGATTTAAAAGGTAGTTGGGATGATTATTTACCTTTCATTGAGTTTGCGTATAACAACAGTTATCATTCTAGCATTCAGATGGCTCCGTTTGAGGCTCTCTATAGGTGAAGATGTAGATCACCTATTGGTTGGTTCGAAGTCGGTGAAGCCGCGATGATAGGATTAGATTCAGTCCATGAAGCTATGGAGAAAGTTTGGCTTATAAGGGACAGGTTGAAAACAGCTCAAAGTCGCTAAAAGTCCTATGCGGACATGAGAAGGAGAGAGCTCGAGTTTGAAATTGACGATTTGGTGTTTTTGAAGGTATCTCCCATGAAGGGAATGATGAGATTCAGAAAGAAAAGGAAACTCAATCCCCGGTATTAGTCCGTATCGGATTTTGAGACTGGTTGGCAAGGTAGCCTACGAGTTGGAGTTGCCTCAGAATTGGCTTTAGTACATCCAGTGTTTCATGTGGCACTTTTGAAGAGATACATGAATGATACAGCTTTTGTTGTCCCGATGGAGAGCGTAGGTGTGGAGGATAGTCTTGGCTACGAGGAGGTTCCGGTGGAGATACTTGATGGTCAGGTGATGAGTTAGTAATTTACCAACTCATTAGGTTCTAAAACTTGAGTTTTTGCTTAGATATTGAGTTGATTGTCTGGATTTTATGCCCTTTTGCTTTTGTTGTGTGCAGATGACTAAATGTGAAGAAAAGAGAAAAAATGGAGCAAAAACAAGGGAGTGAGAGGAAATCGGCAATCCACAGGTAAAAACCAGCAAAACACCGGCCAAAGGCCAAATATTACTTCCTCTAAGTATTAATGCCACCAGCGGTTCACGGATTGCTAGCGGCGATTCACCGATCCAGTCGCTGAAAGACACCCAAAGTTCTAGAAAATAGCTTGAAGAGTCGGTGGTTCACGGATTGGTTTCAAGAAACACCGGGTGAACCGCCGATGTTCACTGGAATTTAGTAAGGGCTCAGAAAGATATCCAGCAATTCATGGATTGGAACCGGCGAACCACCGATGTCTTCGCCGATTCCAGAATAGTGCTCAGGGGTATAATCATCCAAAACTGGAAAAGATATAAAAAGTGTCCTATTTTTCAGGATATAAATAGAAGATAAAGTACTTTGTACTGAGGGAGAGAGAAGAAGAGATAGAAATAGAGATATTGAGTGAGAGCAAAAGCATATATCACATCATTGTTTCCCTTTTTAGCTGCAGAATATTTTCTTAGTTGAAGTAGGGAGATTTTGATTGGTAAATTTGGAAAAAGTACTATGTTCTATTTCTTCTTTGTACTAGTAAGTTTCAGCTATTATTGGATATTATCTTGTGAAGATTTTTCTACTCTTGCTATTGAATTAAATGAAGCTATTGATGAATGTGTTTCTGAATTTCTTATCATGAGTAGCTAAAATCATTAACTAGAGGTGTGTGATGATGAAAACTTAATTAGATTGGGTATTGCTAGAGTCATCTTTATATTGTTCAAATAAGTGTGAATCTATTAGATTCTCTTCAATCTATAAAGGAAGGTCCACTGATTATGATATGATTCTATTTATTCTTGCTTGATTGTTGCTTGTAAAAGAATAATTAAGTATTAGAAGAGAATCTAATAGTGGGTATGGATAAGAGATTGTGAAATTGGGCTAGAAATAGCTGAAATTGCATTTTTGTTCCTTATTGGCAGCTAATAGCTATAAATTAGTGCAGTTGCTAATCCAAATCAAATAGGGTTGAGCTAAATAGTAACTAGAGGTTTGACAAAACTCTAGTAAGAGGTAATTAGAAGCTTAAAAGTCGTAATTACCCACTTCCCGAGATTATTTATACTTTTTGAACTTATAAGATGACCTGGCATGTCCCGATATAATTAGTATTTCATCTACACCGCATCTCTAGTCTTTCACACTCTTGTTGACAACTTAGCTGATCTTGTTGTTTTATTTCACGAATTTACCCAATACAATTCACTAAAAAATTTACCCCCCCCCCCCATTTTATTTGTTTTTATATTAAATCCACGTGGTGCAAGCTAACGTCAATTTCTCAACCGACACTTGTAATTATCATTTCCTAGTCCTTATGGGATTCAACCCCGACACTCGTCGAGTTACTTTTTTTTTATACTTCGGTCGTGTATATTCTTTGCATGAAGAATATATTTTGGACGTTATCAAAAATGGCGTTGTTGCCAGGGACTAGCGCTTGATATTCTTGTGTTGATTGTTAAGTTGAAATATCTTGCATCGTAGCTACTTGACATGAGTTTGCTGCATTATTAGGATCTCATAACCACATGACTCATCAGTCTCAAGTAGGGGATAGCTCAGTGGAAGGTAACATGGAACTCGAGGAAGATAATCCGATGATGCCGGAAGTAGAAGGAGCCATTTGTCTACCACTGATAGTAGGGAATGCAGTATTTCATGTCACAAGCACCATGCTACACTTGTTGCAAATGAAGGGGCTCTTTGGCGGAAAACCAAGCAAAGATGTGAATCGACATTTGAGAAACTTCTTGGAAATATGCCAGCCCTTCAATATAACAAATATCAGCCAAGAGTCAATCAGGTTGAGACTCTTTCCTTTTTCACTGATGGGGGAGGCAACAATGTAGCTAGAGGAACTCCCTCCGGGATGTATTACTTCATGGAAGGAGTTAACCGAGGCCTTCTTGGACCGCTTTTTCCCTGTATCAAAGATGCTTTAGCTGAGGGATGATATTACAAATTTCAGGCAAGAACTGGGAGAACCTTTGCACGAGGCATGGTTAAGGTTTAAAAAGAAGGTTGCTCTTTGCCCAAATCATGGACTGTCGGATGGAGTGCTTCTCCAAAGCTTGTATAGGCCCTTGATTCAATCAATAAGTCTATGGACAACAACCTAGCTGGTGATTCTATCATGGATCAAAAATATGGGTTGGCCAAATCCCTCCTAGATAGAATGACAAAGACCATTATATAGAGCTTGGCACATGAGAGAAACAAATGTGTCCACTCATGAAATCAGCTCAAGTGCATTGGCGGCTGAGTTGCGAAAAAGGGATGAAGAGCGGGATAAGAATCTTTCCAAGATGATGACACAACTAGAATTGATGACAAAACATGTGGTGGGAGCAGGGCCCAAGGTGGTAAATGTCGTGGGAATGCAAAGTCCTTTACAATATGAGGGAGAGTCGTTACCGCCAAGATATGAAGAAGAATTCCAATACATGGGCAACCAAATGGGAGGTCATCGACCTGGATATCAAGGAGAAAAACAAGGCCCATGGCGCCCCAAGGGATGATAACCAAGGTTGGAGAAATCGTGATCCACAAGGATGGCCCAAACGAAATGAAAGGTGGGGTAATAAGGAGCCAAACCAAGAGGGTGATCGCTATCACCAGAGTTCGAACCCATATGTTCCCCCTCCAAAGGTGGGGAATCCTCACAATCAGCTGGGCGTGAGTGATGCGAGTAACTCAAAAATTGAAGAAATGCTATCAAGAGTTATGAAAAAGGTTGAGTCAACCAAGAGCGGGGTGAAATAATTAAGAGGGGAGGTGTCTAACCTTTTCCAATAATGAGTTCACATTCCGCCTCCATCGAGCATTTGGAGGCCCAAATGAATCACTTGTCAGCTCAAATGAACCCCCGGATGAAGGGAACACTACCTAGTGACACAATGCCTAATCCAAAGAAAGATGGTCAATGCATGGATATTGTCACTAGGAGTGGAAAGGTGATTGGAGATGCCCCGGTGAAGCCCAAAGAGGTTGATAACCTGAAATTATATGAAGAAGATGAAGTCGACAAAATGCCAATGACTCCAAGGAATGAAGAAAAGATTGATGAGGAAAGAGAGGGAAAGGGCAATAAAATCCTCTCACATGATGATAATAATGAGGCGGGCATGAAGACCCCAATTGATGACAAGGTTGAATCAAGAATCTCACCTCCTTATCCATAACGATTGGCCAAGAAAAAGAAGGATGACCAGTTCAAGAAGTTTGTTGATATATTTAGCAAGTTGTCCATAAATATACCGTGAGTGGATGCTCTACTCCAAATGCCCGGTTATGCAAAGTTTATGAAAGAATTATTGAAGAAAAAAAGGTGGTTGATGCAGGTAATGGACAGAAAATGAACCATTGCAGTGCGGTGATGATGAGTAATCTTATGCCCTAAACGGTAGGACCCAGGAGCTTTCACAATCACATGTACAATTGGGATATGTGTGTTTAAAAAAGCTCTATGTGATCTTGGTGCCAGCATAAATTTGATGCCCCTGCTCATTTTCAAGAAATTGGGACTTGGAAGCACAAAGTCGGCGTCGATGAGGCTGCTCATGGCAGATAGGTCAATAGAAAGACCGGTGGGTGTGTTATAAGATGCGTTGGTAAGAGTGGAAAAGTTTATTCTACTTACTGATTTGGTTATTTTGGATTGTGAAATGGATGTAGAGGTTCCTATTATTTTGGAAAGACCATTATTGGCTACGGGGAGAGCCATGGTGGACGTGGAGCTTGGAGAGCTAAAATTTTGAGTTGGAAGTGAGGAGGTCACCTTCAAGGTGTGTCCATCAGCTAAAACGCCCCTCGAATGCAAGATGGTTGGGGTGTTGCAAAATGAAGAGGAGGACAAGGGATTGGAGCTGAAGGAGATGGAGTCGGATGATGACCTATCGGAAAAAAGTTGTTGAAAAAATGGTCTACGTCGTGCCACGACATTAATTAAGGTGTTTCTTGGATGCAACCCAAGTGTTTAGTGAATTATTTGATGTCTTTGTTGTTTTTGTTTTTGTAGGAGCTATGAAGTGAGGAACGAAGGGAGAAACAAACCATGAAGAGAGGAACCGCACAGAACCGGTGAGGCACCGGTCCAAAAGCGCGAACCACCGATGAAGGCGAGTATAAAACAAAAAGCTGGGGTTTGGATCAAAAAACCGGCAGACCCATCGGTGAACCGTCGAATTGAAACCATGGACCACTGGTGGGTTGCCGAGGGAAGACAAAGGACCTGAAGCTTGGGCACATGAGCGGCGGATAACCAACGGATCGCCGATTCCATCTGTGAACCACCGGTGGATCGCCAGCCAAGAAATAGATAGCTGGGCACAAAATACATGGCAGAGGAAATTAAAACGGTGGAACGCCGATGTGATTTGTCAAACCACCGATGAAGCGTCGATCGAGGTATAAGCTTATTTCAAAATAGAATTTAAAAAATGGACCCATAAAATTCCAAATACTTGATCAGCCGCCCTATTCTGCAAATATTCCCCTAGTTCCCCTTTTTCCACCATTTTTCCTTTCCATTTTTGTCTCTCCATTACCCAACATTTCCATTTCCCCGTATTCCTCTATTTTAAAGCTTTCCACCTTCCCACTTCCCACCAACACACCCACATTAAACTCTCCACCTTTACCTCAACCTATCAAACTTCCATCTTTCACCTATAAAATCCTATCATATTTCACTAACACACTCACTTCACTCACATTACCTTCCTCTACTATATATATCTCAAAGTGCCATTGTAAGATTTAGCTAATCTTTTTGAAGTTCAAGTGTGCAAGCAATCCTACAATTTGGTAAAAATTTTCTTACCCTTGTCTTAATTTTCTCACTGGTGCTTAATTCTTTAGCAGTAATACTTGGTTTCCCCTCCTTATTGAACTCATTAACATGCTATGGTTGTTGAATGGAATGGGGAATGTGTGTTTATGTGTGTGAAATTTCGAAAAGGGTGAAGTCTGAGTAACCCAATTGAATAAAATGCAATGTTTTGCCCTATGATAGACCGGGTGACACCATTCTTAAGGTCTAAATGTCATGAGATTGTGTTTAAGTGGAGTATTGGTTATTTTATCATGCTATGTGTGAGTATGTGTTAATGGGTGTCTGTGCTTTGTAAGTTCAAAATTGGGGACGATGGGGTCCGATGTTTCGTTGGTCAGATTCGGCGAATCGTCGATGGAATGCTGGCTCACTCTGAAAATTGGCTTCAGGCCACTGAGTGGATCCTGTGTTACATAGGTGGTTCATGAATCTTGACCGGTGATGCGCCGCTTCATCATTGATACATCTATCACTTGCCCAATTTTCTATAAGGCATCGGCGGGCAAACGATGGTCCACAAAATTGCTTCTGCGAACAGCCGGTCCTTCACCGGTGTTATCGATTCTTTAAATGATTGTTTGGTTTCCCTTGTTTCTCAGTTCGCCCTTAAAATAGTTTTTTATTTTAATTTTTTCTTCGAATAATTGTCACTAACATCATGCTTGCAGAAAAAATCATGTCTTCATCAAGGAACATAGGAAAAGGAAAGGCCCCTGCCTCATCTTCTTGCAAGGGCAAGGCAAAGGCTGCTCCACCGCCTGCCAACACCAAAGAAGAAATAATATTTTGCCTCCCCAACATGCAAGAGCACTATATCATTTGTCAAGGCTGATCAATCACCATGGAGAAGCAGTTTGACTTGGCGGGGTTGATAGGTGATTTTCCCAACATCACCGAGCAATTCACAGAAAGGAAATGGCATGCATTTGGCAACCCTCTCCCGCCTTACTACGCTGGCTTGGTGACTGAGTTCTACGCCTCATATCAGGCCCGACAGGACAACATGTAGCATCGGAACAAGGTTGATGACTTTCCATGTTTGCCATCAGTATGATCCGGGGAGTGGAAGTTGACATAACCCCAGCTGCCATAAATTACCTATTCTAGGAGGATGAGATTCACTTCGGTATAGAGTACATGGCACGGGTAGTTGATATGAAGGATCAGTTCACTTGGGTAGCCCGCATCATCGCTGGACAATCCTCTCTGGGCCTCAATGGGTGGCGAAATCTCTTGCCACAACTTGAAGTTCGAGGCCAAGCTGTGGCTGGATTTTGTTTGTGCTCAAATAATACTCTTTAAAAATGAGCAGAGGATCAGCCTTGAAATTTCCATTCTTATTGCTTGCATAATGACGGGAGTCCCCATTAACTTCATGGAAATTATTGCTCAGCAAATGAAGAAAAAGGCCTGACAGTCCAGCACTTCATTGTCCTATGCCGTCTTGATTTCCTAGCTCTCAGCAGCTGGAGTGCCTCTGTTTCTCGATTAAACTCCTTCCGCTGCTCTAGGAGTGATATACATTGATCAAAAGAGAGATGTCGAGGCACCGGTAATGAAAATAAAGCAACTGCAGGCCTTTGGAGTGCAAGAAGGATCCCTCTCCTATGGGTCAGACCACCCACCACAAGTCCTAGAGTCATATTCCCCAGCAAGAAATTTCAGGCCAAGCATCAGTAGACATGCCTCAGCAGGGAGCATCTCCCCTTCCGCAATTCTCTCGGCCAAGTGGACTCCATAGGCTCACGGAGATGACAAACGCACACAAAAGCCAACTCCAATGATTAGCTAAGAGCCTCCCCGCGCTCATTGCCAAAACAATCAAAAAAGAGCTCAAGTCATTGTACGAGAATGTCTCCACGCAATGAAAAGAGTAGTTGCGGTAGAAGGGGCGGTCACTTCCCTCCTGACTGAGTTACAAGAGTGGAAGAGTCGGACTTCAATAGAAGTGCCGGATATGAGCACCTTCGATGCTGCAATAGTTGCTCCTTCCTCAGTTCGGGGTCTAATTGATGATCTTTCTTAAGGGTTGGGAGATGATTTCGCTGGGCTAGATGAGGCCAGCGGTGGTGGTGGTGAGGCAGATGTTGATGATTGATAAAGCTCAAACCACATCTCTTTCTAAAGTATGAAGCAGATGTTGTCAATAAAGAACCCAACTAGAGGTTGGGTTCGATCCCACAGGGAATATAGAAGAGCTAGATTACAGCCGATAAGTGAACTCTTAAGGTAGTTACTTCAAAATTGGGGGGTTCTAAAGAAAATCAATAATGAAAACAATTATCAAAAATCCAGTTTTGAATCAGTATTAAAGGATAACTAGGGTTTGTGTTCCCCATGGATTCATAACTTCTTTGGGTATACACTCGTGATCATCACATACTTACTTATAGAACTGATAGCTTAGGTTCATTCAAATGACCGACCAGTCCTTATTAAATGACTATACTCAATTTCTCGACCAAGTCTCATGAGCGGTTTCAAACTATCCGTTATCACTAAATTCCATATTTAACTATCCTACAACCACAGCTCCAGTTAATACAATGATCATCAAGATCAAGGCTCCATTGTAATTCTCTTTTCCTAATCTCTACCTCTTAAACCTAAGCAAGTAAAGAATTCGGGCATGTCCTAATGTTGTGCACCGTTAAGAAGTGTTTAAGCATGAAGAGAATACAATATAAGTGTTTGTATTGATTTTAGAATCACTTTGTGCAACCCTAGCTTGTTAATCCACCATGGTTCCCACAACCCTAGCTATGGAGATTTTAGCCTCTCATGGTTGTAAGGTTGTGAATTGCATTCATGATTAAAACCATAAATTTACAATTATGAATGAGAAAAAAACGCTTCCTTTGATTAGTTAGCAAAATCTTGAAGAACAAGTAGCAAGAATAATTCAAGAAAAAGTTGGTCACAAGTCAAATCAACTCAATTCTCTTTTTTCTCTCCTAAATATCTCTTCTCCGATCGTTATCTACTGAAGATAAAACATAAAACGTATTTATATAGACACAAGAATCCTTTTGCTAGGCTAATAGGGTGAATTTCCATATCTGATTCCGCCCATGTCATGAGTCCACCTATGATCCGTAGGTAGATCCTACTGCCCGTAGCATCCTATCGTACATTGCATGACTAGCTGAATTTTGGCTAAGTGTTGGATCCTGGTATGACTCGTACCTCCATCTTACAATCCGTACTAAGCTCCCGTGGCTTGACTCTGAGACTTTAAAATATTTCTGAAGTTCATCACAACGGCCATGGTACGACTCGTACCTTCATTCCACGGTTCATACTTCCTTTCCATAGCAGGAGTCAGCTTCTTATGCAAATTTCTGAATCTTTTCATGACTTCACCACCACGACTCTTAAAAACTTGGTACTACTCATATTGAGACTCGTATACTGCATCTCTTCAACATTAGTCTTCTACACCTTTTCACGGCCACCAGTACGACTCATAGGACCTTCCTATGGCTCGTACCTACAATCTGATCCTATTTTGCACACTTCAGGCTATCTTTTACATCTTTTAGCTCCAACACTCCTGCTCGGGTGTTCCGGTATAGGTTAAAAACCGACACGCAAGTGCACGTGGTCAAACAAGTAATAAAGTGGCTAAGTAGCCAAGTATCGATCCAAGGAGGCTCAAGATATGTAAAGTTGCCTAGTTTACTATATTCCTATTTCAATTCTAATTATGCTAACAACAATGTAACCAACAGTTACTTGAGTTTTTGTTTCTAAACTATATATACTAAAATTAATAACAACTATTTACTGAGAATTTAGACAATGGATATGAACATGCCAAGGTTAAGAACAAGTAATGAACTTGATAATCATGATAATTTGGTTAATCTCTTCTTCATGTTGCTAGCCAAGAACATTCGCCTAGAAATTAAAACTCTCGTATTTAATTTCACTTTAGAATCATAAACCATCCGTCTACATTTCTGTGATCAAATGCAATTTATGACCTAGCAATACAATTCCGGTTCCTAAATTGACTAATACGGCTTTCAAGTATATTTCTATCAGGAAAGCACATCAAAACCCAATTTTCCCAAATCAAGTTAAGAACAATACCCTATTAATTCACAACTTTCCAATTTCTTGCTCTTTCGAGTGAAATTGGACTTTTTAGATGTACATTAATGTCGGCCACACACTAATGCAGTAAGAACAAGAATTAATAGAACAACATGGAAGAAGAAGAAGAAAACCATATCAATTATAATCAAAATTCATTACAAGTGTCAAAACCTCAGCAAGGAAGAGAATTAGCCACTCATTTGTGGATTGATCATCCTAAAATGAGTGTAAATCATACGTACAATTGATAGAAAGAAGAAAAGAAGAGAAGAAATCCCTTAGCTTTTTTGTTCCTCAACTGCTCCTAACCCACGTCCTTGCTCTCCACTTCTGAACTCAGTCTAAAAACTAAAAACTGCTTAAAATAAACCTAAGTGTGCTATTTATACTAGTGGGAAATTTTTCTCGGAATAACAAGCAACGTGTCACGGAAGCCAACGCGGAGCACTGCCTCCGTGACACGGCATGGACGCGGACCTTCACTGGAATTTCAGGGTCCGGTAAATTAGCCTCAACGTGGCACGGAGGCCAACGCGGAGCACTCTCTCCGTGCCACGGAGCTGACGCGATGGCACACTGGAATTTGCCAATTTAATTCCTATCCAGGCAGTGTGCTACCGCGATGGTAGCGTGGCACGGCTCCATCGCGGAGCCCCTATAAATTGTGCATTCCAATGTCTTTTCCACGCTCGCATCCAAGTCCAACTCTGATATAGTTCCAACATGCATTTTAGCTCCTAAAAATCACATTTACCTGCAAAACAAATGCTAATCATGTTGGTTAGTATAAATTCGCATTTTATTACCGATTACATGATATTATATACACATTGCACAACAAACAAGGTAAAATTGATACGTTTGAGTATCACTTGGGCATATAAATCTGCCCAAGATCAACTCCTATAACCAAAGGAAAAGTGCCTTATATCCACATAAATACACCTAAGTCCATGCTATTTTCTGAGTTTTGAGCGTCGAAAGTGCTGTAAATCCACAGCACATCAATGATAAAGAGGAGTGACCCACTCAGGGAGTTTCTTGTCCCTTTCCTTTTTGCATATTTACATTGGGGACAATGTCTGCTCTTAAGTGGGGGAGGGATGAGCGCAATTGATGAGGGGGCTAGGGATGGATGTTTTTTTTGATGTTCTTATGTTCTTGTTTGAATTTGATTAAGTTCAGCCTTTGTCGGGCTGTTGTTTTATTTTGATGAATTGATTGCCCCTTGTGGGGCA
This sequence comes from Datura wrightii, assembly GCA_035772735.1. Taxonomy (NCBI): domain Eukaryota; kingdom Viridiplantae; phylum Streptophyta; class Magnoliopsida; order Solanales; family Solanaceae; genus Datura; species Datura wrightii. The sequence continues at coordinate 16,997,495 of JASDFA010000010.1, forward strand.
TGTCTTGTTTTGAAATGAATGACTTGGTTTAGTTTTTATGGTTGATGATTAGTGACCAAATGGGGTCTTTGTTTTGAATTGTAAAATCTTGAAAATCTTGAATGAAATGACACCAAAGTCTTGTTCCTTTTTTCCATTATATATAGTGGTGTAGAAATTAAAACTCCGAGGGTTTTCTTTTTGACCACGGTTTTTCTCCGAGGAACATTCTTGTGTTTTTGTTTTGGTTGTTGAATCGGGTTGGTATTTCCCGATGATGGATTGAGTGACAACATTCTTAAGGGAAAATGCCATGTTGTTTTGAGTCTTTTGTGAAGATTGTTTTGAGAGGCACCACCGAAAAAAATTGTTGAAATGGATATTTAAAACAAGGGCATGAAAACGAGGATAATGAGCAAGTGTTGGTACCGTAGCATAGCATTCTTTGTCATACATTGTAAATTCCTTTCTTGACTTATGATGTTTTCCTGCTTTGATGTCCTAATTTGATATCTTGTGTTGAGAATGACTCTTGTAGACCCTTTAGGGTGATGCCTTGCGTAGTGAGGAAATTTTTGATGAATCTCATGCATTACATCTTGTTTAGAACTTGCCTCAAATGTGATTCAAGGCAAACTCCTAGATTTAGTTGCGCCAAGAACATGAGTTTAGGCTTTCCTTTGTCTAGTCACTTCACCCATATGCCCTCCATGAGCATTGATCCTTTCTAGCCAACGTTGATTTTTAGACCCTTTCTTTGACAACCACATTACAAGCCTTAAAACCATTCTTAATACCTCTCTTTGGATTAAAGCCTAAGAAAGAGGGAGTGATAAAAAAGTGAGAAATGAGGCAAAAGCCTAATTTTGGGGGTGTGAGAAAAAGAGGGGAAGATAAGAATTCCAGTGTGAGGGGAACACCACATTGTGTGAAAATGCACCGATGGATAAATCAAAAAGAAAAAAATAATTTGCGTGAACCGATATTTCCTCTTGAGGTGATAAGGTTAGTTGTGAAAGCCATAGGGGTTATAAGGAAGATTTTTAAAGGAATGAAAGTCATAAACAAGGAAAGAAGTGAAACAAAGTGAAGTGAGTGGAAGGAGTTGATATAAGGTATGTTCACAAAAAGCATTAGGGAGGATGTAGTCACTATAGCAAAATTTTTATCCTACCCTTACGTAGAGCCTACATCGTAACCTACAAGCCCTAAATGATTCTAGGTGCAGCTACTCTACATTAGTGGCAAATTACATGAAGGGCAAGTCTATGGGTCAAGTGTATGCATGAAGATTTCTTTTGGGAGAGTAAGTGTAAGTGTCTCTTCCAAACAATCCCTTGTGTGCATTCAAATAAACACATGACCAAAAGGATAGGGATTCTTATTTTGGTGAGTGGCATCATACCTTTTTGGGGACACAAGAGCATTCAGAGTTAATGTGGGAATAGGGCACGAGAAGTGTAAACTCTAAGGCAAGTTTTGAATGTGTACTGATTATAACTTGAGATGCTATGGGTGTTTCTCGGTTGAGAAATTCTCTTGTTTTGTTAAATAATTCCTTTCATAATCTTTGCTTGGTGGAAAGTGGTTGCCTGTTTGAAACATCTTCATTGTTTTGGTCTCTTGGGGTATTTTCTTCTCTTTTTCGGTGAGCATGGTGAGCATATTTTTGGGTTTTCATAGTTCAGGTGATTGGCAAGGTATAATTGTGAATAGAGGTGGCATATTTCTCAATGTTGAGTATGGCATTACTTGAGGACAAGCAATGATTTAAGTTTGGGGGTTTGATGAGTTGGCAATTTACCAACTCATTAAGTTCTAAAACTTGAGTTTTTGCTTAGTTCTTGAGTTGATTATCTAGATTTTATGCCCTTTTTGCTTTTTTTAGTGCAGATGACTAAATGTGAAGAAAAGAGCAAAAGTGGAGCAAAAATAAGGGAGTGAGAGGAAATCGGCAATCCACAGGTAAAACTAGCGAAACGCCAGCCAAAGGCCGAACATCACTGCCTATTAGGATTAATGCCACCGGTGGTTCATGGATTGCTAGCGGTGGTTGGTCTTTGAAAGACACCTAAAATTCTGGAAAATAGCTTGAAGAGCCAGCGGTTCACGGATTGGCATCGGCAAAATGCTGGGTGAACCGCTGATGTTCACTGGAATTTATTAAGGGCTCAGAAAAGATATCCGGCAGTTCACGGATTGGAACCGGCGAACCGCCGGTGTCTCTGCTGATTCCAGAATGGTGCTTAGGGGTATAATCGTCCAACAATTGAAAAGAGATAAAAACTGCCCTACTTTTCAGGATATAAATAGAAGATAAAGTACTTTGCACTGAGGGAGAGAGAAGAAGAGATAGAAATAGAGATATTGAGAGAGAGTAAAAGCATATATCACATCATTGTTTTCCTTTTTAGCTGTAGGACATTTTCTTAGTTGAAGTAGGGAGATTTTGATTGGTAAATTTGGAAAAAGTACTCTATTCTATTTCTTCTTTGTACTAGTAAGTTTCAGCTATTATTGGAGATTATCTTGTGAAGTTGATTTTTCTACTCTTGCTATTAAATTAAATGAAGCTATTGATGAATGTGTTTCTGAATTTCTTAATCATGAGTAGCTAAATTATTAACTAGAGGTGTCTGATGATGAATACGTAATTAGATTGGGTATTGCTAGAATCATCTTTACATTGTTCAAATAAGTGTAAATCTATTAGATTCTCTTCAATCTATAAAGGAAGGTCCATTGATTATGATATGGGTCTATTTATTCTTGCTTGATTGTTGCTTGTAAAAGAAGAATTAAGTATTGGAAGAGAATTTAATAATGGGTATGGAAAAGAGATTGTGAAATTGGGCTAGATATAGCTGAAATTGCATTCTCATTCCTTATTAGCAGCTAATAGCTAGAAATTAGTGCAGTTGCTAATCCAAATCAAATCGAGTTGAGCTAAATCGCAACTAGAGGTTTGACAAAACTCTAATAAGAGGTAATTAGAAGGCTGAAAAGTTGTAATTACCCACTTCCCGAGATTATTTACACTTGTTGCACTCATAATATGACCTGACATGTCCCGATATAGTTAGTATTTCATCTACACCGCACCTCTAGTCTTTCACACTCTTGTTGACAACTTCGATGATCTTCGTATTTTATTTCACTAATTCACCCAATACATTACTGCAAATTCCCCCCCCCCATTTTGTTTGTTTTTATATTAAATCTACGTGGTGCAAGCTAACGTCAATTTCTCAACTGACACTTGTAATTATCATTTCCTAGTCCTCATGGGATTCGACCCCGGAACTCGTGAGTTACTTATTTTGATACTTCGGCCGTGTATATTCTTCGTATAAAGGATATATTTTGGGCATTATCATCAGGTTCGGAAGCTAAGAAACAAAGAAGTAGCTTCAGCAAAGGTTTTGTGGAGGAATCAGTATGTCGAGGGAGCTACTTGGGATGCCGATGCAAATATGATAGCTAGATACCCGCACCAATTCCCTCCCGGCTCACTTCCAGTTTGAGGTATCAGCTTCCTCCCTAGTACTCTATTCAGTTTCATTTTCAGATCATGTGCCCTAGTTTCTTTCACGTCAACGCATGTATGTATGATTCATGAATTTAGTTCAGCTATGTATTTTAGTCTGGACTCAGTCACTCTGTTAGTTTTCAGCGTTAAATGTTCAGTATGTGAGATGTCAGTAATTTTTCCCCATTTTTTTAGTATATTTATTCACATTTGAGGATGAATGTTCCCAAGGGGGAGATATTGTAATACCCCAAAAGTGCCTAAGACTAAACTCAGGAAGTTGAAATGAAAACAACAGAAACAAATCTAAGATTTCTCTCAGAACAACTCGTGGTACGGGTCGTTGGTGGGTCAAATGACCCGTTGGAGGCACTCGTGGTGAGGGTCTGTAGAATGTAAACTTGGGAGTAACGGGTTTAATGGGTCTGTAGAATGTAAACTTGGGAGTAACGGGTCTAAGGACGACCCATTGGTTGTTATAATGAGTCGTGGTAAGGGGGTCATTCTTGTCAAGGTGGGCGGCATGAGTTACGACACGACCCGTTGTATGAGACAACGAGTCATGGCATGGTTCCGTTAGGAGGATTTCCAAGAAGTGAGCAGTGGTGACAATGGACGGAAATGATGAGTCGTTTGGGCTAGTAACGACTCGTCTTGTCCGGTCGTGGTAGTAGAACTGAGTCTGGAAAATGGAGTGAAACAATGATCTGAGTAATGACTCATTGGAGCTCAGGACGACCCGTTGTATTGGTCGTTGCTCCGGACAGTAGCCAAATTCCTGCGAATTTAGTAAGGGTAAATCCATAACGTTTAAGCTCCTAAGACCTAAACTATGTCATTTTAAGCTCAGATAAGTGTGTTTTGAGAGGATTTAACTCATTCTAAACCTATTCCTCTCCATGCATGCAAGCTTAGTAGTTTCTAAGGATGATCAAGCTTAGGATTCATCAAGTTCTTCCCAAAATTCCTTTGGGCATTCAAGAGAGTTGTGTAATCAGAATATCCTAGGTATGTAGAGTTATGAATGGGTGTATCCATCCACTTCCATTCCCAACCCCTTTTCAATTTCATGTGATTTCTAAGTTGATGAATCTATGAGGTTTTAACCCAACTTGTGAATTCTCTAAGTATCTATCATGGGTATTCTCTATGTATGTTTCTAATGTTGAATTATGATTCATGGTCATGTTTTATAATATTTTCAATTACAAATTTATGATTTCAAAGTTTTACAAATAAGATTCTCATCTATGGAAGTTCATGGAAAGATGAGATTATGATCTATATTTCTAGTTATGATGAGATGTTCATGATGAAAGTATGATTTCAAATTACCCGTGTCTATGTTCATGTTTTGAGTAATTAAAGTCTATTTAAGGCATGTTTAAGTATTGGGCAAGCTCATATGATCAAGTATGTTTCAGGATTTATCTAAATTTCATGTGATTAGCTCACCACATGGTTTTGGAGTCTAGACTCCCACTCTTGTTCAGCTTGTGGTATGGTTTGAACCAAGGCTCTTCATGTTATGTTTTAAAAATATGTATGTCATGTCTTGATTTCAGCTTCATTGAAAGAAGATGGTTTAGCTTCATTGAAAACTGATGGAGAGCATATGCATGTTTTTGAGAGTAGTGTCTAGCCCCGAGTATGCTAAGGGTCAGTCAATCCTGTGCCTCAGAAGTACTTGCCAACATAGGTATGTTCAGATTATTTGGAACCTCCCTTGTGAGCTTCCCCTACCCTCAAGGGGCCTTCATCTTGATATTGATATCATGGTAGCATCCTTAGCCCTGGCAAGGCTTTGGACGGCTCTGCCCACTTAAGTGTAATAGTCGAAACCACGTAAGCTATATCGTGGTAATGTCGGTTATATGACGAGTCTCCCATTTTTCCTCATAATTTTAGTTATGCATGTTCGTCAGTTAAGATATTTTGTTTTCAGCAGGTTGGACCCAATATTCACTTTTACTTATGATTATTAGTTTTCAGCTTTGGGTCATTTGATTTAGTTATGATATTCAGTTATGTTTAATTCATGTTTTCACATAATAGCATGCAAGCCCTACTCTCAGACTCTTATGATGAAATATTTATGATAGTCATGTTTTCACATAATAGCATGCAAGCCCTACTCTCAGACTCTTATGATGAAATGTTTATGATATGCATGATCTCTGATTTTACTTACTTAGCTATTTTACTTACCTTGCATACTCGGTACATTCCACGTACTGACTACATACTCTATGTTGTATCGTTTCATGATACAGGCTCAGTCCCGCCGCTAGCCAGATCTTCAATGTTAGCACCTCCCAGTCAGAGTTGGTGAGTCCTCATCTTTTGAGGGCCCTTCTTATCAGTTATGTTCAGTATTTTCAGTTTCAGACTTTAGTGAGTTAGTTGGGGTCTTGTCCCAATAACTCGTCAGTAGTAAAGGCTTATCAGACATAGTATGTATTCAGCTCCAGACTTGTGTTATGTATTCAGATGTTCAAATGTTATGAGATTTTCAGACTTCCTCTATGTTATATGTTAGATTCCGCATTTAAAATGTTGAGCTTAGATGTTATGTTCATGCCATGGGTTGACTTGGAGTTCTTTTTCCCGTGTCTTAATCTGGGCCTATGTACAGGTTGTGACATTCTGATAGTCCATGCATACCCTCCATCAGGTCACCAGTCGTATGGCTATTATTTCATCTTTCTCATTTGAAACTACGGTGATTCCTCCCATTTTAGGTACACATTGCACCGGGCTCACCCAAGTACTTCGGCTATCGGGTACACCAATCCTGCATCCAACCATTTGATGATCTCCTTTTTAATCACATCTTAAATAGGTGAATTCAACTACCTTTGATACTCGATGGATAGGGTGTAATCCTCTTGAAGGATAATCTTATGAGTGTAAATACCCAGAGGTATGCAAATTATATGGGCAATAGCCCAACCAATTGCTTGAATATGCTTTCTTAAGATTGCCTGCAATGCCTCTACTTGCCGCTCTTCTAATTTAGCATAAATGACCACCGATAAGGTTTATTTTGCACCAAGATATGCATACCTCAAATGAGTGGGTGGAGGTTTAAGTTCCAACACCATAGGTTTAATGATTGATGGATGTGACGCAGGAGTTTGCCGATTTTGTAGATCAAGATCGAGCTTCTTTGGTTGGTAAGAATAGGACTCTAGTCCTGTCAATGTGTGACATACTTCTTCAAATGCTCAATACCATCGCCATTGAGATTCAACCAGATGGGTTCTAGAGACTTCTCAAATATCATTGCCTCATAATCTTGTTTGATATTCTCTCTATCAACACTCTCCACCCTAGCATGAGGAGGTTTGCCACCCCTAGTTATTCCATCCCCACATCATTAACACATTCAAGATTTATGGTGACCGTTTCCACAAGTGGACCCCTCGCATCCATATTCACTCCCAGCTCAATTTGAGACACTAATTGATCCATTCTTTCTTCAAAATTCCTAATAAAAATGGCGTGAGATTCCACTGTTTGAGTGAGGGCTAATAAATCACTCTTCAACTCCTGGACTCCCAAATTAGTGGAGATCACTCTTTCCAAAATGCTTTCAAGCATGATTTCAATTTTTGAATGGATAGACTCTTCTCTCTCTCAATTTCCCAAATCAACTGCATGTTCATAGTTCTGACCTTGATTCCCATATCCCTGTCCTCAAGAGATTTGACTTTCTTCTTGATGACCAGGATGGGAACCCATACCATGAGTTGCCACAACACCCTCCTTTTAATCATTGAGGAAATAAACCTCATCTTCAATATGCTCCGACTTTTCAATTGTTCCAATGGCATTTATACTCCATAGTTTTGTTTCCATCACTTGCCTTGTGAGAATTTCAAGAAGTTCCATTATGGCTGTTATTTTTCTAATCTCATACTTCACTTTTCCTTTCTCATTCCTCCATCATAGTTGCGGAGGTGACACCATTTGCCTCCTCAGCACCCCATGCACGATTTGTTCTAGCCACTTTCTCAAGCAAGACTCTAGCAAACTCAAAAGTTTGGTCCATTAGACCAACCCCCATCTAGGTTGTTGATGATAGTTTCGTTGCTAGAGTCCAACGAGTGATAAAAGTACTGAAGGAGCATGTCATCTAGAAGGCCATGGGTTAGGCATTGTGAAACTTTCCTCTTAAATCTTATCCATACCTCATGGAGAGGTTCCCCATGTGCTTGCTCAAAACTAGTGATCTCATCTCACAATTGTAGCACCCGGTAAGGGGGGGAAATCTGTCAACAAAAGCATCAAGCAACTCATTCCAAGAGGATATTGCCCCGTCAAAAAGCTCTTCAAACCACATTGCAGCTTCTCCCTTGATGGAGAAAGGAAATAGCCTAAATCAGATAGATTCTTGGCTAACATTGCCCATAGTCAAAGATTGACAAACATTCACAAACTTCTTTATGTGTCGCTTAGCATCCTCATTCACAAGGCGCCCAAATAAGTCCTTTCTCTATAAAAGATGAAGCATAGTGCCACATCATGAGCCACTGGCTCATCCTCAACATCTATAAATCCATCCATGCTGCTAATATAACTAGCGTGGATCATCTTTATTCTATTCAGTCAACAAACAAAACAAAGCAATGTAATAGAAAACAAGATGCAACATGAATGTGAATCAACAAATAACAAATGGCAATCAAATTTCAATTCCCAGCAATGGCGCCATTTTTTATAATGTCCAAAATAACTCTCCCGCTAGGGAGGTGACTACGGTCGTCGCAAAACAAGTAACCCAATAAAGAGTTGGGGTCAAATCCACAAGGATTGGAGGTTAGATTCACCAAACGTCGTAAATTAATTCACACAAGCATGCATCATATCTAAATAATAAAATAAAATTGGGGGAATAGGTTGAATAACTTCAAATGTAAACTTAAATCAAAACAAGGGGAGAAACAATTATCGCTAGCAAAATGAGAGACTAGGGGTGTGCATTTGATGGAGCATCAATTTGATAGTATTGACATAGAGCCTTAGATTCAATTAGGGCATGGATAGCGTTGGCTTTGGGCTACACTCTAAGTTTCTCAACCAAAGAGTGCGTCGACTTTGAGTTTTCTCAAACCCCAAAGCCAAAATCTACTACACAACCAAATGATGTTTGATGAAGGAATTAGACTATTTCTAGCTCTAACCCTTTAATGGAGTTTGAAATGGATTTAAACCATCTCTAGCTCTAACCCATAGATCAAAAACTCCAATTCCGCACTATTGAAGTCTTACCCAACTTCACTTCTCTTTTTCAAGAAAAAGCAAAGTTAGAGAGCTCAATTAATATTTGCAACCATTAGTTATCTAATTATAACTTGAAGAAATGAATAGATCCATGCTTTCTACTCAAATCTAAGATCAATTAATCAATACCAACTTAGATCTAAACACCCATCATCCATACACACCCCTAGAAGGGAATTTAGCTACTCATAATTAACAAAAGAGAAATTATACCAAGGGAAAGTTCCTCAATTCTATTTATCATTAGCAAATAAAATCAATTCTCAGCTTTTGAGCCTTCAACAATGGTGCTTTCCTCAAAGAGAATGAAGAAGAGGAACAAAAAATGTGCTATCTCTATCACTTTCTACAGTATTTCTCTATGTTGTACCCTCTCTCTTCTCTAATATGTTCTCTTCTACAAATGGGTAAAATTCCTCTATAAATTCCTCGCACAGCTATCCAAAAATGCCCTTGGATGCTTCTTTATGTTTGCCCTTCTGGATGATTTTTCCCTTCAAAAGTGATGCGGGTTAGTTACGCTGGCGCTTGCGCTTTGTAGGTGCTAATGTGTGGCTCGCAGATGCCTCTTTAAGCCTAGGAAATGCTCCTTCTAAACTATTTTCGTTAACACTTATGGTCCGCAGATACTAATCTGCAACATGCATGTCTGTTTCCAGCAAATTTCTAGATCTTCCTGCGTGGCACCTGCTAAATGTAGATGCAGACTTCTGGCATGCATGTCCTTATTTTCCTTCCAGCAAATTGCTTTCAGTTCAATTCCTTCATCCTCTTTGTTTTAACTAAATGCTTGCATAAAAGAGGAGAAAAGGCATAAAACATATCTAAATTGTGTTAAAACAAAGTAATAACTCATCCTTAAGAGCCACATGAGTTAGTAAATTACCAACTCATCACTAACCGACTTACTTGAATCAACCTGAGGCCCCTCAACGACCTAAGCTACCATCGAGTCACGTCTATCATCCACAACTATCAAACAATAGACAATAAAAAGCGAACAACCATAATATAATATAAATACAATATATGCAGACATGCCAGTTCACAATCCTACCTTGTTGGGGAGACGCCTCACGGCCTTATAGGTCTAACGGCATGTACTAGCCAAGTGCACTAAAAAATCTCAACAGCCCCACACTCACAGTACAGTCAATAATGCACTTGAAACACTCAACATCCATACACTAGCCTCACAACAAGTTGTACAAGACCCATGTATGCTGGAACAACTCATCAGTCAAAAAATCTCACATGTATAATCCCCAAACGCAAGCATAACCATTACGGAGCCGGCTACTACGGCCACTTTGGTCAGCTACGCCTCGGGCTCAACCCTAGTTGGAAACACTAAAACATCCATTGGGTATTGCTGAGCCCTTGAAGGCATTCTTATCAACAAACAAGAACACACATATAATAATATAGCTACACATTTGGGAAACACAACAACTTAGTCTAACTACCGCCACCATAGAATCTATTGTTAGAACATAAGTTCTATACCTCTTACATTCTCAAAGTATTATCGAAGGATCATAGCCTAACAACTCTACTTATCGAGCTTTATATATAACTAAAGGATACTATAAAACCATCTAAGCATAATGATAAGTTGGTAATTTACCAACTCATTGGCTCTTAAGCATGAGTTATTACTTTGTTTGAACGCAATTTAGAATAGTTTTCGGCCTTTCTTCTATTTTGTACAGGCATTTCATTAAAACAAGGATGACGAAGGAATTGGACTTGAAGAAATCAATTAAAGGAAAAACATGTGTGCCACAAGTCAGTACCTACATCTCGCAGGTACCACACAGATGGAACTGGAAGCTTGCAGGTAAAAGACATGTGTGCCACAAGTCGGCACATGCAATTCGCAGATACCACGCAGAAGGAGTTGAACAAAGACAGCCTAGACTCATTGATGCATCTGTGAACCACACATTCGCACCTGCGCAGTGCAAGTGAGTCGCGTCTCCTTTGAAAGGCAAAATTATCCAAGAAGGCAAGCACGTACTTGAGAAGCTTCCAAGGGAATTTGGGGGATTTGTGCAAGGAATTTATGTAGATTTCTTTACCCCTTTTGGAAGAGAGGACATTACATTATAGAGAACATTGAAGAGGAGAGAGTGATAAAGAGTACAATTTTACACTTTCTTCCTCATCTTCATTGTGAAAGAAGACCATTGTTGCAGATTCTAAGTTGGAAGTGATCTTAATTACTCAATATGATTGGCTTTGAGGAATTCTCTATTGGTATAATTTCTTTATTTAATTATGAGTAGCTAATTACCCTTTTAGGGGTGTGTGTGGATGATGGATGTTTAGATCTAAGTGGGTATTGTCTAATTGATCTTAAATTAGATTAAATTGCATGGATCTATTGATTTCTTCAAGTTATAATTTAAAAATTAATGGTTGCAAATAATAATTGAGCTCTTTTACTTTGCTTTTGTTTGAGAAAGGAAAGTAAAGTTGGGTAAGACTTCAATAACGAGGATTTGAAGTTTTTAATCAATGGGTTGGAACTAGAGATAGTCTACACCCAATTCAAACTTAATTAAAGGGTTAGAACTAGAAATAGTCCAAACCCTTCCTCAAGTATTGTTTGGTTGTTTAATAGATTTTGGCTTTGGGGTTTGAGAGAACCCAAAGTAGAAACACTCTTTTGGTTGTGAAACTTAGAGTGTATCCCAAAGCCAAGGCTATCCATTCACTAATTGAATCTAAGGCTCATAGTCAATACCTATCAAGTCGATGCCCCATCAAATGCACACCCCTAGTCTCTCATCTAGCTAGCAAACAATCGTTTTCTATGTTTTGTTTTTACATTTTCATTTGATATTAGTTCAGACTAATCCCTCAAAAATTTTACTTTAGATTTAGATGTGATGCATGTTTGTGTGAACTAATTTACAACATTTGGTGAATCTAACCTGCAATTATAGCGGGATATGACCCCAACTATTTATTGGGTACTTATTTTGCAAACGACCATTGCCACCTCACCGACGTTATTAAAAATATCACTGTTGCCGGGGATTGGAATTTGATTGCTATTTGTTGTTTGTTGATTCACATTTATATTATGTCTTATTTTCATTTATGTAGTTTTGTTGTTTTTGTTGACTAAATAGGATAGGATGAGTCGTGGCGATGAGAGCTGCGCCATTCACCTACCTCTAATGGAGGGAAATGTCGTCTTCTATATCACTAGCACTATGCTTCACCTTTTACAGATAAAGGGCTTATTTTGGGGCCTCGTGAGCTAGGATGCTAATCGACACATAAATAAGTTTGTGGATGTTTGTCAATCACTAACTATGGGCAATGTTACCTAATAATCTATATGATTAAGGCTATTCCCTTTTTCCTTGACCGAAGAAGCTACATTGTGGTTTGAAGAGCTTCCCGGTGGGGCAATATCCTCTTGGAATAAGTTGTTTGATGCTTTTCCTGATAGATTTTTCCCCCTTGCCAGATGTTACAATTGTGAGATCAGATTACTAGTTTTGAAAAAGTATATGGGGAACCTCTCCATGATTTATGGACAAGATTTAGGATAAAAGTTGCATAATGCCCAACACATGGCCTTCTGAATGACATGCTCCTTCAATACTTCTATCGCTAATTAGACTCTAGCAACAAAATTGTCATCAACAACCTAGTTGGGGGTGCTCTAGTGAACAAAAATTCTGAGTTTGCTAGAGTCTTGCATGAGAAAGTGGCTGAAACAAATCGTGCATGGGTGCATAAGGTGCCAAGAAGACAACGGGTGCCACCTGCGCAAACATGATTGAAGAATGGGAAAGGAAAAGAAAAGTATGAGATAGAAAAATGGCAGCCATAATGAAACTTCTTGAAATGCTTACTAGGAAAGTGATGGAAACAAAAGTATGGAGTGTGAATGCCATTGGGACAGTGGAAAGGATAGAGCAATTCGAAGATGAGGAATAATTTCTTAATGATAAAAAGTAGGATGTGGTGGAAAATCATGGTATGGGTTCCCATCCCAGTCATTAAGAAGCAAGTCACAGCTCTTGGAGATAGGGATATGGGAATCAAGGTCAGAACCATAAGCACGCAGGTGATTTGGGAAATCGAGAGAGACAAGAGTCCATACATTCAAAAATTGAAGTCATTCTTGAAAGAGTGTTGGAAAGAGTGGTCTCAACTAATTTGGGAGTCAAGGAGTTGAAGTATGATCTAGTAACCCTCACTCAAATCGTGGAATCTCATGCAATCTCCATTAGGCATCTTGAAGAAAGAATAAATCAATTGGCATCTCAAATTGACCAAGAATGAGTGTGGATGTGAAGGGTCCATTTGTTAAACAATCACCAAAAATCCTGAATATGTTGGGTGTTGTGGGGATAACATAACTAGGAATGGTAAACCTCTTCACACTAGGGTGGAGAGTGTTGATGAAGACATTATAGAACAAGATTATGAGGCAATGCTCTTTAATGAGTCACTAGAGGCCATTTTGTTGAATCATGATAGCGACGGCATTGAGGGATTTGAAAAAGTGTGTCATGCTTTGATAGAATTAAGGTCCTATACTTACCAACCAAAGAAGCTTGATCTTGATCTAAAAAATGGTCAAACTCCTCCGTTGTAGTCATCAGTCATTGAAACTCTGACTGGAACTTAAACCTCTACTCGCTCACTTGTGATATGCATATCTTGGTGCAAATGAAGCCTTGACGGTGATCATTTTGGCTAAATTAGAAGAGCGGCAAGTAGAATCTCGGCTGGCAGTCTTAAGGAAGCATATTCAAGTAATTGGTTGGACTATTACTAATATAATTGGCATACCTCTGGGTATTTGCACTCATAAGATTAACCTTCAAGAGGACTGCACCCCATCCATCAAGCATCAAAGATGGTTGAATCCACCTATGCAAGAGTGGTTAAAAAAGAGATTATCAAGTGGTTGGATGTAGGAGTGGTATTCCCGATAGCCGAAAGTACTTGGGTGAGCTCAGTGCAATGTGTACCTAAAAAGGAGGAATCACCGTAATCCCGAATGAGAAAGATGAAATGATATCCATACGGTCGATGACCGGATGGAGGGTATGCGTGGACTATCAAAAGTTGTACTCATGGATCAAGAAAGATCATTTCCCTATCCTATTCATGGATCAAATGCTTGAACGACTAGCTGGGTGAGAGTATTATTGCTTCCTTGATGGATATTCGGGGTACAATAAGATTTCAGTTACCCCGGAAAACCAAGAGAAAATGACTTTAACTTGTCTCTATAGAACATTTGCATTCAAAAGAATGTCATTTGAGCTTTACAATGCCCCAGCCACATTACAAAGATGTATGATGTATCTTGGAAGACACCATGGAAGTCTTCATGGAAGACTTCTCTATTGTGGGAGATTCGTTTGAAGATTGCTTGTCTCACTTGAATGATGTTTGAGGCGATGTGAAGAAACAAATCTGGTCCTAAATTGGGAGAAATATCACTTACTGGTGAAAGAGGGTATTGTTTTGGGTCATAAAATTTTAGAGAAAAAAATGGAGGTGGACCAAGCAAAAATTGAAGCTATCTCTAACCTACCTCCCCCCAAGGACTTCTCAAAAGTGGCTTAGGTCATGCAGGTTCATCAAGGACTTCTCAAAAGTGGCTTACCCATTGTTTAGATTATTGGAGAAGGAGGCTACATTTCATTTTGAGGACACTTGTATGAAGGAATTCCTTTGTTTGAAAGAGAAACTCATATCAACTCCTATCATCATAGCACCTGATTGGTCTAAGCTATTCTAATTAATATGTGATGCTAGTGGTGTTGCTTTAGGGGCTATGCTTGGGAAAATGAAAGATAAAATCTTCCAACCGATATACTATGCTAGCAAGGCCCTGAATGAAGCTCAAACAAACTACACAGTTGCGGAGCAAAAGTTGCTTGCGGTTGTATTTGCTTTTGAAAAGTTTTGAGCTTATCTATTGGGTACGAAGGTTATGGTTCATACATATCATGCTGCACTCCGATGCCTTATGAAAAAAAAGATGCTACACCCAGACTCATTCGATGGGTTCTCTTGTTGCAAGAGTTTGATTTTTAAGTAAAAGATCATCGGGGGTGTGAAAATCAGGTGGCTGACCACCTTTCCCGATTATGGGAAGAAGGTAGGCTCATTCTTATGGGAATACATATATTCTAGTGGTTGTAGGCTACGTGTCAAAATGGGTGGAGTCCAAGATGCTACCTAACAATGAAGGGAGAAGTGTGATTACATTATTATGGAAACATATCTTATCTCAGTTCGTCACCTTTCGTGCCATCATAAATGACGGGGTTTCTCATTTTTGTAATCAGTTGTTCAGTGCATTGCTTGCCAAATATGGGGTGAAATATAAATTTGCCACTCCGTACCATCCCCAAATGAGTGTCCAAGAGAAGGTGTCTAATAGGGAGATCAAATCCATCCTAACAAAGACAGTAAATGCGAACAGAACTGATTGGGCTAGGAAGTTAGATGATGCACTTTGGGCATACCAAATTGCTTTCAAAACACCCATTGATATGTCTCCCTATCATATGGTCTTTGGTAAAGTTTTTCATTTACCTATAGAACTAGAATATAAGGCTATGTAGGCATTGAAGAGATTGAATCTTGATTGGGGAAGAGCCTCCCATGCGAGGGTTGAGAATCTTAATGAGATTGATGAGTTCAGGATGTGAGCTTATGAGAATACTTCTCTATACAAGGCTCGAATGAAGCACTTCCATGATTAGAAGATATTGAAAAGGGAGTTTTCTCCAGGAGATTGAGTGCTTCTATTTAACCCGAGTCTTGGTTTATTCTCGAAAAAATTGAAATCCAAGTGGTTCGGCCCATTCAAAGTGTCACAAGTTTTTGCAAATAGAGCCATTAAACTCGAAGGGGAAAACAGGCTGAAGTTTAAGGTAGATGGACAACAAGTCAAGAAATATCTGGTATTCCTAAAGAGGTCCACCTAATTAGGGTAACTTACCTCGATGTGCCTTAATGTGAGGTATTTCCATCATACCGTGATGTTAAATCAAGTGCTTCTTTGGGAGGCAACCCAAAGTATTCATTTTGCTTTCAATTTTTTTTCTTCACTTGTTTTTTTGTTCTTATGCTAGGTATGCTTCTAGCTCAACACAAACTATCTCAGGAGATGTCTGGAGGGCGTCTGTGGAAACATCTGTGAGCCGCATATGGGGTTTTGTGGCACGCAGGTGCAATGCACTCCCCAACCAGAGACTCAGCAAAAACTTGATCTCATTCAAGACACTGTGCCCTTCCCTCTGCACCAGCATGTCCTGGTCCGCGGTTCGCAGGTGTCGCGCATGCAAGGAACCAAACAGCTCTTGCTTGGGCTTTAAATTTGGGAGCGTTTGTAAGGAGCATACGACACGTATGTCTCGACATGCAGCACGCAGTTCTGGTACATGGGTCAGCCATAATACCTGAAAGAAAACCTTCCAAAAATCGTGCATTTGTGTAGTATCTGCAAAACACAGATCAAAACATGCAGCACACAGGTCCAACGCTTGTCCTCGGACAAATCACTGAAGCTCCTGATGCATAATTTTCTCTTCACACCTACGTTACTGATAATTTCCAAAAACACTTCTCCAATAAAGAAGGTGGCTACGGTCGTTGACAAAAACAAATTTTTCAATAAGTGTCAGGGTTGAATCCCATAAGGATTAGGGTTATATTATCCAAATGTTAATCAACTCACACAAGTAAGTGTCATGTCTCAATAATGTAAAGTAAGAATTCGGGGAAAAGTGTAAGCAAGTATCAATGTCACGACCCGAACAGAGGCCCCAATCATAGACAAGGGACAAGAGACCCCGAGAGACCCCAAGTCAACCCATGGAATAAGCATACAACTAACTCACTCATTAAACTAAAGAAAACATGAATATAATCTCAGCGTAAATCTAATTCAACATCACATCAGAATAACATCTGAAGCTACACATACATAAGTCTGAAAGCCTCTAATCTGGATGAGTTGATGAGACAAGACCCCAACTAACTCAATAATACTGAAACTGAAAATACATAAAGGAAAATGATAGTCTAGTCCTCGAAGGATGAGGACTCACCAATCCGAGCAGATACTAACTCCGAAAGGTTGTCTAAGAATGGGGCTGAAGCTGCGAGCCGGGTCCTGTATCATGAAACAATACAGCATAGAAAGTATGCGGTCAGTACGTGGAATGTACTGAGTATGCAAGGTAAGTAAAGTCGCTCAAGTAAAGTAAATCATTTAAAACAATTCATAACATATCATAAGCTTTCAAGTATAAGAAAAAGGGTTACATGCATTCCTTCTGAAATCGTAATCTTATCATACATGAGCATGCATAGCTTTATAACATCATGGCTGACTTGAATAACTCAAAGCTGAAACATAACATTTATATTAAAAGCTGAACAATGAGTCAAACCTTTCTTTTAGAAAATGCATGCGTAAGATAACTTTCATGAGTAACGAATATGCAAATCTGAATAGTATAGACAGTGGAAGACTCGTCACTTAACCGACATACCACGATAGAGCTTACGTGGTCCCAACTATCACACTCAAGTGGGTAGAGTCGTCCATAACCTTGTCAGGGCGATGGATGATACCATGATATTGATCAAGGGCCAATCGGGCCGGGGATAGCTCACAAGAAAGGTCCCAATAATATATATGTATCAACCTACGTTGGCGCGTAGTTATGGGGCATAGGGTAATCGACCCTTAACCTGATCGGTGCTAGAATCTTCTCCCAAAAACATGCAATGCTCTACATCATCTATTGACGAACCTCAACATCATCTATTGACAAAGCTCAAGATGAAATCATGCATAACTCAATATCGTATGAAACGAAGCTCAACATTTTCCCTTTGACAAAGCTCAATAATGACATACATCCCAATTACGAATTCATGCATATGAGAAGCTTTATTTCAAAACATACCACAAGCTCAAGTATAGGTGGGAGCATCTATTCCAAATCATGCGGAAAGCTACATGTAGGAATATTTAACTCAACATACCACAAGCTAGAAATTATAAAAATTTGGAAGACTTCGCTCCAAACAATGTGGTAAGCGTATTTTGGGAAAACATCATTTTAAATCAATCATGTGGGCATTGCCCAAAGCTTTATCCTACTTGGATCTACTCAATTCATTTTGAAAATAATATTATAATCATGGGTAGCTTTAGAAACATGCTTTTCATCATCAAATTTCATCATCGTCATACATTTATCATCATTCTCTTCTTTCATGAACTTCTCATCCATGGGCATTCAATTTTATAATTTAGAAAACATAATTTGGAGTGATAATAATTTATAAATCTGCCCAAAGTTCAAAATTAATCAATATAAATAGAATCTAATCATGCCCATGTATATAGATTGAAGAATTATGCAATTGGGTAAAAACCTCATACTTGATCATAGGAGATTTATCATCATTTGATAGAAAATTGGGCATGGGTGTGAAAGGGAACACCCACTCATAACCTTACATACCTGAGAATAGCTGGTTCTTAACTTCCCTAGATTGCCCAAGAGGAAATTGATGAAGAACACCTTGAAATCACCTAGATCACCCTTGATAGGGATTGATTAAAAGCCTTAAATCCTATTAGCGCATGGATAGCCTTGGTTTTGGCTATATATTATGTTTTTCAACCAAAAAGGGTGTATTTACCTTGGGTTTTCTCGAACCCCAAAGCCATAAACAACTAAACAACCAACAATGTTTGAGGAAAGGTTAACTATTTCTAGCTCTAACCCTTTGATGGAGTGTGAATTTGGGTTAGGACTATCTCTAGTTCCAACCCATACACCAAACACTTCAATTCCCCACTATTGAATCCTTACCCAACCTTACTTCCTTCTTTCAATCAAAAGCAAAGTTAGAAAGCTTAATCAATGTTTGCAATCATCAATTATTAAATTAAAACTTGAAGGAAACAATAGATCCATGCTTTCTAATCGAATCTAAGAACAATTAATCAATACCACTCTAATCAAAACACCTACCATGCACACACACCCCTAGCAAGAAATTTAGTTACTCACTATCAAAGAGAGAAATTATATCAATAGGTAATTTCTCCAAACTCATCATATTAAGTAAATAAATTCAATTCTAGCTCAAGGTCTGCAAAAATGGTGGTTTTTCCGACAAAGAAGAAAGCAAAAATGTACTCTCTCTATCTCTATGATGTACTCTCTATTCAATGTGATTTCATGATATGTACAATTGGGGTAAAATCAGCATAGCACAGTTATCCAAAAAATGCCCTTGGAAGCTTCTCAGATACACTTGTGCCTTTCTGGATGATTTTACCCTTCAACCAATGACGCAAGTCACTTGCATGGCACCTGCGTTTCACAGATGCCAATCTTTGGCTCGCAAGTCACTTCTTAGGCTTAGGCAGTGTCCTTTGCATGTCATATGCAGTGACATATGCAGTCCACAGATGCCAATCTGCGGCTCACATGTTTGGCTCAACAAATCTCCATCTTTATCTACTTAGCACTTGCATTTCGTAGGTGCCAATATGCGGCACGCATGTTCCTTTCCTTCTAGCAGATTGCTTTTAGTTCAATTCTTACATTTTCTTTGTCTAAGTTAAATGTCTGCACAAAGAAAAAAAGGCATAAAACCTTCCTCAATGTGTGAAAACAAAGCAAGAGCTCATGCCTAGAAGCCAAATGAGTTGGTTAATTACCAACTCATTAGTTGTGCATGCTACCATATGAGTAACGCATGTATGAAGTAGTAAGTCTGGGACTACTGACCACCACACATGTTGGACCTATGTTCCACAGAGAAATATCTATGGCACGCATAAGCTTAACAGTTCCTTAACCTTCAGTTCTCAAGTCGTCAACCCAATTTCAAGTCAAATTTAAGAAATTACAAAGTCTAACAGGTTCTCAGACTTATCCAAAAGACATACTAACAATATTAACATCTATTCAACCACTACAACTACTCAACAACTTCCCTTAAGAAGGACATTACCCCATCCATTATCAGGAAACGTCGAGTCACCATTTCAACTTCTACCATCAATAGCATGTTCATTCACACAACCCAAAACTAATAAGTCATGATTACATTTCATCAACAATTGACGAGAATAATAGAATCCCAATCAAATCATATCAACATTACCAAACAAAGATGAAGTAATGATGATTTTTTTAAGAAAGACATCAGGCAATCTATCATCTGAAAAAATCAATCATCACAAGCAAACGGGCTACTCAGATTTCACCCTCAATTACAATTTCATGGTATAAATCATCATTTTTAGGCATATAAGGTCACACGAAACAATAATTCACATACATTTGTCAATTTCAAGCCCCCCACATATACCCACAAAAAATCAATTTTAAGATAAACATGGAGAACACATATTGGGGAAATGGGGGAAATGCCACCTTCATTTAAGAACAATAATGCTCCACAAACACATTTAAAATGAAAATTTAAGCATAAGAACATACCAAAATAGAGTAAGAAGAAATGGGTAGTGGAAAACTTGAGCTTCACAACAATAGCTATGATGATGGAGCCGACCCAACTTTTCTAAAAATGGTGTAGTGTGGTTTGTGATGGAAGGTGAGAGATAATGTGAGATTTATAGTTGACAAAGGTAGGTAGTTGTATGGAGTAAATGGGGAGTGAGTAGAGAGGTAAAAAGGAAGTGAAAATGGAGGGTAATGGCTGAAAATCAAGCTTTTTAAAGTGGTGGGGAAGGTTGAAGGTCGCGGGTCATGAGCTGGGTCGGTTTGGTCAAATGGGTTGGTCAACCTTTTCTACCTTTTCATACTTGCGTATACGCTGGATATGTGGCCGCAGAATGGGATCTGCAAGACTCGTCTTGCGCAGGTGAGGCTCAGGTGTCCAGTTTACTGCCTGGGACCTACGTTGCACATGCGTGTCGCAGGTCCTTCTAAGCATTTCATAGGTGGCACGTAGGTACCCTGATTTTGGAAAATTTTCTTCCAAGTATTCTGGATCCATCCTATGTCGCACCTGTGTCTGCAGATTGGGACCTGCATTTCGCAGGCCCAGTACATGCGCTCCACTTTGCTTCCTTCAACTCTTGCCACAATCCAACATCCTACAACAACAAAAACAACAAAAATGTGAAGTAAAAGAAATTTAAAGACACTTGGGTTGCCTCCTAAGAAGCACATGATTTAATATCGCGACTCGACAATATCACCTCAATTGTTAATAACGGGTCTAGAGGCTCAACCTCCTTATAAGGGACCTCCACCAACTTGTCCCTAGCATCAATCACAACCACCACCTTGCACTCATCTAGGGGTTTATTGGCTTGCACACATTGAATGTAACCTCATCGCCACCGACTCAGAATTTCAGCTCTCTTAGCTCGCATCCACAAGAGAGTCTGGTAGCCAAGAATGGGCGCCCAAGATGATCAGCACTTTGAGGTCTACATCACAATCTATCACCATAAAGTCTGCGGGGAAGATCAATGTATCCATTTTAACTAACACAACATAAAGGAATCCCACCGGATGTTTGATGGAGCGTTCGTCCATGAGAAACCTCATAAAAGTAGGCTTGAGATCTCCCAAACCTAACTCCTTGAAGATCACAAAGGGCATCAAGTTGATACTCGGCCCCAAGTCGCATAAAGCCTTGTTGAATAAATATACACTAATAGTGCAAGAGATTGTGAAAGCTCCTAGATCGTCTCCTTTTGGGGATAAATTGCTGACCATGACCGCACTACAATGATGTGACACCTCCACTGTGCCCATATCAATTACCCTCTTCTTTTTCAATAGCTCCTTCATGAACTTTGCATTACCGGGCATCTACCAGCGGAATATTTACGGACAACTTGCTGAACATATCAATGAACTTCTTGAACTAGGTATCCTATTTCTTTCTTAACAGCTACTGGGGATAAGGAGGCAGGACTTTAGGCACCTGGCCTTTAACAATTAGGGCCTCCTTTCCTGCTTCATCATCACTCATCACTTAAGGAGGAGTATCAACCTCTTCCTCCTCCACTATCTTATCATCATCAACAACAAATAGGTGCACTCGGCACCCCATCATTCTTCTTTGGACCAGCATTCATATTGGGTTTATCACCCGCATTTGCAACTCTTTTCCACCTAGTAACAATTGTCATGCAATGGCCATCATTGTTCGGGTTTGGCATAGTGTCACTAGGGAGAGTGCCCTTCATTCGAGGGTTCATTTGTGCAGATAAGTGGTTCATTTGTGCCTCAAGGTGTTTAATGGATGTTGAGTGAGAACTCACTGTTTGGGCAATATTGGATACCTTCCCTTTCAACTACTTCACTCTATTATCGATTGATTCTACTTTTTTCAACACCCAAGCTAGCATGTCCTCAACCTTAGAATTTATCGGGTCACTAACACTTAGTTGCATTTGGAACTACATCATCCTTTGGAGGAGGGATGTATGGATTTGAAATTCGGGGATTGTACCTATCCCCTTCTCTTTTGAGCTCACAATTTCTCCACCGATTATCCCCCTCTCTCCAACCTTGGTCCTCATGATGTCTTTAACCTTAGTTCCCATCACAATGATACCAAGGGCCTTGATTTTGTAATGCCCCGGAAACTCAAAGAATAGATCTGGAACTTAAATCAGAAAATCCAGAAATCTATAGAAAATGTCTCAGGATGATCCACCTAACGAGTCATTGTGAGACCTAACTACTCGTTAGGTCAGTCGTGGGAAGGAGGAATTAGAAGTCTGAAGTGAGAAGCAGTGTACTTGACGGATGGTGACCACGAGTCGTGGTTACCTGTAACGACTCGTCATGTCCCCCGTTATTAGCCCTAGTCAGTTGTTAGGCAGTGCACCTAACGGGTGTCACCACAAGTCATCATCAGTGGCAACGACTCATGGTCAAGCTTAGTATACAACTTCAGAAGTGAGGCAGTGAGGTCCACGACTGGTGACCACGAGTCGTGGTTAGTGACCATGACTCATTAGGTCCCTCGTGGAGACCTATAGGGGAATCCGGGCAGTGTACTCAACGGGTGTGACCATAAGTCGTGGTCAGTCACCACGACTCGTTAGGTCACCCATTAGGGTCACCTGATAGTTTTTCTAGCATTTTTTATGGGTTATTTTATAATTTCTTGTTCTCGTAAGCTTTAAACTATGTTGTTTTGAGCGTAAATTCAGACTTATTAGAGGGTTTGGACGTTTCCTCCCCTCATTCTCACATTTACTCTCAGAAAAACTTATCGAAAGTTCTCTCAAGAAACTCTCTAGCAAGCTTAGGGTTTGCCTTCATCGCAGCAGTTCAAGTCTTCTTCTTCGGGGAATTTTTAGTCAGGTATGTGGGAATTCAACAAAGGAATTGTCCTTTCCTTGTGTCCCCCAAAATCCTCCCATAATTTCCCTATCAGTTAGCCCTGAGTTCTTCGAATATGAATAAATTTTTATGTTGGTTTTCAATAATTTCAATTGGGATGATATCCATGTTTATTATTCATATGATCTTCATCAGTTCCTAAGTAAATTGTTGTTGTTCTTACCAAGGTGATTTACAGCCCAAAATTATCGAGTAAAGATTATTGTGTATTAAATTTTGTCTAGTTTGTAAAGTATGTTTTGGGCTGAATTTCCTAGTAATTCTCATTATATATATGCTGAGCAATTATTCCATTGATAAGAATGATTTTATCCTTGTTGGATGAGATTCCTTTAACTCTTGAAATTTCGCTTTTTTTATGAAATTCCCGTGTTGTTGGAATGAGTTGAGTTCTCTATTAGCTGCTAAGTAGTTTAGTTCAGATAGAATGTAGAACCTCTTCAGAAATTTACAAAAAGTGTCAACTGATCAGTTTGACTTTAGACTTTTCCCGAGGTGTCAGTGGTGCCTCCCGGTTATTAGAATCAGACTCAAAATCTAGTTTATTGGTCCATTAGCGGTCATGACATTTTAGATATTATATAGCTATGACCAGCAACAGGACCCCAGCTCAGTTTACAGTTGTTCTTAGACGGTTACGACGCTTCCAGATAAGCAACTCTAACCAGTCTAGAACTCAGTTTCAGAATTTGGTCCGATAAGACTCTCAGGGTACTTTCAGTTATATGTCCCTGACTAGTCTTGGACCCTAGTTTCGAGCTATCAGCTTAGTAGTTCAGTATAGGTTTCCAATAGGAGTAGACTTAGCACCGATCAGGCCAGGGTTCCAGTGCACCCAGGTTCCCAAAACTACGTTGCTAGTGTAGGTTACAGTATTACTTGGCCTGATTGGCGCCAAACTTTTGTGATTACCCAGTTCATGCCTTTATACCCTGTCAAGGTATATTGGGTCCTACTGGTGGGGCGTATACATCAGACTCCACGTCTAGCTCACGTGGTTATATGTCGGTTAGAGACTCTCCCACTAGTTAGCTCAGTTCAATTTTAGTTTGACAGTTCAGTTTAGTGTGGTCTCTCAGACTCGATGATTTAGACTTAGGACATGTCTTTGACCATCAGACAGGGCCATCTTGACCATTTCAGTTTACCTCAGTAGTTCAATTCAATTTACTTGTTGGTCATTGCATGTCCATTCAGTTAGACTTTGTATTTCAGTTATGCTTTCTCCCACTTACTCAGTACATTTAAAGTACTGACGCATATTTTAATGTTGTATCGTTTCATGATATAGCTGCAGGTTCCCAAACTTAGCAGCGTTAGCCGCCACGATTCAGATCCTCCTCAGCCGCAGTTGAATTGTGAGTCCTCATCATTCGAGGGCCTTATTTCATTTTCTTATAGTTAGATTCTAGTTTTTATTTAGACTTAGAGTTAGCTGGGGGCTTGTCCCAGTAACTCATCAGTTAGAAAGCTTTCAGACTACAGATGTTTAGATTTCATGCTTTAAGTTTTGTCTTAAATTTCATTAAAAAAATGCTTTTATGCTATTATTTCAAAATTTTCGTTGTGCATATTTTGCTCAGAATACCAGTGTATGATAGACCAGGGGTTGACTTTTGCTCACTTGTGACTTCAAGTACCGTGTTACATTCAGGGTGTAGTCTCGGGGCATGAAAGATTTTCACCTTTGTACCTCGGACGATAACTCACCATTTGGCTCATCATGTATTTGACATTATTCATCATATGTAGCTTGAGAAACATCCTCCTCAAATGAGTTGCGTCCTTGGGCCCCAACAACGTTAACATTTCAAACCACATCACATGTTTCGCAAGCAACTCTACTTGTGTCATCATCTTTGCTAGAGTTTCATCCCTTTCCTTATCTCTTCTCCTTATCTCGGTTGTCATGTGGTTGGAAGGTGCACTTGAGGACACCTCGGTTTCTCTAGTGTACCAAGCTCAGCTAGTTTTCGTCATCCTATCCAACAAGGCCTATGCAAGTATGGATGTTTGGTCCATGATTGAACCACCAGCAAGATTGTTCACCACAAAGTTATTAATCAAATTAAGTGACTCGTAGAAACTTTGAAGAAGTATTCCATTTGATAGTCCATGGTTCGGGCAAATGGCCACTTTCTTTTAAACCTTAGCCATACCTCATGTATCAGTTCTTCTCTTAGTTAGCAAAAGTTCTTGATCTCATCACACAATTGTAGCATCCGCGAGGGTTGGAAGAACTGATCAAGAAATGCTTTAGTTAACTCGTTCCAGGATGTGATGAACTAGGAGGAAGCTCCTCCAACCATGATGTAGCCCCTCCTATCAAGGAGATAAGGGAATATACATCAAGCAAATTGAATCTTGGTTGATGTTGATATGTTAAATGGTTAACAAATTTCAATGAAGTTTCGTAGATGTCGATTAGCATCCTTGCTAGCTAGTCCACCAAATGGCTTATTCATTTGTAAGAGATGTAGCATGGTGCAAGTGACATGGAATACGACATTCCTTACCATTGGTGATAAGTAAATGGCACCAGCTACATTGTGCACAATGGGATTATCCTCTACATCCATGAATCCATCCATGCTACCAACATCACTAGTGCGGCTCATTGTTCTCCTTTTCAATCAACAAAAACAACAAACAAAGTAAAAGCAAAACATGACGTAAAACAAGTGTGAATTGCATAATTGTGATGGGATTCTCTTATAATCCATATTGTATGAATTGCATAATTGTGATGGGATTCTCTCTTTTGGTAAGTTGCATTATATCCTTGGAATGAATGTTAAAATCTTGATCTCAATTGAGAGGTATGAATGCGATAAGTTGTGTAGTGAGCTTCTAAGCAAACTTTGAAGGTTGGATGTCAATGATTTGAGATGCCTGTTGATTTTAATTGAAAGGAAAATGCCCCTAATCTGGATTGAAAGAATGATGCTAATATATTTCGACTACTTATGGTAGTACCAATTGAAATTTGTGCACTTGTTTGAGTCTTTTTATTCTTTTGAGTCTTTTTGTGATTTTGGGGTTATTTTGAGTCTTAGTGGTCCTGTGTGCAGTCCTCATGATGTGATAAGCTTAAGCCAATTCCATTTGAGAGTGCATGCTTTGCTTGAGGACAAATAATAGTTCAAGTTTAGGGCTTTGATGAGTTGGTACTCTTAAGCATTAGTTATTGATTTGTTTTAATGTAATTTAGAAGGGTTTTATGCCTTTTCTTCTCTTTTATGTAGGCATTTCATTAAAATAAAGATGATGAAGGAATTGGACTTGAAGAAACTTGTCGAAGGAAAAACGGGTGACATGCGGTGCCATAAGTCAGTACATGTGTTTCACAAGTACCACGCAAGAGGAATTAGAAGCTTGCTGGTAAAGGACCTGTATGCCGCAAGTCGACACACGCGATCCGCAGATACCATGCAAAAGGAGTTGAACAAAGACTGTCTGGACTAGTTGATGCATTTGCGAGACGCACATTTCACAGGTGCCGGCGCAAGTGAGTCGCGTCTCCTCCGAAGAGCAAGAAGGTAAGCACGTACTTGAGAAGCTTCCAAAGACATTTTAGGGACCTGTGCAAAGAATTTATATAGATTTTTTACCCCATTTGGAGGAGAGGACATTACATCATAGAGAATATTGAAGAGGAGAGAGAGTGATAGGGAGAGTATCATTTTGTACTTTCTTCTTCATCTTCTTTGTGAAAAACACCATTGTTGCAGATTCTAAGTTGTAAGTGATCTTAATTGATTAATATGATTGATTTTAAGAAATTCTCTATAAGTATAATTTTTCTTCCTTTAATTATGAGCAGCTAATATCCCTTGTGGATTATGGGTGTTTAGATCTAAGTGGATATCGGCTAATTGATTTTAGATTAAATTAGATTGCATGGATCTATCGATTTTTCAAGTTATAATTGGAAATTTAATGGTTGTAAACATTAATTGAGCTCTCTAACTTTGCTTTTTCTTGAGAAAAGAAAGTGAAGTTGGGTAAGACTTCAATAGCGAGGATTTGGAGTTTTTGATCTATGAGTTGGAGCTAGAGATAGTCTACACCCAATTCAAACTCTATAAAAGGGTTAGAGCTAGAAATAGTCTAAACCCTTCCTCAAGCATTGTTTGGTTGTTTAGCAGATTTTGGCTTTAGGGTTTGAGAAAATCCAAAGTAGACACATTCTTTTGGTTGAGAAACTTAGAATGTAGCCCAAAGCCAAGGCTATCTATGCGCTAATTGAATTTAAGGCTCTTAGTTAATAACTATCAAGTTGATGCCCCATCAAATGTATACCCCTAGTCTCTCATCTTGCTAGCAATCATCATTTTCCCCTGTTTTGTTTTTACATTTTCATTTGATACTAGTTCAAACAAATCCCTCAAAAATTTACTTTACGTTTAGACATGACACATGCTTGTGTGAACTAATTTACAACACTTGGTGAATCTAACCTCCAACCGTTGTAGGATACGACCCAGACTCTTTGTTAACTACTTGTTTTGCAAATGACCATTTGTCAATTATGACATAAAACATGGGAAGTAGTAACCCATAGATAGATCATTTGGATTTCATAAGATTTAGGATAAAACCCCATAAGATTTTAAAATAAAATTTCATGAATTAGGAGATATTGGGCATGGGTGTGAACAAATTCACCCATTCATAACCCTACATACCTGAGAGACTTGGATTCTATCACTTCCTTACTTTTCCAAGAGGGAATTGAAGAACTATTGATGAAGAACCTTGGAGTTTTATGCTTGATCACCCTCTACACCCTTGAACTTCGCATGCATGAGTTTTGAATAGGTTATAATGACTTAACCTATCTTAATACATCCATAAAATAACTTAAAATGACGTATTATAGGACCCTAGGGCTTAGGAATGATGATAATACCCTTAACAAATTCGCAGTTAAAAATTGACTGTCAGTCCCAATGAGGGACTGTTCGAGTCATCGTCCCAAGGGGACGAGTCGTGGCCTACTATCATCGTGTGCACTGTCCATTTTCCTCCATGGGTCTCCACGAGGGACCTAACAAATCGTGGTTGGTGACCATGACTCGTGGTCATCTCTCGTGGCCTCCACAGTCCAAAATCCCATTGACCCTTGATTGATCTAGCCACGGCTGACTCAACGAGTCGTGGGGTCTGACCACAACCCGTGGTCATGTTCGTGGTGTCTTCCCATCAAAAATTTTAGAACTTAAGGCCAACTCCTTACCACGAATCGCCTAACAACTCGTGGTCACCCCCACGGTCACAAAATGACTCGTTTTGTGACCTGGTGCAGATTTTTCAGCTCTGATCTTAGGGCTTCTGGGGCATTACAGAATACCAAGAAAAGAGGCTTATCAAGCAACTGACCATGAAACAGCCACCAATGACTTCAACAACGTCAGCCAAAACACGAGCTAATCAGTAGATTTGATGTTCTAATCGTGAATCCAAGCCCGAATAATCAAATATAACATCGAAATTATTTTTCACAAAATTACCTTCATCTTACCTACAAATACATATATTTACAATAATTTCTAGTTGTTTTGAAACAAGGAGAAGTAAAGCAAAAGGTATGCTAACTACATATATGTACAATACTTGGTGGTGGCTTGGTTTTATACAATTTATTAAATGATCACGTGATGATGACTATTGATTAAAAGGTTGTTTCAACCTTTCCCTATCGATGTGGGAGTATTGCTGTCAACATTATACCTTACCTTTTATTCAATTACACTTAGTTGGGGGTAATGCTACGCTTGTATTTTGGATATTGTGTAGGTTTGTGGTAAAACATATGTAAACTCGAATTAAGAGCGATTTATTTTGTTGGAAACTATACTCAAAGACCCTTAATTTATTAGGTAGTTAATCCTATAACTCTGTATAAATTAGGAGATATAGTCATCCTAATTCATCCCATATATACAGTTTTGTTCAAAAATATATCGTCCCCAATTTCTCTACATGGTTAAACTTAACATTTCCATTAAAATATTAATAAAATATAATAATGTTGCAAAATTTAACACATACAGTAGTATATAATACTTTAAAATAATTTTCATAAATAATGAGGTATAAAATATATTTTTTTTCAAATTCTAATTTAATTAGACATCCTTAAACTTGTAGGGTGTTACACTTGGGCACTTCAGAAAAATCCTTAAATGAGTTGTCTATAGAATCCCACAAATCCTAAGAAACTCCTCACACCTCTAACAGTTATAAGAGGAGGCAATTTCCGATAGTCTCTACCTTTGAGTGATCAACCTCTAAACGTAGCTTTGACATCGTATGTCGAAGGACAATACCTTTTTAGACCATAAAGTGGCACATCTCCCAATTTAAGTCTAAATTCATTTCCTCACAGTGCTCCAACATCACCACATTCCATGAATAACTTTGCAAAGATAGAGAAATCATCCATGAGCACCTCTACAAAGACTTTAATCATACCCGAAAATATTGTCATCATGCATCTCTTGAATATGTTGGCGCATTACGTAATTCAAATGACATCTACTTGAAAGCACATGTGTTGTAAGAAAGGTGGTCGTCATCTTTTCCTAGTCCTCAAGATCAATAACTATCTGAATATAGTTGGAATACCTATATAAAAAATAATAGTATCTTGTCTGGCTAACCAGCCAAGCATCTGATCAACGAACAGGATGGGGTAATGATCTTTCCTAGTATCACTATTTAGCTTTCTGTAATCTATACATATTTTCTACCCTGTGACTATTCTTGTTGGGATGAGCTCGTCATTCTCATTGATAATTACTATTGTACCTCACTTCTTAGGGACACACTACACAAGATTCACCCACTGCCTATTTGAGATTGGATAGATAATACTTGAATCAAGCCACTTAATGACTTCATTCTTCACAACTTCTGTCATTACTGGGTTGAGTCATCTATGATGTTCAATGCTCAGCTTGTGATCCTCCTTCTTGAGTGTCTTATGCATGCAAAGCACCAAGCTGATTCTTTTGAATATCTGACAGTTGCCACCCAATTGCTCTTTTCTAGTGTCTTAGCACTTTCAATGATTTCTCTCTATATATCCATGAGCTTGCTGATAGAATAACAGGCAATATATTCTTCACCCAAGTAAGCATATTTTAGATGCTCAGGTAGAGGCTTCAATTTAAGCTTAGGAGCCTTAATAATGACAACTTGAGAAGGGCTCGCAAGGTCTATCAAGTGGCTCTAACTCAGCTTGTTGAGCATATATGCTGGCCATATCTAAGATTTGTACCCAATCATTTGCCTTTGAATCACTAGATATATCCTAAGACAGCAAGTATCTCTCAAGTGGACTATTAGAGGTGATGAGGGATAACTGTCACGGCCCAAACTGGGGGAAAGGCGCGATTGACACTCGATACCTTATGGACTGAGAAACCAGCTATATAACGTATGTGACTATAATACTTAAACTAATAAAGCCACCTACCATAATCAAGCAAAACTCAATATATGAACCGACGATGTCAAAACACAATAAGATAGGAAAAATAATGTCGACAAGGCAGCAAAATAGCCAAAAAGAAACTGCGGAAAGCTGGTGATGCCATAAACTGAACTACACTGCTCAAACTAAGTCTATAAAACCTCTAAAACGAGTATAATACTGCTTGGCCAGGATAGGGCCCTGTCCTACCCATAACTATACAACAAAACTCAAGTATAAACAAAACTAGACATCTACTCCAAAAAGAAAGGAGTATACCAACTCTTCGCTAAACTCAAACTCCTTCTGCATAGGATGATTGGAGCCTATGTCTGTACCTGCAACATGAATGTCGCGTCCCCAGATGAAGGGACGTTAGTATAGATAATATGTACTAATATGTAAGGATGAAAGCTTTTAACATAAGTAATATCAAGATAACTGAATTAGAGATAGGGATAGAAACATCCTGAACTTTGGAAATTGTAACCTGACTTCAACTCAACACTATATGCCAATGCAATCATGTATATGCATAATACGGCTGTAACTACCCAACCAGTAGGCCGCCTGGTGGTGAAGTCTGAAACAAAATCTGTCAAACTGACATAGTCGTGCTGGTGGTAAAACATGTAAATATCTACCTAACTGATATGTCCAATCGGTGGTAAAGTCATATAACCGTATTCATAATCATGTTTATAGCTAATAGGGCCCACACTATGTGTATATGTGTCATACTATGCAGTAACATGCTAACTTTAAGACTACGACCTGTCTACATCTTAATCCTAGATTAAGGAACTGTAATTATAGATATACCACTTATGAAACTTTAGAATATCATAAGGATCTTAAACAAATAAGTGACCTCTAGGAGATTCCTAGGACTTGGATAACATGAGGGCCAAGTAGGATACATACAATTGTTTTGAAAACAACTCCTAAAAACTTAGAGAATAGCATTTGATAGGAGTGGATAACTTTTATTCATTAAAACAATTGAGTAATAGAGGCGTAACTCTCTTAGGATAAAGTCTAGACGTATATTTTGATCTAACCTAGTTGTATAGCAGCTAATAACGAATGACATTTTCATAGGGTCTTCCTAATGATCATTATAAGCATAACATTACATCTAATCAATATCAACAACCTTACACTTCAACCATTCTTAGCCTTGATTTCACTTTTAACAATCCAACCATCACATCATATACTTCATTCCATATACTAACTATAACATATTTCTCAAGTTATACAATTCATCATAATGATATCTTTCTTTGTTTAATACCAATTCAAACTAACATTTCAACTACTAGATTCGTTTCTTAAAAGTTCTATTTAGTTTACATGGAAACATGGATTAAGATTAGGTGATTTAGATACTTTAAGAACAAGGAAGCTTCAATAGTGCGAATTTCTCGTACTTAACATAAATAACCAATTAACAATGCCCACTCTCGAATCTTTAGACTCAAATCATAACTATATCAATAATAATACGTTCTATGTTTTCATTTCACAATCAAGTATTTATATGAATGTCTATAGCATAAGATGACCTCAACATACATGTTTAACTTAAAGATAGCTCTAAAAGTCATTTCTTCTTACACTTGGTATGTACATAATTCAATTTAACTTTTAACTTGACTTTATGCTATTGAAAAGGAAAAAGAGGTGCCTTGACATATCTTGTATCATAGTTTTCAACTTAGCTAACAATAATCTTCAACTTAGGCTTGAATTCCTCCATAAATTTATCTCAACAGATACCCAAACATAGTTGTACTCTTCTTCCAAAATAGAAACATCACAACCCAACAAGCACATAACGACACAATTTACTATGTATTCAATTCGGGCGCAAACTCATAGATTTCTTACAAAATAAAAAGTAGAAGTACTCACCTCAAGCTCTAGAAGATTTAACTCGATGAGGAACCCATTTGTCAAATTTCCTCCTTCCTTGTTAAGCCCATTTTGATGAAATAACTCCTTCACCTCTCGTGGCCTCCACTGTCCAATTTCCCACTGACCCTTGACTGATCTTAACCGTGGCTGACTCAACGAGTCGTGGGGTCTGACCATGACTTGTGGTCATGCCTGTGGTGTCTTCCCATCACAAAATTTCCAAACTTAAGGACAACCCCTCACCATGAGTCACCTCATGTCTCGTGGTCACCCCCACGGGTCACAGAACGACTCGTTCTATGACCTGGTGCAGATTTTCCAATTTTCTTCATTTCAACTCTCGGGTTTGATCTTAGGGCTTCAAGGGCATTACAATATCTCCCCTTGGGAACATTCGTCCTCGAACGTTGAAAAGCATACAGAAAAGCAGAGAAATGCAATCATCATATTCGAATACTGATCATTTAAGTTGAAAACTGACGGAATGACTACCTCCAAATTGAACTACATGGTTGAATTGAATTCACGAATCATACATACTTACTTTGACATAAAAGAAACTTGGGCACATGAACTGAACATGAAAACTAAATAGAGTACTAGGGCAAACTGATACCTCAAACGAAAATTGAGCTGGAAGGGAAAAGGTGTGTGTATCTAGCCATCATATCTGCTTCTACTTCCCATGTAGCTCATTCAACATGTTGATTCCTCCATAATACCTTGACTTAAATTACCTCCTTGTTCCTTAGCCTTCGAACCTGATGATCCAATATTTCCATCGGTAATCTCCTCATAGCTAAGGCTGTCTTTCACACCGACACTGTCCACTGGAACAACTAGAGCTGGATCACCAAAGCACTTTTTTAAGAGCAATACATGAAAAACAGGATGAACTGAGGCTAATTCTGAGGGCAACTCCAATTTATATGCCACCTGGCCAACTCGTTTCACAATCTGCTAGGGGCCAACATAACGAAGGCTGAGTTTTTCTTTCTTTCCAAACCTCATCACTCCTTTTATGGGAGACACATTCATAAACACCCAATCATCCACTTCAAACTCTAACTCTCTTCTTCTAATGTTGGCATAGGACTTTTGCAACTTGAGTTATTTTCAACCTGTCCCGTATGAGCTGATTCTCCATAGCCTCATGGACTGAATCGGGTCCTCTCATTGCAGCTTCACCAACTTCAAACTAGCCAATAGGCGATCTACATCTCCTCCCATAAAGAGCCTCGAATGGAGCCATCTGAATGATGGAATGATAGTTGTTATTGTACGCAAACTCGATAAGAGATCATCCCAACTACTTTGAAGTCAATCACACATACTCTCAACATATCCTCGAGAGTCTAAATTGTTCGCTCCGCTTGACCATCCATTTGCGGGTGAAATGTTGTACTGAGCTTGACCCGAGTACCCAGTCCTTTTTGAAACGACCTCCAAAACTGAGAGGTAAACTGAGTACCTCTATCTGATATGATGGACAAGGGCACTCCATGTAACCGAACCAACTCCTGAATGTATAGTTTGGCATAATTCTCCACGGAATCAGTGATTTTGACCGGTAGAAAATGAGCTGGTTTTGTCAACCTGTCTATAACAACCTAAATAGAGTCATATTACCTACGAGTGCGGGGAAAACTGTTATAAAGTCCATATTGATTTCTTGCCACTTTCAAGTAGGAATTCTAATATCTTGGAACACACCTCCGTGTCATTGGTGCTCAACCTTCACTTGCTGGCAATTTGGACACTTAGCCATAAATTCTACTATGTCCTTCTTCATGCCATTCCACCAGTAGACTTCCCGTAGGTCACGGTACATCTTGGTGGCACCTGGATGTATAGAATACCTGGATCTATGAGCTTCATGCAACATCCGATCCCTCAAGTCATCAACATCCAGAACACATAAGCGACCCTGGTATCGAAGCACACTATCTCCCCCTTTGGAAAAGACCTTTACCTTCTGATTCTAAATGGCCTCCTTTAACTTTTCCAAGGTAGGGTCCTCATCTTGTCTCGCTTTTATATCAGTCACCAAGGACGATTCTGATCCATTCTGAACTATAACACCGCCATCAGTCGAATCAACCAACTGAACTCGCAACCTTGCAAGTCGATGCATGTCCTTCACTAGCTCCTTCTTCTCCTCATCTACATGGGACACACTTTCCATGGAGAGTCTACTAAGTGTGCCTGCTACTACATTAGCCTTTCCCGAATGGTAAAGGACACTCATGTCATAATCCTTAAGTAGCTCCAACCACCTAATCGAAGATTTAGATCCTTCTGGGTAAACACATATTGTAGACTTTTATGGTCCATAAACACATCCACATGGACCCCATACAAATATTTTCTCCATATTTTCAAGGTGAATACCATCGCTTCCAACTCGAGATCATAAGTTGGGTAGTTCTTTTCATGCACTTTCAGCTGTCTAGAAGCGTAAGCTATAACTTTTTCGTACTACATCAATACACACCCAAGTTCGGTCCTTGAAGCATCATAATACACCACGAACCCATCGGTACCCTCGGGTAGGGTCAACACTGGTGCTGAGGTGAGTCGAGCCTTCAGCTTTTGGAAGCTCTTCTCACAAGCCTCCAACCATTGGAAATTTACCTTATTCTGGGTCAGTTTAGTCAATGGTGCTGCAATAGATGAAAACCCTCAACAAACCTCCGATAGTAGCCAGCTAAGCCTAAGAAACTCATGATATCTGAAGGATTCACTGGTCTGAGCCAATTCTTCACCACCTCTATCTTTTGTGAGTCTACCTGTACATCCTCACTAGACACCGCATGACCCAAGAACACCACAGAATTCGACCAAAACTCACACTTCCTGAATTTTACATACAATTGACGATCCTCCAAAGTCTGCAACACCACCCTCAAATGGGCGGCATACTCCTCCTCGCTCCGAGAGTATATGAGGATGTCATCTATGAACACAATCATGAACATGTCTAGATATGGCTTGAACACCCTGTTCATCAGGTCCATAAAAGCTGTAGGAGCATTTGTTAGTCCAAAAGACATAACTACAAACTCATAATGAGCTGTTTTCGAAATGTCACTCTCCCGAACCCAGAGCTGATGGTATCCAAACCTGAGATCTATCTTCGAAAAGCACTTGGCACCCTAAAGCTGGTCAAACAAATCATCAATCCAGGGAAGAGGATACCTATTCTTGATGGTGACTTTGTTCAATTGTCGATAGTCAATGCACATCTGAAGGGAATCATCCTTCTTTCGGACAAATAAAACTGATGCACCCCATGGAGACTTGCTAGGTATGATGAAACCCTTGTCTAGTAGGTCCTTTAACTAATCCTTCAACTCTTTTAGCTCAGCTGGAGCCATTTTGTGAGGAGGAATAGATATAGGTTGCGTGTCGGGTAGGAGCTCAATACCAAAATCGATTTCCCTCTCGGGAGGAATACTCGATAAATCATCTGGGAACACTTCTGGATACTCACATACCACTGGAACTGAATGGATAGTCGGGGTCTCAGACATAGCATCCTTAACCCTAACTAAGTGGTACACACAACCATTGGAATCATTTTTCTAGCCTTAAGATAGGAAATGAAATGACCTACAGGCACAGTTGAACTACCCTTCCATTCTAAGACTGGCTTTCCTGGAAATCTGAACTCTACCGCACGGGTTCTACAATTAACGGAGGCATAACATGCAAATAGCCAATCCATGCCGAGGATAACATCGAAATCAGTCATGGCTAGATCTGCCAAATCTGCTGAGGTGACTTGCTGAAGGACTGTGACCAGGCAACTCCTATACACCCATCTAGCTACAACTAAATCACCCACCATGGTAGAGACTGAGAAGGGTTCTGAAAAGACCTCGGGATTGGATTGACTCCGAAACTACTAGCCATGTAAGGTATCACAAAAGACAAGGTAGCTCCTGGATCTAACAAAGCATAAACATCAAGGTGAAATACTCATAACATACCAGTTACCACATCGGGGGAAGTCTCCTTCTCCTGACAGGACGCAAGGGCATAAAATCTATTTTGACGGTAACTAGCGGGAGGGATGTGCTGTTGGAGCTGCTAAACTAGCGGCTAGTATATGGGATCCACCATCCCCTGGTCTGGTTGAAGGGCAATCCCTGAGTCTGTGTCCGGGTTTGCCATACCCAAAACAAGCGTCTGAACCACTTAAACACCTCCCTGGGTGATTCTTGTCGCACATTGCACATGCTGGGAAGGTGCGCTCTATCTGCATGCTACCCTGTCCCCTCGAATCTGACTGTTTCTATGATCACTTCATGGTCTAGATGGTGCACTAGCTGATGATGGTACTAGAGAAAAAGATCTGTGATGAGACAATTGGCGATGTCCCCCCCTCCCCCGATGTAGGCTGAGAAGTCCCATAATTGTCTATCCTGGCCCTCTTGGCCTCTCTCAGCCTCTGATACACCGCCTCCATCTGCTGAGCATGTAAAACTATGCAGGGAAAATCCATGTCCTGATGCAGAAAGGCGATCCTACAATCCTTATCCAGGTAGTCCGCCACTCCATGTACAAATCGGCTCACCCGAGCCCTCTGGTCTGCCACTAACTCTGGTGCAAACTTGGATAAGCAGGTGAACTCCAGAGCGTACTCCTATACCAACATGTCACCCTGCTTCAGATTTACAAACTCGTCCGCCTTCAGTTCCCTCATCACACGAGGGAAGAACCGACCTAAAAAGGCGGCATGAAACTTTTCCCAACTGATAAGGCAAGCTCCCACTGCCCTACTATCTTTCCACTATTTAAACCAAATATGTGCAACCCCTTTAAGCTGATAAGAGTCCAAGTCAATGCACTCCCCATTTGCCACCCCCATGACTTGGGTGATATTCAGAATCTCATCAATGAATTCATGCGGGTCCTCATCTACTTTTGACCCTAGGAACTCTGGTGGGTTCATTCTCAGAAAATCTTTGACCCAAGCCGCCGCCGCATTCCCATTATGAGGGACATGTGTCATCGCCTGTTGATTGACCTGAGCGGACAAGGCCTATGCTAGCATCTATATGGCTTTCTTGAATTCAGCGTGGGCAGCCTGCTCTGGTGCATGCTCCTCATAGGCTGGTGGGGCCTGATGGTGCCCCTCTCCGTTGCTGTTCTCATGGAAATTTCTGTTTCTTCTTCCATTTACTCGACGTGGAGGCATGATTCTGCAAACGTATATCACACGATTTAGAAGGATAAATAGACATTTCATCGCACGACATGAGATCATGAAAGAAGGAAATATTTTCTAAACGTCTCGTAGCCTCTTCGTCATAAGTGTGCGCGTCACACCCATGAAAAAAACTCTACTCAATGCGGCTATTGGACACCCTAGGCCACTTCAAAACCTATTGCTCTGATACCAAGTTTGTCATGATCCGAATGAAGGCCCGGATTGAGACAGGGGATAAGGAACCCCGAGGGACTCTGAGTCAACCCATGGCATAAACATTAAACTAACTCAATCAATAAAAGTGGAAGACTCAACATAGAGAATATAACGGAAGTCTAAACATGGCATAAGATCTAAAATACATCACATGCGTTTAAAGCTGAATATAAACTAAGTCCGAGAAAGTCTCTATCACTGACGAGTTGATGGGACAAGAACCTAACTAACTCTCTAAAACTGAAACTAAAATACACTAACATATCTTAATAATGGAGGGGCCCTCGACAGATGAGGACTCACCAACAGAGAATGATGCTACTCCGAAAGCTGGTTAGGGTCGAGGCTTAATCTGAGTGCCAGAGCCTGTATCATGAAACGATACAACATGGAGTATATAGTCAGTACGTGGAATGTACCAAGTATGCAAGGTAAGTAAAATAGACATTTAAAATGCATAAAAGTTCATAAGAGTAGGACAACATGCTCGTAACATAAATATCATAATGTAACATAAGGCTCAAGGTATTCAAAATGTTCGTAATCAGTCATAATCATAATAATAGGAGAAAAGCTTCATTAAACGCAACTTGAGCCAAAACAATATGAACATAACCATGCATAAATCATGAGGAACAATGGGAGATTCTTATAACCGACATACCCCATATGAGCACACATGGAGCCCGACCTGTAAACCTCTAGTTGGGAGGGTGTTCGTACTTTGCCAAGGGTAGAACCATGAAAGGCGTGATATCACTCATGAAAGGCCCATTTGTGGCAAAAGGGGACAGTCTCAAGGGAGGTCCCATCATGACCTACGGTGGCATGTAGTTTTGAGATCCGGGGAAAAACCTGAGCTCCGAACCTACTCGGTGTTAAATACTATTTCCAAAACATATATTATGCTCATAGGATAATATAAATAAGATTCATGGTCTAGTTAAATCATGATAATCATAAGCATGCTTGTAAAACATGAACTAGCCATGAAGATAAGGCCCGTGAGTCGGCCAAAATCATAAATCGTAAATCATGAGGTTCATGCCTACTTGTAAAACATGTATATACTTAGCAACCATAATTTCATGATGAGCATTTGAGTAAATACATATCATAAATCATAAATCATGATGGGTTAAAGAACATCAAAATCAAGGTAAAATCATAACTCAATTTATCATAAAACATGCATGATTAGGCATAATTTGATTGAAATTTAAATCAATAAAATTTGTAATCGAATTAGTTGTAAAATATTCTCATGATTCGTAAATGATGACGTTAAACATGGGAAGTAGTAGCCCGTAGATAGATCATTAGGATTTCATAAGATTTAGGATAAAACCCCATAAGATTTTCAAATAAAATTTCATGAATTAGGAGAGATTGGGCATGGGTGTGAACAAATTCACCAATTCATAACCCTACATACCTAAGAGACTTGGATTCTATCACTTCCTTACTTGCCCAAGAGGAATTGAAGAACAATTGATGAAGAACCTTGGGGTTTTATGCTTGATCACCCTCTACACCCTTGAACTTTGCATGCATGAGTTTTGAATAGGTTAGAATGACTTAACCTATCTAAATACACCCTGAAAAATAACTTAAAACATCATAGTATAATATCCTAGGGCTTAGAAATGACGATAATACCCTTAATAAATTCGCAGTTAAAAACTTACTGTCAGTCCCAATGAGGTATTGGACGAGTCATCGTCCCAGAGGGACGAGTCATGGCTTGTTGTCATTGTGTGCACTGTCCATTTTTCTCCACGGGTCTCCATGAGGGACCTAACAAATCGTGTTTGGTGACCACGACTCGTGGTCACCTTTCATGGCCTCCACCATCCAAAATCCCACTGACCCTTGACTGATCTTGACCATGGCTGATCAACGAATCGTGGGGTCTGACCACGACTTCTGGTTATGCCCGTGGTGTATTCCCATCACAAAATTTTTGAACTTAAGGCCAACCCCTCACCACAAGTTACCTAACGATTCGTGGTCACCCCCACGGGTCACAGAACGACTGGTGCAGATTTTTCAGTTTTCTCCATTTCAACTCACGGGTCTGATCTTAGGGCTTCCAAGGCATTACTGAATACCAATAAAAGAGGCTTACCAAGCAACTGACCATGAAACAACCACCAATGACTTCAACAAGGTCATCCAAAACAGGAGCTAATCGGTAGATTTAATGTTCTAATCGTAAATCCAAGTCCGAATAATCAAATATAACATCAAAATTATTTTTCACTAAATTACCTTCATCTTACCTACATATATATAGATTTACAATAGTTACTAATTGTTTTGTATCAAGGAGAAGTGAAGCAAAATGTGTGCTAACTACATATATTCTTAATATATAGAAGTGGCCTGGGAAGCAGCTAGCTGTTGTCCTGCCAGCTTGCTCTTCCAGGGTTAGTTTAGTCAGTTCAGCTAAGTTCAGTAAAAAATTATCAACATGTGATCTCTTTTGGATTATGTATTAAACTGGAGGGCAGCTCTGCCATTTAAGCTAAAGGATTATTAGTGCAGCTCTGTCATTTAAGCTAAGGATTGTTACTACAATTAACTATTACCTAGACACATAGCTTTTTAATCGCAGCAACGTGTTAGCAGTCCAGAGTATGACCGCACCATTTATCCCCTTCAGCAATGGTTTCTCTGCTTCTCGGTTGCTTCACTCTCTACATTGTATCTTTTTATCTTTGCTTTCTCTACAACGTATGTGCATCGTATGTTGTTACCCTTGCTTCGTTGTATTTCAATTTGGATTTTGCTGATGTTATTTTGTTATCGTCTTTCTCACATCTTCAATGGTAATAGTGGGTTTTGCTCAGTTGTGCGACTGAGAAATATAGCAAAGCCAGTGTTTGTGAAAATGCTTCTCTCAGGCATACTCTTTGAATTTGCGGTGTTTCGATTTTTATTTTGCTTGAACTGACTTATCTTTTCTTAATTTATGTTCTTTGTTCCTGCAATTTGTTCTGCTTAGTTGATTAGTCAATAATGTAGCAAAGGGAAAAATGTAATACTCATTTTTGCTTTGTACCTGTTTGTGAAAATGCTTTTATGAAGTATCTGGTTTAAATTTTTTGCGTCTTGATTTAACTTTCTCTAATTAGATCAAAGTTTCTCTGAGTAGTCGTTCTGTTTGTTATTGTGTAAATTTACATGGTTATGAAAGAAGGAGCAGAAATAACAAGTACTTGTACCTCACCCAACTGCATGGTAACTGAATCTTCAAGAGCCCCACTATATATAAAATACTAAAATAGAACTGTAGTAATATTTAAATTTATTAGAAAATTATGTATTAGTTTCTTTATCTTGATGTTTGTTGTTCAAGTATGAGAGACTCTGTATATATGATCTTTTCTATCCAATTCTGTGAATTTCTATGGAGCTATATTCCCAGGGAGACTTGTGCGAGAGAGAAAATATCTCATAGCAATTTTATTTCACTTGAAGTCTCTCTGGACAACACTTGCTCTATTGCTAGTGCCTTCTCACCGGTATGCACCACTTTTTACTTTACAAAAATCTTACTGTTAGAAAGAAGGAAAAAAAAGTAAGTTCCAAAGACACAAAGTTAAAGAGTATTACAAGGAAAATGAAAAATAAATACTAACAAGCAATTGAAATGAATAGGGAGAAAGAGAGAGGGAAATTAACTAACTTCAGAAACTTGAGACTTGACGTTGGTAGGAGGAAATTGTATTTGGGAGACAATCTGTTGCTTGCTACTTTGATCAAATCCACATTTTTGTATGATCTTTTCTTGAAAAATCTGCCTAAAGCTGCCATTGATGAATTTCTTCAAGTAATTATGTTGATGAAAGTTTACACAAAATTCTATGTATGTTAGCCTAAGCCTTTTTGTTATGTATCTCACAAGTTGACAGATACGGTTACGCATCTTTAACAGGGAACTACTCCCACTCTATTTAATTTTTCTGCTAATAAAATACAAAGACTCTTACATATTAATGGATAATGATTTTTTTTTGGCGACTAACCTTAGCTTAATAACATTTTTTTGTTACTACAATTATGATGGAACAAAGGCTTACTGTCGATGCGATCACGCTGCTAATTGCGGAATAGACGTGCAAGATTCAGGTGATAGATAAATTTCATCCTCGAGAAAGCAAAGACCAAGCTGTTTATTTCCAAACAATAATTGTGCAGGA
Organism: Datura wrightii; assembly: GCA_035772735.1. Lineage (NCBI taxonomy): Eukaryota > Viridiplantae > Streptophyta > Magnoliopsida > Solanales > Solanaceae > Datura > Datura wrightii. Next base: position 17,039,754 of record JASDFA010000010.1, read on the forward strand.
TGAAAATGTATATTCGCTCTACTATTGTATCTTTGTGGTAAATATTGTCGGTATTAATGTATATACTGAATGCATTTTCTTATTTAATCGATTGTAGGAGGAGCAATTTTGCATAATATTATACGGTGATGACATTGGGAGGTGTCATAAACTATTTGAGCTTTTCGATACCTATTTGATCTCAACTTCCAAGGTTAGGGAACCCCAAGGTTATTCAATACGAGTCAATAGATTTGAATGGGTTGTTGATAGGTTCACAATTGTTGAGCTTGTTCCAAAAAAGAACGGCAAAGCGACTGCACTACCTGCCCCGAAAAAGCTGAATGCGCTTTCTTTTTCCGCCATCGAACAACAACATCCAGGTGTTGAATTTGGTGAGTTATCTATTCAGACCTTTGTGTGTTTTCTCCGTAAGTAAAATGCAGTTTGCTGATTAAAGAAAGTAACAACATTTTAACTAAATGTCCACCCCATTCTTCACAACAGACTTACTAGCATTGGTGGCAAATTGTGGCACAATGCAGTACACCGCCAACCAAAGTAAGAGGTTTCGCGAGGCTATAGTTATGGATACTAGGTATGTAGTTTAGTTGCAATCTAATAAGAATAACAAAATGCGAGTCTTGACTGTCATATATTCTAGGAAAAAACCTTTAATGTTTGCTATGTGGGATGATCTAGCTGACAATGAAGGAGCTACATAACTAAGACAATTGCACAAACATCCTGTTATTATTGCCAAGCGGATAGCTGTCACCGAGTATCGTGGCGGTATGACCATGTTGTTTACTTCTCTCCGCAGCTACACAAGCTTTCTCCTTTTCCCCTTTACCCTGTTTATCAATAACTATTTCTCGCCCAGCTTTAAGATTGTCAACAAGATACAATTCGAATATTTTAATCAATCCCCCGTATGGGCAGGCGACTGCACTAACAAATTGGTATGACATATCTTCTTTTGGACTATAGTACATAGTACATCATGTCTTAACTGCTTTTTACTTATATGCACTGTGTATATTCATATTGTTTCCCACGACATTTACAGGTCAAAGGACAACGAATGAATGTTAATGGCTTACACTTTGAAAACCTCATCGACATCACCTTCATCGCTAAATCTTGCACCTATTGACGATGAAATAATAACTATTTCGAGCATTGCTTCGCTATCCCCTACGGTTAGCTCATAAACATTCTTCATGATCTTTTAATATCTTTTATTTTTGCTGATGTTGTTGCCTGTTCCTTCCATAGGTACAAAGTTTCTCGGTCGAAGGGAGAATATCGATGCTCGATAATTTTCAGTTATTTTATATGCTTGCATGCTCAGAGTGTAACCATTTTGTATGAAGCAACGTGCGAAGAGAAGTTCATTGCCTGAATTGTGATCAACACAAAATGTTGGTGCTGAGGTAAAACTACCTATTATTTACACGATTTCACACTGAAATGTTGTTAACCGATTTATCTTTTCACTATATCTTTAGTTTACTACTCTATAAAGAAAGCTGAAAGTTGTCAATACCAAACTACAAACAAAGCACAGATGACAAAAAACCAAGAGGCAAACAAAAAAAATGTAAGAACAGTAAAGCTGGAAGCTTTTTCCCTTTACTCTTTTTACATTTCTTGGACCAAATTGAAGCACAAAGATTAGCACTGATCTCAAAAGTACAGCTCACCCAAAATCTTTCACTTCCTCTTTATTTTCACTTTAATCTTTCACTTCCTCTTTATTTTCACTTTATTATCAACTTCATCTTACTGCAATATATAAGTTAGGAACAATTGAACTACAAGTTAGAAGAACAACAACGAAGCTCAAAATCAATCTCAGTAATGAATATTACTCTAAATCTGATTTCAAATTTTACAATTAATATATATATCCGCAGTAAGTCAATTAGACAACTGGACCAGTAGTCAATAACAAACTTTCTCATCTTGTATCACCATTCCTCATATAAAAGGCTTCTAAATAACCATAGTGCAAAAAAGGGATAATAGATCATTTTGGGGCTTGGATTATAAGCATGTGATAAAAACAAGAAGGTTTAACTTATATTGTAACTTTTCGCATCTAACTTCTAAATTTATACAAATATTATAGCTTCCTTATATACACTGTGTATGATAATGAAGCTACCGAAACTATTCTGCACAAAGTCAATCTAATTCACTCTCCATTTTCCACTTTGTGTTTATAGTTTTACCTGTTATACCCCGTAAATTTTAAATGAATAAATAGCCTAATGGCATGTTGGTTAAGGGATTTAGAAAGCAAAAAAAAAAAGGTAAATAAATAAAAAGTCGGTTTTCATCTTCATATAAGATGATTTCCAACAAAAAACAGAGGGTAGCCATTTTTAAGGCAAACCCACGAATATACATATATATTTCCTACCAATTACGCGACGAAACACGGTCTAAACTCCGTTTCGGCTTAGATACAGAGGTATAAAGCTGCAGATAGCAATCCTACGGAATTAGTTTCGTGAAAATTTGGCCAGAGAAACGTCGTGCTACCGAGGTAAAGTAAATAGAATTGCTTTAAATTAGTACCAATGTGTTCCTAGCGTGGCAGTGAGCATTTATCCCTTTTGGACTATCGAGAAATAACGAGTTTTCGACCGTTTTCCAAAAGGTTGAAGTTGGGATAAATATATATATCAAAAGTGATAATTTCTCCCGAATATTAATGTATTTAGTTCTAATTGACGTGTATATGAATGTAGTTGGGAGAAACAACAGAAGTACCGACGGAAATCACATCGGTCAGTCGGGTACTCAGAAACCAGGTATGTAAAGTTAATCTTTCGGCAAGCTAGGAAGTACAGGGTAGAAAATAAATAGAATAAACGCTATCAATAGATACCCAGCGTACAGGAATGATTTTAGTACAAATTCCAATAAGCATGCAAGTATATTATTATGTATCATGCGATAATCAGAATAATAGATATTCAAGCAATACGTATTTCATCTTTTGAGATTGTATCCAGTAGTAGATGGTACATTTTATATCATTGAGCTATATCCAGTTATAGATGGCATGTACTATGTTATTGAGTTATATCCAGATATAATTAGATAGACAGATAAAGGCCAGGTAGCAGTAAGTCCAGCAATCAGAAACAGTGTAAGACAGCATATAGCATCAGTTATTTAATACAGACTAGCCTCGAAATAAAAGAAGAGAATATGATTAGTATTTTTCATTTGAGCATGATTGCTGTGTATGTGTTTGTATGTTGAGACTTGTTGTGGCATGTGGGCACCCTTTAGCAGCCCCACCGCCCCTAGGTTATAGTTGTGTCGATACCAGATTCAGATATCGCCACCAGCTGGGCGATGCCGTCCGCCTAAAGGACGATGATGGCCGACCACCATGATAATACGGTCCAGACCACCCTCCTTGCAGGGGTAGTTCAGTTTACTCTGCGCAAAGCCAGTACACCCTGTTTACAGGGGCAGACCACTCTGTGTGCGCTTGTGGCCGGGGGCAGTTTTATATACAGATTTTTATAAAATCACCCTGTTGCATGCTTGCACCCAGGGGCAGTTTCAGTCACAGATACAGCAGCAGATCACCCCGTGCGCACCTGCGCCCAGAGGCAGGAGTCTTCGGACTTAGACACAATTTATTATCAGAGGCCAAGGCCTGAGCTACGTACCCAAGGGGACCGGTAGGAGGAGCTCATAGTATCAGATGAGTGGAGTGACTTATTTTCGGTTGGTTTAGACCCGGGTAGGGGTATATAGATTGCTTACTTGGTTGGCACCTTCTGGCTTATGGGGTTCGGTCAGGTATTGTGTGTACTATTATGTATATTGATATGTGTTATTAGATACTGATAGACAGTAGGACGACACGTCATTAGGTACGCTCAGTTAGTTACAGAATGAACAAACTCTCCCCAGTTATCCTCAGCTAGATAGACTCAGCTGCTTCTTGCTTATACGTCATGTTATTGTTGCTATTCATTTCAGTTGCATATTTCAGTTTGCTTTACATGCTCAGTACCTGTGGTACTGACGCCCAGCGGGGCGCTGCATTGCTTGCCTGCAGGTACTCACGGATGAGGAGCCGATCCCTCGTGATTCCAGCCAGCTAGTGAGTCATCAGCTCCTGTCATCCGGAGTCTGATTCCCAGAGGTGTAGCTCCTTTTCTCTTGTCGTACAGTATGGGTAGATCGGGGTCCTGTCCCGATCATTTCCATTATTTTCTTACAGTATTCGTAAAGGCTTGCAGTCTGTAAATATTTTCCTATGGTTAGTTGAGCCGGTCGTGTGAGGCCGTGCAGTTGGCTATAGCTATTAGCATTTCAGTTTATGTTGGCCGTGTGAGGCCTTAGTTTGACAGTAGTGGTGACCTTGCTGGTCACGTAGTCTTACAGCAGTCTTGTGTTGAGTTGTAGATAACTAGACAGCATGGTGGCCTTATCGGCCCGCATAGGTTCCTTGTTACAAGTCTGTTTCTGGTTAGCTGTTGTTACAGGTACAGATGGCTACAGGCCAGTTGGCCGGAGGCTGTATTTACAGCCTTTCTTGAAATAGAGCCAAAGTCAGCCGAAGCACCAGATGTGCTCAGGCTGGACCATTTAGCAGTCCAGAGTCTAGTAGGCACCAGGTGCCCGTCATACCCCCCAAGGTGGGGTGTGACAAACTTGGTATCAGAGCAGTTCGTGTCCCAGGGAGTCTGCAAGCCGTGCTAAGTAGAGTCTTGTCTATGGATGTGTTGTGCACCACATACTATAGGCAGGAGGCTGCGAGGCATAGTAGGATAGTTACCTTTTTTTCATATTCAGTCGTGCCTAGCACAGTACAGTATAGGGTTGGTTCTTTTGAAACTTACCACCCTCTTTGCTTACAGATATTATGGCAGACCAGTGGCACCAAGCTACAGGTAGGAGATTGGATACAGCAGCAGGCGAAGGCACCAGTAGGATGCCTCAATTACAGCCAGATTCCGCCCTGTCTGAGAGAAATACGGAGGCGTCATCTCGGCCATCCCAGCAGTCTCCGCCTCGCTAGACACCATTTGAGGCAGCACTGCCTCCCACAGCTCCTACACCCACTTCATCTGATCAGGAGCTACGTAGTGCAGTGGTTATGTTGACTCAGATGCTAGCTGCTCAGCGTCAGCCAGCACCACCTACAGCAGCAGAATCCCTAGGTGGGCCAGGTAGTTCCAGGGTCAGAGAATTCTTGGCGTTGGGACCTCCTCAGTTTATAGGATCGGATTCAGCGGAGGACCCTCAGGAATTTTTGGACCAGATGCAGAGGATCTTTAGAGTCATGCACATAACCCCAGCAGAATCAGTTGAGTTAGCAGTGTTCCGGTTAAGGGATATTGCTGTTTTATGGTACGAAAGTTGGGAGAGGTCTCGGGGAAGAGATGCAGCCCCTCCTACTTGGTCCAGCTTTTCAGAGGCCTTCCTGGACCACTACTTACCCCGGGAGGTCAGACAGGCCCGGATGGACCAGTTCTTACATTTATAGCAGGGGGCTAGGAGCGTCCGTGAATATTCCTTACAATTCGACTCCTTAGCCCGCTATGCTCCAGCATTTGTGGACACCATGTCGTCCAGAGTCCACCGCTTTATTATGGGCCTGAATCCAAAGTACATAGAGACGTGCATGATGGCTACTTTGAGAGATGACATGGACATAGCCAGGGTACAGGCCTTCACACAGACAATTGAGGGCCTGAGGCAGCGGCAGCGGGGTGACAGACAGGCGACTTCAGAGCAGCGCTGTAGAAGCAGACCCGCTGAGATTCAGAGGGAAATTCCTAGGGGGCCGAGACCACGGTTTTCAGATAGGCCACCTAGATATTTACCGCCGGTACAGCAGCAGAGGGGCAGATTTATTCGCCGGAGTCAGTCAGAGTCCGGTAGCAGTTCACGGACAGTAGCCTCACCTCAGCAGCGGAGGGTAGAACAGAGTAGATTTGCATGTACCCCTTGTCCTCTATGCCACCGACTACATTCTGGAGCCTGCAGGCAAGGCTTCCCAGGGTGTTATTACTGCGGACAGGAAGGTCATTTAATGAGAGATTGTCCATCCAGGGGACAGGGTAGTCAGGATGATCTGGATAGAGTGTCAGCAGGGCCACGAGTTCCAGCAGCCTCAACAGGGCGCAGACCCTCAGGTTCAGCAAATAGGGGCCGAGGTAGATCAAGAGCCTCTAGCTCAGGTGCAGGCCCCAGCCGTACCTATGCATTACCAGGGAGGCAGGATTCAGAGGCATCTCCCGACGTGGTCACAGGTATATTGATTATCTGCTCATACCCTGTTTACGTATTGATTGATCCAGGGTCTACCTTGTCATATATTACACCATTTGTGGCCCGAAAGTTGGGCATCGAACCAGAATTTCTTCAGCAACCCTTTTCAGTGCTTACACTGGTCGGTGACTCGATTACAGCTAAAAGAGTTTACCGAGGGTGTACGGTAGAGGTTGCTGATCGTCAGACCAGAGTAGACTTAATAGAACTTGAGATGGTCGACTTCGATGCCATTATGGGTATGGGCTGGTTAGTGCCATGCTATGCCAACCTAGAATGCTGGACCAAGACGGTCTGATTTCACTTTCCAGGGGAAGCAGTGCGAGAGTGGAAAGGGAGTACACCTACGCCGAAAGGTAGGTTTATTTCCTACCTTCAGGCAAGAAAATTAATAGCAAAAGGATGTATTTACCACCTGGTTAGAGTCCAGGACGTTCGGGTGGAACCTCCGACTCTTCAGTCTGTTCCAGTAGTCAATGAATTCCCTGACATATTTCCAGATGAGTTGCCTGGTATCCCTCCCGAAAGGGAGATAGATTTTGCAATTGACTTGTTGCCAGGGACTCAACCTATATCCATTCCCCCGTATCGCATGGCACCAGCTGAGCTTAGAGAGTTGAAAGAGCAGTTAAAAGATTTGCTCGACAAAGGCTTTATCAGGCCTAGTACTTCCCCATGGGGTGCACCAGTTCTGTTTGTAAGAAAGAAAGATGGCTCACTCCGCATGTGTGTAGACTACCGGCAGCTGAACAAGGTAACAGTTAAAAACAAATACCCGCTCCCTAGAATAGATGATTTGTTTGACCAGTTGCAGGGGGCCAGATGTTTCTCTAAGATAGATCTGAGGTCCGGATACTACCAGGTCCGGGTTCGTGAGAGGGACATTCCAAAGACTGCTTTCAGGACCAGGTATGGTCACTTTGAATTTCTAGTTATGTCTTTTGGGCTGACGAATGCTCCCGCGGTGTTTATGGACCTGATGAACAGCATATTCAGACCGTATTTGGATCTGTTCGTGATAGTATTTATCAATGATATTCTGGTATATTCTCGTTCAGAGACAGATCACCAGAACCATTTACGAACAGTACTCCAGATCCTTAGAGACCGTCAACTGTACGCCAAGTTTTCTAAGTGTGAGTTCTGGCTGAACTCAGTTGCCTTTTTGGGGAATATCGTGTCGGATGCTGGTATACACGTAGACACACAGAAAATAGAGGCGGTCAATACATGGCCCAGACCTACCACTCCGACCGAGGTTCGCAGTTTCCTGGGTTTAGCAGGATATTATCGGAGATTTGTTGAAGGATTCTCCACTATAGCAGCACCTCTGACAAAGTTAACACAGAAAGTAGCAAATTTTCAGTGGACGGAGGCCTGCGAGCAGAGTTTTCAAGAATTGAAAGACAGATTGACCTCCGCCCCAGTACTAGCATTGCCAGAGGGAACAGATGGGTATGCGGTGTATTGCGACGCTTCAGGTTTGGGAATGGGTTGTGTGTTAATGCAACATGGTAAGGTGATTGCCTATGCTTCCAGACAGCTGAGGAAACACGAAAAGAACTATCCGACCCATGACCTGGAACTGGCCGCAGTGATCCACGCTCTGAAGATTTGGAGGCATTATCTGTATGGCGTCCATGTAGACATTTTTACAGATCATAAAAGTCTGCAATACATTTTCACACAGAGGGAGTTAAATCTGCGGCAGCGTCGCTGGTTAGAATTGTTGAAAGATTATGATGTAAATATTCTCCATCACCCGGGAAAAGCTAATGTAGTAGCAGATGCCCTGAGCCGTAAGTCAATGGGGAGTTTGGCGTACTTGCGGCCCGAGAAGCGGGAATTAGCCAAGGAAATTCATCAACTAGCTGGTTTAGCCGTTCGAGTAGTGGAGATAGAAAATAACAGAGCGGTAATTCAGAATTCTGCCGAGTCATCACTAGTTACAGAGGTAAAAGAACGGCAGTACGAGGACCCTGACTTAGTCCAGCTTAGAGATAGAGTTCAGAAAGGTAAGGAGTTAGATTTCCAAGTGACTGAAAATGAAGTGCTACATTGTAAGGGCCGTCTATGTGTCCCGAATGTTTCAGGGCTTCGCCAGCAGATCATGCATGAGGTACATTACGCTCGCTATTCCCTCCATCCAGGAGCAACGAAAATGTACCACGATATCAGAGACATCTACTGGTGGCCAGGTATGAAATCTGAAATAGCTGAATTTGTATCTAGATGTCCTAACTGCCAGCAGGTGAAAGCGGAGCACCAGAAACCGGGCGGTCTGACGCAGGATATAGCTGTGCCTATGTGGAAATGGGAAGCGATAAATATGGATTTTGTAACAGGATTACCCCGTACCAGACGCAGAAATGATTCCATTTGGGTAATAGTTGACAGGCTGACAAAATCAGCTCATTTCCTGCCAATGAAAGTTACCTTCTCAGCCGAGGATTATGTCGAGTTATATATCAGAGAAATAGTTAGACTACATGGAGTGCCGGTATCTATTATTTCAGACAGGGGAGCACAGTTCACAGCTAGATTTTGGCAGTCGTTCCAGAGGGGTCTGGGAACCCAGATTAATTTAAGCACAACATTCCACCCTCAGACAGATGGACAGGCTGAGCGGACTATCCAAACGCTCGAAGATATGCTACGAGCGTGTGTACTAGATTTTGGGGGTAGCTGAGATGAACATCTGTCGTTGATTGAATTTGCCTATAATAACAGTTATTACTCGGCTATTCAGATGGCACCTTTTGAGGCTTTATACAGACGGAAGTGTAGATCGCCGGTTGGCTGGTTCGAAGTAGGGGAATCAGCGATGATTGGGCCAGACATTGTGCAGCAGTTAGAAGAGAAAGTAAAGCTTATCAGAGAGCGCCTATTGACTGCACAGAGTCGCCAGAAATCATATGCAGATGTACGGCGCAGAGACCTGGAGTTCAATGTGAATGACTGGGTATATCTGAAAGTGTCTCCGATGAAAGGGGTGATGAGATTCGGTAAGAAGGGTAAACTCGGTCCGAGATTTGTTGGGCCTTAGCAGATTCGATGGAGAATAGGTCGAGTTGTATACGAATTGAACTTGCCTCCGGAGTTAGCATCTGTTCACCCAATATTCCATGTATCTATGTTGAGGAAATTTGTAGGAGACCCTTCCACAGTTGTTCCAGTTCAGGATGTCCAGGTCACAGAAGAGTTAGCATATGAAGAGGTTCCAGTAGCTATCTTAGACAAACAGATCCGTAGATTGAGAACTAAAGATGTTGCGTCTGTCAAAGTATTGTGGCGTAACAGGAACCGAGAAGAAATGACCTGGGAAGCCGAGGAGGACATGAAAGCTAGATATCCCCACTTATTCCAAGCATAGGTAAACGGGAGGTATGTTAGAACTGTTTTTCCTTATTAATGCTTATACTTCATATATGAAAGCAGGCGATTGATTATAGACAGTTTTATACATGAATGTTATTATATCGTGTAGAGTACCTGTATTGGGCTTTTCTGCTTTTCAGGAATTTTGAGATAGTCCATAATACAGGGGAAACTCTGCCAAAATTTTTCTAGAAACAAGTTGAGTAAGTTGAGAAAGTCCTCTAGAGAAAATGTCACTCGAGGACGAATGTTCTTAAGGGGGGGAAGGATGTTATACCCCGTAAATTTTAAATGAATAAATAGCCTAATGGCATGTTGGTTAAGGGATTTAGAAAGCAAAAAAAAAAAGGGTAAATAAATAAAAAGTCGGTTTTCATCTTCATATAAGATGATTTCCAGCAAAAAATAGAGGGTAGCCATTTTTAAGGCAAACCCACGACAATACATATATATTTCCTTCCAATTACGCGATGAAACGCGGTCTAAACTCCGTTTCGGCTTAGATACAGAGGTATAAAGCTGCAGAGAGCAATCCTACGGAGTTAGTTTCGTGAAATTTGGCCGGAGAAATGTCGTGCTACCGAGGTAAAGTAAATAGAATTGCTTTAAATTAGTACCAATGTGTTCCTAGCGTTGCAGTGAGCATTTATCCCTTCTGGACTATCGAGAAATAACGAGTTTTCGACCGTTTTCCGAAAGGTTGAAGTTGGGATAAATATATATATCAAAAGTGATAATTTCTCCCGAATATTAATGTATTTAGTTCTAATTGACGTGTATATGAATGTAGTTGGGAGAAATAGCAGAAGTACCGATGGAAATCATATCGGTCAGTCGGGTACTCAGAAACCAGGTATGTAAAGTTATTCTTTCGGCAAGCTAGGAAGTACAGGGTAGAAAATAAATAGAATAAACGCTATCAACAGATACCCAGCGTACAGGAATGATTTTAGTACAAATTCCAACAAGCATGCTAGTATATTATTACGTATCATGCGATAATCAGAATAATAGATATTCAAGCAATACGTATTTCATCTGTTGAGATTGTATCCAGTAGTAGATGGTACATTTTATATCATTGAGCTATATCCAGTTATAGATGGCATGTACTATGTTATTGAGTTATATCCAGATATAATTAGATAGACAGATAAAGGCCAGGTAGCAGTAAGTCCAGCAATCAGAAACAGTGTAAGACAGCATATAGCATCAGTTATTTAATACAGACTAGCCTCGAAATAAAAGAAGAGAATATGATTAGTATTTTTCATTTGAGCATGCTTGCTGTGTATGTGTTTGTATGTTGAGACTTGTTGTGGCATGTGGGCACCCTTTAGCAGCCCCACCACCCCTGGGTTATAGCTGTGTCGATACCAGATTTAGATACCGCCACCAACTGGGCGATGTCGTCCGCCTAAAGGACGATGATGGTCGACCACCATGATAATACGGTCCAGACCACCCTGCTTGCAGGGGTAGTTCAGTTTACTCTGCGCAGAGCCAGTACACCCTGTTTATAGGGGTAGACCACTCTGTGTGCGCTTGTGGCCAGGGGCAGTTTTATATACAGATTTTTATAAAATCACCCTGTTGCGTGCTTGCACCCAGGGGCAGTTTCAGTCACAGATACAGCAGCAGATCACCCCGTGCGCACCTGCGCCCAGAGGCAGGAGTCTTCGGACTCAGACACAGTTTATTGTCAGAGGCCAAGGCCTGAGCTACGTACCCAAGGGGACCGGTAGGAGGAGCTCACAGTATCAGATGAGTGGAGTGACTTATTTTCGGTTGGTTTAGACCCGGGTAGGGGTATATAGATTGCTTGCTTGGTTGGCACCTTCCAGCTTATGGGGGTCGGTCAGGTATTGTGTGTACTATTATGTATATTGATATGTGTTATTAGATACTGATAGACAGTAGGACGACACGTCATCAGGTACGCTCAGTTAGTTACAGAATGAACAAACTCTCCCCAGTTATCCTCAGCTAGATAGACTCAGCTGCTTCTTGCTTATACGTCATGTTATTGTTACTATTCATTTCAGTTGCATATTTCAGTTTGCTTTACATGCTCAGTACCTGTGGTACTGACACCCAGCGGGGCGCTGCATTGCTTGCCTGCAGGTACTCACGGACGAGGAGCCGATCCCTCGTGATTCCAGCCAGCTAGTGAGTCATCAGCTCCTGTCATCCGGAGTCTGATTCCCAGAGGTGTAGCTCCTTTTCTCTTGTCGTACAGTATGGGTAGATCAGGGCCCTGTCCCGATCATTTCCATTATTTTCTTATAGTATTTGTAAAGGCTTGCAGTCTGTATATATTTTCCTGTGGTTAGTTGAGCCGGTCGTGTGAGGCCGTGCAGTTGGCTATAGCTGTTAGCATTTCAGTTTATGTTGGCCGTGTGAGGCCTTAGTTTGACAGTAGTGGTGACCTTGCCGGTCACGTAGTCTTACAGCAGTCTTGTGTTGAGTTGCAGATAACTAGACAGCATGATGGCCTTGTCGGCCCACATAGGTTCCTTGTTACAAGTCTGTTTCTGGTTAGCTGTTATTACAGGTACAGATGGCTACAGGCCAGTTGGCCGGATGCTGTATTTACAGCCGTTATATAGCCAGTTTGTTTCTTGAAATAGAGCCAAAGCCAGCCGAAGTACCAGATGTGCTCAGGCTAGACCATTTAGCAGTCCAAAGTCTAGTAGGCACCAGGTGCCCGTCATACCCCCCAAGGTGGGGTGTGACATTACCATAATAATCAACAGATCATGATATAACTAAAGAAAAAATTATAGTATCACTGAGTAAAAATTATAGGTTTATTATATATGTGTAGTATGTAAGTCTATTTTATTACAGTAGATTTTTAAAAAAAAAATTGATTAGCTTCACTTTGGTAGTATGCCAAAGCCATGTCAGCTTTGGTTTGGTCAGTTTTGCTTTTTTGGTTTCAGGGTTTATCTCCAAAACTGAAGCAATTAGAAATAAAACCAACTTTATTTCTTTGATATTCAAATGACTATAGAATATTCAGGGAATTCTTGAGAATTCAAATAATAACTACAGATTTCTACAATGATATTCTAGAAACAGTTTGATATAATATAGTCCTCAAATTGCAGCAGGTAGTAATGGAGGTAACTAATGTGCTAACTGCTAACTACTTTGAGTACCCATGATCCCCTGAAAGAGAAGACAACTATACATTACCAAAACCTAGCCATTGTGATAAGTAAGAGAGAGCAACAAAGAAAGGTGCTAATGTGTAAGCAAAAGGAAAATTGAATATAAAAGATTATAACACTGAAATTGGTCCATAGTTTGGAATAATAACGTTCAAATTATGAGCACCTAATTGTATTTAACATTAACATGTAGGCTTGGACTAAGTTTAAAAATATCTTATAATTTTCAATAATTGTATTGAAGTTGTCTCAGATTTTAACTTTATTTGATTTCTCTTGAACTGAATAATTAGTTGCGGTTGCGTTGTGTCTTTTGTATACTTGACCAAATTGGGTGTAGACTCTATAGTTTCTTCTAATTTATGATACGATGATGCTGGAATGATACTCCACCTAATTTTCTTTTTCTTCAAATACTCAACCTCTCTATCATGAACTTTTCTCAACGTCAGAAAGTTAATAACTATGTTATTAACCTTTATATAACAATTTCGATGTGAGTCGAATCTAACTAAGAGTAACTTTAACATTACTGAATTTATCGCAGGTGTCACTTTAAGCTTAACATCACAGACGACAGTGGAACCTTAACAGCAGCAGTGTCAAAAACATTAGGTGAAAGGCTATTATCCATGACAGCTGAATAGATATATGAAACTATCGCTATTAAGGTACACGCATACATTTTGCATCTGCCTCCTTAAATTAGCTACATGAACTCCTAATGACCCTATTCACCATTTTGCTTTTTCTCCAGAACGAATTACTATCTATTGCACATATCAAGCAAAAACTTGCTCATAAAGTATTCAGCCTTCAGTTGCAAAAGTCACTCTTCAGAATGCCAGATCAAAAGCCTGTCACCCTAATCATCTCATCGTGGACCGAAAAGGAAGATATGTTTTCTCCAAAATTCCCATTATCCGTGCTTTCAGATGAAACAAGTAAGAAACCAAAAATTACCCCGTCCACTCCCACAAAGAAACAATGAAGGTTAGAAACACAACAAACACTTGAGCGTGTTGAAGCTTTCATTTGCAGTGTGGCATGTATAGTTGGATTTTGACTACCACACCAATGTCATAGTCAACCTGACTCAGCAACATAACACTCTTTTTGTCTTTTTGTGTGGGCAACAATGGATACTACGTCTCTCCATGATACAACAGTACACTCCAACATCCCACAACAACCGCAGATATCTACTATCATAAAGAAACATTCAGATTTTTTGTATAAATACGTATAAATAGTGTACTTGTGTTTATCTAATATCGAAACGGTTGTTATTTTCTGAATGTTTGGCTCACTAAATCATGCTCACGTATATTCACAATCCAACATTAACATCACTCTCCATGAATTATCTTAAAATTAAAATCATTGGGCTCGTGCGCAGCACGGGCGTTCCTTTACCTAGTATATATATATAATACTCGGTTGTGACTTGGTTTTATACAATTTATTTAATGATTACATGATGATGACTATTAATACAGGTTGTTGCACCCTTTCCCTACATCTACGTGGGAGTGTTGCTGTCAACACTATACCTTACCTTTTATTCAATTACACTTAGCTGGGGCCCATGCTACGTTTGTATTTTGGATATTGCGTAGGTTTGTGGTAAAACAAATGCAACTTTTTATTTCGAACTCGAATTTAAGAGAGATTTATTTTATTGGAAACTATACTTAAAGATCCTTAATTTGATAGGTAGTAGATCCTATAACACTTTATAAATTGGGAGATATAGTCATCCTAAGTCATCCCATATATACGGTTTTGTTCAAAAATATACCGTCCCCAATTTCTCTACATGGTTAAACTTAATATTTCCAATAAAATATTAATAAAACATAATAATGTTGCAAAATTTTAAAACATACAATAGTATATAATACTTTAAAATAATTTTCATAAATAATGAGGCATAAAATATATAATTTTTTTCAAATTCTAATTTAATTAGACATCCTTAAACTTGTAGGGTGTTACACTTGGGCACTTCAGAGAAATCCTTAATGAACTGTCTATAGAATCCCACGAGTCCTAAGAAACTCCTACACCTCTAACAGATATAAGAGGAGGCAATTTCTGATAGCCTCTACCTTTGAGTGATCAACCTCTAAACTTAGCTTTGATATCTTATGTCCAAGGACAATACCTTTTTAGACCATAAAGTGGCACTTCTCCCAATTTAAATCTAAATTCGTTTCCTCACAGTGCTTCAACATCCAAACATTTCTTGAATAACTTTCCAAAGATAGAGAAATCATCCATGAGCACCTTTACAAAGTTTTTAATCATACTCGAAAATATTGTCATCATGCACCTCTTGAATATGTTGACGCATTACATAATTCAAATGACATCCACTTGAAAGCATATGTGTTGTAAGGAAAGGTGCTCGTCATCTTTTCCTGGTCCTCAAGATCAATAACTATACGAATATAGTTGGAATACCTATATAAAAAATAATAGTATCTTGTCTGGCTAACCAGCCAAGCATCTAATCGATGAACAGGAAGGGGTTAGTGATCTTTCCTAATATCACTATTTAGCTTTCTGTAATCCATATATATTTTCTACCCTGTTACTATTCTTGTTGCGATGAGCTCGTCATTCTCATTGATAATTATTGTTGTACCTCGCTTCTTAGGGACACACTGCACAAGATTCACCCATTGGCTATTTGAGATTGGATAGATAATACCTGAATCAAGCAACTTAATGACTTCATTCTTCACAACTTCTTTCATCACTAGGTTGAGTCATCTCTGATGTTCAATGCTCAGTTGTGATCCTCCTTGATAAGTGTCTTATGCATACAAAGCACCAAGATGATTCTTTTGAGTATCTGACAGTTGCCACCCAATTGCTCTTTTCTGGTGTCTTAGCACTTTCAATGATTTCTCTCTCATATCCATGAGCTTGCTGATAGAATAACAGGCAATATATTCTTCACCCAAGTAAGATATTTGAGATGCTCAGGTAGAGGCTTCAATTTAAGCTTAGGAGCCTTAATAATGGACAACTTGAGAAGGGGTCCCAAGGGTCTATCAAGTGGCTCTAACTCAGCCTATTGAGCATATGTGCTGGCCTTATCTAAGATTTGTACCCATTCACTGCCTTTGAATCACTAGATATATCCTAATACACCAATTATCTCTCAAGTGGACTATTAGAGTTGATTAGGGATAACTGTCACGGCCCAAACTGGGGGAAAGGCGCGATTGGCACTCGATACCTTATGGACTGAGAAACCGGCTATATAACGTATGTGACTATAATGCTTAAACCAGTAAGGCCACCTCCCATAATCAACCAAAACTCAATATATGAACCAACGATGTCAAAACACAATAAGATTTGAAAAATAATGCCGACAAGGCAGCAAAATAGCTGAAAAGAAATTGCGGAAAGCCGGTGATGCCATAAACTGAACTACACTACTCAAACTAAGTCTATAAAACCTATAAAACGAGTACAATACTTCTTGTCCAGGATAGGGCCTTGGCCTACCCATAACTATACAACAAAACTCAAGTATAAACAAAACTAGACATCTACTCCAAAAAGAAAGGAGTATACCAACTCTTCGCTAAACTCAAACTCCTTCTGCATAGGATGATTGGAGCCTCTGTCTATAACTGCAACATGAATGTCGCATCCCTAGACGAAGGGACGTCAATATAGATAATATGTACTAATATGTAAGGATGAAATATGTTAACATAAGTAATATCAAGATAATTGAATTAGAGATAGGGATAGAAACATCCTGAACTCTGGAAATCGTAACCTGACTTCAACTCAACACTATATGCCAATGCAATCATGTATATTCATAATACGGTTGTAACTGCCCAACCAGTAGGCCACCTGGTGGTAAAGTCTGAAAGAAAATCTGTCAAACTGACATAGTCGCGCTGGTGGTAAAACATGTAAATATCTACCTAACTGATATGTCCCATCGGTAGTAAAGTCATATAACCGTATTCATAATCATGTCTATAGCTAATAGAGCTCACACTGTGTATATATGTGTCATACTATGCAGTAACATGCTAACTTTAAGACTACGACCTGTCTAGGTCTCAATCCTAGATTAATGAATTGTAATTATGGATATACCACTTATGAAACTTTTGAATATCATAAGGATCTTAAACAAATAAGTGACCTCGAGGAGATTCCTAGACTTGGATAACATGAGGACCAAGTAGGATACATACAACCGTTTTGAAAACAACTCCTAAAAACTTAGAGAATAGCGCTTGATAGGAGTGGATAACTTTTATTCATCAAAACAATTGAGTAATAGAGGTGTAACTCTCTTAGGATAAAGTCTAGACGTATATTTCGATCTAACCTAGTTGTCTAGCAGCTAATAACGAATGACATTTTCATAGGGTCTTCCTAATGATCATCATAAGCATAACATAATATCTAATCAATATCAACAACCTTCCACTTCAACCATTCTTAGCCTTGATTTCACTTTTAACAATCCAACCATCACATCATATACTTCATTCCATATACTAACTAGAACATATTTCTCTAAGTTATACAATTCATCATAATGATATCTTTCTTTGTTTAATACCAATTCAAACTAACATTTCAACTACTAGATTTGTTTCTTAAAAGTTCTATTTAATTTACATGGAATCATGGAGTAAGATTAGGTGATTTAGATACTTTAAGAACAATAAAGCTTCAATAAGAGCGAATTTATTGTACATAACATAAATAACCAATTAACAATGTCCACTCTCGAATCTTTAGACTCAAATCGTAACTATATCAATAATAATACGTTCTATGTTTTCATTTCACAATCAAGTATTTATATGAATCTCTATAGCATAAGATGGCCTCAACATACATGTTTAACTTAAAGATAGCTCTAAAAGTCATTTCTTCTTATACTTGGTATGTACATAATTCAATGTTAACTTTTAACTTGACGACTATTGAAGGAAAAAGAGGTGCCTTGACATACCTTGTATCATAGGTTTCAACTTAGCTGACAATAATCTTCAACTTAGGCTTGAATTCATCCATAAATTTATCTCAACAGATACCCAAACATAGCTGTACTCTTCTTCCAAAATAGCCAACATCACAACCCAACAAGCATATGACGACACAATTTACTATGAATTCAATTCGGGCGCAAACTCATAGATTTCTTACAAACTAAAAAGTAGAAGTACTCACCTCAATCTCTAGAAGCTTTAACTAGATAAAGAACCCATTTGTCAGATTTCCTCCTTCTTTGGGACTCCCAACTTTAAGCCCATTTTGATGAAACAACTCCGTCACAATGTTCTCTATGGCCTTAATATATTCTTCCATTTTGTGAGTTTAATAAGCAAATCTCTCTCTTTCTCTCAGGTAACCTATCTTACACTCCAATTTGAGTACACATTGTAGTGGGATCATCTTAGGAAGTTCTTCAATTCTGGTCATCTGTGGGAAAATTTTTCTATCACTGGGAATTGCATATTTTCTTTCAATATCATATTGTCGACTTCCTCTTCCTCTTCCTCCCACACAATTGTGGCTTCTCCATGAACATAGGTCAAAGGTTTAATAGGTATTGGTGTTATCTACTTTGTATTTGCAATAGGGATTAGGATTTTGGCGTAAGGTTGTTTTAGTGGTGGCGGGACGCCTTTTATTTGTTGTGTTTGCCTGCCGGGTACTGGTGGCCATGGCCAGGAGAGCTAGGGGAAGTTGTACCTAGGTTTTAAATCAATATATATATATATATATATATATATATATAGGAGACTTATAGGCATGTTGATGTGGCATGCCTCTAAGGCCTCCATTCTTATTTTTCTTTTTCCTTGTTTTTTTGAATATTTTTCTATTTTAAAATTATTTTTTATTTCATTTATTTAATTAATGTCATCTAATATTATGTCATTAAACAAGCTCCACTCAATAAACTAAATAAATAACAATAAAAATAAATTAAATTAAAATATAATAAAAGTAAAAAAGTTTGAACTTCAAAGTTGCATTACCATTTTAACCCTTCATTAAATAAAATAATCAATAAAATAAAAATAAAAATAATATATAAAAATCATCATCATATCATATCATATTATTATATAAGTAGGAAACCCCTAAGTTGAAAGTTAGATTACTATTTTGCCTCCACTAAATCAAAATTTAATTAATACATAATTAAATATTAATATTTTATCATATCATATCATATCATATTTATACATTTATTACTATATAAGTGGGAAGACAAAAAGTGAAAAATTAAAACAAAATAATAATAAATAAATATAAATTATATATATAAATAATAATAATTAATAAATAACTTAATAAATATTATTATTATTATTATTATTATTATTATTATTATTATTATTATTATTATTATTATTATTATTATTCTAAAAGTGGAAAACCCTTATCTTAAAAGTTGGATTACCATTTCTGCCCTGTAGTAAATTGAAATATAATAAAATATCTGATTAAATATAATACTTTACCACCAAATATCTAATATATTTATTATTTTATATATAAAAATAAAAAAAAATGAATAAAGTCATTCATTGAACCGAGTAAATGAGGAGGATTGTTTCACCTGCCAGTAATTATTGTAGGTTACACTTTTATATTTTTTTAAATTATTATTTCATATACTACCTTTTTACCTTCCAAATGTTTCCTCTTCTAAACTTCTACTGGTGACAATAGTATTTATATACAATCCTCTAATGAAGATCTGTACCATTAAGCAGACTCATATGAAAAATATATGTCTTTATGTTATGATCATACTCTATACCTTTTAATAGGTGAAGTTGTTGCATTCTTTTTTCTTCTTTTTGATAGTTTTTCAAATATTTTCTGATTTACCTTCTTGTTTTATTATTGTTGGCATTTTGGGTTTGTATAAAATGTCCATAAACTTATATATAGAAGCAACATCAAACCTGCAGATTAAATTTACTCTTGGCGCATGGATTATATTCATGCCCATCATGATAACTTGTATTTTATTTAATTCTTGTACTTTTCTGTATAAATGTTCAAATTTTTTTGTTTTCATTTTATTTAAGTGATCTTGTCACGCTTTATAGTTAATCATCATTAAAACATGATTAGTAAACTAAGGTAACCAAAATGTCAGTTCAATCATTTTAAATTTATACTTATCATAATGTTATATTTAATTATTTAATATAGATATATACGTATGAAGCACGTGTCCAGAAACTAGTTTGTTATCGGAGAGTGTTTAGAGAGAGAAATTATTTTTATGTATTTGACGTTATTGCGGGCTTAGGGTAGGCCGCAGGCCCATATAGATATATAGAACACAAAAATCACTAGTTTGCTTCATCTCTAGGTGGAAGTGCTCGTGGGTGCTTCACGTATCTTTTTGCACATCTTCTTTGAGCTATGTCCTAAAAAGATTTCACCTATCCTCCCAAATCAAAAGCTAAACCTCTCTTCCAATCAAAACTAATATAGAGAACAATATCTGTTCTCACCTGATCAGTCTCACAGGAAACCCTAAAACATGTCGGGCGGTTTTTTCCGGGTAGTTTTTCCTTTGATTCTCAAAATCTGTTTAGATCCAAGCTCATATGGGCTAATGAATGGTACATAGATTGAAAGTTTTTGTTTCTTTTTTATTAGGGCACGTCTGCCGATCAGGACACTCGGTTCTCTAATAAGCAAGCTAAGCTGTTAAAATCTCAGAAGTTCGCTCCTGAACTGGAACATCTGGTTCGTCTTTACTTTCAATTGATAACGATATGCATCAATATATATATATATATATATATATGTATGTATGTATGTATGTATGTATGTATGTATATGTATGTATTTTGCTCCTGAACTGGAACATCTGGTTCGTCTTTACTTTCAGTTGATAACGATATGCATTTTTGTGACATTATATATATATGTGTGTGTGTGTATATATATATTAGTGTTTACTCTACAGTGAGTTCATTTAGGTTAGTCCTAGTTTCTCTTTCTGATTTTTTGTTTGATTGATGTACGAATTATCTGTTTAGGTGGACATGTGGAAAGTTAAGATGGATATGACGACTCCATGGACTGCAAACCTGACTTTCTTCATTTTGTTGTTAGTTTTGTTTTGAATTTCTGGACCCTAGAATAGAAATACCCATCATAAGGCTGGTATACGAATTTGATTATGTGAACGTGATAGGTGGACATGACAAAGGTGAAGATGGATGTAATGAAACCATGGATTGCTAAGCGAGTTACTGAGCTTATCGGTTTCGAAGATGAAGTGCTTATCAATTTCATTTATAGTCTTCTTGAACGAAAGGTAGATGTAGACATTGTATACTTATTTGCTTGGTTTGATTAAGTTATGGTCAATGTTCGGATTTTAGTAATCAACACCCAGATTTTACTTATCAACAATTTAAACAAAAAGGAGGAGTTAAACTGGTGTAGCTAATGGATTTCAGGTAGTTAATGGCAAGGAGGTTCAAATTTCACTTACTGGGTTCATGGAAAGAAACACTGGCAAATTTATGAAAGAGCTTTGGGCACTACTACTTAGTGCACAGAACAATGCGAGTGGTGTTCCTCAGCAGTTCCTAGAAGCCAAAGAAGAGGAAATGAGAAAGAAAAAGGTGTTTCTAGGTGTTTATCTCTTTGGCAGTGGTCTTTGAGTACCTCTTGTTGCTAATCTTTTTTTCATCCTTTTGTTCTAGGCTGAGATGGATCAAATTGCAAACGAGATTCAGAAGAAAAAGGAGAGAGAGAATAGGGAGCTGGATCAAGAGAAAAAGAAGAAGATGGTAGCTAAAATAATTTCAATGAAAGAGTTTATTTTAAATCTATAGTTGGGGTTTCTGTGTTAATCTTTGTTTGTGTTTCGTG
The DNA here is from genome assembly GCA_035772735.1 of Datura wrightii. Lineage (NCBI taxonomy): Eukaryota > Viridiplantae > Streptophyta > Magnoliopsida > Solanales > Solanaceae > Datura > Datura wrightii. The sequence continues at coordinate 17,061,524 of JASDFA010000010.1, forward strand.
GTATCAGCCTGCTTCTGCAATTATTTGGGTTCATATCCTTTACCTCACTCTACTGTAGGACGATTATGGCAGCAATTCTAGAGAGAAAAATGTTGCACGGGAGCCAACTCCTACAAATCAGCTTCAGGTGCACATGATGGATGATTTAGACCCTATTGAGAGAAACGGCTCAAGAGTAAGAAACAGGTAATGATTTCAAATATTTCTATTTGTTAAAGTAAAATAATTTATTGAAGTGGAGCCTTGGAATTAGCCACTGAGACCCTGGACACTTAATCGTGACCTGTAGATGTGGAATAGTCACTGAAACCTTGGATACATAATCGAGGGGTTAAGGGACACAGACACAGAAGGAAGATTATGCTGCCAAGGCTGGTTGGCAGTTGAGAGGTTGTTGTGTACTTGTGTCCAGTCACATGGGTTACAGTTGGGCTACTATTAATAAAGAGCACTTAAATTCCATTTTAGAAATTAGAAGTGAACATAAAATTCATTTTTCAAGGTTGATAAAGATTTTGTTGCATATGCTAAATGTCAATACTTATGAACTTCAATTCTCCAACTTTCAATAATAGGCGACACCGTACACCAGTGAAGAAATAGATAGCAAACCAGCTGATAATTAAAATAGTTCAAAGAGAAGAAAAAGAAGAGGACCCCAAGAACAGGGATACCAAAAAGTAATAAGGGGAAATTCCTTGATCAGGTCTTGAATGAGACTGAAAGTAAGCTGCCTCCACCCAAATGAAGAAGGGAAGCAAGCTTTTGACATTACTAATTTACTTATTTCTGTCTGACAACTTTCTTATAGTACTCTCTCATATTGCCAAGATCTACGGGAACATCTGCATATTTGGCTCTTCACTGTTAGTCTCAATTCCTAGCCTGTAGCAGAGACAATAAAAAATGTGGGCAAAGAATGAAGCAATTTTTCTTACCGACTCAAATGGTGATGATAATCTGCAGTTACACCATGCACCGAGTAATTTGTAGATTCTATTTACATAAAGTCCTTGATTACAACCTTGGGCACTTTTTATTAATTAGATAAAAGATAAGACTTAAGTAGCTCACTATGTGAATGTTGCTGCAAAAATGCAGCTGTCAAGTTTGACTTCTGAATGAGTAGTGTAAAGGCACACAAGTGGGGAGAGTCATATTGGAAAAGAGAGTTGCTAAAAAGTGGGGGTGGAATGCTAACGTATGTAATTGAGTGAGATGGAGTAGAGTGCAATTCTGTGTAGGGGGTGAAGTCCTGAGATCCATGAGGTGACGCTTACAACACATCCTTAACAATGCTGAGGTGCAAAAGCATGGGGGTAATTTTAGTCCACGCTAATAATGATGAGTTTTTACCTTTGATCTGCATGGATCAGCGCCCTTACTATCATGTAAAGCACTTTTAGTGGTAGTCAAGAGTGCTTTATTACCTATCAATACAATGGACAAAAGTGTTTGAATCATATGAAGCAGAGAGGGGCATAAAAATAAGAACATGGAGTAGTAATGAAGTTTCTATTCCTATAAAAGTTAATGCTGGCTCATACAAAGAAGTAAAGATTATTTTAACCTGGTCTGGGGCAGGTTGAGGCATGGGTAAAGGCATTGTTTTGGATGGAGCAAAGTTAGAAGCAAATGAGGGAGGGATGCGGTCTTTCTTATTTTGAGTCCTCAAGGGAGGGGTTGTTCTTCTTTGTTGCACATTTTATCTTCAAAGTTTATCTGCTCACTTCCCCTCTCTCTTGCTTATAAAATGTTAGGGGCTTTTACTTCACACTATGCTAATGCTGGCTTGACCTTCTCTTACTCCAAAAATGATCCAGCTACACCCTGTAAGAGAATTTGATTGATTTTTTGTCTGTGAGGTACCTGTTTGTATAAATTAATACCAAATAACCTTCTCTAACACTTAACCTTTTTATGCTATCACTCTTGGAAAACATAATTGTAGTACTTGTCTGCCTGGTTCATTTCATCCTCCATATCCTTTGTGTTGTTCAGGGTCTCTAAATCCCCATGTTCAGCAGATCGTTCACCCTCTCCCAGGTATAAATTTTTGTATTTCTTGTTGCTTCCTACCCCCATAGAATAGCATTAGTTGAATTCTTTGGGTATTGTGCAGGAGATCAAGGTCAATCAGCAAGTCATTCTCCAATTCGAGGAGTTACTCTGGGTATGTTCTCCATTAAGCTCCTTTAGTTTTTGAAATTTTCTCCCTTTTGTTCGTAATTAATTATATGTGCTTTCTACTTCTACTTTTGCTTTCACTTACTTGATGATTGCTTGTTGATTGATATCTTTTTAAAGTGAAAGGCGCAGGTCACGAAGTACATCTGGATCTCTTGAAGAAAGGAGAGGTCGCTCCCTTTCATCTGAAAGGGTATATCGCTCTCCACCAAGGTGTTCTGTTTCACCTCGTAGGAAACATTCACCTCGACGATCACTTTCTCCACCAAGGCACAAGCCAAGATCAACCTCTCGTGTACGTCGAAGGTCACCTTCTCCTGCACGATACCGAAGACGTTCTCCATTCCGATGTAGATCAAGGTCTCCACTTCGACGTAGATTGAGGTCTCCCATTCGGCGTAGATCACGATCCCCTATGTGGTGTAGGTCAAGGTCTCCAAGTAGACGCTCACCAGTGCGATACAGATCAAGGTCACCTATTAGACGTCGATCACCACTTCGACGCAGAACACCATCTCCAATGCAACGTAGGTCCCCTTCTCAAGTGAGTCGGGGTTACCACCGATCTCCATTGAGTCCTCGGCGAAGTTCTCCATTTCTAGTTCAACGAAAATCCTCCATTTCTGGTAGGAAGAGATCCTTAACCCCTGCCAGAAGGTCTCTTTCACCTCAAGAATCACTTTCTCCCTCATCCATTTACCACAGGTCTCCTTCACCAATCAGAAAGAGAATATCAAAGAATGAAAGGTCATCGGTTCGATCTCCTCGGGGAAGGATAAGGTAGTGACACATATCAACTCTCATCTTTCCTAGAGATTTTTTATTGATGCTTGTTGTTGTGCTAGCTAGCCCACTGTTGTCAGCTGTATTGTATGCTTAAGCTTGTCGTGTGTTGTCTCTGATCTTTGAAAATACTGGATTGCTTTGCCTCATAGATAGAGTGCACAAATATTTTATGCATGGAATTCTTATATCGTGCTATGCTTGATACTAATACACCATTATAGGAGCCGCGAGAAATATTCCCCTGTTCGACATGCTTCTCCAGTAAAAACTAAGTCCCATAAAGGATCCAGATCTTTGGAACGTAGCCCTATTTCTTCTAGGTCACCGCAGAAGAATAGATATGACCGTAAGAATTCACGAGAAAAAGAGCTGCCTTTGCCGCCTCAGCTATGCCGGTCACCATCTATTCCAGAATCTCCATGTCGCTCCAGATCTGACTCAGAATCTCCACCAGCCAAAAGGGAAAGGTGTCCCAGTGAAGATAGAGGGTATATAATTTCCTTAATAATACTGTATTTTTGCTAGTGCTTCATGAATTTGTTCGTTGAATCTTAATGTTTTAATTTCATTACTGTAGGCCAAGGAGTAATTCAAACCGGAGGGAGAGAAAGACAATTGACACTGACAGCCCTAGTCCAAGTAAATTGAGAGAGCACAGAGTTAATTCTGACATTTCTGATAAAATTGCAGATGAGAAAGAAATGAACCGTTCAAGGTTAGTAATGAATAATGCATCATTGAGAATCTGAGAAATTATCTTGTCCATGGATATTTTTGAGTAATATATTCTTTTTTCCTTTTTTTTTTTTGCGGGATTGCTTTGGTTCAGGGAGGCTTTTGAGCATAAACCTAGGTCTTCAAGAAAAATTCCCACAACACCCGATCCATATAAAGATCTTGGGAAGGGGTGGGATGAGAAAGAATTTTCTGAAATTCATAGCCGTTCAGATCGCTTGGAGTCGAGAAAGCAAAATGAAGTGATTAAGAGGTCTGTTTACAATTGCTTTTCTGTATTTTGGCAGCTTTAAATGAATATTCCCGCATGTTTTATTTGTAGAGCTAGTAAAATAGGCTCAGCCTGTATTCTGACATAATGCTTGTGTATATTTGCACCTCAGTGAAAAGTTTTCCAGAAGGATGGAGCACACAAAGGAACTGGATCAACAAAAGTCACCATCAACTCATAGACACTCTCATTCAGTTAAGAGGTTAAAGGGATCATATGATGGGGAAAGTTTGATAGAAGATAAGGAAAACCTGTCTCACACAAATGATACCAAGGGCAAAGAGCTACATGTTGAGTCAGAAGCTCCCCTCACTTCATCAAGGAAAGTTGAGCAGAATGATCCAAGTAGTAATGAGGGTTCTGGTTTTGAGGAAAGTGAAAGGCATAGAGCTAAAATCAGGGAAAAAAGAAAGCATAAAAGGTCTGACAGATATGAGTCAATGTCAGATGATAATTTTGATTCTGATGTTGAGGATAGGAAGGAGGCTAAAAGGAGGAGGAAAGAGGAGAGAAGATTGAAGAAAGAGGAGAAGCGTCGCCAGCGGGGCGAGAGGCGGCGCAGAAAGGAAGAACGGCGTTCCCAGAAACTAAAATCGAAGTCAGCTAATGCCATATCTTCGCCTTCAGATACAGAGAGGAATCCTGATAGTCGTGCTTCTGATGATGAACATCTGAGGAATGAGGATCGACATGGACGTGAGATCGAGGAGTCAGAATCCTTGCAGAAAAGACTTGAGATTGAGCTGCGGGAGAAGGCTCTTGAATCTCTCAGAGCAAAAAAGGGCATCAGTCATTAAGATTCTTGCTTCTTTTGGACATTATTAAGATGTTATTCTTGTCCTAATACTCCTTTTCTTTCAGCTTTTCTTTATCAATCTAGAACTAAATGTTTATTGTGGATGTGTTTCTCATGGATATTTAATTTGGTCTATCTTTACCTCTGGCAGCTGAATTGCATAAATGAGGGTTTCCTGAGCTAGTAGCTTGACTACAACTTTATGCTGACCTACCTGCTAAACCTTCTGGTAATAATTGTCTTCCCTTTCCTGGGAATGTGTTTGTTTCCTAATCCGCTGGAAATTTTCTTTTGGTGGCTCAGTATAGTCTTGACTGGCATTCGTATTTTTTGGTCCTTTATGCGTATATGAGATTGTAATTTTTATTTTAGACTGTTTTGCTTGAAAGACGAATTTAAGTGATGTTACACTTAGAAGAAATACCAGGTTTAGTACATTAACTGATCCGATTATTTATATTTTTTCATATTACCTTATCATGAAGGTTTCCGAAGTTTCCCTTCTATGATGTTGTTTCTAAGTTTGCTTTCTGGTTAATTGATAGATCATTATATTGTCCACTAGATGACCTCGTTGAGCAGACCTGTGCAGCTCCATACGTGGATCTCCAATACAGGTGATGTGTTACCATCCTAAATTGGCTGCCTTAGATAGTAGAGTGCCTAAGGGCTGGAGCATTTACCCTTAAATATAACTTAAATCTTATTTAGGTCTCATGGTATTCCGTGCTGATTTACTTTCTGTGGCTGGAAGCTTGAATTCCTCTCCAGAATGTGATTTGCTTTTCATGATGATCTGAGTTCCTGTTTGTTTTTTTCAGTGTTTGTATCAGCAGTTAAGACAATACTGGTGCATTATACTGTACTTGAAATCCATATAGAACTGTAGAAGTGAACCTTTTATTTCCCCCCTTCCATTTACCCCTCCTTTAGAACCTCGTAGAGATTGCCTTCATGCCTTTTGATTGTTCACCTAGGTATAGCTTGATGTGTTATCCCAATCATTTAATTCTGTCCTGCTGGTTGTTATCAAATTATTCCATGCATGTAGGTGTGTTCTCGTATATATCAGGATAACTTCTTGCATTGTTTATGCCATATGGGATGAGTTCAATGTGGATATCACTACTATCTGAGGTGCAACCTTCCGTTTACCTCCCATATAATTCTGAAGAAGCTAAATTGTTTAATATCATAAACATAAGCATAAAGGTTTTCTCAAGGATTCCAGAGGAATGGAAGGGGGCATGTAAAGGAAGGTAACAAGTGAAAGACTTATTATGCTTTTTATTAACGGACAATGGAATGAGAGATAATCTGGGGAAGTAAAGGGAGAACAACTAGATCTTTTGTTTTTATCTGAGGTGCAACCATCCCTTCACCTCCCATATCATTTGGAAGAAGCTTAAATTGTTTAGTATCATAAACATAAGCATAAAGGTTTCTCAAGGATTCTAGAGTGAAAGGGACATGTAAAGGAAGGTAACATAAGCAGAAAGGTCTTCTCAATGATTCTAGGAGTGGAAGGGGCATGTAAACGAAGGTAAGACTTTTTATGCTTCAATGCACGGTGGGAAGAGAGATAATCCAGCCAAGGGAGAGGCAAAGGGAGAACATCTGCATCTTTTGTTTTTTTCAGAGGAATGTACTATGAAGTCCTTTTGGATGTCCAGCAAGAGACATAATATTAGCGGTTAGATTACTGTGCGATGTTTGTAACTGCATACGTCTCCTTTTCTTATCCACAACGGAAAGGTGCAAAGAGAGTATATACCGTATCTGTTGAAAGGAAACACATATGTCATAAAATTGGATGAATGGATAGAAAACGGATGAACTGATATCTTGTAGCATAATAGTTTAAATAGTTTTTCTGGAATGATAGCTTCAATTTATTCAGTGTCACATTCCCATCCAAACTGGAGTTGTAGGAGAAGCTGTAGTTGAGTCTCCTCTGAATATTTTGTTTTACCCTAGCATATAGCTGTATTTAATTGTTCTTGTGAGCTATGTCGTATGCACATAATTACCACGC